>CP094634.1:6133370-7468190 GCA_023657505.1 Camelina hispida | reverse complement strand
TGTCCCTTCCAGCAGTAGCCAACACTTCATTAAACACAATAGATGGTTGCGTGTTCTCTGCCAGTGTGGAGATCTTCATGCGATTAAGGTAAGCAGTAATATACCAAGAGCATACGAGATAAATGCTAGTGATTTTTATATTATAGCAGTAACACGTTTACATGCAAAATGAATTTTCTAACAGAATTAAGTAAAGGATACAGCTCCAATGGCTTCAACACGTAAATTCTTATCAGTTATATGAACTGCTGCCGAGAGCAAGGACTGGGTCGTCCTGCCAAAAGAAGAAAGGGGAACAAGGTTATCAGATAACAATGTAATATGGAACTATAGCTTGTCGATGATAAGAAGCTTTGATGTACCTTGATATATCATTGTCGCTAAGCTGACTCCCTCTTCTTGAAACAAACTCAGTAACCGCTTGAATGGCTCCCTCAGCAGATTGCCTGATTTTGTCACAGATAGCTGCAGTGCAACTGTTTAAGGCTGCTACAAGCTACATGACATATCACAACATAATGCTCAACCAGCCAATGACACCAGAACTTATACAAAAGAGAAAATAAAACAAACCTCATTCCCTGTTAAAAGAGCACAAATTGATGAGACTATTCTGTTGAAAACTTCAGATGGATCAATAGAGGCATCCTGAAAGTCGGTTCAAAGAAATATGACACCCTGAAAATGAAGCATACAAAAGAAAGACAAAACTCTAAACCTAACCAAAATTTGCTTACCCTTTTCAAAATGGCAATGACATCCTCAAGCGAAGACAGGGCTTTATAGGATTCTTCAGAATCTAGCCCGCTTGAGAGTGCCGCTTTGGGAAGGGAAAGGGAAATGCTGAAGAACTGGTCAAGAATCTAACAACAACAATAGTAGTAGGAGGAACCATTAGAAACTACCAAAGTCACACTCAGATAAAATGATCACCTATCATTCTATGAAAAATGATCATATAATTACTAATCAAATACCTGTGCAGAAATTTTTCGAACTTCAGAATTTGTGTCAGCACAGCGTGGTAGATAGGTTATGACCCTATCTCCCAAACACAATACCTCGCGGTCAGGAAATAAAAATACCGCTAATGTCAAACAAAGGAAACTAATTAGCTGATCATAATGTATGAACTAAAATTTAAAAAATTGTTTAGAAATATCTTCTTCATACATGGTAGATTTGAAAAATTCCCCTGCATACTGCGGTCTGCATACTTTCTATGTGGGCAATCCCCAGAACAACCAAGTGCACAATAGCCACCCACACAAAGCTTACGAAACTTTAGAAGCATTTCATGAACTGCCACGCAACCTCTTTTTCTTTGATAATCAATGGGCGAAGAAACATATTGATCAAGCTGTCTAAGCAGATGTAAAAGCTGCTCCGCTCGACTTCTTCCATCCTCTCCACTAGATCATGCACAGATATCACTGAATAAGCGGATAAAAAGGTACCATGCACTTGTAGTAGGACTCGGTATTAGAGATTATTGCAAAGCTACTACCAAAATCACTGAATCTAATCTAACATCAGTAACATGTATGTTATGCATGGTAATTAAACAGATCACATGAACTTATAAGAGAAAATCAACTTGAAATTAGTAATGGATAGCACTTGAATAAATGATTAAAAAACTGAAATTGTATATTATGAAAACGATTCCACTGAAGACTTCTGTTTTACAGAAAGTATTTCATCAATGGAAATGATAAACAGATAAAAAAAAATGACTTACAACCTTGGGTTTTTTTTTGGTCAACAAAAATGACTTGCAACTTACCAAAAAATTCAGAGAAGCTGCGGCCTCATAATAGATTTGCAAATATAACTTGTCAAGTAAAATACCTTGTAAGGAGGATGGCACACAAGAGAGTCACAAGATTGTCTATAAGGGGACTGATGACATCAGATGGATCATTAGGCAACGCAAAGAATCCCAGTGTAGCCTGTCCGAGAAAACACGCATAAATTCAAGAGAAAATATAGATACAAAACATAAAGCACTAGCATCATTCTTTCCTTTTTATACTCGGTGTAAACGAGAAACTAATCACCTTCATGACACGATTTCGAGTTTCAATGGTCAGCTTCGGTTCCACAGAGACCAGTGTTGTGCATGCATTCAGAGCGAGTGCCTGAACAAGATTTATTAGAAAGAGAAATTGTATCTGCTTGTTTGAAAGAAATGCCACATGGTACAGATTCTTGCATAGATTACCCTACCTGAGTGTGTAGAACTTCAAGACTAGATTCTGCAAAACCTTCATTTTCATCTCGGCCCATCAAAGTCAATATATAATCAAGCATCTGATCTCTTCTTTTCAATGGGAATGTAGCGCCACTTTCTGCAGCATTTATGACAGCACGACCTTCACACAAAGACGCAAGAGATCAGGATCCTATACACTCTCAAGATGTCCCAAACATTATACCCCTACCACATAGGGAGGTGTAACGTAATAGAAAACACAAAGAGAGGAAAGAAACCGCTCAGTCATCGTAAGAATGACTCCATCACTTATATTGCAATGCTGTACCAACCTAATAAATCAATGGCAGTTATAACAGCTTGTTTTGCCGTTTGTTGCCGCACATGAAGAAGCCGCGAAAGCATATTTGTGCCCTGCGGTACATGCAAAAGAAAACTGATTATGAAATTGGAATCTGAATGTAAAAGTGGTGCAGAAACAGTAACATGGTCACTACAATTCGATATAAATCACTGTCTGGCCACAGAAAACTACTCTGATTTCAAAGTTCTTCATAAATATTTTAATTTCATTAGATGGGGTTTCCTAGCATGACACAAATTCAATCTGGCGCGTAAGTTTATAACAGTTAATAGAAAAAGAAGCAGGACGGAAGAATGAAGATTTAAAAACATACGACAAGTGCATCTATTCTGGCCTCAATAACCGATGAGGGCGCATATTTTGCAGCATATCCATACATCAAAGCCAAAGCAGCATGTATATCATCACTGTCTTCTGTTTTATAGCTCTCAGAGAAGAGAGATAAGATCCTAGAATAAACACGAGAACGTTAAGTCAGTTCTATGTCATAAATTTTACAAACATGTGGTAAACGTGACCAACTCTAGAATGCCTGGAAGAAACAATACGACTAATAAAGGAGCTAATAATCTAATATCAGGAAACCTTTTGATACAACATCCTGCTTGTGCAACTATAGCTATAAATGTGCAACCTTTAAGATACTACCTTCCACTGGTAGAAAATTTGTGATAATATATAGGTTAATTATAAGAGAAAAATCATACTAATAGATTTGACAATGAGTGACAGATACGCAGTCATAACAAGTAAGTGTTTGTGGCGATGATTTCATTAAGTCAAGAAGCAAGATAAACCTTTGGAAAATACTCTGCCCAACATTATCTACAATGATTTTTAGCTTTTCCAGTACAGTGTCCAAGTGAGAAGCTGCAACCTACGCATTCATTTAGCATATTAACAAAGGGTTAAAATCAATATCTGAGCTATGTAAAGACAAGTACACTCAAATTACCAGCCCCATGGCCTTCGCCAAACCAAGTCTATTTGCAGGTATAGAAATGTCAGCCTGTTGGTACATCCAGTCAATCTTCTCACGAACATACGCTCTATCATTAACTTTCTGGAGAAGTATTCCGATACACCTGAAATAAAAGCAGAAGAGGTTTATGACACAGCTTTCCGCTTATCAATATAAATACTGGATGTCTGCTATAAACTAAAGTTATGTGCAGCTTTCAAAGACAATTTAAAACTTATCAGCCATCTATCAAAATCTGAAAATAAACACTTAAATCACAAGGAAAACAAGCTTCTTCAGCCAGATAGTGAGTACAGAAAGATTGTATATTACAAAATTTATTACAGGCACTGTAGTGTCTTTAATAAACTTAGATAATATGGTAAAAAGGAATCAGAAAATCACCCCATAAAAAATCCAGAAAGCAATGTCAATCAAGATTAAGATTATACATTTTCTAATTCTGAAGATTGACACCTAATTTGACCCACATGCTGCTTGATGTCAGAAAAACATCAACAATCCAATCCAAGCCAAATATTTATGCGCAACAACTAACTTCAACTTCATTAGAGACCAGAACAAAATGAGAATCCAAGAATTTTACCGGTGTAGAAGTGCTGCATGGTCATCATCTGGACTGTAAAGAATGTATTGTTTTGCAAAAGAATTTCCAAGAGATATAACCCAGTCAACATCCTGGGTGACATCCAGTGATTCTGCTAGAAACTGTATAGCAGAACAATGATTACAAGTAATATATAGAACAAGCTTGATTAGTTAATTTAATAGATTTATAATTGCCTTGTGTTTAGGCTTTAAAGAAACTTCAGCTCAGAAAAATGTGTTTATTCTCTTCACACTAGTTGAATAAGCTTACATTAATTATCATATCATCCCATGTTTCCTGGTAAGTTGGATCAAGCTGCAGATCTTCTGTGTCAAAGACATACGCCTTCATTTTTGGAATCTAGAGCTTACCAAATGTGAAAAATAATTAGTGTTACTGGTAACAAGTCACATTTAATATGAGTAACTAAGAAAAAGCAACAACATTCAGTAGCTCTAAATAGCCGTCATAATTGAAGTCATATCTAGAGGAAATATAATGCAAAAGTAAAATATACTAGGAACCAAAAATAATATATTAAAAACAAACAATCAGAGTATCTTGCCAAAACAACAGTGTACCTCATCTTGCCAAAACATGCTAATGTTTTTTGGAAAAAGAGGGGACAGATAGCCAAGGACCTGAAGGAAGTAACAACAGAGTAATTAAATAAAATTAAGCTATAAAAAAAAGCAGGCCCTATAGTGATTAAGCACACTTATGGAAAACAGGAGTACATTATGGAATTATGGGACATAAAATGTGAGTCTATAACAAGAGTTGTGAAATTACTGACACAAACTTACCGTCAAAATTTGGGATGCTAACTGGTCTTTAGCCAGAGGGTTGTGCAAAAGAACCACCAAACGGGTAAACAACTCCTGCGATTATAATATATGTGCATATGTGTTTTTAGTTTTAAGATCTTGCCGTATAATATATGTGCACACTTATGTGTTTTTAGTTTCAAAACTTATAGATCATATGAAAGGGCGTAAAAACAAATTTACCTCAGGGCTAGGAATATCAGCACGAGCTTTACACTCGATCAACATGGGGGTGGTTGAAGATCTACGTCGACACAGTTCAGATATGCATCTACAGACCTATCAAATTATATCAATAATACTGTTAACTAAGGTCCAATCTCTGAAAGGAAAAAATCTAGGCAACAAAAGAAAGATCTTACTGATGCAACAGCGCCGGTGTAAACCTTAGGGATAATCATTTTCAGTAGGAAAGGCCAAAGAATGTACTGCAATTCATATACATTTTAGCATTAATATCTGAAAGCTATAATAGGATAGTTCTATAATAAAAGACAAATCGCACCTCCATCTCCGGGATTGTAACGGTCAAGAGCAGAAGACCTTTTCCACAAACTGCTCTTAGCTGTGCTGGACTAATTGTTTCCCCTTTTGCCTAAGAGAATAATTTGTAGATCACATGAACTTCTAGAAAAAATATAGAAGTAACAGAGACAGTCATACTTCAAACTTGTTCAAGTTATGTGCTCCTTGTATACAGTTTTTAGAAGACTCCACAACATGGAACAAGTTAACAAGAAAACTCAATAACACAACTTGGAGCAAGATAACAACCATGTTCCGTTATTACTAACAGCAAAACACCCAGGAGTCAACCCTAACACTTTTCTCGAACTTTTCTTAAATAAAGCCAACAAGTCCCTAAACTTTTTTTAAGAACTTTAGCTGCGTGGATGAAAACCCTAATAAGCACCAGAAAAAAAGTGCCTCAGATAATGGCAACATATATACTAATTTTTCATTGCATTTGGAACACTCGGCCGAAAATGAGGATACATACAGATATTTAGGCTGCCTTACCCTATAAATAACAACAAAGAAAGCAGTCCAAACTCAAAGGATCGGGAAACTAGAAACAACATTCATTTTTCTATTTTTATCCTTGTTTTTGACTTTCTCTTTCCGTTTCTAATTTAAATTGCGGAAGTGATCTTCTTTATTTCCGACCATTGTAATCATATTATTCGTGAAGAAGAAACTAGTTTTCCCCTTCCTTGTTATACCACGGCACACACAGTTCAGGTGAGCACCATACCTTATTGGTAAGTTAAGTGTTATGTTATATGGTCTTACCTTCAGATTGTCACTCTCTCCTATTGCAGAATGGAGGACAAGGTATTCAACAAATAATTCCCCAGATGGACCGGCCAGATAGCAGTGTGAAGCCATGACCACGATCAACTGTCATCAAAGCAGAAGAACAATGCTAAAGCATGCATATTTTAGTAGTAACTAAGAAAATGATATGACAGATTGGTACCTCTGAAAGGGCTTTTCGAACAGCTAAACTTTGCTCATCTAACAAAGAGCTCGCAGTATCGACCAAAAGAGTCCGTTTTGAGTGCCAGGCTTCAAACAACCTCCGAACGCGATGCAATATCGTTAAGTTGGAATGGCAGATAAACTCTAAATTTAAAATTTATACTGATATAAGATTAAGAATTACACCTCGGAAGCAGATGTTTCAAGATGCAAAGAGCACCAAACGTCAAAGGGTCTTCTTTCAACTTGCATTTCTGGTGAAAATATACGAGGAAGACAGGGATTTCAACGAAAAAAAAGTCAGTAAAAAATATCACACAGCGGTGTGGCAAGAAATAGTTCTTAAGTCTAATATGAGTTTACACGAAACCATCCGTCAATCAATTTTTTTCAGTCTCATATAAGTGCTAGGTAATGCCACTGTTTCGCATTGCATAGAAAAATAATATCTAGAACCATATCCATCAAACAAAGTATGTCCTTACGTTAAGAAGAAATGTAAACAAATCCTCGGGGTAAACCAAGCCAACAGTCAGAAAACACCGCTGCACTTCATTGTATGTCTGCAACATAAGTAATAAAGAACAGGCAAAAGATTAATACATCGCTCACAAACTGAAGGCTCAAAAACTGAGAGAGGCCTGATACATTAACAGCACACACTCACCCCTACCTTGCCAACTAAAATTGAATGAAGGCGATCAGTGACTTACCTTTCGTCCCACTGAAATATCTGAGCACCTTCTGCGTTCATTATTGACACCGATCACAGGAAGAAGTGTTGACAGAACAATTGTGAGGTCCTGACAAGAAACAAAGCTTTACTGACACATTGTCTAACAAACTACTTTTATCCTTCCAATACCGCATCACATTTTAAAAAAAATGTGCCAGATGACTGTAAATAATGAGGCACCTTAGCAACAAAAAATGATTGAAACACCATACCTCAAACTCAAGCAGTGGAGGACCAGACTCGTTAAGTAATGAGGCATTTAAAAGATTGTGAAGACTACATGTTGCCAAAAGAGCATCGTCATGGTCTCTCTTATACCTAAAATTTGAAATGAAAGGAATGAATAAATGCTACACTCAGAACTAAAAATAAACACTAGTTTACACGAAACCATTCCATGGCTTGGTACATACTTCTTTCTCACTTACCAAAGCTTTAATTGGTGGGAAAAATATATTAAGCAGACAGCGAATTTACTATGCTCTGGGCCTTTGAGAAGTAAAGCTTGAGATAGAACGAAAAATAGAAGAAAAACAAAACTTACAGTTCAAGAATTGCTGGAATAAGCCGTGGTAATGCTGATTTCAGTTTTGTCCGCGTGATAAGACCGACCATCTGACCCAAAGCCTCTACAGTAGATACTCGTACCTTATTCAGAAGAGAAGCAACTAACTCAGCATATTTTAAAGTCACGAGGGCACGTCTGGAGAACCAGAACTAGCAAAATCTTGCAGAGATTAATCTCCTTACATTCTGAATATCAAAGAAACAATGGAAAAAAAAACCCAGAAAACAAACTTTCCTTTCTTCATTGTCTTTGTTATGAAATAACAGTCTGTAAACATTTACGAAACATATGCTTACTCTGGTAATCTCTTGAACAATTTTAACTGAAACACAAAATACTATTAAAACCTAAATTGGCGAATAATACTAAAAGAGATAAGGGACTCACCTTATGATCTCGTGAAATTGCCCAAACTCTCAGCAAAAGCTCAAAAACAGAGTTCAGATTTGACCTGCATCAAATGAAGCCATTGACTTGAGTGCGTTCAACACAAAAACTAGCAGAAATCAAACAGAACAAAGAAAGTGGTCTCACATGACATCACTGTCAAGCGGAGAATCTGATGTAAGATCTGTGATGTATAGCCACACTGCCTGAGACCAGCACTTAAATGCTAGACATAAATTCAATGATTAATATATGAAACAAAATAAGCAAAAGTAAGATAGTACAAGATACTAGCTGGGATATTTGAATTATACAAGCTCTTCCTTGTGTTTGATATTAGCACACATGCAAATTGCATGATATGGGTTGATCATCTCTTCCACCATTTTAGAGAGTGCGAAGATGTACAGATCTTAATAACCCAATTTTCTGTGAGTGTGAATTAAATAGCCATATTGGTTCAGCAAGTAAACAAACTCTGACCTGATGACCCTTCTATTAGGCCAAATTAGAGTCAACTAACCACAAAGTACAGGAAAAAAATTCCAGCTTATCATATGAGGGGGAAAATTTGGCACAAAGTAGCAGTTTCTATAAAAAGAGTTTCACTCCCTAAACAAAAATGGATTACAAAATTTTCACTGTACCATTTGCAAATATTGGTCGGTGCAAGTCCCTAACATTCCCAAGAATAGGCGACACCCTTGAAAGTACATCTTTCAGGCGTGGAGTGAACTGCAAAGCTTCAAAGGAAATATGAAAGAAATTCAAAATATCAGAGAACTGCAATTTCAATAAACTTTTCAAGATGAGAAACAAAAAATAAAAGGAACGCGGATGATGAGAGTTAGAAATTAACCATCAGATGTGGCAAAGTCAGCAAGAATTTGAACCATAGCAGGCGCAGCTGTGGCCGGACCAGACAGATGAAGAAATATTTCGTCCATCATCTGTCAATCAATTTAAAAGGTTCAAAAAAATTACAATAAAGAGCAATAATTTGGACTTTATAGAAAGAAAAAAAAAACAAATAGCTTGGTGAAGGAAAATCACGGCCAGTTCTAATGAAAGAAGCTCCAAAATGACAGTAGAGAGACAATGGACCAACTATATTCATGACACTATCTAAAATGCCTCAATTCAGAATTTAACATGCTGACAGATGACAAGTCTCTACTATGGTTCTCCTCATTTTTTGTCATGCAATCTATCAAAGATAACCACCTACTTCAGCATACTGATCATTCTTTAAACTTAGATCCACATATACGTGGAGCGCAGAAAGTAAATCCAGATTATCATGTATCTGACCAGTAGTCATGTTGTACAGTAACCCTCTTCAGCAACCTTTTGTTAATAGTAAAAGGAAACGACTCAGGAATATACAGTCGCATGGAACTAGAGGGAAAAAAAAAGACTTACAAGATCAGGAAAATGTGTTCCAATTGAGACAAGCAGCCCTGAAGCTTGCCTTTGCCAATCAGCATTTAGTTCCTACGTTATGATGAACCATTAAAAGATGCTACAATAATCAGGAAACATATACGAACAAATGCGAGAAAGTTTTTAAGAATTGCAGTTAGTGTCCCCTGTTTACGTTGCTTATGTATGATGAGAATTTCTCAATCATCTAATCCTAAATTATGTTCGTCAAATTTCTAGGTACACTCTGCTACAGGAGTGAGCGACATATGAATATATGATTCACTTTGTGTCCAGCGCATAAGAAAAATGCACAAACCTTCTTTAGTTTCAAGCAAGTAAACGACACATAGATGGTATACGGAAGAAAACAGACATCAAAACAGAAATATCCAAGAGTGAAAAGCCACAAAGTACCATCTATGCATCTTCAAACAAGCTACTTTCCAAAAAATTCCATCTACGGTTCGAACTGCACTATGTAAATCTCTAACTATACAGAGTATAAAAAGGAAGTTTTTAAGAATGACAAAGCCTTCACAACACAACACACCTTGGAAGATATTATCTCAGCTGTAGCAATCTTAGCAAGTTTCCCCATGAAAACTGCATCAATCTCCCCTTTCTCCAACGCACCAACACTAAACGCCATTACTTGAAAAACCCCAGCCATGTTACCAAACCGCTGCAACACCAAGTAGCAACAGATTTACGCACAAATAAAAGGAAACAAAAGACGACGAAAAGAGACCAAAAAACAAAAACAAAAAAACAAAGAAAACAGAACCTTACCCTTCTGCCTCCACGAGACACAGCATAACAACAATCAAGAACCAGAAGCGGATTCCTGGAAAGAAACACACAACAGTTCAGCACCAGAGATCTCCCAATTACATGCATGTCTTGTGAATGAAGTAAAAGGAGATAAAACAGTACATACAGAGAAGCAATATCTCTAAGAGAAGCCATGGAAGCTTCTCTAACCACAGAGGAATCATCAGCTAGAGACGATACCAGAAGTTGAACAGCCTCTGCCAACAAATAAAAATGTAAATTTTTAGTTTCCTAATCAAAAGACTTGATCAACAAAAAAAAAAAACATAGCCTTTGCCAAAACCAATGTTGACCCAATTACACAATTCAAAAAAATTTCAACCAAACAACCAATACACTAATCAATTGAGATCAGATAAATAAAATCGAAATCAAAGATTCAGGGAAAATAAAAAAGTTTGTGTTACCTGGTGCAGGGATTGAGCTCCCCAAACTTGAAGAAGCCATTCAAAAATCGATCAACTCCTCCACCTAATTCAAAAACCCAGAATTTGGAATTTACCAAAATTTCGAACGTTGTGATCGATCAACAATTTTGGCGACGGAGAAGATTCCGACCGAGAAATCAAGAGCTCTGAGCTCGCTAGTTATAAATTTAGCGTCGCCTCTTCTCGGAGAGGAGGGACTTGAATGTTAAAAGGAAAAAGTTTTGGGGAAGAAAACAAATATATGAAACAAATCAATATGAACAAACAATGGACCCATACCCGACAAGACGGGTCGGGTAAAATAGCGGGTTTTTTAAGCCCGTTGCTTTTGGATCATTCACTTGTTGTATTGTTTAATTATTTAGATTGATAAGAATGCTCACATTATTGGCCCAATTATTTAGCGGTGCTCTCTGAATCACTCTGTTCCTCTTTTTTTTCTTCTTCAAAAGTAATAATAAATTTTCAATAAATCACATCCCCTAATATAATATACTTGATTAATTTCTCTTATGATTAAAACGTACAATGAAATATGATAACAATGGGAGTAGTGACATAATTAGGATGATGATCAATATTGGTGTATGGAGGATGAACAAAATACTCTTTGTAATGTGTAGAGAGATTTTTGTTCTACCATATTCGAAAATCGTTTTGGTAATCTCCTCGTTATTGTAAACACTTAGCAATTATTAGATATTTCCCAAAGTAATTTTGTGAGAGTACACTTAGCAATATACATATTTCCATACTTTTGCTTTTTCTTCTTAGTTTTTTTCTCTCTAAATATTAAGTTCGCTAAGAAAATTTCTCTTTAAAAAAACACAAAAAAAAAAATCTTTAAAACTCACTTAAATTTTTCAAAATCTCATATTTTTTTTGGACAAAAAAAGTACCAATTCTCAAAAGGTTCTTGTAAGAAAGTAATTAGCTGATCATAATGTATGAAGTAAAATTTTAAAAATTGTTTAGAAATATCTTCATACATGGTAGATTTGAAGTAAGCTTGCTGCATATTAAACTTGAATTAATTTGGTTTTTAAAAATTGAATCATTTGATAAAAAAAGTTTGCTTACTTTGGCTCTTTTAGCTTGTTGATAGTCCGGAGCATACATCGGATCATATTTTAGCATATCTCTCATGGTCACCACATCATCATAAATCCACATGAGTCGGATGTTCGGGTACTTGATAATCTCGTTATGGTAATCCTTATCAACTTTGCAATCCCATTTCCAAGATGCATCTTCTTCATCCTCCCTTGGAATACCATGATCCCTCATGAACATAAAAGTGTGACCCCTCTTGTAACCAAAGCAGTAATTGCCATCAAGAACCTATTTCTTTTGTTGTTTTCTCGCATTTCCTCACTGACGCGAAAAGAAAGGTATCTAGGCGCTGAGAGGGTGCCATTCTGATGTTTTTATGAATGAAAAGCCATGAGCTAAGAGAATCACTAGATGAGTAATCCCGGAAATAAACACCAATTAGTTTTGAACATCAACACAAGACAATTTTTGTCTCTGTCTCTATATGGTCTTTACTTACAGTGACGACGCTGATTTCGTATCCAGCCCCCTTGTGGTTGCCAATCTTTTGTATTTGATGTATCAAAGTTTGCAACTTCCCACATCATGTAGTTGCCATCTTTAATCTTCAGGGTGCGTAATTCATTGTGGGGTTTTGTCTTCATTCTGTTATTCACACGTAGTGAATCAAGTAATTTGGATATCTTCTTCCCCCAACTGGTTTCTTTCTTGGTGCGTACTCACCCTTGCTGTCATTTCATTATCTCGTACGCCATCCCTAACTCCCTTGAAAAGCTTGTAATCTTTTTTAGCAAACAGGCGAAATCTCACCCCCGATGAACTCGCCATTATCCCTAATTCATGCAGAAAAATCAAGCCGAAATTAGAAATTTTATCCGATCAAAACCCTACCCAACTTCATATAACGTAACGCCCTACTCAGCTTCGTTGAAGGTACTAAATCCCTAACTATATTTTTTGGACTCTTGTTTTTTTAGGCTATATCATTAACCATGAAACATATTTCTATAAAACTTTGCCTAAAGCCTCTAAATCTGTAAGCATGATTGCAAATTTGAAATCGATTATCTAGAATATTAGACTTTTAATCTTTTTTAGAAACATTGAGATATTTTAATTTTAAAAGAAAACAGAAAAGTTATTTTAGAGATATTTTTAGGAATATATTGTTAAATGTAAAGATTGTGTAAGTATCAAACCAAAATTAGTTTAGGAAATAGAAATCAATTTAGTAGAGATATTTAAAGAAAATAATTAATTTTCGATTTTTGTATATTATGAAGATAATTGATTTTTATTTCCATATTTTACTTATTATTTTATTTTTTTACAATTTCTTAGAGATCAATTATGTAAATAAATTTTTAAATAAGTTAAACTTTAAGAGTAGAACAGAAAATGTACTTCAAAAATGTATACAACATAGATAGAGTATGCAATTTTATAATATGTAGGTCAAGACCCATTATGATAATAAACTTTTGAGTAATTACTTAATTCTTTTATCTAGATTTTAATCGGCTATATAGTGTGAGAATATGTTTTTTCCAGATTTTCTATAACTAACAAAAAATTATGTTGGATAAAATATAAAATTATAATTTTTTAAAGCTTTATATAATAACATTTAGATATTTTTTATTCTATTTTCTTTAAGTATATAAAATTATAATTTTGATTTCGAATTTGCTGTAAGTATATAAAAATTAAATTTTCATTTGGAATTCTATTTGCTTCAAGTACAGAAAATTATATTTTATAATTTTTAATTAATAAATTTGAAATCGATTATCTAGAATATTATATTGTTTATCTTTTTTGGAAAAATTGAGATATTTTAATTTTAAAAGAAGACAGAAAAGTTATTTTAGAGATATTTTTAGGAATATATTGTTATATGTAAAGATTGTGTAAGTATAAAACCAAAATTAGGTTAGGAAATAGAAATCAGTTTAGTAGAGATATTTTTAAAAAAGAAAAAATTAATTTTCGATTTTTGTATATTATGAAGATAATTGATTTTGATTTCCATATTTTACTTATTATTTTATTTTTTTTTGCAATTTCTTAGAGATCAATTATGTAAATAAATTTTTAAATAAGTTAAACTTTAAGAGTATAACAGAAAATGTACTTCAAAAATGTATACAACATAGATAGAGTATGCAATTTTATAATATGTAGGTCAAGGCCCATTATGATAATAAACTTTTGATTAATTACTTAATTCTTTTATCTAGATTTTAATCGGCTATATAGTGTGAGATTATGTTTTTTCCAGATTATCTATAACTAACAAAAAAATTATGTTGGATAAAATATAAAATTATAATTTTCTTAAGCTTTATATAATAACATTGAGATATTTTTTATTCTATTTTCTTTAAGTATATAAAATCATAATTTTGATTTCGAATTTGCTGTAAGTATATAAAAACTACAATTTTCATTTGGAATTCTATTTGCTTCAAGTACAGAAAAATTATATTTTATAATTTTTAATTAATAAATTTGAAATCGATTATCTAGAATATTAGACTGTTTATATTTTTTAGAAAAATTGAGATATTTTAATTTTAAAAGAAAACAGAAAAGTTATTTTAGAGATATTTTGAGGAATATATTGTTAAACACAATAAGTATTGTCTTTTTGCCTTTTTCCACACGTTTAGTCTTTCACATTACTTAGATTTTGTCACCAGAGAGCTGCAGTGCAACTGTTTAAGGCTGCTACAAGCTACACCAAATATCAGAACATAATGCTCAATCAGCCGATGACACCAGAACTTATACAAAAGAAAATATAACACAAAACTCATCCCCTGAAAATTTGTTTTTTTTTTTTTTTTTCAGTTTTGATTGAAGATAATTACTTTTGTTTAATCCAAATCTTTGTTTGATCCTTGATTACTTTTTTTTTATTTTCAACCAAACATTAATCAAATTAAAAAATAACGTCCCGATTGGTTGCCCAAACCGGGGGAAAAGAGTTTACAAAAGAAATTTCAGATAATAAAAGTCTTGAAAAGCGTGCTAGGCAATCTGCCCGTACGTTTAGCGTGATCCTGGTCAGTGAGAAGGATGGAAAACGTGATCTGAGCATAAAAAACTCCTCCAACAGATTCGAAAAAGCTGGCCAATCGTCTAGCATCTGCACCATCGCCACTAAGAGATTGATTACTTTTGTCAATGAGATTGCTTCCAACACCGACTTAAATCTAACATAATTACGTAATTTAATTTTTATTTTATAATTTATTTTAAGAGAGAACGAAATGTTTAGGGGTATGCAATTAGAAGAGGTTATTGAGTTGTCATGGCGCAAAAGCAGATATGGTCTGGTATTGTATACGTAATGGGGAAAGTTACATATGTAAAAAGGAAATTACGTCGGAATAGGTATTTTTTCTTATAAAATACGAAATTAATTTGGAAATTAAATACCCTTTTCAGTTTTTGTTACCTAGGTTAAACTTTTTCTTAGGTGTTGGCTCAACTGCTCGAGCAAAACACGATTCGATCGATATATATATATATATATATATATATTCTGAAATCAGTTTTTCAATCACAAAATCCAATACTCGATCCATTATTACCGGAGAGGAGAAGTTTCGACCGCCTTCACCACCGTCCCATACTGATCTTAGATCGTCGTATCCAACTATAAAATTATGGGTTCTCATGGTAAGAGTAAGAACAGACGAAGAGACGAATCCGATGATTCCTCCTTGGAAGAAATAAAGGAGTATATGGCCTCAAGAGCCCTGGAGAAGGCAGTGTCAGGTTATTCCAATGATTCAAACCCTTTTGGTGATTCGAACCTCACTGAGACATTCGTGTGGCGGAAGAAGATTGCAAAAGATGTTTACCATGGAGCATCTCTGGATGAATTCTCTGTTAAAGCTGAGAGGAGAAGACTTAGGGGGAATCTGGCAGAGGTTGAGAAGGTTAAGAATAGGAGAGAAGAGAGTGCAGTGGAGAAAGCTCGACATGAGGAAGATATGGCATTATTATTGGCTAGAGAACGTGCTCGACCTGAGTTTCAATATTGGAAGAAGAAAGAGGAAAAGTTCAATTTCTATCAGAGCAAGGTGAGGTCAGCGATTAGATTAGATCAAGGTCGAGCGAAGCCAATCGACGTTCTCTACAAGTACGTGGATGATTCAGATGATGTAAACCTTACATGGTTTAGTGAACCTTACATGGTTTTCAAGGGACTTGATATCAAAGATTTGGAAGAGCTTCGTGATGATATCAAAATGTACATGGATTGGGACCGAGCAACTCCAACACGGGTACAATATTGGGAGGCTCTTAGCGTGATATGCGACTGGGAGTTAGCTGAAGCTCGTAAAAAGGATGCCCTTGATCGAGCTAGAGTTAGAGAGGAGGAATTGCTTGCTTCTCAAGAAAGAGGACTACACGCTGGTGTTGAAGCTGATGTGAGAGAACTTCTTGATGGGAAGACTCACGCGGAGCTTGTACAACTTCAGTTTGACATCAAATCACAGCTGCGTTGTGGATCAGCCAAAGTATTAGAGTATTGGGAAGCGGTTCTTGAACGCATCAGTATATACAAGGCAAAGGCTTGCTTGAATGAAATAAACGCTGACATACTCAGGAGACATAAACATCGCCTCGAGAAACTTTCAGATGTGGTGAAAGAAAATGAGGATGATGATGTAAAAAACATGAATCCTTCAGATGATAATAAAACATTCTCACTAGAAAAGGCTGGTTCGTTTTCACCAGAACTCATTCACGATGATGATCGTGAAAAAAGCAATTGATACCGAGGAAGATAATCTACTAGAAAGGGAACAGATGGTGGAAGAAAAGGATGATGATGTAAACGGCATGAATCTTTCAGATGATGAAGAAACATTCTCACTAGAAGAGGCTAATTCATTTTCACCAGAGCTCATTCACATTGATGATAGTGATCAAGAAGCAATCGATCCTGATGAAGACAAAACCCTACTAGAAAGGGCACGGATGGTTGTGTTGGAGGAACAGAGGAAGCGGCTTAGAGAAGCTATGGACTCAAATTCATCACAAGTGGAAGATAACTTGGAGCTTAAGGCAATGAAAAGAATGGGAGCAACGGAGGAAGGTGATGTTTTATTTGGCCCTAATGCTGAAGTGAACCTTGATTCCAAGGTATACAAGTGGGATGACAAGTACCGGCCAAGAAAACCCAAGTATTTCAACCGAGTTCACACGGGTTACGAGTGGAATAAGTATAACCAAACACACTATGACCACGACAACCCGCCTCCAAAATTTGTTCAAGGGTACAAGTTTAACATCTTCTACCCGGAGTTAGTAGACAAGACTAAGGTTCCCACTTGTGTTATAGAAAAAGATGGGACAAGCTCTGAAACTTGTATAATCCGGTTCGAAGCTGGTCCGCCTTATGAAGACATTGCGTTCCGGGTCGTGAATAAAGAATGGGATAAATCTCATAAGAAAGGCTACGAAAACACGTTCGAGAATGGGATTCTGCATTTGTACTTCAACTTTAAACGACATCGGTACAGGCGTTAAACTGATCGGCGTTTGGCCCGGTGAAAACAAACTACTGTATTTTTCCTTTATTGTATTTATCGCGGGGTAAAATTATTTATAACTAAAATATATAAATTATAAATTTTATTTGTTGGTTAAATATATTATAATTATATAATAATTATTAAATAAATAATATAATACCGCAATATAATTTTTTTAACATAATATTTATTTAATCAAATTAATTAGATATGTCTATTCTCTCATATCAACAGTGTTAACAAAATAATGAAATGATGTTTTACCATTGTAACATCAAATTAATGATATTTTTCAATTTATAGAAATATCGATAAACCCGTTCCGCTATATAATCTCGTCCCCAGATATTTTAACTCACACTATATCATCTTAATTTTTAATATTTATTGTGTATCTATGGTATAATATTTATCATATTTAACTTTTTAAAAGTTTTAAATATTTTTCATATTTAACCTTTTAAAAATCTTTAAAATAAAGAACCGGAATAAACTAAATAAAAGTTTTTAAAGTTTGAATGTCTGATAAATCAAGCTTTCTACTAATCTGTATTCATAATCATTTTGGTCTCTTTTATAATATGACTCTAAACTATTCCCCAATTTTTTTTAGACGATATGAGATATTGTACCCTTATTATTATTCATCTATTGAGTAATATATGTCCGTTTTTAAAATTTTGTATTACATAATATGCAGGAAAAAATCACAATTTTTATTAACTAAATGTATTATAGAATAATGCAAGATAATTTAAATATAAATCCAAATAAAAATAAAAGAGAATCATATATTTATGTTTGAATGAGGTATAAATATTTCCTTCTTTTTTAAATCTTACCTATAATTAATTTTGAAGTTTGGTAACTAATATTAAAGTCAATGCATTAAATGTAAAAACTTTCCAAAAAATATTTTTGAGCAAAAACTGCTGCAAAAATACTAGTATAGATATTCTAATTTATTTTTAATTTATTTTTAATGAAATATTATATAGAATATTCTGATTGGTTGAAAAGGAGGATGTGAATAAAAGTATTTTCTAAATTAAATCTCTCAAAATCTAAAATTTTATAAATTTCCTAAATTCCACAAAATTCACCAAAATCATGATTTGAAATTTTGGATCGGGATGTATATAAGGCAGGGCATGATGTCATGTTTGGCTAAGTTGTTGACAAAACCCTAAGTCGATTAAAAAAGCATCAGCCGCGCGATTGGTTCACTTCCATCCACCGAGCAAAGTTGAGAAATATTACGACAAAGAATGGGTGCAGAGAGTGACGAGGAGGAAAAGCGGTTCGAGGAAGAAGAGGAAAAGCGGTACCAGGCAGAAGTCGCGTATTGGGAAGAAGTGTGGAAATGTAATAATGTAATCATCTCTCATCCTCTTTTTATCTCTTTACTTAGGTCGTTTTGATTCACCAAGCTGTAACTCTAATTCTAATTTTCTTATTAAAAACCCCTAATTTGTAATCAGGTGTTCGAAATTGATCATTTGAAGAGACCAAAACGCTTTGGATTTGTTGGAGTTGCGCCTATCAGTTTAAGAGAATATAATTACGATGATGAACTCCCCCTTCTCATCTTATATGCTAAGATTGGGGTCCATAAGTTTAATATGTCAAAGGTAAATATTTAAAAACCTAATCTCTTTCCTCTCCTCCTTATTTTCTTTGAGTGTTTCCCTTAGTTAATTAATTGTTAGTTACGGCAGGGGACGAACCTCCAATTTGATAGTCTTGACATACTCAATGAGATGCGTGAACCTGGACATGGCACATATCATGTCACTTTCCTTGTGAAGGAGAGTGACATGATATGTGCCACTCTCCTTCCTTTCATACTATATATTATATATACCCTTAGCTAGTTTCCAATCTTTTTATGCCTTCTGCATGCACACTTAAATGTCGTGTGACTTTCTCTGTGTATGGGGAACAGGACCTGGGCGTCTTCATTACGGACCAGGACCTGATTGCTACCGACGTGAACTGCCTGAGTGGCCTCCAGAGAAATTTTTCAGTGATAAAAAGCGTTTCTACCTGGTAAGATCATTAAGACCATCCGTTAAGTTTTCTTTTTGATTTTGCTCCTGACATTGATGTGATCAATATGTGATGTGTTTGCTTTTTTTTTTCAGGTGGAAGAATCAGAGCTGCTAAAATATGATTGGAATTTGCATGGAATTTGCATTCGTCGAAGAGAATGAAGCTATTGCTGTTGCTAATCCCGGTCTGTCAAAATTGGTGATTTTAATGGTGGCTGTGGAACCTATGGGGAATGCGCAGCCCCCAAATGAGGATGTACTCATGGCCAGAGATGCAACTTTCTACATAAGGTACACGTACCCATATATGGGTCAGGGTAAGAAGCGTCAGCCTATGTCTCCCCGTCCCCGTCATCGCATAGCTATCGTCAGAAGAACCATGAAGAAAGGCACCCTCTCTCTTCTTCATGAGTTCGTTTGCCAAAACTTCTAGCGCTGTTACTACCTAATATTAGAGGTAAAGCATGAATGCGCTCTAAAGTTTGGGTTTCTTAAGTAGGATGGTTTTCGTATACTTTCTGTGTGGTGTTTTATATGTTACGTTTTACTACTATGCGTTTGCTATGAATATTGTGCTTGGTGTTTTCTATTCATGTCTCTGAATATCAAACTAGCACCTATTGCCTATCCAACGCTAGAAATCTTTGAAGTTTAATAGTAGAATTTACATGTTTTGTTATTAATTAGTAAGGATCATGAGAAAACTGCAACTAGTAGTACTTCTCAAAAATGGATCAAGAATTTAATCAGACCTCACCTTCTTTGACATTTTTTTTATTTACCATATTTTTCTTCATCTTGCTGTTTGATGAAGACTTCTTGTAAGCAAACCCATCGGTTTCGATATCAATACCCATGGACCTAGGGATGAAATTATCATACCTCGATCTATATATATGTTGAATACTTGTATACCATTCCATAACTGCACAAGCAATTAGACATTTGTGTTCTAGAGTTTTATACTTACACTCATAATTTGGACTGCCGGTTTTATAATACAAGCTAATAACATTGGATGCAAAAAAAAAAAAAAAAATCCATTTGAGAGGCAATTTATTCATGAACCAAAAAAAACATTAAAAAAAATCATAATCTTTTTAAACATTGCCAATTGACCAACACGCCTTGGTGACTATAAAATTCTTCAGATTGCCTTGTAAATCCCTAGAAGAAAGCACACGCTTGAATGTTAGAGCTAGAAAACCTTGAAGATCATCTGCAAAAGTTTGAAAGATAATAAGTAATAGCCAGAAAAAAAAAGGTCAATTGGTTGCTAAACCGTAAGGCATAGAAAAATGATTTCAAAAATGAGTGGGATATATTACCTACATCTACATGGATCAGTATTCAGTAATAAAAAGAACGAACATATGCATTTAGATCAAACAACCATAATAGAGAATCTACCATACCCTTAGAAATGAAGTTTCTTGTATGTGCTTCCAATATCAGCTTACCAGCTTGGCTGGTTTACAAATTACAATGTTGTCTAAGGGTTTTTTCATGGCCAGTTTTCTCTGCAAGGATGGTTTGATCAAACTCTCTTCTTTTCAATGCAAAATAATTTAGCTCTTAAGTCTTATCAGAAGAAGAAAAAAAAACTAATCAGTTACGATGGGTTTTTAAAGCTGCTAATATTCACTCAGTTAAGCCGATTTATGATACCCAAATGTACATGCAAGTTCCTTATAATTGTATTTTTACTTTTTAAAATAATTAACTCTGATTATTTAACATTTTAACTACCGTATAATTTTTAAAGTGAAACGAAAAAAAAACTTGTGGTTAAGATGATTGCCAACGCCACTTATTTTACAATATCTTAATTTGTCAACGTGATTATACTATTTTCGCCTTGAGGAACCAAATAAATTTGAATATTCTTTATCACGTTTATAAAAATCAGGTAAAGTATAAGTCGTCGACAAAAAAAATGTGTTATTTATAGTCAACAATAATAATCTGATGTTAACTCTTTTTTCATGGAAAAAAAAAACTCTATTTTTGTTTTCTTATTGGCCGGCCGGATGGATAGATTGGGCGGTTTGGATTGTAGCTCGCCGGCTTACGATCATATTTAGAAAATTTATTGTTGCTTTTTTCCCCTCTTTTTGTCGACTTAACTATTTTGGATCTAATATACGAAAAATTACCTTCTGTTGTTTATTAATTTTGTTAGATGAATATTCGTATTGGTCTAACATGAGTATCATTTTAACTTAAATAAATAAAGTATCATTTTAACCAAGCATTTTCAAGAAACAAAAAAAAAAAAGGTCAATGTCATGTCAATAAAAAAAAATCAACGTACAGACGTTTTCAGACGTTCACTATATATTATTTCAAGAATCTTACAGTAAGATTCTGTCATGACTTCAAAAGCCTCTTAACTCAATATCAACAAAACTCTAGCATTGAACGAGATACAACTCTACAAGTCATCCACCACATAGACGTGTGTTGTCCCAACAAAAAATGTGTACTCGCTAGCAAAAACCGAAATTAAAATCATAGAGATTCGTTCGCCTTATCATTTTTGCCAATAAATTTCCTAGTTGCCTGAAGCCAATCTTCTTTTCCACAATAACAATATTTTCATTAAAAAAACATATCTCATTTCTTTTATTTTAGCTAACGCAGAAATGAACAATGATTTAAATTAGAGCACTTGAATATAATAGTACACCGGCCACAGCCCCACAATTCATAAACTTGAGAAAGAGAGAGAGAATATGCCCAAACTTACCAAACCTAATCATTTTCATGATAGTTAACGATAAAAAAATAGTTTTGGTAAGATGATGATGTCTTAGTTCACTTTTGATTCCTTTTTTAAAAATCGTTTTCATATATCTACATAAAAATGTTTAATACATATTTTTGTTCAAGTTTTTTCCTAAAATATACATTGTGGTTCTGATTTAAATAAATATGATGGCTCAAAACTTCAAACTAGTATTGTTAAAAAATTATTGAATGACTTTAGTTATGTCCACGTATATTTTTGGCTCTTTCAACGTTTAAGATAGTTAATGCTTTGAAATCTTATAACTAGTTATAAATTATATTAGGTAAGGTGAACGGTCCAAAAATGCATCTTTTCAGAAAAAGATTTAAATTTGAGCGAGGAAAACATTAAGGACAATAAAAGTGTCACAAAGTAGGGGAATTTCGAGGGTTAAATGTTTGGAGATACTACTGTGGCTACTATGATTTATATCTTGAAATTATTTTAGAATAAATTGATTTGATCTTTGGACACAAAAACTGTGAAATAAATATTATAATATTTTTTCAACAAATAATTATTATAATATTATAATATTTTATAGCTTGAAATTAGTAAAGAATTTAATAACCATCAAATTATATTTTCCAAAATTATGATATTAATATTTAAATCTTTAATTATCATAAATTTATTTTGTCCAAAATTATAATATTAATATTTAATTCTTTCTTATTTGCAAAATTATATTGTTATGGTAATCATATAAAATATTGATAAATGTTATCTACATATAATTACTAAAAAGACATTGCATGTCAATATATTTTGAAGTACAAAAATATCATTTAAATTTAGTGAATATGAAAAATAATGTATGTAATTTTGTGAAAATAAATTAAAAGAATTTAATAATTGAGAAGTGAAGACATGTGTTGAAAATATACGCTACCAAATGTCGTCGTGCTATTCAAAGTTAGGAGAAAACTTTCTCATATATTAATATTTAATTTTTTCTTATTTGAAAAATTATAATGTTATGGTAATTACATAAAATATTGATAAATGATATCTACATATAATTACTAAAAGGACATTGCATAAATGTCAACATATTTTTTAGTACATAAATATTATTTAAATTTAGTGAATATGAAAAATAATGTATGTAATTTTGAGGAAAATGAATTAAAATAATTTAATAATTAAGAAGTGATGACAAGTGTTGAAAATATAAGTGGTTAAATGTCGTCGTATTATGCAATGTTAAGAGAAAAGCTTCTCATATTATATAAGATATTAAGTTTCCTAAAAAAAATTTACAAAAAAGAAAAGAAAAAATCTAATAATTCACTTCTCCTAAATTCCACAAAATTCATTCATACACATTCGATCTCTCTAAAAGAAATTTTTTTAAATGTATTATTTCATATAATAGGAAATTAATTTCCTATTCATACCTATTTCCTATTTTAATTTGGACCCTTTCCCAGTTTTTGTTTTGGACCTAGGTTAAACTTTTTTCTTAGGTCTAAAGGCTCGACTGCTCGAGCAAAACACGATTCGATATATCATATTCTGAAATCAGTTTCAATCACAAAATCCAATACTCGATCCATTATCATCGGAGAGGAGAAGTTTCCACCACCGTCCCGGCCGTACTGATCTTAGATCGTCGTATCCAACTATAAAATTATGGGTTCTCATGGTAAGAGTAAGAACAGACGAAGAGACGAATCCGATGATTCCTCCTTGGAAGAAATAAAAGAGTATATGGCCAAAAGAGCTCTGAAGAAGGCAGTAAGAGCATCAAAGAAACTGAAGACGTGGTCAGTGTCAGGTTATTCCAATGATTCAAACCCTTTTGGTGATTCAAACCTCACTGAGACATTCGTGTGGCGGAAGAAGATTGAAAAAGATGTTTACCATGGAGCATCTCTGGATGAATTCTCTGCTAAAGCTGAGAGGAGAAGACGTAGGGGAATCTGGCAGAGGTTGAAAAGGTTAAGAGTAGAAGAGAAGAGAGTGCAGTGGAGAAAGCTCGACATGAGGAAGATATGGCATTATTGGCTAGAGAAAGTGCTCGAGCTGAGTTTCAAGATTGGAAGAAGAAAGAGGAAGAGTTCAATTTCTATCAGAACAAGGTGAGGTCAGCGATTAGATTAGATCAAGGTCGAGCGAAGCCAATCGACGTCCTCTACAAGTACGTGGATGATTCAGATGATGTGAATATCGAGCTTAGTGAACCTTACTTGGTTTTCAAGGGACTTGATATCAAAGATTTGGAAGAGCTTCGTGATGATATCAAAATGTACATGGATTGGGACCGAGCAACCCCAACACGGGTACAGTATTGGGAGGCTCTTAGCGTGATATGCGATTGGGAGTTAGCTGAAGCTCGTAAAAAGGATGCCCTTGATCGAGCAAGAGTTAGAGAAGAGGAATTGCTTGCTGCTCAAGAAAGAGGACTACACGCTGGTGTTGAAGCTGATGTGAGAGAACTTCTTGATGGGAAAACTCACGCGGAGCTTGTACAACTGCAGTTTGACATTGAATCACAGCTGCGTTGTGGAGCAGCCAAAGTAGTAGAGTACTGGGAAGCGGTTCTTGAACGTCTCAGTATATACAAGGCAAAGGCTTGCTTGAAGGAAATAAACGCTGAGATACTCAGGAGACATAAACATGGCCTCGAGAAACTTTCAGATGTGGTGGAAGAAAAGGATGATGATGTAAACGGCATGAATCTTTCAGATGATGAAGAAACATTCTCACTAGAAGAGGCTAATTCATTTTCACCAGAGCTCATTCAAAGTGATGATAGTGATCAAGAAGAAATCGATCCTGATGAAGACAAAACCCTACTAGAAAGGGCACGGATGGTTGTGTTGGAGGAACAGAGGAAGCGGCTTAGAGAAGCAATGGAGTCAAATTCATCACAAGTAGAAGATAACTTGGAGCTTAAGGCAATGAAAAGAATGGGAGCAACGGAGGAAGGTGATGTTGTATTTGGCTCTAATGCTGAAGTGAACCTTGATTCCAAGGTCTACAAGTGGGATGACAAGTACCGGCCAAGAAAACCCAAGTATTTCAACCGAGTTCACACGGGTTACGAGTGGAATAAGTATAACCAAACACACTATGACCACGACTACCCGCCTCCAAAACTTGTTCAAGGGTACAAGTTTAACATCTTCTACCCGGATTTAGTAGACAAGACTAAGGTTCCCACTTGTGTTATAGAAAAAGATGGGACAAGCTCTGAAACTTGTATAATCCGGTTCGAAGCTGGTCCGCCTTATGAAGACATTGCGTTCCGGGTCGTGAATAAAGAATGGGATAAATCTCATAAGAAAGGCTACAAAAACACGTTCGAGAATGGGATTCTGCATTTGTACTTCAACTTTAAACGACACCGGTACAGGCGTTAAACTGATCGGCGTTTGGCGAAAACAAACTACTGTATTTTTCCTTTATTCTATTTATATTCTATATAAATAAATTCTAAAAACTCACTTGAATTAAATTAATTTTAATTTATTTTTTTTAATGAAATATTATATAGAATATTCTGATTGGTTGAATAGGAGGATATGAATAAAAGTATTTTTCTAAATTAAATCTCTTGGGATATATATAAGGCAGGGCATGATGTCATGTCGCATTGAGAAAACCCTAAGTCGATTAAAAAGCATCAGCCGCGCGATTGGTTCAGTCCACCGAGCAAAAGTTGACAAATATTACGACAAAGAATGGGTGCAGAGAGTGACGAGGAGGAAAAGCGGTATGAGGAAGAAGAGGAAAAGCGGTACCAGGCAGAAGTCGTGTATTGGGAAAAGTGTGGAAATGTAATAATGTAATCATCTCTCATCCTCTTTTTATCTATTTAATTAGGTCCTTTGGATTCACCAAGCTATAACCCTAATTCTAATTTTCGTATTAAAAACCCCCTAATTTGTAATCAGGGATTCGAAATTGATCATTTGAAGAGACCAAAACGCTTTGGGTTTGTTGGAGTTGCGCCTATTTGTTTTAGAAAATATAATTACGATGATGAACCCCCCTTCTCATCTTATATGCTAAGATTGGGGTCCATAAGTTTAATATGTCAAAGGTAAATATTTAAAAACCTAATCTCTTTCCTCTCCTCCTTATTTTCTTTGAGTGTTTCCTTTAGTTAATTAATTCTTAATTACGGCAGGGGAAGAACCTCCAGTTTCGATAGTCTTGACATACTCAATGACCTACCTGAACCTGGACATCGCACATATCATATCACTTTGCTTGTGAAGGAGACCAGTAGACAATTTCAAACTAGCCTTGTTCACTTAGGCCGCCATAGAAAGAAGTTCGTCACTTGGTTAAGTGTTTCACTTTTGATTTTGCTCCTGACATTGATGTGATCAATATGTGATGTGTTTGCTTTTTTTTTTCAGGTGGAAGAATCAGAACTGCTAAAATATGACTGGATTCGTCTATACATGGAATTTGCATTCATTCGAAGAGAATGAAGCTATTGCTACTGCTAATCCCGATCTGTCAAAATTGGTGATTTTAATGGTGGCTGTGGAACCTATGGGGAATGCGCAGCCCCCAAATGAGGATATACTCATGGCCAGAGATGCAACTTTCTACATAAGGTACACTTACCCACATATGGGTCATGGTGGTAAGAAGAAGCATCGTAGACATCCGTCTCCCCGTCATCTCCATCATCGCATAGCCATCATCAGAAGAACCATCAAGAAAGACACCCTCTCCTCTTCATGAGTTCGTTTGCCAAAAAATCTTCTAGCGGTGTTACTACCCTACCTATAATTAGTGATTGATAAATCATGAATGCTCTAAAGTTTGCGTTTTTTTTAAGTAGGATGGTTTTCCTACTTTTCTGTGTGGTGTTTTTTATATGTTACTTTTTACTATGTGTTTGCTATGAATGTGCTTGGTGTTTTGTATTCATGTCCCTTAATATCAAACTAGCAACTTTTGCCTATCCAACGCTAGAAATCTTTGAAGTTTAATAGTAGAATTTACATGTTTTGTTGTAAATTAAAAAGCATCATGAGAAAACTACAACTAGTAGTACTTGTCAAAACTGGATCAAGAATTTAATCAGACCTCGCCACCTTCTTTGACCATTTTTTTTCCGAGCCTCTTCTTGAATTCTTCTTCCCAAGACAATTCTTCTTTGCTACTTCTAAAGCAACTCATCGCTTATGCTAGGGAAACCATGATCTGGTCAGAAACAGATACAAATCTGTGGATTGTCCATTGATAAGCACTAACGATCTCCAAAGAATGTTTAAGAAGCTCGATAAGAACCAAGACGGGCTCGTGACCCTCGACGACCTCCACTTGGATTCTTCAAAAACTCAGGCTGGACGGAACACACTCCCGATGAGATTGCACATATAGTTGGAAAACAGAGCCTTCATTAATTTAGACGAGTTCCTTCGGTTTTACTACGACGTCATTTCAAATAGCAAAGGAACGAAGAGTTGTTGTTGATGATGATGATGAAGCGGTTTTCAGGGCGTTTAATGTGTTATGTGAACTGAGCTAACTTATCATCATGGAACTTCATGCTAAGTGATGTGTTGGAACGACTAGGGTTCGCTGAGGAGGCTAAGGCGTGGGATTGTGGGAGAATGATTCGAGTTTATGCCAAGAATCTTGATGGTTTTGCTGACTTTGAAGAATTCAAGAACTTACGCTTATAATGATGTTAATACAGTTGTGACATGTATGTTTAGTCCGTAAATCAGTCATCATTCACCTTATCTGCACATTCAATATAGATCAGTGCATGGATCAAATATAGATCAGATGCTAACAGACTGTTAGTCTCTCATAAAATCTAGTCATGACAATCTAAACATATCCGATCCAAAAGCAAAATGTTGGAAAAGAAAAAGAAACTCAACCAACTCTATTTCGGGATCGATCGACGAACCTTCTTACGAAGACGACCAGAAGTTCCCGGTTTCTGGCCATCAATAGGAGATGCAAAGGCGACGGAAAACTTGAAAACCATATTAGATTAAAAAAAAAAAAAAAAGGACGCTGAGAGAAATGAGGGAGGAGAGTGGCGATGATAAAATTAAGCAGCTCTTAAACACTGTGCGGGAGAGAGAGGAGAGTACTAGTTATGCAAAAGGAAGCTTGTTTTCTTCCTCTACGTCGGCAACATTCTCGTCAACATCTAAACCAAGTAATAGCTCAGGGGCACCAAATCTGGAAGGAGCCTGGTAAGCTTCTAACTAGTAAAACTATGACTTTTGTTGGCTCACCGTACCTTCGGATCTTCCTTCCCCCATACGTGCTTATCAATTCTCCCCTCCCGAAGATGCAACTTTTTCTCAAGCTGAGAGGATGGAGACGTTTCCAAATGTGAGGGTTGAAGCTCTGGACTATAAAATCAACCATGTAGCTCCATTTTTCCAGCAAATTACTGTGTTCGGAACTTAAAAACATCCAGTCCTTGCAAAACATTCTCTTCCATAAGTCTGTATACCACCCAAGCAAAGCACAAAAACAAATGTCATCGTCGCACTCTCAGTGTCTCCAAAATTGTAACATTCAAAAGGAGTATGGTGCATAACATGCCCAACAACATTTGAATCAGAAAATTATGCTCATTAGTCGTGTATAGAACCTGTATAAATCCCGAAGTTGCAGGTTTGTTGGAGACACACACAAATGCATGTTCTTGTATCTGCAACACCCACTTTGAACCCATGATTACTAAACTCTTACATATTAACTCTGTCAAGTTTATACTTGAAGTGCCATGACTTAGAGAACTTGCGCTTTCTCCACGTCTTTCTTATGCTGAAACACTGAAGCCAAATTGCCAATTCCAAACTGCAATTGTATCTAAACTGTGTTTGCATGCTCCTTTTATCCTCTGTCCCAAATCTGTATGTGAACCTCCAAGATGTGGGAGACTTGCTCCTCTGAAAGTGTTGCAGCCTTTGTTTGTCGACAAAGGAAAAATGTTGCACGGATCTGAAATACAGCAGCACCCTCATATAACACATAATATTCCTGCTTCCTCTGAGTTTATGATGTTCAAAAATGTATGATTGTTTTCCCTGATGAACCATACAAGCATTTACTCCATCACGAGATGAGAAACCAGCAAAAGAAAAACCAGAACGGGCCTGGAATTTATGTTTCTCCAAGAGTGCATATGGCAAAATTCTCATGAACGTATATTGATGCAGCAAGACAGAACAATGCGGTCTGCTGAACTGCATCAGTCTCTGTCCAGGCTTGGATTGGAGAAAGAATCATGAAGCTGCTCAATCAGAAACTGATAAGGACCCATTGGTGACTTAATTCTTTGCAAAAACCAGCTCTTGAACGAGAAAGGAAATTCTTGAACTGCCATACTCTTTACTTGGCTGGAAACTTATCAAAGCAACACACTGAAAACCATAAACAATATGCAAATCCTTAAAATTGTTCTTTCTCCTAGACAGTCTTACACACCACGACTCTCTTTGCATGTCATGTCTCAGCCTATCCAACCAAAGTTCATAAAAAATTGTAAAATAGAAAACCTGGTTGTGTAGCATCCTTTGGTGAGTTCCATTGAAGTCTATATGCACATGTGACCATAGCACCTCACCCATTGCGCATATATAGTCACTGTATAATCAGTTCTATTGACAACACATAATTGGTCCTCTCCAAAGCCACAAATAAGCTTTGTCATGCCCGTTGAATCCCTCCTCATGTGAATCTGAAAGTCTGAATAAATTGCAGACTTGGTAAACTTGGTAACTGGTTTGTGTTCATCATCTTAGATGCAAAGAAAATAGTCGCTGCTTGAAAGATACATTGGCTGGATTGAAGACCGACCAAGTGCAACAATTTAAGGGCTGAAACTTCCTGCAACAGCTTAGCCTTGGATTGCTTCCCCAAGGATGAAGCGTTGCAATATAACTCCTTCTGCATCAAATAACAACTGTTCTTGTATCCAATCTCTTATCCCGTAACTGACATAGAACTTGAATTTCCAAGACTTCTGAAATCGATGCTTCTTGCTCTTCATTTGGCTCTGGTCTTGTAACAGCAATGTCATGACTGTGGACTGACATGGCAACACCAACTTTGGTAAGCTTATAACTAGTGAACCTCAGCTAGCATACCTTCGGATCTTCCTTCCCCGTATACGTAAGTCTCATTCGACATGCCTTCCTCGTGATCTCTCTCCTTCTTTACGTATACACACCTCAGCTTCTTCTTTTCCACGCTTTTAACCCATCACACGTGTGATCTTTAATAATTTCTTCAGTCATTAATCCACTTGATCCTTCACACGTGCCTATAAGAGCTTTTGCTGTCTGTTCGATCATTATAGCATCTGGCAGAGTAGGCCAGGAATACAGGTCCAGTATGAAGGACTTGTAAGCATCTGCACCAATTACGGGAATGGGTACGACACCCTCCTCAATGATGAGAATTTTGTAGTATCCTTCTTCTTTGGCGAGCTCCAAAAGCACACTTCTTGCTTCTTTTCTAATAACTTTAGACCACCCTTGGTTATCTATATTATCGCCTTTCAACGGTTTTTCCTGGATTCCAATTGGGAAGGTAATAATAAGCAAAAGCCAAAGCTGAAGCATGACCAACAAATCTACAGTTTTCCATATAAAATACCATTCCCCAAAGTGATTTTATCCTTTCGGTAATTTCAGTTCTCACCCTTGACTACTAGCAATCATTGTGAATTTCAACATTCACTCTAAAAAAATGCCATTTCAGGTCGGCTCAGTAGAGCGGTAATCTCTTCCAATGCTCCACTGTCGGCAATGGATTCTCTGTACAGATTCGCAGAAGGTATAGACCATATCAACCCAGCAGCTGCTTCACAGGCGGATCTGGACTCGAACTTGAGAAGATTGAGAATGAGACTCAAACAGCCTCCTACCTATCAAGAGGATCTTTGTCCAAACCGAGCAGTCTCACAAACAAGGACACATAGCTATCACCAAGACCTGAAGAGCTTTCACCCCACAATTATTAACCTTTAACCTATAATGGAAGCAACTGCAGTGCGACAACTTCCTCTGGAATGGTCTCTTCTTCTGCTTCACCATTCTATACACTTGTGCAAGATCCTCTTTAATGAATTTAGCTGTCATTGACTCCTGAAACCATAATCAGACAATCTCCAGTGTTGTAAGCAGTGCTGTTTCACCTATTGCAATGTGCTGAAAAAAATTTATTTATCCACTCCCACAGAATTAATTTTGCTGAATCAATTGTGTTTTTTGCAGATGATTCCTCTCTCTTAATTGAGAGGTCTTCTCTTCAGGTAAATCATCGCTTACCACAATTGGTTTCTTCTCTTCAGGCTCATGAATCGAGCCACTGACCAGACACAATTCCTCGTCACGAGACTTCATGGACCTTGCAAAAGCAATCATCTCTGATAAGTTTTGAGGCTGCTTCACGTGCACCATTTACTACATTTCTTGTGTTAAACCACACATAAAAGTCCCTTGAAGCTTACAATCGTCAAACCATGTGACTTGAGCAAATAAATCGTCAGACTGATGCACATACTCAGCCATTATACCCTTCTGTTTGATGCAAAATAATCGCAAACTTGGACCTGTTATTTGTGAAGTCCCAAATCTCTGCAACAATCTAGATTTGAACTGATTCCAGTTCTCAAATTTGTGAGCTGGTAGTTTCCCCATTATACCAACGCCATGCTTCATCAATCAAACTCATGGAAATCAAATTTAGTTTCTCCCATTCATCACTGAACCCACCAATTCAAAAATACCTTTCAGCAGTTGCAATCCATCCATGAATGTGTTTACCATCAAAACATTGGCATTGCAAGATTTGTAACCATAGATTCACACGATCCAGTTACCTATTTCTCTACGGCAAGGTTCCGGATGAAGAAACGATACCTGAGTGTGCTGCTGGTCGTGTAACATGCTACGTGACTTCTCTTCCTGAAATTTCGTGGTCAGTGTGTTCAATCGAGCAAAAGCCTCCCGAAGCAGATCGGAATGTTTCACCGGCGATGAAATTGAGTGAAACGACGATAGCGTATCCTTCGTCATCCTTGGATTCAATTCTCTTAGTCTTAGCATCACTCTTTCTAAAAATTTAATGTTCCTTGGTTTACTGACTTAATTATGTTGTTTTGTTGACTAGATTGGTTAACTGCAAACAAGTAAATTACTGAAATAGCAATTGATCAGCCAAATCGTCTAATCAATCTAAAGATTAACATCAAACTAGAGCCTCTACCAGAAGCAGAGTATTTGCTTTCCTCATCGATTGCAAAGAAACGAAACAACACCGCTTTGTCGAAAGAACAGATGGGCCATGTGAATAATAAAGCGAAGCCCGTTAAGTCTCAATGGATCCAACGGTCGACTCCAACGGCTACTTCTTCACCCAACTAAAATGATCAATGGTGTGAAGCAAATACTCTGCTTCTGGTAGAGGATCTAGTCTGATGTTGCAAATCAGTGTGTACTAATGATCAATGATGGTCTGAGAAGGGTTGTTAGCTTACTCAAGCAGAGTTATAGAGAACAAGATCACATGTTAGAAGATCCAGGGTATCTCAGTTGTGCTGAAGAAGGGTGTGAAGTCAAGAACAAGTGAATGTCTACAAGTTCAAAACGAAATCAGTTCTGATAATTTCAGGAAGTGAGGCTTGAGATGAGAAGTACATTCAGATTCTGAAAATTTTGCAGGTTTTGGAAACTGAGGTCTAATAATTGCAGGTTGCTAATTCTGAAAGATGAGACTGATGGGCAACCACCATGTAAACAGTTCATCTACAAGAGATGCAAAGTTTCATGAGTGATGGTGAGAGATTTCGTAAGAAACAAGTTTAAAGCTCAACTCTTTTTCTCTACACTAATGAATCAACTTAAAACAGTTAACCAATTCTAAAAAGCTTCGTCTATTTTTGTTTTGCTTGTGTGTATCACATATTTGTCAAATAATCATAATCTTTTGTCTCGATTCAGAATCCATTTCAGATATGTATCTACTATTCCAATATAAACATTACATCGTGTGCTTGTTTCTCTCTTAAGCCAGTTAATTCAAGTTTGCTTACATGCGCTTGATCAACACAAAAGAATGGAAGATCTGTGGACAGAAAGACTCATCAAAACCAAAACCTGAAATTCCTGATAACCATCCAATGTTCATTAACTAAAACGGTGTAATCTCTAACTTCTAGTCAAACAAAAGATCTGTGGACAAATATTCATGAATACAGAAAAAAAAAAAAAAAAAAAAAAAAAAAAAAAAACAGTTGACATCACTCATAAGAACAAAACGAAGCAACCAAATCTGAAAATACTTAATCCGAACACCAGTCACGAAGTACTTCAATCGGAATCTGACTCAACGGGATCCTGCGGTTTCAATGGATGTAAGGCAATATAATCACTCAGCAGATGTGCTGGAGACTCCCAAGTGTGAGCGTCTCTCTTGGTAACCACCATGGTCGTGAGGGATACATATACATATCCTTTAATTCCCGATTTCTCCCCATGCGAAGATTTGCAGACGGCTACTTGATGACCTCGTAATGGGGAAAGTTACATGTATTCTTACAAAATACGAAAGTACATTAGTATGGAAATTAAATACCATTTTCAGTTTTTGTTACCTAGGTTAAACTTGTTCTTAGGTGTTGACTCGATCGATTGCAATTTTAAATTACTCAAAATCTTTTTTTTGGACAAAAAAAGTACAATTGCTGTAAGAGTGTAATTAGCTGATCATAATGTTTCCAACAAAATTATTCATCCTTTGCACACACTACCAAACATGTTAACCTGCGATATGATAACATTTTTTTTTATATAATCATAATTTAATCGATTTGATTAGATATGTACAATATTTTAATATTGATAGAATGTGTAATATTATAATGTGTAGGTTATGGCTCATTATGACAATAAACTTTTGAATAATTACTTAATTTTTTTTATCTAGATTTTAACTCTCTATAGTCTATACAGCTTGACATAATTTTCCAGATTTTCTGTAACTAACAAAAATATTATGTTGGATAAAATATAAAATTATAATTTTTTTAAGTTTTATATAATAACACTGAAATATTTTTTATTCTATTTGCTTTAAGTATATAAAAATTATAATTTTCATTTGAAATCTATTTGCTTTAAGTATAGAAAATTTTAATTTTAATTAATAAATTTGAAATCGATTGTCTAGAGTATTAGATTGAAAAAAAAAAAAAAAAAAAAAAAAAAAAGAAAAAAAAAGAAAAAAAAAAAAAAAAAAAAAAAGAAATTGTGGTGAGTAGAAAAGGAGCTTAGGACTCTCTTTTCCCTTTAGAGGGTTCGACCTCTTTTGGAAAAGCTGTAGTATACAGGGAAAATTCTTGTTTTCGCCGGATTTGGGAAGATATTTTCTGTTTACGAGTGCAATATTCACTAAATCTTAGAGGATATTGCGAAAAGTTTAACCTAGTTCATCAAGCTTAGCAAGCCGCCGGAAGTAAATCTCAGCTTTTTACTTATTTTCATCATTGCTTACGACGACAGAGATCTGCAACCAATGGAATACGCTCTAGATAAAGCTTTACAAGAGATGTCTATTGATGATGATGAACCGATCGTCATTCAAAACCTTCCTCAGTTCAGTTCATGTGTCCGGAATGAACGCAGCATCATCGGGAAGATGCTATGTCCTGAAAATCAGAAGCTGTCAAGTCTGATTCATGAGATGCCGCGAACATGGAGAGTGTACAGTCGTGCACGAGGGATTGCTTTACCAAATGATAAGTTCCAATTCATCTTTGACTCGGAAACAGATCTATCCACAGTGTTGGATACAGGTGCTTGGACATTCAATGATTGGAGTGTCACCCTGGAAAGATGGGTGGAAAATCCACCGGAAGACTACTTGAAGGTGCTACCAATCTGGATTCGCCTAAGGAACATCCCGGTCAACTATAACACGGCGGATACTATTAAGGAGATTGCAGGACATATTGGTCGGGTGACACATGTGGCTTTTGATCCGTCGAAACCTTTGAGTAAAGGATATGTCAGGGTTAGGATCCTTTTTGATGTGAGTAGGCCTCTGAAGAATTCTCGGGAACTGCAGTTACCATCAGGGGAAAAGGTCTCGGTTGGCATTGAGTATGAACGTATCCAAAGAAGATGTTACCAATGTCAACGGCTTACACATGACAAGGAGAGATGTCCTTTCAATCCGGTTAATCATAAAGCACTAGCGACGGGAGGAGTTCAAGGAGCTTCCTTGATTCCAAGCCGGCTAGTTCCCAAGATTAGCAAGGATGATCCTCTGTATGGTGTGTTGACAGATGCGGATGTAGGTATTGATCCAACCTCTGGTAAACCAAAAATCGCCAAACCTGTTCTGGATGAGATGCGTCAATACCTCTCGGTGGCTGATCCTCAGCAAAAGAAAATTCACATTGAGAGAGTACGACAATCGGTTTGGAACCTGGCGGGTGATACTGATGGCCAACAGAGACTTTTGCGTCTTGAGGCCCCTCCACAGCTCACTACAAATGTGGATAAGGGGAAAGGTTTAGTTTTCAACTTTGAGGGTGTGACGGCTGTCAGTTCGGGAGAAGCTCATTCTGCGCCAGTGCTTAGAACAGAGAGTGCTTTAGATCGCCTCTCATTGTCAAAGCATTCACCACCTGCATCGTATGCAACTACACCAATGCCTAGGTTTGGATCTACGGAAGTGAGAGATAATTTCTCTGCGGGTTTTACCGGGTCTAAATCTAAACAAGTGAAGAAAAGAAGAAGACCAAACCAGTGGAAACGTAAGGCACAAGGAAGACAACAAAATCCTGTGTCTGTTTCAGATTCTGAAGAAGTGTTATCGGCGAAGAGAAAAGCTACTGATGAGGCTATATTATCATCAAAACTTGCCAAACGAGGTGATGAAACGGTGGTTCCGCATGAGGAACCGCTGACTCAGTAATGAGTTTTATGAGCTGGAATTGTCAAGGCTTGGGGGGCACCTTGACAATTCCCACCTTACGGGAGATGAGACGTACGCATTTCCCGGATTTCCTGTTCCTCCTGGAGACCAAAAACTCCAGTCAGTACGTGATTAATCTACAGAAGTCATTAGGTTATGAGAATGCCCACATAGTTGACCCGGTGGGATTAAGTGGCGGGTTGGCTCTGTTCTGGAAATCGGCATACTCAGTGCGAGTTCTTAGTTCAGATACAAGAATTATTGATGTGGAGATACAATTTGGCTCAACTAGATTCTTTGCTTCTTGCGTCTATGGCGAGCCAGTTTATCACCAGCGACAAGTAGTATGGGATCACCTCATCTCCATTGGTGCAACGAGAGATGATCCTTGGTTGGTATTGGGGGATCTTAATGAAATGATGGATAATAGTGAGAAGCTTGGGGTCCATCACGTCCGGAATCATCATTCTATCCATTCCGGAACATGATAGCTGACTGCAGACTCCGCGAGGTTCCAAGCATTGGAAATAAGTATTCATGGGCAGGGGAACGTAATAAGATGTGGATTCAATGTTGTCTAGACAGAGCTTTAGGAAATGCAGCGTGGTTCCATCTCTTTCCAAGAGTTCAAGCCGAGTTCATGGAGCGGATTGGTTCTGACCACAGACCAGTTTTTCTTCGTTTTGTCAATGGCAATGATTCGCAGAGAGGCAGGTTTATGTTTCAAAGAAGATGGACGTCTAAACCAGAGTTTGTACAAGTGGTGCGGGATGGCTGGTCAAAGGGTGATGCGAGTGGCTCACAATCAGTTTTAGCTAGAATTGCAGACTGCAGAAGGGCAATCTCCACCTGGAAGAACTCTACACAACAGAATTCTAAGAAGGCTATTGATTCACTTCGGTTTCAGCTTGATAATGAGAGCGCTAAACTCCAGCCGGATCTTCATACCTTGAAGCATCTACGGTGGGAATTAGCTGAAGCTTATAGAGCAGAAGAGCTGTTTTGGAAACAACAGAGCCGGGAGAAGTGGATGCAAGAAGGCGATAGGAATACTCGTTACTTTCACGGCAGTGTTCAAAGAAGGCGAGTGCAAAACAGAATCCTCTCATTATTGGATCAAGATAATATTGAGCAGTTCAATGAGGGTTCTAAAGGCGAGGTGGCGGTTGCTTACTTTCGAGAAATGTTCTCTACCTCGCACCCTGATGCTATTGAGGATGCACTAGCTGGTATGACGACTCGGGTTACAGATGAAATGAACACTGACTTGGTTAAACCACCCACAGGCGAAGAAATCAAGAAGGCTGTTTTTAGTATAAAAGGAGATAAAACACCAGGTGCAGATGGCATGACTGGTCACTTTTTCCAGGAATACTGGGACATTGTTGGACCTCAAGTGATTGCAGAGGTGCAACAATTCTTTGAATCTGGTAATCTGCCTTCGGAGTGGAACTACACGCAAATTTGTTTGATCCCAAAGAAGTCTAATCCCTCGAAGATGTCTGATCTGAGACCAATCAGTTTATGCTCGGTTCCTTATAAGATTGTTTCCAAAATATTGTGCAACCGACTCAAACGGTTCCTGCCTCTGCTGGTCTCGGATACGCAAGGTGCCTTTGTCTCGGGACGTCTAATATCGGATAATATCCTTATTGCACACGAAATGATCCATGCCTTGAGAACTAATCCCCAATGTGATGAAGACTTCATGGCAATCAAGACGGATATGTCGAAAGCATATGACCGGGTGGAGTGGACGTTTCTTGAAGAACTCTTGATACGGTTGGGGTTCCACATAAAATGGGTGCAGTGGATAATGAGTTGTGTAACCTCGGTTACATATTCGGTGCTGTTGAATGGTTCATCGTATGGCTACATTAAGCCAGAGAGAGGTATTAGGCAGGGTGATCCACTTTCACCATTCCTTTTTATTCTCTGCGCAGAAGCATTGGTGCATATCATGAACAGAGCTGAGGGTGAAGGTCGTGTTACAGGAATGAAACTATCCTCTTCCTGTCCGCCGATCCAACACCTCCTTTTTGCAGACGATAGTTTGTTTCTCTGTCAAGCTAACCTTCATGAATGCTTTGAGTTTTTGAACTGTCTTAAGCTGTATGGCGATGCATCAGGACAAGTTATCAACTTTCAGAAATCAGCAATCACCTTTGGTAAGAAACTGGATCCGTACATGCGTCACCTGCTTCATCTGTTTACTGGAATTGAACAAGAAGGAGGGACAGGAAAGTACTTAGGTCTGCCGGAATGTTTTAGCGGATCAAAGCGAGAGTTATTGCAGTTCATCAGTGATAGCTTGAAATCAAGGCTTAGTGGCTGGTATGAGAAAACCCTTTCATTGGGTGGCAAGGAAGTGTTGTTGAAGTCTGTGGCTTTAGCGCTTCCGGTATATGCAATGTCATGCTTTCGCCTGACCAAACATCAATGTAGACAACTTACAAGTGCGATGTGTCAGTTTTGGTGGAACGCAAGTGAAGACAAGCATAAGATGCACTGGGTTTCGTGGGAGAAGGTTTGCCAATCAAAGGAACGTGGGGGCTTAGGGTTCCGTGATATTAGTTGTTTTAACCAGGCCTTGTTAGCAAAACAAGGATGGAGAATTCTTCATTACCCTCATTCCTTAGTGGCCAGGGTTTATAAAGCAAAGTACTTTACAGACTCACCTTTTCTCGATGCAAAAATCGGCTACAGACCGTCGTATGCATGGCGCAGTATCTTGTTTGGTCGAGAACTGTTAGAAAGAGGAGTCATGAAGTCTATTGGTAATGGACAGGACACTAATGTGTGGTTAGATAAGTGGATTTTTGATGACACGCCTCGAAGACCTTTCAATAAGGAACTAACGATTGATTTAAACCTCAAGGTCTCATCGCTAATTAGTCCTGACGGCGTATGGAGTGAACAACGTCTTAATGATCTATTTCCACCGTGTGAGATCCCTAGAATACGGTCGTTCCCTCCTGCACTTCCCCTATCTGACCGTTATATTTGGCCTTACAATCAGAATGGGCAATATACGGTTAAAAGTGGGAATTGGCTGCTTGCTAAGGAAAAGGAACTCCTACAGCCTCTGTCTACTGATATGATTAGGGTGAATAAGGTGAAGCAACATGTTTGGAATACTGCAACTGAGCCTAAAATTCGTCTGTTCCTATGGCGAGCTTTGTCTAAAGCTATAGCGGTTGCAGAGTGTATGATAAGCCATGGTCTTACTGTGAACCCTCTTTGTCCGGTTTGTCACAACGACGAGGAAACAATCAACCATGTTTTGTTTGGTTGTTCTTTAGCAGAAGGGGTTTGGTCTATGACGGGTCTGCCTATCCCTCCGCAGGGATTCTTGAGCTCCGTTGTGGATAATGTTGCCTCCGTACTTAACTTTATGCAACAAACCGAGATCAATGAGGAGATTCGCCAAGCTGTTCCGTGGATACTATGGGGCATCTGGAAAGCACGGAATGATATCATATTTACACAAAGGAATCAGGACTTCAATATCATAGTTGCAACAGCGCGGCACGAAGCAGAGGAATGGTTGAAACAACAAGCGTTAATTTCTCAAGATATTGGTAGAGAAGCTAACAGACACTCTCCCCATATTCACCGTTGGATTCGTCCCCCTCCTGGTAAGCTTAAATGTAATATTCATGCCGCTTGGGGGAACGAGTCATGGTATTGTGGTGGTGCTTGGATTTTACGGAACCATTTAGGAGAGGTGTTATATCATGCGCGCGATGCTTTTCTTCCGAGGAGTAATAGAATCTCTGCTGAACTTAGCTGTCTATTATGGTGTCTCCAAAGCCTCACTGCTCTTCGTTTTACAACGTGTGAGATCTGGACGGATTGCCAGGCGGTGGTAACGGCTTTGGAGTCACCCGGGAATTGGCCAAAGTATCGTTCTGAGCTGGTTAAGATCACTAATGCAATACAGGTGATGGGGGAGGTGGTAATTATACTCTCTTCACCGAAAGCCAACTCTGTGGCTAGGGCGATTGCATCAAGTGTTACGAAAGAAGGTCGGCTTGCATCTTACTTAGCTTTGGGTGGACCGAGCTGGTTACACGATACGATTGCAGCAGATCGTTGAGTTAGAGGAGCAAAGCCTAGTCAAGCTTGCTGTGCTCTGTTTTTTCCTCTGTTCTAGCAATGAGATATAGTCTCTTACAATTTGTTGCAAGATCGTTTCTGTATTCGAACTTATTCCTTTATTTAATATATCTTTGAGTTAAAAAAAAAAAAAGAGTATTAGATTGTTTATTTTTTAAAAGAAAAAAGTGAGATATTTTAATTTAAAATGAATACAGAAAAAAACATTTTAGAGATATTTTAGGAATATATTGTTAAATATAAAGATTGTGTAAGTACAAAACCAAAATTTGTTTAGGAAATAGAAATCGATTTAGTAGAGATATTTAAGGAAAATCATTGATTTTTTTCGATTTCTGTATATCATGTAGATAATCGATTTTGATTTCCATATTTTTTAGAGATCAGTTATGTAATAAAATTTTTAATAATTTAAAATTCAAATATAGAACACAAAATTTCAAAAATATATATATAGATACTCAAAACTCAAATATCTTAAATATCATAATTCTTTTCTTTTTTTTTGAAACAAGATGTATTTATTTTTCTTCCTAAGATTTGAATAAGAAAATTGTAAGAATCCCAAAAATCACCCAATCATGAAATTACCGTAGAATATAAATAGTCACTAATATTGTCAATATATTTATTTTTTATATGTAGAAAGTTGCAAAACATCTTATAATATGAGAGAAACAAAAGAAAATAACTACAACATTAGATATTTTGAAAATATATATCTACAAGACTACAACACAATAAGTATCGTCTCTTTGCCTTTTTGCACACGTTTAGTCTTTCAGATTACTTGATTTTGTCACAGATAGCTGCACTGCAACTGTTTTAAGGCTGCTACAAGCTACACGACATTTTACAAACCTCATCCTCTTTAACTGATGAGACTATTCTGTTGAAAACTTCAGATGGATTAATAGAGGCATTCTGGAAATCGGTTCAAAGAAATATTACACTCTCAAATGAAGCATAAAAAAGAGAGACATAACTCTAAACCTAACAAAAAAAATTCTTACGCTTTTCAAAATGGCAATCCTCAAGGGAAGAACCCGCTTCATGAGAGTGCCGCTTTGGGAAGAGAAAGGGAAATGCTTAAGAACTGGTCAAGATTCTAACAACAATAATAGTAGCAGGAACCATTAGAAACAATTTATCTCTAGTAAATCCTTTTCACTGGTAACGACTAATCACATACCTGTGCAGAAATTTTTGAACTTTCAGAATTTGTCTCAGCACAGCGTGGGAGAGATAGGTTAATTATGAACAAAAGAATTTCCAAGAGATATAACCCAGTCAGCATCCTGGGTGGCATCAAGTGATTCTTCTAGAAACTGTATATAGCCGTACAATGAGTACAAGTAATATATAGAACACAAGCTTGATTAGTCTTGAGAAAAAAAGGTTGATTAGTCAATTTAATAGATTTATAATTGCCTTGTGTTTAGGCTTTATAAAAACTTCAGCTCAGAAGAATGGTTTAATTCCTTCACACTAGTTGAATAACATTCAGTAGCTCTTTATAGCCGTCATAATTGAATTCATATCCAGAGGAAATATGATGCAAAAGTAAAATATACCGGGAACTACGGTGCATATCTTTGCTATGATTGAACATTGGCCATATATTTGTTTAATCCCTGATTACTTTTGTCAATGAGATCGATTCCAACACCGACTTAAATCTAACATAATTACGTAATTTACCTTTTATTTTATAATTTATTTTAAGAGAGAACGAATGTTGTATGCAATTAGAAGAGATTATTGAATATACGTAATGGGGAAAGTTACGTGTAAAAAGGAAATTACAATCGGAATAGGTATTTTAACTTATTAAATACACGAAAGTAAATTAATTTGGAAATTAAATACATTTTTCAGTTTTTGTTAGTTAAACTTTTACTTAAGTGTTGGCTCGACTGCTCGAGCAAAACACGATTCGATCGATATATATTCTGAAATCAGTTTCAATAGCACAAAATCCAATACTCGATCGATCCATTATTATCGGAGAGGAGAAGTTTAAACCGCCTTCACCACCGTCCTCACTGATCTTAGATCGTCGTCTCCAACTATAAAATTATGGGTTCTCATGGTAAGAGTAAGAACAGACGAAGAGACGAATCCGATGATTCCTCCTTCGAAGAAATAAAGGAGTATATGGCCAAAAGAGCTCTGAAGAAGGCAGTAAGAGCATCAAAGAAACTTAAGACGTGGTCAGTGTCAGGTTATTCCAATGATTCAAACCCGTTTGGTGATTCGAATCTCACCGAGACATTCGTGTGGCGGAAGAAGATTGAAAAAGATGTTTACCATGCATGGAGCATCTCCTGATGAGTTCTCTGTTAAAGCTGAGAGGAGAAGACGTAGGGGTAATCTGGCAGAGGTTGAAAAGGTTAAGAATAGGAGAGAAGAGAGTGCAGTGGAGAAAGCTCGACATGAGGAGGATATGGCGTTACTGGCTAGAGAACGTGCTCGAGCTGAGTTTCAAGATTGGAAGAAGAAAGAGGAAGAGTTCAATTTCTATCAGAGCAAGGTGAGGTCAGCGATTAGATTAGATCAAGGTCGAGCGAAGCCAATCGACGTCCTCTACAAGTACGTGGATGATTCAGATGATGTGAATATCGAGCTTAGTGAACCTTACTTGGTTTTCAAGGGACTTGATATCAAAGATTTGGAAGAGCTTCGTGATGATATCAAAATGTACATGGATTGGGACCGAGCAACCCCAACACGGGTACAGTATTGGGAGGCTCTTAGCGTGATATGCGATTGGGAGTTAGCTGAAGCTCGTAAAAAGGATGCCCTTGATCGAGCTAGAGTTAGAGAGGAGGAATTGCTTGCTTCTCAAGAAAGAGGACTACACGCTGGTGTTGAAGCTGATGTGAGAGAACTTCTTGATGGGAAGACTCACGCGGAGCTTGTACAACTTCAGTTTGACATCAAATCACAGCTGCGTTGTGGATCAGCCAAAGTATTAGAGTATTGGGAAGCGGTTCTTGAACGCATCAGTATATACAAGGCAAAGGCTTGCTTGAATGAAATAAACGCTGACATACTCAGGAGACATAAACATCGCCTCGAGAAACTTTCAGATGTGGTGAAAGAAAATGAGGATGATGATGTAAAAACATGAATCCTTCAGATGATAATAAAACATTCTCACTAGAAAAGGCTGGTTCGTTTTCACCAGAACTCATTCACGATGATGATCGTGAAAAAGCAATTGATACCGAGGAAGATAATCTACTAGAAAGGGAACAGATGGTGGAAGAAAAGGATGATGATGTAAACGGCATGAATCTTTCAGATGATGAAGAAACATTCTCACTAGAAGAGGCTAATTCATTTTCACCAGAGCTCATTCACATTGATGATAGTGATCAAGAAGCAATCGATCCTGATGAAGACAAAACCCTACTAGAAAGGGCACGGATGGTTGTGTTGGAGGAACAGAGGAAGCGGCTTAGAGAAGCTATGGACTCAAATTCATCACAAGTGGAAGATAACTTGGAGCTTAAGGCAATGAAAAGAATGGGAGCAACGGAGGAAGGTGATGTTTTATTTGGCCCTAATGCTGAAGTGAACCTTGATTCCAAGGTATACAAGTGGGATGACAAGTACCGGCCAAGAAAACCCAAGTATTTCAACCGAGTTCACACGGGTTACGAGTGGAATAAGTATAACCAAACACACTATGACCACGACAACCCGCCTCCAAAATTTGTTCAAGGGTACAAGTTTAACATCTTCTACCCGGAGTTAGTAGACAAGACTAAGGTTCCCACTTGTGTTATAGAAAAAGATGGGACAAGCTCTGAAACTTGTATAATCCGGTTCGAAGCTGGTCCGCCTTATGAAGACATTGCGTTCCGGGTCGTGAATAAAGAATGGGATAAATCTCATAAGAAAGGCTACGAAAACACGTTCGAGAATGGGATTCTGCATTTGTACTTCAACTTTAAACGACATCGGTACAGGCGTTAAACTGATCGGCGTTTGGCCCGGTGAAAACAAACTACTGTATTTTTCCTTTATTGTATTTATCGCGGGGTAAAATTATTTATAACTAAAATATATAAATTATAAATTTTATTTGTTGGTTAAATATATTATAATTATATAATAATTATTAAATAAATAATATAATACCGCAATATAATTTTTTTTAACATAATATTTATTTAATCAAATTAATTAGATATGTCTATTCTCTCATATCAACAGTGTTAACAAAATAATGAAATGATGTTTTACCATTGTAACATCAAATTAATGATATTTTTCAATTTATAGAAATATCGATAAACCCGTTCCGCTATATAATCTCGTCCCCAGATATTTTAACTCACACTATATCATCTTAATTTTTAATATTTATTGTGTATCTATGGTATAATATTTATCATATTTAACTTTTTAAAAGTTTTAAATATTTTTCATATTTAACCTTTTAAAAATCTTTAAAATAAAGAACCGGAATAAACTAAATAAAAGTTTTTAAAGTTTGAATGTCTGATAAATCAAGCTTTCTACTAATCTGTATTCATAATCATTTTGGTCTCTTTTATAATATGACTCTAAACTATTCCCCAATTTTTTTTAGACGATATGAGATATTGTACCCTTATTATTATTCATCTATTGAGTAATATATGTCCGTTTTTAAAATTTTGTATTACATAATATGCAGGAAAAAATCACAATTTTTATTAACTAAATGTATTATAGAATAATGCAAGATAATTTAAATATAAATCCAAATAAAAATAAAAGAGAATCATATATTTATGTTTGAATGAGGTATAAATATTTCCTTCTTTTTTTTAAATCTTACCTATAATTAATTTTGAAGTTTGGTAACTAATATTAAAGTCAATGCATTAAATGTAAAAACTTTCCAAAAAATATTTTTGAGCAAAAACTGCTGCAAAAATACTAGTATAGATATTCTAATTTATTTTTAATTTATTTTTAATGAAATATTATATAGAATATTCTGATTGGTTGAAAAGGAGGATGTGAATAAAAGTATTTTCTAAATTAAATCTCTCAAAATCTAAAATTTTATAAATTTCCTAAATTCCACAAAATTCACCAAAATCATGATTTGAAATTTTGGATCGGGATGTATATAAGGCAGGGCATGATGTCATGTTTGGCTAAGTTGTTGACAAAACCCTAAGTCGATTAAAAAAGCATCAGCCGCGCGATTGGTTCACTTCCATCCACCGAGCAAAGTTGAGAAATATTACGACAAAGAATGGGTGCAGAGAGTGACGAGGAGGAAAAGCGGTTCGAGGAAGAAGAGGAAAAGCGGTACCAGGCAGAAGTCGCGTATTGGGAAGAAGTGTGGAAATGTAATAATGTAATCATCTCTCATCCTCTTTTTATCTCTTTACTTAGGTCGTTTTGATTCACCAAGCTGTAACTCTAATTCTAATTTTCTTATTAAAAAAACCCCTAATTTGTAATCAGGTGTTCGAAATTGATCATTTGAAGAGACCAAAACGCTTTGGATTTGTTGGAGTTGCGCCTATCAGTTTAAGAGAATATAATTACGATGATGAACTCCCCCTTCTCATCTTATATGCTAAGATTGGGGTCCATAAGTTTAATATGTCAAAGGTAAATATTTAAAAACCTAATCTCTTTCCTCTCCTCCTTATTTTCTTTGAGTGTTTCCCTTAGTTAATTAATTGTTAGTTACGGCAGGGGACGAACCTCCAATTTGATAGTCTTGACATACTCAATGAGATGCGTGAACCTGGACATGGCACATATCATGTCACTTTCCTTGTGAAGGAGAGTGACATGATATGTGCCACTCTCCTTCCTTTCATACTATATATTATATATACCCTTAGCTAGTTTCCAATCTTTTTATGCCTTCTGCATGCACACTTAAATGTCGTGTGACTTTCTCTGTGTATGGGGAACAGGACCTGGGCGTCTTCATTACGGACCAGGACCTGATTGCTACCGACGTGAACTGCCTGAGTGGCCTCCAGAGAAATTTTTCAGTGATAAAAAGCGTTTCTACCTGGTAAGATCATTAAGACCATCCGTTAAGTTTTCTTTTTGATTTTGCTCCTGACATTGATGTGATCAATATGTGATGTGTTTGCTTTTTTTTTTCAGGTGGAAGAATCAGAGCTGCTAAAATATGATTGGAATTTGCATGGAATTTGCATTCGTCGAAGAGAATGAAGCTATTGCTGTTGCTAATCCCGGTCTGTCAAAATTGGTGATTTTAATGGTGGCTGTGGAACCTATGGGGAATGCGCAGCCCCCAAATGAGGATGTACTCATGGCCAGAGATGCAACTTTCTACATAAGGTACACGTACCCATATATGGGTCAGGGTAAGAAGCGTCAGCCTATGTCTCCCCGTCCCCGTCATCGCATAGCTATCGTCAGAAGAACCATGAAGAAAGGCACCCTCTCTCTTCTTCATGAGTTCGTTTGCCAAAACTTCTAGCGCTGTTACTACCTAATATTAGAGGTAAAGCATGAATGCGCTCTAAAGTTTGGGTTTCTTAAGTAGGATGGTTTTCGTATACTTTCTGTGTGGTGTTTTATATGTTACGTTTTACTACTATGCGTTTGCTATGAATATTGTGCTTGGTGTTTTCTATTCATGTCTCTGAATATCAAACTAGCACCTATTGCCTATCCAACGCTAGAAATCTTTGAAGTTTAATAGTAGAATTTACATGTTTTGTTATTAATTAGTAAGGATCATGAGAAAACTGCAACTAGTAGTACTTCTCAAAAATGGATCAAGAATTTAATCAGACCTCACCTTCTTTGACATTTTTTTTATTTACCATATTTTTCTTCATCTTGCTGTTTGATGAAGACTTCTTGTAAGCAAACCCATCGGTTTCGATATCAATACCCATGGACCTAGGGATGAAATTATCATACCTCGATCTATATATATGTTGAATACTTGTATACCATTCCATAACTGCACAAGCAATTAGACATTTGTGTTCTAGAGTTTTATACTTACACTCATAATTTGGACTGCCGGTTTTATAATACAAGCTAATAACATTGGATGCAAAAAAAAAAAAAAAATCCATTTGAGAGGCAATTTATTCATGAACCAAAAAAAACATTAAAAAAATCATAATCTTTTTAAACATTGCCAATTGACCAACACGCCTTGGTGACTATAAAATTCTTCAGATTGCCTTGTAAATCCCTAGAAGAAAGCACACGCTTGAATGTTAGAGCTAGAAAACCTTGAAGATCATCTGCAAAAGTTTGAAAGATAATAAGTAATAGCCAGAAAAAAAAAGGTCAATTGGTTGCTAAACCGTAAGGCATAGAAAAATGATTTCAAAAATGAGTGGGATATATTACCTACATCTACATGGATCAGTATTCAGTAATAAAAAGAACGAACATATGCATTTAGATCAAACAACCATAATAGAGAATCTACCATACCCTTAGAAATGAAGTTTCTTGTATGTGCTTCCAATATCAGCTTACCAGCTTGGCTGGTTTACAAATTACAATGTTGTCTAAGGGTTTTTTCATGGCCAGTTTTCTCTGCAAGGATGGTTTGATCAAACTCTCTTCTTTTCAATGCAAAATAATTTAGCTCTTAAGTCTTATCAGAAGAAGAAAAAAAAACTAATCAGTTACGATGGGTTTTTAAAGCTGCTAATATTCACTCAGTTAAGCCGATTTATGATACCCAAATGTACATGCAAGTTCCTTATAATTGTATTTTTACTTTTTAAAATAATTAACTCTGATTATTTAACATTTTAACTACCGTATAATTTTTAAAGTGAAACGAAAAAAACTTGTGGTTAAGATGATTGCCAACGCCACTTATTTTACAATATCTTAATTTGTCAACGTGATTATACTATTTTCGCCTTGAGGAACCAAATAAATTTGAATATTCTTTATCACGTTTATAAAAATCAGGTAAAGTATAAGTCGTCGACAAAAAAAATGTGTTATTTATAGTCAACAATAATAATCTGATGTTAACTCTTTTTTCATGGAAAAAAAAAACTCTATTTTTGTTTTCTTATTGGCCGGCCGGATGGATAGATTGGGCGGTTTGGATTGTAGCTCGCCGGCTTACGATCATATTTAGAAAATTTATTGTTGCTTTTTTCCCCTCTTTTTGTCGACTTAACTATTTTGGATCTAATATACGAAAAATTACCTTCTGTTGTTTATTAATTTTGTTAGATGAATATTCGTATTGGTCTAACATGAGTATCATTTTAACTTAAATAAATAAAGTATCATTTTAACCAAGCATTTTCAAGAAACAAAAAAAAAAAGGTCAATGTCATGTCAATAAAAAAAATCAACGTACAGACGTTTTCAGACGTTCACTATATATTATTTCAAGAATCTTACAGTAAGATTCTGTCATGACTTCAAAAGCCTCTTAACTCAATATCAACAAAACTCTAGCATTGAACGAGATACAACTCTACAAGTCATCCACCACATAGACGTGTGTTGTCCCAACAAAAAATGTGTACTCGCTAGCAAAAACCGAAATTAAAATCATAGAGATTCGTTCGCCTTATCATTTTTGCCAATAAATTTCCTAGTTGCCTGAAGCCAATCTTCTTTTCCACAATAACAATATTTTCATTAAAAAACATATCTCATTTCTTTTATTTTAGCTAACGCAGAAATGAACAATGATTTAAATTAGAGCACTTGAATATAATAGTACACCGGCCACAGCCCCACAATTCATAAACTTGAGAAAGAGAGAGAGAATATGCCCAAACTTACCAAACCTAATCATTTTCATGATAGTTAACGATAAAAAATAGTTTTGGTAAGATGATGATGTCTTAGTTCACTTTTGATTCCTTTTTTAAAAATCGTTTTCATATATCTACATAAAAATGTTTAATACATATTTTTGTTCAAGTTTTTTCCTAAAATATACATTGTGGTTCTGATTTAAATAAATATGATGGCTCAAAACTTCAAACTAGTATTGTTAAAAAATTATTGAATGACTTTAGTTATGTCCACGTATATTTTTGGCTCTTTCAACGTTTAAGATAGTTAATGCTTTGAAATCTTATAACTAGTTATAAATTATATTAGGTAAGGTGAACGGTCCAAAAATGCATCTTTTCAGAAAAAGATTTAAATTTGAGCGAGGAAAACATTAAGGACAATAAAAGTGTCACAAAGTAGGGGAATTTCGAGGGTTAAATGTTTGGAGATACTACTGTGGCTACTATGATTTATATCTTGAAATTATTTTAGAATAAATTGATTTGATCTTTGGACACAAAAACTGTGAAATAAATATTATAATATTTTTCAACAAATAATTATTATAATATTATAATATTTTATAGCTTGAAATTAGTAAAGAATTTAATAACCATCAAATTATATTTTCCAAAATTATGATATTAATATTTAAATCTTTAATTATCATAAATTTATTTTGTCCAAAATTATAATATTAATATTTAATTCTTTCTTATTTGCAAAATTATATTGTTATGGTAATCATATAAAATATTGATAAATGTTATCTACATATAATTACTAAAAAGACATTGCATGTCAATATATTTTGAAGTACAAAAATATCATTTAAATTTAGTGAATATGAAAAATAATGTATGTAATTTTGTGAAAATAAATTAAAAGAATTTAATAATTGAGAAGTGAAGACATGTGTTGAAAATATACGCTACCAAATGTCGTCGTGCTATTCAAAGTTAGGAGAAAACTTTCTCATATATTAATATTTAATTTTTTCTTATTTGAAAAATTATAATGTTATGGTAATTACATAAAATATTGATAAATGATATCTACATATAATTACTAAAAGGACATTGCATAATTGTCAATATCTTTTTTAGTATAGAAATATCATTTAAATTTAGTGAATATAAAAAATAATGTATGTAAATTATAAAGTTACGGTAATTATATAATATATTGATAAATGATATCTACATATAATTACTAAAAGGACATTGCATAAATGTCAACATATTTTTTAGTACATAAATATTATTTAAATTTAGTGAATATGAAAAATAATGTATGTAATTTTGAGGAAAATGAATTAAAATAATTTAATAATTAAGAAGTGATGACAAGTGTTGAAAATATAAGTGGTTAAATGTCGTCGTATTATGCAATGTTAAGAGAAAAGCTTCTCATATTATATAAGATATTAAGTTTCCTAAAAAAATTTACAAAAAAGAAAAGAAAAAATCTAATAATTCACTTCTCCTAAATTCCACAAAATTCATTCATACACATTCGATCTCTCTAAAAGAAATTTTTTTAAATGTATTATTTCATATAATAGGAAATTAATTTCCTATTCATACCTATTTCCTATTTTAATTTGGACCCTTTCCCAGTTTTTGTTTTGGACCTAGGTTAAACTTTTTTCTTAGGTCTAAAGGCTCGACTGCTCGAGCAAAACACGATTCGATATATCATATTCTGAAATCAGTTTCAATCACAAAATCCAATACTCGATCCATTATCATCGGAGAGGAGAAGTTTCCACCACCGTCCCGGCCGTACTGATCTTAGATCGTCGTATCCAACTATAAAATTATGGGTTCTCATGGTAAGAGTAAGAACAGACGAAGAGACGAATCCGATGATTCCTCCTTGGAAGAAATAAAAGAGTATATGGCCAAAAGAGCTCTGAAGAAGGCAGTAAGAGCATCAAAGAAACTGAAGACGTGGTCAGTGTCAGGTTATTCCAATGATTCAAACCCTTTTGGTGATTCAAACCTCACTGAGACATTCGTGTGGCGGAAGAAGATTGAAAAAGATGTTTACCATGGAGCATCTCTGGATGAATTCTCTGCTAAAGCTGAGAGGAGAAGACGTAGGGGGAATCTGGCAGAGGTTGAAAAGGTTAAGAGTAGAAGAGAAGAGAGTGCAGTGGAGAAAGCTCGACATGAGGAAGATATGGCATTATTGGCTAGAGAAAGTGCTCGAGCTGAGTTTCAAGATTGGAAGAAGAAAGAGGAAGAGTTCAATTTCTATCAGAACAAGGTGAGGTCAGCGATTAGATTAGATCAAGGTCGAGCGAAGCCAATCGACGTCCTCTACAAGTACGTGGATGATTCAGATGATGTGAATATCGAGCTTAGTGAACCTTACTTGGTTTTCAAGGGACTTGATATCAAAGATTTGGAAGAGCTTCGTGATGATATCAAAATGTACATGGATTGGGACCGAGCAACCCCAACACGGGTACAGTATTGGGAGGCTCTTAGCGTGATATGCGATTGGGAGTTAGCTGAAGCTCGTAAAAAGGATGCCCTTGATCGAGCAAGAGTTAGAGAAGAGGAATTGCTTGCTGCTCAAGAAAGAGGACTACACGCTGGTGTTGAAGCTGATGTGAGAGAACTTCTTGATGGGAAAACTCACGCGGAGCTTGTACAACTGCAGTTTGACATTGAATCACAGCTGCGTTGTGGAGCAGCCAAAGTAGTAGAGTACTGGGAAGCGGTTCTTGAACGTCTCAGTATATACAAGGCAAAGGCTTGCTTGAAGGAAATAAACGCTGAGATACTCAGGAGACATAAACATGGCCTCGAGAAACTTTCAGATGTGGTGGAAGAAAAGGATGATGATGTAAACGGCATGAATCTTTCAGATGATGAAGAAACATTCTCACTAGAAGAGGCTAATTCATTTTCACCAGAGCTCATTCAAAGTGATGATAGTGATCAAGAAGAAATCGATCCTGATGAAGACAAAACCCTACTAGAAAGGGCACGGATGGTTGTGTTGGAGGAACAGAGGAAGCGGCTTAGAGAAGCAATGGAGTCAAATTCATCACAAGTAGAAGATAACTTGGAGCTTAAGGCAATGAAAAGAATGGGAGCAACGGAGGAAGGTGATGTTGTATTTGGCTCTAATGCTGAAGTGAACCTTGATTCCAAGGTCTACAAGTGGGATGACAAGTACCGGCCAAGAAAACCCAAGTATTTCAACCGAGTTCACACGGGTTACGAGTGGAATAAGTATAACCAAACACACTATGACCACGACTACCCGCCTCCAAAACTTGTTCAAGGGTACAAGTTTAACATCTTCTACCCGGATTTAGTAGACAAGACTAAGGTTCCCACTTGTGTTATAGAAAAGATGGGACAAGCTCTGAAACTTGTATAATCCGGTTCGAAGCTGGTCCGCCTTATGAAGACATTGCGTTCCGGGTCGTGAATAAAGAATGGGATAAATCTCATAAGAAAGGCTACAAAAACACGTTCGAGAATGGGATTCTGCATTTGTACTTCAACTTTAAACGACACCGGTACAGGCGTTAAACTGATCGGCGTTTGGCGAAAACAAACTACTGTATTTTTCCTTTATTCTATTTATATTCTATATAAATAAATTCTAAAAACTCACTTGAATTAAATTAATTTTAATTTATTTTTTTTAATGAAATATTATATAGAATATTCTGATTGGTTGAATAGGAGGATATGAATAAAAGTATTTTTCTAAATTAAATCTCTTGGGATATATATAAGGCAGGGCATGATGTCATGTCGCATTGAGAAAACCCTAAGTCGATTAAAAAGCATCAGCCGCGCGATTGGTTCAGTCCACCGAGCAAAAGTTGACAAATATTACGACAAAGAATGGGTGCAGAGAGTGACGAGGAGGAAAAGCGGTATGAGGAAGAAGAGGAAAAGCGGTACCAGGCAGAAGTCGTGTATTGGGAAAAGTGTGGAAATGTAATAATGTAATCATCTCTCATCCTCTTTTTATCTATTTAATTAGGTCCTTTGGATTCACCAAGCTATAACCCTAATTCTAATTTTCGTATTAAAAACCCCCTAATTTGTAATCAGGGATTCGAAATTGATCATTTGAAGAGACCAAAACGCTTTGGGTTTGTTGGAGTTGCGCCTATTTGTTTTAGAAAATATAATTACGATGATGAACCCCCCCTTCTCATCTTATATGCTAAGATTGGGGTCCATAAGTTTAATATGTCAAAGGTAAATATTTAAAAACCTAATCTCTTTCCTCTCCTCCTTATTTTCTTTGAGTGTTTCCTTTAGTTAATTAATTCTTAATTACGGCAGGGGAAGAACCTCCAGTTTCGATAGTCTTGACATACTCAATGACCTACCTGAACCTGGACATCGCACATATCATATCACTTTGCTTGTGAAGGAGACCAGTAGACAATTTCAAACTAGCCTTGTTCACTTAGGCCGCCATAGAAAGAAGTTCGTCACTTGGTTAAGTGTTTCACTTTTGATTTTGCTCCTGACATTGATGTGATCAATATGTGATGTGTTTGCTTTTTTTTTTTTCAGGTGGAAGAATCAGAACTGCTAAAATATGACTGGATTCGTCTATACATGGAATTTGCATTCATTCGAAGAGAATGAAGCTATTGCTACTGCTAATCCCGATCTGTCAAAATTGGTGATTTTAATGGTGGCTGTGGAACCTATGGGGAATGCGCAGCCCCCAAATGAGGATATACTCATGGCCAGAGATGCAACTTTCTACATAAGGTACACTTACCCACATATGGGTCATGGTGGTAAGAAGAAGCATCGTAGACATCCGTCTCCCCGTCATCTCCATCATCGCATAGCCATCATCAGAAGAACCATCAAGAAAGACACCCTCTCCTCTTCATGAGTTCGTTTGCCAAAAAATCTTCTAGCGGTGTTACTACCCTACCTATAATTAGTGATTGATAAATCATGAATGCTCTAAAGTTTGCGTTTTTTTTAAGTAGGATGGTTTTCCTACTTTTCTGTGTGGTGTTTTTTATATGTTACTTTTTACTATGTGTTTGCTATGAATGTGCTTGGTGTTTTGTATTCATGTCCCTTAATATCAAACTAGCAACTTTTGCCTATCCAACGCTAGAAATCTTTGAAGTTTAATAGTAGAATTTACATGTTTTGTTGTAAATTAAAAAGCATCATGAGAAAACTACAACTAGTAGTACTTGTCAAAACTGGATCAAGAATTTAATCAGACCTCGCCACCTTCTTTGACCATTTTTTTCCGAGCCTCTTCTTGAATTCTTCTTCCCAAGACAATTCTTCTTTGCTACTTCTAAAGCAACTCATCGCTTATGCTAGGGAAACCATGATCTGGTCAGAAACAGATACAAATCTGTGGATTGTCCATTGATAAGCACTAACGATCTCCAAAGAATGTTTAAGAAGCTCGATAAGAACCAAGACGGGCTCGTGACCCTCGACGACCTCCACTTGGATTCTTCAAAAACTCAGGCTGGACGGAACACACTCCCGATGAGATTGCACATATAGTTGGAAAACAGAGCCTTCATTAATTTAGACGAGTTCCTTCGGTTTTACTACGACGTCATTTCAAATAGCAAAGGAACGAAGAGTTGTTGTTGATGATGATGATGAAGCGGTTTTCAGGGCGTTTAATGTGTTATGTGAACTGAGCTAACTTATCATCATGGAACTTCATGCTAAGTGATGTGTTGGAACGACTAGGGTTCGCTGAGGAGGCTAAGGCGTGGGATTGTGGGAGAATGATTCGAGTTTATGCCAAGAATCTTGATGGTTTTGCTGACTTTGAAGAATTCAAGAACTTACGCTTATAATGATGTTAATACAGTTGTGACATGTATGTTTAGTCCGTAAATCAGTCATCATTCACCTTATCTGCACATTCAATATAGATCAGTGCATGGATCAAATATAGATCAGATGCTAACAGACTGTTAGTCTCTCATAAAATCTAGTCATGACAATCTAAACATATCCGATCCAAAAGCAAAATGTTGGAAAAGAAAAAGAAACTCAACCAACTCTATTTCGGGATCGATCGACGAACCTTCTTACGAAGACGACCAGAAGTTCCCGGTTTCTGGCCATCAATAGGAGATGCAAAGGCGACGGAAAACTTGAAAACCATATTAGATTAAAAAAAGAAAAAAAAAAGGACGCTGAGAGAAATGAGGGAGGAGAGTGGCGATGATAAAATTAAGCAGCTCTTAAACACTGTGCGGGAGAGAGAGGGAGAGTACTAGTTATGCAAAAGGAAGCTTGTTTTCTTCCTCTACGTCGGCAACATTCTCGTCAACATCTAAACCAAGTAATAGCTCAGGGGCACCAAATCTGGAAGGAGCCTGGTAAGCTTCTAACTAGTAAAACTATGACTTTTGTTGGCTCACCGTACCTTCGGATCTTCCTTCCCCCATACGTGCTTATCAATTCTCCCCTCCCGAAGATGCAACTTTTTCTCAAGCTGAGAGGATGGAGACGTTTCCAAATGTGAGGGTTGAAGCTCTGGACTATAAAATCAACCATGTAGCTCCATTTTTCCAGCAAATTACTGTGTTCGGAACTTAAAAACATCCAGTCCTTGCAAAACATTCTCTTCCATAAGTCTGTATACCACCCAAGCAAAGCACAAAAACAAATGTCATCGTCGCACTCTCAGTGTCTCCAAAATTGTAACATTCAAAAGGAGTATGGTGCATAACATGCCCAACAACATTTGAATCAGAAAATTATGCTCATTAGTCGTGTATAGAACCTGTATAAATCCCGAAGTTGCAGGTTTGTTGGAGACACACACAAATGCATGTTCTTGTATCTGCAACACCCACTTTGAACCCATGATTACTAAACTCTTACATATTAACTCTGTCAAGTTTATACTTGAAGTGCCATGACTTAGAGAACTTGCGCTTTCTCCACGTCTTTCTTATGCTGAAACACTGAAGCCAAATTGCCAATTCCAAACTGCAATTGTATCTAAACTGTGTTTGCATGCTCCTTTTATCCTCTGTCCCAAATCTGTATGTGAACCTCCAAGATGTGGGAGACTTGCTCCTCTGAAAGTGTTGCAGCCTTTGTTTGTCGACAAAGGAAAAATGTTGCACGGATCTGAAATACAGCAGCACCCTCATATAACACATAATATTCCTGCTTCCTCTGAGTTTATGATGTTCAAAAATGTATGATTGTTTTCCCTGATGAACCATACAAGCATTTACTCCATCACGAGATGAGAAACCAGCAAAAGAAAAACCAGAACGGGCCTGGAATTTATGTTTCTCCAAGAGTGCATATGGCAAAATTCTCATGAACGTATATTGATGCAGCAAGACAGAACAATGCGGTCTGCTGAACTGCATCAGTCTCTGTCCAGGCTTGGATTGGAGAAAGAATCATGAAGCTGCTCAATCAGAAACTGATAAGGACCCATTGGTGACTTAATTCTTTGCAAAAACCAGCTCTTGAACGAGAAAGGGAAATTCTTGAACTGCCATACTCTTTACTTGGCTGGAAACTTATCAAAGCAACACACTGAAAACCATAAACAATATGCAAATCCTTAAAATTGTTCTTTCTCCTAGACAGTCTTACACACCACGACTCTCTTTGCATGTCATGTCTCAGCCTATCCAACCAAAGTTCATAAAAAATTGTAAAATAGAAAACCTGGTTGTGTAGCATCCTTTGGTGAGTTCCATTGAAGTCTATATGCACATGTGACCATAGCACCTCACCCATTGCGCATATATAGTCACTGTATAATCAGTTCTATTGACAACACATAATTGGTCCTCTCCAAAGCCACAAATAAGCTTTGTCATGCCCGTTGAATCCCTCCTCATGTGAATCTGAAAGTCTGAATAAATTGCAGACTTGGTAAACTTGGTAACTGGTTTGTGTTCATCATCTTAGATGCAAAGAAAATAGTCGCTGCTTGAAAGATACATTGGCTGGATTGAAGACCGACCAAGTGCAACAATTTAAGGGCTGAAACTTCCTGCAACAGCTTAGCCTTGGATTGCTTCCCCCAAGGATGAAGCGTTGCAATATAACTCCTTCTGCATCAAATAACAACTGTTCTTGTATCCAATCTCTTATCCCGTAACTGACATAGAACTTGAATTTCCAAGACTTCTGAAATCGATGCTTCTTGCTCTTCATTTGGCTCTGGTCTTGTAACAGCAATGTCATGACTGTGGACTGACATGGCAACACCAACTTTGGTAAGCTTATAACTAGTGAACCTCAGCTAGCATACCTTCGGATCTTCCTTCCCCGTATACGTAAGTCTCATTCGACATGCCTTCCTCGTGATCTCTCTCCTTCTTTACGTATACACACCTCAGCTTCTTCTTTTCCACGCTTTTAACCCATCACACGTGTGATCTTTAATAATTTCTTCAGTCATTAATCCACTTGATCCTTCACACGTGCCTATAAGAGCTTTTGCTGTCTGTTCGATCATTATAGCATCTGGCAGAGTAGGCCAGGAATACAGGTCCAGTATGAAGGACTTGTAAGCATCTGCACCAATTACGGGAATGGGTACGACACCCTCCTCAATGATGAGAATTTTGTAGTATCCTTCTTCTTTGGCGAGCTCCAAAAGCACACTTCTTGCTTCTTTTCTAATAACTTTAGACCACCCTTGGTTATCTATATTATCGCCTTTCAACGGTTTTTCCTGGATTCCAATTGGGAAGGTAATAATAAGCAAAAGCCAAAGCTGAAGCATGACCAACAAATCTACAGTTTTCCATATAAAATACCATTCCCCAAAGTGATTTTATCCTTTCGGTAATTTCAGTTCTCACCCTTGACTACTAGCAATCATTGTGAATTTCAACATTCACTCTAAAAAAATGCCATTTCAGGTCGGCTCAGTAGAGCGGTAATCTCTTCCAATGCTCCACTGTCGGCAATGGATTCTCTGTACAGATTCGCAGAAGGTATAGACCATATCAACCCAGCAGCTGCTTCACAGGCGGATCTGGACTCGAACTTGAGAAGATTGAGAATGAGACTCAAACAGCCTCCTACCTATCAAGAGGATCTTTGTCCAAACCGAGCAGTCTCACAAACAAGGACACATAGCTATCACCAAGACCTGAAGAGCTTTCACCCCACAATTATTAACCTTTAACCTATAATGGAAGCAACTGCAGTGCGACAACTTCCTCTGGAATGGTCTCTTCTTCTGCTTCACCATTCTATACACTTGTGCAAGATCCTCTTTAATGAATTTAGCTGTCATTGACTCCTGAAACCATAATCAGACAATCTCCAGTGTTGTAAGCAGTGCTGTTTCACCTATTGCAATGTGCTGAAAAAAATTTATTTATCCACTCCCACAGAATTAATTTTGCTGAATCAATTGTGTTTTTTTTGCAGATGATTCCTCTCTCTTAATTGAGAGGTCTTCTCTTCAGGTAAATCATCGCTTACCACAATTGGTTTCTTCTCTTCAGGCTCATGAATCGAGCCACTGACCAGACACAATTCCTCGTCACGAGACTTCATGGACCTTGCAAAAGCAATCATCTCTGATAAGTTTTGAGGCTGCTTCACGTGCACCATTTACTACATTTCTTGTGTTAAACCACACATAAAAGTCCCTTGAAGCTTACAATCGTCAAACCATGTGACTTGAGCAAATAAATCGTCAGACTGATGCACATACTCAGCCATTATACCCTTCTGTTTGATGCAAAATAATCGCAAACTTGGACCTGTTATTTGTGAAGTCCCAAATCTCTGCAACAATCTAGATTTGAACTGATTCCAGTTCTCAAATTTGTGAGCTGGTAGTTTCCCCATTATACCAACGCCATGCTTCATCAATCAAACTCATGGAAATCAAATTTAGTTTCTCCCATTCATCACTGAACCCACCAATTCAAAAATACCTTTCAGCAGTTGCAATCCATCCATGAATGTGTTTACCATCAAAACATTGGCATTGCAAGATTTGTAACCATAGATTCACACGATCCAGTTACCTATTTCTCTACGGCAAGGTTCCGGATGAAGAAACGATACCTGAGTGTGCTGCTGGTCGTGTAACATGCTACGTGACTTCTCTTCCTGAAATTTCGTGGTCAGTGTGTTCAATCGAGCAAAAGCCTCCCGAAGCAGATCGGAATGTTTCACCGGCGATGAAATTGAGTGAAACGACGATAGCGTATCCTTCGTCATCCTTGGATTCAATTCTCTTAGTCTTAGCATCACTCTTTCTAAAAATTTAATGTTCCTTGGTTTACTGACTTAATTATGTTGTTTTGTTGACTAGATTGGTTAACTGCAAACAAGTAAATTACTGAAATAGCAATTGATCAGCCAAATCGTCTAATCAATCTAAAGATTAACATCAAACTAGAGCCTCTACCAGAAGCAGAGTATTTGCTTTCCTCATCGATTGCAAAGAAACGAAACAACACCGCTTTGTCGAAAGAACAGATGGGCCATGTGAATAATAAAGCGAAGCCCGTTAAGTCTCAATGGATCCAACGGTCGACTCCAACGGCTACTTCTTCACCCAACTAAAATGATCAATGGTGTGAAGCAAATACTCTGCTTCTGGTAGAGGATCTAGTCTGATGTTGCAAATCAGTGTGTACTAATGATCAATGATGGTCTGAGAAGGGTTGTTAGCTTACTCAAGCAGAGTTATAGAGAACAAGATCACATGTTAGAAGATCCAGGGTATCTCAGTTGTGCTGAAGAAGGGTGTGAAGTCAAGAACAAGTGAATGTCTACAAGTTCAAAACGAAATCAGTTCTGATAATTTCAGGAAGTGAGGCTTGAGATGAGAAGTACATTCAGATTCTGAAAATTTTGCAGGTTTTGGAAACTGAGGTCTAATAATTGCAGGTTGCTAATTCTGAAAGATGAGACTGATGGGCAACCACCATGTAAACAGTTCATCTACAAGAGATGCAAAGTTTCATGAGTGATGGTGAGAGATTTCGTAAGAAACAAGTTTAAAGCTCAACTCTTTTTCTCTACACTAATGAATCAACTTAAAACAGTTAACCAATTCTAAAAAGCTTCGTCTATTTTTGTTTTGCTTGTGTGTATCACATATTTGTCAAATAATCATAATCTTTTGTCTCGATTCAGAATCCATTTCAGATATGTATCTACTATTCCAATATAAACATTACATCGTGTGCTTGTTTCTCTCTTAAGCCAGTTAATTCAAGTTTGCTTACATGCGCTTGATCAACACAAAAGAATGGAAGATCTGTGGACAGAAAGACTCATCAAAACCAAAACCTGAAATTCCTGATAACCATCCAATGTTCATTAACTAAAACGGTGTAATCTCTAACTTCTAGTCAAACAAAAGATCTGTGGACAAATATTCATGAATACAGAAAAAAAAAAAAAAAAAAAAAAAAAAAACAACAGTTGACATCACTCATAAGAACAAAACGAAGCAACCAAATCTGAAAATACTTAATCCGAACACCAGTCACGAAGTACTTCAATCGGAATCTGACTCAACGGGATCCTGCGGTTTCAATGGATGTAAGGCAATATAATCACTCAGCAGATGTGCTGGAGACTCCCAAGTGTGAGCGTCTCTCTTGGTAACCACCATGGTCGTGAGGGATACATATACATATCCTTTAATTCCCGATTTCTCCCCATGCGAAGATTTGCAGACGGCTACTTGATGACCTCGTAATGGGGAAAGTTACATGTATTCTTACAAAATACGAAAGTACATTAGTATGGAAATTAAATACCATTTTCAGTTTTTGTTACCTAGGTTAAACTTGTTCTTAGGTGTTGACTCGATCGATTGCAATTTTAAATTACTCAAAATCTTTTTTTTGGACAAAAAAAGTACAATTGCTGTAAGAGTGTAATTAGCTGATCATAATGTTTCCAACAAAATTATTCATCCTTTGCACACACTACCAAACATGTTAACCTGCGATATGATAACATTTTTTTTTTTATATAATCATAATTTAATCGATTTGATTAGATATGTACAATATTTTAATATTGATAGAATGTGTAATATTATAATGTGTAGGTTATGGCTCATTATGACAATAAACTTTTGAATAATTACTTAATTTTTTTTATCTAGATTTTAACTCTCTATAGTCTATACAGCTTGACATAATTTTCCAGATTTTCTGTAACTAACAAAAATATTATGTTGGATAAAATATAAAATTATAATTTTTTTAAGTTTTATATAATAACACTGAAATATTTTTTATTCTATTTGCTTTAAGTATATAAAAATTATAATTTTCATTTGAAATCTATTTGCTTTAAGTATAGAAAATTTTAATTTTAATTAATAAATTTGAAATCGATTGTCTAGAGTATTAGATTGAAAAAAAAAAAAAAAAAAAAAAAAAAAAAAAAAAAAAAAAAAAAAAAAAAAAAAAAAAAAAAAGAAATTGTGGTGAGTAGAAAAGGAGCTTAGGACTCTCTTTTCCCTTTAGAGGGTTCGACCTCTTTTGGAAAAGCTGTAGTATACAGGGAAAATTCTTGTTTTCGCCGGATTTGGGAAGATATTTTCTGTTTACGAGTGCAATATTCACTAAATCTTAGAGGATATTGCGAAAAGTTTAACCTAGTTCATCAAGCTTAGCAAGCCGCCGGAAGTAAATCTCAGCTTTTTACTTATTTTCATCATTGCTTACGACGACAGAGATCTGCAACCAATGGAATACGCTCTAGATAAAGCTTTACAAGAGATGTCTATTGATGATGATGAACCGATCGTCATTCAAAACCTTCCTCAGTTCAGTTCATGTGTCCGGAATGAACGCAGCATCATCGGGAAGATGCTATGTCCTGAAAATCAGAAGCTGTCAAGTCTGATTCATGAGATGCCGCGAACATGGAGAGTGTACAGTCGTGCACGAGGGATTGCTTTACCAAATGATAAGTTCCAATTCATCTTTGACTCGGAAACAGATCTATCCACAGTGTTGGATACAGGTGCTTGGACATTCAATGATTGGAGTGTCACCCTGGAAAGATGGGTGGAAAATCCACCGGAAGACTACTTGAAGGTGCTACCAATCTGGATTCGCCTAAGGAACATCCCGGTCAACTATAACACGGCGGATACTATTAAGGAGATTGCAGGACATATTGGTCGGGTGACACATGTGGCTTTTGATCCGTCGAAACCTTTGAGTAAAGGATATGTCAGGGTTAGGATCCTTTTTTGATGTGAGTAGGCCTCTGAAGAATTCTCGGGAACTGCAGTTACCATCAAGGGGAAAAGGTCTCGGTTGGCATTGAGTATGAACGTATCCAAAGAAGATGTTACCAATGTCAACGGCTTACACATGACAAGGAGAGATGTCCTTTCAATCCGGTTAATCATAAAGCACTAGCGACGGGAGGAGTTCAAGGAGCTTCCTTGATTCCAAGCCGGCTAGTTCCCAAGATTAGCAAGGATGATCCTCTGTATGGTGTGTTGACAGATGCGGATGTAGGTATTGATCCAACCTCTGGTAAACCAAAAATCGCCAAACCTGTTCTGGATGAGATGCGTCAATACCTCTCGGTGGCTGATCCTCAGCAAAAGAAAATTCACATTGAGAGAGTACGACAATCGGTTTGGAACCTGGCGGGTGATACTGATGGCCAACAGAGACTTTTGCGTCTTGAGGCCCCTCCACAGCTCACTACAAATGTGGATAAGGGGAAAGGTTTAGTTTTCAACTTTGAGGGTGTGACGGCTGTCAGTTCGGGAGAAGCTCATTCTGCGCCAGTGCTTAGAACAGAGAGTGCTTTAGATCGCCTCTCATTGTCAAAGCATTCACCACCTGCATCGTATGCAACTACACCAATGCCTAGGTTTGGATCTACGGAAGTGAGAGATAATTTCTCTGCGGGTTTTACCGGGTCTAAATCTAAACAAGTGAAGAAAAGAAGAAGACCAAACCAGTGGAAACGTAAGGCACAAGGAAGACAACAAAATCCTGTGTCTGTTTCAGATTCTGAAGAAGTGTTATCGGCGAAGAGAAAAGCTACTGATGAGGCTATATTATCATCAAAACTTGCCAAACGAGGTGATGAAACGGTGGTTCCGCATGAGGAACCGCTGACTCAGTAATGAGTTTTATGAGCTGGAATTGTCAAGGCTTGGGGGGCACCTTGACAATTCCCACCTTACGGGAGATGAGACGTACGCATTTCCCGGATTTCCTGTTCCTCCTGGAGACCAAAAACTCCAGTCAGTACGTGATTAATCTACAGAAGTCATTAGGTTATGAGAATGCCCACATAGTTGACCCGGTGGGATTAAGTGGCGGGTTGGCTCTGTTCTGGAAATCGGCATACTCAGTGCGAGTTCTTAGTTCAGATACAAGAATTATTGATGTGGAGATACAATTTGGCTCAACTAGATTCTTTGCTTCTTGCGTCTATGGCGAGCCAGTTTATCACCAGCGACAAGTAGTATGGGATCACCTCATCTCCATTGGTGCAACGAGAGATGATCCTTGGTTGGTATTGGGGGATCTTAATGAAATGATGGATAATAGTGAGAAGCTTGGGGGTCCATCACGTCCGGAATCATCATTCTATCCATTCCGGAACATGATAGCTGACTGCAGACTCCGCGAGGTTCCAAGCATTGGAAATAAGTATTCATGGGCAGGGGAACGTAATAAGATGTGGATTCAATGTTGTCTAGACAGAGCTTTAGGAAATGCAGCGTGGTTCCATCTCTTTCCAAGAGTTCAAGCCGAGTTCATGGAGCGGATTGGTTCTGACCACAGACCAGTTTTTCTTCGTTTTGTCAATGGCAATGATTCGCAGAGAGGCAGGTTTATGTTTCAAAGAAGATGGACGTCTAAACCAGAGTTTGTACAAGTGGTGCGGGATGGCTGGTCAAAGGGTGATGCGAGTGGCTCACAATCAGTTTTAGCTAGAATTGCAGACTGCAGAAGGGCAATCTCCACCTGGAAGAACTCTACACAACAGAATTCTAAGAAGGCTATTGATTCACTTCGGTTTCAGCTTGATAATGAGAGCGCTAAACTCCAGCCGGATCTTCATACCTTGAAGCATCTACGGTGGGAATTAGCTGAAGCTTATAGAGCAGAAGAGCTGTTTTGGAAACAACAGAGCCGGGAGAAGTGGATGCAAGAAGGCGATAGGAATACTCGTTACTTTCACGGCAGTGTTCAAAGAAGGCGAGTGCAAAACAGAATCCTCTCATTATTGGATCAAGATAATATTGAGCAGTTCAATGAGGGTTCTAAAGGCGAGGTGGCGGTTGCTTACTTTCGAGAAATGTTCTCTACCTCGCACCCTGATGCTATTGAGGATGCACTAGCTGGTATGACGACTCGGGTTACAGATGAAATGAACACTGACTTGGTTAAACCACCCACAGGCGAAGAAATCAAGAAGGCTGTTTTTAGTATAAAAGGAGATAAAACACCAGGTGCAGATGGCATGACTGGTCACTTTTTCCAGGAATACTGGGACATTGTTGGACCTCAAGTGATTGCAGAGGTGCAACAATTCTTTGAATCTGGTAATCTGCCTTCGGAGTGGAACTACACGCAAATTTGTTTGATCCCAAAGAAGTCTAATCCCTCGAAGATGTCTGATCTGAGACCAATCAGTTTATGCTCGGTTCCTTATAAGATTGTTTCCAAAATATTGTGCAACCGACTCAAACGGTTCCTGCCTCTGCTGGTCTCGGATACGCAAGGTGCCTTTGTCTCGGGACGTCTAATATCGGATAATATCCTTATTGCACACGAAATGATCCATGCCTTGAGAACTAATCCCCAATGTGATGAAGACTTCATGGCAATCAAGACGGATATGTCGAAAGCATATGACCGGGTGGAGTGGACGTTTCTTGAAGAACTCTTGATACGGTTGGGGTTCCACATAAAATGGGTGCAGTGGATAATGAGTTGTGTAACCTCGGTTACATATTCGGTGCTGTTGAATGGTTCATCGTATGGCTACATTAAGCCAGAGAGAGGTATTAGGCAGGGTGATCCACTTTCACCATTCCTTTTTATTCTCTGCGCAGAAGCATTGGTGCATATCATGAACAGAGCTGAGGGTGAAGGTCGTGTTACAGGAATGAAACTATCCTCTTCCTGTCCGCCGATCCAACACCTCCTTTTTGCAGACGATAGTTTGTTTCTCTGTCAAGCTAACCTTCATGAATGCTTTGAGTTTTTGAACTGTCTTAAGCTGTATGGCGATGCATCAGGACAAGTTATCAACTTTCAGAAATCAGCAATCACCTTTGGTAAGAAACTGGATCCGTACATGCGTCACCTGCTTCATCTGTTTACTGGAATTGAACAAGAAGGAGGGACAGGAAAGTACTTAGGTCTGCCGGAATGTTTTAGCGGATCAAAGCGAGAGTTATTGCAGTTCATCAGTGATAGCTTGAAATCAAGGCTTAGTGGCTGGTATGAGAAAACCCTTTCATTGGGTGGCAAGGAAGTGTTGTTGAAGTCTGTGGCTTTAGCGCTTCCGGTATATGCAATGTCATGCTTTCGCCTGACCAAACATCAATGTAGACAACTTACAAGTGCGATGTGTCAGTTTTGGTGGAACGCAAGTGAAGACAAGCATAAGATGCACTGGGTTTCGTGGGAGAAGGTTTGCCAATCAAAGGAACGTGGGGGCTTAGGGTTCCGTGATATTAGTTGTTTTAACCAGGCCTTGTTAGCAAAACAAGGATGGAGAATTCTTCATTACCCTCATTCCTTAGTGGCCAGGGTTTATAAAGCAAAGTACTTTACAGACTCACCTTTTCTCGATGCAAAAATCGGCTACAGACCGTCGTATGCATGGCGCAGTATCTTGTTTGGTCGAGAACTGTTAGAAAGAGGAGTCATGAAGTCTATTGGTAATGGACAGGACACTAATGTGTGGTTAGATAAGTGGATTTTTGATGACACGCCTCGAAGACCTTTCAATAAGGAACTAACGATTGATTTAAACCTCAAGGTCTCATCGCTAATTAGTCCTGACGGCGTATGGAGTGAACAACGTCTTAATGATCTATTTCCACCGTGTGAGATCCCTAGAATACGGTCGTTCCCTCCTGCACTTCCCTATCTGACCGTTATATTTGGCCTTACAATCAGAATGGGCAATATACGGTTAAAAGTGGGAATTGGCTGCTTGCTAAGGAAAAGGAACTCCTACAGCCTCTGTCTACTGATATGATTAGGGTGAATAAGGTGAAGCAACATGTTTGGAATACTGCAACTGAGCCTAAAATTCGTCTGTTCCTATGGCGAGCTTTGTCTAAAGCTATAGCGGTTGCAGAGTGTATGATAAGCCATGGTCTTACTGTGAACCCTCTTTGTCCGGTTTGTCACAACGACGAGGAAACAATCAACCATGTTTTGTTTGGTTGTTCTTTAGCAGAAGGGGTTTGGTCTATGACGGGTCTGCCTATCCCTCCGCAGGGATTCTTGAGCTCCGTTGTGGATAATGTTGCCTCCGTACTTAACTTTATGCAACAAACCGAGATCAATGAGGAGATTCGCCAAGCTGTTCCGTGGATACTATGGGGCATCTGGAAAGCACGGAATGATATCATATTTACACAAAGGAATCAGGACTTCAATATCATAGTTGCAACAGCGCGGCACGAAGCAGAGGAATGGTTGAAACAACAAGCGTTAATTTCTCAAGATATTGGTAGAGAAGCTAACAGACACTCTCCCCATATTCACCGTTGGATTCGTCCCCCTCCTGGTAAGCTTAAATGTAATATTCATGCCGCTTGGGGAACGAGTCATGGTATTGTGGTGGTGCTTGGATTTTACGGAACCATTTAGGAGAGGTGTTATATCATGCGCGCGATGCTTTTCTTCCGAGGAGTAATAGAATCTCTGCTGAACTTAGCTGTCTATTATGGTGTCTCCAAAGCCTCACTGCTCTTCGTTTTACAACGTGTGAGATCTGGACGGATTGCCAGGCGGTGGTAACGGCTTTGGAGTCACCCGGGAATTGGCCAAAGTATCGTTCTGAGCTGGTTAAGATCACTAATGCAATACAGGTGATGGGGGAGGTGGTAATTATACTCTCTTCACCGAAAGCCAACTCTGTGGCTAGGGCGATTGCATCAAGTGTTACGAAAGAAGGTCGGCTTGCATCTTACTTAGCTTTGGGTGGACCGAGCTGGTTACACGATACGATTGCAGCAGATCGTTGAGTTAGAGGAGCAAAGCCTAGTCAAGCTTGCTGTGCTCTGTTTTTTCCTCTGTTCTAGCAATGAGATATAGTCTCTTACAATTTGTTGCAAGATCGTTTCTGTATTCGAACTTATTCCTTTATTTAATATATCTTTGAGTTAAAAAAAAAAAAAGAGTATTAGATTGTTTATTTTTTAAAAGAAAAAAGTGAGATATTTTAATTTAAAATGAATACAGAAAAAAACATTTTAGAGATATTTTAGGAATATATTGTTAAATATAAAGATTGTGTAAGTACAAAACCAAAATTTGTTTAGGAAATAGAAATCGATTTAGTAGAGATATTTAAGGAAAATCATTGATTTTTTTCGATTTCTGTATATCATGTAGATAATCGATTTTGATTTCCATATTTTTTAGAGATCAGTTATGTAATAAAATTTTTAATAATTTAAAATTCAAATATAGAACACAAAATTTCAAAAATATATATATAGATACTCAAAACTCAAATATCTTAAATATCATAATTCTTTTCTTTTTTTTTGAAACAAGATGTATTTATTTTTCTTCCTAAGATTTGAATAAGAAAATTGTAAGAATCCCAAAAATCACCCAATCATGAAATTACCGTAGAATATAAATAGTCACTAATATTGTCAATATATTTATTTTTTATATGTAGAAAGTTGCAAAACATCTTATAATATGAGAGAAACAAAAGAAAATAACTACAACATTAGATATTTTGAAAATATATATCTACAAGACTACAACACAATAAGTATCGTCTCTTTGCCTTTTTGCACACGTTTAGTCTTTCAGATTACTTGATTTTGTCACAGATAGCTGCACTGCAACTGTTTTAAGGCTGCTACAAGCTACACGACATTTTACAAACCTCATCCTCTTTAACTGATGAGACTATTCTGTTGAAAACTTCAGATGGATTAATAGAGGCATTCTGGAAATCGGTTCAAAGAAATATTACACTCTCAAATGAAGCATAAAAAAGAGAGACATAACTCTAAACCTAACAAAAAAAATTCTTACGCTTTTCAAAATGGCAATCCTCAAGGGAAGAACCCGCTTCATGAGAGTGCCGCTTTGGGAAGAGAAAGGGAAATGCTTAAGAACTGGTCAAGATTCTAACAACAATAATAGTAGCAGGAACCATTAGAAACAATTTATCTCTAGTAAATCCTTTTCACTGGTAACGACTAATCACATACCTGTGCAGAAATTTTTTGAACTTTCAGAATTTGTCTCAGCACAGCGTGGGAGAGATAGGTTAATTATGAACAAAAGAATTTCCAAGAGATATAACCCAGTCAGCATCCTGGGTGGCATCAAGTGATTCTTCTAGAAACTGTATATAGCCGTACAATGAGTACAAGTAATATATAGAACACAAGCTTGATTAGTCTTGAGAAAAAAAGGTTGATTAGTCAATTTAATAGATTTATAATTGCCTTGTGTTTAGGCTTTATAAAAACTTCAGCTCAGAAGAATGGTTTAATTCCTTCACACTAGTTGAATAACATTCAGTAGCTCTTTATAGCCGTCATAATTGAATTCATATCCAGAGGAAATATGATGCAAAAGTAAAATATACCGGGAACTACGGTGCATATCTTTGCTATGATTGAACATTGGCCATATATTTGTTTAATCCCTGATTACTTTTGTCAATGAGATCGATTCCAACACCGACTTAAATCTAACATAATTACGTAATTTACCTTTTATTTTATAATTTATTTTAAGAGAGAACGAATGTTGTATGCAATTAGAAGAGATTATTGAATATACGTAATGGGGAAAGTTACGTGTAAAAAGGAAATTACAATCGGAATAGGTATTTTAACTTATTAAATACACGAAAGTAAATTAATTTGGAAATTAAATACATTTTTCAGTTTTTGTTAGTTAAACTTTTACTTAAGTGTTGGCTCGACTGCTCGAGCAAAACACGATTCGATCGATATATATTCTGAAATCAGTTTCAATAGCACAAAATCCAATACTCGATCGATCCATTATTATCGGAGAGGAGAAGTTTAAACCGCCTTCACCACCGTCCTCACTGATCTTAGATCGTCGTCTCCAACTATAAAATTATGGGTTCTCATGGTAAGAGTAAGAACAGACGAAGAGACGAATCCGATGATTCCTCCTTCGAAGAAATAAAGGAGTATATGGCCAAAAGAGCTCTGAAGAAGGCAGTAAGAGCATCAAAGAAACTTAAGACGTGGTCAGTGTCAGGTTATTCCAATGATTCAAACCCGTTTGGTGATTCGAATCTCACCGAGACATTCGTGTGGCGGAAGAAGATTGAAAAAGATGTTTACCATGCATGGAGCATCTCCTGATGAGTTCTCTGTTAAAGCTGAGAGGAGAAGACGTAGGGGTAATCTGGCAGAGGTTGAAAAGGTTAAGAATAGGAGAGAAGAGAGTGCAGTGGAGAAAGCTCGACATGAGGAGGATATGGCGTTACTGGCTAGAGAACGTGCTCGAGCTGAGTTTCAAGATTGGAAGAAGAAAGAGGAAGAGTTCAATTTCTATCAGAGCAAGGTGAGGTCAGCGATTAGATTAGATCAAGGTCGAGCGAAGCCAATCGACGTCCTCTACAAGTACGTGGATGATTCAGATGATGTGAATATCGAGCTTAGTGAACCTTACTTGGTTTTCAAGGGACTTGATATCAAAGATTTGGAAGAGCTTCGTGATGATATCAAAATGTACATGGATTGGGACCGAGCAACCCCAACACGGGTACAGTATTGGGAGGCTCTTAGCGTGATATGCGATTGGGAGTTAGCTGAAGCTCGTAAAAAGGATGCCCTTGATCGAGCTAGAGTTAGAGAAGAGGAATTGCTTGCTGCTCAAGAAAGAGGACTACACGCTGGTGTTGAAGCTGATGTGAGAGAACTTCTTGATGGGAAGACCCACGCGGAGCTTGCAAAACTGCAGTTTGATATTGAATCACAGCTGCGTTGTGGAGCAGCCAAAGTAGTAGAGTATTGGGAAGCGGTTCTTGAACGTATCAGTATATACAAGGCAAAGGCTTGCTTGAAGGAAATAAACTCTGAGATACTCAGGAGACATCTACATCGCCTCGAGAAACTTTCAGATGTGGTGGAAGAAAAAGATGATGATGTAAATGGCATGAATCTTTCAGATGATGAAGAAACATTCTCACTAGAAGAGGCTGGTTCGTTTTCACCAGAGCTCATTCACGGTGATGATAGTGATCAAGAAGCAATCGATCCTGATGAAGACAAAACCCTACTAGAAAGGGCACGGATGGTTGTGTTGGAGGAAAAGAGGAAGCGGCTTAGAGAAGCTATGGACTCAAATTCATCACAACTAGAAGATAACTTGGAGCTTAAGGCAATGAAAAGAATGGGAGCAACGGAGGAAGGTGATGTTGTATTTGGCTCTAATGCTGAAGTGAACCTTGATTCCAAGGTATACAAGTGGGATGACAAGTACCGGCCAAGAAAACCCAAGTATTTCAACCGAGTTCACTCGGGTTACGAGTGGAATAAGTATAACCAAACTGATGACGTAAAATGAGAAACTCAAATAAGAACAGAGAACGAAACAGAGTTTTTATTGATTGATATCGGAAAACAAATAACACAACGTTCTCTAGAAACGCAGCATTATCATCTCATCTACAAGAGTCTCAAAGAGAGATCTCCAGCAACAATGATGAGGAACAAAGATCACCAAACCCAGAAAGTAGAAAACTAATTCAGATAATTTGCATAATCCTAAGTGATGAGCTAACAGATGCTCTTATAGAGAGTTAACAAACGGTGTTGTTCCCTTTCCGTGACGTTAACAATTTTATTCCGTTACTGACTCCAGCTGTCTTTTCTCATGTGCTTTACTTCTTCTTCTTCTTATCTTGACCACATGTGCAAACTCCCATTATACTATATCAAAGCTCCTCTCCTTAGAGAACCTTGCCCACAAGGTTCAGTTGTAAAACAGTACATGGATCTTCACTTGCAGCTAACAACTCCATTGTAACTTCAGTTTGAATCAAAGATTATTGAAACTGAACCTCCAGGATCCCAAACTTGACTGTCAAAATTCTGTGAAGATGGAGCCTTGCAACGATGCCACACATAGTGACTTGCAATCCCAAAGTGCATATGAGTATTCAAAGCCATGATCATTTGTTGCAGCTCCACTTCTGAAACTATATGTAAAAGCTTGAATCTCCACTTGTGCTTAATTTGATCAGTCACTTCACCATGTGTAAACTGTTGCAGATCCTGTAAAGTTTGTCTCAACCACATTCTGCACCACAAGCTTGACATTTGTGTTTGGCTCGGCAATCTTGGAAGCTCAGATGCAGTCCCCCTCCTCCTGAATTCAGTTTGAACACCAAATCTGATGAAGTTACTACATCCTCTTTGTATGAGTACATATATACTCTGCAACTTAAGAAGCCTTGTATCAAATAAGCTGTGTCCGACACATTGAGAGTATGAGATTGTTATTTGCTTGAAAACAAAATCCATCATCGCATGGAACACAATCATATCGTTCATTCTAATCTCCATGACGGCATTGGACAGTGACTTTCTCCTAACAACAATCGGCATCCCTATCTTCATTTCATTTACTCTCACAAGATATGATTCTGCTTTTCTCAACTCTTTTCCACCAGAGGAATTACCTCTAATATAGTTCCTTAGAACCAATGCTTGAAAACAGTCTTTGCTCGACACTTTCCTTCGCAGCAGAACAATGAGACCACTCAAGCACAACTTGAACTTCATTCTCCAACAATGCCACACAGAAAAGTAGATTTTCATGTCCTCTTGTGTAGAATATAAGTAAAGAAGAGACCTGTTAGAAATTCTCAATAGTATACCCAACTCACGCACAACTTTCAGCTTACGACATATGGCCTTACGCCACCACCACCAAGTTGTTAAGGATACTATTTGTTGGAAGAATGGGAATGAGAAGAAACAAGTATGTGACAGGGTCTTGTTCTTCGAATAGTGCCACACCACCAAATAGTAAGTGACGCTCATATTGGAAGAAAACAGTCGCTTAATACCCTCTTGTACATATCTGTACTTAAACATCCACGTCTTGTAACATTTTCGTTTCTTCTTTTTCTCAGGCTCTGAAACTTTGTGCAGTTTCTTAGAGTTGTTCTGCAGCCCGAAGAGAGGTTGCGTTGCCGCCACATTCAGAATTGGAACACTCACAGCCCCATCAACGCTTGAATGCTGCATCAGTCCTAATAATTCATACACCTTACGACCCAAAGGACTGACCAAAAGCAACAACGCCAATCGCGAAAATGTTTGGAGGAACCTAAATCTCCCTTTGTTCTTCAAGTGGAACATCAAAGCTCTACACCCACGTTGTTGTACTCCTTGAAGAATGATAAAATCAACATCAAACCCGGAATGGAAAGCGGCAAGGACAAAGCTAGATTTACGGTGTGCTGCCTCCATGTTATGCACCACAAGTGACAGATGACGAATACATTCCCTATCAAATCTGAAAAGAGTTTGTGGTGTATCCAACTGTGCCCTTAGTCTCTTTGCTGCCACCATGCTGGCCAAGAACAAACACGGAGAATCGACATATGTATTTTTCTTCCTTGTGACTTCAAAACCAAATGAAAAATCCCTTGGTGCTAATTTCTGTTTGAACTTGAAGCTCCTAGATTTGTACCCTCTCGTTTTCTTCTTTATTCCCAGCATTTCTCTATATTGAGAAATTTTACCGAACACTTGGTGTGCAGAACAAATTTTCTTGATACTTAACACTTTCACACCTCTCTCAACACCACTTGCAACCTCAAATCTCTTATTACTGTAATTTTGAATTTCTTCTTGCTCCAGATTCTCGTTCATCACCACAGTTCCTAGATTTCCCAATCCTAAATTTTCTTCCCTAAGTTCAATACTCTTACAAAGCTCAGAATCAGCAATAGGTACCTGAAATGGCGGAGTTGGTTCTTCTTCCACCAACGCTTTCTCTTCTGGAGCTTCATGTACCTCATTCATGGTACAATACTCAGTTGATGCACGAAGTTCTTCATTAAGGAGCTGATTGTCGTCACCATCAATCATGAGAAGCCCTAATTTCTTGTGTTTGAAGTGGTGATCGGGAGTTTCTGGCTCTGCGCAGAACAAACATAATCCCTTCGACCATCTCTCTTCAATCTCTTCTAACGATATGTTCCGACGGATCTTCATCTTGCGATCTGAAGACGGAACTTTGATCTCCGCCACTGAATCCGAGGACACGATTAGCTCTGATACCATTGATGACGTAAAATGAGAAACTCAAATAAGAACAGAGAACGAAACAGAGTTTTTATTGATTGATATCGGAAAACAAATAACACAACGTTCTCTAGAAACGCAGCATTATCATCTCATCTACAAGAGTCTCAAAGAGAGATCTCCAGCAACAATGATGAGGAACAAAGATCACCAAACCCAGAAAGTAGAAAACTAATTCAGATAATTTGCATAATCCTAAGTGATGAGCTAACAGATGCTCTTATAGAGAGTTAACAAACGGTGTTGTTCCCTTTCCGTGACGTTAACAATTTTATTCCGTTACTGACTCCAGCTGTCTTTTCTCATGTGCTTTACTTCTTCTTCTTCTTATCTTGACCACATGTGCAAACTCCCATTATACTATATCACAAACACACTATGATCACGACAACCCACCTCCAAAATTTGTTCAAGGGTACAAGTTTAACATCTTCTACCCGGATTTAGTAGACAAGACTAAGGTTCCCACTTGTGTTATAGAAAAAGATGGGACAAGCTCTGAAACTTGTATAATCCGGTTCGAAGCTGGTCCGCCTTATGAAGACATTGCGTTCCGGGTCGTGAATAAAGAATGGGATAAATCTCATAAGAAAGGCTACAAAAACACGTTCGAGAATGGGATTCTGCATTTGTACTTCAACTTTAAACGACATCGGTACAGGCATTAAACTGATCGGCGTTTGGCCTGGTGAAAACAAACTATTGTATTTTTCCTTTATTCTATTTACTAGATTAGGACCCACGGCGGGGCAAAATTATTTATAACTAAAATATATAAATTATAAGTTTTATTTGTTGGTTAAATATATTATAATTATATAATAATTGTTAAATAAACAATATAATACCGTAATATAATTTTTTTTTAACATAATATTTATTTAATCAAATTAATTAGATTTGTCTATTCCCTAATATCAACAATGTTAACAAAATAATAAAAGATGTTTTACCCTTGTAACATCAAATTAATGATATTTTTTAATTTATAGAAATATCGATAAACCCGTCCCGCTATATAATCTCGTCCCCAGATATTTTAACTCACACTATATCATTTTAATTTTTAATATTTATTGTATATCTACGGTATAATATTTATCATATTTAACTTTTTAAAAGTTTTAAATATTTTTCATATTTAACCTTTTAAAAATCTTTAAAATAAAAAACCGGAATAAACTAAATAAAAGTTTTTAAAGTTTGAATGCCTGATAAATCAAGCTTTCTACTCATTTGTATTCAGAATCATTTTGGTCTCTTTTATAATATGACTCTAAACTATTCCCCAATTTTTTTAGACGATATGAGATATTATACCCTTATTTTTATTCATCTATTGAGTAATATATGTCCGTTTTTAAAATTTTGTATTACATAATATGCAGGAAAAAATCACAATTTTTATTAACTAAATGTATTATAGAATAATGCAAGATAATTTAAATATAAGTCCAAATAAAAATAAAAGAGAATCATATATTTATGTTTGAATGAGGTATAAATATTTCCTTATTTTTTTAAATCTTACCTATAATTAATTTTGAAGTTTGGTAACTAATATTAAAGTCAATGCATTAAATGTAAAAACTTTCCAAAAAATATTTTTGAGCAAAAACTGCTGCAAAAAGAAAAATACTTAGGTTCACCCCTAGGGGTGAACCTTTGTATTCACACCCTACCTTCTCAACCAATCACAATGTTCTATTTAATATTTTATTTAAAAATAAACCAAAATTAATATTTAAAAGCCAAACAAATTAAGGAAACAAATTCTGTATACTTTTATTTAAGGAAAGCTAAATATTGACTTGCCTTAGATTTTAAAATTAGAACAAAATTATATGTCGGTTGGGTTTACAAATGAGATGGTTAAGGTTTAGATTTTACAATTAGAACGAAATTATATGTCGGTTTGGGTTTACAAATGAGATGGTTAGGGTTTAGATTTTACAATTAGAACGAAATTATATTTTGGTTTGGGTTTACAAATTAGATGGTTAGGGTTTAGATTTTACAATTAGAACAAAATTATATGTCGGTTTGGGTTTACAAATTAGATGGTTAGGGTTTAGATTTTACAATTAGAACAAAATTATATGTCGATTTAGGTTTACAAATTAGATGGTTAGGGTTTAGATTTTACAATTAAAACGAAAGTATATGTCGGTTTGGGTTTACAAATTAGATGGTTAGGGTTTAGATTTTATAATTAGAACGAAATTATATATCGGTTTGGGTTTATAAAATAGCGGTTTAAGTTTTTAATTTTATAATAATGTACACAGATTTTATTTCGTTATATAATAAGGGGGTGAATGAAGAGGTTCTAATTTACACTGATTTTATTTCCTTATACTAGTATAGATATTCTAATTTATTTTTAATTTATTTTTTTAATGAAATATTATATAGAATATTCTGATTGGTTGAAAAGGAGGATGTGAATAAAAATATTTTCTAAATTAAGTCTCTCAAAATCTTAAATTTTATAAATTTCCTATATTCCACAAAATTCACCAAAATCATGAATTGAAATTTTGGATCGGGATGTATATAAGGCAGGGCATGATGTCATGTTTGGCTAAGTTGTTGACAAAACCCTAAGTCGATTAAAAAAGCATCAGCCGCGCGATTGGTTCCACTTCCATCCACCGAGTAAAGTTGAGAAATATTACGACAAAGAATGGGTGCAGAGAGTGACGAGGAGGAAAAGCGGTTCGAGGAAGAAGAGGAAAAGCGGTACCAGGCAGAAGTCGCGTATTGGGAAGAAGTGTGGAAATGTAATAATGTAATCATCTCTCATCCTCTTTTTATCTCTTTAATTAGGTCGTTTTGATTCACCAAGATGTAACCCTAATTCTAATTTTCGTATTAAAAACCCCCTAATTTGTAATCAGGGGTTCGAAATTGATCATTTGAAGATACCAAAACGCTTTGGATTTGTTGGAGTTGCGCCTATCATGCTTAAAAAATATAATTACGATGATGAACTCCCCTTTCTCATCTTATATGCTAAGATTGGGGTCCATAAGTATAATATGTTAGAGGTAAATATTTAAAAACCTACTCTCTTTCCTCTCCTCCTTAGTGTTTCCCTTAGTTAATTAATGTTAATTACGGCAGGGGAAGAACCTCCAGTTCCATAGTCTTGACATACTCAATGAGTTTCCTGAACCTCGACATCGCACATATCATATCACTCTCCTTGTGAAGGAGAAGAGTAGACAATTTCAAACTAGCCTGGTTCACTTAGGCCACCATAGAAAGAAGAAGTCCGTCACTTGGTTTACTGCTAGGTTTAAGCCCAAACATCCACGTAAGTACTCTCATCCAGTCTATCATAACAACAACAAATTCTTCTAATTCCTTTCATACTATATAATACCCTTAGCTAGTTTCCAGTCTTTTTTATGCCTTCTGCATGCACACTTAAATGTCGTGTGACTTTATCTGTGTATGGGGAACAGGACCTGGGCGTCTTCATTACGGACCAGGACCTGATTGCTACCGACGTAAACTGCCTGACTGGCCTCCAGAGAATGATTTCAGTGATAAAAAGCGTTTCTACCTGGTAAGATCATTAAGACCCTCCGTTAAGTTTCACTTTGATTTTGCTCCTGTGATCAATATGTGATGTGTTTGCTTTTTTTTTTCAGGTGGAAGAATCAGAGCTGCTAAAATATGACTGGATTCGTCTATACATGGAATTTGCATTCGTCGAAGAGAATGAAGGTATTGCTACTGCTAATCCCGATCTGTCAAAATTGGTGATTTTAATGGTGGCTGTGGAACCTATGGGGAATGCGCAGCCCCCAAATGAGGATGTACTCATGGCCAGAGATGCAACTTTCTACATAAGGTACACGTACCCATATATGGGTCAGGGTAAGAAGCGTCAGCCTATGTCTCCCCGTCCCCGTCCCCGTCCCCGTCATCGCATAGCTATCGTCAGAAGAACCATGAAGAAAGGCACCCTCTCTCTCCTCTTCATGAGTTCGTTTGCCAAAACTTCTAGCGCTGTTACTACCTAATATTAGAGGTAAAACATGAATGCTCTCTAAAGTTTGGGTTTCTTAAGTAGTATGGTTTTCGTATACTTTCTGTGTGGTGTTTTATATGTTACGTTTTACTATGCGTTTGCTATGAACGTGCTTGGTGTTTTGTATTCATGTCCCTGAATATCAAACTAGCACCTATTGCCTATCCAACGCTAGAAATCTTTGAAGTTTAATAGTAGAATTTACATGTTTTGTTGTTAATTAGTAAGGATCATGAGAAAACTGCAACTAGTAGTACTTCTCAAAAGTGGATCAAGAATTTAATCAGACCTCACCTTCTTTGACATTTTTTTTATTTACCATTTTTTTCTTCATCTTGCTGTTTGATGAATACTTCTTGTAAGCAAACCCATCGGTTTCGATATCGATACCCATGGACCTAGGGATGAAATTATCATACCTCGATCTATATATATGTTGTATACTTGTATACCATAACTTCACAAGCAATTAGACATTTGTGTTCTAGAGTTTTATACTTACACTCATAATTTGGACTGCCGGTTTTATAATACAAGCTAATAACATTGGATGCAAAAAAAAACCAAAAAAAAAAACAAAAATCCATTTGAGAGGCAATTTATTCATGAACCAAAAAAAAACATAAAATAAAATCATAATCTTTTTAAACATTGCCAATTGACCAACACGCCTTGGTGACTATAAAATTCTTCAGATTGCCTTGTAAATCCCTAGAAGAAAGCACACGCTTGAATGTTAGAGCTATAAAACCTTGAAGATCATCTGCAAAAGTTTGAAAGATGATAAGTACTAGCCAGAAAAAAAAGGTCAATTGGTTGCTAAACCGTAAGGCATAGAAAAATGAATTCAAAAATGAGTGGACCTACATCTACATGGATCAGTATTCAGTAATAAAAAGAACGAACATATGCATTTAGATCAAACAACCATAATAGAGATTAGAGAATCTACCATACCCTTAGAAACGAAGTTTCTTGTATGTGCTTCCAATATCAGCTTACCACCTTGGCTGGTTTACAAATTACAATGTTGTCTAAGGGTTTTTTCATGGCCAGTTTTCTCTGCAAGGATGGTTTGATCAAACTCTCTTCTTTTCAATGCAAAATAATTTAGCTCTTAAGTCTTATCAGAAGAAGAAAAAAAAAAAAAAAACTAATCAGTTACGATGGGTTTGTAAAGCTGCTAATATTCACTCAGTTAAGCCGATTTATGATACCCAAATGTACATGCAAGTTTCTTATAATTGTATTTTTACTTTTTAAAATAATTAACTCTGATTATTTAACATTTTAACTACCGTATAATTTTTAAAGTGAAACGAAAAAAAACTTGTGGTTAAGATGATTGCCAACGCCACGTATTTTACAATATCTTAATTTGTCAACGTGATTATACTATTTTCGCCTTGAGGAGCCAAATAAATTTGAATATTCTTTATCACGTTTATAAAAATTAGGTAAAGTATAAGTCGTCGACAAAAAAAATGTGTTATTTATAGTCAACAATAATAATGTGATGTTGACTCTTTTTTCATGGAAAAAAAAAACTCTATTTTTGTTTTCTTATTGGCCGGCCGGATGGATAGATTGGGCGGTTTGGATTGTAGTTCGCCGGCTTACGATCATATTTAGAAAATTTATTGTTGCTTTTTCCCCCTCTTTTTATCGACTTAACTATTTTGGGTTTAATATACGAAAAATTACCTTCTGTTGTTTATTAATTTTGTTAGATGAATACTCGTATTGGTCTAACATGAGTATCATTTTAACTTAAATAAATAAAGTATCATTTTAACCAAGCATTTTCAAGAAACAAAAAAAAAAAGGTCAATGTCATGTCAATAAAAAAAATCAACGTACAGACGTTCACTATATATTATTTCAACAATCTTACAGTAAGATTCTGTCATGACTTCAAAAGCCTCTTAACTCAATATCAACAAAACTCTAGCATTGAACGAGATACAAGTCATCCACCACATAGACGTGTGTTGTCCCAACAAAAAATGTGTACTCGCTAGCAAAAACCGAAATTAAAATGATAGAGATTCGTTCGCCTTATCATTTTTGCCAATAAATTTCCTAGTTGCCTGAAGCCAATCTTCTTTTCCACAATAACAATATTTTCATTAAAAAACATATCTCATTCTTTTATTTTAGCTGACGCAGAAATGAACAATGATTTAAATTAGAGCACTTGAATATAATAGTACACCGGCCACAGCCCCACAATTCACAAACCTGAGAAAGAGAGAGAGAATATGCCCAAACTTACCAAACCTAATCATTTTCATGATAGTTAACGATAAAAAAATAGTTTTGGTAAGATGATGATGTCTTAGTTCACTTTTGATTCCTTTTTAAAAAATCGTTTTCATATATCTACATAAAAATGTTTAATACATATTTTTGTTCAAGTTTTTTCCTAAAATATACATTATGGTTCGATTTAAATAAATATGATGGCTCAAAACTTCAAACTAGTATTGTTAAAAAAAAATTGAATGACTTTAGTTATGTCCACGTATATTCTTGGCTCTTTCAACGTTTAAGATAGACAGATAGTTAATGCTTTGAAATCTTATAACTAGTTATAAATTATAATAGGTAAGGTGAACGGTCCAAAAATGCATCTTTTCAAAAAAAGATTTAAATTTGAGCGAGGAAAACATTAAGGACATTAAAAGTGTCACAAAGTAGGGGAATTTCGAGGGTTAAATGTTTGGAGATACTACTGTGGCTACTATGTTTTTGAGAAGTATGTACATGTGTTGACACAAAAAAAAGTATGTACATGTGACATGGTAAATATATACTGGAACATCCATCACTACAAGTCTAGAACGTTCGCATGTATGCATGCCATCTGATGTGCACCATAAATATTCATTAATGCGACCCACCCAAAACAATTGATCTACCTAACAATCCATCCCCATCTAGGTTATTCTAAAATCACACGACTTACATAAAATAAAAGTTTCACATGTTTATACCATTCACAGGTCACAATTCGTTTGAAGAGATTACAGAAATACATTTTGGAACGAGACATTGTAATAATAGATATCCAACTTCGTCCCGTGTTATGTGATGGGACTTCTTTTTTTTCTTCTATAGTTGGTTTGGTTATCGTATTATGATTCTCTCTAAACACAACCGACTGATGTGTTTTATATATGTGTGTTATACATAAGTCAATCGCTTTAAACCCTTCGAACTATATAAACCATCGGGATCTTTTTTATATAAAGAAAATTAGTTAAGTTGTTAAAACTTCCAACAGTTAAAAAAACATCAAGATGGTTTTAAACTATATTTTCAAAACTATATATACTTGCAATTAAGAACAAATTGCCAAACTATTCGAAATTATTTTTTATAAATAGTTTTCAAATAAAATAAAAAACTAATTTATCGCGTCTTTAGATTATTATTGTTCAATTTAACTGTTGCATTTTTTAATCAAGAATACTCACTTTCTAGCAGTACCAATCAGCCGAATAATAAACCTAAACCACCCAAAAGGGATAGATTGCATCGTGGTGTGGTAGGACATTCATAAATGATTTTTTTCCTTAAGTGGAGGGCCGTCACACAAAACTTTTTGTCTAATATATACGATTATTGGTATACAAAATAAAATGCAAAAATAGTATATATTATCTATTTGCATGATATGTGAAAAACTCTGAGATGGTCTGGAATGTTAGAATTTGGTGCCATAAACAATAATATTATCATTCTTTTTCCTCTTTTTTTTTACAATCATAGAAAATTTGGCGCCATTAACAAGATAACATCTTATAATTTCCTCGTATACGTGGAGGGCGATTTGGAAGAATTACGATAAAGCGGATGGTTTGTCATAGATGTCATTTATGTTACATAATTCCACTTAACGATAATATATTTTAAAAAAATCATAAGATATGGTTAGCATGTAATGTCACTGCGAATATCAAATTCACAAAACTAGCCATGACTTTATCTACAACGACAAATAATAAATAAGGAAGAAACAAATGAGTAAATATATGAATTAGTGACCACTCTTAACTCTTAAGTTGGTTTTGTTTTGACTTTCGAAGCTTGATTTGTATTTACAACATATATATTCGAAAGATTAAATTCTACCACTAATTAAGTTTAAAAAAAAAAAAAGAATTCTCTTAGCAAAATAGTTGGAGAAAATTACTAGAATGAACTTGTATTTTCCTCTTTAGATCATTCGAGAGAGAGAGAATATGAAAAAGGACAAAACCTCTATACATGTACAAACATGACAAGTCATTATCCGCCACGTAGATTGGTCGGTTCCGCTTCGCTGGAATCATAGCGATGTACTTGTTTAGCCTGTTCCCATAATTATTTAAAACAAATTTAAATTTTCACCTGCTCCAATCACATAATTTTCAACAAAAATTAAAAAATTTATTTAATATTTCTAAATAATTTCTCAACCGGTAACAAGTCACAAAGAAGGCGCCACCTCAGATTATAAGTAAGAGCACAGAGTAGACCAGAGGAACTCATCATCAATCACATCTCCCTCACTCTTCTAACATCTAAGACGACGATTCAATCTCAGCCGTCCGTCCGAACATGCCGATCAGAAACATCGCCGTTGGCCGTCCAGAAGAGGCGACCCGTCCCGACGCTTTGAAGGCGGCGTTGGCTGAGTTCATTTCAACTTTGATCTTTGTCGTCGCTGGTTCAGGCTCTGGCATGGCTTTCAACAAGCTCACTGAAAACGGAGCCACTACTCCTTCCGGTCTCGTAGCTGCTGCATTGGCTCATGCCTTTGGACTTTTTGTAGCTGTCTCTGTTGGTGCTAACATCTCCGGTGGACACGTTAACCCTGCCGTCACTTTCGGTGCTTTCGTTGGTGGTAACATCACTCTCCTCCGTGGTATCCTTTACTGGATCGCTCAGCTCCTCGGCTCAGTCGTCGCTTGTCTCATCCTCAAATTCGCCACCGGCGGCTTGGTATGTCAAAATTAGTTATTCTTATCTGTTTTTGACCTAACTTCTCCATCAAGTAACTAATTAACGTTTTGGAAAACTTTAGGCTGTGCCGGCTTTTGGACTCTCTGCCGGAGTAGGAGTGTTGAACGCTTTCGTTTTCGAGATCGTGATGACATTCGGGCTTGTTTACACCGTCTACGCCACCGCCATTGACCCCAAAAACGGGAGTCTTGGAACAATCGCTCCCATCGCAATTGGTTTCATAGTTGGAGCCAACATCTTAGCTGGAGGAGCATTCTCCGGAGCCTCCATGAACCCCGCCGTGGCTTTCGGACCAGCAGTGGTGAGCTGGACGTGGACCAACCACTGGGTCTACTGGGCCGGACCTCTTGTTGGCGGTGGAATCGCCGGACTCATCTACGAGGTTTTCTTCATCAACACCACCCACGAGCAGCTCCCAACCACCGACTACTGAATTAATCTCTCTTTTTCTCTCTTGTGTAATTTTATCCGTCTTTGAATTTTAATGTTTTTGTATTTTACCGTTTGTTTAATTTCGAATCATCAAGGGGTTTAAGACCGTTGTTGGAACTTCTAGATGAATCCTTGTCCGTTGATTTCAAGAGTGGTAAATGCAACTACTATAATGTGAATTATGTGTCTTATTCATCTTAAGCTTTCAAGGTGTGGCAGTTTAATTTGAGCCATTTTCCTAATTTTTAAATTCGACTCCAATTTTAATAGGCTATGTTGATGGAGACATGGAGTAGTACAAAATTACAATATTAAAAAATTAGTTATATATTACATAGCATACTGAATTATGTCAAATTTAGAAATGAAACTATTTTGCTGCTAAGGGTATAACGCTTAGAAAAACTTTGTTACAAGTTTTGATCTGTTAATGTAAAAAAAAAAATTATATATGCATGTAAAATTTTGAAATTTGCAATTGCTGGCCTTTTGCAATAAGGGAGTAAAATGAATTTGTAGGGTCAGTCAGTGAGGGCTTTTGTAATTTTCTTCTTTCTTTGGCTTTTGTAATTTTCTATCCCATGTGTATTTGCATTTTGTAAATGCCTGAAATACGAGAGAATGAGAAAAATATTTAACTTATTTTATGCAATATGATTGTTTTGTAAACGTAGATATCAATCATACCCGAGATTATGATGTTATGGTCAACAAGTTTCTGAAAGTACGTACCAAAGTTTTAATCTACATACCAATGTTTCAAAAACAAAACAAAAGGAAGTAAACGTCTACATACAACCTATCGTCTATCACATAAAACGTCTAAATTAGGATCTAGTTAACTGTAATTGGATAAAAACAAAAACATTAACAATAACTGACTAACGGCTTCTAGGTGTTGAATGATGAGAAGCACAATTGGTATCGAATGCTAACGGTGGAGCAGAACGAGGTGAATATGTGGAAGGGATCTTTGGTGAGCACTATCTATCAAACACTTGTTACTCTGCTTGTTTCTCTTTTTCTATCATTGTCTTTATTGTAAAAATTACAAAATCGTTTTGAACTGGTCCGGACCAAATCGAGCCATGATCCGAGAAGTGTATGTGTTTTACATCTGGCTTGTGTCTTCGTTTTTGTTCCGATATGTCGGCGGGGACTATAGTAGGGGCCTATCGGTCTCGACATGCTACGTTCCATATTCACATTAGATAGAGATTCAAAATCTTTGGCCAAACCCAAATGGATACGGATGTGCAGAAGCACGTGAAAACCCCTGCGTCAATTCTTAGCCTCTTCCTCACTATTCATTCTTTTCTTTTTTCTTCTACAAACTATTGAAATCTCATTCCACACGACAAGCAATCGTACACTGGTTCAATTATAGACATAGTAGTATCTTCTGATTAACTTTTTGTTAATATTATACAAATCTTAATAAGTAAATATGCATGGTTCGTTACATTTATGTGGACTGTTGAGTATCTTTCCGATGTCATCAACATTTTCTATAAGATTAAATAAGCCATTAAGATTCATTTGTTTTTTAGTTTTGGTGAAAGGAAAAATGTATATTAATCAAGAAATGTTCGATAATTCACTACCCAAGACAGTACCCATGTGCCATTTTGGAAACTTTTACCTAATTTTCTGTTTCTTTTTCCCACTTCCCTATAAATTTGTAATTTTTCATCAACTTTTTGTGAGTGAATAGTATAATAAGAGTACACTCATAACATACCTTATCAATCATATGGCTCTCACAAGAAGTCAAGAAGAGGTCGGTCACATGAATTAAAAACATACTTTGCTTATAAGCTACACGGTTAAACGCAAAATCGCGCGAATGGTAGAATTCAATCTCAAGTGAAAGTCGAACCGCATCTAACCACTTCGTATTTGACTTAAAAAACAACTAGCTATTTGCACTAAACTCTAATATGTATGTAGTTTTAGTTTTTACTCTATTAAAACGTGTGCTCTGTTATATCCGAAGCAATTAGATATTTAGATCAAAGTAGTTGGCATTTATCCCTTTTTTTTTTTTTTGTATCTCCCTGATATCCTCAAGATGAAAATAACCACGTTATGGCAAACATTACATGTCACAAACGTTAAAATAGTCATCAATTAAACAATATGGGATACAGATTCGCACGAGGGACAAGGCCAAAAAACACAATCAAAAGTGATTGAAATATCGACAGTAAAAGAGGACAGCTGGTCGCTATCTGCTAAAAAGTAAATAGGTGAGGGGGACCTTTGCATAAATTATTGCTGTTTAGGTCCCATTTTCCACAGATCTTCATCATTAGATTTTCTTCAACAATTATATGGCTTCTTCCAAATTATATTTAGAACTTAGTATTCCAGCCTTCAAGGAAATAGTAGTTTTGTTATCCTTAACGATTTTGTTGAACATCATGATAAGTGTGAGCGAACTTGAGTACTTGAAATCAAGAAATCAAGTTGTAGTGAGCAGAATACCTAATGACTTAAGATATATTAAACCAAAAGGTTTTTAGTGTTTTCTTTTCTTCCCATAGATATGGTTTAGGTTTTAAATTTTATATCTACTAAAAGTTAAAACTGATTACACACGTTGTAGGGTTTGGGAGTAGATAATTTGTTAACTTTTCGAATTGGAATGGGCCGGTGCGGCGGTGCCAAACATTCTTTTAATTTTTGCTTCTTTCTTTCTTTTACTCCAACGATAACGTCACTTCTCTATCTAACATTTACAACATGTTATTAAACCATATTTTTTCAGGTGGGACAAACACACTACTTTGACAATTTTCTTCCCTGAGTGAGTCTTTAGGTTTCGAACTAAGTTATTTTTTTCGGTTTAGTGTTACTTATATATGTTTTTGGTCGCTTTTGTTTCCGGTATGTGGTAAGGTTTTAACGTTTTCTGTATTGACATCGTATCAATTTAAATAGTTTATGTGGTTGTAGACCAATCTTGTTGATTTATATAGTTTTAAAAAGATTTCATTTCTGTTGTCAAACCAAACCCAACTCAACATAAATCTCACCTTCATACTGTATTTTTCTGTACCACTCATATACATCTAACACATATTTTTCTGTCGCCTTTCCAAAGTGCATTATCTCGAGAAACCGTAAAACAGCTGAGCTTTTGAACCTTTGTTACTTAGTAATGTGATCTCGAGAAAACTAGCCGCTTTGCAATACTCCATCATTCTTTTTGACAAGAATTGACAGAAAACTTGAAGAACATTGGAGATAACCTTTAAAGACATTCTTACAATTATCATTCAAACCAATGATTTGATATAGCATATAGATTCTGTTTGTAAAATTCTCTATACAAACACACACACACACCATTTTCAACTTTGCTCATATTGGATCTCTCTGCCTCTAACAAGTTCCGGCGACTAGACAGATCTCCCGCAATTCCAAAACTCCCGACGTATGTAACCCTTAAATCCATAGTGCTTAGCGGTCAATGAAAGACTTATTCATCAGCTCAACGGCATTGTCCATGAACTACATTCTCAGGACAACAGAGATACCACTTGTTAAATTAAATTACAGCCAAATATGATAAAAAAGACATCACTTATAATCTTAAAGTCTAACAAAACAGAATGCTTCATACAAGTACTTCTGTAAGCAATGCATTCATACTATGTGCTGAGCACATTTCATTATCATGATTAATTTGTTCCATTTTTGAATCAAAATCCTCGTCTAACCCATATTTTCTGACATTAACTGTTTGTGTGAAGATGGCCATCTATCCATCTCAATTGGACTTCAGATTTCTCGGTTGGAACCAAGTGACTGGCTAGACCAGAAACGCTCCCAGGGCTCAACTCCCACTACTTCCCACTTGTTGAGCCACATGAATACTTTAGGCTATGTCCTAAGTAACTAGCTAACCCAAAAAAAAACATGACCATCTATGATCTTGATATGCCATGAGTTATAGGATACAATAACCTAATCCCCACTTATAATAAATATATTCACATAACACACTAGCCTCAGAGACAAACAAAGAGCTTTAAGAGTTCAAATTATTGCCTCAAAAAAACACAGAGAACGAAATAGGATCATCCAAGGTATTGGTTCATACTAACAGGGGATCATGTACTAGAATCTGATTCAGGCACAAAGCAATAAGATGTTGGTCTTTACCTTTCCAAGCATTTTCAGCTCTTTTCCCACTGGTTCCAAGAATTTAAGATCAACTTCAACCGGCCACACCTATTCATCAAATACACCAAAAATATTAGCAAATGGAGACTTAATAACCCATAAGTGAATAAAACACCAATAGGAATATTAAAGAAAGCAGTCAAAACATCAGACTTGACAAAGATGATATGTTCAACTTGTAATCCTATAGCAACATCTCTATGTGCAGACCTAAGCAGCTACAGAATTAGAAACTAGACAACACAAGATGATACACATAAACCTTTCCCCGTATGAATTCTAAGTCAATATACATACTAAGAACTTGTACTACACACAAATGCAACATCAAACACATAACAATCATCATTCTTTCTGCAAGAAGTAACCTTGACACCAAGTAAGCGAACAGGTGTGACTTGGCCAGGAACAACACATTCAGGTCCTGCAGATTCAAGTACAGCTTCCATCGCAAACCCACCTCCCACAGGATTCGGATGCTGCAAAATATTACACGCAAACCCGAATTCTTTAGTTAAAAAATAGTAATTCCCAAAATCAAATTAGAATCTTCAAAACTACGGAAGAAGAAGAAGGAAAAAAAACAAAACCTTCATGACGGAAATGGCGTAATCGGTTTCAGGGCTTTGAGAGATAGAAAGAACAGGTGAGCGACTGATCTTAGGCACTGGTCTTACTGAAGAAACTCGCCATGGTGCATCCTCAGCTAGCGTCGTCGCTCCTCCTTTCTTCGCCATTAAAGATTATATTTTTTTTCTCCGGATAACAAAAACACTGATGATGAAAAATGAAAAACTCGGAATTGAGAGAGAGCCCTACAAATGATTTTGTGAAATGGATAGAAAGATTTTATCTAATTTGCTTCTCAAAGTCGAAAACTTTTGTGGTCAGCTTTCGAGATTGTCTTCGTGTGCTTCTTAAAGAGTCGCCATTTTTTTTTCATAGGTTTCTCCTTCACTTTTGTACCCTTCATTATTTATTTAATTACGAAATAGCCACACTCACTATTAGGCCCATTTACAAAACAAAAAGATCTCCGCACAAAATACAAAGAGGTTAACTTAGCTTAAGCTTAAGCTTAAGCTTAGTTCTTTCTATCAAACCACTCACACACTCATTTACAACATTTTTTTCTTTTATCTACTTACAATATCTCACTCAATACATATATTACCTCATATCATCTTAATCTACATACACTCATTGCATAATAATGTAAAAATCATAGAGTCTTGAGGTTAGTTGATGATCCTGAAGTCTGATGAAGTTTTATTTATTTATTTACTCCCAACCCATTAAAGTATTCCACACTTGTTCCTCTATCTTGCTTCTTGGGATAGGTAAGCTGTCTTCTTCGTTGATCAACACTTTGTACACCTCCCATTCTCTTTCTCCCGTCACGTGTCTTCCAATTTCAGCCTAGTTATGACATCAGATTGGACATTTTTAGATGTTCAAAAAATTGTTATGTTTTTTGGTGTAACATCAAAGAGATTCATGGACATTTGTATACCGAGAATATGCAGGTATTGATCTTCTTGAGGGCAAGTGCTATGTCGTGGAAGACTTGTGGACGTCCCTTTCCTGATAACTCAACAGGGTTTGTGACTAGAAGTTCAGTATCTGGACCTCGATTCATCATGACCACTCTCAGAGGTTGTTGTAGCTCTGCTCTTAAACGATAAACCAATGCATTTAGCTTGCTTGAGTCCAAGATCTTCCGACCATCAGATTGCACGATAAACAAGTCAATCTCACAGTTCCTTCCTCTTTTGATTGTGAAACGCCCATATGAGATCTGGCCATCAAACACGATTCGAGAAAACGTCTCTCTTATGTGAATACTAGTTGGAGTAATGCAGATAAAAGCATCAAAGACTTGCACAAACCTGAATGTTGAAATCTTTGAAGGTTCTCATAATATCATAGAGAAGGCCTTTGTGATCTTGACAAGTGATATGAATGAGGGTATGAGCTGGGCTTAGCGAGTTGTCAACTGAGATAGACACATTGCTTGAAGTGTGTAACCCACCACTCGGCTGCTCTCCCGACACATCCGTGGAGAACAATGTTTCTGCAACTGACGAGGAAGCCTGTGAGCGAGCTGTGATTTCTGAGCCAACAAGTTCAATGTCATAGCTGATCATTGAATCTCCTATGGCATCTCTAAGGTACTCATACACTTCCTCCCGCCTCTTCCCCGTCCCTAAAAGCTCTCTGACAAGTGACAAGAACAAAAACAGAACACACCTTAACTTAAACATTCTAGCAAATATCCAAAACCTCCTTTTCAGATTTTGCAGTCTATGTATTACCTAGTGTCTGTGACAAAGAACAAGTCCATAACTTTTCCATCAGGTGTAGTTGATATCTTAACTTTCTCAATGTTAATCTCAAGCTTGTAAAGAACCTCTGTGACATCTGCCAATATATAGAAACAGTGAGTGAAACCACAGATATAACTAACTAAAAATTAAGAGAATCAAGAAACTAACCATAGAGAAGCCCTGTGCGGTCAGAACAAGCTAGCTTCAACAAGAAAAGATCAGGAAACTTGGGAGGCTGAGACTCAGAATCAGAAAGGTAAAATCTTGAGATACCAAAGGCCCAAGAAAAAGAAGGGCTAGCCTCAACAAGTCTCATCTTCAACAAATCCCATCTCGTGTTTAGTTTCCCAATCACCCAGAAGACCAAGTAACACCATTTCCCATCAGTCGTTACATCTTCACAGAGCAACACATTTCAGGTCAGAAACCAGAGCAGAGCAGATATCAAAAAAAGGAGAAATCTTTTTTTACCTCCTCTGACAATGTTGAGGCCGAAGAAGAGAAGGATACGACAGAGATCACAACCTAGACCAGTTTTGTCAGGACAATTGATGGTGATAACACTCGGTTCACCTTCTTTCTCCGATTGACTGATTATCACAACATCATCCGACAAAATACCCATCTTCTTCTCTCTTCAAAGTTTCGATTTTTTTTTGTGATTCTGTGATGGTTTAAGCTGGATTCTATTTACATATGGGAGAGAGAGTCAAAGATTTTTTTGGTCGGAATAGAGTCAAAGATTTAAAGGTGTGCTTAACTTTATTACTTGAAACCATGTTTTGTGTGATCCTACCTTTTAAGCACTGATTGTGATTTCCTCCCTGCCACTTAACTTACTATTAATCAACTATTTTGGTGTGTATATGATTTGTTCTCGTTTTAGAAGTCATAAGAACCTACTAATTCCCCATTTATATTTTAATTAATTAAAAAAATTAAAGCAATATATAATGGTGGTTGGTTGGTTACTTGTTATATATTCTTGGTGCGAAAAATCAAATCGGAATTAGACCTTAATTCCGATAATGGTTTATGATTATTTGAGTAGTAATGAGCTTTTAATACTATTACTAGTATTTATCACGTGGTACATCACGGTTCATTTTTTTATTTCTTTGGTTTGTTATATAAATCAATAATTGTGTATTGAAAAAATTAATTCGAATATTTCATTATAGATTCGAATATATCATTATAATATTGAATCAATAAATCAGTTCATCTATTTATAACTATAATATTTGATACTAATAAATAGATTTCATTAAAAGTGAATATTTGTTATCGAATAATAGGAAAGTTTTTGATTTTGACTAAGATAATAATGAATAAAGATCGGATTAGTGCAATAAGTTTTTTTTAATTAAAACCGACCCAACAATTCGGATTACACCAAAAATATACTCCAAAAATATTAAAATAGATTTTCTTCTTTTTATTCATTACCTAAATGTAAAATAACTCAAATGTAAAATAATATATATCCGGATATACTTGTTTGGTTACAAAAATTCTAAAACAATTTTTAAAATATATCCCGTTTACAAAATATTTCTTGTTTTTTTGTGTTTTTTTTTGCATATAATATCTCTATACCATCAAATTTAATATTGTGTTGTTTTGATGGTTTTTTTTGAAAAATGTAGCTGATAAAAACGCAGCTGATATTGGCTTATAAGCTCAAATGCAATTGTGGATGGATTCCAACGAATCTGGTGTTGCACTTTTGATCACTAGTGACCAAGGTTTTCTACCTATTCTTTGGACATTGAAGAAGAAGTCTAATTTCAGTCCTTTGCTGATGTTAATGCCTGCTGTGCGCTCAACCTTAATGAAAGATTTTAAGTCTGATTTGAATTGCCAATGGGTAGAGGCATGGCGATACCATCTCATCATGAAGTGGTATGGCGATACCAAACATATACTTGAAACCATGTTTTGTGTGATCCTATCCTTTTAAGCACTGATTGTGATTTCTTCCTGACACTTAACTTACTATTAATCAACTCTTTTGGTGTGTATATGATTTGTTCTCGTTTTAGAAGTCATAAAAACCTACTAATTCCCATTTATATTATATTTTAATTAATAATAATAAAAAATTGAAGCAATATATAATGGTGGTTGGTTGGTTACTTGTTATATATTCTTGGTGTGAAAAATCAAGTCGGAATTAGACCTTAATTTCGATAATGGTTTATGATTATTTGAGTAGTAATGAGCTTTTAATACTATTACTAGTATATATCATGTGGTACACCACGGGTTCATTTTTTTATTTCTTTGATTTGTTATATAAATCAATAACCCGTGTATTGAAAAAATTAATTCGAATATTTTATTATAGATTCGAATATGTCATTATAATTGAATCAATAAATCAGTTCATCTATTTATAATTATAATATTTAATACTAATAAATAGATTTCATTAAAAGTGAATATTTGTTATCGAATAATAGAAAAGTTTTCGATTTTGACTAAGATAATAATGAATAAAGATCGGATTAGTGCAATAGGTTTTTTTTAATTAAAACCGACCCAACAATTCGGATTACACCAAAAATATACTCCAAAAATATTAAAATAGATTTTCTTCTTTTTATTCATTACCTAAATGTAAAATAACTCAAATGTAAAATAATATATATCCGGATATACTTGTTTGGTTACAAAAATTCTAAAACAATTTTTAAAATATATCTCCGTTTATAAAAATTAAAACCACATCATATGCTGAAAAAAATCTAAAATTTTATCAAAAATCTAGAATCTAAAATCATATGTATAAATCTAATCACATCATTTGTATTAAATCTAAAATCTAAAATCTAAAATCTAAAATCTAAAATCTAAGATTTTGACTAAGATAATAATGAATAAATATCGGATTAGTGCAATAGGTTTTTTTTTTAAATTAAAACCGACCCGACAATTTGGATTACACCAAAAATCTACTCCAAAAATGTTAAAATATATTTTCTTCTTTTTATTCATAACCTAAATGTAAATTACTCAAATGTAAAATAATTTATATCTGGATATACTTGTTTGGTTACAAAAATCCTAAAACAATTTTTAAAATAGATCTCCGTTTATAAAAATTAAAACCACATCCTATGCTGAAAAAAGGCTAAAATTTTATCTAAAATCTAAAATTTTATCAAAAATCTAAAATCTAAAATCATATGTATAAATCTAATCACATCATATGTATTAGATCTAAAATCTAAAATCTAAAATTTTATCTAATCACATAATATCTATTAAATAGTAATTCAAATTATTAAATATAAGAATAAATAAAATTGAAAGGAGAATTATATTTTAATCTAACATATCGCTTTAAATTAGGTAGATATATTTTAGGAAATCTGAAATTAACATTATCAAATAAGGAAATGATTGTGTTTGGTTGTAATGATTATAGAGAATTTAATTGAGACTTGTTTGGATATAAAGATAAAAAAAAAAGGATGGCCCAAAAATGTACTTCAAAAATGTTAAGATAGATTATTAGAACAAAGAATAAGTAATTTATAAGCTATTGTCTCATTAAGTCACAATTTTGCTAATGCTCTTTAATTATGTTACACAATATTAGTTACAAGTCAGTTTGATTTGATATGTGAAATAGATTCACAGTATTGACCAAAAAAATAAAATGAGGTTTTAAACCATATTTTAGTACTGAGTCAATGATATTCAAATTTATAATAATGTTATTTCAAACCCATTCTGTTTATAACCTATTCGGCCATATAACTTTTTATAAGTTTACATATTCATAATATTTTAAAGTTTTTATTAAGTTGATATCAATAATAATATTTAAAGATGTAAAAGTTTAATTTTTTTTATATTTGATACATAATTAAGCTAAAAACAGTTCAACTAAATAACCAACTAAACCAATTGACAACCAAATAGACTCAAGTATAATATAATAGAAATAACATTATATTACATAGGAACGGAAAACAACATCTTATTCCACATACAAAAAATCATCTTTATAGTTTTGGTTTAATGTAATTTATAACTATATAAATTATTATTTTTACCTAGTATATATCCAATCTTCAAACACAAATTAAAATTATGTATTTTTTTGTTCATAATATATATACAATGTTTATAAGATTAGTTTGAAAATAATATTGATAATAATAATTCGAAAATTGGGTTGTCGTTTCTACGAATTTTATTAATGTCAAAATAATTATGGGGATTGTAAATTTTTGTTATGGAAAATCGATTATATCCTTTAAATTTGAGAGATTATTTCATCTCTAAAGATAGTTTCGAATATTTTATGGGAATAAAAATTTAATGGATAGAGTAGTTTTTGGAAAAATCAAAATGTATAGATGTTGTCTAGATTTTATGCGAATAAACATAACAAAATTGGTTCGATTTAAGATGTTTTAGGAAATGAGTTTCTGAGCAATGTTATTTTTGGAAATTGTTTAGAGATTAATATTGTAATAAAAAAAATTAATAAGCAAAACTTAAATGGCATAATACAAAATGTAGTTCAAAAATGTTAATATAGATATTAATATTACCGGGTGATGGTGAAGAGCAATTTCTTATGCTTAATTGTATGTTAGTCAAAATCGTTTACTATTCTACTCCTAAAAGTGAGGGTTTTAAGGCGATTAATTAAGGTGAGCTGTGAAATGTTTATTAATGTAAAGTTCTTTGTGGAGTTACTTTTTCCAAATCTACTTTGTAAAGTAATAATATGTCACCACGGGTAAAATTTTACTTTTCGAGTCTATAGTAGACTACTGAATTCCACATGAAAGTATTATTTTTTCTGATATAAAGATGTTTATCTGTCATTGTTTTGCGTAGGTCTTACCAGCAATTAGATATTTTATTGTGATAATATTTCAATTGTGATGACGGATTACATACATAATCCGCATGCTATGTCTAAGCCAAGTAACATAATCTCATTGGCACAAATTAAAGTAGAGCTATGACCATTACACACCCCCACTGACCACTTTATATAATTTTCAATAAGATTAGTTACAGGAACGAGAGTGTCCTTCAATCCAGATATCAAAAAGATTTTCAGATAATAAACAAATCTTCAATTTACGAAAATCAAGTTATCAGATTATATAGTCAACCTATGACAATAAATAGTAAATACAATACCACAAGATTAAGAGAGAGCCAAAAAAGAAGAAAGATTACAAACAAATAGAATCCTTAGAGTCAAATGAGCTTTCAATGACGTTCTACAAACTCTACAAAGCTCATCTACATTCCAACAAACAAAGATATCTAAATCCTTCTTCTACTTCCACACTAACTTCTCCCTCTCTTTCATCAGGTTTCAACATTAGCTCTGTTTCCGGCGAGGATAATGGAGATTTCAAGGCCGCGACTGAAGGCTTGGTTGAAGAGGAGACGAGACTGGAAAGTGGAGATGAAAGGGAACCAGGAAAGAAGAGCGACTGGAGAAAATATGAGCATACCCATTGCAGCATCATAAATACGCCCAAACTCACGTACTGTTTCCCACAAGCCCAGGATCCGAAGCACCCGTTTCCATGTGATGGCTAGAGACAGTAGAGCCCAACCAGTTGGGATAAAACCAAGGACACATGCGAACATGTCCGGAATTGATAGATCTGTTAATGCAATGGCTACTACGATGAGGGCAATGAATACAAGCGAAGCCAATCCCTGCAGCAAACGCAGTGCCAGCAGAATGTTGCTCGATTTCCTGGGGCTATACCAGAAAAGCTGAATAACAAGGAGACAAGATAAAAAGTTAGTGGGATGGGTTATAAGAAAATAATCAAATCTGGAGAAGAAACTAATGAATCTTAGTACACACCTTAAACAAGAACACAATAACAACCAATGCAATCCACGAGAAGCCATAGAGCTGCATACACACAAAAAGAGGATTCAGTCAGGCACTCATGCAGTAATAGCATAAGTAATGAGCGTCATAGCTCCTACAAAGCAAATACACAATCTAAACGCTGCAGCTTTTTCCATAATCAAGCAAATGTAAAACAACTTTCAAATATCCCGTTAAACTGAACTAAACGATGAACACAGATAAGAAGCTAGCATTACCGCAAGTGAAGTATTTTTCTGAGTGAGATTGAGCTTGTACACAACGCCATATTGAAACATGAAAAATCTCAAGCTCAAAATCGTCTCCAATATCCTTCCTCTTAGTGTTTGGATATGCGCCTAAAATGAAAAAAAAAAAAATTAACAAACAAAAAAAAACTAAGAAGTATGGTAGAAGATAAAACATCAAAAACAAACAAAAATAGACAAACCTGTTCTTCCTCCCACCACGACTCCCAACTGAGCTCTCCCTTTACTCCCACTCCACCTTTGTACATCAGCCAACTGACCCAGTCTTCAAAATCTTCGACAGTCCTATATCAAACATTAAGTATTAAAGGTCATTATCCAAGACAATTTACGATACAGTGCCATCTGTGGCACCACAGAAAATCAATTGAATCTGGACATGAAATGAAACAGGCACAGTACTAACTTTTGCCATTCAAATCCAGAAGGATTAAAGATATAGGGTGCAAACAGCCAGGAGATTACAAGGAACCAACTGCTGATAGTTAGCAAAACGAACGAAGAGGCACCCCCATCCGTGTACCCATAAGCAATGTAACATATTAACAGTAGAGCTACTTCAAAACTGCGGAAGAAAGAAACTCGCATAAGTCAGCAAGAAGGTCACTAAGCAATATGACTTTGGAAGCTCTTATTCCAGTTGTGTGAATCAAGATCATGCCAGAGTTAATAATAAGTGACTTATTAAAATCTGGGCTTACGCTTTAACAAAATGACTTCTAGAATATAGTCTGTAATTATCGGCGAACTTGATGTGCTGAACCACAAAGCCTCTGCCAGTTGCTCGATACTGTTGATTAAAAAACACGCATTTGAAAAAGGTTTAACAGAAAAAAAGATAGAAAGGAGCAATCATGTCCATTGCCTTTGTATACAAGGAAGTATACCTTTGCACCACCGTGAAGGATAGTACGCCCAAAGTAATGAGTTCTTGTCCCGAGGGAAAATGTGAAAAAGACAGAACACAACTGGAATTGCATAGTTATAAAGCTGAATATAGCCTGTGATATAAGAAAGGAAACGTTAGTAGAAGAGCTTTCTCAAAGCTATTTGTGGAGAAAGAAATATGTATCAAAGAAGTTAAAAAGCAAAATGAACAGTATGGATAACACTTTGGTCCAAAAAGAGACAGAGAGAATAGATCAACCAACCTTCAGCAACCCAAGTTCAAGTATGAAACCCATAACCATAGGGACGGCGGTAAAGATTCCAATCTGGACCAAAAACTGTGCATTTAGGGCAGCATCCAACGCAGTGTTACCTGACAGTTTGGCTACTCTTGAGATTGCACGATCAGCACCAGAAAAGGCCTGAGAAAACACCAAAGAGTAATTGATATCAAAGGAGGAAAGGGAAATGACTATAAAAGACACAGATAAAAAAGAAAAAAGTGCATAATTTAACCAAATTGCAAGACTAAGGTGACAATGCTTTTTCCCAACATTGTTATCCATGTCAAAAGGTCAATCAACCAAAGTTTGATGCCCAATTGTATGTGAAACCTTTGATGTTCAAAAAGGAGGGACAAATACTACGCACCCATATTGCTCTAGGATTAAACAATTATAGTCGACAGCAAATAATTCTAACTCTAAAATAGCATGGGGTTGTAATCCTAAAAAACTGCAATAAGCAACACTAATTTACACGTTTTGGAGAGCAATTACTACCCATCACTTTTCTTTTTGGGCATAACTACGCATCATTTTATAATTAAGAAAACTCATAAAAAGAAAAAATAGAAGGCTCCATAACATACCAGATAAACTCTTCCATACAAAAAGACGTACACAGTAAGGACGGTCATCTGCATCAACGATTTTTTTTACTTCAAGTGATAATGGGGGAAACAAACTCACAAAACACAAGAGAATGAAAAGTACCATTGTGCAGACATAGAAACCAACTGTTGTGAAGTAGAACGACATCATTCTAAAAAAGTCAAACAGCTGCCCAATTCTGTAGACATCCCTGCTAAGAACCTGTTCTCCATTTCCACCTGCTACTTTCCCTTCAAATAGGGCAATCTGGTTGAGTCCTACATCTCTTCCTTTACCAACCTACATGAATGAATACGTATGGATCATGTATTCAGATCGATATGGGATACAAGCTAAGTGAAGAAACAATTAATGCAAGCAATTCACTGACCTGAATATACTCATGGTGGGTGATATTCCCCTGCCTGAGTGTCGAGTTAAATCCTGCAAATATTGTCATTGTTTATAAGTAAAGAGCTCAGCCTTTTAAGAACATACCATGTCCAAAGATGTTACAGAGTTAAACTCTATTCAAAATGAGAACATTGAGACTATTACACCACTATGTAAACAGCATTCAAGAAGTTTTTTAAAACATAAAAGTATTGCAGCAAAAACTTATCAAGTGTATCCGAAAAGACCCATCTACTAAACATACCAGCATATATATCCTCGCTGATGTTAATAACACGGGATGCTTTGCTGATTCCACCGCGAGTTATGTGAAATACTCTATCGAACACATCTGGATGCCCATAGTGCATTCGAACTCTGTAAGATTAATTTTGAACAAATTAAAACTGAGCCGTCACTAGAAAGTTGTAGATTAAATAAAATGAATCCAAAAAACCGGAGAGCGAGTGCTAAACCCATTTTAACAAGCGCCACACAAAAAAAAAAAAAAAAATGAAACGTAGTCCTATTATGCAAGGTAAAGTCTGAAGCACGAATACTCACTTAAGTGGATATGCTAGTACCCGCTGACCCAAAGTCACAAAACTGGTTTCTTGATTGGACATAAACCACGCCAGTGATGAAACACTGCAATATCAATTTGCCACCCATGTGAAAGGTGATTAAAAACAAACATATGATAACACGAAATAATATTTCAAGGAGACGACTGCGAACCTTCCCGTGAAAACATGCTCTCTAACCCCCAAAATCGTAGGACGTCGAATTCCATGTTTTCCATGAAACTCCTCGAGTAGGTTTCTCATCTTAATTGCCTCCTCTAGGTAATTGTCCTGAAGAATACGAGGAATATAGTGTATCAAGAAAAAAAAATTGGTGAGATGCCACAATCAGGAAGGCGCCAACAAACTGCTGCTACATAACATATTACTATGTTTCCTGGTTACAAATCCTAGTTAAATGAGAGGAGAAAAAGTGACACTGGGCAACCTGATGACGGCCAAAGCAAACCTTAGGAATTTAAGACAATCATTATCGACCAATTGCATGACAGGTTTAGCTTAACAGCAGAACGACTCTCAATGGCAATATGGAAATGTGCCAAACCATGACAAAGAAGTGATGATAAACCTGATTCATATCTATGGTCTGGATAGCTTCTCCTCGCGTAAAAACGATTGCATGATTTTGATTCTCAGGCTTTCCTTCCCCAAGTTTAGGATCTCCAGGAAGTTTAATTGAATAAATTTCCTGTAGCAATAGTGAAACTTATTGAGTGCTATAAATCATCAATCCAGATGAAAATGAGAACTATTTAGACCAGGGGAAAACTTTCTATTTCGGCACATTCCAACATCTAAAAACCCAATTTGACAAATTAACCATCGCAAACGCCAACATATATATCTGGTACCTGATCTTTTCCATGAATGTCAGCTTTTACTAGCTTAGAATAAAATTCTTTTTTTCCATCAACTCCAACATCCTCGGAGTGTATGAAAGCAACTCGGAGTGCCTCATATCTAGTTGCAAGAGAAAAAATTGAAACATGGGACGCGTAAGATATTTTCAACAACAGATGTGCCGTTAATGAGAATTTAGAGACGACACCAAATCAAATATCAAGATTACTAAAAAAAAATTGATAGCAAATAGAAATTTTGAAATAGTTGCAGGTTTTTCATAACTAGATGTCCGTATTAATGCATAGGGTAGAAGTATCTGGCAACCGAAGAACAAACAACTAACAAAATGAGACGAACTGAAATACCGTTTAGCCTATCCCTCGAAGATATTAAACTTCATGACTAGAATGATTACGTCCTCAGAATTTATAAGCAGAACAGTATAATGGGCAAAAAAAGAAACTAATGCACACCTTTGCAATAAAAGTGATATATCAGTAGCCTCTGGTTTCTTTTGCTGTTTCTGTTGCCCATAAATTTGGCATGACACAACATACGTAAATTTCAGGTCTGCTTGAGCTCGTGCTTCAGGTGATGCTTCAAACCCACGTGGCATATTGGTCAGAGAGACATCATCCACTGTAACAAACAAACAAAAAAACTGCTCTTACAGGTATGCCTTTCCTTCGAAAGTAATACTGCAAATAATTTTTGGAAATAAGTACCTCCCAAGCCCCGTCTCTCTAAGAAACTCTGAAGCATCAAAGCCCTTCGGTAATACATCATACCTCGCACTTTACATTCACAAGAACAAAATAAATTGCATACTCAAGTGTGAAACCACCAACTTTCCACATTAAAACACAAACCTAATGAATGTATATGCAACTTTAAAAAACAATTTTGGAAGTGATAATCAATATAGATCGTTTCTAACCAGTCCTTGCTAAAGTCTGCCCTCGATAAGATACCCAAAATCGAAGCTCCAAAGCATCAGTTGAACTTTCTTGAAGATCTGCATCTCTTGTTGAATCAGATCTACCAATCCTCTCCAAGAAGTTCTCCCATTCATCTAAATCCACAAATAGATAGATCTCAGCTACTGACTATGTTGAACAAGGAATGACCTCACACGCCTAGAAGTAGAAGATACATACCAGGAAATATTTTCTGAAGATAAAAAAGAATAGATATCCCATCCTCATTCTCACTTCGCAGTTCTGAGGAGCTATAGAGCACAGTCTCACTGTAGTACGGGGTGAAGACACTGTTCGACCAAACATTTTAAGGATATATGTGTATTAATTTGGAGGAAATACTATAAGTTAATGTCAAGTCAGTGCTACCACACATACCTGAATGGTACCATTTCAGCAACGGGCCTTGCTTGGGGCATATCCATAAATAAGGAATTTGTAAAAAACTCCAATCTTCTTCTTGCCTCAAGATTTTTTGGGACGTTGGCAGCAGTATCCTTCACAGTGAGAAGAAGGTGTAGCCGCTTGACCTGCTCAATCTGCAATTATAAACAATAATATTATTTGCATAAGACCATAAAACCAGCATTTGGAATGGAATTCCTACTTGCTTCTTCTAGAAGGGCTTACAATTTCTGGGTCCCTAGGCCACTCTATCCTAGAAAAGAGGCGCCCTTCATTACGTGCCCGTGCTAAAATATTCCATGTATCAAGCTGCTCCCTGATGCATATAAGTGAAACCATAAGATATTTTCTCCACGATGATTGCTATTCAAGTAGAGATTTGAGTAAGTAAATAAATCTAGCAACATACCTCAAATCATGTGAAAGAAGTTCATGCGTCACCACCTCGTAAAAATCAAACATAGCTTTTGCAGCACCTTTTGCAAGATCTGGAGTTTCTTGTCGAATCTGGGACATGACATAGATAATGTTTAGGGAGCCAAAGCAAACAAGATGAAACAATTGAGATTATAACAATCAATAGCATAAAACTCAGAAAGTGGTAAAAGATGTCCAATTACAATCTGAGTATCAAATGTAAAGAGATTTCTAAGAAAATGAGATAATATAAATTCACTGATAAATTGCAGTACTTATAGGCATAATAGGACAAATCGATAATAAAAGGAAAACTATACTTTACGAGAAGGTAGTTAGGATGCTATAAGAACTGAAAAAAGGGAATTCAAAGCTACCAAGTAGTGTAACAAATTTAAGTCTTTAATATTTTCGGAAAAAGGATTCCAAATTCGTATCATAAGAAAAAGTTTTAATGTTATCAACAAAAACGCTGAAAAAGTAAAAGAACACAAACATGAGAAAGAAGGAAAAGGAGCGTTTAAGTATCACGCACGCCCAGTTCCTAACAGGACCAAAAAGGGGCATATGTTCCTACGCCGTATTTTAGGTTTATAAAGCTGAAGTCAGAAAACGAAAGAAGCACCAAGAGAAGATTCGTTATGAATTTATGAAAGCAGTGATAATTCATAGAAGAGTGTTTGGCATAATAAAGTACATCCAATTTGTTTAAACCTTCTACCAACAATAAAATTATTAGTCACATTAAGCTAGAGAAGGCGTACCAAAAGCCCCGTTAATGCAGTGAATCTGGAAACTACCAACTGAAGCTTCTTAAGATTAAGAGTTATAGCAAGGGAACCCTCTTGCATACTGTTGCTGATCTCCAAAAAAATTCTTTCCACCCTATTTACAAGAGTAAAAAAGAGGCATGTGTATAAATGTCACATGGAAAGTTAACAAAACATGATATTGGCATATTAAACAAACATTACGAATCCATCAAATTGAAAGACTGTACCATCGTCGCCCTTCATTATCAACCATGGAATTCAATATTTTTTCAACGCTGTAATAGCACTCCTGAACGGCATATGCCATGTACTCATCATCGCATACCTGTCTCCAAAGTACGTCCTGTGTTTCTTTGCACTCCATGGCTAAATCAATGGCTACCAAAATCTGGAAAACAAAAGAAGCCAAAGTAATTAAGACAAGAGAGAAAAATGTCATATCTGAACTCTCAACATTAAAGAGAGTAAATTATTTAACAAGTTGCACCTTACTACAGAGAAGAAACAAGGGCCACTGGACTAGTCTAAGACTCCCCGTGTTACTGGGAATAGAAAGTAAATCCATCTCCCTGCAATCGAAGACCTTAAATGTATGAGTAAAATGCGTTGTACGAAATGGCAAAAAACGAAAAACACAAAAGCAAAATAATTTTTAACCTGTTACTGATGTAATCTTCCTCTCTCAAGCTTTTTATTATCTCATTCCAAAACGGCGAAAACATTGCAGCATATGCCTTGTTCATATACTGACCATCCTGCAAAAACAATTGGATTACGTTCTAAGAACAAATCATTACCCCAAAAAGAAAAGTTCTAGGATTAATCAAACGACTGACAATATATAAAACACCCACAGCATTAAAGGAAACAATAGAAAGAGAGAAACAGTAAGAAAACAGTCGGCGCCTAGCACAACCATCAAATTCGCATTGTTGTTATTTTGCAAAAACCACATTATACTTAAAAATTACAGCAAAGCTGTACACAAATCAAAGGCTTTCAGAAATTGAACTCTGTTACATGTACATTCACGGTCCATGAACAAGATACGATTATACGCATCTTCTACTTTAGATTTCCTATCAAGTAGAGTTACACGTATAAGATACAAAAGGAATGGCCACTGCAGCCAAAACAGCTACTGTACTTTCTGTGAACACATTATCTGTTCTACCGAAGAGAATCCCCAAAAGTCAACATATAATTGTTAAATTAGATCACTGAGCCATTTTTGGAAGAAGATGTAACTATGTAAGGCAATGTTGCAAGAATGACTCTTAATACACAAACTGATGAGACAGAGAGTTTAAATACTGACCTGAGAAGCATGTTGGTCTAATGGTACTCTGAAATATATCATTACAACAGAGATTAGGTGGTGAAGGGATCCCAACAAAAAAAATATTTTAGTATATAATCATAAACAGAAATATTATAAATGTCCAAGAAATGTTACAAAAATAAAAATGGATTTAAAATTATAACCTTTTCACAACAGGAGAGACAAGGTTCTTGGCAAAAGCTTCTGGAAAACTCTCAAAACGCTTATGAACCATCTCAATGGAGCGTATCTAAAATAGACAGATATCTGAACATGGTTAGTAAAGGGCCAGTAATATGAAACAGAACACAATATCATAACAGAAATAGTAAAACATATAAGTACTCAGTATTACCTCCCCTAGACGAGCTTTTGCACCCATCACACCACCAATGATTGCAGACAAGAGTGTGTACCATATATGAATATCCATAAGATATATCTAGACATATATAGCCAATGCCAAGATTAGGAACTTTCAAAGGACACAAGGACAAGTAGTTACGAAAGAAAATCAGACTCGAAAGCGACATCTTAGAAACTTGATATCTAAGCTTTTGCTAACATATAAGGTAAATACTCACCGCCACAACAGGAGCCCACAAGCTGACAATGGTCAACGCATGATCGTTACCTGCCAATTTTTAGCGGAGCCACAGATGTCAGCAACATTATCAAAGACGATCAGTAGCAAGTTCTAGTCTGTAGTATGGTTGATCAGATACAAAATCAGATACAAATCTAGTATAGTTCAGTTAAAGCTGATGTAGCCAAATGAGTCATATACACAGCTAAACTCGCCAAGTTACTGAGTTATTTGTTAAGTCGTGGGGTCACATCATATTTATTTTCAAATAGATAAAAACAGCCAGTGAAATATATTGATTAGAGTACCTAAGCATATATGCACTTACTATTTGAGACAATATCATGCCACGAATATTGGAATTTAGGAAGATCAATGATAGTGTTGGTGGGTTTGACGAGTGGTTTGATCTGTAACATGAAGAAGATTTAGCCGTCAGTGCAATATTATACACACACTTGTTAGTTACTTAATAAACCAGATACATTTTGATTCAGATATGAGACATTAGGCAATTTAATAAATATGGACAGTAGCAATAATATACAGCTGTAGAAACATCCTTGCCTGGAGAAAGTATGCAAATGTGAACTTGGAGGCCAAGACAATCAACCAAAACGCCACATACCTGAATATTATAGGAAAAAGTTTGAATAAACCTAACTCTGGAACCAAAGTTTTCTAGCAAATTTTACTAAGATCCCAAATCAACTGCAACTTTCTAAACCTTTCCAACAGTTTTTGTGCAAACAGACAAAAATTCAGGTGTAAAATGACAATTTGACACATGCAGGATGTCTACTCTCTAAAGCAAAATCTCCCTCAACCTAAGGGACCCGGGGCGTAGCCTTGATTCAAAGTGTCTAGGTACCAAGAGTAAAGGAAGGAGGGCTAACTAATATAATAGGGGTAGGCGGGCGCTAACGAGCCATAAATATTGATTATATGTCAGATAGTTCAGCAATATTTTAGGACTTTTTTCGATTAAAAAAATGTGTTTCGATTAAAAAAATGTGTTTCAATTAGCCAACTAATGCAAGGTCAGAGTTCAGAACTCCAGATAATAAATACAATGAACTTTTGTCTTTGTAACCATCTATATAGTTTGAAGAGGCAGGTAGAAAAAACCTGCAATAATCGCTTAAATTCTCATAGAGCCCACGTCCAACGAAGTATCGTTCCTGAAAAAGATAAGAAGTATCAACAACATACTTCATAGTGCTACTTTTTTAATTATTTAAAGTCTTACGAAATGAATACCTGATAAATCCACTTAAAAAACTGGAAGAAAGATTGATCTGACATTTCTGACAGAGAATGGCACGCTGGAAGTTTGACTAAAAGTGCGAAGAGGACGCGAACAGCGGCATAACAACCCAATACCAGAATGTATAAGTGGAAGAAAAACTCATTTTGGTTTGGTTTATTTCTTTCCTGCAGAACCCTCCTGCGATATGTGTTTCCGAAAGGTTAGCTGTTCTGCAGACGAAGTTTATCAAGAAGAAATAGCTCATGTGGAGAGATTGGATACGTACACATAGACATATACCACAAATGCTGATCCCACGCCCCACCAAATAAACCGGATAACCAGCCTAGATATAGCCATTCCTCTTGCCATGGTGTAGGCGCCATACATAAGCATAACATCAAGAAGACCTGAATAAATGACAAACATGTATATTCAACAAGGTACGTACAAATCTACAATGTGACTTTTGAGTTTTCTAATAGTAAGACAACATAGTCAACCACAGAACTTTACATTCAACGAAGTTCATAATAGCATATGTAGGCCCAGCACTGAGTAAGATCTTGAGAGTATCTATATCAAGACGCTCTTTCCTGAAGGCTATAATCGTCAAAGACTGTGGACAGGTAAGATAATAAATTATTATCAGGAAAATTATAAAAATTAAGCAGAAAATTGTTCATATATACCACACCAACCTGGAACATAATAAACATGAAGATCCAAAGTCGGATAAAACTTCGGAAAAGGTGAAGGTATGTCCGATGCTCAACAAAGCTGCTTTTAGCCGTCTACATTGAATTCCAGGAACACGAACCAGTCAAAGATGTTGCAGAAATATGGATATTAACAAGAAGACAGAAGTTAATGATTGGTGGAGAAAATGAATGACTCTAATGAGAAGTTTTATGCAGTGTATTACAGCCATCTCCTCTTGAGGAGTTAAAATTGTTGGATAATCATATTGGTTGGAACTTGGACAATAATTCTCACTGGACGTAATTCCCCCATATAGACGTAGGGGAAAAAAATTTACTCCCAAAACTATAAGATAAAGCACCCGCAACTGGACAAGACCCATTAAACAATTGTTTATCATGAATGAAAGAGTTCAACCAGATTAACTCATGAAATTGAAGGCAAGAGGAAGTGAGGAACTAAGTGGTCACAGATGATTAGTAGGCCAAACCAAGAAGGAATGAAACTATAATTCATGGAACTTATCCAATATGAGCAAGACTCACCCTTTTCCGCCCTTTAGGTTTGCTTAAAAAGCGTGACTCTGTTTTCATAGGCCAGCTTAACTCAAAGCAAGCAGGTGTCCTGAATATAACAAACACAGTTAATGGAGACTCCTCGAAATGAGTAAATACTTGCAAATATAATAGTACTGATAAACTACAAACCAAAAATATTCATTGAAGTCATCATAATTCCGCCATTCAGAATGTGCAGCTTTCCCACCATTGTTTCGAACAGTTTCCTACATGAGTAAATTTCAAAACCAATTTAAGGGCTCAGACGACCATATCACAAAACATTAATGACAGACACTTTTAAATCCACATTAGCTAACATGCTACAAATTTCCAGAAACAGATAACAAAAAATCTGATCTTAAAAACGAAGTAGGAATGTACTTTCAAATATAGAACCAAAAACACCTAGATACTATGTCAAGAAACTGACGATCATGAAGATGTACTCAAAACTCACTTAATGTTGTGAGACTTTCCCAAAAAAACTGCTACTAAACACTAATATGGAGGTAATACAGAAAGTCATAACAAGGGATAGATACTCTAAATAACCAATTTATCTTTCCAAACGCTGTGGTTGAGTGAAAGAAGTCACTCTCAAACTATCATTTTTTGCCTAGCATTCGAAATATGTATAAACATACTAATTATCGGAGGAGAAACAGTAACATTTTGCCAAATGGACACCAAAAAAATTGTACCAGCAATGACTCACCGCTGACATTGTATCATATATAGGGCAGATAATTTTCTCAAGAAATGATACAGAACCACTCTCAGTTAAGCAACTTTCAGAACGGACAGCTTCTCCATGATCCAATTTTGCATCTAACTCCTTGGCCATCTGGCCAACAAAGGTAAAGTGTGAGAAAGGATCTATTTTTACTTCGCATTGGGTGTTAAATTCAAGATCACATGGGCCTTTTTGATCATCATTCCAGAATAAGGGTCAGGCTGGTTGCTTTAACATAAGCTATGTGCTAAGATGCAGAGACGATCAGATGCTAGAGCGATTCTGACAAGTTTTTTCTTGTAGCGTTGTTTACAGGATGAGAAACAGCAGAACAACACTAAATAAAAAAAACTGTAAAACCTACACATTTAGATTTGTTCCTTGGCAAGGAAATACGAAACAAAAAGTAACCTAGCAAACTAATAATTAGAACAAGAGTATACTAATAGCGGAAATTGGTGCATAATCAACAACAAAATGGTATCTTACTTGGTGAAATATATAGCATATACACTCTGGAAGAAACCGGACATTAGCAGCTTCACCCCAGATTAGGAAGTACAAAGAAACAAGAAACAGCTTCCTGTCCCGGTCTATGGCTTCTAACCTGAAAATTTCAAAGTTAGTAATTCACATGAACTAAACCTGTATTTCCATTACTAGAACTAGACAAAATTTTACTTGTTGTACACAAGGCGTATCCTCAAGTATTTGCACCACTTGATGTAGTTGTCCAAAACCTTCAAGAAAACCTCATTGACTGCATTCTCATCAATTTTCTACACAAAAGATTGACAAAAATATATCAGGATTTTAAGAGGACTCTTAACCAACGAGAAAATCGTAGCTGTCACTCAGTAAAGGAGCATGCCACAATAAGAGTATTAAGGTCATAAGGAAGAACTCACTGGGTCATTCTGGCCAGGTACACTAAGCTGAGATTGTGCATTTGAAAGTGTGAGAACCAGATGCTCCCGTTGATTCCTTACATTGTCTCTCTTTGAGTCAAAACAACACAAACAATGTAAGTGAAAGAAGAAAAAAGAAACAATCAGGGAAGAGTTTGATCCAATACCACTGTACCTGAAACCCAAAAATGTACTCCAATAAATCAAACATATCTGCTCCGCGTTGTCCTGAAATCTCAAAATCATCGGGAAGCCTAGGGAAATGTTCAGCATATCTGATCGCTTGTACTGCACCACGCACCTAAATATAGACAATGGAGTTCTTTCTGAGGTTAAAAAATTTTGAAAAGCTAAAACTACTGATTGAAAAAATGGAAAAACAAAAAATCATTCTTGTTTAACTTACTTCAGGGAAAACCCCAATTGCATTCGTCATGGACTGCGCTTCTAGAGGGACAATGTTGTAAGGTGTAAGTTCCGCAGACAAAGTTGCGTCAGCTTTTTTAATTCGCCCAAGCTGAAAACATAAACAACAGATATCAATTAACTCATACAATATACTTTTATAACATGAAACTTAACGGAGTAATATAATGATCACAGGAAACAATTATAATCAATTCATTCAGATGCAACTTCTCAACAAAGATTTTCAATCATCAGAGTTATTATGTCTGTGTTTTGAACGCTTGGCATCCGCAAAACAGGAAGCGAAAAGAAGATTAAAATTATTTTGGATTACAAGAAGCAACAAGTACGAGAAAGCACCTCATCCCTTATAGATCTCCCAACACCATCTGGATCTGCATCTCTGCTTAGGACCTCTAACACTTCAATTAAGGCCCTTAATGTGGCAAAGACCTTCCTCATCTTCAAAATCCTATCGAAAAAGAGAAAAAAACACTGTTCAATCAAAAAGGAAAAGTAAGACAACACTCCTATATACAGAATCTCATCCGTAAAAGTGAGCAGAGGCAATCATAAACTCATAATTTATATGTATCAAGATCATTTATAAGGACGTACATACCAAACAAACTAATCTACACCCAGAAAACCACTGTCAAATGAAGAACAAGCATTAACACAACTCAGGACGCAGGTTTCAGATTTACAGAAAACCAGTCATTTTACAGGGGTAGGTAGAATCCAAATTCCAAACACTGTCCAAAACGAAGAAAATAACAAGGATTTTTTAAGATGCACATACTCCCCAACATTAGACGAGAAATTTGTTCCTGATTCCCTCCATTTTTGCTCTTCCCTCTGGATATCATCCACTCTATGCCGTCTTTTATAAAGTTTGTAAAACTCCCATAGTCGTTCAATATCACGATCGCGGTTTATAGAAGCACCATCTCTCTTGGCAAGTTTTTGCTGCAAAAGCAATCAAACCCCTTTAAACTCAGAACAAGTAAACATTACCATTTGATATAAGATAAAAGCAAAAAACCAAGAACGAATAATTGCACCTAAAACCTAAACATCAAATGGTAACCACAGCGCAACAAATATAGTACAGACATAGCGTAAGGATGCATTTGACAAAAACCACCAATTCACATATATAACATAGTAAATAGATACCTTAATCACGGACATCAAACCAGTTTTGAATTGAAGAACACCTCTACCATCACTGTTAGGGTCCAAGTTCTGTGCCATAGAGTACGCTTGCTCACATACTACATCAGCCAAAAAAAAAAACCTAGCGACATTAGGATCCTCACACTGAAATCATCAAAACCTAAAAAAACAAAATTAAGGAAAGGAAAAAACGTACGAATTCTAGCGACATTAGGATCCTCAGACTGAATCTCATCAGCAGCTTGTAAAATAGCATCGATGTTCGTAGCTCGACCAAGTGAAGGAGGAACTGCTCCAGCAAGTCCGCTATTAACACGCTCATGAGCTTGTTGACCTGTATTCCTCTGCTGTTCTCTTCTTAAAGTAGAACGAACAAGCCTATCCCAATTACTATAAACCCTAGCCATTTTTCAAAAAATCCTACAGAAGGATTTCAATTTTCTCCCCCGAATCAAACTTTTGAGCCCTAAAGAGCTTGAAACAGCATGACAAGAGGGAGATAAAAGAAGAAGAAGAAGCTGCGAAACGCGGAAATAAGCTCGAGGTGTAGGATTCGAACCCGGATGTGAAGGTGGTGTGTGTTTGGTGGATCTATGGCGGATTTAAGAGAAAAAAACGAGTCGATTTGATTCCTTCGTAAAGTGGGTTTTCTAAAAGAAAAGAAAAAAATCGAAAAGTTGATTTGGAAGAGAAGGAAAAAAAAGGAAGAGTAGTATAATGAAATTACAATATTGACCCTCTCTTTTCGAGCCGTTCCAACTACAAAATAAAACCGTCGAGTCAAAAACACGGATTGACATTATCAAAAGCGACGTCGTATTATTTTTGGGCAACCGCGTAATATAACTTTCTAACTTTGACTTATCGGCCCATGTTATGAAAAACTAGATTAGGGCTCAAGGCTCAAGGCTCAAGGCCCAAGGTATTTTTTGTGATTCAATAAGATATGAAACCTGGGAAACAAAAAAAAAGTCAAAAAATAAAAGAGATCCGACCTGCCGGAATCGAACCAGCGACCTAAAGATTACAGCAACAACTACAGTCTTCCGCTCTACCAACTGAGCTAAGGTCGGTATTGATAGTTGTTTGATTTGAATTATATATATCTTTACATGAATTATGAAATATGAAGCTAAACCTATATTGTAAGCTAATTAAACTAAACTAAACTAAACCTACCTATACTTCTAGTATTATAAGATGATAAATCACATTGAAAATGCTCAAATATTATTTTCAGCCTAAAAGACAAATGATTCAATTATTCGATCATCGCGAGTTATGTATAACTACTACTTGAAAAATACATTGTATTTATGATGGTATTTATTAAACTATTGAAATAATTAATGAATGAGATAACTAAACAAACAAAAATGGAATGAGATCGAGAGAGAGAGGGAAAATGACAATTGCTGAAAAAGGAGACAATGTCTGTGGAAACTCAAAGACAAGGCTAGCCCACTATTATAATCTGCAGATCTCATGATCTCATCAATGTCCAATGAAATCATTTCGACGTGGAACTTTGAAAGCCCTTAGAGTTTTTTCTGTTTGTTTTATTCGATAGTTATTTCATACTCGTAGACTTGTAGTATATTATTGTTCATAATATTTAGTGTTTTTGCAGTTGTGTTAAACTTACCATATATAAATAAATGATATTCGACAAGGTTTTATACGATGGGCTCTACAACGCAGTGTTCTTTTGAGGATGACTCTTGTTGATTAACAGTAATTAATCTCTACAAACACACTGTTTGCGTACTGTCATCACCATTGAGGATGACATAATTTCTTATGTCAGAATTTAGATACATTTGGTATCTCGAGGGTAAATTTATTGGCTTGGAAAGCTTGAACTCAGTTTTGAAGCTACAATTTCTATTGTCTTTTGTTTCGAATTGTGTAAATGTTTTTTGTTCAAACTTTACGTCTCTCAAAACGTTGACTTAAAAGTATATGAAAGAAGTAAATTCTTAAGATTCCACAATTAATTCACATGGTTCCATTATACTCTGCCACTCGCATAAATGCCCATGCTATTAACTTAATGCATACCACCGATCTTCTTAAATACTAGTATTTCGAATTTTCTTTAATTGTGAGGGCATCTTTATAGGCATAACATTTTTCAGTGTTCTTAGATTATATAAATTAGGAAAATAATCTAAGATCAGTACTTAAGATCTTTTGCTCAAAAGTTATTTATAGGGAAAACATTTGTAAGATCATATGATTTATTAATATAATATTTGCAATCATATTACAATTACAAAATCTTTAAAATTTGGTAACGCAACTTGAAGTTATGACCAAATATATAATCTGTGTTACAAAGAGAGATTCACTCATTCATTCAAGGACTGTGTAACGCAACTTCTCAGCCAAAATGCAGAAAAACTCTCTTGAAACCTTGCTTGATCTCAGCTGGAGTTGTCTTGAGACCTGAACTTGAAACAAAACAAAATCTACTTAAAGGAGAATATGTAAAAGTTGGTCTTTGGTACAGATCAAAGGAGTGTAAGAAAGTGACCATATTTTTGGCCCAAGGAAGCGTAGGTTTCATGAACAGGTTTCGACAATTGCGAAGAGTTCCTCCAGCATCAAGCAGCAACCCATCATAAGCTCTCTTTATTGGCTTCCCTTCTTCACAAATGACCCATTTATGAAAAGCAAACAAAAATTGCTCCTGCAGATAAATAAAATCACAAGTTATTCAGATCATAGAGTGTTTCTAAACAAGATACTGCATCTATTTCAGGAGCTAGTTCTCATGAAGATGCCCAGAATGTCAACAATTCATAACCTCCTAAAACACAAATCACGCACAAAGTCCCCATTCAACTCTTTCAATGATTGTTAACAATAACACTCCATAGCCTTTTCACCATAGTATTCAATAAAGTGAAAATTGTAAATGAAACGAGAGCCAAAATATTATCAAGGTGATGGATTAACCTTCCCTTGAGCTGAGGAGGTACAAGCACATTACCCATAGTTTCAGGAATATTCTTGGAATGAGGGAAATTTCCTCTTGGTACCTTGGGACGACGAGGAAGAGAAGAAGCATTCCCATTCAAGTCCCGCTTCCTTAATGCACTCTCGGCCATTGCAGCTGCAACAACGAAGCATGGTCACCACCAGTCACATCAACAAAAGCATGTACACATCAATAACCAAAACTTGACACAAACAATGCTCAAGACTCAACCTTGACACAACAATTCATTCAATATCGAACTAATTGAGATCGAAATCAACAAAAGGAACTCACTTTAGCAACACGAAACTAAGATTCTTGTACATACGCATCTATACTGAAGAAAAGAACAATACTTGAAGCCTCAAGGTAGATTTATAGCAACTGATTTTTTACAGCAACCCAGAATCATTCATCATATTCCTAGTTTGATTCCATTGAATAAGTACAATTACCCAAATTCAGATTCACTTGAATCCAAAATGCATCTCTCACATAATCTAAATTCAATTTCGCCATTTTAATTGAGAAACAGGGGAGGAGAAAGCTACTAACCGGTACTGAAAGAGACGGAAGAAGAACGGAGAGAGCTGGAAAGTGGTCTCAAGGTTTCGAATTGAGAAGATGAGATGGACACAATATAGAAGACAAGAAGTTGACATCGCCGTCTCGGCGTTTGGCAAAAACGAACCGTCGACAATTTCGAAGAAATTGATACGAGAGTTTTCTCTCCATCGCAAAAAATTTGTTTCCAATAGAAATGGAACACGTCACACAAGAACAACACATAAAACAGTTCTAGAATAAGAACAGTTTTACTGATCTAAGCCCACTTTATCATTTTTTCTAATTTTTTTAAGCCCAAGAACACCCTAAGTGTTACACCAATAAAGATGGCCTTAGAATGTAGAACCACTACTTCCTAAAAGAGTTAAAGAGAATTTTTAACAACAATAGTTTTAAAAGTACAACAAACTATATATTCAGTTAACTGATATGTCATAAACTGATATGTCATCTTGTCTAATCAAAAATTGACAAATGTTTGAAAACATATCAAAACAACTAAACAAGCAAGCTTCGAATAACATGTTTTTTGTTAGTGCTATATATATATATATATATATATATTGGTGTGATGATGTATATTTGTTTTACTAGTATAAAATAATTGAATGTAAAACATTAATTATCATAAAATAACAAAGGAGAAAAAGAGAAGAATGGGTCACTAATGCTTTGTGGGCTAGTTTTCTTAACGAATGTTTGGTGTTTCAATTATTGTCTTGTACGCATCTACCAAATGCGAATGTAAAGCTACTTCACATTGTTTAGTCGTATTCGTCCATTTATTTTTATTTCTTTATAGATAGACTGAGTGATGGCCACTCACTACGTGCATGATTTGTATTGTTGTTTATATACTGATGATCTGGCTAGAAAGAAAGTTGGTTACCCAAACATTAAATCGTTTAAATCAAGATTTTTATTTTTCAAAAAAAAATGAATTTCAATGTAGCAAACAATTGTATCCCCAATATATTAATAGAGAAACACTCTCTTGAAAAAGCTGATGTGTCGCCGCCAGAGAGCTCAAGACACATTTAACAAAAAACCCCTTAAATTTTTTACTTAATTACATTAACATGCTACTATATTTAAAAAAAAAACAATTAACTGAATAATAATTAGATATGTCATCAATTCTCACACAAATTTAAATATCACATATTAAAACTATTAAAATAATTACATACTATTTAAGTCAAAATTTAACTAAAAATTACTTACAAATATAAAAGTCAAAGTTATATTATTTTTAAGAAATCAATATAAAAATCAATATAAGTAAAATATTCTAAAAAGGCTATAAAACATATAAAGTTAATAAAAATAAAGAACATATAACTTATTAAACATATAACTTATTAACAAGTTATTTTTATGTTAGTATTATTACCATAATAATTTAAATAACAAGCTTTCAACAGTTATTATAATTGATTATAAAAAGAAATATATTACCCATGAATTATCTCCAACTCATTAAAAGAAACTTAATTCCCAATTAAATATAGATTTATATATATATATTATATATATATATTCATAATTAAATATAAAAATGACAACAAATTAGGGGATATCATGATGTGTGATTATTTATAAATATCTAAGTATGTAAACTAATTAATCTCAAAATTTAGTGTACTTATTCATTAAAAATAGAAATATTGATAACCAAATAGGAATATACGTTTTAATTGTACATTAATCAATGTGCTATTAAAAAGGAATGAGACAATAACCCTTATCATTATAAATAAACTTAGTACAAAAAAAAAATCATAATATATTTAAAATGAGTGATTATTAGATTATGAAAAATTGTTATAGTTACTCGATCAACCATAAATATAAAATTTTGATTTTTAAAGCACACAAAAATATATATTTCCATAAATTGTAACATTTTATAAATATTTTCTTTACCACATTCATATAATTCACGGGTAAAATGTACTCTTACACGAATACGTTGATTTTGAAATTTCATTAATTTTTTCATAATGTTTTTTTTTTGGTAATAATCCGTTATTTATAGAAAATATTAAGAAACCGACTAACTCAAAATATTTTAATAGCCTAATCACAAATATTAAATCAATAAATTAGATTATCTTCAGAAAATTTAGGTTAGAATCCGATTGTTACCAAAAAAACTCATTATGAAAAAATAATTAAACTACTGAGTAATTTAGTATATGTTCTATGGTTACATAAGAAACATGCAAAATTTTTATGATTACAAAATAAAACATAAAAGATATGATTTGATTTTTAAACCACACAAAAGACATGTTGCAATAAATAGTAACATTTTATCAATATTTATCTTCCACATTTAAATATTTCACGGGTGAAACATATTTTTAACATGAAAAAACGCAGCTTTGAATAAATAAATAAAAAAACTCTAGTTACATATTATGTTTGACACAAACAAATATTGGTTCTAGAATAATAATTTTACTTATAATAATTTTCTTTAAATCGATTTATCCCGCACATAGTGCGGGTTGTTACCTAGTTTATATTTAACTCACAATTAAATTGGTTCATAGGTATATTATTATGTTTCAATGTGTTTTTATTTTCTCTCTGATTTTGTTAGGCTTTAGTTTATAAGTTTTTTGGATATAAATGATTTTGTTAGGCTTTAGTTCAAAGATTTTTTGGATATAAAGAATGTATAAGCATTTCGATAAATATTTTTGGTTTGGTTTGGACTTGAAGTTTAATTTGTTAATACATAAGAGACTAAAAATCAATCTAAAGGTAAAACAGATTTGGCAAATGGCCTTTTACACTCCATTTTAGCGATGATACTTGATATAAATTGTTGAGATAAGTGTGACCATGGTATGGAATAACTGAACAACATTTTCAAACACTTTTGTTTATGAGACAAAATTGACGAACAATATGATATTGAATACATTTACTTTACACAAGATGATAAGCCAAATAACAAAATTTATTCGTGAAACAAATAACCACATAATATTAATAATGAAACAAAAAAAAAAAATCCCAAAATTTTACCAAGCTCTTCGTGGTATTTTCTTTAATATAATTAAAATTCTCAACTTTTGGGACATTCCTCAAATATTTCCTAACGCCTACATTCTGGCGTTAAAGAATGATCACGCTTATAATCTTTGCAATAATTGTATACCATACTATGTGTTTGAACCCATCTCATGGCTTGGTATTGCTGACGAGACAGCCCGCCAGAACGGTATGGTGAAGCCGATACAGGACGGCACCGTGATGACGAGTAGGCAGTGCAACCGATAGCCTTGAAATTAGTGTATTTAGCAGTAAAAGGTTGATATTTGTAATCAGCTTTGTATTTACCATTTTCGGTTGCCCAAGTAGAAGCATCCCATATGGAACCATAAAGCCACATTGGTCTTAAAGGAAATGTATACGCACTCTTCTTCGGGTATCTTCTTATTGGAATATCATCCACAAAAAATCTGGTTACAAGAGGAAAAAAATATCAATATTAATTTGCTAAAAATAAGGAATATGCCCATATTAAACTATGTATGTTTGAATGTTTCATAGTAGTATCACTCTGAAGAAAGTGTATTAGATTTTTAAATAAATAAAAATTGGTAATAACAAATATAAATGCTTAAAATTTGGTAGGTAGATTCTGTATGTCCCATTGATGTGGTGGCACCTCATACTCTCATAGGGTTGAAGGACACTCATACTTAGTTAAGAGAATTAAAAACTTTAGTAAAAGCTGGCACTTTGGTTAGGCCCAGACAAATAAAACACATGAGAAGATTATAAATTATTTATAAAACTACAAAGGAAAAAAAAAAATTCAAGTATAATTGTCCACCGTCGTACGGTCAGTGTCTGTCTCTTTCTTGTTCGTGTATTACATCTTTCCTTGCCCGAATAATGCAACATAAGGGAGAAGAAGATATTTTCCCAATTATAAAATAACATTTTGAGAAACGTATTTTGTTTTTTGTTTGTTTGTTTACTAAATGGCTCTAGATACATCCACCTAGGTCCGTGACCAAAAAAATGAGTTTGTCGTAACTTCTCGTATGAACACGGATCTTATATAACTATACACTATAGTTATTAAATGGTTATATAGATTTTACCAACAAAAAAAAAATCTAGAGACGTTTAAGTAAAAGAATGCTTACATGATTTCTCTAGGGCTCCAAAGAATAGCATAGTGGTGAAACTCTTTAGTGGGATCAAACCACAAGTGAAACTTCATCTCACGACCAATGATTTTGCCATCACCACTTCCTCTAATGTAAACATTCGTCTGAAGTGTGTAAGGCTTCCCAAATGTTGTCCCCAAAAATTCTATGTCCACCTCATCATGGAACCCTGGATGTGCCTCATTATTTGATAGCTGCAAAAATTAATATAATTAATTTTAATTAAGATCAGTAAATGTAATTAAAAAGTACGTAACTAATTAATAGAGTCTCTCTAGTCTCACATAGAGAGATGTGATGACTCCGGCAGTGTAGCCAGGTTGGAGTTTGATGTTTGCTCCAAAGTAGCCTGATCTAAATGGCTTTACCGACTTGAATCCACTTCCTATAATAATAAACCCCAAATACATTGTTGATAATAAGAAATAAACTTCACATCACACTTGAACTACCTACATCAGAAAACGAGAATAGTTTGATTAGTACCTGAGGTTCGATCAAGCCAGATGGTGAGGGCATTTTGGTCCATTTTCTGATGCTGAGGACCCCATAGATTCCTAAAACCTTTGTAGAAGTTCAAGGAGCTAACCTTGGAGCTTGGCCAATAACCAGGTGATGGTGGCCAGAAAGCATTCACTGAGGATCCCCAAAACACCAACAAGTGGAAGATAGAGAGAAGAGAGATCAAAGAGTTGCCCATTTTCATTTTCTTCTTCTTTTGTGTGGAGTGGAAAGAAGAAGAGTGGAGTATATAAATGCAGAGAGAGATGATGATGTGGGGGATGGATGGACATGAGCATGGCATATTATATTATAAGCCTTTATGATGGAAATTGCAAATGAAATGGGTCCTAACTATTTGGACCCACTCACGAAAATACATTATGAAAATGAGTGGTCCACTCACCTAAAGACTCTTAAAACGGTCTAAAAATATAAAAACATCACTAGCATTATTACGTTGCTCTTCTGAGATACACTTACTTACATGCTCTATAAATTTATGGAAAATCTTAGGTTAAGATCATATTCACACAAATTGACCGATACACGGACGGACAAAGTGGTTTCAACACCGATTAACATGGCCTACTACAACCTTGCCTACGTAAGATACCCTTGCGCATCTCATCATCTTCAAAATCTACCACCAGCTTTATCTCTTCTTTTTTTTTCTTTCTTTGCTATGATAGTAAGATATTACAAGATATGGAGAAGTGATGTTGTGGAAAGCTATTAAGGTAATGCTGCCAAAGAAAAATAAAAGTTGATTGAACCGCAACTTTCGTATAAATATAGAAAAAGCCATGAACTCTCAGTAATCAAAATAGTCTTTAAGATTTCACTAACCTTTATGCACGCATTTTGTCAACATTTATATTCTGCTAACAGTGTTAAATTTTTGAGTTGAGACCACGAGATATGATTAATTGAGTATTAGCGGATATTAGTTCATTCTCAAGTCAACCATAGATGAAAATTTCTATTTTTTTACCATGTTGCTTATTATATTTGAAATGAATGCGTGGTTGCAAATGAGATATTAGCGATTAGAAGTTGTTTAGCAAATGTTAATAGTGAGCAATCTTGACTTAGCTTAATCATCTATGCTCAACTATGATTCGTAAAGTTTGCCTTTGCTTCTTACTTTCTAACTTTCCTGTTTGGTCGAGAACATAATTGTTTCATGCTTGTGACTAAATTCTCAATCAAATTACTAATAAATTCTCTATCCATGATATATTAGTATCATATTTCTTATTTCATTAACCATCCAAATAGACGACATGCATATGAGTTCAAAAACTACATGGATATCAACATTGCGGTTGAAACGTTTCGACAATAATTTGTTACCATTAAAAATATATATATGCAAGAGCAAGACATACTTTTTTCATAAAACTATACTAATTTTATGCAGGGCTATTCATCCTTGACGACATTTTTTCATTCAAATTATTTAAAACAATTACTCAAAATTTGATGACATTATACACCGCCACCGTTCACATATCTTTTGTTACATTTGTCCTACACCATTTATTATTCGAGCTTTACTTGTTTTTCACTTGTTTCACACAAGCTGTCTTGCTCCATACCCCATTATAATTAAAAAGGATCTGAATGATTAGTTTCCAATAGTGCACGTACGCCTGATCATAGCAAATCTATATATATACATTTAATATATATTGGTATAGTGATTAATTAATCACAAGAATTATTATTAAAGGTGTGACCCAAAATTTCGAACGAGGGTAAACTTACCCAAAAGAGTGTGATTTAGGGGTTCAAGATAATTGGATTAAATCCGTGATTAGTTTTAAAATCTGATAATCATTATTAGGAATCCTATAACTCCGCTTTGTCGACATAAACGTAGGGCCTTTCTCCATTTTATTTCTCTTGGTTGCAGGAGATATAAATTAAACCTTAAACTTTACCTATCCAGATGTCAAAAATCGAATCCTTAGATATATATATATATATATATATATATATATCCGTAATATAGAGAGTGAATATGTACTATAGTTTTTGTTAAAGAGGATAATGGGTTCTATTAATAATTTTGTTTTACTAATAGATCAAAACTCATTGTAACAAAAAAAAAAAGGTTCTACTCGGGGAAAAAATGCATTTATTTATTGACCTTAACCAAGAATAATAAGCATTGATTGACAAAATGATCACATAATTATAATACGTTAATAGTATTCATTTTTTTCGGAGATTGTATTTATGTATTGCATCCACTATATAATAAAATGGAAGTACACAAATTTTTTTTGTAGACTATATAAGTTTTATAAGTTGGTTACAAAATAGGTTATACGTTGGTTACAAAAAAAAAGTTATAAATTAATTGGTCAATATGTGGGCTATATGAATACACTTAAGAATATCCCAAAAAATCCTCTTAAAAAGAAGATTCCAATGATTTATACAATTTCCAAAATAAAATATTTAGTATTCCATGTATTGTTACAAAATATATACTATTAGGCATAAAAAAAAATAAAATCTTGGCAATTTATTATAATTAATCGTGATTTCTGAGATCTTATTGTGCAGTTAAAAATAAAATCTTACCTAAATCTTACCTAAGCACGGATCATATAAAAACACTTTCACCGAACATGTTCAAAAATTAAAATAAAAACAAACAACAAGCATAATCATTTCTCATACATAAAATTACAAATTAATAATATAAAACTTACAAAATAGGTGTTTTCTTTCAAGCCATCATATTTAGCATATGATTTTATTGCATAATGTTTTATATAAAAAAAACTTTTAAAAACAATTATATAAATTATTTTTATTCTAAAATTAGAATATAAATAAAAGAAATTTTAACCCGTGTTCTAATACGGGTCCAAATCTAGTTACTTATAAATTATTGAATTACTTCCGAACCTCTTTTGTGTCAAGGTCCTACCTATAAAATAAAGAACTTGGTAAAAATATTAAATTCTTTTTTTTTTGATTAAAAAAAAATAATTTTATAATTTTATAAACAAACTAAATTGAGAAGATGTCCCCGAAAGGACAATGCTGAAATTCAATAATAAACGAAATTAAATGCATAAATATTATTTTAAAAATAAATAAAATTATATAAGCTTTCACTATTTGTGTCGGTAACGGTGTTACGGTGATACGAGTCTTGATTATCGACGGTTGCCGGACCCATCTGACCGACAAAATTAATTCATTAATTCATTTGCCAAAAACCAACTTCATTATTCTTTGGTTTAATAATTTCGTATGCAGAAAATTTTACAATAATGAAGTTGGATTAAGATCATGCATTTATCTCATTACTTCTTCTTTTTTTCGGTGGAGAAGTCATTTGTTTTTATGCATTTTGTGATTAGCAACAATGATCTCGTTTTCATCGGTAAATAACGAAACATGCGTTTGTGTTTTACCATTTAAAAAAGGCATTATGTTTCAATTATTTATAGATGTATGGAACGGTGCTTAAGATTGTCGTTTAAAACGAGCGATTTGACGAACGAGTTTATAAAACATATGTAAAGTAAGAATGTTTTGATCAGCTCCTAGTTTTCAAACAAAGTGATTTTTCACTATTCCAAAAACATTTCTTTATTGTATTATTTTTTAAAGCACTTCAACTGTCCTTAAAAATACTACTAAAACCAAATTCCACTCAACCATTTAAGTTTTCGAGCATATTAGCAAAGGTTTACCTACGTATCGAATGTTTTTATTGGACTCGGAAACTCGAAATTTCTTAATATATATTACATTTTGTTTTGTGCACCCAAATTATATGTTGTCTATCAAAATAAGTGATCGAATATTTAGGAAAAAAAAATTTACGAGAGTATCAGCCAAAATATTAGCTAAACTATAAAACAATATTAATTACATTCTACTTATTCTATTTACCAAATAACTGATATAATAAACATATAAAATTATAATATTTGGAAATGATTTACGGCTACTAAATATTAACTAGCCTACATACTAATAGATAGTGTTTTGCTGAAATTACGTATTACGAGTTGTGTAGTACTTAGTATCTAATGAACAAAATTTACCCTCAAACATGAATGCTATTGTTTTACTTCTATCATACAATGTAGTGAAGAAATATATTTATTTATTTACTAAAAGTAGTAAAAGAAGAAGAATAGTATTCAACCATTAAAATTTACCATCACATGGTGAAATTTCAACGACATAAAGAAAAGAGGAATACTTCATTCAACGATTTCTGTTTCCCTTCGTCAAGTCAACCTTTTGCACCTTTGACAAAACTGATATGAACTGATTGATATAACTGCTTTTAATGTTCTTGTTTAGTGAGTTTGAATTCCCATTGTATTAAGATGCGATAATGCGACTACGACATTATTGGACCAAGTTCAGGTTATTTTCGTTTCATACCAAATTAATCGGAGAATGATGAAGCACTCTCCTAACACTCATTCTAACAATATTCCTATTTTTTTTTTTTTTTGGATTTAACAACGTAGAGAGCTTGAGTGTGTGTGAGTTTAACATGTGCTAGAGAAAAACCCTTGTAATTAATCGCTCATGACTGATAAATCCTTTGTCGAGACGTAGATCACCAAAAAGTTCGGATTTAGATTGAAGATCGTATTAAATTTAATTTTCTTAAAAAATAGTTGGTTAGATATACTGTATAACCTAGATATTATGTTATCATAAGTTTGCTTCACTTAGGGAATATTTTAACTGAGTGAAAAAAAAACGAAAGAGAGAGAGAATATTGAACCAAGTAATCATCAACCAACTATATATTGATTAGGCCGTAACAACAACGTTTGCATCCATTATGATATAGGTAAGAGCTATTTGTAGATAATTTAATTGGAAGCATTATAAAATGTGAAAATAAGCTTACGTCGACGTGTGATTCTATAATCTATATGTATAGAATTATTAAATATGGAGTGTAGCATTATACGTGGGACTCTAAAACGGAAGTGTCTTGATCTACCCACACTTGGATGCTTATATGATAAGATGTAGTCATGTAGAAGAACCATGTCAATATGTACATAATTGAGGAACGTTATGTCATGTTAGTGCTGATAATAATTTATGAAGTCTTTTGGATGCTTGCACAACAATACATGCCACACGACAAAATCAATGAGTTGAGTGATCGATGGCTATCGAATCACAAATCCATTTCTTTCTTTCCTTTTTCTAGATTTAAATATTTTTTTCTTTTCTTTTTGCATAATTGTTCTTTGTTTGTGACGTTTGGAAACCAAAATCGAGATATCTGAAATCTAAACTCGAAGCTACACGTAATGATTGATAAGTGAATTCTTTATTATTATGTTTTTTTTTTTTTGCATATTATGTACGGACCATAAAAGTCTATGACTTATCTTCAAAATAATAATTCTGTTTTTGTAACACATACTATGGTCTTGAATGGTGAACGAAAAAGCGGGACGTTTTTGTATAAAAAGGAAAATCCGCGTTAATTACACCATTCATGTCATTTATATTAATTTACGGTTTTGTAAAAAACAAAAAAGAAAAACCGCATTTATTTTTTGTTATGTCGTATTAAATGAAAACCGCCCCGCTAATAAATTTTCACCATATATGGTGCGTATCACCATAAATCCGCTTTTCTTTTTCTCATTTATTTTTTAATTAGAAGGGATACATTAATAATTGTCTAAATGTGTATTAACTATTAAAAGAAGGTTTGTGTTAAATAATAAATCGTTTTTAAGTTAAAAACAAGATGTTTATGCAATAAATAATTGAATTACAAATAATAAAATAAATAAGAATAATTTACATATGTTATAAATAGCAAAAAAGTTCATAATTTATAAATATATATTTTTATTTGTGCATAAATATATCTACATAAAAGTTAAATTTTAGTTTAAATAAATTTGATTATTTTTTCATCAATACAAATTAAACCAGTAATGTATAATTAACTAGATTTAAATTTTCTAAAAAGAAATTAAAGTTTCCTCTTGAACAAAATTATGTTTAAAATGATGTATTTCTTCAATATTTTTAATGAACACAAATTTACATGATTAATTTATAATAAATTTTGGTTTTTAAAGTTTATAAAATAATATATGAAATTACTATTTTATTAACAATAAAGACAACAGTGGGACTACATAATTTCATCAGGATTTCAAATTTCTCGGATGCAGATTTCGCAGATGTAACGACTGAGACGAACAACAACCAAAATTTTGAGCATGATATAGGTGACATGGATGCAACAGAGAGATAACAGATGGAGAAGCTATGACGCAAATAAGAGATACTATTGCAAATATGTTAGAGAATTTGTTAAAAATGCCCCTTTTGATATACCCCTTTTCAAAAATACCCTCTTTTCTGGCCATTTTTATTGATGCCCTCTTTTAATTTTTAATGACCATTTTACCCTTAGATGAAAATTATTTTATTCAATAAAAAGAAAAACAAAATTTTCCCGCCAAAAAATTTTCGACATATTTTCCCGCCAAAAATTTTTCGAAAAAATTTTCCCGCCAAAAATTTTTTTGTCAAAAAATTATGATAAAAAATTTCGAAAAAAAAATTTTCCCGCCAAAATTTTTCCCGCCAAAAAAAATTTACAAGGTTTTTAAAAGGTTTTATAAGGTTTCTACCTTATAAAAACCTTATAAACACCTTGTAAAGGCTTTTACAATATTTTTTGAAGAGTTTTAAAAGGTTTTTTAAACAACTTGTAAACGCTTTTACAAGATTTTTAAAAAGGTTTTAAAAGGTTTTTAAAAGGTTTTTAAATAGTTTTTAAAAGGATTTTTAAAAGGTTTTTAAACACCTTCTAAACGCTTTTACATGTTTTTAAAAACCTTGTAAAATTTTTTATAAGATTTTTAAAAGGGTTTTAAAAGGTTTTTAAACACCTTGTAAACGCTTTTAAAAGCATTTACAAGGTGTTTAAAAACCTTTTAAAGCATTTACAAGCTTTTTAAAAGCATTTACAAGCTTTTTAAAAGCATTTACAAAGTTTTTAAAAGCGTTTACAATGTGTTTAAAAACCTTTTAAAAACCTTGTAAACGCTTTTAAAAGTTTTTTAAAAGCATTTACAAGGTTTTTAAAAGGTATAAATTTCAATATTTTTGGCGGGAAATTTTTTCGATTTTGGCGGGAAAATTTTTTTTTGGCGGGAAAAAATAATTTTTTCGGGAAAATTTTTTGATTTTGGCGGGAAAAAAATTTTGGCGGGAAATTTTTTTGGCGGGAAAATATTTTCGATTTTGATGACTGTACATTCTTGCTGTCACTCAAAAAAGGGTAATTTGGTCATTTTGTATATAAAGAGGGGTAGTTTTAAAAATGGTCAACATGAAGGGGTATTTTTAAAAAGAGATATGGAAAAAGGGGCATTTTTGAGAATGCCCCAATATGTTATGGGAAAATCAAAGTAATCGATAATTTTTTTAAAAAAATTGTATCTTTATATAGTTGAACTTTTTATCAATATGTCAAAAAAAAATTTACTTTTTGATCAACTATATTATTTAAGGTTTATAAATACTATTATTTTTATTATTAATCCATAACATACAATAATATACAAACATACTAATTATTAATAAATTTATTTATAATATATGTAATCCGCACCGCTTTTCTTTTTTTACCATTCACACAATTAATACTGAACCGCAAATAGTTTTTTCACCAATCAAATATCATTATGTACCGCTTATTTTGTATAAACCGCACTTGTCCCGCAAACCGCACATACCGCAGTTGAACCGTACCGCACTCTAAAACTGCTTTTCCCGCACAGCTAAAACCGCGGTCACCATTCGGACCCTATATTTTTACATTTATTTAACTCAAAAATTGGTGTAGGTTAAAACCACCATTCTTTTCTTTTGTCATGATCGATGACTAGAGAATTTATATTTTAATTTTCTTTTATATATAAAAGGCAATTTCAATTTTTATAGCGGGAGGTTTGCAATGTTAAGAAAATGCGACGTAAGAACAAACATAGTAGAAACTAATCACATGAAAATGTGTTTAACAAAAATGAAACGAATAAGCCCTTTAACAAACAAAAAAACTACACACATGAAAGAGGACATAACAACTAGCCCAAAGGATACTATAAAGGAATAAACACCCGAGCAAGGAAGAATCGAAGAACGTTAAAGACGAGACTACGAAAGCTATCAAATCCCGTAGTGCAACGGCGGCTCTAGCCTGCAGGTATAAAATTTCTATGTTCACTACAATTTTCCTATATTAAAAAATTATAGGAATAGTATATTTTTGCCGACAAAAAAAGATTGAATGGGAAACAAATTGTGAACCCAAAAGTTAGATGAAACCAAGTTGAATAGTGGGTGAGTATACTGTATAGTTGACTCGGAAGAAGATCAGCTTCGTTATATATTAGAAAAATCTAACCCACCAAAATAATTGAGGGACAATTTGTTGAATAATTTAACATGAGTAAAAAATTAACGACGTAACATGTTAAGTGGCATTCACTGACACCAATAAACATATAGTTTATGAGGTGGACAAAAAGATCACGTAAAACATATTTTATGAAGTATTGACATCTTTCTAGACTTCCTCTTTGTGTGACATCTTTCGAAACCACGAGGCACGAGTGAAACTGGAGAATAGAGGCACCACGACCGGCTCACCAACATACATACTCTCATACTTGTTCTGCTCATTTCTCTTTCTTTACCTTTTCCAGTTCAAAGATTTACTAATTTGCACGAAATTATGTTTTTTTTTTTTTTAACATCACAAAGATGGATTTCTTGGTTACACAATCAAAATTACAATACAAGAGATTAAGACCAAAAAAAAAAAAAGAAAGAGCGAAAATTTCAAAACATAAAAAAACTCAATCTTTCATTTGCAATCTTCAGGTACCAGATATATGAAGGTGCTGACCTTGTGCTTGCGAAAACAAATGTGAATGCTTCTTTTATTCAAGTCTTTTTGCAATAATAATGGTATAGTGATAAGTTCCCAGTAGTTGGGGGAGTGTCTCAACTCAGTTCTTGCAACTGCCAGCTTTTCATTACCTTTAAGCCTTTGGCTTGAGCGGCTTGACGACCTCCCAAGTGAAGTCAGGGTCGTCACGTCCGAAATGGCCATAGGCAGCGGTTTTCTGGAACCTGAAGTTACCTCCCCTCTTCAAGTCGAGGTTAATCGCCATCATTCCTGGCCTGAAGTCGAACGCTTCCTTGATCAACACAAGGATATCCTTGTCTGGGATGGTCCCGGTCTTGTAGGTGTCAACAAACACTGAGAGTGGCTCAGGGACACCAATGGCGTATGATACCTGCACGATACAACGACGTGCGAGTCCAGCTGCTACCACACTCTTTGCAGCCTGCCTCACGATATAGGCACCACTTCTGTCAACCTTGGTTGGGTCCTTTCCTGAGAAGGCACCTCCACCATGAGCACCCCAACCACCATAAGTGTCAATGATGATCTTCCTCCCTGTAAGTCCAGCATCACCGTGAGGCCCACCAATGACAAAACGACCAGATGGGTTCAAGTGAAAGATGGTGTTATCGTCAAGGTACTTAGCAGGGATAACAGGCTTGATGACATGCTCCTTCAAGTCAGCAGCAATCTCATCGTTGGTGACAGTTTCGTCATGCTGGGTTGAGATAAGAACAGTGTGGACTCTAATCGGAATCATAGCTCCACCATCGTTCTTGTACTCAACTGTGACTTGAGTCTTACCATCAGGCCTCAACCAAGGACAAGTCTTGTTCTTCCTCACTTCAGTAAGCTTAGCACCAAGCTTAGTAGCAAGAACATGAGTCAAAGGCATAAGCTCAGGTGTCTCATCAGTAGCATACCCAAACATATGTCCCTGATCACCAGCTCCAATATCTTCAGGCTTCTTAGTCAAATGACCATGAACTCCCTGAGCAATATCAGGACTCTGTGACTCAATGTTAACAAGGACATTACATTTGTCAGCATCAAGACCAACATCAGCAGAGATGAAACCAATCTCCCTACAAGTGGATCTAACAATCTTCTCGTAGTCTACTTTGGCAGAGGTAGTGATCTCACCAAACACCATCACCATGTTGGTCTTGGTACATGTCTCACATGCAACTTTGCTCTCAGGGTCTTGCTCTAAGCAAGCATCGAGGATCGCATCAGAAACCTGGTCACAGAGTTTGTCTGGGTGTCCCTCATTGACGGATTCAGATGTGAATAGGAACGTTTCCATTTCTACACAATACACACAACTCAAACATCAGCAACACAAAATTATACAGCTCCACCGACACAATTGATTCCACCAAATTCAGATCAGATTTGAACAATTAAGCTAAAAAAAACTAAATCAAACAGATTCGATTCTTCAGATCTAACACTACAAAACCATGGATTCCAAATCAAAACTTACAGATCTAGAGAAGGAAGAGAGCTAAGGAACCAAACCTGATTAAAAACGAAGTAGGTAGAGAGGGAGAGAGAGACGTCTCGGATTCAAGATCTGGAGAAAAAATGAAAGCGAGAGAGAAGAAAAGAGAAGAGATTTTTATAAAGAGAGAACGAGTGAGAAAAACTCGGCGGGTGACTCGGGGAGAGTTCGACTCGTTCTTGTGTGTTTGGTTTGCCCGCTCTTCTCTCACCTCCTCTTCGGTTTATATTGTTGGAGATGCTCTGATCACGTGTTTTCTGGTGTACAGTGTTCTGATGTTTTTACACCGTTGATCTTGAATGTAAGGGAGGAATGAACGGTGGGATGTTTGGTAACTTATGTAAATCTCACCAACCCCGTTGTCGTAGGTGTGAGTGTGGTTGGTGAGATAAGAGTATCCGACCCGGATATCGACATCGGTAAACGTAACCCGAACCGGATCTTTCGGGTTAACACACATGGAACATGCTGGCCAAATCATGGAGTGGTTTAGATATTTTTGTTAATTTGTTCTTTTATATTTTTATACTTTTCATATTTAGGTGTTGGTTGGTGAATGGTGTTTGCTTATGATTTGATCGTTAATTTTTTTGTAGATCTTGTTTTACTTTTTCAATTTTTAAAATTGAATTTCTCAAAATATTTTATATTTTTATAAATTGAAAACCTCAAAAATCATCATTATTTTTTATAAATTGCAAATTGCAAGTTTATAACAAAAAGAAAAGTGTAATATATATAAACAAGACACATAAAAATTCAAAATATTTTGCCTATATATCTTCTTTAATTAAAATTACAAGACTTTATACGAATACAAAAAGTAAAGAAAAATGGTTGTGTTGTTGTGATTGCAGCTGAAGAAAACAAAAACATATGAGAAGAGGTCAGTAAAATAATAGTCAGTAACTGAGACCGAGCTGAAGACCGAAAGCAGCATGGACGAGGAAGAGCGTCATTATCCCACTCCCGAGTATCCCGTGCACGTTCCTCAGTTCAGGTTTGTCCTGCACATTTTTGAAACAACTTGTTTCTTGATCTTGAAAACTACATAAATATGATTTAAGGTTTTCACATTGCAAAATCCAGCATTATACTTTACCTTGAACAAAGATGGTAAGATTGTTTGAATAGTCAAGAGACCAAGACCAATGAATCCTGTAACAGCGTGCGGGCTACATTACACAAATCCGCAACCATATCAGTCTCGCGATATTGAAATCTCATTACTAAGTTAAAAGAGGTCTTCTTGTTACCATGTCAGTAAAAAGATACCTTTCGAAGATGGGTTTGTCGGAGGTAAGAAGGGATGTGACACCGCCAGTTGCTCCAAGAGCGAAAAAGAAAAACATTCCAGCTAGAAGCTTTGGGTGCAGGTCTTTTGCCTTTGCCTTCTCTTCCTGACATTTTCAAGGGCAAACAATACGCTCTTTAAACAACTATTGGTTCTTATAATACTAAAACCAGATTTATTTGGTTAAAAATAGTCTTACAATGTCATCTGAATAACGAATCCGGAAGCCTAAGTATGTTCCATAGCCACCCATAGCAAAAAGAACAACCGCCTGAGAGAAAACAAGTAACCCATCAAACGCACAAGACAGATGTCTAAAGAAACTGGTTCAGTCACACATGTTGTTGTAGAATCTTGCACATTAGGGATAAGATTAAAGAAGCATGATTTGGTTATGAAGTAGTAATAGTAATAATACCATGTTCCCTGGATGGCCCCAGTGAACAAGCCAGTCAGGTAGATTCAAGGATTGTACAATCTCCACAAAAGGTCCAATAACAGATCTTACAGTTGCAGCTGCCACACAAAGTCAAATAAAGCTCAGCACAACGTTCTTGGACACAAAGCCAAATTTTGATTCATATAGCATTCACACAACTAATGAACGAACACACAAATTGCATTACTTCTCACTAATTGTTACTTAAAAGCTCCTAAATCAACATGATAGACATAAGACATTGAGCGATTACATTATTCAGATTTCAAGTTTATATTATTATTATACCTCCAGGGAGAGAAGCAACGAGGAGGAGAGGCAAAGGAGAGACTGATAACACCAATGTCTCTTTTATCTCATTCTCATCACCACGTTTTGCTTCAACCTCTTCATCTACGTCAGCAATCGAAGAAGAACACGCCGGAATCAACCTTCGACGAGAGTTAGAGAGCGCGGGAAACGGAGACGGGTTAGAGAATCTGGAGAGACACTGAGTGGAATTGAGTAAACGCGACGCCGGAAGAGACGGAGGTGAAGAGATAAGGCTAGAGAGAGCGGAGAATCCGGTGATTGCCGCCATTGAAGAAGAGAGAGAGCTTAGTTAGTGTGTGTCGGTAAAGTGAAGTGAGGAGCGGAAGTGGTAGGGAAGGAGATAGTCTCTGATGAGAGTTGTAAAAGAAAAGGTGAAGAAAGAGACACGACGTTAATCTTAAACGCTGTCGTTTGTCACTCTTTTCGCGTGGTCTCAACACGCTCCGGATCCCACGTGACTCTCACGTGCCTCGTGGGTGAGTGAGCCTTTAAATTTAAAAACCTCTACCTCGTTTGGAGTCTTTCAACAGATTTAGTTTCTTTACAAAACCACGTAAAACCTCTATTTCTTTCATTCACTTTGTCCAATGTATGATATGATGATAGTATGATTCGACTGCAGACATGATAACAAATTGTTCATTGTTCTACATATACAGTAGGCATTGAATACTAGTATTATCATATATTATACTATAGTTTAGTTATCAATAATTCATATTTCATAATCGTAAGGTGTTAACGTCTCAAGGAGATTTTCAATATTACACGTCTACATTCAAAGGATAGGCACCTAGCTATTTGAGTGGAAAATTACGACATACTATGCAATTATTGTATGTTTATATAAAAGACCATCTTTATCAATTATTAGATTTGCGTATTTCATAAAATATTGGTCGATAGATTTTGACCTCTCAGTATAATTCATAAAGTCACTAAAAGATATTTTCTCATGTAGGGACTCCATCTCAACAATTATATACGTTAATTATTAAAAATGTAACAATATACAATAATTTGTTGCAATTCACCATTTATAAACTTTTATTTTACATAAATGTAACTGTTAAATTAAAGGTTAACAGTTGTAATTGTGTCATGGGCTTAATTTTGTTATTTTTTTGAATCTTACTTCTACATGATAAGATAGGATTTTTTCGTCATGATGATAAAACATAGCAAACATATGTCAAAAAGTTATACAAAAGTCAAAAGAAAATTATAATTTTTACAAGGTGATTTCACATGTAAATGCAAAATTCTGCAATTGTAACAAGGTAGACCTACATCTACGAAACATACATACATTAATCCACAAGTTGCCATTTAATAATCTCACATGAGGTCAAAAAAAAAAATTAATAAACAAAAATATAATCTCACATACATCCGATTTGTGACTGTTTAGCTATATGTTTTTGGTATATGAAGTGTATGCAACCCCGGCTACGATAAAGATAATGGATGTGATAGTCTTAAGAGTATAGTTTACTGGTCTGAAGACTGTTAAGTGTTATATATCTTGTAGTATAAAGAAATGAGTGTGTTACTAAGTTCTACTAGTACTATATACTTTTCATTGGAAACCCACTTAAATATAGTTTTGAAAAGTGCCACACCAACTTACCAACTTAAAACTGGTACGCCATAAACATTCAAATTTATTTTGCCATTGTATACATAAATGCCTTACGTTAGTACTTAGTACTAGTATTATTATATAGATATACACATATTCGTCCCATAAGAATATATGTATGTGTGGTGGCCTCGGGATCAATCACTTTGACAATGTCTTGTGGGAAATGACTTAGTCAAACCTTTCACTTTGGTTTTTTGGAAAATGAGTACACATCACTTTCACCCCTTTCTCTAATTTTTGGTTTAATGTCAACTTTTCCTTTTATTATTTTCTTCATTTTTCTTTTCTTATCACTTACCTTCGAGCTGTCCATGAAACTATTTCCTTTATTTTTTATTGGTAAGTGTACGTTTGACTCTTGCTTCCATGCACCATTTTTTCGTGTTTATTATTTCACACAGTACAGTTTTGTATTGTATACCATACAATTAATATTTCATGTTGGTTCTGACTTTTGGTTGGTTTGATTTGGTTTAATCCAATGAAGACCCACAAAACCGGTCAAATGGGTCGATAAAACGGTTGTATGGTCTCTTCAAGAGACAAACATGCACGTTCAATCGCAATAAGACATCAAAGAATTAAACTTTTAACCATTTGTCCAATTTGTTTTCTTCCTGCAAACCATTTGTCCAATTTCTTAAAATAAAAGAGCATTAAAGCACTTAATTAATTGGTACTACTATTTATTAAATTTTTCTTCAAAAGAAATTGTTTTGTTCTTTTTAATTTCTCCACTATTCACAACTTAGACCAGCTGTTATTGTTTTGCTTTGGTGACCAAAAACACATCTATATTTTATTTACACTATTTTCCCCTCTCTCTCCTTCTCTACATACATATTATAATAATGAAGGCAATCCACATGGGAGAAGAGAAAAAAAGCATTATGGAAAGAAAATAAAAATATAGGTTTTCATTGACTTGGGCGTTTCCAATACATAGAGCAATAAATAGATGTCTTTATCTTTGATAATTACAGAACCAGAGAACACTTTTTCTTTCTCTTCTTCTTTTTCAAAACACAAAACAAAGATCACTCAACAAAAACACACATAGAGAGAGAGAGAGAGAGATGGGTAGGGCTCCATGTTGTGACAAGGAAAATGTGAAGAGAGGTCCTTGGTCTCCGGAAGAAGATGCAAAGCTTAAAGACTACATAGAGAAACAAGGCACTGGTGGAAACTGGATTTCTCTCCCTCACAAAGCTGGTATTTTCACATCTCTCATGATTCCTGGATTTTTTTTTATTTTATTTTGTGTGTTTTCTTGGATTTTAACCTTTGGTGGGTCTTGGTCAATTTTTTTTTCCAAATCATTAATAATATGGTGTTATAAAGGTTTAAGGAGATGTGGGAAGAGTTGCAGACTGAGATGGTTGAATTACTTAAGACCAAACATAAGACATGGAGATTTCACAGAGGAAGAAGACAATATTATCTACAGCCTCTATGCCTCCATCGGAAGCAGGTTAAGAAAGTCTTAAACTAAATAATTATGTTCCAACATTAATAATCTTGGCCTTGATAGAGTATAATCTTAAAGATAGGTGAACATTACTCTTGTTTAACTCATGGGAAAAAATAAAGAAAATGGGTATTGAAAAAAAAAGAGACTTTGCATGTTTCCCTACCAAAAAAAGGAAGCTTCAATCTCAATTGTTTTTTTCTTTCTCTTAATTAAAAAATAATAGTTTCTTTCATGATTTTAGCTTTTACATACCCACCTTTTGTGCAGTATAATTGCCTCCTTTTGTGGGTATATTCTTTGGTTCATAAGTTAGCCCAAAAAGAAAATAAAATAAAAGTGAAGCAAATCCACTTTGAAAAGTATTCACGATTTAAGCTTACAAAATTAATTTTCTTTAGGTTATTGTGGTTACATAAAGGAGTTAATTATTGAAAATGCAGGTGGTCAGTAATAGCAGCTCACTTACATGGTAGGACTGATAATGACATCAAGAACTATTGGAACACTAAGCTCAAGAAGAAGCTCATTGCCACCATGGCTCCTCCTCCAAATCACCACGTAGCCAGTGCTACACCATCATCACCATCACATTACAATATGATCAATACTCTACTTCCGTATAACCCATCAATATCAACAAACCAACTTCTCACACCTCATCAGGGGATGATGATGACAATGATGGGCCAACAACAACAACTATTATATCAAGCAGACATGGGCACTTTGGTAAATTCTCCAAACAGAAACAATCTCATAATGAGCCATCAAGAAGACAGCCAGGAGCAAAGTACAAACAAGGGAATAATGTTGTTGAGTGATGTAAGAAGTGGGTCGAGTACAACAAGTACAGTAACAAGAGTGAAGATGGAACATCGTGATCATCATCATCATGAAGAGGATGAGAGATCAATGAGCTCTGCAGTAATTGAAGATTATGGAATGGAGGAGATCAAACAATTAATAAGTAGTAGCTGTACTAGTAGTAGCAATAGCTTGTGGTTTGATGAAAACAAGACAGAGGATAAGTTCATGTTGTACTATTGATCTCTCTTACCAACTTTGATTCAACCCCCATATTCTCTCTCTTTCGTTCTCAAAACTGAACATGAATTATTAAAACTTGTTCTAAGAGGGGTTTAAACGTGATTAATGAGTTTAACTTAATATTTTTATTGTAAATAAGAACTCTCTTTAGACATAATTTGTTGAACTTATAGTGGTCAAAAGAACATTGTGACTAACAAATCGATTTCTGTCTACAAGCTAACATTTCTATGGCCAATTAGCTTATATCCATCATGAAAAACATGTGATACAAAAATCTATCATATCATAAAAATGTGGCATCGTTTTCTAATTTTCATTTTTACTTTTTTGAACTAGTTATTCTTCGGAACACTGGAATAATTAAGTTAATTTATAGAAAAAGAACAATATTCATATAGGTTTAATATATATAACAGATTTGGAATATATTATCTATGTCAACTCCAAATTTGTATAGCTAGATAATCTACGTTCTAATAATCTATCACCACACCAAAAAAAAAAAACTCTTATAATTTGCTTTTAAAAAAATAAAGAATGAGGTCAAAAAAAAAATATAAATAAAAAAATAAAGAATGAGTGTATTTGGTATGCTAACTACTTTGTATTGTTCCCCTCACCCTCATTAAGGAATCTCAAAATCTTATCAATAAACACAAATTAAAACACATGCATACATATACTTTGTATCATACCATTTAAATTCGAAAACTATTACCACTTGCATTTCTTCAAGGTATTATTTTGTTCTTTCCATGCTCTTAACTCTTAAGTATATCCTCATGAATAAGTTATTATTGATCAAAAAGATGACCGATTATGTATACAGTATGTATAACTTATCATATCCACCACAACATCTTTTAATTGTTATTATTATTATTATGGGATTTTAATAATGATATGGATGACAAAAATATATTCCCAAACAACATTATTCTTAAATATTAAAATTCTCAACTTTATAAAGCGCAACTCAATCATTTTCTTCCAGCGAAACTGGTCAATCGTATCTGCTGCCTTAAAACCTATCCAAAATCATTAGCAAATTAGTAGAAAGAATTTCACAATGTTTATTAATGATCTTTCGAATATTTCAGACATCTAGTTGTATGTTTGTGGTTTTCTTCCTTTTTTTTTTGTTGCTATTTCTTTTCATATGCAGTGACAGTGAATATGAAAAAAAAAACTTCAAGTTTGACTATTGCGAATCTGATGTGACAGAAAATAAAAATAATTCCAGCATTAGAAATGAATTTATATATAATAAATAATTTATTTGATGGTCGAATTTAAAATAGATTTTATTCAAAAAAAAAAGAATTTAAAATAGAAATCCGAACGCATGATTAATTAGCCACAAACGTCTTTTTTGATACTGGTAAGAGAGTCGTACCAAGATTGGGCTGGATATATTACTGCATATATTCGTACACAGTTTTATAAATTAACTTCTCCGTCAGATTTTGTTTACTTCTTCGACCGACGAGTTAGAAAAGAAAAGAAAAAAGAATCTTCACAATTTAATTAATCACTAACATTTATTTTGAACATGCATGATCTCATTCATTATAAATTTATATGTAGTTTGAATAGTCTCCATTAAGATTAAGGGAATGAGAAATTAAAGATGCCGTGATTAGAATTTGAGTGGAGAGGAACTTGACAAAAGGTACGACATTGCCTCTCTGTAAAAGATGCCTATCATTGTGCTATATACTAATAATTCAATTGAAACACTATAACATCTACTGATGATATATATTAGTTACAAAAATGAATATTTTTGATATACAATGAAGTTGTTGCTAATATATAGTTTGGAAGTAGTTCTATGATTATTGGCTGCTATTGTTATATATGAAAGTCTTAACATGACACGTTTTGCAAAATCCTTTACAAAGAGATGGCTACGGAAAGCTCAAACTAAAGCACAAGACTATTTATAGTATTTCTTGGAATTGAGATACAAGGAATAAAGTAAATCCTAGTAAAGACAAGAACTAGAGTTTATGCAGTGTTTGAACTTTTGACTTTTTTCACTGACCGGTTTTTTTTTTTTTTTTTTTTTTTTTTTTTTTTTTTTTTTTTTTGTTTAGAGTGGATATCTAAAGAAGGTAAGGGTTGTGACATTTTAAGAAAAATGCACATAACATCGTCCACAGACAGTATGCAAGAGAGTTTATCTACAGCTAAATGTCATTGAATATGTTAAGGTCAGGAATGCTATGATTACACACAAGATTTGTTACCTCTCTGAGCGCTCTCTCTTCCCGAAAGCTTCGCAGGGACTACTTTAAGGTCGTTCATCACAAAAAACGAATGCATGATGACTAAATGATTCAAGAAGATTTATTATTCCCACACTATGATTTCAATAGGATCTGTAGACACTTTAAGTAGTACGAGTATCTTATTTTTCTGAATCTCCATGAAGAGAATATATCCTATAATCTCCAAAGTTATGAATGCATTCCTTGACAAGGCCAAATAGATCAAGCTAGTCCAAATGCAAACCCAATATACATCAAACAGATCTCTAACGAAAATCTTGATATCTAGCTAAGCAGAAAAACCATAAAGAGATTATTAGATCAAAGTATGTATTAGAGGAATAGCAAATGTAAAGGTTTCTGTACAATGAATGATATATAAACACTTGAGGGTTGTGAGTTAGAGCCAATGTTTTGGAGAATTTTGTGTATCACAAGAAATGCCATTGCCAATAGACTTTGTCGACGATGCCTCCACCTGTACGAACCGCAAGATGAAGCCTTTCTGCAGCCGGAGGAACTCCCCAGAGATATGGAACTGCCACTGTCATTGTTAGTTTCTCTTGTAAACCGCTTGTGCTCTCTTTCTCTGTAGCAACAATCTTTTTAACACAAAGTAGGAGTTAGTTTAGTAAGAATGTTAAAAGGACAAAGAGAGAGAAAGAGAGAGAGAGAGTGAATTCACGGTAAACTCAAACCTCTCCACCATGTTCTAAGACAGTGTCTTCAACAACATCACTAAGCATCTCAACAGAACGGCAGAATCCAATGATACATAGTCTTCTTCCCATATCCAGTCCCTGACATTTATACAGTGCACTACATTATCTGTGTTTTCCATAGTTTAGCAAACCGAAAAAGTAAGCGTTGCGTACGTTTGTAGCTGCGATGTCAAATAGAGCTCCAAGGCATAGACCTTGAGCAGGATCCATGTAAGCACTTTCTTGAAACTTTTGATGTTTCTCTGGTGATTTGGATCTCCCATGTTTCTTCTGTCACAAAGCATATGATTCAATCTCAACCAAGAAAAGACACATGTAAGTAAAACTATGACAACACGATGGGGCTAGTAATTACACCTCCTAAGATAAGAAACATGACAAACATCGATATTGGTTCTACATTGTTTACTTACAAGAAATTGCAGACAAGAACACACACATGACACAAATCTGTTATACACATCCACGGAATCAAACAGAAAAAAACATATGCAATGAAATGAATACATGAGATGATTTTGATGATAGCACAACGGGTGTAACAAGACACCTCTTAGGCTAAGACAGAGTGACACAATCTCTACAAACTGACTAGTTTTGAACTTGTAAGACGTTCCAAGCAAGAACAGAAACAAAAGTGTTAACCAAAGATAAATGAAATTTGCATACATGAGAGGAAGATTTAATGCGACGAGGAACCATATTGCCTCCAATCTGAACTAACCCATCAGAAGTGAAAAGTGTAATCCTTTCTTCAGGAACCCATTCAATGTCTGTAAAACAGAGCAAAACAAATTGCAATACGTTGATTTTTCAGCAATTATTCCACAGATCACAACTCAAGAATTGCTTAAGACTTCAAAAACTGTTAAAATTACATAATTCAAGAACGATCAACAAGCATCATAACATAAAGATTGAGATTAGAATCACCCTGATTTGGATTAGATCATCATCATATGAGAGACCCTAATTTATAATCCAACAATAAGAATGAGCAAGACTCCGTAATTAGATTTACCGTTGTTAGCATCGGACCAAGGGAAGAAGCTAAAAGCATCGTCATCGGAGAAGGTACCGTAATGCGAAGCCTTAACGGCGAATCGAGAAGCCTTCCGAACGCGGGAAAGAAGAAGAGATGAGAATCGAGCGGGTGAAGGAGGATGATGATGATGAGAGTGACGAACAGGAGAGATGGTGAGGTGAGAGGAGAAGGTGGAGAAGAGAAGCGTAGTAGAGGTCTCCGCCATGAGAGCAGCACAAACACAGACAGAAACAGAGAGACGTGGAGGAAGAAAAAGGGGAAAGCAGAAAACAGAGCGAGAGAGTCTCTCTACCACATGCTTTTTTAACGCCGATGTTGCCACGTGTCCCCCTCTTGTTTAAATTAGTAATAACTAATTAACTGAAAGAATTACAGTAAAACCTCTATAAATTAATACTATATAAATTAATAAACACTATAAATTAATAAATTTTGTTAGTCTCAAGTCGGACCAATGTAAAAATTAACAAAATTCGATAAAATAATAAAATAATAATTTTTTTGAAATCCTTATGTAAAATATGGTCTCAATAATATCATAAATTAATAATCATGTAAATTTATATATATATATATATGTAGTAATATAATAATGTATGTTTCTCCTAAATCTTATTTCTATAGAACAATTGTAATGTTGTATTTTCCAACTATAATTATATCTCTAGAATATTCTATAACATGTCATAAAAATAGTTAAATTTTTAAAATTTTCAACTTTTATATATGCATCATTTACAATTTGATAATTTGACAGAATATTAAAATAAGAAAATTGATACTATTCATAAATTTGAATTTATGTATGTCATGTGTATAAGTCAATTTGTCTATAGTATTTGTAATTAATTGTCAATAATGTTTTCTAAATATTACAAGTTCAATTCCTATACCATAAAATTTACAACATTCGAGAATCTAATCTTATTTTGCTAAAATTATCTTAATTCATAATTTTAAAAATTTTAAACAATTAAAAATATATCTATAAATTAATAATATTATTTTATAGTGGAAATTAATAATTATTAATTTATAATTAATATCACTATAAATTAATACAATGTCTTAGTCCCAACATTATTAATTTATAGAGGGTTTACTGTACAATAAATTGTGTAATCACAATTCTATGTGGGAAAATATATATTTTTAATAGAAATGATAAAATAACATTTTTTAGATAATTATATAATCATATTTTAGGAGATAATTGTTGAATTAAGTTCTTGAAAAAAGAATTGGCAATATTATTGATAGTGGTGAATATTTGGTAATAGTGATTGTTGAAAATTTAAATTAGTAGATTTTTGTGATAAATGTCATTTAATAAATTTTATATGTATATATGAGCTTGGTGCTCCTCAGAATGAGCTTGGTGATCTTGCGAATGAGCTGGTGCTCTTGCGAATGAGTTTGATACTCTGGAGAATGATGACTCACATTTCAATCATAATTGATATTCGGCATAATTGATTTGATATTTTGATTTGCGAGATTGATTTGAATGAAGAGGCTATTTGTGATGACTTGAACAGAGCTACATTTATCATTAATGCATGTGTGCCTAAGCGTAACGATAAAGATGATATTGATTTCATTTAAAATATCTTCACATAAACGAAAGAATATGTTTGGATAGTGAGAAATTTATAAATGTATTGAGAGGGATGCTAAAATATATGAAGAACTGAGTAAAGAGTATTAAAACCTTTATGAAACAACATTTTTTCTTTTTTTGAGACGGTAATTAATAAAATGGTTAAATAAACTGACGTCGAACATAGATGGTACAAATGGTTACACAAATTAATAGGTTGAAGAAGTTGAAAAATACTATTCAATTAATTTCACTATTTAAGTTGAAAAGGTTAAAAAATTATTCAACCTATTTAACTTAAAAAGTTGAAGAAATGAATAAGTTATAAAGAAAAAATATTCAACTTTTTCATCCGCATCTTTAAAGATGAATGGATTGATATTCAACCCAATTTTGATGTCTTTCATTGATGATCAGGTTCGAAGATATTAACATTTGAGATTCAATTTCACAAATCTTAGCAAATCAATTTTGTAAATCCCACTTTTTGTTGGTTTTTTTTTTTTTTTTTTTTTTTTTTTTTTTTTTTTTCACAAGAGGAATATATTGTATTAAAAAAATCAAGGCATACATGGGCTAAAGAAAGCCTTTTCAAAGTGCAAGATTACAGAAAATGTTCAAGCCCAAATAGAGCAACAGAGGTTTCCCACATAAGAAGAAATTAGATTTTGTCTCGATCTCAAACCACGTGTGAACGATCGGAGTAAAACCAATACACGTGTCAGATAAGTAATCTAAAGCGAACCGACTTCATTCTTAGCCGTCCGAGCACCAATTCCGGTGAAAGACCACCGTTGATAATACTACCAAACAAAGATTCTTCTGGTTTTTTCATACTACCACTGACAAAAAAAATGAAAAAAAAATGGGGAAAGAAAAAGAAAACCTAATCCGATGATGAACTACATAGTTCCCGATCTAGTTGAAGAAATCTTGCTTCGACTGCCACTGCAATCCGTCCTCAAGTTCAAAGCTGTCTCAAAACAATGGAAATTGGAGTCGAGGATGTATGCTCAGAGGCGTATCAATGATCGAAAAAACAACCGCTGGAAATCCTGGCGGCCGGAGACCACCAGAGCAAGTGGCAGTCGATAGAGAATCAATATAGGGGATTAGTGATTTGAAACACAATCATTGTTTACAATAGAGAATAGGAAATGCGGACAAGAGTGATATAATGCAAACATTTATGAGTTAGTAGTTGCTTGCTTTGCAATAATATCAGCACAACCATTTTGTTCGCGAGGACAATAAGTAAATTGAATGGACATAAAGCGTGTTCTCCATTGCCGGATGGATTCTGAGTAATGCCGAAGTCTTGGAGTTTTTGTTTGACCATTGAGAAGGTTAATCACTGTTGTGTTGTCACCTTCAAATATTACTGAGCGGTATCCAAGTGCCCAGCTAGATTGAATGACTCAAATTGGAGCAGTGCATTCAGCTTCCTCAACCGTGGCTCTACCTTGGTACTTTCCCATTCCACCATCAAGATATTGGCCATTACCATTTCGAATTCTTCAGCCTAGTCCGGAGTCTCTATCACCAGCATAGTGTGAGGCATCATAGTTGCATTTGACCCATCCTAGTGTTGGTTTTTCCCATCTTTTACGCCTTGGTTTTTGTTGTCGGTTAACAAGCTGTTGTCCTGCACTATGTTGGTCTTCTAGGTTTTCAGTATTGTTCAGCCATTCTTCCGTATCAGTGATAGCTTGGTTTGCTATTTCATTGGGAAGGTTCAGTCGCCGGTTGAAAACGAGGTCATTTCTACTTTTCCAAAGTCGCGACATTAAATAGATTGGAGCCTACCTGTTGAAGTTTGTGATTGTAGAAGTATTATGAATGGTGAATATGGTCGCCAAATATGTGCATAGGTATTCCAAGCATTCTCCATATTGGTATCACATGTGGACATGAGAAAAAGAGGTGATCGCTCGTCTCAAGGGCCATACAACATCGTGAACAGTATGGGTTAACATTGATATTTCGACGCAGTAAGTTCTCCGCAACATCTAATGCACGTGAGGCAATTCTCCATAGATAGTGTTTGAGTTTAGGCGGGATATGCAGTTTCCAAATCTGGTCAGCAATGTTGGGGTTTGTTGCTAAAGGTGCCCTTGGTGCATCTTCTGCTCTATCGAGATTAAGCGCCTTGCAATAACCTGATTTAACAATATACTTCCCGTCTTTGGTATCACTCCAGAGAAATCTATCTGTTGTTTGATGTCGAGGGAGGTAAATTTTGTATATCAATTGGTGGTCCTGTGGTTCAATATACCATTGTACCTGAAGCTCGTTCCATTGTTGCGTGAGTGGGTCAATTAATGTTCGAACAGGTAGTTCGTTGTCGCATTCCTGAAGCATACGAGGTGTCTTGGTGGAGAGGTTGGTAGCCAAAGATCAATTCCCATTTTTGTAGAGTTGCCATCACCAATAGTGTATTGTATTCCACTCTTTAATAAATCGGCTCCAAAGCGAAGTGAGTTCCAACCATAAGATGGTTTATGCCCCTTTGATGTAGTAAACAAAGTTTTATCATGAAAGTATCGAGCTTTGAGTAGACGATGGACAAGGCTAGTAGGTTTTTGTAGTATTTTCCATACTTGATTAGCTAATAGGGCTTGGTTAAACAGGTGAAAAACTCTGAAGCCGAGACCTCCTTCCTTTTTTGACGTCACTAGCTTTTTCCAAGCCACCCAGAACAGCTTTCTTTTTTCTTGTTTTGATCCCCACCAAAAACGTGCAATCAGACTATCTAGTTCTGAACAGAGTTATTTTGGCAATTGAAAGCAATTCATCGAGTACACTGGCATAGCATACGCTACTGACTTAATGAGGACTTCTTTTCCTGCAATAGATAAGAATCTATTTTGCCATCTATCTGTCTTTTGCTTAACTTGAGTATTAATAAACTGGAGCATTTCTTTCTTCCTCCGACCAAATTGTTCAGGGAGTCCCAAGTATTTACCTCCACCACCAACATTTGGAATCTGCAATATCCTTTTTATTCGATCTTGTGTATGTTGATAGACTCTATTTCCGAAGGTGATGGATGATTTATCGAAGTTGATGATCTGGCCTGATGCTCTCCCATAGTCTTGAAATATCTTGAAATATCTGTATATGGCCTGATGCTCTCCCATGGTTTGTGCTGTTATGATGGTCGGCTTTGAGAAAGAATAAGGAGTCATCGCCAAATAAAAGATGTGATATCCTCGGACCACCATTACTTATTTAGATTGCTTGTATGTGTCCTGTTCTGGTAGCTTGTGATAATAAGGAACTTAGGACGTTAGCACATAAGCTAAACAGAGATGGAGACAAGGGATCTCCTTATCGTAATCCCCTACTTGGCTGAAAAGGACTATATGGCCTGCCATTAATCAAAACCGAGAAAGATACTGATCGCACACATTCCATTATTCATTTGGAATGGACAACCTTTTTCATCAATACCGCCTCTAAGAATCTCCATTCTACGTGATCGTAGGCTTTACTGATATCAGTTTTCACTGCCATATACGAGTTTGTACATCGTCTTCGAACTTGAAGCGAGTGGAGCACTTCATGAGCAATTAGTACATTATCCGTTATGAGCCGACCTAGAATGAAAGCAGCTTGATTTTCAGCAACAACCTTTGGAAGGACACTCTTTAGGCGCGTATTCAAAATTTTGGATATAATTTTGTATGTGACATTGCACAAGCTGATATGACGTAGGTATTTCATTGTTTTTGGATCTCCATGCTTCAGTATCAAACAGAGGTTGGTGTGGTTTCATTCCTGTTGCATTTTGCCTGTGAGGAAGAATTGTTTAACAACTGTTGCAATGGCCGGCCCTAACAAATCCCAGTAATGTTTGTAGAAAACAGCATTAAACCCATCTGGTCCAGGGGCTTTTGTAGAGCCAATGGAGAACAGAGCTTCTCTGATTTCTGTGATAGTGACATCAAAAACTAGGAGATTGGTCATCTCGTTAGAAACCATAGGATGGATGTTCTCAAGGACCTTTGTTAAATCTTCCTGACAATCGCTTATGAACAATCTGCCAAAGTAATTGATTGCTTATGTCGCTATGTCATTGTTACCATATAACCTGGTGCCATGATCATCAAGGATAGTCATTAACTTGTTTCTTGCTAGTCGATTCTTTGTTGATGCGTGAAAATATCTAGTGTTGCGATCTCCGTGGTTAAGCCATTGGTTTATGCTTTTTAGGTGCCAATATTGTTCCTCCTCTTTGTAGGTCTTGATCAGGATTGATGTAGTTCATGAATCTGAGCTAGTGAGATAGACGTGTTCGTATGTGTTGCATCAATCTCTTGCTTCAGCTCGTTAATTCGAGCCGCAAAGTTGGTGGAGTGTGTGCGTTTCCAAGCTGATATTTCCTTTCTACATTTACGGATGCATTCATAGAAAGACAACTAAAAAGACTCTGCCTCTTTCCAGCTTCTCTCAACGATTCCTTCAAATTGTGGTTCATTACACAATCGTGTATCAAATTAGAATGGTTTGATACCTTCTGTTTGTAGTGCGTTTGACCTGGATAATAGCTGGTCGATGGTCCGATTCTACCATTACACGATAGACAACCCCAGAAGCAGGAAAAGTTGTTTTCCATTGGTCATTTGCCATCGCCCTATCTAACCAGCATTCCACCGTATGCGTTCTTCGTTTCCCCGCCCATGTCATGTTATTACCCTTAAAAGGGAGGTCTGAAACTTTGCAAGCATTAACCATGTTTCTAAAATCTGTGAAGCTCCAGTTTGCTCTTACTGGTCCGTCCCTTTTTTCATTGCTGTTTAATATCTTGTTGAAGTCACCACATAACAACCATGGACCATTTCTGTTTGATGATATTCTTTGTAAACGTCCCCATAGGTTATGGTGCAGTTTATGAATTGGATGCCCATATACACATGAGAAGTAGAAATAAACTTCATTATTATTGATCTTGCAGTCAATGATTCCTTCGTTTACATCATAGAAACAAACAAAAATAGTCTTCTTCCATAACAAAGCTAATCCACCCCCAATTCCCAAAGGAGATACACAATTAACACAATCATAACCCAACTGAGCTGCTACATCATGAATGACATTATCTGGAGTCTTTATCTTGATCAGAAACAATATGTCTGGGGAATAAGTTACCTTATTCCCTTTGAGGCGTCGAACTACCAGGGACCCTTTCAAGCCCCGGCAATTCCAAAAGGCTGTATTCATGGCGCCTCCGATGGCTTATGGCCCACCGTACCATCACCTTGGTTGATCAAAAGCTCTTCCTCTGTCGCTGTTGGCATTGGCTCCATTGGTTCTGTTTTAACCATAACCCAGTTGCGTGTTTCAAGTACCTCTGATTGTCTGTGGTTGCGTTTAGCGTAGCATTGGTCTGTGTCATCCACTACAAAAGTGTGACGCATATCACAGCAGAGCAGGGGAAAGAAAGCAGTGTAGTCCGGCATAGGTGCAGACTTAGTCTTGCGCTTTTTTTGATGCAGCAGGGTTCGTGTCAAGACTCCCTTGTAGTGTTGATTAGCAAATGTGGTTGATCTTGCGGTTCGTTAGGGGGATCAACATTCGGACCTTCTGGGTTGTAATCAAGATCATCATTGTCCTCATCTGCTGGTGGAGAGGGAGGGGGATTGTTTCGAGAAGGACAGTCGGAGACATCATGGGTTAGCAAGCCGCAGATTAAACAGAAGTTTCGGAGTTTTTCATAGCGGAATTTGAGGATGCAAGTCTTGTCACCAAACTGGAATTTTCGTTGGAACCTTAGTGGAGTGTGGATGTTCAAAAGAAGGCGTATACGAACATAATCGACCAAAACAACACCATCTCCACGAAAGTCAGTTTCGATAAAGTTCCCCAGAGTTTCTCCGATGAAAGTGATCATTCGGAGGGTGAAAAAGTGTATCGAGATGCCGCGAATTTGGACCCAAAAAGGAATCGACGTCAAGTCCTCATTGGTCTGGTTGGGATGCCAGCGATGAGTAATGCACATCGAATCGTTGAAAGACTAAGGCCCCCGTCTCTCAATCGCGGTGAGTGATTCTTCAGATGGGAATAAGAATTGGATCTTCTTATTTGCTAGAATCTGTCCCGACACATCATCAGTACTTCCCTAAAGTCTGGGTAGAGTTCTAAGCATCGCACGTAAGTTTTGCTTTTTTGGGTTGACCGGCTTCACAATTAGACTGAACTGTATTGCCTGAATCGCTTCCTCGCACAGGTCCGTGGGAAGGTTAATATTTTCACCATCAATGCCTAGGGCAATTTCTTGCATTTGGCGTCGGAGACGGTCCGTCATTTGTAGTAGAAACAAAGGAAAAGAGGTAATTTCACTCTGTTCAACCTGTGGGAACCAGAGACCAACACATGGTTTATATTCACTCTGTTTCAAAATATAAGATGTTTTAGAGAAGTTTGTTGTTTCATAATATAGGATGTTTTCAAGTTTCTATGAAACTTTTAGATTAGTTTAGTATTTTATATTATGCAGTATTATTTCTGGTTGGTTGAATTTGTTAAAAGTAAAAACTTCTTAATCTGCGTGCTTTAGTTAAAATATCATATATTTTGAAATGGAAGGAGAATAAGTTTCGACAATTGGCGGCTACAACAATGATAACCGATTTACCGTTACCTAGCCCTGAAAAAACCGCCGGTAACCAGCGATAACGACTCTCAGAAGAAAGGAGACACGAAACGATGCGAACAAGAAAATGTAGTTTTCTGTAGAAAATGTAATTAACTTGGTTAAAGTTGGATAAAGTCAAACCGGATTGAATAGTTTCGGTTTATTGATCGGTTTAACTAGAAATATAGTTATCTGTAGAAAAAACAAAAGTTTGTGTAGTTTTACAAAGAATAAACTTTTTGAAGGTGGATTTTAAAGAGACAAAAAGTTTCATGTAGGAAAGTTGAGAAAGTAATAAGTACTGGGGTGAAAAATGTGGCAAAATTAATATTTTCTCTTTTCATTTTACCATCAAAATTAGTAATATCTAGTTAATGACGGACCGTCTCTTTTTGTGATTTTGGGGGAAAGAAAACGAGGGTTTTGATCGCGAGAAAGAAGTGAGCTTTGATCCGAAAAGAAAAAGAGGGCTTTGATTCGAAACCATCTCTCGATGTCTTTCCTTAATGACGAGGTATGCATTTAATTTTTTGTAGTAACTGTAGATATTATTAACGTATCTGGAATAGTTATTGGATCTAAATATATTTAGATTTTGGGTAAAGGTAGATCTTGAGCAAATCAAATAAGGTATGTATAATATTTGGGGGAAATTATGTAGCTAATATTCAGCGGATTGATTTTTAGCAGGATTGAACTTGATACTAAATCACTCAAGTTTCGCTTTTTACGACTCTTTTTACAATAAATTCGCGTAACTCTCGTTCTTCTCTCTTGCAGCATGTTGCTATCAGGAATACCATTGAGCATTTTGCCCAACAGCACGGTCTTGATTCAAATCAAGCTTTCTTCCTGCTCATCAAATACGATTGGAATGAAAAAGCAATTTCTGATGACTTGAACCCAGCTGCCTTAATCATCAATGCCTCTGTTCCTGAGCGTGAAGATGGGGGTGAAGATGGGGGTGAAGATGGGGGTGAAGATGGGGGTGAAGATGGGGGTGAAGATGGGGGTGAAGATGGGGATGAAGATGGGGGTGAAGATGGGGGTGAAGATGGGGGTGAAGATGGGGGTGAAGATGGGGGTGAAGATGGGGGTGAAGATGGGGGTGAAGATGGAGGTGAAGATGCTCCTGCAAATGCTCCTGCGAATGCTCCTGATGCTCCAGCGAATGCTCCTGATGCTTCTGCGAATGAGCCTGCGAATGAGGGTAGAGTTGAGCATGAAGATGCTCCTGCGAATGAGGGTAGAGTTGAGCATGAAGATGCTCCTGCGAATGGAGTTGACCCTGATGATAGAGTTGAGCGAGTTGAGCATGAGAATGAGGGTAGAGTTGAGCATGAGAATGAGGATAGAATTGAGCCTGAAGATGGAGTTGAGCATGAGAATGAGGGTAGAGTTGAGCATGAGAATGATGATGGAGTTGAGCCTCAGGATGGAGTTGAGCCTCAGGATGGAGTTGAGCCTCAGGATGGAGTTGAGCCTGTGCAAATGGACCATCAGCTTTGCCTTGCTTGCAACGAGTATTCAGAGTTTGCTATCACTGACTGCAACCACTCGGTTTGCTGTAGGTGTTTAGCAGAGTCCACCAAGGATGCTATTGAACAGAAGAATCTTCTCCTTAGCTGCCCTCAGTGCAGTTTGTACTTAAATCAGACAATGTTTTTGCCAGTTTTACCTGAACAGAGGCGTGAAGAATACATAAGATTATTGGTGTCTGACTACAGAGCAAAAACTCATCCAGTACGAAAAGGTATTTACTGGTTTTTTTTCTTGTATTTTAATCTCTACTTATTGTTAGCTTTTTGTCAGAATAATGTTGATTTCCTTTACAGGTTTCAACTTACTTGCAAGAAACAAACTGCTCATTGGAACTGTGATTACCGCAACATGTGCAGTCCACCAAATGATTTTACTGAACCAAAAGTTTCAATCCTGGAAACTTAACCATCCGAGACTTGTTAAGGCATTTGCCACAATCTACAAGCAAGCCAAGGATGGTCAGGATCCATCCACCACTAAGTTTTGGTAAGTCAAAACTTATACTATGGCTTTCTTTTCTTTTGATATCATTTCTCATGCTCTGATGCTATGAATTTGTGTGTGTGTATTTTTAGGTTCAATTTTGCTTGGTCTTCCACGTGTGACGTATGCAAAGCCAAGTTTAATGGAGTCAAAGCCAAGTTTAATGGAGTCAAAGCCAAGTTCAAGATTTGAAAATTGAAGAGTTCAACCTTTTAGATGTCAACTTTGGGCTAGTTTGCTATTTTTGTTTAGAGACTTAACGCTAAGAAGGTTTTTTTGTTTGTTTGTTGACGAGACTAAGGCTAAGTCACTTACAATATGTTTGATATTCCTTGGAGATCCGCGCTAATACTCATCAAGAAATGAAAAGAATCTCGTTTGGCATCCCCGAGATATCCTGCAATATCATCAAAAGATTAGAATATGCGACTCAGAAACCTAGCAAACCTGAGTGAGGCTCTGGAAAAAAAATGCTAGGATCATTTTTCACTCACAAGGTCAATCAACAAAGTAGGCACTTGTAAATCGAAGACAGTGTACTCATAGTCTGCGTTTCTAATCTCTTGACATAGATACGGCCTGATTTTTGTCGGTTCTTCCTTCACAATCACAACCTTCTGTCTACAGCTTCAATGACCCGAATTTGAGCCACTAGTAGCTTGAAGAAATCCCTAAAGTCCTTACTAATATTCTCTCTCCCGCACCTATCCATTGTCTCCTCTATTCTGCTCAGTTAAAAACGGGAACATTGAGTGTATTACAATTTACAAAGCATTATGTACGGAAAAAATATTGAGATATTGCTGCAAGTACTAAAGTTGGAAATTTAATGAAGAAACCCATCTACTGCGCATACCAGCATATATACAAATGTTAATAACACGGGATGCTGAGCTTATATGAAATATTCTATCAACTACAACTGGATGCTCATAGTGCATTGAAACTCTGAAAGATTAGTTTTATACAACTTCAAACTAAGCTATCACACTAGAAGAAACGTAGTAGATTAGATTGAATCTCTAAAAACAATCCAATTAACTTAAAAAAAGGTGATAGATCCATTTTAACAAGCAAATGCAAGCAGAAGAAGAGAATGCTAAAACATGAAACAAGCCCCACAATACAAAAACACCAAAAAGAAAGGTACTCCTATTGCGCAAGTCAAAGTCTATAGCGAGCATTCTCACGCTTATGCTAGGACACGATGACCAAAGCTGGTTTCTCTACTGGACGTAAACCACGCCTGTTGCCGTACACGTAAAGGAGATATAATATAGCAAAATAATTATCTCAAGGAGACGACTGCAAACCTTGAAGAAGCAATGGAAACATGCTCTCTAACTCCCAAAATAGAAGCTTGTCGAATTCCATGTTTTGTCCTGAAGAATAAAACAGTCGATCAAGGAAAACATCTGATGAGGTGCCAACATATTGCTGCTACTTAATTTGTTCATAATTTTCCCGGTGACCAATCCTTGTTATACGAAAAGAAGAAAGGTGACATTTCGCAACCTAATGATGCGGCTCGTTGGAATCTAAGACAACCAATATCCACCAGATGCATGACGGGTTTATGTTAATTGAAGTACGACTCTCTCACTCAAACACAACTTTTACAGCACTAAATCTTCCTAATGTCAATATGGAAATGTGCCAAGACATGACAGAGAATGATGAAAAACCTGATTCATATCTATGATCTGGATAGCTTCACCAGGCGTTAAAACCATTGCATAATCTGGGATCTACGGGAAGTTTAATTGAACAAAATTCCTGTAGCAGAAGTGAAACCATAAGATACTGTCTCCATGACAGTTTCCAATACAAGTTGAGATTTGTCAGAGCAAGTAAACCTAGCAATATACCTCGAATCATGTGAATACAGCTTTTGCAAGATCTGGAGTTTAATATGGAATATGGTACATATCATTTTTTTATCATAGATAATGTGCAGCGAACCAAAGCAAGCAAGATGAAACAAGTGAGATTCAAAAAATCAATTAGTTAAGAGTAGTGAAAGATGTCCAGTTACAATATGAGCATCATACGTAAAGAGACTTCAAAAGAAAAAGAGAGATAAGATAAATCCAGTACCAAACTGTTGAAACTTCTTGAGATTCAGAGTTATATAGAAAGGGAACCCTCTTTTCTACTGTTTCTGATCTTTAGAAAACAAATCTGTCCAGCCTATTACAAGAGTAAAGAGTTAAAAAGAGGCATAAATACAAATGTCACAAGTAATGTAGAATTACAGAATCAGTAATATGTGGTTGACAGAACAAGATATTGGCATACAATAGAAACATTGAGAAGTAAACAAGTTGAAAGAGTGTACATACTTTTTTTGTTGCTGTAATTCAGGATTGTTTCAAAGCTATGCATATACCATGTATTAATAGTCGCATATTTGTCTCCAAAGTACTTGTATGCACTCCATGGCTACCAAAATCTGCAAAACAAAAGGAATTCAGAGTAATTCACACAGGAGAGAACAATGCCACACCCTAAGTCCCAACATAAAAGAGAGGAAATCTATTAAACAAGCTGCACCTTACCTTACAGCAGGGAAGAAACAAAGGCCACTGGACCAGTCTAAGACTCCTTGGGTGAAGAAAGCACAACCATCTCCCTACAACCAAAATAAAGAAGATGTAAATGTATATGAGTTAGAGCCGTGGCACAAAATGGCAAAGTAATAAGTATTTTAACCTGTTACTGATATAATCTTCCTCTCTCAAGCTTTATTTATTTATTTATTTTTCTCCAAAAAGGGGAAAACATTGCAGCATATGCCTTATTCATATCTTGACCATCCTGCAAAAACAGTCAAGATTAGGAAGTAGAATGAAGAAAAAAAAAAAAAAGCAGCTACCAGTCAGTCGGGGCCAATGTCTTCTAACCTTGTAGAAAATCTCAAAGTAATAAAAATTTTACTTGAACTAAAAGCCAGCATCTCCATATGATAAGAAGTAAGAACACATTCTGATAGATAGATAGATAGAAGTAGAGAGATACTCGAAGTCTCGAACTAACCCAAGGTTTCAACAAATATGTAGAGAGATACAACTACTGCCACGAACCATAAAAATCGTGACCAATTCCTTATTTAGCCTCATCTTAGATATGCTAAAAAAAAAAAAAGACAGAAATTGGAATACCAAAGGGAGAAAACAACTAACACAAACCGAAACATTGATCAATAACAGAACACAAACCGAAGCATTGATCAATAACAGAACACAAACCGAAGCATTGATCAATAACTATTGGAATACCAAAGGGAGAAAACCAGTTGAAGCGTTAAAAGAACAAAATCAATAACAGAACACAAACCGAAGCATTGATCAATAACATAACACAAGTGGATTCAAGCTTTAAAAGACGCTAACAGAAACATTGATCAATAACAGAACACAACCAGATTGAAGCTTTAAAAAAACAGAACAAAAGCACTGATCTTCAAGCTTTAAAAGACGCAGAAACATTGATCAATAACAGAACACAACCCGATCGAAGCTTTAAGAAAACAGAACAAAAGCACTGATCTTCAAGCGTTAAAAGACGCTAACACAAACATTGATCAATAACAGAACACAACCCGATTGAAGCTTTAAAAAAAAAACAGAACACAAGCACTGGATCAATAACATATCACAAACCGAAACATTGATCAATAATATAACCTAAGCCGATTCAAGCTTTAAAAGAACATAACACAAACATTTGATCAATAACATAACAGTATAACACAAACCGATTTAAGCTTTGAAAAAACAGAACACAAACACTGATCAATAACAAAAAACACAAACCGCTGTAAAAGAACAAAACACAAACATTTATCAATAACATAACATTATTAAACACACACAGAATAAGAACTACCTTATTGATGGTGCAAATAATCTCCACAGTTCTTCACTCACGTCTTCAAAATTGACCACAAACATCATACCGTAAGAGCAAGTAGTTGAACTCTAGGACTCATGCTATAGCCTCTTCTTAACAACTTTAAACATCTTTCACCTGCGTGATCAAATCAATAGACGCAAAAACATGTAAGAGGTTCCTACTCCAAATCAAGAACTAAACAACACCAAATCCCAATATTGGCATGTACTTGTAAGCCTTTTTATAAGAACATCAACCAATCGAACATAATCCTATCCTATCACAGTAACAACAGTCAACAATTCCAAACAAAAGCAAGCGGATGAAACAACAATCTAAAACCAAAATCGAACCTATGAAACAACAATCGACAGAAGCAGATTTCCAAGTTGGTAGTCCAATCGTGAGCTAACAAAAGATCGTTGGTAGCTTTATCAACCGCCACCGTCGCCAAAGTTGAACACATAGGCGTCTCTTACCATATCAAGAGGATTCAGATTTGGTGAGCCAAAGAGAGACGAAGTTATCGAGAGGATTCAGATTTGGTGAGCCAAAGAGAGAGAGGGACGAGGAAGAGAGAGAGACACGGCGTGTAATTAATTTTTTATCCTTTCATCAAAAAGAATATTTAGCCAATGGTTGATGGACACATAGGCGTCTCTTACCATATCTCTAAGAAACGTTTCTCCACATTTTGTTTCTTTTTCAATTTTTTTTTTGCCTTTTCTTTTTTTTTGCTAAGAACACAGACTCCGTTGGAGTTGCTATCAACTAATCTCTAAAATCTTATAATAAATAATAATGGCGAACCAACTACTAGTCTGTCACCTAATTAATGAATTAGATATTCTGACACAGCATCTATAATAAATGGAAAAAGTATTTATTTGTTAGTGTTTTTTTTTATAATAAAATTGTGGTAAAGATACCAAAAAAAATAGTATTACCAAAAAAATGTTTACGGTGAAAGCAATAGACATTTGAAGTAAAAAAGTACAGATTCTCGTGACAAAGAAAAAAAAAAGATTCTCTTTCTTAATATCGATTTTTAAAAAAATTTACATTTTTACACGTAACGTAACAAAGAAGTATATCATCCACACAAAATAAAAAAAAAAAAAGAACGGAAGATTAAAGAAGAGAACAACTCGCCGACAAAAAAAAAATGAAAAAAAAAAATAATGGGGGAAGTAGAATAAAAAAAATGAGAACAAAGTTTGACCCCAAAAAAAAAACAAAAACACGAGAAATAGAGAAATAAATTTTACCTGAGAAAGATACAAAAGGTGAGATATGGATTAAAAAGTATGAGATTGACGAAGAGTAGTCGAGAATTTAGGGTAAATCGAACGAATTTGAAGCCGATGGTATTTTTCCGACGAACATCTACGGTTGAACCAAGAACGAGAGAGACGAGCGACAAAAAAATGGACGGTTATCCAATCCTCTGTCTCTGCTATGACTTGAGATGTTTCCGAGGGAAGCAGAAGAGAAATTTTCTCCCTGACAAGCCCGTTTTCTTATGCTCTTTCTGCGGTCTTTCAGCAATTGGTGTTCCTTCATGCAAAGGGTTTGTTAGACAATAGTTTGAAAACAATTCCTTGTCAAATCCAAGATGGTTTAGAGTTAAAAACGAAATTTACATTTGCCAACTAACCAAGGCCTCTAAAAATAGCTTGAATCTCCCGGGTTTGAGATGAATTTTTGAAGCTTGGCAGGTATACTTTTCCAGTAAAGAGCACCTGCAAGTCACATGAAATCACATGTTTACTTTAGAACAGACGAAATCATGATATGTGGAATCATCTCAACTAGGAGAAAGAAAGATGGTATGATGTCTGAAATATAGGTCAGTTGCTACAAGCTGATCATGTATTATCAATGCACAAGAGAAACAAGAAACCTTTACTAACCATTATTTTGTCACTAAAAAGAAATGCATAACCACACCACAGAATGTATTTAGGCGAAAAGAACCCTTAAATCAATGTGACCTTGCCTACTTAATAGTCATACCATGAAATAATTCGTTATCTAGACAAAACTCCAAGAGAGTAATGTTCATCAATTGTTTACGATAATGTAATTATCTACAATACCAGCACAAAGCATAAATGTATATATCAAGTACCATCGTAGCATTGCAGCATTTGTGTCCTTTGGATTCTTGCATCAAGGCTCAGTTCTGGACCCAAAAGTTTATTCATACGTCTCACTAGATGATAATAGTAATGCCTGACACAAATTTTCCACAACCATGAGAAACCAAAAACAAAACACCAACAAGAGCAAGAGAAGGAAAAACAAACACAAGGTTTTTAAAAGGTCCTTGTTTTTGCTTTGGAAACGAAAGGTAATCTTCTCAAAATTCTGCAATACCCAACACCCAAAGAAAACGTCACACAAGAAACAACAGATAGACGAAGAAGCCACAACTCAGTCTACTTCTACAACAATTGATAACCTTTCCAACTTGACGAAGAGCAGTGAAGAAACTTTCTTCTTCCTGATGCGTCCAAGCAGCCCATTGCCTAGTCGGCTTCTTAACTGCTCTCCAAATAAAACAATAAACATTGCATTCTCCATTAAGAAAATCAAAGCTCATCTCAAAAAAAGAAAGAAACATTAAAAGCAAAACTACTTAAAAAACCAATGTGCAACATACATACCAGGAAACTGAGCAACACTGATGGAAGCAGAAGAGAGTAAATTAGGATTGCTGTTCTGGTTTGATATATGTCCCTCATCTATAGGACGACCTTCGGGGTTCTTCTCGGCTTGCATTTCGCAGTAATGCTCAAACTGTTTTAATTATGCTTTCAACTTGCTACAAAATCAGAGCAGTGAATCCAAACCATGAAAATAGAAACTCAGAACAAATGATCATCAACTTAATATCACAAGAAATTTAGCAACCGACAAGTAAATTCGTAAATTTTACATTCATGACACAAAACCCTAATTTCGAAGCTATATCGAAGAACAAAGCAAATTCACCCCACCCCACCCCCCCCCAAAAAAACCCTAATTTTAATTTCACCGGATCAAAAACAAAACGCCCAATTCAATTCGGTTCGATTCGATCCAATTCAATTCAATACCCTAATTTACCTTTAACCAAAAAGAAATTTTGGAAAATTTTAATAATTAGGGTTACTAAATACATACTCTTGAATTGGGAAAAAATAAATGAGAACAAAGTTTGACCCCAAAAAAAAAACAAAAACACGAGAAATAGAGAAATAAATTTTACCTGAGAAAGATACAAAAGGTGAGATATGGATTAAAAAGTATGAGATTGACGAAGAGTAGTCGAGAATTTAGGGTAAATCGAACGAATTTGAAGCCGATGGTATTTTTCCGACGAACATCTACGGTTGAACCAAGAACGAGAGAGACGAGCGACAAAAATTAAATATTTTTTTTTATTTTTCTTATTTTTTTACATTCACATAATTAAAAAGAAAAATAAAAATAAAAAGGAAATGTAATTAGTCAAAATTTGTAATTGTTATCTACATCTAAGATGTAAATAAATTAAAGATGAGTTAGTAAACTATATATTCTTAAAATTAAATGAAGTTTTTTAAAATTTTCGAAAGAATCAATCAAAGGTAGTATTAATTATTTAATGAACGAAAGAAACAAATAACTATGAAATCATTTTAAATAATTTTAATCCAATAAAGGTCACTCTGCCAGTTGCCTTCCTGCTAAGTATATTTATTTAGAATAAACGTTATTTTTTATTTATCTATGGAATATAATTATGGAAAATACCAAAAAAAGAAGTATTACAAAAAAGTATTTAGAATAAAAGTATAGGACATTTAGAGTAAAAAAGTATTATGGGAGTTTGTGAAAGATATACCGAATAGATTCTCTTCTTAATAGATTGTTTAAATTTTTTACATTTTTACAAGTATATCATCCACACAAAAGAAAAAGGAAAAGAAGGGCAGAGACAACTCGCCGACAAAAAAAAAAAAAAAAATGAAAAACAAAAATAATGGGGGAAGAAGAAGAAAACCTAATTCGAATTCGATGATGATCTACTTAGTTCCCGATCTAGTTGAAGAAATCTTGCTTCGACTGCCACTGCAATCCGTCTTCAAATTCAAAACTGTCTCAAAACAATGGAAATCAATACTGGAGTCGAGGATGTATGCTGAGAGGCGTATCAATGTTCGAAAAAACAACCGCCGGAAAATCCTGGCGGCCGGAGACCGCCGGAGCAAGTGGCGGTTCCAAGGGGACACAGAGATTGAGATGTTCTATTTACACTTCGATGACGTCGCCACACGACCCTCGCTCACATGTGACGGTTTGATTTGCATCCCCGTACCTGGTTGGGTCAACGTTTTTAACCCTTCCACCGGACAACTCCTTAGGTTCCCTTCCGGCCCAGATCCAGTCAGACCCCGCCCCTCTTTTTGCCTCGGTAAATATTTTTTTTCTTGTTCTTTTTCTTTCAGGGATGTGTATAATCAATATTTTTACCTACCGGTAGATCAAAATTTGTGTGTGTCTGAAATCCCCAGGCCCAGAGTTTTGGTGGATTAATTTCCCTGGAGATTGGGCGATGGGATTCGGTCGAGACAAAGTTAATGGGAGCTATAAAGTAGTGAGGATGTTCTTCTACACTAACCAATTCGATATTCTCGATGTTAACATTGGGGAATGGCGGAAATTGCGCAGGCCACCTCCTTTCGCTGTTGAATCAAAGAGGAAGTCGGCCTGTGTTAATGGATCTATATATTGGTTACAAGTAAGTGGTCAAATGTACGCCTTATTAGCTTTGGATCTTCACACTGAAGAGTTCCGTAAGATCCCACCTCCACGTTTAGGAAGCTGGTCAGACCAGCTTGTTAACCTTGATGACCGTCTAGCCTTTGTCAAAACCCGTCTAAAACCTTATCCTTATAGGAGAATTGAGATATGTATTCTTGATGCACAAGAAAAAACATGGACCAAGACCTACAACATCTTTTTACGCTCTATAGATCTTTTTCCTCAAAAGCCGCAAGCCTTGTGGTTCAGGGCGTTGACCCATTCTAACCAAGGACATCTTTTCTTCCATGACAATTGCAAGAGGTTATTCAAATATTGTCCTGAGACAGATGAAGTACATCTCATCCAGAAAGGCATTTCTGTTCTATCTCCTTTCATTGAAAATATGATCTTATTTCCACGACGACTGGAAGCAAACACATCTGAGTATCAAGTTGAGCCGGAAACAAGTACATCCGAATACCAACCTAGTGTGCCAAGCTTCCCAATTTTCAAGACTTTTAAAATGCCAAATATCTTTGTTACCACTGCTCTTGTGTCTCTTGTGATTTTTCGCTACTTTTGTGTTTCATCTAGATCTGGTTGATATTATGACTATTTATCTTTTGGAACACTTGTTTTCCTCTTTCTATTATCATTTCAATTGATGCACCTAGATTGTTTATACTAAACGTAGTACCTCAAAATTTACTGTTTGTTTACCAAGTGGATAGTGTTCAGTGTTGGGTACTTGTGTAGTTGTAAGTCACTACCTTACTACCGTATCAAAACTACAAATTATTTTGTAAAGCCAACAAGATTCGACTCGCTTGAAGTATTATCATCACCAAAATACATGTTTATATATCAACTCTGATACGCGAACATTTCTATAACAACGATATATCAATTTCAGAATAAATGTACAATGAATTTTTTTTTAACAAATTCAATAAAGGGAGCTTGAGACTTAAGCTATTCTAAGCCTATTTGGAATAGGGTTCCTAGAGAGATTAGGACTTAAATATGTTTAAGATAAAACAAAAAAGATTCCTTAACCCGTGAACATCTATGGCCAACTAAACACGGACCTAGGTCATAACAAAAGAAAGATCATTGGATACGGATAACAATACATAATAAGTAATAACATACGAAATTGTAACACCCTTTCGTCACTTTGAATGCAGTAATAGCCATAAGATATAGAAGAAACCAAAAACGCATCTGATTCACAGCCACAATTTGACTAAAAAATTAATTTAATAATTGGTCATAAGGAAAAAGGAAGGATTATAAAAAAATATACTCCATTACATTTTGACATATCCATTTTCTCTTACTTTTTATTAATAATCGGATATTGTGACAAAATCTTAATCTGGTCATGGAAACTAGGTATCATAAGCGACACTAATCAGATGGGGATCGTCATTATGCATCATTTTCATAGACTAAGACATTACTTTGGGTGGTGTTTCCACATTTTTTTGCATTTGTGGGATCTTCTTCCCCACCATTATTGGAGAAAACCCACAATTCTAAAACACACACACACATCTTAGAAATAAATGGAGAGATATACATATGCATATTAAGTATACATAGATGATATATATTTTCATTGATTTGACTTTGTGAGAAGGGTCCTCTTTTTTTAGGTCAAAAGAACACCGACCCATCATTGTTTCCACATTCATGCTTAAACATTGTAAGATCATAACTAACTTTTGAAATTTGAGTAGATTAGAAACAATAAATTTCATGTTGGGTTTTTTTTGCCTTTGTATAATTCTTTTTTCTTATGCAATTGATACTGAACACAATTTTCACAAATTGGATATGCCACTTAACCAAATCATAAATGAAACAAATCTAATCAACATACAATATGAATAAAATCTAATATTGATATAAAATATTTCCATTGATCAACTTACACAAAATTGCAATTATCAAAAATAAAAATAAACAAAACTTTCACAAAATCAAATATCAATAATATTAGCTTCAAATAGCACTCCCAATGTTCTAAAATAACTTACATTGGTTTTAGAAGATGATAATGTTTTATAGGATATCAAATATATTCAATGATATTTTACAAGTTTCAAACTCAATCGCGATCTTTTATTTATTTAAACCAATTGTTTGAAATAGAAAGCAAGGTTTTTCCTTTCCTCCCATCATTGCAATGTAGTGACATATTTATGAATGTAATCAAAACACATGTTTCACAACTTAAGATTTTTTTGTTAAAATAGAACTATCTTGTTCATAATCATATTTTTTAAGATACTCATAAAGATAATATATGTTATTATATAGTATCATGTGAAAAATATCTATATCTTTATAATCTTTATCAATAGATTGGTTAGAATTAGGTTGTTTAACATTGATGACCGTCTCGCCATTTCCAAAACTTGCAAAAACCCATATTGTTATCACAAAACTGAGATATGGATCATTGATGTACAAGAAAAAACATGAAGCAAGACATACACCATCTTTTTACACTCTATAGATCTTTTCCCTCTGACTACCACAATCGTTGTGGTTCAGGCTGGACCCTTTCTAACGAAGGACATTTTTCTTCCATGACAATTGCAAGACGTTATTTAAAATATTGTCTTGAGACAAATGAAGTACGTCTCATCGAGAGAGGCATCTCTGTTCTATCTCTTTTTGTTTTAAATTGCTCCTACTACGACTGGAAGCCAGCACATCTAAGTATCGAGCTGAGCCGGAAGCAAGTACTTTTAAGATCTCAAATATTTTTGTTATCACTGCTATTGTGATTTTTTGTTACTTTTGTGTTTCATCTAGATCTTATGACTATTTATCTTGTGGTATACTTGTTTTCCTCTTTCTATTAACACTAGGAAACATCATCCTGCACATAGTGCAGGATAAATTGACTCAAACAAAATTATTATAAATAAAATTATTATTTTAGGTTTAATATTTGTTTGTGTAAAAATATATAATAAAATTGACTCAAATTGTTGTAATTTCTTTTAATGAAAATATATAATGACATGAAATGTAAATAATAATAACTAATGTGGGCAAATTGCAAAACAATGTTCGATTTTTCACAAAATGCTCTTCTTGGGATAACTGTAGTACGTCAAAATTTATTGTTCGTTTACCGAGTGGATAGTGTTCAGTGTTGGCTATTTGTAGTAATTCTAACCAAGATATTGATAAAGATTATTAAGATCTAGTTGTAAGTCACTATCTTACTACCGTATCAAAACCACAAATCATCACCAAAATACACGTTTGTTTATATTTCAACTCTGATACGAGAACATCTCCATAACGACGATATCAGTTTCAAAATTAATGTACAACGAATTTCTTTAACAAATTCAATATAGCTCCGTATTGTGAACATTTGATCCTAGCCTCGAGAATATGGAAGACAAAAAAGAAGACAAAAAATATTTACGAGATTTCAACAAAGAGTATACAAGAACTTGGACTAAAACTACTCTTATGTATTTCAGAGATTTGAAATGATCACTTGCAGATGAATTTAGAATATGAGAGGGATGAAACAAGAACCTTCTCCAGAGATCACGCTGAGACTTAACATGGATTGAGCGCCAGAGAGCATCCATGTTGGAGCAGAGAGATCGGACCTCAGTAATGTCTCGTTTAACAGAGGAAGCCAAATCGGGAGAATCCATAGAAGATGACTCAAACCTCTCCAATCGGGAGTAAATATAACAAACAATTGTGGAGAAGAAACAAAGAAATAAGATAAGAAACATCGATATTGGTTCTACATTGTTTACTTATAAGAAATTCCAGACAAGAACACACACATGACACAAATCTGTTATCCATAGCCAAACAAAAACAAACATATGCAATGAAGTTCATACATGAGATGATTTGATGATAGCACAACGGACAAGTAACAAGACACCTCTTAATTAGGCTAAGACATAGTGACACAATCTCAATCTATATACATTTGAAACCTAACTAGTTTTGAAATTGTAAGAAGTTCCAAGCAAGAACAGAAACAAAAGTGTTACTCAAAGATAAATAAAATTTGCATACATGAGAGGAAGATTTGATGCGACGAGGAACCATATTGCCTCCAATCTGAACTAACCCATCGAAGTGAAAAAGTGTAATCCTTTCTTCAGGAACCCATTTCAATGTCTGTAAAAACAAAACAAAACAAAAACAAATTGCCACAGATCACAACTCAAGAATTGCATATGATTTCAAGAAATGTGAATAAAGACTTCAAAAACTGTTAAATTACACAATTCAAGAATGATCAACAAGCATCATAACATAAAGATTGAGATCAGATCACCCTGATTTGGATTAGATCATATGAGAGACCCTAATCTAATTCCAACAATAAGAGTGAGTGAGATGAGACTCTCCCGTACTTAAATTTACCGTTGTTAGCATCGGACCAAGGGAAGAAGCTGCCAGCATCGTCATCGGAGAAGGTACCGTAATGCGAAGCCTTAACGGCGAATCGAGAAGGCCGCCGAACGCGGGAAAGAAGAAGAGATGAGAATCGAGCGGGTGAAGGAGGATGATGATGATGAGAGTGACGAACAGGAGAGATGGTGAGGTGAGAGGAGAAGGTGGTGAAGAGAAGCGTAGTAGAGGTCTCCGCCATGAGAGCAGCACAAACACAGACAGAAACAGAGAGACAGAGCGAGAGTCAGTCTCTCTACGCCACATGCTTGTTTTTAACTATTTTTTCTTCTCTTTTCATTTTACCATCAAAATTAGTAAATATCTAATTAACTGAAAGAATTGCAATAAATTGTGTAATCACAATTCTACGTGGGGAAATATATATTTTTAATAGAAACTGATATAATAACATTTTATATAATCATATTTTAGGAGATAATGGTTGAATTAAGTTTTTGAAAAAAAAGATTGGCAATATTATTGATAGTGGTGAATATTTGACAATAATGATTGTTGAGAATTTAAATTACTAGATTTTTGTGATAAATGTCATTTAATAAATTTTATATGTATATATGAGCTTGGTGCTCCTCAGAAAGAACTTGGTGTTTTTCGGAATGAGCTTAGTGCTCTTGAGAATGAGCTTGCTCTTGAGAATGATGACTCACATTCCAATCATAACTGATATTCCGTAGGATTGATTTGATATTTTGTTTTGCGGGAATGAAGAGGCTATTTGTGATGAAATTTATAATATGTTTGGATAGTGAGAAATTTGAATTAGAGGTATTACAAACATATTACAAATGTTGTTTCATAAAGGTTTTAATACTCTTTACTCAGTTTTTCATATATTTTAGCATCTCTCTCAATACATTTATAATTTCTCACTATCCAAACATATTATTTCGTTTGAATGAAGAGGCTATTTGATAAACGAAATAATATGTTTGGATAGTGAGAAATTTATAAATGTATTGAGAGAGATGCTAAAATATATGAAGAACTAAGTAAAGAGTATTAAAACCTTTATGAAACAACATTTTTTCTTTTTTTTGAGACCGTAATTAGTAAAATGGTTAAATAAACTGACGTCGAACATAGATGGTACAAATGGTTACACAAATTAATAGGTTGAAGAAGTTGAAAAATACTATTCAATTAATTTCACTATTTAAGTTGAAAAGGTTAAAAAATTATTCAACCTATTTAACTTAAAAAGTTGAAGAAATGAATAAGTTATAAAGAAAAAATATTCAACTTTTTCATCCGCATCTTTAAAGATGAATGGATTGATATTCAACCCAATTTTGATGTCTTTCATTGATGATCAGGTTCGAAAATATTAACATTTGAGATTCAATTTCACAAATTTTAGCAAATCAATTTCGTAAATCCGACTTTTTGTTGGTTCTCTTTTTTTTTTTTTTTTTTTCACAAGAGGAATATATTGTATTAAAAAAATCAAGGCATACATGGGCTAAAGAAAGCCTTTTCAAAGTGCAAGATTACAGAAAATGTTCAAGCCCAAATAGATCAACAGAGGTTTCCCACATAAGAAGAAATTAGATTTTGTCTCGATCTCAAACCACGTGTCAACGATCGGAGTAAAACCAATACACGTGTCAGATAAGTAATCTAAAGCGAACCGACTTCATTCTTAGCCGTCCGAGCACCAATTCCGGTGAAAGACCACCGTTGATAATACTACCAAACAAAGATTCTTCTGGCTTTTTCATACTACCACTGACAAAAAAAATGAAAAAAAAAATGGGGAAAGAAAAAGAAAACCTAATCCGATGATGAACTACATAGTTCCCGATCTAGTTGAAGAAATCTTGCTTCGACTGCCACTGCAATCCGTCCTCAAGTTCAAAGCTGTCTCAAAACAATGGAAATTGGAGTCGAGGATGTATGCTCAGAGGCGTATCAATGATCGAAAAAACAACCGCTGGAAAATCCTGGCGGCCGGAGACCACCAGAGCAAGTGGCAGTCGATAGAGAATCAATATAGGGGATTAGTGATTTGAAACACAATCATTGTTTACAATAGAGAATAGGAAATGCGGACAAGAGTGATATAATGCAAACATTTGTGAGTTAGTAGTTGCTTGCTTTGCAATAATATCAGCACAACCATTTTGTTCGCGAGGACAATAAGTAAATTGAATGGACATAAAGCGTGTTCTCCATTGCCGGATGGATTCTAGGTAATGCCGAAGTCTTGGAGTTTTTGTTTGACCATTGAGAAGGTTAATCACTGTTGTGTTGTCACCTTCAAATATCACTGAGCGGTATCCAAGTGCCCAGCTAGATTGAATGACTCAAATTGGAGCAGTGCATTCAGCTTCCTCAACCGTGGCTCTACCTTGGTACTTTCCCATTCCACCATCAAGATATTGGCCATTACCAATTCGAATTCTTCAGCCTAGTCCTGAGTCTCTATCACCAGCATAGTGTGAGGCATCATAGTTGCATTTGACCCATCCTAGTGTTGGTTTTTCCCATCTTTTACGCCTTGGTTTTTGTTGTCGGTTAACAAGCTGTTGTCCTGCACTATGTTGGTCTTCTAGGTTTTCAGTATTGTTCATCCATTCTTCCGTATCAGTGATAGCTTGGTTTGCTATTTCATTGGGAAGCTTCAGTCGCCGGTTGAAAACGAGGTCATTTCTACTTTTCCAAAGTCGCGACATTAAATAGATTGGAGCCTACCTGTTGAAGTTTGTGATTGTAGAAGTATTATGAATGGTGAATATGGTCGCCAAATATGTGCATAGGTATTCCAAGCATTCTCCATATTGGTATCACATGTGGACATGAGAAAAAGAGGTGATCGCTCGTCTCAAGGGCCATACAACATCGTGAACAGTATGGGTTAACATTGATATTTCGACGCAGTAAGTTCTCCGCAACATCTAATGCGCGTGAGGCAATTCTCCATAGATAGTGTTTGAGTTTAGGCGGGATATGCAGTTTCCAAATCTGGTCAGCAATGTTGGGGTTTGTTGCTAAAGGTGCCCTTGGTGCATCTTCTGCTCTATCTAGATTAAGCGCCTTGCAATAACCTGATTTAACAATATACTTCCAGTCTTTGGTATCACTCCAGAGAAATCTATATGTTGTTTGATGTCGAGGGAGGTAAATTTTGTATATCAATTGGTGGTCCTGTGGTTCAATATACCATTGTACCTGAAGCTCGTTCCATTGTTGCGTGAGTGGGTCAATTAATGTTCGAACAGGTAGTTCGTTGTCGCATTCCTGAAGCATACGAGGTGTCTTGGTGGAGAGGTTGGTAGCCAAAGATCAATTCCCATTTTTGTAGAGTTGCCATCACCAATAGTGTATTGTATTCCACTCTTTAATAAATCGGCTCCAAAGCGAAGTGAGTTCCAACCATAAGATGGTTTATGCCCCTTTGATGTAGTAAACAAAGTTTTATCATGAAAGTATGTATCGAGCTTTGAGTAGACGATGGACAAGGCTAGTAGGTTTTTGTAGTATTTTCCATACTTGATTAGCTAATAGGGCTTGGTTAAACAGGTGAAAATCTCTGAAGCCGAGACCTCCTTCCTTTTTTGACGTCACTAGCTTTTTCCAAGCCACCCAGAACAGCTTTCTTTTTCCTTGTTTTGATCCCCACCAAAAACGTGCAATCAGACTATCTAGTTCTGAACAGAGTTATTTTGGCAATTGAAAGCAATTCATCGAGTACACTGGCATAGCATACGCTACTGACTTAATGAGGACTTCTTTTCCTGCAATAGATAAGAATCTATTTTGCCATCTATCTGTCTTTTGCTTAACTTGAGTATTAATAAACTGGAGCATTTCTTTCTTCCTCCGACCAAATTGTTCAGGGAGTCCCAAGTATTTACCTCCACCACCAACATTTGGAATCTGCAATATCCTTTTTATTCAATCTTGTGTATGTTGATAGACTCTATTTCCGAAGGTGATGGATGATTTATCGAAGTTGATGATCTGGCCTGATGCTCTCCCATAGTCTTGAAATATCTTGAAATATCTGTATATGGCTTGATGCTCTCCCATGGTTTGTGCTGTTATGATGGTCGGCTTTGAGAAAGAATAAGGAGTCATCGGCAAATAAAAGATGTGATATCCTCGGACCACCATTACTTATTTGGATTGCTTGTATGCGTCCTGTTCTGGTAGCTTGTGATAATAAGGAGCTTATGACGTCAGCACATAAGATAAACAGAGATGGAGACAAGGGATCTCCTTATCGTAATCCCCTACTTGGCTGAAAATGACTATATGGGCTGCCATTAATCAAAACCGAGAAAGATACTGATCGCACACATTCCATTATTCATTTGGAATGGACAACCTTTTTCATCAGTACCGCCTCTAAGAATCTCCATTCTACGTGATCGTAGGCTTTACTGATATCAGTTTTCACTGCCATATACGAGTTAGCACATCGTCTTCGAACTTGAAGCGAGTGGAGCACTTCATGAGCAATTAGTACATTATCCGTTATGAGCCGACCTAGAATGAAAGCAGCTTGATTTTCAGCAACAACCTTTGGAAGGACACTCTTTAGGCGCTTATTCAAAATTTTGGATATAATTTTGTATGTGACATTGCACAAGCTGATAGGACGTAGGTCTTTCATAGTTTTTGGATCTCCATGCTTCAGTATCAAACAGAGGTTGGTGTGGTTCCATTCCTGTTGCATTTTGCCTGTGAGGAAGAATTGTTTAACAACTGTTGCAATGGCCGGCCCTAACAAATCCCAGTAATGTTTGTAGAAAACAGCATTAAACCCATCTGGTCCAGGGGCTTTTGTAGAGCCAATGGAGAACAGAGCTTCTCTGATTTCTGTGATAGTGACATCAAAAACTAGGAGATTGGTCATCTCGTTAGAAACCATAGGATGGATGTTCTCAAGGACCTTTGTTAAATCTTCCTGACAATCGCTTGTGAACAATCTGCCAAAGTAATTGATTGCTTATGTCGCTATGTCATTGTTACCATATAACCTGGTGCCATGATCATCAAGGATAGTCGTTAACTTGTTTCTTGCTAGTCGATTCTTTGTTGAAGCGTGAAAATATCTAGTGTTGCGATCTCCGTGGTTAAGCCATTGGTTTATGCTTTTTAGGTGCCAATATTGTTCCTCCTCTTTGTAGGCCTTGATCAGGATTGATGTAGTTCATGAATCTGAGCTAGTGAGATAGACGTGTTCGTATGTGTTGCATCAATCTCTTGCTTCAGCTTGTTAATTCGAGCCGCAAAGTTGGTGGAGTGTGTGCGTTTCCAAGCTGATATTTCCTTTCTACATTCACGGATGCATTCATAGAAAGACAACTAAAAAGACTCTGCCTCTTTCCAGCTTCTCTCAACGATTCCTTCAAATTGTGGTTCATTACACAATCGTGTATCAAATTAGAATGGTTTGATACCTTCTGTTTGTAGTGCGTTTGACCTGGATAATAGCTGGTCGATGGTCCGATTCTACCATTACAAGATAGACAACCCCAGAAGCAGGAAAAGTTGTTTTCCATTGGTCATTTGCCATCGCCCTATCTAACCAGCATTCCACCGTATGCGTTCTTCGTTTCCCCGCCCATGTCATGTTATTACCCTTAAAAGGGAGGTCTGAAACTTTGCAAGCATTAACCATGTTTCTAAAATCTGTGAAGCTCCAGTTTGCTCTTACTGGTCCTCCCCTTTTTTCATTGCTGTTTAATATCTTGTTGAAGTCACCACATAACAACCATGGACCATTTCTGTTTGATGATATTCTTTGTAAACGTTCCCATAGGTTATGGTGCAGTTTATGAATTGGGTGCCCATATACACATGAGAAGTAGAAATAAACTTCATTATTATTGATCTTGCAGTCAATGATTCCTTCGTTTACATCATAGAAACAAACAAAAATAGTCTTCTTCCATAACAAAGCTAATCCACCCCCAATTCCCAAAGGAGATACACAATTAACACAATCATAACCCAACTGAGCTGCTACATCATGAATGACATTATCTGGAGTCATTATCTTGATCAGAAACAATATGTCTGGGGAATAAGTTACCTTATTCCCTTTGAGGCGTCGAACTACCAGGGACCCTTTCAAGCCCCGGCAATTCCAAAAGGCTGTATTCATGGCGCCTCCGGTGGCTTATGGCCCACCGTACCATCACCTTGGTTGATCAGAAGCTCTTCCTCTGTCGCTGTTGGCATTGGCTCCATTGGTTCTGTTTTAACCATAACCCAGTTGCGTGTTTCAAGTACCTCTGATTGTCTGTGGTTGCGTTTAGCGTAGCATTGGTCTGTGTCATCCACTACAAAAGTGTGACGCATATCACAGCAGAGCAGGGGAAAGAAAGCAGTGTAGTCCGGCATAGGTGCAGACTTAGTCTTGCGCTTTTTTGATGCAGCAGGGTTCGTGTCAGACTCCCTTGTAGTGTTGATTAGCAAATGTGGTTGATCTTGCGGTTCGTTAGGGGGATCAACATTCGGACCTTCTGGGTTGTAATCAAGATCATCATTGTCCTCATCTGCTGGTGGAGAGGGAGGGGGATTGTTTCGAGAAGGACAGTCGGAGACATCATGGGTTAGCAAGCCGCAGATTAAACAGAAGTTTCGGAGTTTTTCATAGCGGAATTTGAGGATGCAAGTCTTGTCACCAAACTGGAATTTTCGTTGGAACCTTAGTGGAGTGTGGATGTTCAAAAGAAGGCGTATACGAACATAATCGACCAAAACAACACCATCTCCACGAAAGTCAGTTTCGATAAAGTTCCCCAGAGTTTCTCCGATGAAAGTGATCATTCGGAGGGTGAAAAAGTGTATCGAGATGCCGCGAATTTGGACCCAAAAGGAATCGACGTCAAGTCCTCATTGGTCTGGTTGGGATGCCAGCGATGAGTAATGCACATCGAATCGTTGAAAGACTAAGGCCCCGTCTCTCAATCGCGGTGAGTGATTCTTCAGATGGGAATAAGAATTGGATCTTCTTATTTGCTAGAATCTGTCCCGACACATCATCAGTACTTCCCTAGAGTCTGGGTAGAGTTCTAAGCATCGCACGTAAGTTTTGCTTTTTTGGGTTGACCGGCTTCACAATTAGACTGAACTGTATTGCCTGAATCGCTTCCTCGCACAGGTCCGTGGGAAGGTTAATATTTTCACCATCAATGCCTAGGGCAATTTCTTGCATTTGGCGTCGGAGACGGTCCGTCATTTGTAGTAGAAACAAAGGAAAAGAGGTAATTTCACTCTGTTCAACCTGTGGGAACCAGAGACCAACACATGGTTTATATTCACTCTGTTTCAAAATATAAGATGTTTTAGAGAAGTTTGTTGTTTCATAATATAGGATGTTTTCAAGTTTCTATGAAACTTTTAGATTAGTTTAGTATTTTATATTATGCAGTATTATTTCTGGTTGGTTGAATTTGTTAAAAGTAAAAACTTCTTAATCTGCGTGCTTTAGTTAAAATATCATATATTTTGAAATGGAAGGAGAATAAGTTTCGACAATTGGCGGCTACAACAATGATAACCGATTTACCGTTACCTAGCCCTGAAAAAACCGCCGGTAACCAGCGATAACGACTCTCAGAGAAAGGAGACACGAAACGATGCGAACAAGAAAATGTAGTTTTCTGTAGAAAATGTAATTAACTTGGTTAAAGTTGGATAAAGTCAAACCGGATTGAATAGTTTCGGTTTATTGATCGGTTTAACTAGAAATATAGTTATCTGTAGAAAAACAAAAGTTTGTGTAGTTTTACAAAGAATAAACTTTTTGAAGGTGGATTTTAAAGAGACAAAAAGTTTCATGTAGGAAAGTTGAGAAAGTAATAAGTACTGGGGTGAAAAATGTGGCAAAATTAATATTTTCTCTTTTCATTTTACCATCAAAATTAGTAATATCTAGTTAATGACGGACCGTCTCTTTTTGTGATTTTGGGGGAAAGAAAACGAGGGTTTTGATCGCGAGAAAGAAGTGAGCTTTGATCCGAAAAGAAAAAGAGGGCTTTGATTCGAAACCATCTCTCGATGTCTTTCCTTAATGACGAGGTATGCATTTAATTTTTTGTAGTAACTGTAGATATTATTAACGTATCTGGAATAGTTATTGGATCTAAATATATTTAGATTTTGGGTAAAGGTAGATCTTGAGCAAATCAAATAAGGTATGTATAATATTTGGGGGAAATTATGTAGCTAATATTCAGCGGATTGATTTTTAGCAGGATTGAACTTGATACTAAATCACTCAAGTTTCGCTTTTTACGACTCTTTTTTACAATAAATTCGCGTAACTCTCGTTCTTCTCTCTTGCAGCATGTTGCTATCAGGAATACCATTGAGCATTTTGCCCAACAGCACGGTCTTGATTCAAATCAAGCTTTCTTCCTGCTCATCAAATACGATTGGAATGAAAAAGCAATTTCTGATGACTTGAACCCAGCTGCCTTAATCATCAATGCCTCTGTTCCTGAGCGTGAAGATGGGGGTGAAGATGGGGGTGAAGATGGGGGTGAAGATGGGGGTGAAGATGGGGGTGAAGATGGGGGTGAAGATGGGGGTGAAGATGGGGGTGAAGATGGGGGTGAAGATGGGGGTGAAGATGGGGGTGAAGATGGAGGTGAAGATGCTCCTGCAAATGCTCCTGCGAATGCTCCTGATGCTCCAGCGAATGCTCCTGATGCTTCTGCGAATGAGCCTGCGAATGAGGGTAGAGTTGAGCATGAAGATGCTCCTGCGAATGAGGGTAGAGTTGAGCATGAAGATGCTCCTGCGAATGGAGTTGACCCTGATGATAGAGTTGAGCGAGTTGAGCATGAGAATGAGGGTAGAGTTGAGCATGAGAATGAGGATAGAATTGAGCCTGAAGATGGAGTTGAGCATGAGAATGAGGGTAGAGTTGAGCATGAGAATGATGATGGAGTTGAGCCTCAGGATGGAGTTGAGCCTCAGGATGGAGTTGAGCCTCAGGATGGAGTTGAGCCTGTGCAAATGGACCATCAGCTTTGCCTTGCTTGCAACGAGTATTCAGAGTTTGCTATCACTGACTGCAACCACTCGGTTTGCTGTAGGTGTTTAGCAGAGTCCACCAAGGATGCTATTGAACAGAAGAATCTTCTCCTTAGCTGCCCTCAGTGCAGTTTGTACTTAAATCAGACAATGTTTTTGCCAGTTTTACCTGAACAGAGGCGTGAAGAATACATAAGATTATTGGTGTCTGACTACAGAGCAAAAACTCATCCAGTACGAAAAGGTATTTACTGGTTTTTTTTCTTGTATTTTAATCTCTACTTATTGTTAGCTTTTTGTCAGAATAATGTTGATTTCCTTTACAGGTTTCAACTTACTTGCAAGAAACAAACTGCTCATTGGAACTGTGATTACCGCAACATGTGCAGTCCACCAAATGATTTTACTGAACCAAAAGTTTCAATCCTGGAAACTTAACCATCCGAGACTTGTTAAGGCATTTGCCACAATCTACAAGCAAGCCAAGGATGGTCAGGATCCATCCACCACTAAGTTTTGGTAAGTCAAAACTTATACTATGGCTTTCTTTTCTTTTGATATCATTTCTCATGCTCTGATGCTATGAATTTGTGTGTGTGTATTTTTAGGTTCAATTTTGCTTGGTCTTCCACGTGTGACGTATGCAAAGCCAAGTTTAATGGAGTCAAAGCCAAGTTTAATGGAGTCAAAGCCAAGTTCAAGATTTGAAAATTGAAGAGTTCAACCTTTTAGATGTCAACTTTGGGCTAGTTTGCTATTTTTGTTTAGAGACTTAACGCTAAGAAGGTTTTTTTGTTTGTTTGTTGACGAGACTAAGGCTAAGTCACTTACAATATGTTTGATATTCCTTGGAGATCCGCGCTAATACTCATCAAGAAATGAAAAGAATCTCGTTTGGCATCCCCGAGATATCCTGCAATATCATCAAAAGATTAGAATATGCGACTCAGAAACCTAGCAAACCTGAGTGAGGCTCTGGAAAAAAAATGCTAGGATCATTTTTCACTCACAAGGTCAATCAACAAAGTAGGCACTTGTAAATCGAAGACAGTGTACTCATAGTCTGCGTTTCTAATCTCTTGACATAGATACGGCCTGATTTTTGTCGGTTCTTCCTTCACAATCACAACCTTCTGTCTACAGCTTCAATGACCCGAATTTGAGCCACTAGTAGCTTGAAGAAATCCCTAAAGTCCTTACTAATATTCTCTCTCCCGCACCTATCCATTGTCTCCTCTATTCTGCTCAGTTAAAAACGGGAACATTGAGTGTATTACAATTTACAAAGCATTATGTACGGAAAAATATTGAGATATTGCTGCAAGTACTAAAGTTGGAAATTTAATGAAGAAACCCATCTACTGCGCATACCAGCATATATACAAATGTTAATAACACGGGATGCTGAGCTTATATGAAATATTCTATCAACTACAACTGGATGCTCATAGTGCATTGAAACTCTGAAAGATTAGTTTTATACAACTTCAAACTAAGCTATCACACTAGAAGAAACGTAGTAGATTAGATTGAATCTCTAAAAACAATCCAATTAACTTAAAAAAAGGTGATAGATCCATTTTAACAAGCAAATGCAAGCAGAAGAAGAGAATGCTAAAACATGAAACAAGCCCCACAATACAAAAACACCAAAAAGAAAGGTACTCCTATTGCGCAAGTCAAAGTCTATAGCGAGCATTCTCACGCTTATGCTAGGACACGATGACCAAAGCTGGTTTCTCTACTGGACGTAAACCACGCCTGTTGCCGTACACGTAAAGGAGATATAATATAGCAAAATAATTATCTCAAGGAGACGACTGCAAACCTTGAAGAAGCAATGGAAACATGCTCTCTAACTCCCAAAATAGAAGCTTGTCGAATTCCATGTTTTGTCCTGAAGAATAAAACAGTCGATCAAGGAAAACATCTGATGAGGTGCCAACATATTGCTGCTACTTAATTTGTTCATAATTTTCCCGGTGACCAATCCTTGTTATACGAAAAGAAGAAAGGTGACATTTCGCAACCTAATGATGCGGCTCGTTGGAATCTAAGACAACCAATATCCACCAGATGCATGACGGGTTTATGTTAATTGAAGTACGACTCTCTCACTCAAACACAACTTTTACAGCACTAAATCTTCCTAATGTCAATATGGAAATGTGCCAAGACATGACAGAGAATGATGAAAAACCTGATTCATATCTATGATCTGGATAGCTTCACCAGGCGTTAAAACCATTGCATAATCTGGGATCTACGGGAAGTTTAATTGAACAAAATTCCTGTAGCAGAAGTGAAACCATAAGATACTGTCTCCATGACAGTTTCCAATACAAGTTGAGATTTGTCAGAGCAAGTAAACCTAGCAATATACCTCGAATCATGTGAATACAGCTTTTGCAAGATCTGGAGTTTAATATGGAATATGGTACATATCATTTTTTTATCATAGATAATGTGCAGCGAACCAAAGCAAGCAAGATGAAACAAGTGAGATTCAAAAATCAATTAGTTAAGAGTAGTGAAAGATGTCCAGTTACAATATGAGCATCATACGTAAAGAGACTTCAAAAGAAAAAGAGAGATAAGATAAATCCAGTACCAAACTGTTGAAACTTCTTGAGATTCAGAGTTATATAGAAAGGGAACCCTCTTTTCTACTGTTTCTGATCTTTAGAAAACAAATCTGTCCAGCCTATTACAAGAGTAAAGAGTTAAAAAGAGGCATAAATACAAATGTCACAAGTAATGTAGAATTACAGAATCAGTAATATGTGGTTGACAGAACAAGATATTGGCATACAATAGAAACATTGAGAAGTAAACAAGTTGAAAGAGTGTACATACTTTTTTTGTTGCTGTAATTCAGGATTGTTTCAAAGCTATGCATATACCATGTATTAATAGTCGCATATTTGTCTCCAAAGTACTTGTATGCACTCCATGGCTACCAAAATCTGCAAAACAAAAGGAATTCAGAGTAATTCACACAGGAGAGAACAATGCCACACCCTAAGTCCCAACATAAAAGAGAGGAAATCTATTAAACAAGCTGCACCTTACCTTACAGCAGGGAAGAAACAAAGGCCACTGGACCAGTCTAAGACTCCTTGGGTGAAGAAAGCACAACCATCTCCCTACAACCAAAATAAAGAAGATGTAAATGTATATGAGTTAGAGCCGTGGCACAAAATGGCAAAGTAATAAGTATTTTAACCTGTTACTGATATAATCTTCCTCTCTCAAGCTTTATTTATTTATTTATTTTTCTCCAAAAAGGGGAAAACATTGCAGCATATGCCTTATTCATATCTTGACCATCCTGCAAAAACAGTCAAGATTAGGAAGTAGAATGAAGAAAAAAAAAAAAGCAGCTACCAGTCAGTCGGGGCCAATGTCTTCTAACCTTGTAGAAAATCTCAAAGTAATAAAAATTTTACTTGAACTAAAAGCCAGCATCTCCATATGATAAGAAGTAAGAACACATTCTGATAGATAGATAGATAGAAGTAGAGAGATACTCGAAGTCTCGAACTAACCCAAGGTTTCAACAAATATGTAGAGAGATACAACTACTGCCACGAACCATAAAAATCGTGACCAATTCCTTATTTAGCCTCATCTTAGATATGCTAAAAAAAAAAAAAGAGAAATTGGAATACCAAAGGGAGAAAACAACTAACACAAACCGAAACATTGATCAATAACAGAACACAAACCGAAGCATTGATCAATAACAGAACACAAACCGAAGCATTGATCAATAACTATTGGAATACCAAAGGGAGAAAACCAGTTGAAGCGTTAAAAGAACAAAATCAATAACAGAACACAAACCGAAGCATTGATCAATAACATAACACAAGTGGATTCAAGCTTTAAAAGACGCTAACAGAAACATTGATCAATAACAGAACACAACCAGATTGAAGCTTTAAAAAAACAGAACAAAAGCACTGATCTTCAAGCTTTAAAAGACGCAGAAACATTGATCAATAACAGAACACAACCCGATCGAAGCTTTAAGAAAACAGAACAAAAGCACTGATCTTCAAGCGTTAAAAGACGCTAACACAAACATTGATCAATAACAGAACACAACCCGATTGAAGCTTTAAAAAAAAACAGAACACAAGCACTGGATCAATAACATATCACAAACCGAAACATTGATCAATAATATAACCTAAGCCGATTCAAGCTTTAAAAGAACATAACACAAACATTTGATCAATAACATAACAGTATAACACAAACCGATTTAAGCTTTGAAAAAACAGAACACAAACACTGATCAATAACAAAAAACACAAACCGCTGTAAAAGAACAAAACACAAACATTTATCAATAACATAACATTATTAAACACACACAGAATAAGAACTACCTTATTGATGGTGCAAATAATCTCCACAGTTCTTCACTCACGTCTTCAAAATTGACCACAAACATCATACCGTAAGAGCAAGTAGTTGAACTCTAGGACTCATGCTATAGCCTCTTCTTAACAACTTTAAACATCTTTCACCTGCGTGATCAAATCAATAGACGCAAAAACATGTAAGAGGTTCCTACTCCAAATCAAGAACTAAACAACACCAAATCCCAATATTGGCATGTACTTGTAAGCCTTTTTATAAGAACATCAACCAATCGAACATAATCCTATCCTATCACAGTAACAACAGTCAACAATTCCAAACAAAAGCAAGCGGATGAAACAACAATCTAAAACCAAAATCGAACCTATGAAACAACAATCGACAGAAGCAGATTTCCAAGTTGGTAGTCCAATCGTGAGCTAACAAAAGATCGTTGGTAGCTTTATCAACCGCCACCGTCGCCAAAGTTGAACACATAGGCGTCTCTTACCATATCAAGAGGATTCAGATTTGGTGAGCCAAAGAGAGACGAAGTTATCGAGAGGATTCAGATTTGGTGAGCCAAAGAGAGAGAGGGACGAGGAAGAGAGAGAGACACGGCGTGTAATTAATTTTTATCCTTTCATCAAAAAGAATATTTAGCCAATGGTTGATGGACACATAGGCGTCTCTTACCATATCTCTAAGAAACGTTTCTCCACATTTTGTTTCTTTTTCAATTTTTTTTTTGCCTTTTCTTTTTTTTTGCTAAGAACACAGACTCCGTTGGAGTTGCTATCAACTAATCTCTAAAATCTTATAATAAATAATAATGGCGAACCAACTACTAGTCTGTCACCTAATTAATGAATTAGATATTCTGACACAGCATCTATAATAAATGGAAAAAAGTATTTATTTGTTAGTGTTTTTTTTTTTATAATAAAATTGTGGTAAAGATACCAAAAAAAATAGTATTACCAAAAAAATGTTTACGGTGAAAGCAATAGACATTTGAAGTAAAAAAGTACAGATTCTCGTGACAAAGAAAAAAAAAAAGATTCTCTTTCTTAATATCGATTTTTAAAAAAATTTACATTTTTACACGTAACGTAACAAAGAAGTATATCATCCACACAAAATAAAAAAAAAAAAAGAACGGAAGATTAAAGAAGAGAACAACTCGCCGACAAAAAAAAAATGAAAAAAAAAAAATAATGGGGGAAGTAGAATAAAAAAAATGAGAACAAAGTTTGACCCCAAAAAAAAAACAAAAACACGAGAAATAGAGAAATAAATTTTACCTGAGAAAGATACAAAAGGTGAGATATGGATTAAAAAGTATGAGATTGACGAAGAGTAGTCGAGAATTTAGGGTAAATCGAACGAATTTGAAGCCGATGGTATTTTTCCGACGAACATCTACGGTTGAACCAAGAACGAGAGAGACGAGCGACAAATTTTTTTTTTTTTTTTTTTTTTTTTTGTTTTTTTTTACATTCACATAAAATTTAAAAAAGAAAAATAAAAATAAAAATAAAAAGGGATATGTAGGGGATTACGATAAGGAGATCCCTTGTCTCCATCTCTGTTTATTCTTTGTTTCTTTCTTGTTTTTTTTCTTAAAATATTAATGAGGTTTTTTAAAATTTTCGAAAGAATCAATCAAAGGTATTAATTATTTAATGAACAAAGGAAACAAATAACTATGAAATAATTTTAATCCAATAAAGGCCACTCTGCCAGTTGCCTTCCTCACGCTAATTATTTATTTAAAGTTACAACTTTAATTTTTTATTTATAATCATGGGAAAATACCAAAAAGAATAGTATAACCAAAGATGTCTAGAGTAAAAAGTAATAGACATTTTGAGTAAAAAGACTATATTATAAGGGAGAATTACTAGTTTGACCCAAATTGAGCAGTTAATTGCTAGATTAGCTCCTAAAATTTGAGGGTCAATTGGGTTAGTTTCTTACCGAAAATACCCTTTTTTGCTTTGTTAGGAAAAAAAAAAAAGTCAATAATACCCTTCGTAAAAAATTCCTGCAATTTTTTTTTTTTTTTTTTTTTTATAAAAAGTCTGCCATTCATGTTATGACAGATTAATTTGTAAGTGGCAGATTTATTGTTGATGGCAGTTTTTTTTTGGCAGACTTATTTTAGATGGCAGATTAATTTGCAGAATTTGACGGCAGATTTGTTTTCTATGGCAGGTTTATTTGAAGTGTGTAACGACAGATTTTTCATGGACAGCAGATTTTCTTAACGCGACAGACTTATTTATAAAGTCATGACAGATTTTCATTGTTTTAGTCAAATTTCTAGGAATTTTGTGGCAGATTTTTTCTAATTGTTGTAACAGTTTTTTTTTCACTTAAAAAATCTGTCACATTGCGACAGATTTATAAACGTAAAAATAATTGCTAGTTTGACATCTAGTGGTGACAGATTTTTTTATAGTTATGACTGATTTTTGGTTTGAAGGGAAAATCTGTTGTTTGATAACAGATTTTCGAAAGTCTTTTTAAAATTGCTATATTGACCCACATGCACAATATACGTTATGGCAGATTTTCTTATGTTATGACAGTTTTTTTTTTCCTACTAAAAAATCTGCTGCTTAATAACAGATTTATTTTATATGAATACAATGATAACAGTTTTGTTTTTTGTTGATATAGTGACAGCAGATTTTTTTATCTGTGATGACAAATCTATTTTTTCGCGTTTGATAACAGATTTTTTTATAACAGATTTTTTACAGAGTGATGACAGATTTATTAGTATCTTTGGTGACAGATTTATTTTAAGTTAAGCGACAGACTTTTGTAGCAGTTGCCATATATGGCGAGAATCTAGGGTTTACCCCTTTTTTTCTCTTTTGTATCGTGCCTCCCCTCCAATATCTCGACCGAAATTTTTTTCTTTTTTTGATTCATCTTATTTTTCCATAAATTCCTTCTTCCTCCTCTCCAATGTGGATTTAATCATGCTTTCTTCCTTTTGGGGTTCATAATCGACTTCTCTATTATTTTCCTTTTAAGGGGTTTTTTTCTTTTTCATTTCTTCCTTTACGGTTTAGAGTAATTCACATTCAACCAAGAGAATATGAAGCAGGTGATTCTCGTTTGTGGTAATTGGATCTTTGACAACAATAAATGGTTGTTTGTTGTTGATAATGAAAGGGGTTCACGAATTCTACAATGTAACGATCAAAGCAGATTTGATGATTGCATTGGAATGGTTTATGAGGATTACAGGCTGGATAACAAGGTATTTGATGTTGTCTTGAGTTACAAGATCTCGAAGAGGTTATTGCAGGATTTACCTGGTGATACACCACCAGTTATTATTGATAATTCTCGTCAGTTGCACACTTTTCTGGGACAATTGGAAAGGGATACAGGTCGACTTTGTGTTGAAGTGAAGAAGAAAATACAGACTGATTTGAATCACAAAGGTAAGAAACGAGGAAGAGATGAAAATGATCAGGTTGGAGAAGAGTATCTTGATATGGCCAGCAACACAAATGAAGAAGAGATGGATGAAGATGATAGTAGATTTGATTATTGTGATGATTCTGACGGAACAGATTCTGATGATGAGAATTTTACCCTGTATGGAATTCCACCAGAAGAAGAGGATCATAAATTGCCAATGAAGAAAAGGAGTTCATCTTTTTATATTGAAGAAAATAAAGAACCAGTTGATGTCTCAAAGGTAGACTTGTCTTCTGTGAATTTGGCTGTTGGGCAAATGTATGATACAAAGGAGCACCTACAAACACGGTTGAAGATACTAACCTTGGTTCAAAGGTTTGATTATTATGTTTACAAATCGAGACCAACATTATTGATTGTAAAGTGTTGGGTTAAAGGATGCAAGTGGAGGGTAACAGCTGCAACATTAAGACACTTTCCAAAGTTTGAGGTGCGTGTGTTTATTTCAGCACATACATGTTCAGTAACAGAGCGCTCTATGCGTGCCCGACAAGCAGATCATCATATTCTAGGAGAGTTGTACAAAGATTTTGTTGGTGGAGTTGGTCCCAAGGTACTGCCAATGCATGTTGCTGAAGCGTTGAATAAACGTTTTCATATCAAGGTATAATTTTTCCATTTATTTAGCATTATTTCGATTATTTTGTTTACTAGTTGTATTATTCCGTTTTTTTTTAACACAACAATGAAAAAAATATTTGTTGATGATAGATGGATTATTGGAAAGCATATCGAACGTTAAGGCATGCTCGCAAGTTGGTCGGGGTAGTCCAGAGAGTGGTTATGAGCAGCTTCCTACATATTTGTATATGATAAAAAGGGCAAATCCTGGAACTTTTACACAGCTTGATGTTGATGAAGCTCAAAGATTTAAGTACTGTTTTCTAGCATTTGGTGCAAGCATACAGGGATTTCCGTTTTTGAGGAAAGTGGTTGTTGTGGATGGTACTTTTTTACAGGGAAAATACTTAGGGACACTACTGACAGCAACAGCTCAAGATGGCAATTTTCAGATTTTTCCTATTGCTTTCGCCGTGGTTGATACAGAGAATGATGAATCATGGGAATGGTTTTTCAAGCAACTCAGCTGTGTGATACCAGATGATGAAAGCCTTTCCATTATTTCTGATAGGCATAAATCAATTGGGAAAGCTATTAAAAAGGTCTATCCGAAGTCTAGTAGGGGAATATGTACATACCATATGTACAAGAATATTTTGCTTCGGTTTAAAGGTCGAGCAGAATTCGCTTTGGTTAAAAAGGCGGCGAATGCTTTTAGACTTATCGACTTTCAAACCACATTTGATCAGATAGAAGCCATGAATCCAGCACTACATGAGTACCTCGTGAGGGCTGATGTGCGTATGTGGACTCGTGTACATTTCCCAGGTGATAGGTACAACTTGCTTACAAGCAACATTGCAGAATCAATGAATAAGGTCATGTCACATGCTAGGAGCTTTCCTATTGTACAACTGTTGGAAGAAATAAGGTCCATGATGACTAGGTGGTTTTCTGATAGAAGGACTGATGCATTGAAGATGACAACAGACTTGACTCGTGGTGTAGAGAAAATTCTCCAGGTCTGTTCGTTTCTATCCTTTCTTAGCAAGTGTGTATGTTATACAACTAAGTTTCTAATATAATGTCACAATTATTTTATAGGGTCGTGTGGACTATGCTAAGTTACTTACTGTCCAAGATATCGATGCACACCAAGTACAAGTAACAAGTGGAACATCTCTGCATGTTGTCAATTTGAAAGATAAAAAGTGTACGTGTCGCAGGTTTGACTTGGAGAAACTCCCTTGTGCACATGCAATTGCGGCCGGTGAATTCAGAAACATTTCTCGCATTTCAATGAGTCATCCTTATTATCGCAAACACTACGTTTACGCTTCCTACGAGAATGCCATCATGCCAAGGGCGCTTGATAAATCTGTTCCTGGACATGTGATAACGAAGGTATGTAGACCACCGATTCCAAAACAACAACCAGGTAGACCAAAGAATTCAAGAATCAAATCAGCATTGGAAATTGCAATGGAAAAGAAGAAGCCAAGAAAACAATACACATGTGGTAATTGCAACCAAGTAGGGCATAATCGCAAGACATGTACTCTATAATTTCCTAGTTTTTGTTGAAAGTTCTTTTATATTCTCGCAAGACATGTACTCATTGACATAGAACTCATTTTATTTGAAAGTTCTTTTATATTCTCCCATTCTTTTGTTATTAAAATGAGTAGCATACTCGTGGAAAAAATAAGAAGTAGAAAGCTTAAAAATTCACTACATGTTATAGAAAGAGCTTCACATGTCGTTCAAATTTAAAATTTAAAATGAGTAGAAAGCTTCACGTTAAGCTAAAAATTCACTACATGTCGTTAAGCTAAAAATTACATGCAAAAGAACCAGTTGTCAATGAAACAAAATAGTCTACAAGGACTCATCAAAATAGTCTACAATAAGAAGAAATAGTCTACAATGATAATGTTATAACAAAACGTAAGGCAATAACACAAAATAGTCTACAAAGACTCATCAACTAGGGAAGGGATGATAATAGCTTTAGCTTGAGGATATGAATCAGTCATATTAGGTGGTATGGCTAATTCTCTGACTTCGTCATATAATTCCGCTGCAAGCTTAATCCGAAGACCCAACATGTTCTCATCGCAAAGCCCATCAAATGATTTCCCAAGAGCTAAACATTCAATGTACTTAAGAGCATACACACCACAATCACCTGGATTTTCATTCCGAGGAACATTTTTCTTCACCCTTCTCAATTCCAACATTGCTCTACTCTTCTTACGGATCGTCTCAGGAATCATGTCACTTAACATCGCTGGAATCATTCGCCTTAAAGGCAAACACTCAATGGCCATTTGATCGTCACTCACCAAGGTTGGTATGCTATCATAGATGTGAATCTTCTTACCCCGCAAGTCAATATCCAAAGCCACCCAATGGTTCTGATTGACAAAAAGACAAGCATATAAGTTATCCACATCAATCCACCACTTCTTGTTCGTAGCTGACTCCTCAGGATATTCGCCAAAAACGTGTTTCACATAGGAATCCCGAAACACAAAATTCTTAGGCCCCATATCAAACTGCATGTAGTCTTTCTTCAATGTAGTCATCAGATCTTGGTCTAAGAAAGCTATGCGTTGTTTAGGATACGGACAAGGCTCACACATATATCTTCGCCGGAACATAGCCATTGCACAACTCATGTGCTACATTCAAAAAAAATAAAAACTAGAATAAGCGAAAATATAGTATTGAATAAACCTTATACTAAATTATCAAAAATAAACTTACATGGTCTGTCAACCATCCATAGTCAAAGCTTGGCCAATTTTCCCTTGGAGTCATAATTTTCCAATAGAATCTCACAGCTGCGTTGCTGGTGCTAAGTGGCCCTTCCCTGTGAATATAAGAAAGAGTTAGTACATATATAGATAATCATAGTAACTTTTATAAACAATTCAGAGTTGTTGATGTATACTTATCAAGGCTGAGAAAATCCAAAAGTGTCTGACGTTTCTCATCATCTACAGGCTTAAGATGGTCGCCTAACACATTATCACCCTCTGTAATGATCCGCTTGACTGTGGAGTTACCAAGGTAAGGATACTTCTGTGATTCTGCCAACTGGGGCACGCGTCTAGAAGTCTTCGAAGGTCCAGGTCCATCCAACCTCGTCAAAGCCTCTCCAAGGCGGTTTAGTGTCACCTCAAGTTTTTTATGTACCAACTGATCCTCCTTGTTGGACCATGTATCTTCAGAACTGGAAGCTATTGTCAATTTAGCTTTCTGAACTTGGGTAGTAATATCCTCAACATCTTCAGAAGCAGGAGCAGTTATCTTCTTTTTCTTGGAAGTTTCCTTCTTCTCAACCTTCACAGATTCCTTCTTTTCAGAGAGAGGAAGTTTCTCTGATATCTCATCTTCTTCTTTCTTCTTATTCTTGACAGTGTAAACCTTCCTCACCACCCTTTGAACTGGAAATTCATCTTGTGATGTCTGCTTCATCTCAACAATCCATGACTGCAACCAAACAAAACAAGAAAAGAAAGAGGTAAGAAAATCGAGTAATGATGTGTATAATAAAAAACAGCACATGAGAAGTTTGATATTAAGATGAGAACCGTATAAGTTTGAAAAAAAAAAAAAAACATGAGAAGTAAAACATGATACGCTTTAACAAACACAACATGATAAGCTTTAAAAAACAGAAGCTTTAAACAGAAAATGAGAAGTTTAATATTAAGATGAGAACCGTATAAGTTTAAAACAAAAAAAAAAGAACATGATACGCTTTAAAAATAAACACAACATGAGAAGTAAAAAAATAAACATAACATGAGAAGCTTTAAAAAACAGAACATGGGAAGTTTAAAAAACATAACATGAGAAGCTTTAAAATAATTAACATGAGAAACTTTAAAAAACAGAACATGATAAGCTTTAAAAACAGAACATGATAAGCTTTAAAAAAACAGAACATGATAAGCTTTAAAAACAAAACATGGGAAGTTAAAAAAAAGAACATGAGAAAGTTTTAAAAACAGAACATGAGAAGTTTTAAAAAAACATAACATGTGAATTTAAAAAAGCAAAACGTGGTAAGCTTTTTTTAAAACAGAACATGAGAAGTCTTTAGACAACAACAGAACATGAGAATTAAAGGAAAATGTAACTTACAGGTGCTTTACTTGTTCCCTCATCATCGTTAATGGTGTGCGAAGTGGCATCATTCCGTACGTCATCGTCTTTTGGCTCTTTTCTTTCTTTCTCCAATGCTTTAATCCTCTCACCCATCTCCTCTTTGAACACCGTCATTTTTTCTCAACGAATGTTTCAAATTTACTCTCCAAAGCATCTATTCGACTGTTGAGTGTTTTGCCCAAGTCAGAAACAGTCTCAGTCATTTTCTCAATCGCCCTCCAAATATCCAAAGAAATTGACTTGTCATCCTTACCATCCTACAATAACATGTTATTAATATCATATTAGAGACTCCAAAAATATCAATTACGGTAAAGAAACATTCATTAATATCAATTACGGTAAAGAAAATGAAACCTTACCTCCATGTTGGTTACATTTTCTCCTTGTTCACATTTAGGATCACTATCTGTCCATCTTTTTTCTTAGGATTGCACCCTCTGTTGTCATTCACCTTATCAGCTTCAGCTCTTATTTTCTTCTTTTTGAACTTATACCAACTGTCTTGCCACAACTCCAAGCATCTAGAGACAAACGGTTATGAATGAGATCTTTAATTAGCTCGTCTAGGTGTGGATCCGTATGCTCCTCTGAGTCAGACCATAGAGGATACATGTCTTCCTCTGAAACATGAATCATATGCCTAACACGAACCTACAAGCAATGAATAAAGTAAGTTTCAATTCAGACAAATTATTTGTTCATGTCAAAAAATAATAAAAAAAAAAAAAATAACAAACTACTAACCTGTCCGTGCAAATGCTTCTCTTTTTTGAAGAAGTCTGTGAAGTTGATACGTTTTCGTGATGATCGCCAATCAAGAAGTGGAACACCACTCGCTTCTGTCCTTCTAAACCCATAACTTTCTCCAATTCCAGGAACACTCTCATACAGCCAAATCAACATAGCATGAACGCAGCCGTGTATGGTGTATGAATCTCCGTCATAGTCAACTATCTTAACAGAGTTCACTAAACTACTAAAAGCCACCCGACCCCATGGATGTTTTTCAAAAGCAACAGGATCTAAAACTCTCTTAGCAGTCACCAATGGGATTCTAGATGTATGATGAATTCCATGTACGCATACTGACAACAGACATAACCTACCAACCATCATCCTCTTATCAAAATCCCATGTTTTGTTAGAATCAATCACCTTTACCAACTCACTCCACATAGGACCATCAAGGGTTGTTGGTATTTTCATTTCTTTCCAGAAATCATGGTGATCAACATCAAAGTTCTCTAAAGGGTCAAATGCATCACAATTTAACCTTGTTATCTCTGCAAACTCATTTAAAGAAAACCTAATTGGCCTATCATCGATCAAAGACCAAACCTCATGGATGTTGTTGATTCTCAGCTGATGTGTGAGTAAAAAGTGAACTCTCTGCGCAGCCCATGTGTATTCCAATTCAGCAAACTTTATAAACACTCCAAGAGATGATTCCTTCAGTTTATCCCACACGTCCACACCTAATCCTTCTCTCAAAAATCCAATTTTTGACACAAAACAATTGTGGTTCATGCTTCTATGTTGGAGAGGCGATTTCCCTTCTTCATAAAGTAGAGGAGGATATTTGATGCTATTGCTTGAAGATGCCATTCCTAAAGATACAAAAAAAAAAAAAAATCAAATGATAGGATAAGGTAGCAAACAATATGATAAATACTTGATTAAATAGCTATAGAAAACGTGTGAGATAACAAAAAATTGTTATTGAAAAAAATAATTTAAAAAAAATACTTGAAACCATCGATTAAACATGTAAATAGACCCAAAATAAAAACAGGGATGATTGGAGACAAAATCATATCATAACCGGATTTAAGAAGCTATTTAGGATCCAAAGTTAATAACACACAAAGCTGAACGAACATAAACATAATCAACCGAACATAAACAATCCTAGAGATAAAAAGCTATTAAAAATAACACACAATGGGCAAGAACATAATCAACAAGAGAAGGATGAGATTGCTGTTAAAAAGCTATTTCAAACAAAAAAAAGAAACTTTTTGAAACAAAAAAAAAAAATCCTTTTCAGATATCACAGCCAAGCCATAAAACTATGAATCACTTCACACAACATGAGCAACAACATCAAATGAGAATATAGCATAAGAGAATGAAATCTAATGAAACACTACTTAACTTAGATGATACTAAGATGAAAAAGAAAAAGAAAAAACACACAGCGGACAAGAACAGTTACAGGTTCTATATCAATTGTAACCAATACATGATGCAATTATTAGAACAAATTCTGATGCAGAGGGCAAGAACAGTTTGCCAATCCGATACAGTTTGTGAAAGAGAATTTGTATACGGTGAAATCCGATACAGATTCTCTTTCACAAACTGTATCGGATTGACAAACTTCACAAACTCTTTCTTCACAAACTGATTATACTTCTAATCCAAAAAAAAAAAAAAATCAAGAAGGTAATACAAATCCGATAAACAAAAACAGGAATGATTCCAGCAAAATGTAATTTAAAGACTAACCGGATTTATGAAGCTATTGAGGATCAAGACCCAAAACAAGAAGCCTAATCCTTCCCACCAATGTTTTTGAGGATCCACCAAAGCTATTAATGATCAAGACCTAAAACAAAACATAAACAGGGTTAATCGATAATTGCAAGTAAGAATTCTGATAATTATTCTAATAATCGAATTAAAAACTCACTGCCCCAGATTTTTCAGCCACCACCGAAGCTTTGTTTTCCAAATAAACAACGAAAAAAACGAGTTGGGTAAGAAGAGATACCTAAGAATCGACGATTCAACAGAGGATTTGACCCGGTTTGGTTCTTGAACCCGGAGAAGAAACGAAACAACGAGTCGGAAAGACGAGGGTTTTCGCAGGCAAAGAAGAGGGGAGAATCTGAGTGAGAGAGAGAGAGTGAAAACGGCGGAGCTGAGAGAGACCCAGAAAGAAGAAATTGTGAGAGAAAGAATCCAAAAATCAATAACCCAGAGTGACAGATTTTTTTAAATCTTGTAAAACTGTTTTTTCGCCGGCAGAAGAACCCAGTTCTCGGTGGTAACGAAGGAAAAAAATAATTGAGTCGGGTTATGTTTTTATGTTTTTTGTATTATTAGATTTTATTTAGTATTTAATTTGATATATTTTTATTTTTTTTCCTATTTCAGTTTTAGTTGGTCTTTTGGTAATTTAAACATAACATTGTGTCAATCTAGTTTTCCTCTAAGGGAAGGTGTCAATCTAGCAATATTTTTTCAATTTTGTGTCAATCTGGTCTATTTTCACATATTATAATGTATAATGTATAGGAGTTTGTGAAAGATCTAGCGAATAGATATTCTCGTCGACAAACAAAATAGAAAAGATTCTCTTTTAAATATCGATTGTTTAATTTTTTACATTTTTACACGTAATGTAATAAAGTAGTATAGCATCCACACAAAAGAAAAAGAAAAAGAAAAAGAAAAAGAAGGGAAGAGATTAAAGAAGAGAACAACTCGCCGACAAAAAAAAAAAAATGAAAAAAAAAAATAATGGGGGAAGAAGAAAAAAACCTAGTTCGAATTCGATGATGATCTACATAGTTCCCGATCTAGTTGAAGAAATCTTGCTTCGACTGCCACTGCAATCCGTCCTCAAATTCAAAGCTGTCTCAAAACAATGGAAATCAATACTGGAGTCGAGGATGTATGCTGAAAGGCGTATCAATGTTGGCAAAAACAACCGCCGGAAAATCCTGGCGGCCGGAGACCGCCGGAGCAAGTGGCGGTTCCAAGGGGACACAGAGATTGAGATGTTCTATTTACACTTCGATGACGTCGCCACACGACCCTCGCTCACATGTGACGGTTTGATTTGCATCCCCGTACCTGGTTGGGTCAACGTTTTTAACCCTTCCACCGGTCAACTCCTTAGATTCCCTTCCGGCCCAGATCCAGTCAGACCCCGCCCCTTTTTTTGCCCCGGTAAATATTTTTCCTTGTTCTTTTTGTGTATAATCAATATTTTTTATCTACCGGTAGATCAAAATTTGTGTGTGTTTGAAAACCCCAGGCCCAGAGTTTTGGTGGATGACTTTCCCTGGAGACTGGGCCATGGGATTCGGTCGAGACAAAGTTAGTGGGAGCTATAAAGTAGTGAGGATGTTCTTCTACACTGGCCAATTCGATATCCTCGATGTTAACATTGGGGAATGGCGGAAATTGCGCAGGCCACCTCCTTTCAATGTTGAATCAAAGAGGAAGTCCGCGTGTGTTAATGGATCTATATATTGGTTACAAGTAAGTGGTCAAATGTTCGCCTTATTAGCTTTAGATCTTCACACTGAAGAGTTCCGTAAGATCCCACCTCCATGTTCAGGAAGCTGGCCAGACCAGCTTGTCAACCTTGATGACCGTCTAGCCGTTGTCAAAACCCGTAAAAAACCTTATCCTTGTAGGAGAATTGAGATATGGTTCATTGATGCACAAGAAAAAACATGGACCAAGACCTACACCATCTTTTTACGCTCTAGAGAACTTTTTCCTCAAAAACCACAAGCCTTGTGGTTCAGGGGGTTGACCCTTTCTAAGCAAGGACATGTTTTCTTCCATGACAATCGCAAGAGGTTATTCAAATATTGTCCTGAGACAGATGAAGTACATCTCATCGAGAAAGGCATTTTTGTTCTATCTCCTTTCGTTGAAAATATGATCTTATTTCCACGACGACTAGAAGCAAGCGCATCTGAGTATCAAGCTGAGCCGGAAACAAGTACATCCGAATACCAACCTAGTGTGCCAAGCTTCCCAATATTCAAGACTTTTAAGATGCCAAATATCTTTGTTACCACTGCTCTTGTGTCTCTTGTGATTTTTCGCTACTTTTGTGTTTCATCTAGATCTGGTTGATATTATGGACTATTTATCTTTTGGAACACTTGTTTTCCTCTTTCTATTATCATTTCAATTGATGCACCTAGATTGTTTATAATAACCGTAGTACTTCAAAATTTACTGTTTGTTTACCGAGTGGATAGTGTTCAGTGTTGGGTACTTGTGTAGTTGTAAGTCACTACCTTACTACCGTATCAAAACTACAAATCATTTTGTAAAGCCAACAAGATTCGACTCGCTTGAAGTATCATCATCACCAAAATACACGTTTATATTTCAACTCTGATACGCTAACATCTCTATAACGACGATATATCAATTTCAGAATAAATGTACAACGAATTTTTTTAACAAATTCAATAAAGCTCCATCTCCCTCTTGTCTTGTAGATTGTGAACCTTTGATCGTAGCCTCGACCCTCTGTTGGTTTAACCGTTTAAGCTTGAAGGGAGCTTGAGACTTAAGCTATTCTAAGCCTATTTGGAATAAGGTTCCTAGAGAGATTAGGACTTAAAGTATGTTTAGATAAAACAAAAAAAGATTCCTTAACCCGTGAACATCTATGGCCAACCAAACACGGACACCTAGGTCCTGACAAAAGAAAGAGCATTGGATACGGATAAATACATAATAACATACGAAATTGTAACACCCTTTCGTCACTTTGAATGCAGTAATAGCCATAAGATATAGAAGAAACCAAAATCGCATCTGATTCACAGCCACAATTTGACTAAAATTTTAATTTAATAATTGGTCATTGGGAAAAAGGAAGGATTATAAAAAAATATACCATTACATTTTGACATATCCATTTTCTAATACCTTTTATTAATAATTGGATATTGTGACAAAATCTTAATCTGGTGGGGATCGTCATTATGCATCATTATCATAGACTAAGACATTATTATGGGTGGTGTTTCCACAATTTTTTTGCATTTGTGGGATCTTTTTCCCCACCATTATTGGAGAAAACCCACAATTCTAAAACACACACATCTTAGAAATAAATGGAGAGATATACATATGCATATTAAGTATATATAGATGATATATATTTTCATTGATTTGACTTTGTGAGAAGGGTCCTCTTTTTTTAGGTCAAAAGAACACCGACCTATCATTGTTTCCACATTCATGATTAAATATTGTAAGATCATAACTAACTTTTAAAATTTGAGTAGAAACAATAAATTTAATGTTGGGTTTTTTTTGCCTTTGTATCATTCTTTTTTCTTATGCAATTGTCAATTGATACTGAACACAATTTTCACAAATTGGATATGCCACTTAACCAAATCATAAATAATCAACATACAATATGAATAAAATCTAATATTGATATAGAATATTTCCATTGATCAACTTACACAAAATAGCAATTATCAAAAAAAACAAAAAAAAATAAAACTTTCACAAAATCAAATATCAATAATATTAGCTTCAAATAGCACTCCCAATGTTCTAAAATAACTTACATTGGTTTTAGCAGACATGATAATGTTTTATAGGATATCAAATATATTCAATCATATTTTACAAGTGTCAAACTCAATCGCGATCTTTTATTTACTTAAACCAATTGTTTGAAATAGAAAGCAAGGTTTTTCCTTTCCTCCCCATCATTGCAATATAGTGACATATATGAACGTAATCAAAACACATGTTTCACAACAAACTTAAGACTTTTTTGTTAAAATAGAACTATCTTGTTCATAATCATATTTATTAAGATACTCATAAGTCATAAAGATAATATATGTTATTATATAGTATCATGTGAAAATTATCTATATCTTAATAATCTTTATCAATATCTTGGTTAGAATTAGGTTGTTTAACATTGATGACGGTCTCGCCATTTCCAAAACTCGCAAAAACCCATTGTTATCACGGAATTGAGGTATAGATCATTGATGTACAAGAAAAAACATGAAGCAAGACATAAACCATCTTTTTACGCTCTATAGATCTTTTTCCTCGACTACCACAATCGTTGTGGTTCAGGCTGGACCCTTTCTAACCAAGGACATATTTTCTTCCATGACAATTGCTGAAACGACCGACTTTTTTTTTTTTTTTTTTTTATTTTTTTTTATTTTTATTTTTTTTTTTTATTTTTTTTAAATAATAAATATAATATAATAATTAACTACAACTATTGGTCCCATACCCACTAGCCACCTAACCACATTCACAATCCAACAGCAGAACAACATACCAATAAATATCCAATAAACCAATAACCAATAACCAAATAAATAATATCCAGCATTAATTCCAAACAGCATAAATCAAATAACCAGCAATCCTAACAATGCTCTAAGACTCAATTCTAGCAACCTAACAATGTCAGGTAACCAATCAATCAAGTCCCTAGAACATCCTCCTCTTCATTGCCTTTGATTCCACGATCACACTTTGCCTTTACCTGCACCACAAACACAAATTGAGATGCATGAGTATTTGATAAACACTCAGTGAGGCAATCCTCCCATCTACTGGGCTATACACACAAGCAATAAGATCTCTACATGCCACAAACAACAATCAATAAAACAAACCAAACAAAATACAAAGCATACAACGATCCATCGTAGCTGAAAGAAGGGTGTCGACCGACACCATACTGGTGTCGACCGACACCCTGCCCGACATTCCCGAAAACCCTAGTTTGTGTCGACCGACACCTCCACATGACATCGATCGACACTCGCCAAAGTCCCGAGCCGTCCTCGCGTTGGTGTCGACCGACACCCCAACTGGTATCGACCGACACCGTTGCCGAGCAGCGATTCCCTTCGATCAAAAACTCCAAATCTCGCCTCCAATCTTCTCCAATCCGCTCCTTGCACTCCCAGAAGCCAAACCCAGCCAAAACAGCGACGAAATACCATAGAGGACTCAAAGAAACAACCACATAAGCACCAAATCACATAAAATCTAGAGATCTTAGCTTAGATAAGCCATGGTCATGCACTCACCTCTTTCGAGAAGATTCTGACCAACAAGAACGAATTCCCTCACTCCTAGCAAGCTTCTAACACCTTCCCAGCCTTAGATCTCCCAAGAACAGCAAGGAATCTCTCAATCTCTTTCCAAAAGCTCCAGAACACTTTTCTCTCTTTCTTTTTCTCTAAAAGCGGCCAAATAACACCAAAAACACGACCCTAGGTCGTTTCCCCTCTTTTACACTCGATTTAGGGATTCCCTAAACCAACCACGCAAACCGGACAAATAAAATTGAACCGACCAAACCGGCCATAACTGGTGTCGATCGATGCCTCACTAGAAGGTGTCGATCGACACCCTTACCAAAATACCAAAAATTGGTTTGCGGGTGTTACAATTGCAAGAGGTTATTTAAATATTGTCTTGAGACAGATGAAGTACGTCTCATCGAGAGAGGCATCTCTGTTCTATCTCCTTTCGTTTTAAATTGCTCCTACTACGACTGGAAGCCATCACATCTAAGTATCGAGCTGAGCCGGAAATAAGTACTTTTAAGATCTCAAATATTTTTGTTATCACTGCTATTGTGATTTTTTTGTTACTTTTGTGTTTCATCTAGAACTTATGACTATTTATCTTGTGGTATACTTGTTTCCCTCTTTCTATTAACACTAGGAAACATCATCCCGCACATAGTGCAGGATAAATTGACTCAAACAAAATTATTATAAGTAAAATTATTATTTTAGGTTTAATATTTGTTTGTGTAAAAATCTTATATAATATGAGAAGTTTTTATTCTAACTTTGCCTGCCAATCCGATATTTGGCGCTCTATATTTGTGACACATGTCTCTCTCACTAATTAATCTTAAATTAAAAAAATTTATATACTTTTATTTATTTATTTATATCTTATATGGTGGATAGTTTGCTTTAAAAAATAAAATTCACATTGTTACAAAAATATATTCTTCCAGCTTTTTAGTTTTAAAATAATATATTTCCTAATGTAAGAATATATCATATAGCTTAAAAAAAAAGCTACTGATCAAACCAATTAAAACAAAAAAAAAAATCATACTTTTAAAGTAAAAATTGAAACCAAGTTCATTTATGATAGACTAATTTAAAAATATAGAATATGTACTAATATATTTTAAAAATCACATTGTATTCAATAATCATATATATTGTATTGAAGACAAAACTCAAATAAAATTAAATTGTATTTAATATTCTATAAGTTACCGTTTGACTATCTTTAAAATGTATGTATTAAAAGAAAATAAAAATATCATAATGGTATCATAACATAACCTTTAGTTTTAACATATAATATATTTCCTAATGAAGCATATACCATATAACCTAATAATAAAACTACTGATCAAAAAAATTAAAACAAAAAAAGTTTTAATACTTTTAAACTAAAAATTGAAGCCAAATTAATTTATGATAGAATAATTTAAAAATATATATATGTTTTAATATATCTAAAAATCACATTGTATCCAGATAAAATTAAATTATATTTAATATTCTATAAGTTACATTTTGACTCTCTTTAAAACATATGTACTAAAAAAAATAAAAATAACATAATTGTTTAATCACCCCATGAAATAATAGAAAACAATAGTTTACAAAATAATTTAATGGTAATTATAGTATTGATTTTTAAATGATTAGAAAATAGATATAATATATCAAATCTGAAAACATTAAATTTGACACACTTTTCTTTTCATGAATTTTATTCAAAATTTAATACGAGATATAGGCCCTGATTGGTAACGGCTGTTATTTGTGGCTGTATATGCTTTGACTGTAAAGACTTTGTTGTAGAGACTTTTGCTGTAGAAACTTTAACTGTTAAAACTTTAATGGCTGTTATTTTTATTGTATGTTTTTAATAAATATGAATTATGCTAAGAATAATAACTTTTAAAAATACAAAAACTCATAAAAATGAATAGATAAATATTTTCAACAAATTAAAAAATATAAAGATATGACATAATTGATTATGTGTTATAATGGTTGTTGATGCAAAAATAATTATGAAAAGTGGATCTCAAAATAACAGAAACAAAAATCTATTATTAATGAATTATTTTATATTTGTGATAAATTATATATAGATTGAAAATGAATGTTTTAATCATCATGGATAATAAAAAAGAGCAAAACATTTATAGTTTTATTATTATTTATTTTTTTACAGCCAAAAAAGTCTCACATTTGTGACTTAAAAAATTTGTACATACAAACTAAAAAAATGGGCAGTTAAACTTTTAAGACTTTTAAAAAAATTTAAACAATAAAAGCATGATTGGTAAAATTTTGGCTTTTAAAATTTTAAATTAATTTTAAAGCCTTAAAAGTCTCTCCTAATCAGAGCTATAGTATAAGATATTTCATAAATTTTTATGACTTGAGCCATATTTTAATATGCATTATTCCAATTTTTTATATTAAGGGTGATTACTAGATTAGAGAGTAAACACTTGAGCATATGATAAATCGTGAGTACACTTATTAATTATTCAAAATAATCATTGGTGATTCTTCTGTTACCTTGTAAAACATATTGTCTAGATTCATAATCTCATTAGTATAGTACAAAATTCAGGTTTTAGAATTCATTTATTGATAGGATGAATTTGAGTCGGTCTGATTTTTTTTCTCACATATCTTATTTTAAAATCATCAAAATATGATGGAAAATTCAACATATAGATATTATAAGTTTAAATATAGTTAATTAAAATAAACATTAGATGTAAGTTAAAATAAATTAGAAATGAAGTTATATCAGAAAAATAAATGGAATGTATGTATTGTTGATATCAATTTTTCTGATTTTGTCTTCCCTTCCATGATCTACACCAATTGACATGTTAGAGTGTTCATATTTTTTTACAATTAAAAGAACATAATGAATAAAGATAGAGACAAGGAACGAGAAATAACTCGTCTTCATAGAAGTATAACACATTTTAAGCATTCATATAGAGTTACTAAGTCACAAGATGTTAGGAGGCTAACTGAAGAAAATTAAACCGTAACAACATATTGTGGTGTCAAAAAGAAAATCAAATATTAAGATTGAGTTAAAGAATATATAAAGTTGTAAAACCACTCGCAAAAAGATAAATATTTATCAATTATTTTTCTTTACGATTGAGACTAAAACATAATTTTTATTTATTTATTTTCATGTTTACTGAGTATCTACACAAACTTCATGTGTACTAAGACTATCTCCAATATATATTCTATTTTTTTACTCTAAAATAGAGCATAGTTTTTTCAATGTATCAATCTATTGTATACTCTAAAATAGAGTAAGTGTAAAATATTAAAGTTGCATATAGAGTAATCCTACCATTTATTCTATTTAGAGTAAGATATAGAGTAGGGTTAGAGCAAATGTTACTCTATAACAGAGTATTGACTTTAAAATAGAGTGGAGTTGGAGATGCTCTAAGAACCTAACAATTTATCACAAAACAATAATATCCAAAACAACAAAACTTTGAGGGATTTAATTACTTCAATCAAAAAAAATTTCGATATGTTTTGTTTATTTTATTTTGCGTCCAAACATTAAGAACCATATTAAACATTTTTTTTAAAAGATCATATAATAACAAATTATATTTCAAAAATATATTTCTAAATTTAAGATATATCATAATTAATAAAATTAAAATAAAATATATCTCGCGCTTTGCGCAGCCTATTTCTAGTAATATAATAAAATTGACTCAAATTGTTGTTAATTTTTTTAATAAAAATATAGATGATATATATTTTCATTGATTTGACTTTGTGAGAAGGGTCCTCTTTTTTTAGGTCAAAAGAACACCGACCCATCATTGTTTCCACATTCATGATTAAATATTGTAAGATCATAACTAACTTTTAAAATTTGAGTAGAAACAATAAATTTAATGTTGGGTTTTTTTTTTTGCCTTTGTATAATTTTTTTTCTTATGCAATTGACACTGAACACAATTTTCACAAATTGGATATGCCACTTAACCAAATCATAAATGAAACAAATCTAATCAACATACAATATGAATAAAATCTAATATTGATATAAAATATTTCCATTGATCAACTTACACAACAATGCAATTATCAAAAAAAAAAAAACTTTCACAAAATCAAATATCAATAATATTAGCTTCAAATAGCACTCCCAATGTTCTAAAATAACTTACATTGGTTTTAGAAGATGATAATGTTTTATAGGATATCAAATATATTCAATCATATTTTACAAGTTTCAAACTCAATCGCGATCTTTTATTTATTTAAACCAATTGTTTGAAATAGAAAGCAAGGTTTTTCCTTTCCTCCCCATCATTGCAATATAGTGACATATGTATGAACGTAATCAAAACACATGTTTCACAACAAACTTAAGATTTTTTTGTTAAAATAGAACTATCTTGTTCATAATTGTTGGACATGGACTGCGCCCCAATATGCCATTCGGCCCAACAAAGTGATTTTAGCCCGACGAAATCACATGAAAGACATTAATAATCCGTAAAGGGCAATCTCGGGAATTCACGGTGGGAACCCTAGAAAACCCTCGGTCTACAGTCCACTATATAAAGAAACAGTACTCATTGGAGAAGGGGGATCAGACTCACGTACAATACCCCGAGAGCAAAACTTTGTGTCTAATCATAGTTATTGTTTCCTGTATAATTCTCGTTAGCTTCCGAGCTCGTCATTGTTCGCTTGTTAGTTCTCCTGTGAACTGACGAGCACAATCTTGACTCGTTTTAGTGACGACCTCACATCTTTATCGTTAATAAAAGAACAACCTTCACTCTTCCCCCAAAAATCGATATTTATTTAGAGTTGTGCAATCCCCAGTACAAACAATTGGCGCCCACCGTGGGGCAAGAGTAGAGCGCTTCTTTTGACGAATCAATACCGACGGTCCTCACTTCCTCGAAGTTTCAAGATCCATGACGAACCCTAGCGACGATCTCAACGAAGCAACGAAGCAACCGACGGAGCAACCGACGGAGCAGCGATGGGGGCGCACGAGAACACGAACCGTACCACCTCTACCCCCTTCAACCGTCTCAGCTGAAGGCTCTTTGCCGAGCACGACACCTCCACCAGCGCCCGACGCGCCCTTCGAGCCTCTTACAACTGCTGCAGCCGGACCTGTCGCCGACCAGCTGGTAACTAACGCCACCGCTCTCCTCAGCGCCGCCCTTACCAGCGCTGCCGCTCTCCCCAGCGCCACTCTCACTAACGCTGCCGCTCTCCCCAATGCTTTGTCTGTCCAAAAGAGCAGACTCGACGACCTGATGCAAGTCATACTCGATCGACTCAACGGTCAGGAGGTGCGAACAAACAAACGGCTCGAAGCAATCGCGGCGGCGCAAAAAGCATTGCAGGACCAAATTAACAGACTCCAGCAAAGAAGGCACGATCGTCGACACACAAGCTATCCTGCCGACCTAGACACACTACCACCCCTGTCACCGCCAGTCGAAGAACGCTCAGAGAGTCATAGACGCCGACTGACGTCCATCATCGAAGGATCCTTCGACGACCACACCAGAGACGCGGCGCCCGCCGAACAAGATCAAACCCACCATCGTAGCAAGCGTAGTAGGAGCCAGCCGACTCCAACACTGTTACACCACCATCCGCGAGACAACCTGAAAGATTACAAGGATTTAAAAATCCATTAACTCGAAGAGATCGTAAAGGACATCTCGGCCAAGATACATCGAGCAACAAGCGCTGCCCCCAACTTGGAGAAGGTGCTCGAAGAGGCTCAACGCTCACCCTTCACGACAAGAATCTCTAGCGTTCGCGTTTGTTACATCAACAAGTTCAAGTTCATTCCGTACAACGGGCTAACTGACCCAAAACCTTTCTTAACATCGATGAGTATTGCAATCAACCGAGCAAACTTTAGTCCTGAAGAATATGATGCCGGATGCTGTCAGATGTTTGTGTAAAACTTAGCCCTTGACGCACTAAGTTGGTTTTCTCGTCTTGAAGCCAATTCTATAGATAGCTACTATGAGCTCACCGCTGCTTTCCTACAACACCACTCGACCTTTATGATAAAGGGAGCTTCTAACGCTGATCTCTGGACGATGTACCAAGAGGACGACGAATCGCTCAGAGAGTTCATGGAACGATTCAAGAAGGTTGTTTCAAAGCTCGCCATTGCAGACGATACTGCGATCTCTGCTCTCCAAAATGCTCTCGCATATGGGTCTCGCTTCAGGGATGATATTATCATATACGAGCCTCTGACTCTCGATGACGCACTGCACCGAGCTAACAAGTACATCGAGATAGAAAAAGAGAAAGACGCATGGTCAAACCATCCATTAAGATAACCGGTTGTGTAACTCAGCCAAATCGAAGAATAACAAGGCGCCTTGGGCCAAAAAAAAAAAAAAAAAAAAAAAAGAACGCTCGTACTACCGAGCTCTCCCTCTGTAATATGAACTACGAATGGCTTGATCCCTTTCTAAGGGTACGTAGGCAGCTCGTCAAAAGGCACAGCTATACCAAAAAAATAAAAACAAAAGTTTGAACACTTCAAAACCAAAACGAGCTCTCTCGAACGAGTCCGTCTCAGCGAGATGTCCAGCTCTTACATCGACCCTCTAGCCAAGGGAACGATTTAAATCGCGTTCCTCATGGATGCAGCGGTGAAATAATCCGCACAAAATAAGCCGACCCAGATCGCATTCAGCTAGCAGGCGGTTAAGTTTGTTTAAGCCGAGTTCTCACTCGCACTCTCTTGCCGACCTCGTGGCACACACAGGGTAAGCCGGACACCAAGGCTGCACCTAAAAGGTATGACGAGCTCATCTCGATTACCACCCTAAACATTTGGTATTCGGCACACGTAATAGGATAAGTCAAGAGACGTCTTGCACCGTAAAATACAACTCGATACCAAAGATAGGAAGAACACAATTTTATTCCATAATCAAAGAGCAAACAAGTTCAAAATAACACAACCAACAAAAGGTCATGCTCGGCACAAGTTCAATTTCTCCTACTACGACTGGAAGCCAGCACATCTAAGTATGGAGCTGAGCCGGAAACAAGTACTTTTAAGATCTCAGATATTTTTGTTATCACTGCTATTGTGATTTTTTGTTACTTTTGTGTTTCATCTAGAACTTATGACTATTTATCTAATGGTATACTTGTTTCCCTCTTTCTATTAACACTAGGAAACATCATCCCTCATATAGTACAAGATAAATTGACTCAAACAAAATTATTATAAGTAAAATTATTATTTTAGGTTTAATATTTGTTTGTGTAAAAATCTTATATAATATGAGAAGGTTTTATTCTAACTTTGCCTGCCAATGCGATATTTGGCGCTCTATATTTGTGACACATGTCTCTCTCACTAATTAATCTTAAATTAAAAAAAATTATATACTTTTATTTATTTATTTATATCTTATATGGTGGATAGTTTGCTTTAAAAAATAAAATTCACATTGTTACAAAAATATATTCTTCCAGCTTTTTAGTTTTAACATATAATATATTTCCTAATGAAAGCATATATCATGTAGCTTAAAAAAAGCTACTGATCAAACCAATTAAAACAAAAAAAACAATTCATACTTTTAAAGTAAAAATTGAAACAAAGTTCATTTATGATAGACTAATTTAAAAATATAGAATATGTACTAATATATTTTAAAAATCACATTATATTCAATAATCATATATATTGTATTGAAGACAAAACTCAAATAAAATTAAATTGTATTTAATATTCTATAAGTTACCGTTTGACTATCTTTAAAATTATGTATTATAAGAAAATAAAAATATCATAATGGTATCATAACATAACCTTTAGTTTTAACATATAATATATTTCCTAATGAAGCATATACCATATAACCTAATAATAAAACTATTGATCAAAAAAATTAAAACAAAAAAAGTTTTAATACTTTTAAACTAAAAATTGAAGCCAAATTAATTTATGATAGAATAATTTAAAAATATATATATGTTTTAATATATCTAAAAATCACATTGTATCCAGATAAAATTAAATTATATTTAATATTCTATAAGTTACATCTTGACTCTCTTTAAAACATATGTACTAAAAGAAAATAAAAATAACATAATTGTTTAATCACCCTATGAAATAATAGAAAACAATAGTTTACAAAATAATTTAATGGTAATTATAGTATTGATTTTTAAATGATTAGAAAATAGATATAATATATCAAATCTAAAAACATTAAATTTGACACACTTTTCTTTTCATGAATTTTATTCAAAATTTAATACGAGATATAGTATAAGATATTTCATAATTTTTATGACTTGAGCCATATTTTAATATTCATTATTCCAATTTTTTTATATTGAGGGTGATTACTAGATTAGAGAGTAAACACTTGAGCATATGATAAATCGTGAGTACACTTATTAATTATTCAAAATAATCATTGGTGATTCTTCTGTTACCTTGTAAAACATATTGTCTAGATTCATAATCTCATTAGTATAGTACAAAATTCAGGTTTTAGAATTCATTTATTGATAGGATGAATTTGAGTCGGTCTGATTTTTTTTCTCACATATCTTATTTTAAAATCATCAAAATATGATGGAAAATTCAACATATAGATATTATAAGTTTAAATATAGTTAATTAAAATAAACTTTTAGATGTAAGTTAAAATAAATTAGAAATGAAGTTATATCAGAAAAATAAATGGAATGTATGTATTGTTGATATCAATTTTTCTGATTTTTGTCTTCCCTTCCATGATCTACACCAATTGACATGTTAGAATGTTCATTTTTTTTTACAATTAAAAGAACATAATGAATAAGAATAGAGACAAGGAACGAGAAATAACTCGTCATCATAGAAGTATAACACATTTTAAGCATTCATATAGAGTTACTAAGTCACAAGATGTTAGGAGGCTAACTGAAGAAAATTAAACCGTAACAACATATTGTGGTGTCAAAAAGAAAATCAAATATTAAGATTGAGTTAAAGAATATATAAAGTTGTAAAACCGTGAAGTGACCTTAGTGCAGTGGCAGGAGGTAAGTCCATTTGTAGAAGGCACCATCACACCCGGGATCGAGTCCCGGTTCCTACGAATGTAGGAATTTGGCTAATGGGCCGGCCAGTTGTGGCCCAAAAAATTGTAAAACCACTCGCAAAAAGATAAATATTTATCAATTATTTTTCTTTACGATTGAGACTAAAACATAATTTTTATTTATTTATTTTCATGTTTAATGAGTATCTACACAAACTTCATGTGTACTAAGACTATCTCCAATATATATTCTATTTTTTAATCTAAAATAGAGCATAGTTTTTTCAATGTATCAATCTATTGTATACGCTAAAATAGAGTAAGTGTAAAATATTAAAGTTGCATATAGAGTAATCCTACCATTTATTCTATTTAGAGTAAGATATAGAGTAGGGTTAGAGCAAATGTTACTCTATAACAGAGTATTGACTTTAAAATAGAGTGGAGTTGGAGATGCTCTAAGAACCTAACAATTTATCACAAAACAATAAAATCCAAAACAACAAAACTTTGAGGGATTTAATTACTTCAATCAAAATTTTTTTTGATATGTTTTGTTTATTTTATTTTGCGTCCAAACATTAAGAACCATATATATAAATCCTTTATAATAAAAGAACACATATTCAACATTTTTTTTTAAAAAAATCATATAATAACAAAATATATTTCAAAAATATATTTCTAAATTTAAGATATATCATAATTAATAAAAATAAAATAAAATATATCTCGCGCATTGCGCAGCCTATTTCTAGTATATAACTAGATTAGGACCCGTGCTAGAGCACGGGTTGAAATTCCTTTTATTTATATCGTAATTTTTATATAACATATAATTTATGTGATTGTGTTTAAAAAAATTCCTTTCATTTATATCGTAATTTTTATGCAATAAAATCATATGCTAAATATGATGGCCTAAAAAAAGACACATATATGGTAAGTTATATATTGTTAATGATTCTAGCACGAGTTGAAATTCTTTTTATTTATATTATAATTTTAGAATAAAATACGATCCCGAAGATCATGATTAATGCTAGATTAGGACCTTAAAAACTTTTAAAATCAATCATATAAATTATATTTTATTCTAAAATTATAATATAAATAAAAGAAATGTCAACCCGTGTTCTAGCACGGGTCTTAATATATCATTAAGGTTTAATTTTTAATTTCTAAATACGATCTCAAAGATCACTATTAATATTGTTAAATTATCGAGATTTGATATCTTTTTTATGATTGAAAGTAAATTTTTATCCCTTTAATAACTTTTTTATTGATGTGGTTTGTCAATAAAATCTGTGGAAAATAAATTGGTAATATTGTGATTCTAGATATTTAGACCCATATACATGTGATCTTCCGAAAATAAAGTTTGGAATATCCATGAACTATCAATTTGGAATATCTCGTTTACGATTTGTAGTTACAATTAAGATTTCATTTGTTATAATTAATCTATGGATTAATTTATAACTTATGTATAACCTATTTGTAACCATTTATTAAAATTATAAAGTCTATCAAAACAATGTTGTGTACTTCCCTTTTATTATAAAGGGGATAAAATTGACTCAAATTTTTGTTAATTTTTTTTAATAAAAATATACAATGGCATGAAATGTGAATAATAATAATTAATGTGGGCAAATTGCAAAACAATGTTCGATTTTTCACAAAATGCTCCTCTTAGGATAACTGTAGTACTTCAAAATTTATTGTTCGTTTACCGAGTGGATAATGTTCAGTGTTGGCTATTTGTAGTAATTCTAACCAAGATATTGATAAAGATTATTAAGATCTAGTAATACTCACTTAAAATAAGTATCATCATCACCAAAATACACGTTTGTTTATATTTCAACTCTGATACGAGAACATCTCCATAACGACGATATATCAATTTCAAAATTAATGTACAACGAATTTCTTTAACAAATTCCTTATACTTGGTTGTGGTTTGTATTCAAAGCAAAGGAAATCGAGAAGCTGTGTACTAGTTTGACAAAGTCAACTTGATCATATGCCAGAAATGTCTTGTAATAGGCATAAACAAAACAAAATAAATCTTCCACCCACGCACAAGAAGTCAGATCAAGTAGCCAAACTCTTTACATATTATAATCTTTGTAACTAAAGCCTTTCAATTTTCTTTGGTTTAGCGTGTCCATCTTATGAAAAAATACAATATGACAAGTGTTGCGATCATACCAGCGTATTTGATCCAAGTATCAACACGATTGCTCCTCTCAATGAGCCTCAGTACCGAGCTGGAGAGCCCTACGGTGTTCAGAACATCCAAAGCTTTACGTTGTGCCCTCTGTGACAGATCCAAAAACCCAATGTGAGAAAACCTTAATGGCATCAAAAATCAAGTTTGTGTGGCATATAACACAGATTACGATTCGGTTAAGGTTAAGCATATCATGATAATTTAATCAAACTCAATGTATATTTGCATAATGTGAGCTCGCTCTGCCTAACAAATCCGCTCTCTCTTTAGTTTCCAACATCTTTCTCTGATTCCTCGACATGTATTTTTCCAAACTCTGGTTCAAATACTCAGCCTCTTCTCCAACTTGCTCAGTCTTGATGAGCTTAAACTAAATCACCCTAACGTTCGAGAAGCACTACTTATGAGATTCAGAAACCAGTATAAATCGAGAAGCAGCTAATATGCTTTGTGATTTCAGCTAATATGCTTTGTGATTTCAACACAGAGTATACACAAGAACTTGGACTAAATCACCCTAACGTTTGAGAAGCACTACTTCTTTGTGATTTCAACACAGAGTATAGAAGAACTTGGACTAAAACTACTCTTATGTATTCAAGAGATTTGCATTGATCACTTGCAGATGAATTTAGAATATGAGAGGAATTAAACAAGAACCTTCTCCAGAGATCTGATAAGCCTCATCGGGTCTACGTGAGGAGGAAGAATAGAGAAGAAGGAGCACGTGAGAGCTAAGAGGAGAACACGTGCGAGTCAAAGAAGAGAATTGTATATAAACTTGTAAAAACAGAGTGAGTCTTTTATGTGATTTGTGTTGAACAGAGTCTCATGTGACTTTGAGGAATTCGGTTATGTCTAGCTGCGTATAGAGATCGATTCCGTTATCAGTTGTAACCGTTCATTCAGATAATAAAAGAAGAGTTCTTTTCTTATCAATTGGTGCGTAGTGATCTTGGGTTGAATCTAACGCAATCGACGACGAGTTAGGGTTTGCGAATTGGGGATTTGATCAATTCATCGGAGACGACATTCACAACGATGGCGATAAGGATCGGATTATCACCGGTGCGGGAATTATCAGAGGAGGAACAACACGGCGAATCTTTGGCGGACGTTTACGATCAGTTAGGCGCGATGAAGAAACAAGAAACCAAATTGGAGAACAAGTTAGATGTTTTGAGCAATGAGATGCGTTCGCGTGATCAGAAACTAGAAGATTTGACGAGGAAATTGGAATTGGTGCTCAGCTCTTTACCAAGAATCGAAACATCTCGTGAAGTTGGTGGTTCGAGTCAAGCGAGGCCGTTACAATCCCAAGATCATCACAGTCAGGTACGCTTTTCAAACTCGGAACCTTGCCATAGCAACATTAGGCCTGGGCTTAGGGAGAATTTGATTAAGAACGTTGAGATGCCAATCTTTGATGGAGCTGGAGTCTACGGTTGGGTAGCTCGTGTTGAGCGATTCTTTCGCATTGGGGGCTATAACGATGAGGAAAAGCTCGCATTGGTATCAGTCAGCTTAAGTGGAGAGGCTTTGAGCTGGTACAACTGGGTTGTGAACACGAGACAGTTTGGAAGTTGGGTTCAGTTCAAGTCGAGTTTGATGTTGAGGTTTGGAAACCTGAAGATACGAGGTCCAAGTCAGAGTCTTTTATGTATCAAACAGACCGGTTCAGTAGCTGATTACATACAAAGATTTGAGGATTTATCATCCCAAGTCAGTGGTCTTGATGAGCAAAAGTTAGAAGGTATATTCTTGAATGGCCTAACACAAGAGATGCAAGAGCTGGTCCATATGCAAAAACCAAGCAATCTCGATGAAATAGTGGCTGAAGCGAGAGCTATGGAGTCTAGCATCATGAGGAGAGTGGTTAAGAAGGAACTGATGCTCGCTAATAAGGAGAATTCTAATGTGGACACTAAAGGAAATTCTCTTTATAACTCCAACAACTGGAAAATGAAGACGGTGATCACTGATCAGACGATGAACAATGATAAACAAGTTGCTAGAGTTGAGCAAAGGCCGCGAAGACATAATACAAAGGAGGAATTAGATGAGAAGAGAAGGAAAGGGATTTGCTTCAAGTGTGATGCCCCATGGTCCAGAGATCACAAGTGCCCCAACAAGGAGTTGAGAGTGTTAACTGTGTTTAACGGCTTTGAAGTGGAAGTGTTAGAAGAAAGTCATGAAGAAGAAATTACAGAACCTATGGGAGAATGTATGGCACTCTCATTTGCATCGTTTAGAGGATTTTAAGGACCAGCTACAACCAAAGTGAGAGGGTCAGTAGGGAAAGAAGCTGTTATAATCATGCTTGATAGTGGAGCAAGCCATAATTTCATTTCTCCTGCAGCTGTGAAGAAGTTGAAACTTAAATGTAGAGATGATCCAAACCTAAATGTCAAGTTGGGAAATGGCATATTAGTAAATGGATTAGGAGTATGTGAGAAGGTCACTTTTTCTGCTCAAAACCTGGAGTTTACAACCGATTTCATCGTGTTAGAACTGGGGCAGATTGATGTGATATTAGGAGTTTATTGGTTAAGAACCCTTGGGGATTGTAGAGTGAATTGGGATAAGAATGAGATGTCATTCATCCATCAAGGCAAGATGGTATCACTGAAAGGAGAACCGGATTTAATGATTAGTAAGATGTCTTTTAAAATCATTAACAAGCGGTTATGAAGGGAAACCTAAAGGAGTGGCAGTGGAGTTGTGTAACCACCAAGTAGAGGAGATGGACAAAAGTATTGAAGCAGTGTTAACAGAATATGTGGGTGTGTTTGAGGTTCCCACATCTCTCCCACCTCTAAGAGGAAGAGAACACTCTATTTCGCTAATAAGTGGTACCACAACAGTGAGTGTTCGTCCTTACAGATACCCACACGCTCAAAAAGAAGTAATGGAACGCATGGTGAAGGAAATGTTAGATTCAGGCATCATTAGACCGAGCCAAAGTCCATTCTCCAGTCCAGTCTTGTTAGTAAAGAAGAAAGATAACAGTTGGCGTTTTTGTGTGGATTATAGGGCCTTAAATCGAGCTACGGTTCCTGACAAATTCCCAATCCCTATGATAGACCAACTGTTAGATGAATTGAATGGAGCTGTACTTCGAAGTTGGATTTAAGAGCTGGATATCATCAGATAAGAATGAGAGAAGAGGATATATCGAAAACAGCTTTTAGAATCCACGATGGTCACTATGAATTTCTCGTGATGCCATTCGGTCTCACAAATGCACCTGCGACTTTTCAGGCTCTAATGAATGAGATCTTCAGACCATACCTTCGGAAGTTCATCCTTGTGTTTTTTGATGACATCTTAGTTTATAGTTCGACGATACAACAACATGTTGAACATCTAAGAATTGTCATGAAGATATTGGAGGATAATCAGTTGTATGCGAACAGGAAGAAATGTCTATTTAGCCAGAAACAAGTGGATTACCTGGGGCATATTATTACTCAACAAGGAGTGTCTACTGACCCGGAAAAAACAAGAGCAATGGTGGAATGGGTCTCCCCAAAGTCAGTGAAAGAACTGAGGGGATTTCTGGGCTTAACAGGCTACTATAGACGGTTCATCAAAGGATATGGGATTTTAGCGAGACCGTTAACAGAGTTGTTAAAAAAGGATGGGTTCGAATGGTCAACAGAAGCTCAGTTGGCGTTTGACACTTAAGAAAGCAATGTCATCTGCTCCTGTTTTGGCTTTACCAGATTTTGAAGAGGTGTTCACGGTGGAAGCTGATGCTTCGGGTTTTGGTTTGGGGGCCGTACTGATGCAAAAGAAGAGACCAATAGCGTACTTCAGTCACGGATTAAGTGCGAAAGAACAACTCAAACCTGTCTACGAAAGAGAGTTGATGGCTATTGTTTTGTCAATCCAAAAATGGAAGCACTACTTATTTGGAAGGCACTTCATAGTCCATACAGATCAAAAAAGCCTGAAATTCTTATTAGACCAACGTGAAGTGACTATGGACTACCAAAAATGGCTTGTCAAACTGTTGAATTATGACTTTGAAATAGTCTACAAGCCAGGAGTAGACAACACCGCTGCAGATGGGTTATCACGGATGACACGACCAGAGGGAGTTTTGTTTTCGTATCAAGTGATGGCACTTACAGTTCCATCGGTGTTACAACTGCAAGATATATTTGATGAAGTTGATAAGGATGAGGAGTTAAAGAGAGAAGTACAAAGCTGTTTATCCAAACAATCAAGTAATGCGAAGTTTGAAGTGAGAAATGATAGATTGTGGTACAAGAATCGACTGGTACTACCCAAAAACTCGAAGTTTAAACAGTTGATCTTAAATGAGTATCACAACGGGCTGTTAGGGGGACATTCTGGGGTGCTTAAGACTGTTATGCGAATTCATCAATCATTTCACTGGGAAGGCTTACAGGCTATTGTTCAGAAGTATGTGTCAGAATGCGATACATGTCAGCGACACAAATACTCAACATTAGCACCTGCTGGTTGATGTTCATATATTTTACCATGTTTTCCCTTAGTTTATTCACATCTTTTGCATCTTTTTCTATCCTTTCTCACCATTATTGTGTAGCTTTAGGACTAATCATGCATTAGAGTATAGTTGCATTGCATTTGCATCTTTTCATGCATAAACAGGTGATTTTGGAGCTTAAGGAGCATGGAAGCAAAGGAGAAGAGATGAGTAGCAGTCATGAGGAGTAAACAAGGGAGTTAAAGGCTGAAGAACCAAGACCCGGAGTCCAGCTCGACCAAGCACTCGACCGAGTGGGAGATGGACTCGACCGAGTGGAGTTGCACCAAGGAAGCCAGCTCGACCTGTCACTCGACCGAGCACTGGTCGAGTTGACCGATTCGTGGACCACTTTGACTTTTCCTATTTTTAGGGCTTCCACCTTCCCCACTATATAAGGACTTGTACTGCAGCCACCTGAAGGAAGTTTTATCTAGATTCTATTCCAGCTTTTAAGAAACCTAGTTTTTACCTTTTTAGGATTTATTCCTTTTGCCTTTTATTTTCTTTTTGGATCTTGTTCTTAAAAAAAGAGAAATCCTCTCATACTTGTTGGTTCAATAACTTTCTAAGTATTGAGAATCTGAGTTTGATTTCTTCTTTAAAGTTGTAGATCTTTATCTTATCTATCTAATCATGCAAGTTTCAATAATTTCTGGGTTTATGATTTGTTTGATCATGTCTTGTTGTGAGTAGTCTTCTTAGGATCTTGAGGATGGGTTATGATAGATTGATCTTGTGGTGTATCTGATTTGATCAAGCTTGATTGTTGTAAATCTCTTCTGGGCTAGATGTTCTTAATGCTGATCCTATATCTGAGAGGGTAGGATCTGATCTCAAGCTTTTTAGCATCACACCAATGTTTAGAAAGCATAGATAAGGCTAGATCTAGAGCTTACCATTAGGCTTGCTAAGAGATTAGAGGTCTTGTTTGGTTTGAGATGTATTGCTTAATGCCTGCTTGTGTAGATTCTTTTCATTGTGAGAGCAAGTCTAGGATTGCATAGGTTTGATTGTCTCTTGACCATGAGAGTGGGAGAGACTTGTCTTAGATTAGTATGTCTAGAGGTCAGCTCATAGCTTTGCTTGAGATTTGTTGATTAAGTTAGATCACTACAATGATTAGTTTATCCCATGAATCCAACCTCAGGAACCTTCTTTGTTTATTGAATTCCTAGTTTAAATATCATCGTTTGCTTGTTGTTTGATTTGATTTAGCATTGCTCTGTTTTTCTTGTCTTGCTCTGTTTTCACGTTTTTACCCAACTCGACCACCCACTCGACCTACACTCGGTCGAGTGCTGATCGAGCTGTTCCCCAGATTTCTTGTTTATGTTTTGAGTTTGGCTTGTTTCATTCTTGTTTCATTCCTGTTTCATTTCCATTTGCATTCACTTAGCATCTAGTTCATTACTTGTCTTGCATTAGTTCTATTCTAGTATTTACAGTTCCTGTTTCTGTTTCTAGATCATAATCATATTGTCTTATTTGCATTTAGTTTCGGGAGAATCCATAGAAGATGACTCAAACCTCTCCAACCTCTCGATTCCGTCGCGAGCCTTGAGTAGAATCCTTTTCGTACTACTATATACCTCCGACAAGGATCCGCCTCCTCCGACGCTACCAGACGCCATTGTACGCAAATCAGAGATTTATTCGTAGAAGTTGAGTAAATATAACAAACGATTGTGGAGAAGAAACAAAGAAATAAGATAAGAAACATCGATATTGGTTCTACATTGTTTACTTATAAGAAATTACAGACAAGAACACACACATGACACAAATCTGTTATCCATAAACAAACATATGCAATGAAGTTCATACATGAGATGATTTGATGATAGCACAACGGACAAGTAACAAGACACCTCTTATTAGGCTAAGACAGAGTGACACAATCTCAATCTATATACATTTGAAACCTAACTAGTTTTGAACTTTAAGAAGTTCCAAGCAAGAACACAAACAAAAGTGTTAATCAAAAGATAATGAAATTTGCATACATGAGAGGAAGATTTGATGCGACGAGGAACCATGTTGCCTCCAATCTGAACTAACCCATCGGAAGTGAAAAATGTAATCCTTTCTTCAGGAACCCATTCAACTTCTGTAAAACAAAACAAAACAAAACAAATTGCCACAGATCACAACTGAAGAATTGCATATGATTTCAAGAAATGTGAATAAAGACTTCAAAAACTGTTACATTACACAATTCAAAAATGATCAAACAAGCATCATAACATAAAGATTGAGATCAGATCACCCTGATTTGGATTAGATCATATGAGAGTGTTAGATTTAAGATACCACTAACTCCGATTACAGAATCTCTCGCTTACAAACTGATAACAAACCATGAAACTAACCAGAACACACCATAGAAGAAGCTAGCACATCACAAGCTCTTCACCTAACTAAGATCAGAGACAAGAGCACATCACTCTCGCACTAACCATCAGAGAGCACATCACTCTCTCACTAGCACATCGCTAACATTCAACAACAATAAGCATAATCCTCAAAGTAGAAGCCGAGTCTCTATTGAAAGATCTTCAACTGCAAAGCCTCTCATAGAGAAAGAGTCTTTGCCCTCCTTTGCTAAGTCAGCTTAGTCAACACTTCAGTTGAATTTCTTTGTGCTCTACTCTTCTCACTTCCTCTTTTCTTCTCCTTGCTACCTCCAACCGTATCAGAGAGACCCTAATTTATAATCCAACAATAAAAATGAGCAAGACTCCGTAATTAGATTTACCGTTGTTAGCATCGGACCAAGGGAAGAAGCTGAAAGCATTGTCATCGGAGAAGCTACCGTAATGTGAAGCCTTAACGGCGAATCGAGAAGGCTTCCGAACGCGGGAAAGAAGAAGAGATGAGAATCGAGCGGGTGAAGGAGGATGATGATGATGAGAGTGACGAACAGGAGAGATGGTGAGGTGAGAGGAGAAGGTGGTGAAGAGAAGCGTAGTAGAGGTCTCCGCCATGAGAGCAGCACAAACACAGACAGAAACCACAGAAACAGAGAAGAAGTGACGTGAGAGGGCGTCAGGGCGATGGAGAAAGAAGAAGGGGAAAGGAGAAAATAGAGCGAGAGACTCTCTACGCCACATGCTCTTTTAACGCCGATGTGCCACGTGTTGTTTTGTAAATATTGAATGAATGTTGTGTGTTATTAACGTGTGCCTTGCGGCGTTTATATACAAGACTCGATGACTCGACGAACCCTAAACGTGGAGTGCCCACCAAGTAAATACACAAGTCGGTTTATACAATACAATATCGAGGCCCACTATACAACACAACCCAATACTCCCCCTCAAGATGGAGCGTGTAGATCACAAACGCCCAACTTGGACATTAGATTACCGAACTGAACTTTTCCCAATGCTTTAGTTAAAAGATCAGACAACTGCTCCTTAGTACCGATATGAGCAGTTGTAAGAACTCCGCTTTTGATGGCATCACGTACCCGATGACAATCGATCTCAATATGTTTCGTTCTTTCATGAAAGACTGGATTAGCAGCAATATAGAGAGCAGACTTACTATCGCAAAAGAGACGAGAAGGACCGGTTGGTGGGAAACCCAAATCTTTAAAGAGTTGTCGTAACCACATTATCTCACGCGTGGCAATAGACATTGCTCGATACTCGGCTTCACAAGACGACTGCGACACCACCTTTTGTTTCTTAGTCTTCCAAGAGATAGGAGACCCACCAAGAAAAGCAACATATGCGGTTAAAGAACGACGAGACAGCGGACAAGTCCCCCAATCGGCATCGCAATAAACCGAGAGTTGCAAGTCTGCACGAAAACTAAGTAAAATACCTTGTCCAACTGTTCCTTTAAGATAGGATACAACACGTAATGCAGCATCCATATGCCTCTCCCTCGGCTTCTGCATGAATTGGGACAAGATGTGAACAGAATAAGAAAGATCAGGTCGAGTATTGGCAAGATAAATGAGACGACCAACGAGTCTTCGATACGATGCGGGCTCCGGAATGTAAGGACTAGTATCCATAGCTAAGTGATGATTTTGCTCCATCGGTGTAACAGCAGGCCGTGAACCCAACAACCCTGTTTCACTGACAATATCCAAAGCATATTTTCTTTGTGTCAACATAAAACCTTCTTCATTACGGGCAATCTCAATGCCGAGAAAATATTTAAGCTTTCCCAAATCTTTCATACGAAAACACTCTCCGAGATATGTCTTAAACTTGCGAATGGCCTCACCATCATTACCACAAACAACGAGATCATCAACGTAAACTAAAACGCGAATCTCTACACTTCCACGTGTGTAAGTAAACAAAGAGTAGTCAGAATAGGACTGAACAAAACTGGCCTTAGTGAGAGCCATAGATAGCTTTTCATACCAACATCGCGGTGCTTGTCGCAAACCATAAAGAGATTTATGTAAGCGAAGCACTTTATTTGAGCTGAATATGTAAAACCTTGCGGAAGCTTGATATACACCTCTTCACGGAGATCACCATGAAGGAAACCGTTGTGCACATCCATTTGATGCACTTCCCAATTATTTGCCACCACAATGCGTAACAACGCGCGAACCGTTGTCATTTTGACAACCGGTGCAAAAGTTTCAGAAAAATCCTGACCAGCAACTTGTCGATTTCCCAACACCACAAGCCTTGCCTTATATCGTTCAATACTCCCGTTAGAGTGATACTTGATTTTATAAACCCACATTGTGTCGAGAGCAACCTTCCCCGGAGGCAAATCTGCGGCACTAAATGTGTTTGTTTCTTCAAGGGCTCCAACCTCTTTACCCATAGCATTCGTCCAACGCTTATCTTTGATAGCCTCTTTAAAACTTCGTGGTTCCACAGCCGCACTCACGGCTGCAAGAAACGCCTGATGCGAAGATGAAAACCGGGCATCAGTGATAAAATCAGTGAGAGGATAGAGTGAATTACCTTGGACTGTGTCGCGAGAATCGCTGATGGAGAGATCGGGAAGAACGTGATTATCGGAGTTATTTGCCACTGCATTATATAGCACATAATCTTTCAAACAAACAGACGATATCTTTTGACGTTTGCCCTGTCCCATTTCAGGTTCAGGCTGCGAAACAACAGTGTTGCGATCAGTAACACCAGTATCGTCAACAACCAGCGGCGGACTAGCCGGTAAAATAGGTCCAACTTCTAGGATGGCACCATCAAGCGCGGCTGGACTGACTTCCCGTACTTCGGGTTCAACAACATTAACAACCAAACCATTATCTTGGGTACTCCCCCTGTCGGTGGAGTTACTGACACTCCCCCTGTTTCCAACAGGTTCCGACCTATCAACAATCCAGTCAGTGTCACATGAGTTAAATGTAACACCACGAGGCGACTCTAGTTCCGACTGAACAAAGAAGGGAAATTCACCCTCCTCGAATATAACATCACGAGAGACAAAAAAATCATTAGTGTCCAAATCATATAGTTTCCAACCTTTCTTTCCGTACGGATATCCCACAAACACACACTTTCTACTACGAGGAACAAACTTGTCTTTGTCCCGAATCTGCTTATGTGCATAGCACAAGGAACCGAACACCCGCAAGTCATCATACACCGGTTGTTCTCCAAACAACACTTCATGAGGACATTTATTGTGAAGTAACTTTGTTGGCGTCAAATTGATCACATGTGCCGCCGTTAATACCGCTTCTCCCCAAAACTTTGTAGGCAAGTTTGCTTGAAATAACAAAGATCTTGCGACATTGAGGAGATGACGATGCTTTCTTTCCACTCTCCCATTTTGTTGTGGTGTTCCTACACAAGTTGTTTGATGCACAATCCCTTTTTCTCTAAAGAAAGATGATAAACAAAGAAACTCTGTTCCATTATCGCTTCTAACCATCTTAACTGCCTTCCCAAACTGTTTTTCGGAGTATGCACAAAAATTTTGGAGAACACTCTTAACTTCTGATTTTTCTAACAACAAGAACGTCCACACCGTTCGGGAAAAATCATCCAAGACTGTCAAAAAATAAGCTGCGCCATTAGAGGCTTTAATACGGTACGGACCCCATACATCGACATGGATTAAAGAAAAACACTCGCTTGTTTTATTAATACTATCAGAAAACATCTCTCTAGTTTGCTTAGCCCGAAAACATGTCTCACAATGACTTGGACTAGCAGAAACAGAAACACCAGAAAATAAAGGCATAGTAGATAAAACTGAATATGAAGGATGTCCCAACCGCTGATGCCACAAAACTTCATCAACTTTCCGAACTGTCTTGTTTACTCGAGCAGTCTTTACATCCGTAAAATAATAAACTCCATCACGTTCTGTCCCGGCTCCAATCAGCGTCCTCGAAAACCGGTCCTGTAAAACACACACCGCATCGGTGAAAAATGCAAAACAGTTAGAATGCTTCAAAAGCTTCGAAACCGATACTAAACTGCAATTCAAGTCTGGTACATATAACACTTCATATAAACTAATACGATCTGACAAACAAAACACGCCCGTTTGTGTCGACAAAGTTGTACTTCCATCTGCAAAACCAATTGTATACGGAGAAGTATTTTTGAGATTTGACATAACCGACAAATCTCCCGTCATGTGGTGTGATGCTCCTGTATCAAGAATCACATCTCCGTATTTCTTACCGATTAGCTTATCACTCCCACCATTGGATTTATCTTTGAGCAGCTGCGAGAGTGCTTGTAACATCTGCTCCGGAGTTAGGTCCGCGGAAGTTACGTTAGGATGTGGACTTGTTGCATACGCAACATTTACTTGACCTCTTCCTCGTCCACCAAGTTGACCACCGCGACCACCTCCTCGTGATTGGCCACGTCCTCCGCGACCGCCTCTCTCTGAAAAACATTCGGGATACCCTACGATCTGCCAGCAAGAGCTCTTTTCATGCCCAGCTCTACCGCAGTTAGAACAAAGCCGATCACGTCCTCTGTTTCCACCGGAGACTTGTACGCCAAAGCCACGACTCACAGAACCGATCACAGAGCCGATTACCTCCGTCACGGGATTCACGACGAGCTCCACTTGATTCACCGTTTCCTTGCTCTAGACGAGCCACGAACCCAACAGCTTCATGTTGTTGTTCACGAGCTTTAGCAGAGTTGAGTCTATCTTCTTCTCGGATAACTTTGCTATATGCCTTTCCGAGATCCGGCAACACGTCCGCTTCAATGATGGCAGTCACGACATGCCCAAACCTTGACTCGTCTAGCCCCATCACGAATTGGTGAACTCGTTCTTCTTCTCTCTCCTTTTCATATGTTGCCGCTGCTCCACACGTACACGTCGGTAGAGGGCGATATGTTTGGAGTTCTTCCCACATCTTAGCAAGCCTACCATAGTAGTCAATTACCGCTTGCCCATCTTGTTTACATGACGCCAGCTTAGCCATCAACTGATGCACACGCACCTTGTTCCCAACGGAGAACCGCTCCTTCAGATTTTCCCACAACTTGTGAGCATCGTTGATGAATGTCACCGTCGATCTCACACGAGGCTCAATTGACGTCCTCAACCACCCGACTATCATTGAGTTCACGCTCAACCACGACTCGAGATCCGCATGTCCCTCACACGTCTTTTTCAGACTCCCGTCGATGAAACCTGTCTTTCTCTTTGCTTGTAAAGCGTTCAACATCTCCGTAGCCCACTCGTTATAGTTATCACCCTTTAGTTGCACCGAGGTGATGAGAGCCCCTGGGTTATCGGATGAAAACACAGAGTAAGGAGACACAGCTACACCTTTGTCACCGGTCACGCTGGTCGTGACAATCTTTTTACTATCGTCACCCATCGTACGAACAAGAAACTTTCGGAACTTCCGAACAAGAAACAAAACAGAAAAAGAAACTCAAGAAATTTAGAAGCTTAGATCGAATTAGGAGGATCTATGCTCTGATACCATGTAAATACTGAATGAATGTTGTGTGTTATTAACGTGTGCCTTGCGGCGTTTATATACAAGACTCGATGACTCGACGAACCCTAAACGTGGAGTGCCCACCAAGTAAATACACAAGTCGGTTTATACAATACAATATCGAGGCCCACTATACAACACAGCCCAATATGTTTTAATATTTTTTTCTTCTTATTTCGTTTTTTTTCCAGGACCAAAGTATAAAGTACTAGCAATTGATCGCGCTACGCGCGGTAGTTAGATTAAGGTGTATTCTGAATTTTGTTATGTATTTTTTTTGGTTACGTTTGTTGTTGTATTTGATTTTGGTTGCTTATGAAACAACCCTTCCCGTTTTTTTTTTTTTTTTTTTTTTTTAATACCTTAATTTACTTGTGGTCCCATACCCACTAACATCCTAACAACAATCAATAACCGCGGATAACCAAATAAAACAAATTCCATTAAACCAAAAGAATTTCAACAATCAAAACCAATAACCAATACCATAAACCAAATAAAGAAATAACCAACAACTAACATCCTACAATGTTCCATTGACTTAATCTAGCAACCTAACAATAGCTAAACCACAATCAATCAAGCCTCTAGAACATCCTCCTCCTCATCGCCTTTGATTCCACGATCACACTTTTCCTTTACCTGCACACCACAAACAACAATTGAGATGCGTAAGTATTATCACAAATACTTAGTGAGGCCGTCCTCCCATCTACTAGGTTATACACACAAGCATATGAGACCCTCAAGTTTAAGCAAAACAAACAACACACAACAATACATCAAACTAGGAAAACAAGTCTCGGATAAGACTGGTATCGACCGATGCTACTTCGGCGTCGACCGATGCTTCAAGAACTAGTGCCGACCGATGCTCCTCAAACGGTACCCATCGATGCTACTCAAGATGGTGCCGACCGATGCTCCTCAAAAGTGGTATCGATCGATGCCTCCTCTGCAGTCACGATCTGCGCGAAACTCAGCGGCGAACCCCGACTCCAATCAACCCAAAATCGACTCCAATCATGTCTAACCATCTCGGAATTCACTAGAAATCACAAGTACAACATACCCAAGCAAGAAAACAACACAAACAACAAGGAATCACACAAAACAAGAGAGATCTCATGCTTAGATCAACCATGGTCAAGCACTCACCTCAAGAACAGGAAGATTGGATTGAGAAACGTGGAAAACAACACCTCCAGAAGCTTCCCCTTCGATTCCAGCAACAGAAAACTCAAGAATAGCCAGCAATCTCACTAAATCTCTCTTAGGAATCTCAAGAACACTCTTTTCTCCTTTTCCTCTCCAAAAACACAAACGGCGACAGAGGAAAAAGACCAAAACCCTTATTTTGTCGATTTCCCCTTTAAATACCCGGTTAAACCACTAATCAAACCATCCCAATCGAAAAATCGCGAATTAAATCAAACCGGTCAACCCAGAAATTAGTGGTGTCGATCGATGCCACTATGGTGTCGATCGACACTCCTTCCAAAATCACAAAATCTGGTTCGCGGATGTTACAATTCTCCCCCACCAATATGGATTCGTCCCCGAATCCCGCAATACCGTCCATCTGCCAAGGACCTCCGTGCCACCGTCAGCACGGCCCACACGTCCCCATACCGGACTAAAATCATCAGCCAAGGTTTTTCCGTGCCACTGTCGCAATATCCCGCACACCTCCGACTGACCCTCGAGGTCTCCCTCTAGCCAATATACTCGCATCATAAACACTTTGCTCACAACTCAGTGCTTCCCCCGTCCGTGGTCGCAACCAACGAATCATGCCGGCTCGCTATCAGGCCATCCGCCTTAAGCTACGGCATCCAGGAAGTCACTCACACCCACTCCCCCCGCTCTCGGGTCGCAACCCTCGAGACATACCGGCTCACTGCCAAGCCTCGGCTCACAGCTACGGTATCCAGGGAGCCTCACATATCCCGCTCTTGGGTCGTCACCCTCAAGCGCGCTCCCGGATCGTCATCGAAGCAACATACCACTCCCACTCTCTGGCCACAAAGTCCATCGAGCTATCGGTATCACGTGAGTTGGGCCCACACGGCCTTGAGCAAAACAAATACTGATGCCAACGAGTATCTCCCGGCTAGATCTACCTCAACATTTCCACAAAACTTTCCTTTCTAGAAAACTTTCTAATTCTGGAAACTTTCCTTTTGTGGAAACTTCCTATTTATGGAAACTTTCCAAAAATAGAAACCCGAGCTATTTCTCTTTTCCCATGACAACCACAGTCAACATAAAGAAAAATACTCATCTTATTAATCTCAAAAATGTCATAATCTTTACAAACTCAACGAAATTACATCAGAAAACCAAAAATACAACAACCGGAGCCATCAACCCGCATCCCGAGCACCACCTCATCTTGATACTTAGTCGCACAACCAACCACCCCTAAGCGACCAAATATCAAGAGAGATGGGCTGGAATACTCCGTACCCGCTCCAGCCACGGACTACAACTCGGACCCGGCTAGACAAGCTCAAGTCGCGGTCTGCTTCTCAAACCACTTCTTAAACCTTGCCTTCATCCTCGCCTCGGGCTCCCAAGTCTGCTCCTCTACTCCGTCACAGTCCCACAGGACTCTCATCAAAGGAATCTTCTTCTTCTGAAGTTCCTTGACTCTCCTCTCGAGCACCCTCAATGGTCTCGCCTCCAAAGTCATGTTAGGCTGAAGATCCTCAGGAATCTTAGCCAACAACTGATCACCCTCGTGAAGACACTTCCTCAGCATCGACACATGAAATACCTTGTGGAACGCACGCATAACCTCAGGCAACTCCAGCCTATATACCACTGGTCCCACCCGCTCAACCACTGTGAACGGACCCATGTACCTCGGACTCAACTTAGTCTCTGTCAATGACCTGTTCGGACCCCGCAACATGGCCATCTTAAGGTACACTCTATCACCAACCTGAAACTCAAGATCCTTTCTCCTCTTATCAGCATAGCTCTTCTGCCGATCCTGAGCCTCCTTCATGTTCAGCCTCAAAACCCGAATCTTCTCCGAGGTCTCCTGAACAAAATCTGCACCAAATATGCTCCTCTCCCCACCTGAGTCCAACATAACAGTGTACGACACGGCCTCCCATACAAAGCCTCATAAGGAGCCATCCCAATACTAGCCTGGTAGCTGTTGTTGTAAGCAAACTCCACCAAGCTCAGGTGATCTGCCCAATGACCACCCCAATCCAGCACACACATCCTCAACAAATCCTCCAAAATCTGGATCGTCCACTCTGACTGACAGTCCGTCTGAGGATGATAGGCTGTACTCATATGCACCTTCGTGCCCATCTCTGCCTGAAATGCCTTCCAGAACACCGAGGTGAACTTGGAATCTCTATCAGACACAATACTAGCAGGCACACCATGCAGTCTGACTATCTCCCTCACGTACTTCTTGGCCAAAACCGCTGCTCCATCAGTTTTCTTGATGGCCAGAAAATGCGCAGACTTAATCAAACGGTCCACAATGACCCAAATAGCATCAAACGTCCTCGACACAGGCAAACCTACCACGAATTCCATCGTAATCAAATCCCACTTCCACTCCGGAATGGGCAAACTCTGCAATAAACCACCAGGAACCTGAGGCTCCGCCTTCACCAGCTGGCAAGTATCACACTTCGCCACCCAGTCGGCTACGTCCTTCTTCATCCCGACCCAGTGATAATACCGCTTGAGGTCACGGTACATCTTGGTCGCCCCTGGATGAATAGAAAACTTGCTCGAATGAGCCTCTCTCAGTATCTCCTGCCTCAAATCCTCACCCTTGGGCACACAGATCCGACCATGCACAAGGATAGTACCATTAGCAGAAACCTGATACTCTGCACCCGCAGCCTTAGAGGCATTCATCAGCCCCTCATCGCTCCCCTGAGCTAACCTCACCCTGCTCAACAAATCCGCTCTATCAGCTGCCTCCAAACCCAAAGGTTCCTGTGAGATAGCACACAAACTCAATGCACTAATCTCACCTACCAATGCCTCCATGTCCTGCTCCTGAGCCGAAGCCACCCGCTTCCGACTCAAGGCATCTACAAAATTAGCTTTACCAGGATGGTAAGCTATATCCAGATCATAATCTGCTACTAACTCCATCCAACGCCTTTGCCTCAAATTCAGCTCAGGCTGAGTAAAAATGTACTTCAGACTCTTGTGATCTGTAAATACCTGTACCTTCCCACCATACAGATAGGATCTCCAAAACTTAAGAGCAAAGATCACTGCTGCCATCTCTAAATCATGAGTAGGATAATTAGCTTCATGCTTCCGCAACTGCCGCGAAACATAGGCTATAACCTTCCCCTGCTGCATAAGTACACAACCCAACCCCACTCTAGAAGCGTCTGTATACACAACATAAGGCTCGTCCTGCTCAGGCAGTGCTAACACCGGCATGGTAGTCAACATCTGCTTGAGACTTGCAAAACTTGCCTCACACTCTGGTGACCACACAAATGGGACATCCTTCCCTGTAAGCTTAGTCATCGGCTGAGCCATACTCGCAAAGCCCCGAACAAACCTCCTGTAGTAACCTGCTAACCCCAGGAAACTCCGAATCTCAGTGGCATTCTGCGGCCTCGGCCACTCCCTGATGGACTGAATCTTCTCTGGATCAACTGAAACTCCCTCAGCTGAAACAATATGACCCAAGAACTCCATCTCACGCTGCCAGAAACTGCACTTACTCAGCTTAGCAAACAACTTCTGCTCCCGCAGCTTCTCCAACACTGCCTTCAAATGTACTGCATGCTCCTCAGGACTCTTAGAATATACCAGAATGTCGTTGATGAAAATGATGACTGACATGTCCAGAAACTCCTGGAACACGCTATTCATCAATCTCATAAACGCAGCTGGCGCATTTGTCAACCCAAACGACATCACCACAAACTCGTAGTGCCCATATCTTGTCCTGAAGGCTGTCTTCCTCACATCTACCTCATGTATAGGAATCTGATGATATCCTGATGCCAAGTCGATCTTAGAGAACCAAGTAGCACCCCTCAACTGATCCAACAACTCATCAATCCTCGGGAGAGGGTACTTGTTCTTCACAGTAACTCGGTTCAAACCCCGATAGTCAATACACAACCGAAAACTCCCATCCTTCTTCTTAACAAACAACACCGGAGCTCCCCACGGTGAACAACTAGGACGGATAAAACCCTTACTCAGCAAAATCCTCCAGCTGCTTCTTCAGCTCTGCCATCTCTGCTGGAGCCATCCTGTAAGGAGCCTTGGATAACGGCATCGTCCCCGGTTCCAGCTCAATAGTAAAAGGATCCGACCGAGATGGTGGTAATCCCTGCAATGACTGGAACACATCCTCAACGTGCTTCACCACCGGAATACCGCTAACTGTAGACTTCCCCACTGACTCTGGCATAGATATAGTAACCAGATAAGCCTCACGGCCCTTCTCGATCATCTTCCCAGCCTGAACGGCTAAGATCACGAGACTCCCCGAAGTCGGTCTAATCCCCTGAAAAACCAACTTCCCTCCTGGACGCTCAAACTCCACTCTACCCCGATAGCAATCCAAATGCACCTTATACCGATGCAACCAATCCATACCAAGAATAACATCACACAACTCCACTGGACTGATAAGCAAATCCGCTGGCCATGACTCTCCCGCGATCTGAATATCAACTCCTCTAGCTCGTCCAATAACCCTCAGGAACTTGCCTCCCGCAACTCTGACAACTCCTGAACGCTCTCCAGAATCCCCTCTGATCCCCGCACTCTCGGCATACTCCGGAGTAATGAAGCTATGAGAAGCTCCAGAATCAAACATAGCATGGGACTTAAACCCGCCCACCAACAAGGTCCCTACACAAACCTCATGTGTTGAGAACCTAACACTTGACCACAAGCAAAAACAAATATAATCTGAACTATTGAATTAACTAAGTTCGAATCTCAGAAGTTATACCTGTGATCGCTCCTGCACTAGTGCCACCGGGCTCCTGGGTAGAGTACACCTGAGACGTCGGCTCGATCCAACCCACCGGCTGCACACCGTGCTGCACAACCTGCTGCATCCCTGGCTGAGCTCCAGCCTGCAACACTGCTACTGCCCTCTGCTGCAACTTGGGACAACGAGGCTTGATATGCCCCGTCTCTCTGCAGTAGTAACACACTCGAGTATCTGCCCACGGCTCCGTCACCGCCCGCTGCTCTGTCACTACCCGCTGCTCACCTCTCTGTGGACAGCTAGTCACCTTGTGGTCCCTGCTACCACACCCAAAGCATCTCGCACCCCCGTGCCTCGATCTCTACATAACATCAAACTTCCGCTTCTGCCCTTGCGCAGGCTTGCTGCCCTTGCTAGGAACAGAAGACGGCTGAGACTGCTGTGGCTGCACCGAAGAACTAACCACGACCACCTGTGACCTCAAGTCATCCTCTATCCCAGCTGCAACCTCAACCAACTCCGCTCTCGTAGCATAGCTTCTCACTCTGCACCGAGTCCTCAAATCATCCCGCAGAGCCAACAAAAACCTCCGCACCTGAGCCGACTCTGGCTCCCATGCCCTGCCTGCATACCCCACAAGCCGACTGAACTCTGCATCCAGCTCCCGCACTGTACGGTCCCCCTGAGTCAACCCCAAGAACCGTGCCTCCATGCGATCAAGAGCCTCCTGAGGAAAATACTTGGAGTTAAACTCCCTCACAAAATCTCCCCAAGACATACCCTGCTGCACCCTCCATGCTGTCACCGACCTCCACCACACACGTGCATCTCCTGACAAGTAAAACACTGCCAGATCCACTATGTACCGGTCGGGACACCTAAGCGAAAGGAAAATATCCTCCATCCGCTCTCTCCACTCATCCGTTACACTCAGATCGGTACTTCCCGAGAAATACCCTGCTCCCACATGCCGCAGCTGCTCCATCATCCGCACATACTGAGCATCCACTACCTCGGCCCCCGGCTGCACACCTGCCTGCAAACCCGCTACAGGCTGCACCGCTGGAACATGCCCACCACCCACTGGCGGCACTACTGGATCCTGCCCACCAACCACTGGCGGCACTACTGGATCCTGCCCACCAACCACTGGCGGCACTACTGCTGGAAGTCGCTGCAAAACCTGAGCTAGCAAGTCCATCAAGACATCCTCCCTGCCTGGAGCACCTCCTGCTGCAACCCCCACACCCGGGGCAACACCGTGACCAACACCGTCACCCAAACCAGCCTGGTCTCCAGACACTCTAGGATGAACCTGTGACTCCGCCACCTCCTCACTGGCCATGCTCTGGGCTACACTCACACTGGCCTCAGGAACCTGACCTCGTCCCCGACCACGACCACGACCACGCCCACGACCACGACCACGACCGCGACCAACAGCATCCTCACCTCTAACCATCTGTATCATCCAAGAACAGAAGGCTAAGCAAACAATAATTCTAATACACAAAAACACAGCTTACCGTGGAATCACAAAACAGGCTCGAAGAGGATGTTCTAGGACTTCATGCCACACACAATTGACCCAACTCATACAATCAATCATAGCATGGATCCTAAACATCAACAGCAAAAGCACAATGAACCCTAGACCTAGAACCGTAAGGGTTCTGATACCAAAATGAAACAATCCTTCCCGTTTTTTTTTTTTTTTTTTTTTAATACCTTAATTTACTAGTGGTCCCATACCCACTAACATCCTAACAACAATCAATAACCGCGGATAACCAAATAAAACAAATTCCATTAAACCAAAAGAATTTCAACAATCAAAACCAATAACCAATACCATAAACCAAATAAAGAAATAACCAACAACTAACATCCTACAATGTTCCATTGACTTAATCTAGCAACCTAACAATAGCTAGACCACAATCAATCAAGCCTCTAGAACATCCTCCTCCTCATCGCCTTTGATTCCACGATCACACTTTTCCTTTACCTGCACACCACAAACAACAATTGAGATGCGTAAGTATTATCACAAATACTTAGTGAGGCCGTCCTCCCATCTACTAGGTTATACACACAAGCATATGAGACCCTCAAGTTTAAGCAAAACAAACAACACACAACAATACATCAAACCAGGAAAACAAGTCTCGGATAAGACTGGTATCGACCGATGCTACTTCGGCGTCGACCGATGCTTCAAGAACTAGTGCCGACCGATGCTCCTCAAACGGTACCCATCGATGCTACTCAAGATGGTGCCGACCGATGCTCCTCAATATCGATCGATGCCTCCTCTGCAGTCACGATCTGCGCGAAACTCAGCGGCGAACCCCGACTCCAATCAACCCAAAATCGACTCCAATCATGTCTAACCATCTCGGAATTCACTAGAAATCACAAGTACAACGTACCCAAGCAAGCAAACAACACAAACAACAAGGAATCACACAAAACAAGAGAGATCTCATGCTTAGATCAACCATGGTCAAGCACTCACCTCAAGAACAGGAAGATTGGATTGAGAAACGTGGAAAACAACACCTCCAGAAGCTTCCCCTTCGATTCCAGCAACAGAAAACTCAAGAATAGCCAGCAATCTCACTAAATCTCTCTTAGGAATCTCAAAAACACTCTTTTCGCCTTTTCCTCTCCAAAAACACAAACGGCGACAGAGGAAAAAGACCAAAACCCTTATTTTGTCGATTTCCCCTTTAAATACCCGGTTAAACCACTAATCAAACCATCCCAATCGAAAAATCGCAAATTAAATCAAACCGGTCAACCCAGAAATTAGTAGTGTCGATCGATGCTACTATGGTGTCGATCGACACTCCTTCCAAAATCACAAAATCTGGTTCGCGGATGTTACAGCTTATGTTATTTTGTTGGATATTTTATATGCAAATAGATTTTGCATTAAGTATAATTTAGTATGCTGTTTTTCCTAAAAAAAATTGAGATCATTTTGTGTGTTTTTTTGGTTTTTCATATTTTTCAAGAAAATGCTAGAAATCTCTAAAACTCAGGAGAATCGCTTTCTCTCTTCTTTTTCTCTTTTCTTTCACGCATTAGGACATCATGCATTATGACCAAAATGAAAAATATATATATATATATATATATATATATATAATGGTAGCTGAAATTAATTTAAATCTATATATATCTATCAAATAGTTGCAAACTAAAATGAAAGAGAGAAATACATAAGTTTTAAATATAATTGCAGTTACTGAACCTATGCATGCCATTTTTTATAACTGTTTCAAATGGTTTTTTCCTTTTTTTATTATAACGTCTACTGAATGCATTGACTAAACTTATGCATGCCATTTTTAAACAGTAAAAGTTGGTTTTGTCATTTTAAATTTTAACGTTTTCTCACTTTTGTATTTATTAGTAACAAAACGTTGTAACGCTTAGTATCTGGTTTTTGCCTATAAAAGAAAGCAATATATGTCACTAGAATTTGAACCCGCGCACGCGCGGAATTTTAATTTTAAATATTTTTATCAATATAAATTCTTGAGTTCAAATATATTTATTGAAACTTTTGAGTATAAATCATATATATAAAAGTAGAGTTTCTGTCTCTCCTTATTGGTCCACTTGGCAATGCAATTTTAACAAAAAATATATATATATATATATATATATATATATATATTAAACACACAAATTTAAAACAATTAATTTTCACATTTAACTCATATAATATAAAACTAAAATCTTTATAGCTTCTCCCTATAAATTATGCATTAAATTTATTTCTCCACTAAGTTGTATTAATCAATTGTATTAAAACAAAACAATAAATTAGAATTATAACTCTCATTTTTCTAAATGTAATTGCTCATCATTTCTCTTCCTATAAATACTCATTATCTTATTCTCTTAGTCTATCACTCTTTCATTCTCTCATCTTCTTCCACTACTCTCAAATCTCTTTTTTGTTTTGTTTTGTTTTGTTTTGTATTTTTTTTTGTTATTGTTGTTGTATGGGTTATAAAAAATCAAATCAAATATCATTGTAAAAGCTTAGTTTTAGAGTTTGTATGATATGTATATCTTATATATTTATTTTAATCTTTTAAAATGTTTATCTCCATTTTCTATCTTATATTAACATCTTATAAGTCATTATTTTCATACTTCCTTACAATATTCACCACAAAATAAGATCATATAGTTGAAATGATACATATGTAATTATCTATTATGTCTCTGGTTATCTCACATATTCATGTATCATTTTTAATAATTTATAAAGATTAATATAATATTTAAAGATCAATATAATTATCCATTTATCCATTTATAAAGACTATTTTGTTTTGTGATCCAATTGTTAAATCTGCAGATATCAATATAATATTCTTTTTTTTATGATTTGAGGTTTTTGAAAACAAAAAGAACATAATTAAACAATTGGTTTTTTGTGTTTTTAATCAAAATAAAAAATGATCCAAAAAACAAAACATATTCAACTGGAACTTAAATATAAAAATAAAATATAATTTTAAAAATATCATTTCACTAAATTCTCTAAAGACGAAACCATTAGTATGAAATCTAGCACTGATGAGTGAAAACCAAAAAATAATATAAGTTATCTTTGGGATTTTAAAAATTATTGAGTTTGAAGAATTCATATAATTTTATAAGAAAACTAATTTAGTTTGTCACTTAAAAAGTAATATTTTTTATTTTGAAATATTATGTGTAAGTGTTGAGTTTATATCAACAAAGAACCAAATCATGTGAATTTTGATTCAGCCACTTGGTATTCCTTTTATTTTAGGTTATAAAAAATTAAAATATTTATTTATAATTAAAGACATGTAACTCCATTTAACTCAAATATAACTCCAATCCAATAATTGTACATTAATTCATTCTTCCTACTAACTTATTATCTTTCAAGAGAAATTATTTTTGGTAAAATTTTAATATTTTTTATTTATTTTGGTTGGCTAAACTTATATTCATATTTTGGTTGGCTAAATTAATATATTTCTCATGTAAAATTATTGTTTATAATATATTTCTCATTTCAATGTTTAAAGCAATATATCATATATATAAAAGTAAGGTTTTGGTCTCTCCTTACTGGTTTATTTTCATTTAATGTTTTCTATTTTTTTTAAATTTTTTTATTTGCTTTCTAATTGCTTTAAACAATATTTACGATCAAATAAACACAATACATTTAACTCACACATTAAATAAAATTATAACTGAAAATAAAATAAATTATGCATTAATCATATTCTACCAATCAATTCTATTTAAACACAATAAATTACTATTGTAACTCCATAATTCTAAATGTAACTTCCATAATTTCTTATCATATAAATAAGCATTCTCCCAATCTATCATTCTCTCATATTGACATTCTTTTACTATCTCATTTTCACATTCTCTCATTCTCTTCTACAATACCTCAAATCATTTTTCGTTTTTTTTTTGTTATTTTTGATTTCTTATTTTTGTTGTATGGGTTGTAAAAAAAAATGAAATATCAATGTAAATTGTTAATGCTAAATTTTAATTTTAGAGACTACATGATATATATTTTACATTGTTCTTATTTTAAAAGATTTATCTCCTTTATCTAATTTGGATTATCCTTTATATTATAAATCACAAGTCACCTAGCCAATTAAATCTTGCCACATCAGATTTTAGTTTTTTAATTTAAACAAATAAAACATTTATCACACAACTAAAAAATGGTCGAGCAAAAGAAATAAAGCAAAAAAAACAACTGCTGATTTTTCCCACTAATATCTCCACGTTCAATGTGATTTTACAACTGATTCCACTTCTATTTAAATCATAATTAAGTTTATTTTATTTCTAACCTTCTCTTTTCCATCATTTTTTTGTTGAATAATCTAAACTACATCTCATGTGTAATCCTTTCATCTCCATTCTTTTTTTCCTGATTCCTCATCTAAAGTACACTTACCAATATGAGACAGGTAAATGTTTAAACTTTTGTTCATATTCATAGAATTTCTCTTCAACTTTTATATTAATTATGATTTTTATATATTCAGTTGGAAGATCCTAATTGTTGGTAAGGAGGGGAATTGAGATACAAAAACAATTAATTTTGTTTTTAAAGAGATATTCCAGAAAATTATATAATGATAGCTCATATATTGGTACTACGTTCACCTCTACGATTTTTATTATTCATGTCAATATTATAACAACATTCATTGCACCTACAAATATATTAGTTTGATGATTGTTATTTTTTCACATTTATCTAACTATCATTTTTGCGATGTTTTCTGTTAAGGGGAGTGCTATAGGGCGAATTCAAGATCAACAACAAGTGTACGTTCATGGTTATCCTTTATCGTATTTTTTTTCTTTTTTAATGTTAATACAATTCTGTCATGTTAAATGTTCACGATCAAATTGAATTTTCTATTATTAAATGCTTAATGTTTATATATTTACTAATTTTTTTGCATATACAAAGTATTGATCATCACTATGAGCATAAAATAAAGGTGTATTATTATTAGGCTGCGTAATTTTGAGACCATCTCATAATTGGAATAATATAGAGTATTACTTTCTCACAAATTAATACTCCCTCTGTCTCACAAAAATTGATGTTTTGGGATATTTTTTTGTCTCACAAAGATTGATGTTTTGTAAACTTCAAGAAGTAATCATTGAAAATATTTAAATCTTTGAATTGTTATTGGTTTATATTTTCTCTCTCTACCAAAAAGTAATTATAAATTAATTTATAAATAAAAACTAAAATTATTCTTAATATGTGTGAAAGTGTTAAAACATCAATCTTTGTAAGACAGAGGGAGTAAGTACTTATATATTATTATTATCTGATCACAAATAATAATTCCGTGCATACGCACAGGACAAATACTAGTTATCTTATAAGTAATCATTCTCTCTTCCTCTCCCACCAATATCAAATGTTGTTATATATCATATATGTTGTAAGAGTTTGATTCTATATTTTAATTTAGAAAGTATTTTATATATATATATATAGATATTACATTGTTCTATTTTTTAAAGATTCATGTCCATTATCTAATTTGGATTACCATCTTATAGTTAACATTCTCTCCTCCTCTCCTACCAATATCAAATGTTGTTATATCTCATATGTGTTGTAACTTGTAAGAGTTCGATTCTATATTTTAATGTAGAAAGTATTATATATATTTAACATTGTTTTCAATTTTTATTTTATTTATATAAAAAATATTTCTTTTATATTTCTTGCCTTTCTAATCTATTCATATTTATTTTTTAAATTTGCATAGTTAAATTGAAATTCACATATGTTGGTTTTAACAAAACAATCAACTTTATTTAAAAATTAGATGTTCCTATTCATTTTTAAACGATCAATGTTTAACATATAAGCATTTTGTCTTGCAATCGCAAGTTCCATTTCCATTGCTTAACTCCATGGTTAAACTATAATATATGTTGTCCTATTTGTAGGAATAACAACATACTTATTTAATTTATTTAAAAGAGCAGATAATTAAACAAAATAAACATTTTTCCAAATTTTATAATTCAATCAGTGAGTGTACTTATTACTTTGAAAAACTTTTACATTGAAGTTCATAAAATAAGTATAAGCAAACTAAAATACTATATCACTTCAAATTTGGAAGGAAACATTTGGTATTCCTTTTTAAAAAAGTCAAGACACATATAAAAATTTATTAATATTTAACTCACTTTAAAGACATTAAAGGTCATTTAACTCAAAAATAACTTCTATCCAATAATTTCATACATTACTCCCACAAATAAAAAAAAATATATGTTCAAGATTGTATTTAAATATTACATAATTTTTTAGTTAGCTAAATTTATAGTCACATATATACAATATATATATACATAAGAATTTATATTACTTATTAACACCATAATTCGACCCATTATTTGCTTAACTCAATATTGGTTTCAAACCCAACTAAAGAAAAACAGAAACGATCTTATTGATATTAGACCAAAACATGGGCATACAAACATAATCATTTACACGGAAGATATTTTTAAAAAATAACTTATTATTGCAACATCAACATATGAAGGGTTTACATAAGCAGTTAATTAGAAAATCTATAATAAAATAAATGTATTGAAAACAATATCAGTCGATGATAAGATATGATCCTCAAAAGCAAGAAACAACATCTTCATAATTCATAAAAAGTAAACGCCACAATTATACACATCTGAACGAAATGGTATAAACATATAGTGTATAAATAAAAGTGACGGCAAAGCCCGTATATGCCTAATTAAAACGAAATAATACAAAAGAGAAAACAAAAAAGACCAAAAAAAAAAACAAGAAAGTGCCAACTACACCACAACCCACGCGTTGCGTGGGTAAACAATAAATTAGAATTGTAACTCTCATTTTTCTAAATATAATTTTTCATCATTTCTCCTCCTATAAATACTCATTATCTTATTCTCTTAGTCTATCATTCTTTCATTCTCTCATCTTCTTCCACTACTCTCAAATCTCTTTTTTGTTTTGTTTTATTTTGTTTTGTATTTTTTTTGTTATTGTTGTTACATGGGTTATAAAAAATCAAATCAAATATCATTGTAAAAGCTTAGTTTTAGAGTTTGTATGATATGTATATCTTATATATTTATTTTAATCTTTTAAAATGTTTATCTCCATTTTCTATCTTATATTAACATCTTATAAGTCATTATTTTCATACTTCCTTACAATATTCACCACACAATAAGATCATATAGTTGAAATGATCCATATGTAATTATCTATTATGTCTCTGGTTATCTCACATATTCATGTATCATTTTTAATAATTTATAAAGATTAATATAATATTTAAAGATCAATATAATTATCCATTTATCCATTTATAAAGACTATTTTGTTTTGTGATCCAATTGTTAAATCTGCAGATATCAATATAATATTTTTTTTTATGATTTGAGGTTTTTGAAAACAAAAAGAACATAATTAAACAATTGGTTTTTGTGTCTTTAATCAAAATAAAAAATAATCCAAAAAACAAAACATATTCAACTGGAACTTAAATATAAAAATAAAATATAATTTTAAAAATATCATTTCACTAAATTCTCTAAAGATGAAACAATTAGTATGAAATCTAGCACTATAAATTAAATTGATGAGTGAAAACCAAAAAAATATAAGTTATCCTTGGGATTTTAAAAATTATTGAGATTGAAGAATTCATATAATTTTATAAGAAAACTAATTTAGTTTGTCACTTAAAAAGTAATATTTTTTATTTAGAAATATTATGTGTAAGTGTTGAGTTTATATCAACAAACAATCAAATCATGTGAATTTTGATTCAGCCACTTGGTATTCCTTTTATTTTAGGTTATAAAAAATTAAAATATTTATTTATAATTAAAGACATGTAACTCCATTTAACTCAAATGTAACTCCAATCCAATAATTGTACATTAATTCATTCTTCCTACTAACTTATTATCTTTCAAGAGAAATTATTTTTGGTAAAATTTTAATATTTTTTATTTATTTTGGTTGGCTAAACTTATATTCATATTTTGGTTGGCTAAATTAATATATTTCTCATGTAAAATTATTGTTTATAATATATTTCTCATTTCAAAGTTTAAAGCAATATATCATATATATAAAAGTAAGGTTTTGGTTTCTCCTTATTGGTTTATTTTCATTTAATGTTTTCTATTTTTTTTTAAATTTTTTATTTGCTTTCTAATTGCTTTAAACAATATTTAAGATCCAATAAACACAATACATTTAACTCACACAATAAAATAAAATTATAACTGAAAATAAAATAAATTATGCATTAATCATATTCTACCACTCAATTTTATTCAAACACAATAAATTACTATTGTAACTCCATAGTTCTAAATGTAACTTCCATAATTTCTTATCATATAAATAAGCATTCTCTCAATCTATCATTCTCTCATATTGACATTCTTTTACTATCTCATTTTCACATTTTCTCATTCTCTTCTACAATACCTCAAATCATTTTTTTTTTTTTTGGGTGAATTACTCAAATGTTACTCATTTTAGGTAATATTACCAGAATCTACAAAAAACTTTTTTTATTACTAGAATGTTTCGGGTATTTTCAAAATACCCAGCGTGTCCCTGTTTTATGTTACCGGAAAAAACGTTATTACAAAAATGCCATTGCCACGTCAAACGCCACGTCAGAAATCGCTGACGTGTACCATAACTCAGCCGTAACGCGATACAGAGTATGTTGCGGCTGAATTATAGGTATGTTGCGGCTGAGTTACTCAAAAAAACATTTGAGTAAGAGCAGACGACTGACTTATGAAAATCTGGCTGAGTTACGCTTATAAGTCAGCCAAGAGTTATGGCTGACTTATTAAATTTGGCTGAGTTATGCGCATAACTCAGCTGTAGTAATGGCTGAGTTTTCATCTGATGGTTGAGTTGTCAAGATTTTGGCTGAGTTATCGCTACGACATGGTTGATTTGTCAAAATTTTGACTGAGTTATCACAACGACACGGCTGAGTTGCCATTTTCCGACTGGCTGAGTTATGAAAAATGGCTGACTTATGAGATGTAGTTACGGCTGAGTTATGGTAAAAAAACTATAACTCAGCCGTAATAGGCTGACTTATCGACAAGTCAGCCGTTTGACGGCTGACTTATTGGCAAAAGATTAATTACTAGAATGTTTTTCAGTTACGGCTGACTTATCAAACGATACGGCTGAGTTACATATTTTCAGTTCATGAAGCGGCTGAGTTTGGCAGCAATTTTTTTTGCTTTTTAATTACTGTAATGTTTTTCGTGTTGTGGCTGAGTTTTAGTTAGGCTGAGTTATGGTATTGTTTCATGGCTGATTTGCCACGTCGGATGCAGCATCCATGTCAGCATTCCATGTCAGCATTCCATGTCATCATCTTTTTCTCCGGAAATACGAAACGTCGTTCGACTCTGGTTCTTCAACTGGTTAATAAGTGAACTATTTTACCTTCTTATTCACCTTGTTCTTCTACTTCTTCTTCACTTTCTTCTTCACACCTTGTTCTTCTACTTTTGTTCTTCTCCACCTTGTTCTTCATTATATTTCATGGATCCAGTGCCGGTACTAGTTGTGTCCGGTAATTGGATAAAGACACAGAGATATGTATTTAACTCCGACGAGAGAGGGTGTATAGTTGTGCAGATAGATGGAGGCACAACATACGACAAGCTTGTTAAGCTTGTTCTTGAAGACTACGGATTGGACTCGTTTAGACATGAGCTAAAGCTGAGCTACATGTTCTCGAACAGGGCAATGAAACATATGGCGCATGATACTCCACCAGTTTTTGTCTCCAATGATCGACAGTTGCAATGTTTTTTGGGTCTATGGAAAACCGATCAGCTACGTCTCTGTGTAGAGTTTTCGGCGAAAGAGTCTACAGAAACTAGTGGAGCTAGAGGAAGTATGATTCGGCGAAGCAGAGACTCGAAAGCAGAATCTACCCCCGAAGTGTGCGGTGGGGGATTTGAAGGCACTTGTTTTGATTATGGTAAGATTGTTGACAAAGAAAACGAAGAAGAAGCTGTTGAAGTAGCATCTGACGAAGAAGAAGACGATGAATTTTCAACCCGATTTGATGTTTTCGACGACTCCGATGGTGAGTCATCTGATGACGAGAAGTTTTCTGTATTGGGCGAGCCTCAGAGTACAGTGGAAGACCCACCTACTCCGCCTCCTCAGAAGAAAGCTCATAGAGATGATAACTTTGCCGGATCGAAGATGAATCCGGAGGCTATTAGGTTGGAGGTGTCAACGCTAAAAATTGCTGTAGGACAACGATACAGTAGCAAAAAGCAGTTCAGGAATCACGTGAAACTTATTTCGGTTAGGGATGGATTTGATTTTAATGTACCAGTCTCAAATCCGAGACAAGTGGTTTTTAGGTGTTGGGTTAAAGGATGTATTTGGAGAGTTCGTGCATCTGTACAAGGGGATGACCCGGATTTTCATGTTCGTGTATACGATTCGGAACACACATGTTCTGTGACGGAACGTTCTACTAGATGCCGTCAATCAACAGCTGATGTACTGGCAGGTCTTTACAGGGACTATCTTATTGATCTTGGTCCGGATGTTAAACCTAAAAGTGTCGGAGTCATTTTCAATAAGCAATTTAGTCTAAAGGTAATTACTATGTTTCGACTGACTTATTGATAATAATGGTTGAGTTATAGGTATGTATAGGCTGAGTTAATTATTGATAACAATGGCTGAGTTATAGGTATGTATAGGCTGAATTATTTACATTTTACGGCTCATTTATTGATTATTTAAGGCTGACTTATTCGAATGTATCGGCTGAGTTATTTATATATTATGGCTGATTTATTAATTTGTTGGTGTCGACAGATGGGTATCCGTTGTGTCAATAGGGAAAGCGATTCGTCAAGTGTATCCGTTGGCTTCACGTGGAATTTGCACTTACCATTTGTATAAGAACATCTTGGTGAAGTTCAAAGGAAAACATTTGTTCCCTCTGGTGAAAAAAGTGGCAAAGTGTTTTAGGCTAACTGATTTTAATGAGGCTTTCAATGAGATTGAAGCACGTCATCCCGAACTACATGGATACCTCCAACGAGCTGGTGTCCGAATGTGGGCGCGTGTTCATTTCCCTGGTGAAAGGTACAATTTAATGACAACGAATATTGCAGAATCAATGAACCATGCACTGTCAAATGCTAGAAGTCTTCCCATAGTTCAACTTCTAGAATCGATACGGGATATGATGACCAGATGGTTTTCTGAACGGAGAGAGGATGCGAAATCGCAGCAAACAACGCTCACTAGAGGTGTTGAGAAACTATTACAGGTAATTTTACATAAGTCAGTCGTCAATGTTGATAACTCAGCCGTAACAGTTACCATATCTCTGCCGTAATTGTTTCCTTATCTCAGCCATTACCATTATAGTTTCCATAACTCAGCCATTGTTGTTTCAATAACTCAGCCATAATTGTTTTCATAACTCAGCCTAAAGCGTTTTGTTTTTTGTTCTACTCCCTTATAGGACCGTGTCACCGGAGCAAGACTTATGGAGATACAAACGATTGATGCTGTACGTGTTGAAATGAAATATGGATCATCTTTGCATGTTGTAAATTTAGAAATAAAAAGTTGCACATGCCGTCGTTTCGACCACGAGAAAATACCATGCATCCATGCAATCGCAGCTGCAGAGCATATGGATGTGTCTCGTATATCCATGTGCGATACGAAATTTAGGAGTGTCGATTTGGTTAACGGATGGGCTGGTTCAATCATGCCTCCAGATGAATCATTCCCTGCTCCTGAAATTGTGGATAATCAGAAGTGCTTGCCTCCGATTGTTGTGAACCAGCCAGGAAGACCAAAGAAGCGTAGGATTAAATCATCTTTGGAAGTTACCACTGAAAATAAACGCCCTAGGAAGCAACACGCATGTTCGCGATGTAAGCAAGTTGGGCACAATGCGAAAACTTGTGCTCTATAGTTTATATTGTGTTATTACTCATCTGTCAAAGTATTATTACTTTATTTTGTGGTATTACTCATCTGTCAAGTAGTATAACTCAGCCATAACACACTATAACTCAGCCATAACATGAATCGACGATATATTTCGTCCTGTATCATGATAACTCAGTCGTAATAAACTATAACTCAGCCATTTAATCAGTCGTATAAATCAGTCGTTTGATTGTTTCTTTGATAACTCAGTCATGACATGAATCGACTATATATTTCGTTTTCCCGTAAAAGCTATAACTCAGCCGTAAAGTTTATAACTCAGCCATGACATTAAACTTCGCTAAAATCGTTTTGATTAGTTTCCATTACACTTCATCCAAACAACAACAAAAAATATATATAATAACAATGCCTAAACGAGAGATCTCTGGTCGGGGGAGCCCGATCGAAAAGTTTTGCCACCAACCCTCTAGCGTTCTGGACGGTCCTGCAATCGCAGAACGGGAGCTGGGCCAGATATGTCAGTCTCTAGTGGTTCCTCCACTGCGAGTTTGTTCACCGCAATTCGACAGAAATCTCTTACCCGTTGTAAGGCCTCTAGCCTTTCGATTGGCAATCCAGAACCTCTGGACATCATGTCCTCTATAAAGGCACATGGGCCTTCAAGAAGATGGCGCTCGCGGAAGGCTTCACCCGACGACTCCAGGAAATTGACGTATCGGATTAACCTAGTCAAGCAAGCTCGATAGGCCCTGACATCCGTCACGAACGGGAAGGCGGTTTCCCTCAGGGGTTCGCGATCGCCTTTCTGGAGATCGGGTACATCCATCTGATCGACCAATTCTTTCCATGCCTTGTGCTCATCAAGTAGACGGACCATTCGCCAGTGTGCCAAGAAGTAACCTTCGACGATAAGGTCCTCCAGGACTAGAATGGTTCCCTCTAAACAGTAAAAACGATGGAGCTGGTCAAGTTTCAGCCGAAGCGCCCGAATATACGCGCCCATCCTCTTTCGCCGAGCTCGGTACTCTCGGAGTTCTAGCTAAAGGGGAGACACACCGGGGTCGACAGTATTTGAGTTTGGAGCGACCTCACGAGATCGGGACGTCTCTCCTACCTCCTGTGGAATGGGATTTTCCGGCTCCCGATTGCCGGATGCGGCGGCTATCCTTTCCCGGGCCTATCTCAGCAATGCGGATCGAGTTCTTGCTGGCATCCTTCTATTTCTTACGCTGGTGGAAGTTCGAATGATTTATTCCCCCAACCCTCATCCCTATTTATATAGAGTCATGGGATGTAACCGCCGCTGAGTCCACCAATCAGACTGCAGCGAAAATTCCGCTGTGTCCCAAGAATAACTATAAAAGACCGTGCAACACATTTAATGAAACGCGTCTTTCGTTTTCCCGTAAAGCTATAACTCAGCCGTTAAGCAATATTTTGGCAAGTTAACCTAATAATTACAAAAACATTTCTTTTGATAACTCAGCCATATAGATCAGTCGTTTGTTTTCATATTGTCTTTTTCGATAACTCAGTCATAACTCACTATAACTCAACCATGACATGAATCGACTATATCTTTCGTTTTCCCGTAAAGCTATAACTCAACCGTTAAGCAATATTTTGGCAAGTTAACCAAATAATAGACGCGACCTTTCTTTTGATAACTCAGCCATATAGATTGTTCATTTTGATATTTCATCCGTTATTCACTATAACTCAACCGTCACATGAATCGACGTGACCTTTCGTGTTCCCGTAAAACTATAACTCAGCCAATACATGAGAGTAGATACTAAAATGTGGAAGCATGAAAGGTGGATACATAGAATTAGCCGAAGAAAAAAAGGGACGTTTAATACATGAAAAAGATGGGAAACTATACGACTAAATGGAAAACAATTATTTTAAAATAAACAGAAATTAGAGTCACGAATTGATAAGGTAAAACTAAAAATCACTGCTGGAAACCCTAAAGGATCTCCGAGACTTTGAGGGACAACCACAGAAGGTAACAGTTTTCGCACATGATTTCATAGTCTCCATAGCGGAGAGAATGGAAAACATAATTCAAACAACACATCACAGCACAAACGGGTTTAGGGAGTGACGGGCTGTCAGGATAGCGATGGGAGGCTGAGTATGAGTTTTTCCGGGCCGTCTTATAACGAGATAAATCATCCAGAAAATAATTACCGGTTACAATGGCATCCAAAGACTTCAGAGGATAATGATTCGCATCAAACAGCTGGAGGTAATGGACGGCCATATCCTCATTCCCTTGACAAATACTTAGTACCCCACATGCTAAGGTGGCATAACCATCGGCCGGTACAATACGACTGAGAATATCAATCCCACGCTGGATATCTCTATCCTCAGCCACAACCCTTAGCCCTTCGTAGTAAATGGCAATGGGGTTGCCGGCCTCAAAGCATTTGACGAAGAAAGGCCTGTGCCGCCCTTCATTTTGGAGGCTACCATCAGGGGCATTGGATGTGTTGATTTCTGATGAGGGATCAGTACAAAGGCAATTGATAGCAGTTGTCTTTAGAACTTCATCACTATATACTGCATTTTTCCCCCTACGACCAGCCCTTAAAATAGAACCAAGTGCGGTCCATCCACCATATTCTGCAGCATTTTCTGCAACAAGGGAAACGATTTTGATGAAAACATCGTCGGGGAGATCCGGCGCTAGCGCGGACATAGTGTTGAAAAAAATAATTTTATTCTAGTTTGTAGTTGAGAGGTAATAGACTAAAAACGGGAATATTATAACTCAGACACTTGGTTCTATTTGTAGTTGAGAGGTAATAAATAGACTAATGATTTTAGTGTTAAGCATATTTTGGCGGGAAACCATAAGTTAAAACTATAACTCAGCCATAACATGAATCGACGTGACCTTTCGCTTTCCCGTAAAACTATAACTCAGCCGGAAAGCAATATTTTGGCGGGAAACTAAACAATAAAATTATTGCAAGTTAACCTAATTTATTGGTAAGCAATATTTTGGCGGGAAACCATAAGTTATTCCTGTAATAGACGCATCGACGAGACCTTTTCAGATTATTCCTACTGATAATTCAGCCATTACTAACTAGAACTCAGTCAATACATGAATCGATGAGAATTATGGCTGAGTTATCATTAGAAACGAAGGTCATTTCTTCAAATTGTTTATAATGATAACTCAGCCATCATTCTCTATAACTCAGCCGTCACATGACCTGTAACTCAGCCATATAGATTGTTCCTATAACTCAGTCATAACTCACTATAACTCGGTCGTTAAGCAATATTTTGGCAAGTTAACCTAATAATAGAATCGATCTTTCTTTTGATAACTCAGCCATATATATTGTTCATTTTGATAACTCATCCGTTATTCACTATAACTCAGCCGTCACATGAATCGACGTGACCTTTCGTGTTCCCGTAAAACTATAACTCAGCCAATACATGAGAGTAGATACTAAAATGTGGAAGCATGAAAGGTGGATACATAGAATTAGCCGAAGAAAAAAAGGGACGTTTAATACATGAAAAAGATGGGAAACTATACGAATAAATGGAAAACAATTATTTTAAAATAAACAGAAATTAGAGTCACAAATTGATAAGGTAAAACTGGAAATCACTGCTAGAAACCCTAAAGAATCTTAGAGACTTTGAGGGACACCCACCAAAGGTAACAGTTTTTGCACTTGATTTCAAAGTCTCCGAAGCAGAGAGAACAGGAACACATCACAGCACAAGTGGGTGAAGGGAGTGGCGGGCTGTCAGGATAGCGATGGGAGGCTGAGTATGACTTTTTCCGGGCCGTATCAAAACGAGATAAATCATCCAGAAAATAATTACCGCTTACAATGGCATCCGAAGACATCAGAGGATAATGATTTGCATCAAACAGCTGGAGATAATGGATGGCCATATCCTCATTCCCTTGACAAATACTTAGTACCCCACATGCTAAGGTGGCATGACCATCGGCCGGTACAATACGACTGAGAATATCAATCCCGCGCTGGATATCTCTATCCTCAGCCACAACCCTTAGCCCTTCGAAGTAAATGGCAATGGGGTTGCCGGCCTCAAAGCATTTGACGAAGAAAGGCCTGTGCCGCCCTTCATTTTGGAGGCCACCATCAGGGGCATTGGATGTGTTGTTTTCTGATGAGGGATCAGTACAAAGGCAATATATAGCAGTTGTCTTTAGAACTTCATCACTATATACTGCATTTTTCCCCCTACGACCAGCCCTTAAAATAGAACCAAGTGCGGTCCATCCACCATATTCTGCAGCATTTTCTGCAACAAGGAAAACGATTTTGATGAAAACGTCGTCGGGGAGATCCGGCATCTTGGGTGCTAGCGCGGACATAGTGTTGAAAAAAATAATTTTATTCTAGTTTGTAGTTGAGAGGTAATAGACTAAAAACGGGAATATTATAACTCAGACACTTGGTTCTATTTGTAGTTGAGAGGTAATAAATAGACTAATGATTTTAAGGTTAAGCATATTTTGGCGGGAAACCATAAGTTAAAACTATAACTCAGCCATAACATGAATCGACGTGACCTTTCGCTTTCCCGTAAAACTATAACTCAGCCGTAAAGCAATATTTTGGCGGGAAACTAAACAATAAAATTATTGCAAGTTAACCTAATTTATTGGTAAGCAATATTTTGGCGGGAAACCATAAGTTATTCCTGTAATAGACGCATCGACGAGACCTTTTCAGATTATTCCTACTGATAATTCAGCCATTACTAACTAGAAGTGAATTTGTTTTATTTTCATTGTAATGTCGTCTCTTCTTCTTTATGAACCCTGAACTTGTTTTATTTTTATTTCTTTTTGTAATGTTTCATATTAATATAACTCAGCCGGTATTATGATAAATCAGCCACTAAAGATTTATAAATCAGCCGTTATATGAATCGTTGAGGCTTTTCGTTTTCCCATAAATATTGTAACTCAGCCGCAAAGTCATATATATCAGCCATTTATTTTCATAAAGTTTCTTGAGGTAACTCAGCCATACTCACTCTAACTCAGCCGTAACATGAATCGGTGCGACATTTCGAATTCCCGTAAATATGATATCTCAGCCGTCAAATCATATATATCATTCATTTACTTTCAAATTTTTTCTTGTGATAACTCAGCCATAAGTCACTATAACTCAGCCGTTACGTGACCTTTCGTTTTCCAATAATGGTTATAAGTCAGCCGTAAAGCGATACTTTGGCGGGAAACCATAAGTTAACCTAATAATTTTAAAATCCAGTTGTTGGCGGGAAACCATAAGTTAACCTAATAATATTAATATTCAATTGTCGAGTGATGTTCTTCTTCTTAAAAACGAAAATCCCCAAATGTCGAATGCCTAAACCCTAAAAAATCAAATTCTCGTAAATCATGAGCAATGTATCTGGAGATTCGAGTTGTGCATCAAATGTCCGAGAGAGAGGACGAGGTACAGTTGTTGGCGTACCTAAGAGATGTTGGTGTGGAGAAGCAATCGGGGCCAAAAATTCGAAATCGGAGTCAAATCCTTGTCGTAGATACTTCCGTTGTGGGTATGCAGCTGCGATGAAGGTAGAGTCTGTTCTTGGTTATGTTGAATCTGTTATTGTTGGTTTATGTTGAATCTGTTCTTGTTCCAATTGTTGTCTCCATCACCTTGATAGCTTATGAATGATGACCACGTCTTCAAGTGGGTCGATGAGGCACTGTTGGATGAGGTAGAGTCTTTCTCTGTTCAAACTGAAAAACTACAAATGGAGCTTGGGAAGGAGCTATTTGAGAGGGTTGAAGATGCAAAATCAGAATTGAAAGCAAGGATGAAGGTTATGATAGTTGTAATAGTTTTTGGTTATATAATCATGTTTGGTCTATTTAAGATAGCAGGATGAGATAGTGTATGATGGGATTATGTTTCCATAATGTTGTTGTTAATGGTTATGGATTCCAAGCAAACTAATGTTGTTGTTAGTGGTGTTTTATCAATCTTTTTTAATAACTCAGCCATATATTTACTATAACTCATCCATAACTCACTATAACTCAGCCGTCACATGACTTTTCGTTTTCCCGTAAATATTATAACTCAGCCGTCAAGTCATTTATATCACTCATTTACTTTCAAATTGTTTCTTGTGATACCTCAGCCATAACTTACTATAACTCAGCCGTCATATGGCCTTTCGTTATCCCATAAATATTATAACTCAGCCGTCAAGTCTCACATACACAGAGCATTAAATTCGAATTGATTACATTCAGTTATGCAATTGATTACATTCAGTTCTGCAATTCGCCAAAAAAATAAAAATAAAAATAAATGTGACAAGCATCATATTAGCGAACTAGTTCCCATGGGAAGGTTATTGTCTCTAGCATTCTGTACGGTCCTGAAGTCTCAGGATGGGAGCTGACCGTATAGATCGGACTCCAACGGTTCTTCCACCACCAGCTTGCTCAGATCAGATCGCCAGATCTGACAATCCCGCCTTAAGGATTCAAGCCTTTCCATCGGCACTTCGGAGCCCTTGGACACCATCTCCTCCAAGAAGGCACATGGACCTTCTACGTCATGGCTTTCGCGGAAGAAATGGTCCCTTGACTCCAAGTGGTTGATGTACCGCCTCAGCCTCTCCAGGCAAGCTCGGTAGGCCAAGACTTCCGTGTTGTGCGGGAAGTCAGTATTTCCCAAAGGTTCGTAATCACCTTCGGGTAAGTTGGGCACCACCATACGGGAGACCTGTTCTACGCAAGAGGCATGCTCAGCAAGTAGACGAGTCATGCGCCACTTCGCCAGAAAAAAACCTTCGGCGATGAGCTCATCCAGGACTCGGATAGTCCCTTCCAATCGGCAGAGCCGAAAAACTTGCTCGAATTTAAGACGAAATGCTTTAATATAAGCGCCAAGTCTCTTGCGGCGAGCTCGGTACATCCGGAGTTCCCTTTGCAAAGGATTAAAGTAACGGGATCGAGACGGAGACTCTTGAGGGGGGGCATTATCCGACGCATTCGGACCGAAACCACTAGTTCCAGCGGCTGTCAGTTCTCGGGCCCGTTTCAACCATGCAGATCGGGTAGTCACTGGCATCTTTGCTAGTTTCGTTCTAGTTTGGAATGATCTTAACATTTCCAACCCTTTCCCTATTTATACTAAAACTTGGAACGCAACCCCCATTGATTCCACTGCCGGGAAACCATAAGTTAACCAAATAATAGGCGGGAAACCATAAGTTAACCAAATAATAGAACGTGTAAAAATCACTATAAGTCTATAAAAATCCTACATTACGGATTTATAATTGGTACGATATCTCAGCCATTACGGATTTATAAATCAATATAACTCAGCCGTTATATGAGTCGACGAGACCTCTCGTTTTCCCGTAAATATTATAACTCAGCCGTAAAGTCATATATATCAGATTGTTTCTTTCGATAACTCAGTCATTACTCAGCTGTCAAGTGAAAATATCAGCCATTACTCTTTTGATAACTCAGCCATAACTCACTATAACTCAGTCGTAACTTGACCTTTCGTTTTCCCGTAAATAATATAACTCTTTTGATAACTCAGCCGTTATAATATATCATTCATTTGCCCGTCAAGTCATATATATCACTCATTTACTTTAAAATTGTTTCTTGTGATAACTCAGCCATTACTCAGATGTCACATGACCATTCGTTCTACCGTAAATATTATAACTCAGTCGTCAAGTCATATATATCACTTTACTCAGCCATAATGTTACTATCTCAACCATAACTCAGCTGTCACATGAATCGACGAGACCTTTCGTTTACTCGTAAATATAATAAATCAGCCGTCACATGACCTTTCGTTTTCCCGAAAATACAATAACTCAGCCATAAAATCATATTTTGGCGGGAAAAAATAGTTATATGATTTGGTGGTATTACGGTTTCAAGGCAACTAACACCAGTTAGACAACACCATTTTAGCTGTATTACGATATCTCAGCCATTGCGGATTTATAAATCACTATAACTCAGCCGTTATATTAATCGACGAGACCTTTCGTTTTCCCTTAAATACCATAGCTCAGCCATACATTAGTATAACTCAGTCATTTGCTTTCAGATTGTTTGTTGTGATAACTCAGCCATTACGTTACTGAAATATTTAATTAAAAAAGGAGTTTACAACAGCAGAGACTGAAATATTTAATTAAAAATAACAAATATAAGATAAATTATTCAAGAGTTCTTAAAAATAGATTTGAACTATTTAAGTTCATATTCAGTTTCCACTCCCAGCATATTGATTAGTCATCTCTCTAGCCATGGCGTCAAACCTTCTCCTATCAGATTTGTAGAGGTTAGCAAGGTATTCAATGGTCTGTTCCTCATCATTGACCTCTGGTTCAATTAACTTCTCCACTAATTCCTTGAAAACCTTAACAATGGACATGGGAGTCCACCAGTCGCGCCTCAAACGTTTTAGGTGAATGCCTCTCCTATCTGCTACATTTGGGTGGCAAATTCTTGTAATGAAAACAACCTGCATAATCAAGAAATTTTATTTAAAAAACTATTGAGTTGATGCAAAAAAGGAGTACTAATAATCATGCTTGCTAAAATAAAAAGGAGTATAATCAAAAATAGATACCTTGGGGGGACTACTTGGGTAATCAGGTGGAAAAGTAAGCCTAAGTTTAAACACTCCCCCTTCATAAGGAGTATTCACTGGTCCGATTAGAGTAGCCTCCCAACGGAAAATGTCGTCATCAACAGTTACTAAAAAAAAGGCAAACACTCAATCTCTTTTATCCTTAACAGTAAAACAAATCTACTCTGAAGATGTATGTGTTTACCTGCTGTGATGTTTGGCGAAAGATCCCTGTTCAGACATCTCAGATCAGTCCTTATAAGGCTTGAAGGAGAACGACAGGCCATTTCTGACGGATTGAAGGAAGAATGTAAATAGATTTTTTGAATCTGAGAGATGATTTAGGAGTTTTCGTGAGACAAATGTTTGATGTGTAAGTCCGATAGAAAAAAGTATTTATAATACGCGAAACGTCGCTTTGGTTTACAAAAAGTACCCCTTCGGCTTCATAAGCGACGCTTCGCGTATTACGCCTTCAATCAATTACGGTTTTACAAGTCTCTGATAGCGCTGTTTCGAACTATAACTCAGCCTTAACGTTACTATCTCAACCATAACTCACTATAACTCAGCCGTCACATGACCTTTTGTTTTCCCGTTACTATTATAACTCAGACGTCAAGTCATATATATCACTCATTTACTTTCAAATTGTTTCTTGTGATAACTCAGCCATGACATGACCTTTTGTTTTCCCGTAAATAGTATAACTCAGCCGTCAAGTCATATATATCACTCATTTACTTTCATATTGTTTCTTGTGATAACTCAGCCATTAATGAGAGGAGAGGAGATACTCGCTTTTAATACAAGAAATGGAAAATAATTATTTTAAAATAAACAGACTTTAGAGTCGCGAGTTGATAAGGTAAAACTGGAATTCACTGCTGGAAACCCTAAAGGATCTCAGAGACTTTGACGGACAACCACCAAAGGTAACAGTTTTTGCACATGATTTCAAAGATGTCTCCACAGTGGAGAGGAAGGAGACTGTTGAGATGATGGAGACCGTCTTCTAAATAACACATCACAGCACAAGCGGGTGAAGGGAGTAGCAGGTTGTCAGGATAGCGAAGGGAGACTGTGTATGTGTTTTTTCGGGCCGTCTTATAACGAGATAACTCAAACATAAAATAATTACCGGTTAACATGGCTTCCGAAAACTTTAGAGGATAATGATTCGCATCAAACAGCTGGAGGTAATGGACGGCCATATCCTCATATGTCTGACTCTCTTTCATCTCTTCTTCGTTTCTATTGTTTCTCTTTATCTTCTCTTAAATCACAGATCTGTCTATCTGTTACATCTTCCTATCGACATGGAAGTTGTTCCTCACATCGATGGACAGTTTTATAGAGATGTCGAAGCGATCATCTGCGCCACTGGTCGAGAGAATATTCCGGTTCTAAACCCTGGTGTGGGTTCCTTGGTTGACAAAACCACTGTTACGTGGTTCAAGTTCCTTCACGTTCTCTCTATCGCGATCGGAGGAATACTTCAACACAACTGGTACCATGCGTGGCCGACGTACCGCTTGATTCCCTTCCACTTTAAGAGACGGTGGTTTCTCCTCCTCGCGGTAAGATCAATAAAACAAACCATATTGATATTATTCTTTACTCTTATCGTTCCTTTCCTTCAATTGTAGCGTAAATACACGTGGGATCCAAAGCATACTTTAACGGTCTGGACGCAGTTTAATTTGGTGGCTAGAACGATATTCAGATCCCAGATACGTGCTCTCAGGAGGATATGGGCAAGTGGTGGCAATAAACCCAAGATGCTGACTAGCATAGTTTGGAATGATTTGGTCGATATGTTTGAAGAATTTGGCCCAGATGACGTCAGTTTCAAAAAGTGATTGTCATTGTACTTTTGTGTCGTCTTCTACATGAACTAATGAACTATGAACTACGAACTATGATTTTGTGTTTTTTTATTTTTTTATTTTGTTTTGTTAGTACTTTCATATTAATATAAGGGAAGGGAATCAGTCGTTATACGATATCTCAGCTATCACAGAATCATAACTCAATCATAAAGTTCAATAAGTCAACCACAATATAGAATAACTCAGACATCACTTTACCGTAACACTTTGAATAATTATTTTAAATTTAGATTTGAGTTATAATAATTTTAATTTAAATTGTCGGACAAATACTTTTACAAAAAATAAAAATGCGTGAAACGTTTTAATAATATCGAGAGACGTTTTAATACTTTAAGAAAAATAAAATTCGAAATTCGAATAATAATTATTTAATTATTTGCAATAATATCTTGTGATAAAAAGCTCACTTTATGAATTTATTATGCGTGTGGATTTGAGCAGGCACAGAATTAGTGATTTTTCACGCTTCCCTAACAACACTTTTTGTAATATCGAGAGACGTTTTAATACTTATTAGTAATCTGACAGAACAAAAGACCCAAGAAAGAAAGAAGAATACGTTTTCATATCTTCATATTATTGAGAAGACCCTAAACAATAACTCAGCCATAACGTTACCATAACTCAGCCAACCCCAAATTAGAATGACTATATAACCGACCAAACCAATCCAAACCAGAAACTAATTTTTCCATTATTTTCGGTTAATTACGGTTATATTCGGCTTGCTATCGGTTATATTAAGTTAATCGACCTAATTTGGATAACATTTGGGTTATTTATAGTTATATAGTCGTCTAACCGACACATAACCGGAAATAACCGAAAAGTAATTTCAGAATTTTTTTTAAAATTTGAAAAATGGTTATCATATTAGTATATCCAAATTACCACCTTAAACCAAACACAATATAACCAAAACCAAACTGTTATATTAAAACCCATAATATTGGAAATATGAAATATACATATCTAACCCTAACCCTAACCCTAACCCTAACCCCTAAACGTCATGTGTTGTATGTTTTACACATCCTTGGTGAGAATGTGTAAAAATCAATCTTTGTCTATAATTATTACTTTTCATTGCTTATAGTGATTGTAATATTCCTTTTTTCATTCTATATTTTAATTTTGAGTTATAATAATTATAATTTACAAATATTTCATAAGTCAGCCGTTTATGTCGACAACTCAGCCGTATCAGTCAAATGTTTGAGAAATACTTTTATTAAAAAAAAAAAATTTTAATTCAAATTCAAATTTTAAATTCTTTTTAAATAAAAAATCGCTAAAATCTTACTTATTACGCGTGTGGTTCTTAACAGTAAACATAATTATTGTTTGTGTCTCTCCAACAACACTTTTTGTCTTCTCGAGAAGGTATATAATAAATTAATATACCGTAAACGATAACTCAGCAATAACTTTACCATAACTAAGCCAACCCCAAATTAGAATGAATAAATAACCGACCAACCGAACCAAACCGGAAACTATTTTTACATTATTTTCGGTTAGTTACGGTTATATTCGGCTTGCTTTCGGTTATATTAAGTTAATCGACCTAATTTTGAAACGTTTGGTTATTTATGGTTATATATTCGTCTAACCGACACATAACCGGAAATAACCGAAAAATAATTTCAAAATTGGAAATATGAAACATACACCTCTAACCCTAACACTAACCCTAACCCCTAAATGTCATGTTTTGAATGTTTTACACATTTTGATCAGAATGTGTAAAAATCAATCTTTGACTATAATTATTACTTTCCATTGCTTATAGTGATTGTCATATTCCTTTTTTCATTCTATATTTTAATTTTGAGTTATAATAATTTTAATTTACATATATTTCATAAGTCAGCCGTGTGAAGTATGTAAATCAGCCGTAACTTAACCGTAAACCAGCCATAATTTTGAAAATAGACAAATCAAAGTTTTACAAATCCAAGTACAATTCCAAAAGAAAAGAAACGAAAGAAGGACATAATGCATTATTTAATCTGGATCAAAAAAACCAGGTGCCTCATTGTAGATTTCTGCAGCCATTTTAACCCGTATAGCCTGGATATTTTGATCACTGATTCCATCGAAAGACACACCAAGCGCTAGACATTCAATAAACTTTAAAGCGTACACGCCACAGTCACCAACCTGTACGTTTTGAGGGACCTTGGAGGCACTCTTCCTCTTGAAACCGAACTGACTGGCAGTAGGTGTACGAATTTCGTGAGGAACGTTCGCGTTCATCATTGCTGGAATCATCCGTGTAAACGCCCTACAATCATTCAGCATTGTAAGCTCACTCTTTTCGGTTACTTGTCCCATGATGCTATCATAGCAATCAATATGCCTTCTCTTTAGATCCACGTGCAGCGCCACCCAGTGATTGCCTCAAGTTTGTGGACAAATATACAGGTGATCCACATCTTCTATCCACTTCAAATTAGTCGGTTCATCTAGTGGTAACAAACCTTTAACTAACTCTTCATAACTATTGCCAGTCATTTTAAAAAACTTGGGTTTCATATTGAACATCGTATAATCACCAATCATCGATCTAGTGAACCACGGGTCTATAAACGCAATGCGTTTGTTGTGGAATGGGAAGGGATCTCGTTTGTACCTAATACTGAGGAGTCTCATAAACGCGCCCAAGTGCTGTAAAACAGAAAACTGATTAGTAAACAACAACTCAGCCATAATGTAATATAAGTCAGTCGTAAACAATAACAAATCATACCACTGCCACCTACTGTCAATATGTATTATATCTCAGCCGTAAACATAATAACTCAGCCATCACTTATAATATCTCAGCCGTAAACATAATAACTCAGACATCAAGTTAAACTTACTTTATCAGACAGCCACCCAAATGTACCAGACGGCCAGTTATTTCTTTCGGTGATGAGAGTCCTATAGAATTCAATATTTGATGTTGACTTGCCTAATGGTGTACCCCTAAGAAAAAAATAAGAACAGGTTAATATAATTTTAACAAGATGTGATTAACAAGGGTCTAAAGGGTCATACTCGGCTTTCTTTAGGTACTCCAAAAGTTTCTGCAACTTGACCGGATCAACAGGTGCCAGAGGATCATATATTCCAGGTCCAGGTGAACAGTTCTTCCTCATGCACGTCAGTCCGTTGTCCCCAATATAAGGAAAAGTCCTCTCTTGTGTAGCTTGTAGTTTATTCAATGAACTTCCATCCGGGGACAGCTTAACATTCTCCAGCCTTAAAGCTTTGATTCTATCAAGCCTAATCTTTTCCTCCTCATCATCCTCAGATTCAGGTTCAAGGATATTGTATTCAGCCATAATCTTGGCTGTCATATCACATATACTGCTGTCAGCAGCGTCGGCACCAGCGTTTGCACCAGCTTTGGATACTCCCTCATTCAAATCAGATCCCAATTGATTGATTTGATTAGGCTTAGTAGTCTTTCTAACTCTTTTCTTTGGCGGATTATTTCCATCCTTCTCTTCCGCCAACTCTTTGACCTTCTTTGCAGCCGCCGCCTCATCTTCTGTCTTCTTTTCCGCAAACTCTTTGACCTTCTTCGCAGCCGCCGCCTCATCTTTGGCCTTCTTTGCCGCCAACTCTTTGTTCTTCTTCGCAGCGGCCGCCTCAACTTTGGCCTTCTTTGCATTTAATTCTTCGTCCTTCTTTCCATCATTGGCATTTTTCCTCGTGTTAGTCTGTTGAATTGGTTTCGTAGCAGCTGGAGACTTCTCAATGAAATTAAGAAGATGATCTTTATCAAACTCATCTTTATCAAACTCTTTATTCAGATTCCTACTGACCCCAGCCAAACCACTGCCAACTACCTGTATAACATAAGCGAAGACAATTAAAGATAATGATAACTCAACCTAAACAATCTGGAAACTCAGCCATAAGATTAACATAATTCAGACATTACCGGAGGACTGTTGACAGAGTAGTTTTGGTGCATTTTTCTGGAACTGCTGGTACTGGTGGACTTTTTGGTGACAACAGTTCATCAATAAGGTTCTTTATTTTGAAATTTTTACAAGTGTTTTGTGACAACAGTTCATCCCCAAGGTCTTCAACATTGTTTTGGCCAGTTTGCCCAACACCCAAGGAAAGCACGTGCTCTTTCATCTGCTTGAGATCACTCTCAACAGAACGAAACCTGGTTTCAAACCTTTCATTCATCCTCTCTTCTATTCTATCTCCAATGTTTTTTTCCAAGGTGTCAAACCTTGAGGTTAAATTAGACACCAACTCAATGAGAGTTCCAACCGGTCCACCACCCTAACTGTTGAAAACTACCACCTTCTGTTCAGCTCCTTCACCAAATCTACCACCCTGACTGTTGGAAACTACCACCTTCTGTTCAGCTCCTTCACCAGATCCACCACCCTGACTGTTGGAAACTACCACCTTCTTGACTTTCTGCTTCTTTGCGGGAGGAGAGTCAGAATCAACATCCCAAAAACCTTTAACAAACTTATCCTCATGTATGTCTTGGATAAGGCGATCAACTGCTGGGTCGTCTTTTTGATCTGGCCACGTATGAAATAGCTCCCGTACATCATCCTTCATAACCATTTTAGTCACACGCAGCTGTAACATAAGAGAATATGAGACCCATCAGGGAATAATAACTCAGCCAACACTAAAGCATAAATCAGCCATTACTAAAACATAACTCAGCCGTTACTAAACAATAACTCAGCCATAACTACATCATAACTCATCCATTACTAAACAATCACTCAACCAGATATAAACCTTACCTCACCAAGCGCTTTGATCTCTTTAGCAATTACCGATACCATCGTAGAACGTGTACGGTTTCCACCCCATTGAAGCATCGGTATGCCACCATCATTAGCTTATGCATTCCCAAACCGTTCTCCAAAGCATTTGATGGACTCATACGCCCAAGCCTGTAACACGGGTGTAAACCCACTGAGGGTGTACGACTTTCCCGTAGGGTTCAGCATCTTTATGGAATCAACAAGAGCTTCAAATGCTGACCGACCCCACGGATACGTCTTCATTGCTTCATCATCAAAAACTCTTTTGGCACTTTCATATGGAATTCTAGAGTTATGTTGCAAACCATAAAGTCTAATGTGTTGAAGAAGCAACAGCCCCAACCATTTACGATGATCAAGGTTAACCCATCGCCGGCACACTTTTAATGCTTCCCTGAGTTCAAGTAGCGTTGGACCTGCCCCACCAGGCACTTTCAAAAGTCGGAAGAACTTTTTGTGTTCCTCTTCAAGTTCAAACTGTTCAGTAGGCATTGGGTCTATGTTTAACCCCGTCAGATAATGAAATTCATTCAACCCAAACCTGATAGGTTGACCGCCGACCACAAACCAAAGCTCCTTCTTATGTACCCTTAACTGGTTACATAGTAGGAAATGAACAACCTTACCAGACCAGACGAATTGGCTATCAACTAGCTTAGAGATTATTCCAATTGGTACTTTCTTCGTTTCATCCCACGCATCCAGTCCTATTGATTCCCTAATCTGAGGTAATTCTAACATCCTGAAATTTGTGTTTATATCTCTAGACTCTATTTTAGCGTATAGTCTTGGTGGGTAATCCCTTGCTTGTTCTTCAGAAATATCCTTCGCCATCTGATAGTAAAGCATAAAATAAATCAGCCATAACATATGGCAAACACAAGGCATATAATAACTCCGCCATAATACATAACTCAGTCGTAAAGCATAAGATAACTCAGTCCAAACTCAGCCATCCAAGACGGCGACAATCACCCGTATCTCAAAAATAAATAGGAAGACACATACCGGAACTCGAAGACAAGACGGCTTAGACGGAAACGAACAAGACCAGCGCCGACGAAGAGAAGAAAGAGCGAATGAGGATATCGAGCGAGGACGGCGAGAGATGACGGCGGGAGAGTAGAAAAAGACAGATTATCGCCGGCGCAATTAGGGTTAGATTTCGCCGACGATAAGGACAGAGAGTTTTTTTTTTCCGCGGTTTAAAAACCGTTCACTTTCCCTCTCATTGTAACTGTCGATGCTGGAAAGATAACTCAGCAGTCATAAACGGTATCTCAGCCAACCCTCAAATTAGAATGATTAAATAACCGACTAAACCGAACCGAACCGAAAAAATAATTTTTCCCAATTTGGTATTTTTGTATTTGTATGTTTGCCTAGTTTTCTTATATTCGGCTTATTTCGGTTATATTATGCTAATCTACCTAATTACAATATATTTTGGGTTATTTATTGTTAGATATTCATCTAACCGACCAATAACCGGAAATAACCAAAAATTAATTTCAAAATATTAGAATTTTTTTAAAAAAAATATTTTCAAAATGGTTCAACCATAAGTATATCCATATTACCACCTTAATCCAAACACATTATATCCAAAACCAAACTGTTATATTAAAAACAAATAATGTTACCTCATCTAACTCTAAACCCTAAACCCTAACCCTAACCCTAACCCCTAAACAACATGTTTTGGTATGTTTTGACACATTTTGATCAGAATGTGTAAAAATCACTCTTTTTGTCTATAATTATTATTTTTATTGGTTATAATAATAGTAATATTCATTTTGCCATTCTAAATTTTAATTTTGAGTTATAATAACCTTATTTTACAAATATCTCATAACTCAGCCGTTTAAGTCAATAACCCAGCCACTACTTAGTCAAATTACTGGCCCCTTCTTTAATAATAAATAAAAATACATGACAAATTTGAATTCAAATTTTTGAATTTATTTTTAATAATAAATCGTTTAAAATATTTTTATTAAGCGTATGGATGATAACAAGAAACGTAATTATTGTTTGCGTCTCCCCAACAACCCTTTTTGCATTCCCGAGCGGGTATATAATAAATTAATAGGGTGGCCGTCGGATAACTCAGCCGTAAAACCACTATTATGGCCGTTGCATAAGTCAGCCATAACAAAGTTGTTAATTTAACTGACTATCCTAAGTCAGTCGTGTAAAGAACACAACTCAGCCTTCAAGTATATTACTGTCAAACGACGTCGTTCGATATATTTTTTTAGTATAAATTAAGGGATTTGGTGTGATTTATTGCTTCAGTAATCGAGATCGAGTCAAGATGATGGCAAATAGAGATATATACGGCGGCAACTCCAGGGCTGATGAGAAAACTGCTTCTGAAGCACTAGCTGAGGTAGATCTCTGGACTATCTGAAATCTCAAAGCATTATCTTAATATTGTGTTTGTGGAACTGTAGGAACTGAATCGTAATGAAATAAATATGAAAATGAGGTACGGCGAAATCCGGAGGCGAGACAAGGGCGTTCCAATCGGGTGTAATTGCGGTGCGGTGCTTCTCGTTGCCACTTCTAATGATCCTACCACGAGAGGAGAACGTTATTTCAGTTGTCCCTATGACATCACAGATGTAAAGATTTTTGTACTCTTATTGTTGAGTTTTGTATTCTGTTTCTGACTTTTTTTTAGTCTAATATGAATTATGTACTATTTGTAAGGGTCCCGATCAAGGCTGCGGTTTCAGGAAGTGGTGGACTGATGCAGTGCGTGAAGAGTTTAGGGTTATTCAGGAGGAGAAGAATGAGATGAAGCAGGACTTGGATGCAACCAAGAAGCGCATCGAGATTCAAGAAGAAATGATCTTGTATTTGGAAAAGAAATATGACGCGCTGGAGAAGAAGTTTGAGAGCTTGAACAAGTATCTGTGAGATTAGTCAAGCTCCGTTGTTTTTTTTTTTTTTTTGGAATTGATATGAACTTTCTATGTTGTGGTGTTTTATCAATCTATTTTAATAACTCAGTTATGATTAATTATAACTCAGTCATCATTAATTATAACTCAGCCGTCATAGACGATATCTCAGCCAACCCTCAAACTAGAATGACTAAATAACCGACTTAACCGAACCGACCGATAAAATAAATTTTCCAGTTTGATATTTTTGAATTGGTATGTTTGGTTTATTTCGGATATATTCAGCTTAATTTCGGTTATATTAGGCTAATCTACTTTATTACAATATATTTTGGGTTATTTATTAGAATGACTAAATAACCGACTAAACCGAACCGACCGATAAAATAAATTTTCCAATTTGATATTTTTGAATTGGTATGTTTAATTAATTTTGGATGTATTCGGCTTAATTTCTGTTATATTAGGCTAATCTACTTAATTACAATATATTTTGGGTTATTTATGGTTAGATAATAATATAACCGACCCATAACCGGAAATAACCAAATATTTTTTGATTTTTTGATTTTTTAAAAAAATATTCAAATGGTAATAATATTATTATATCCATATTACCACCTTAAACTATACACATTAAAACACATTAGAACCAAATCCAAAAATCAAATAATCTGAACCCTACATCTCAAACCCTAAACCCCAACCCTAACCCTAACCCTAACCCCTAAACGTCATGTGTTGTATGTTTTACACATCCTTGGTGAGAATGTGTAAAAATCAATCTTTCTCTATAATTATTACTTTTATTGGTTATAATAATTGTAATATTCATAATTCAATTTTACATTTAAATGTTGAGTTATAATAATGTAAATTTACAAATATTTTATAAGTCAGCCGTGTAAGTCAATAACTCAGCCATCACTTAGTCAATTTGTCGGAATTTTAAGATTTTTTATTCGAATTTTGAGTTCAATTTTTTAATTATTTTGTATAATATATTGTGAAAAAACTAACTTTATAAATTGATTACGCGTGTGGATCTGAGCAGGCACAGAATTATTGTTTGGGCTTCCCCAACAACACTTTTAGTAATATCGAGGCACGGCACGAAAGACTAAACGAAGCCGTACCAAGTTCATAACTCAGCCATAACTCACTCATCCGTACGAAGTAGATAACTCAGCCGTTCGAAATATATAACTCAGCCATAACATATATGTTTATTCAATATTTGTAACATCCGCGAACCAGAATTTGGGATTTTAGAAGGAGTGTCGATCGACACCCTAGTGGCATCGATCGACACCACTAATTTCTGGGTTCGACCGGTTTGATTTAATTGCCGAATTGGTTCGGTTTGGTTCAGGGAAATCCCTAATTCGTGTCTTAAAAGGGAGAAAACGACCTAGGGTCGTGTTTTGTTGTTGTGTCGCCGTTTTCAAGAGAAACAAAGAGAGAAAACAGTTTCCTAAGGTTCTTGAGAGAGTTTGTGAGATTTCAAGGCGTTTTTGGTGAGATCTTGCTGTGGGATTGAAGATCCAAGGCTAGGAACGTGTTGGAGGGGTGCTAGGAGTGTTGAATTCGTTCTTGTTGGTCAGAATCTTCTTGAGATAAGGTGAGTGCTTGACCATGGTTGATCTAAGCATGAGATCCCTCTTGTTGTGTGATTTCTTGTTGTTTGTGTTGTTCTGTTGTTTTCGTGTTTATGTGCTTTTTAGTGAGTTCCGAGTTGATTGGACATGATTGGAGTCGATTTTGGGTTGATTGGAGTCGGAGTTCGTCGCTGAGTTTCGCGCAGATCGTGGTTGCATAGGAAGCATCGATCGACACTAACGAGCATCGGTCGACACCATTCTGAGGGGCATCGGTCGACACTGTTTGGCATCGGTCGACACCTTTGGTTGTAGCATCGATCGACACCGTTTGGCATCGGTCGACACTATTTGGCATCGGTCGACACCTTTGGTTGTAGCATCGATCGACACCGTTTGGCATCGGTCGACACTAGTCGTATCCGAGACTTGTTTTCCTGGTTTGATGTATTATTGTGTGTTGTTTGTTTTGCTTGAACTTGAGGGTCTCATCTGCTTGTGTGTATAACCCAGTAGATGGGAGGATGGCCTCACTAAGTATTTGTGATAATACTTACGCATCTCAATTGTTGTTTGTGGTGTGCAGGTAAAGGAAAAGTGTGATCGTGGAATCAAAGGCGATGAGGAAGAGGATGTTCTAGAGGCTTGATTGATTGTGGTCTAGCTATTGTTAGGTTGCTAGATTAAGTCAATGGAACATTGTAGGTTGTTAGCTTTTGGTTATTTCTCTTATTTGGATTATGTTGCTATTGAGTATTGATTTATTGTTGTTGGAATTCTTTGGTTTAATGGAACTGGTTTTATTTGGTTATTCCGCGGTTATTGATTGTCGTTAGGATGTTAGTGGGTATGGGACCACTAGTAAATTAAAGTAAAAAAAAAAAAAAAAACGGGAAGGGTTGTTTCAATATTTAATTATAACTCAGCCGTGTGAAGTACATAACTCAGCCGTAACATTGAAAAGATACTAAACAAAGAACTTTCTTATCCAAGTACAATTCCTACCAAAAGAAATCCAAATTTTTCCAATATCCAAGTACAATTCCTACCAAAAGAAATCCAGATGTTTTTTTACATATCCAAGTACAATTCCTACCAAAAGAAATCCAAAGGTTTTTTTACATATCCAAAGTGCAAGTCCTACCTACCAAAAGAAATACAAATGTTTTTTACGTGAACTGATTCATAAAATCAGGTGACTCATCGAAGATTTCTGCTGCCATTTTAACACGTATACCCTGGATGTTTTGATCACAGATTCCATCGAAAGACACACCAAGCGCTAGACATTCTATAAACTTTAAAGCGTACACGCCACAGTCACCACTCTGTACGTTTTGCGGGACCTTGGAGACTGTCCTCCTCCTGAAGGTAAACTGTTTGTAAGTAGGTGTACAAATTTCATCATTGCTGGAATCATCCGCGTAAACGCCCTACAAGCATTCAGCATTCTAAGCTCACTCTCTCCGGTTACTTGTCCCACGATGCTATCATAGCAATCAATATGCCTTCTGTTGAGATCCACATGCAGCGCCACCCAGTGATCGCCTCCAATTTGTGGAGTAATATACAGGTGATCCACATCTTCTATCCACTTCAAATTAGTTTGTTCATCTGATGGAATCAAATCTTTAACTAATTCTTCATAACAATTGCCAGTCATTGTAAAAAACTTGGGTTCGGACTTGAACAACGGATAATGACGGTGAACCATATCAGTGGTGAACCACGGGTCTATAAACGCAATGCGTTTGTTGTGGAATGGGAAGGGATCTCGTTTGTACCTACACCTAAGGACTCTCATAAACGCGCCCAAGTGCTGTACAATAGAAAACTGAGTAGTAAACAACAACGCAGCCATAATGTAATATAAGTCAGACAACAACAACAATAACTAAGACATTAAGATAAACTTACTTCATCATTACACCACCCATATTTACCATATTCGTCTGGCCTCTCTGGCCAGTCCTTTCGTTCGGTGATTAGCACCCTATAGAATTCAATTTCCATTCCGCCTTTGCCTAACGGGATATTCCTAACAAACAAATAAACACAAGTTAATATAATGTTAACAAGCTGTTATTAACTTGTTAAGCAAAAGGGTCTAAAGGGTCATACTCGGCTTTCTTTAGGTACTCCAAAAGTTTATGAACCTTGACCGGATCAACAGGTGCCAGAGGATCATATATTCCAGGTCCAGGTGAACAGTTCTTCCTCATGCACGTCAGTCCGTTGTCTCCAATATTAGGGAAAATCCAGCTTGGATGATCTTGTTGTGTATTCAATGCACTCCCATCCGCTGACAGCTTAACACTCTCCAGCCTTAAAGCTTTAATTCTATCAAGCCTAATCTTTTCCTCCTCATCATCCTCAAATTCAGGTTCAAGTGAGTCGGCTTCAACAAAATACTCGTCTGTAATATCTTCTGCACCAGCTTCTGCACCAGCTTCTGAACCTCCAGGTAGTACAAATTTCAACGGCTTAACACCAGCAGCCACAACAGCAGCAGTAGGATTTGTAGGCGCCCTACCTCTACCTCTACCTCTACCTGTACCTCTACCTGTACCTCTACCTCTACCTCTACCTCTACCTCCACCTCTACCTCCAGCCGCAGCTACTTCTTTAGCCTGCTTTGCCGCAGCTACTTCTTTGGGCTTCTTTAACGCAGCTACTTCTTTGGCCTTCTCTGCCGCCTCTAACTCTTTGGCCTCCTCTGCCGCCTCTAACTCTTTAACATTTCTCCTTGTGGAAGGCCGTCTTTTCGTATCAGCTGGTCTCTTAGTAGCTGGAGACTTCTTAGCATCTGGAGAAGTCAAATAGTTCTTTTCCTGTATATTAAAATTATAATAACTCAGCCTAAATATTCTGAAAAATCAGCCATAAAACAAAGATGAATCAGACATTACCTTCTCTCCCGCCTCTAACTCTTTGGCCTTCTCTGACGCCTCTAACTCTTTGGCATTTCTCCTCGTGGAAGGCCCTGTTTTCGTATGAGCTAGTTTCTTAGCAGCTGGAGACTTCTTAGGAGAAGTCAAAGAGTTCTTTTCCTGTATATCATAGCGAAGACAATTAAAATTATAATAACTCAGCCTAAACATTCTGAAATATCAGCCATAAAACAAAGATAAACCAGACATTACCGGCTCTCCCGCCTCCAACTCTTTGGCCTTCTCTAACGCCTCTAACTCTTTGGCATTTCTCCTCGTGGAAGGCCCTGTTTTCGTATCAGCTGGTTTCTTAGCATCTGGAGACTTCTTAGGAGAAGTCAAAGAGTTCTTTTCCTGTATATCATAGCGAAGACAATTGAAATTATAATAACTCAGCCTAAACATTCTGAAAAATCAGCCATAAAACAAAGATAAACCAGACATTACCGGAACTTTTGGTGGACCTTTTGATGTCTGACGTTCCTGTCCATGTCCCAGGTTATTTAGTTTCTGTCCCATTTTTAAAGTCTGGTCAGTCGTGCTCTTTGAAAGCACGAGCTCTTTCATCTGTTTGAGGTCCGTCTCAAAAGATCCAAGCCTGGTTTCAATCCTTTCATCCATCTTCTTCTCCAGATTCGCCGATACATTTTCAATGTTCCTATCAACGGTGTCAAACCTTGTGTATAACTTAGAGATCAATTCGTAGAGATCATCTTCCCCAACATCTTCCTCCTCACTTACCTTTTTTCCTTTCTTCTTCCTCTCCTGTGCAACTCCTTCACTAGTTTCCTGACTGTTGGAAACTTTCATCTTCTGAACTTTCCGCTTCTTTGCGGGAGGAGATTCAGATTCAACAACTGCTTCAGCTTTCTTTTTCTTTTTCTTCTTATCACTCCCCTTAACATCCCAAAAACCTTTAACAAACGTATTCAGATGTATGTCTTCGATCAGGCGATCGATTGCTGGGTCGTCTTCTTCTTCTGGCCACGAATGAAATAGCTCGCAGCCATTTTCCTTCATAACCATATTAATCACACGCAGCTGTAACATAAGAGATTATGAAACCCATCAGTAAGTTTTAACTCAGTCATTACTAATGAAAGCATAAATAAGTCATTACTAAAACATAACTCAGCCAACACTAAAGCATAATCTGCCATTACTAAAACATAACTCAGCCGTTACTAAACAATAACTCAGCCATAACTACATCATAACTCATCCATTACTAAACAATCACTCAACCAGATATAAACCTTACCTCACCAAGCGCTTTGATCTCTTCAGCAATTGCGGTTTCCAGCGATGAACGTGTACGGTTTCCACCCCATTGAAGCATCGGTATGCCACCATCATTAGCTGATGCATTCCCAAACCGTTCTCCAAAGCATTTGATGGACTCATACGCCCAAGCCTGTAACACGGGTGTAAACCCACTGAGGGTGTACGAGTTTCCCGTAGGGTTCAACATCTTTATGGAATCAACAAGAGCTTCAAATGCTGACCGACCCCACGGATACGTCTTCATTGCTTCATCATCAAAAACTCTTTTGGCACTTTCATATGGAATTCTAGAGTTATGATGCAAACCATAAAGTCCAATGTGTTGAAGAAGCAACAGCCCCAACCATTTACGATGATCAAGGTTAACCCATCCCCGGCACACTCTTAATGCTTCCCTGAGTTCAAGTAGCGTTGGACCTACCCCACCAGGCACTTTCAAAACTCTGAAGAAATCTTTGTGTTCCTCTTCAAGTTCAAACCGTTCAGTAGGCATTGGGTCTATGTTTAACCCCGTCAGAAAATGAAACTCATTCAACCCAAACCTGATAGGTTGACCGCCGACCACAAACCAAAGCTCCTTCTTATGTACCCTTAACTGGTTACATAGTAGGAAATGAACAACCTTACCAGACCAGACGAATTGGCTATCAACTAGCTTAGAGATTATTCCAATAGGTACTTTCTTCGTTTCTTCCCACGCATCCAGTCCTATTGATTCCCTAATCTGAGGGAATTCTTTCATCCTGAAACTTGTGTTTATATCTCTAGACTCTATTTTAGCGTATAGTCTTGGGGGGTAATCCCTTGCTTGTTCTTCAGAAGAAATAATCACCATCGACATCTGTTATAGTTCATAAGTAAATCATAAAATGAATCAGCCATAACATAAAACAAACTCATACACAAAGCATAACATAACTCAGCCACAAACACATAACTCAGATCTAAAGCACAAAATATCTCAGTCACAACTCATCCGTCAGCAAAATAAAACAAACAGTAAATCAGCCATCGAATCGAATAAATCTAACAAATCAGCCATAAACCCTAAAATAACTGAGCCGCAACATAAAACAAAAAGTAAATCAGCCATCGAATCGAATAGATCTAACAAGTCAGCCGTCATTAACAACGGCGACAATCAGCGGTAAATCATCGAAAAAACCCACATTCAGCCGGAAAACTCGAAACTAAACAGTCGACACATACCGGATAGACGAAGACGAAGAAGACGAAGAGAAAGAGAGAGCGACGACAAGGAAAGAGAGTGCGACGACGAAGATAGAGAGAACGAGTAAAGACGGTGAGAGATGACGGCGAGAGATGACGGCGGGAGATTGACGGCAAGAGAGTAGACAACAACAGAGTATCGCCGGCGACAAGAGACGACGAGAGTTTTGATATTTTTTTTTTCGCGGTTTGTGAACAGTTAAAACCTATTCACTTTCCCTCTCTTTGATATAAACAAGAAAACAAAACTGTGGATCTAAAAAAAACTGCGATCTAAAAAAGATTGCTTAATGACTGTGTTAAATCATATCTGATGTGTATTCTAATTTGCTGCTGTGTATTTTTTTTTTAATTTTTAACTCAAATTCGAGAAACAAAATCAAAGGGGTAAATTGTAATTACACCCAGGACACTAAATATTCTAGTAATTTTCAAAAGATTTATAGATATGAGTAATAAACCAACTTTTGGATAACATTTGAGTAATTCTTTCTTTTTTTTTGTTATTTTTGATTTCTTATTTTTGTTGTACGGGTTGTAAACAAAAAAAAATGAAATATCATTGTAAATTGTTAATGCTAAATTTTAATTTTAGAGACTACATGATATATATTTTACATTGTTCTTATTTTAAAAGATTTATCTCATTTATCTAATTTGGATTATTATCTTATAAGTAATTATTATCTCTTCCTCTCCCACCAATATCAAATGTTGTTATATCTCATATGTGTTGTAAGAGTTTGATTCTATATTTTAATTTAGAAAGTATTATATATATATATATATATATTACATTGTTCTCTTTTTTAAAGATTCATCTCCATTATCTAATTTGGATTACCATCTTATAGTAAACATTCTCTCCTCCTCTCCTACCAATATCAAATGTTGTTATATCTCATATGTGTTGTAACTTGTAAGAGTTTGATTATATATTTTAATGTAGAAAGTATTATATATATTTAACATTGTTTTCAATTTTTATTTTATTTATATAAATAATATTTCTTTTATATTTCTTGCCTTTCTAATCTATTCATATTTATTTTTTAAATTTGCATAGTTAAATTTAAATTCACATATGTTGGTTTAAACAAAACAATCAACTTTATTTGAGAATTAGATGTTCCTATTCATTTTTGAACGATCAATGTGTAACATATGAGCATTTTGTCTTGCAATCACAAGTTTCATTTCCATTGCTTAACTCCATGGTTAAACTATAATATATGTTGTCCTATTTGTAGGAATAACAATATACTTATTTAATTTATTTAAAAGAGCAGATGATTAAACGAAATAAACATTTCTCCAAATTTTATAATTCAATCAGTGAGTGTACTTATTACTTTGAAAAACTTTTACATTGAAGTTCATAAAATCATATAAGAAAACTAAAATACTATATCACTTCAAATTTGGAAGGAAATACTTGATATTCCTTTTTAAAAAAGTCAAGACACATATAAAAATTTATTAATATTTAACTCACTTTAAAGACATTAAAAGTCATTTAACTCAAAAATAACTTCTATCCAATAATTTCATATATTCCTCCCACAAATAAAAAAAAAAAATATATATATATATATATATATATATATGTTCAAGATTGTATTTAAATATTACATAATTTTTTAGTTAGCTAAATTTATAGTCACATATATACAATTTATATACATAAGAATTTATATTACTTATTAACACCATAATTCAACCCATTATTTGCTTAACTCAATATTGGTTTCAAAGCCAACTAAAGAAAAATAGAAACGATCTTATTGATATTAGACCAAAACATGGGCATACAAACATAATCACTTACACGGAAGATATTTTTTTAAAATAACTTATTATTGCAACATCAACGTATGAAGAGTTTACATAAGCAGTTAATTAGAAAATCTATAATGCAATAAATGTATTGGAAACAATATCAGTCAATGATAAAATTGGATCCTCAAAAGCAAGAAACAACATCTTCATAATTCATAAAAAAGTAAACGCCACAATTATACACATCTGAACGAAATGGTATAAACATATAGTGTATAAATAAAAGTGACAGCAAAGCCCGCATATGCCTAATTAAAACGAAACAATACAAAAGAGAAAACGAAAAAGACCAAAAAAAAACAAGAAAGTGCCAACTACACCACAACCCACGCGTTGCGTGGGAAAGCACCTAGTCTATATAAACATTAAACTTACTTTACTAAGTAACATACAATATATATATATATATATATATATATATATATATATATATATATATATATATTGTTGAAGATAATGTTTATTTGTTATATTATTTGAGGGAGATTTTAGTTTAAAATTTTTAGGAATAAGAATCATTGAATATAAATATAATTAATCTTTTGAAGTTTAAAATATAAATTCAAATAAAATACATACTTATTTTACTAATCTATATATAATATATATATTGTCTATTGTAGCAATAATGTTTTTCTAGTAAATCAATAATATATCACTATCACGTAGTAACAAAAAAATGACTTAAGAATTTCCCTCGAAGAGTACATTCCATATTCATATCCAATGAAAACATCATTTTAAAATTTCTAACACCGAATATCGATCGTTGACCTAATTATAGAGATCATTAAACATATCGATATCCCACATTAAATGCAAATATACAAAGATTCATGAACATTTTTAGTGTTATGTCGCTACAACGGAGTTGTTCAAGTGCATCACCTGCCATAATAGAATTTCCAACCAAGTCATGAATGTTTAAATAGTGAAATGATTAAACCGACATCCGTTCACTAATCCAAGTTACATATTTGTCTAAAATCCTCATATGTTATTTTCAGATGTTAATTTTGTGATGCAATCTCAGCTTCGTCTTCTAAAGAAAACATGGTGTACTTTAATAATATGTTGTTTTTGGCAATGTTTTTGGTTAAAAGTATTTGATCATAAATTGATAAAATCTCAAACCTGTTATATATATATATATATATATTTTTTTATCATGTTATAGAATTGTAGCTCCGGTTGATAATATGCATTCTGAGATATGCTATACATGTCACTTTTTTTGTAACGACTTATATATCATTTTTTCTATATTTTGTGATGTAACATCCGTGAACCAAAATCCCGGTTTAGGATCTGCATCGGTCGATGCAAGGTTGTTTCTCTGCGTTTTGACTTAAGTCAAACGCTGCGTTTTGGGTTAGGGGAAAACCCTTAAGCCGACTTTTGTGTCTCATTCGGCGAGTTTGGCCGTTTTTGAGAGAGAACGAAAGAGAGAAAGAATTCTTGAGAGTTTCTTGGAGATTTGGGACGTTCCTGTAGAGATTTGTAGCTGGGATCGTTGTAGGAGCTTCCTAGAGGCTTGTTCTTGCTTGGTTATTGTTCAGATTCGTCTTGGCACAGGTAAGTGCATGACCATGGCTTATCTAAGCTAGAGGAACCTTTAACTTGCTTGTTGGTGTTGTTAGATGTGTTAGATCGTAGTTAAGGACATTAGGAAGCTTTCTTGTGGCTTGGGAATGAGTTTCTGTGGTTGTAGGAACGAAATCCGGCGAGAAGCTTTGGGGAAACCACGGTGCTCGACGTTGCGTCGATCAATGCATTGCTTGCGTCGGTTGATGCAAGTGTGAGGACGGCGCGATAAACTTTAGGGTTTTCGTGTTGCGTCGAGCATGCGTCGGTCGATGCAGACTGGGTATTGGTCGATGCAAGTTGCACTTGCATCGGTCGATGCAGCTTCTGCGTCGATCGATGCTTCCTCAGTTGGCATCGGTCGATGCATGTTGGCATCGGTCGATGCCGAGTCCTGTTTCATTGATCGTTGTGTGTTGATTGTTGTGTGTGGTTATTGGATACTCTATTGCTTGTGTGTATAGCCCAGTAGATGGGAGGATTGCCTTACAGAGTGTTTATAAAATACTCATGCATTGCAATATGTGTTTGTGGTGCAGGTAAAGGTAAAGTGTGATCGTGGAATCCAGGCAATGAAGAGGAGGATGTTCTAGGGACTCGATTGGATGTTGTCTGGCATTGTTAGGTTGCTAGAGTTGAGTCATTAGAAACATTGTTAGGTTGCTGGTTTCATGTTTTCTGATGATTGATTATTGGCTTATTATTGGTTATTATATTTATTGGATTATTATTGGATATTATCTTGGTTGGTTATTTCCGCTGTTGAATGTGAATGTGGTTAGGTGGCTAGTGGGTATGGGACCACTAGCTGTAGTTTATATTTATTATTATTATTTATTATTTATTAAAAAAAAAAAGGTCGGTCCTTTCATTTTGGTATCAGAGCCCTTACGGTTCTAGGTTTGGGTTCACTAGGCTTTGTGCTGTAGATGTTTGGGATTGCATGTCTTGATTGATTATGTGAGTTAGTCAATTGTGTGTGGCATGGAGTCCTAGAACATCCTCTTCGAGCCTATTGGTGATTCCACGGTGAGTTTCTATTTCTGTGTTAAATAGTAATTGTTTGCTTAGCCTTCTGTTCATGGTAGTGCAGATGGTTAGAGAGGATGATGTTGCTGGTCGAGGTCGTGGACGCGGTCGTGGTCGCGGACGTGGTCGTGGTAGGGGCAGAGTCCCAGTGGTTAGTGAGACCGAGGACCAGAGTGTGACAGCTGAGGGTGTTGGCGAGTCGCAGGGAGTTCCGGGGATTCAGTGAGTGTGGCCGGAGGGGGCGGTGTTGATGCTCCAGTGGCCGGTGATGCTAGGGTCCCAGGTGTGGGAGCCCCAGCGGGTGGAGTCCCTGGTGTGGACATTGCGGCTTTGCTAGCACAGGTGTTAGAGCGGTTACCACCTGTGGTGCCGGCTCGGGCTCAGGTTGTGCCACCAGTGGTGGCGGAGGAGCGGCAGCCAGCGGCTGCGGATGCGGGGGTCCATGCTCGTTATCTCAGCATGTTGACAGAGATGGGTCGGTTGCGCACTGAGCAGTTTTCAGGAGGTGTAGATCCTACTGCTGCGGATGCGTGGAGGACGAGAGTGGAACGTAACTTCCACACTCTGAGATGTCCTAAGGAGTTCTGGGTGAACATAGGGGTCTACTTTTTGAGTGGTGATGCTGAGTTGTGGTGGAGATCTTTGGCTGCTAGGAGGGTGCAGCGGGAGATGACTTGGGCTGACTTCATTCTGGAGTTCAACCGCAAGTATTTTCCTAGAGAGGCATTGGATCGTTTGGAGGTGCAGTTCCTTCAGTTGTCTCAGGGGACACGGTCAGTGCGGGAGCTGGATTTGGAGTTCAGTCGACTTCTTTGTTATGGGGGTCGGGCTATGGAGCCTGAGGAGGCTCAGATCAGGAGGTTCTTGAGGGCTCTACGTGATGATTTGAGAGTTCACTGTAGAGGGAGGTCTTATGCTACGCGTGCAGAGCTTGTTGAGACAGCAGCAGAGATTGAGGAGGATATCCGGGCACAGTCAGTGTCGGTTACTCCAGTAGCTCAGTCTGGTAAGGCTCAGCAGCAGGGTGGTTCCAGCAGGGGCGGTAGGCATGCTCAGGGAAGCAAAAGGAAGTGGGAGGCTACGCAGAAGCCGAGTGGTGCGGGTTGCTTCGGTTGTGGGAGCAAGGATCACAAGGTTGCTATTTGTCCCAAGAGGAGTGTTCCGACGGCAGGGCCTCGGGTATGTTATCATTGTAGGGAGGCATGGCACATCAGGCCTTTCTGTCCCAAGTTGCAGCCAGTAGCAGTGGCAGCGTTGCAGCAGGTGCAGCATGGAGGTCAGCAGGTGGCACGGATTGAGCAGACGCCACGTGCTTACACGACAGCAGAGACTGGTGGAACCAGTGCCGGGGCGATCACAGGTATAATTTCTGGTACTTAATCTTTGTGATTTGATAGTAGGTTCAGATTTTTATGGTTTCCTGTGATAAAGTGTTAGGTTCTCAACACATGAGGTTTGTGTAGGGACCTTGTTGGTGGGCGGGTTTAAGTCCCACGTTATGTTTGATTCTGGAGCTTCTCATAGCTTCATTACTCTGGAGTGTGCGGAGTGTGCGGGAATCAGAGGGGATCCCGGGGAGCGTACAGGAGTTGTTAGAGTTGCTGGAGGCAAGTTCCTGAGAGTTATTGGACGAGCTAGAGGGGTTGATATTCAGATCGCAGGAGAGTCGTGGCCAGAGGATTTGCTTATCAGTCCAGTGGAGTTGTATGATGTCATTCTCGGGATGGATTGGTTGCATCGGCATATGGTGCATTTGGATTGCCATAGGGGTAGAGTGGAGTTTGAGCGTCCAGGAGAGAAGTTGGTTTTCAGGGAATTAGACCGACTTCGGGAGTCTCGTGATCTCAGCCATTCAGGCTGGGAAGATGATCGAGAAGGGCCGTGAGGCTTATCTGGTCACTATATCTATGCCAGTCAGTGGGGAAGTCTACGGTTAGCGGTATTCCGGTAGTAGAGGAGTTTGAGGATGTGTTTCAGTCTTTGCAGGGATTACCACCATCTCGGTCGGATCCTTTCACCATTGAACTAGAACCGGGGACGACACCGTTATCCAAGGCTCCTTACAGAATGGCTCCAGCAGAGATGGCAGAGCTGAAGAAGCAGCTAGAGGATTTGTTGAGTAAGGGGTTCATCCGTCCTAGTGTATCACCGTGGGGAGCGCCGGTGTTGTTTGTGAAGAAGAAGGATGGGAGTTTCAGGTTGTGTATCGATTATCGGGGTTTGAACCGGGTCACTGTGAAGAACAAGTATCCTCTTCCTAGGATCGATGAGTTGTTGGATCAGTTGAGGGGTGCTACTTGGTTCTCTAAGGTGGATCTGGCGTCGGGTTATCATCAGATACCGATAGATGAGGCAGATGTGAGGAAGACTGCTTTCAGGACGAGGTATGGGCATTATGAGTTTGTGGTGATGCCTTTCGGGTTGACTAACGCACTAGCAGCGTTTATGAGATTGATGAACAGTGTGTTTCAGGAGTTTCTGGATGTATCTGTCATCATTTTCATCGACGATATCCTGGTTTATTCTAAGAGTCTTGAGGAGCATGCAGTGCATTTGAGAGCTGTTATGGAGAAGGTGCGGGAGCAGAAGTTGTTTGCTAAGTTGAGCAAGTGCAGTTTTTGGCAGCGTGAGATGGGTTGTCTGGGTCACATTGTTTCTGCAGAGGGGGTTTCTTGGATCCAGAGAAGATTCAAGCTATCAGGGATTGGCCTAGACCGCAGAATGCCACAGAGATCAGGAGTTTCCTTGGATTGGCAGGTTATTACAGGAGATTTGTGCAGGGGTTTGCAAGCAGAGCACGTCCTATGACTAAGTTGACAGGGAAGGATGTTCCTTTTGTCTGGTCAGAAGAGTGTGAGGAAGGCTTTGCAAGCCTGAAGGAGATGTTGACTACTGCGCCAGTGTTGGCTTTGCCTGAGCAGGGAGAACCCTATATGGTTTATACATATTGGTTTGGGGTGTGTTCTGATGCAGCATGGGAAGGTGATTGCCTATGCATCGCGGCAGTTGCGGGTGCATGAGGGCAACTATCCTACTCATGATTTGGAGATGGGTGCTGTAGTTTTTGCCCTGAAGATTTGGAGATCTTATCTTTATGGTGCAAAGGTACAGGTGTATACAGATCATAAGAGCCTGAAGTATATATTCACTCAGCCTGAGTTGAATTTGAGGCAGAGGCGGTGGATGGAGCTTGTGGCGGATTATGATTTGGAGATAGCTTATCATCCTGGTAAGGCAAACACGGTTGCAGATGCTCTGAGTCGGAAGAGAGTAGCTTCGGCTCAGGAGCAGGAGATGGAGTCCTTGGTAGGGGAGATCAGTGCTTTGAGCTTGTGTGTTGTTTCACTGGAACCGTTGGGTTTGGAAGCAGTTGACAGAGCAGATCTTTTGAGTAGGGTGCGGATGGCACAGGAGAAGGATTTGGGGCTGGTGAATGCCTCAAAGGATGTTGATTCTGAGTATCAGGTCTCAGATAATGGTAGTATCTTGGTGCACGGTCGGGTTTGTGTGCCCAAGGATGAGGAGTTGAGGCAGGAGATTCTGAGAGAGGCTCATGCGAGCAAGTTATCCATTCATCCAGGAGCGACTCAGATGTACCGTGACCTCAAGAGGTATTATCATTGGGTCGGGATGAAGAAGGATGTAGCTAGTTGGGTTGCGAGGTGCGATGTGTGCCAGCTGGTGAAGGCTGAGCATCAGGTTCCTGGTGGTTTACTGAAGAGTTTACCCATTCCTGAGTGGAAGTGGGATATGATTACCATGGATTTCGTGGTAGGATTGTCAGTGTCACGGACCTTTGATGCGATTTGGGTCATTGTGGACCGGTTGACTAAGTCAGCACATTTTCTGGCCATTAAGAAGACTGATGGAGCAGCGGTCTTGGCTAAGAAGTATGTGAGAGAGATAGTCAGATTGCATGGGGTGCCAGCGAGCATTGTGTCTGACAGAGATTCTAAGTTCACTTCGGTGTTCTGGCAGGCTTTTCAGGCAGAGATGGGCACTAAGGTGCATATGAGTACAGCTTATCATCCCCAGACAGATGGACAGTCTGAGAGGACAATCCAGATGTTGGAGGATTTGCTGAGGATGTGTGTTTTGGATTGGGGTGGCCATTGGGCAGATCACCTGAACCTGGTAGAGTTTGCTTACAACAACAGCTATCAGGCGAGTATTGGTATGGCTCCTTATGAGGCTTTGTATGGAAGGTCGTGTCGTACACCGTTATGATGGACTCAGGTGCGGGAGAGGAGCATGTACGGGGCAGATTTTGTTCAGGAGACCTCAGAGAAGATTCGGGTTCTCAAGCTGAACATGAAAGAGGCTCAGGATAGGCAGAGGAGTTATGCTGATAGGAGGAGGAGAGATCTTGAGTTTCAGGTAGGAGACAGAGTGTACCTCAAGATGGCCATGTTGCGGGGTCCGAACAGGTCATTGACTGAGACTAAGTTGAGTCCGAGGTATATGGGTCCGTTCAGAGTGATTGAGCGAGTTGGACCAGTGGCATATAGACTGGAGTTACCTGAGGTTATGCGTGCTTTCCACAAGGTATTCCATGTGTCTATGTTGCGGAAGTGTCTCCGTGAGGATGATTAGTTGTTGGCTAAGATTCCTGAGGATCTTCAGCCTAACATGACTTTGGAGGCGAGACCAGTGAGGGTTCTCGAGAGGAGGATAAAGGAACTTCGGAAGAAGAAGATTCCTTTGATGAGAGTCCTTTGGGACTGTGATGGTGTGGAGGAGCAGACTTGGGAACCTGAGGCACGGATGAAGGCAAGGTTTAAGAAGTGGTATGAGAAGCAACCACGAGTTGAGCTTGCCTAGTCTGGTTCCGTCTGTAATCCGTGGCTGGAGCGGGAATGGAGTATTCCAGCCCATCTCTCTTGTTACTCGGTCGCTTGGGGTGGTTGGTTGTGCGACTCAGTAACAGGATGAGGTGGTGCTCGGGGTACAAAGTTTCCGTGAGGCGGGGTTTGGGGAAAGTTTCCCGAAATAGAAGTTTTCCTGAAGTGGAAAGGTTCCAGAAATGGAAAGTGCTATTTATGGAAAGTTTTTTTCGGAAGAGAGAATTTGTCCATTTTAGCGGAGGGAAGCCTTGGAGGGTGATTTTGTGGCCTTTGTGGTGGACTTTCGAGTCAGTGTGCCCGTGTGTGGCGGTCTTTTTGGTCAATGTGTTGTCTTTGTGACGGGCTTTTTAGCCAGAGTGCCTTCGTGGCGGTCCTCTTTAGGAGATTTGTGTGGCCTTGGTGGCGGTCCTCTTTAGGACATTTGTGTGGCCTTGGTGGCGGTCCTTTTTAGGACATTTGTTTGGCCTTTGTGGCGGGCTGTTTAGCCAGAGTGTCTTTGTGACGGTCCTTCGGGACAGATGGCCTTTGTGGCGGGCTTTTTAGCCAGAGTGTCTTTGTGACGGTCCTTCGGGACAGATGGCCTTTGTGGCGGGCTGTTTAGCCAGAGTGCCTTGGTGGCGGTCCTCTTTAGGACATTTGTTTGGCCTTGGTGGCGGTCCTCTTTGAGACATTTGTTTGGCCTTGGTGGCGGTCCTCTTTAGGACATTTGTTTGGCCTTGGTGGCGGTCCTCTTTAGGACACTTTGTTGGCCTTTGTGGCGTGTATATGATCCTTGTGTGGTCATGAGGTATTCCAGTGAGGGGATATGTGGTTGGTAGGACATTGAGATGTTTTACGCGAGCCACGAGAGGGAAACCTGGATAGAGATAGGACTCAGACGTGTTCATAATCGTTTGCTCGCGGCTCTTGGAGGACTTTGGTTCTCCTAGTACTACCATATTCGGAGACTTTGTGACTTTGGAGTATGGTTGGTATATCGACTTCGGACGACGGTCCGGAGGAGCGCTGTAGGGTGACGACCCGAGAGACGAGTTGGATTTTTCTTATATATTATGGCATGCGGGCTTAGGCCCGATGAGGAGCCAACATTGGCATGCAGACTTAGGTCTGATGAGGAGCCGATGAAACTCAAAGTTTAGGCCTATGAGAAAAAGGAAAGTCCAAAAGTCGAGAGCAAATGACGCCTGGAGCGTGAGTCTATCGCCTAGAGGTGACCTTCTGTAGATCGGTCGGAGGAGTGCGGACCATGGAGACGGTTGCACGGGAGTCCTTGGCTGATGATTGTTCGGGATTCGAGGACGAATCCAGTTTGGTGGGGGAGAATTGTAACATCCGTGAACCAAAACCCCGGTTTAGGATCTGCATCGGTCGATGCAAGGTTGTTTCTCTGCGTTTTGACTTAAGTCAAACGCTGCGTTTTGGGTTAGGGGAAAACCCTTAAGTCGACTTTTGTGTCTCATTCGGAGAGTTTGGCCGTTTTTGAGAGAGAACGAAAGAGAGAAAGAATTCTTGAGAGTTTCTTGGAGATTTGGGACGTTCATGTAGAGATCTGTAGCTGGGATCGTTGTAGGAGCTTCCTAGAGGCTTGCTCTTGCTTGGTTATTGTTCAAATTCATCTTGGCACAGGTAAGTGCATGACCATGGCTTATCTAAGCTAGAGGAACCTTTAACTTGTTTGTTTGGTGTTGTTAGATGTGTTAGATCGTAGTTAAGGACGTTAGGAAGCTTTCTTGTGGCTTGGGAATGAGTTTCTGTGGTTGTAGAAACGAAATCCGGCGAGAAGCTTCGGGGAAACCACGGTGCTCGACGTTGCGTCGATCGATGCATTGCTTGCGTCGATCGATGCATTGCTTGCATCGGTCGATGCAAGTGCGAGGACGGCGCGATAAACTTTAGGGTTTTTGTGTTGCGTCGAGCATGCGTCGGTCGATGCAGACTGGGTATTGGTCGATGCAAGTTGCACTTGCATCGGTCGATGCAGCTTCTGCGTCGATCGATGCTTCCTCAGTTGGCATCGGTCGATGCCGAGTCCTGTTTCGTTGATCGTTGTGTGTTGATTGTTGTGTGTGGTTATTGGATACTCTATTGCTTGTGTGTATAGCCCAGTAGATGGGAGGATTGCCTTACTGAGTGTTTGTAAAATACTCATGCATTGCAATATGTGTTTGTGGTGCAGGTAAAGGCAAAGTGTGATCGTGGAATCCAGGCAATGAAGAGGAGGATGTTCTAGGGACTCGATTGGATGTTGTCTGGCATTGTTAGGTTGATAGAGTTGAGTCATTAGAAACATTGTTAGGTTGCTGGTTTCATGTTTTCTGATGATTGATTATTGGTTTATTATTGGTTATTATATTTATTGGATTATTATTGGATATTATCTTGGTTGGTTATTTCCGCTGTTGAATGTGAATGTGGTTAGGTGGCTAGTGGGTATGGGACCACTAGCTGTAGTTTATATTTATTATTATTATTTATTATTTATTAAAAAAAAAGGGTCGGTCCTTTCATGTGACCAGTGATTTTGTGTTTTTTAGATGGATTATTTTTTCAAGATTCTTTTTCATAGTTTTTTCCCAGAAAAAATTGTGACCCTTACAATATCTTCGTTTTAGATCAAAACTTTTAAGTTGAGTTGAGTAATTAATCTTTTATTTTTCTATAATTGAAATTGTTTTTTAGAAACTAATATTTCACTTCAATTTTATTTTTATGTTTAGAATTTTATAAATACATACATAAACATTTTTTTTACTCCACCATGCATTTAAATCTTACTTATATTCTAAATTTGGAATATGATCATTTTTGGTTAAAATTTGAATAATAATATTATTACTAAAATAATAATATTATTATTAAAATAAATCAATAGCATTATTATTTTTACTATTTATCAATGTCATTTATTTAAAATATTTGGATTTAATATGGACTTTTAAAATTTTAAAAACCAATAGATTAGAAGCTATATAGTGGATTAGTGTTTAAGATTAAGCCCAAATAAAAAAATGAGTTGATGATGTGGCCAAAGTAAAATTAACTTTATATATATATATATAGATAAACACAAACGGAACATAATGTTATCTGGTTTATGTCTGTCTTAATGTAGACCAAAGTGCAACACCACCTTTATCATATGAAATTATTTTCTTTGGTGTTGTTTTCGATTTACGATCTTTAAGAAACCTTTACATGTCTTCTGCTTCTGTTTGTCTTATGCTTCCTTGACTCTTTTAGTAATATCATTTTCTTTAGTAATATGATCTTGCTTTTTTTACTTTTTCTACAATTAATTAAATATTATTATTTGGTTTTCGATAAAATTTTAACTTAATTAACTATTCATTATTGATTTTTACATAATTAAATTTTTAATATTGACATTGAGAATATTTTTTAATATTATTATTATCGTTTAAAGAAAAAAAATCCAATGTATTTAACATCGTATTTTTGGATTAATGGTTAATTTGAAATATCTTTACCATCAAAATTAGTAGTAACTAATATCTAATTAACTGAAAGAATTACAAGAAATTGTGTAATCACAATTCTATGTGGGGAAATATATATTTTAATAGAAACTTATAAACTAACATCTTTTAGAAAAATATATAACCATGTTTTAGGAGATAATTGTTGAATTAAGTTTTTCAAAAAAAATGGCAATATTATTGATAATGGTGAATATTTGGCAGCAATTTTGGTGATTGTTGAAAATTTAAATTACTAGATTTTTGTGATAAATATTAATTAATAAATTTTAGATGTATATATGTAATTAGTTTTTTCAAAAAAAAAATATATGTGAATAACTCTGCTTTGATTCGAAACAGTCTTTCTCGATGTCGTTCCTTAGTGATGAATGTATTTAGATGTTGGGAGTAAATGTAGTAAATCTTAGCAAATCAGGTATGTATTTTGAGTAGATTCTGCGAGATTATGTAACTGATATTTTGTGGGATTGATTTGATATTTCGTTTTGGGGGATTGATTTGAATGAAGAGCCTATTTGTGATGACTTGAACAGAGCTACATTCATCTTCAATGCATTTGTGCCTAAGCATGACGATGAAGATGATATTGATTTCATTTAAAATATCTTGAGAATATGTTTGGATAGTGAGAAATTTATAAATGTATTGAGAGGGATGCTAAAAAATATGAAGAACTGAGTAAAGAGTATTAAAACCTTTATGAAACAATATTTTTTCTTTTTTTGAGACCGTAATTAGTAAAATGGTTAAATAAACTGAAGTCGAACATATATGGTACAAATGGTTACACAAATAAATAAGTTGAAGAAGTTGAAAAATACTATTCAAATAATTTCACTATTTAAGTTGAAAAAGGTTGAAAAATTATTCAACCTATTTAACTTAAAAAGTTGAAGAAATAAATAAGTTATAAAGAAAAAATATTCAACCTTTTCATCCACATCTTTAAAGATGAATGGATTGATATTCAACCCAATTTTGATGTGTCTTTCATTGATGATCAGGTTCGAATATATTAACATTTGAGATTCAATTTCACAAATCTTAGCAAATCAATTTTCGTAAATCACACTATTTTTTGTTCTCTTTTTTTAGACCATTATTATTATTTTTTTTTCACAAGAAGAATATATTGTATTAAACGAATCAAGGCATACATGGGCCAAAAAATACCCTTTCAAAGTGCAAGATTACAGAAAAGTTTCAGACCCAAATAGGGCGACAAAGGTTTCCCACATAAGAAGAAACTAGGTAAACAACCCGCATATAATGCGGATAAATCGATTCAAATAAAATTATTATGAGTAAAATTATTATTTGAGATCTAAGATTCGTTTGTATAAAACAATATATGTAACTAATTTTTTATTATTATTCAAATTTGTGACTATTTTATGTAAAAATACATTTCATCCGTAAAATATTTGAATATAAAAAAGAATTTTAACGTGGTGGAGAAATTTGTATGGACTTTATTTTCATAAAATATGAATAATTATCAATTTTAAAAAAGTAATTTGTTGTTTTTTTAAAGAATAGTAATATAGTTTCAAACTAAATGACTACAAATAGTTTTAATTTATGTAATGAATTTTGATTTAAATCTATAGTAGCAGAAATGTAATTATATAATTAATGAGGATTATTGTCCTGAGACAGATGAAGTACATCTCATCGAGAAAGGCATTTCTGTTCTATCTCCTTTCGTTGAAAATATGATCTTATTTCCACGACGACCGGAGGCAAGCACATCTGAGTATCGAGCTGAGCCGGAAACAAGTACATCCGAATACCAACCTAGTGTGCCAAACTTCCCGATATTCAAGACTTTTAAGATGCCAAATATCTTTGTTACCACTGCTCTTGTGTCTCTTGTGATTTTTCGTTACATTTGTGTTTCATCTAGATCTGGTTGATATTATGACTATTTATCTTTTGGAACACTTGTTTTCCTCTTTCTATTATCATTTCAATTGATGCACCTAGATTGTTAACAATAACCGTAGTACTTCAAAATTTACTGTTTGTTTACCGAGTGGATAGTGTTCAGTGTTGGGTACTTGTGTAGTTGTAAGTCACTACCTTACTACCATATCAAAACTGAAAGCATAAAGACTTTTGGTGGAACAATGCTAGTCTGTAAGACATTGGGAGAAGTTGTGCGCATGAAGTAACGAACATAGAGCTGCCACGTGTCCCCCTCTTGTTTTAATATTTTTCTTCTCTTTTTTTTTTTTTTGGTTTTAAGACCGAACTATAAACAAACGGAACATAATGTATCTGGTTTATGTTTGTCTTAACGTGAACAAAGTGCAACACCAATGATGTCTTTACATATAACTCTATTATTACCGTTTACGGAAAACAATACCAATGTATTTAGCATCGTATTTTGGATTAATGGTTAATTTGAAATAACTTAACCATCAAAATTAGTAATATCTAATTAACTGAAAGAATTACAATAAATTGTGTAATCACAATTCTATGTGGGAAAATATATTTTTTTACTAGAAACTTATAAAATAACTTTTTTTGAAAATTGTATAATCACGTTTTAGGAGATAATGGTTAAATTAAGTTTTCCAAAAAAAAATTGGCAATATTATTGTCATGGTGTTGGCGACAATTCGGGTGATTGTTGAAAATTTAAATTACTAGATTTTTGTGATAAATGTTAATTAATAAATTTTAGATGTATATATGTAATTATTTTGTTTTCAAAGAAAAAATATATGTAAATAACTCTACTCACTAACTATAAACTTCTCTTTTGTCTTTCCTTGATGATCAGATTCGATGTCTTTCATTGATGATCAGGTTCGAAGATATTAACAATATTTGAGATTATATTTCGCAAATCTTAGCAAATCAATTTCATATATAGCACCCTTTTTTAGGGTTCTTTTATTAATATGGATTTTTTTATTTTACATTTTAACATGTTTTCTGTTTGGGCAAAATTAATCGATTCATTTAAAGACTACGGAAACAAGAAACAGATGTTGAATAGTTGCTTTTATTAATCAAAGTATCGATTGCAAAGTACAAGAAATCAAGCACAGCGAGTCAATCTATGAACTGAGTCGCGCGTCTTGAAGTTTCGTGAAGTATCTTGCCTTTGCTATTGATTTCCTCCTGTATCATGAAGACGTAGCTCCTTTTTTATAGAGAAACCTTCCCAACCCTAATCCTCATGGGGCTTGGATTCGTGTAACCGTCTCTTCATGAGATAAGGCCGTTTTCCAATATTCCCTTCACAAGATAAGGTTATTTTCCAATATTCTCTTGATGAGATCAACTTCGAATATTCTCTTGACAATGTCGTTTCGTCAAGGAACACAGTCGGTGTTAAAGTCCAGTTACGGCCTGTATTGACTCAATGCTTGCCGTTACGGCCTATATCAACAGAATCTTCTAGAGAATACATAATTCTCCATTATTTATGGAATATATCATAATTATAATAGAATTTATCTATTATAATTTATATGATTAAAATTATGCCCAATAGTTTGCCCCCCACTCTCTATTTTCTTAGTAAGAATATAGAGAGTAGTATAGACAAATGGTATTATTTTAATAAATAATAGCTAACCATTCATTTGCACTTCATTTTAACTCTATGTTGATTCATTCGCTGCCTTCTGTTAACGATGTCATGATCCACATTGTGATCTTGTAGTTTTGGGACAATTTTTATCCCATGGCTGCATCCTGACTCAATTCGTTTTGTTCCATTGTTTGCTCTAACAATGTTACATCACGTCCCAATGTTGCATCGTAAAAATGTTTTACATTGTGAAGATGTTTCGTATCTTGGCGACATTATTCTTCGTGAAGGCGTTTCATATTGTGATGATATTTTGCATCAAAAACGCTCCGCGTCGTGACGATGTTGCACCTCGTGAAGATGTTTTATGCTACGATGACTTTTGAATGTTTTTACATTGTAAAAACGCTTCGCGTTGTGATGATGTTGCGCATCGTGAAGATGTTTTCTATTGCGACAACATTTTAAACATTTCACATTGTGGAAATGCTCCGCGTCTTGACGATGCTGCACGTTGTGACGATGTAACATCGTGACAATGTTTTTTTCTTGCAACGACGTTTTAAACATTTCACATTATGGAAATGCTCCGCGTCTTGACGATGTTGCACGTCGTAACGATGCTGCAATTTTTGTTATTTTTTTTTTGCGACGACAAGTCGTATCGTGACAATGTTCCTAACGAATATTTACATCGTGAAGAAAGTTTTGTAGTCACGAGTATTATGTTATGAAGCTGTTATTACAGTCTTGCGATAAAGCTGCATCATAACAACACTCCACATCGCAGCGATGTCCTGCATCATGATGATGTTTTGCAGTCAATGCCATGACGATGTTGCATCGTCATGACAATGTTCTTGCATCATGACAATTTTGCATCGTGACAATATTTGTCATGTGTCAAATTATTTTTCCTCGTTAGCAAGTATTTTGCTGTCAAGTTTATGTATCTTCAACCCAACCTTCAGGTGGATATTAGATTCGTTAATTTGCCAATGCGACGTCTCGCTAACAGGCAGTTGCAGCGAGTATTTCGCTTTTAGGTGATTACCCAATCTTCATTGTGAGTAAACCGTTCACGTGTTTGTGAATCAATCTCCTCATTACTATATAAAGTAAACAACTTCAGGATCGTTTCCTGTATTGTAAGACTTGTTTTTCTTGTATCGTGACAAGTATCACATCACATGACGTGATTTTTGCCTTGTGACATGTTTGTATCTCATGTTCATGACATGGGTTCTAAGTTTTAGTAGAGAGCGTCTTGAAGGTTTGTGCATCAAGTGTCTCACTATAAAATTCTTGTTAACGAGTGTTTCGTTGTCAAGTTTTTTTTTCCTTCGTTGAGTGCTTTGACACAAAATTCTTGTTTGTGTCTGCTTCTTCAATGGGTTAGCACTTAGCAGCGAATATGTTGCTAAAAAATCATTTTTCTACTTTTACTATCTTTATAACTAAAACTCATTTATTTTATTGGAAGATCCTATCAATATTAGAAAAGAAAGAAAACTAAAATCAAACCAAAAATAAATAATAACTTTAAAAAAAACCTGATATCACCATAACGTAAAAATCGATATGTCGTAGACGTATTTTTCATGTTGATGATTTGCACTCCTCACTTTCAGTTTTGTTCATAGTTTGATGAGTGTCGTCACTATTACTTAGGCTGTAAGTGTTTTCGCTTCGAAGTCTTTTGTAAGACTCAACATGTTGAGTCGTTCTATCATTCCTTTTTACACGAGAATCAGATTGTGACGAGTGTCGATGTCGATGTTGTGTGTTTTCTTCCCATTTTATTTGGCCCATGCCCGTGAGAGCACATCTTCCATGGTTCTGCACTGATACTTCGTAAGCTCCTTGTACAAGTCACCGTCTGGAAGCAAGCCTCTTTTAAATGCGGAGATGGCGGTCAACGTGTTGCAACTGGGTATCGATACTTTTTCCTTGTTGAAGCATCCCACATAGGCACGCAACGACTCGTCTCTCTTCTGTCGTACCTCGTAAAGGTCATTCGCTGTCTTCTCCAGGTTCCTGCTGCTTGCGAATTGCTCAACAAAAAGATCTGACAACGATGCAAACGAGTTGATCGAGCCGTTTGGCAGGTTGATAAACCACTGAAGTGCTGCGCCCGTTAGGCTTGAGCCAAAACCCTTGCACATAGTAGCTTCCTTGCACTCTTTTTGGATGGCCATCGTGAACATTCGTTGCTTGTATTGTGCTATGTGGTCATCCGGGTCGGCTGTTCCATCATACATCTTCATTGTTGGTAACGTGAATTTTCTCGGCATCTCCGTGAGTGCAATTTCATCAGAGAAAGGTGTATCGGCATACGAGTGCAAGTTGCTTTTTCGAATTGGTGGAGCCACTCCTGGCAGCCGTCCGATCATGGCTTCTACTGCACCCAAACGCTTTGTAAGCACAGCTTCCAAGTAAGCGGTTTCGGCTGACATGGTGTGTGGTTCATGTTCGACTCCTATAACGTGCGGTGTGTTAACGGTTCGTTGTTGATCCGTGTTGTCTTCTCGAACAAGGTTCTCGCGGGTTTGCCTTATATTAGGATTTTCTCCGTTATTCTCCTCCCGTGGAGTCTCTAGTCGTCCGTCTTCAGTTGCGGTCATTGTTCGGGTAGCTGCAGGAGTTGAGTTAAGGTCTTGCATCCGATTTACTTGTACGCCACGAAATCTTGAGCCTTCTTCAGTAAACATTCTTCCTGCTGTCATCAGCGAGACATTCTCCTCCCGTAGCCTAGCGTTATCACCCTCGATCTGCGTCAGCTTCTGCACCGTCTCGTTCATCTTGGCAGTCAGGACTTCCAGCTGGGCGGCGACAGTCGCTTCAACATTGGTCATGTCACTTCCGTTTCCCGTCATCTCACGTAGATTACTTTACCCCCTCCTTCTAGCGCCAGTTGTTTGGGCAAAATTAATTGATTCGTTTAAAGACTACGGAAACAAGAAACAGATGTTGAATAGTTGCTTTTATTAATCAAAGTATCGATTGCAAAGTACAAGAAATCAAGCACAGCGAGTCAATCTATGAACTGAGTCGCGCGTCTTGAAGTTTCGTGAAGTATCTTGTCTTTGCTATTGATTTCATCCTATATCATGAAGACGTAGCTCCCTTTTTATAGAGAAACCTTCCCAACCCTAATCCTCATGGGACTTGGATTCGTGTAACCGTCTCTTCATGAGATAATGCCGTTATCCAATATTCCCTTCACAAGATAAGGTTATTTTCCAATATTCTCTTGATGAGATCAACTTCGAATATTCTCTTGACAATGTCGTTTCGTCAAGGAACACAGTCGGTGTCAAGGTCCAGTTACGGCCCGTATTGACTTAATGCTTGCCGTTACGGTCCATATCAATAGAACCTTCTAGAGAATACATAATTCTCCATTATTTATGGAATATATCATAATTATAATAGAATTTATCTATTATAATTTATATGATTAAAATTATGCCTAACATTCTTGTTTTTGTTTTTGATTATAAATATCTTGGTATAAACAAAATAATTTGTTTGGATAGTAGAAAATTTATAAATGTTTTGAGCGGGAAGCTAAAATATATGAAGAGTTTAGGAAAGATTATTAAAACCTTTATGATTTTATTTTTTATTTTTTTTTTTTGAGACAGTAATTAGTAATACAGTAAAACCTCTATAAATTAATAAGGTCGGGACCATGAAATTTTATTAATTTATAGAGGTTTTAATTTATCGATAAATTAATAATTATTAATTTATCGATAAATTAATATTTTATTAATTTATGAAGAGATTTTTAATTTTCATAATTTTAAAAGTTATATATTACAATATAAGATACTTTTGTTTTCATTCATATTTTCTTAATTTATATTTTTGGCTATCGTAATTGTTAATTTTAGAGTTTAACAAATGTTAGAAGTTTAGAGTTTAGAATCAATCAAAGGTATTAATTATTTAACGAACAAAGGAAACAAATAACTATGAAATAATTTTAATCCAATAAAGGCCACTCTGCCAGTTGCCTTCCTCACGCTAATTATATTTATTTAAAGTTACAACTTTAATTTTTTATTTATAATCATGGGAAAATACCAAAAAGAATAGTATAACCAAAGAATGTCTAGAGTAAAAAGTATTAGACATTTTGAGTAAAAAGAGTATATTATAATGTATAATGTATAGGAGTTTGTGAAAGATCTAGCGAATAGATATTCTCGTCGACAAACAAAATAGAAAAGATTCTCTTTTAAATATCGATTGTTTAAATTTTTTACATTTTTACATGTAATGTAATAAAGTAGTATAGCATCCACTAGGCCTGGGCATAAAATCCAAATCCGAAAATCCAAACCGTATCCGAACCGAAATAAGCGGATTAAAACCAAACCGATATTAAAGAAATAACCGATCGGATCTTGGCTTTCATTATTTTGGATATCGGATATTATCCGATCCGAACCGATATCCAATAGATATCCAAATATAACCGAACATATAAGAAATAGTTTGGTATTCCTATAGATATGCCTCATATCTTTTATGTATTTGTATGGTTCTATGAGAATCTTGTCATTTATTTAATTTATATTTTTTTGTTTTGTTTTAATACTCCATTAGTATGGTTATTTGGGTAGAATAAGATAAAAAAACTATTCGAATAAAACATTTTCTAATAACTTTTGGTTTAATTTTGGATATCAATAATCATATCCGAACCGATCCGAAATCCGAATTATCCAAACCGAAACCGATCCGAATTTTATAAATACCCGAATGGATGCCATCCACACAAAAGGAAAAGAAAAATAAAAAGAAAAAGAAAAAGAAGGGAAGAGATTAAAGAAGAGAACAACTCGCCGACAAAAAAAAATGAAAAAAAAAAAATAATAATGGGGGAAGAAGAAAAAAACCTAGTTCGAATTCGATGATGAAGAATTTTCTTAATTTATATTTTTGGCTGTCGTAATTGTTAATTTTAGAGTTTAACAAATGTTAGAAGTTTAGAGTTTAGAAGAAATTGCTACTAGTATCATTCATGGTAATGATGAAGTCAAAGAAGATATTGCGGTAAATTTAGAATCAATTACATGTAAAGAAACAATTGTCGTATTTTGGATGCGATTTGAAAAGACGACAATAAAAAAGATTAGCGATAAGCACCAACAAAAATGAAAATTCAAGAATATGCAAATAATAACAATAGAGTCATATTTCACTAAATTTTTTAGAGAGATATATATATATATATATATATTAATATTATTTGATTATTAATTTATGATATTGATGGGACCATATTTTTACATAGGATTTCTAAAAAAGTTATTATCTTATTAATTTATCGAAATGTGTCACTTTTTACACCAGCCCAACTCCGGACCGGCAAAAATTATTAATTTATAGCGAGTATTAATTTAAAGAATGTTAATTTATAGAGGTTCTACTGTACTCGAACACAAAAAGTTGGCAACTGGTTGCATACTTTATATGTTATTTTATGTAAAATATCTGTCAAAATCAACGCTATGAAATGTCACATTTCGTAAGTATCATTTTATACCAGACTACAATCCATCTATGTTTGACGATATTTCTTTTTTATTAAAAATATATTGGCATAAACAAAAGAATATGTTTCGATTGTGGGGAAATTGGACTTTCTTTCTTCAGGAAGTGATATGGGACTATCAAATTATCAGTTGTGAAGTTTGGCTTGCTCATAAATTTATTGTTAGCTACAAGGGAGAAACTGAAGCTATTGTTGGTTCTGTGGCAGCTCGACTGATCTCTCCCTATCAATATTACTGTGAGAACGTGTGCCAAGGAAAAATCTCCTAGTTTTATTTGGGCTTTCGTTTAGATTTCTATCCAGGTTTCACGGGTTTCTTGGCCTACAAGATAGTAATCAAACTGCTTAACAGGCTAACATCGTAAAAGTCACTTTATTTTTCTTTAACAACAGTAAAAGTCACTTTAATTCAGTCACAAAAAACAAGAATAAAAAAAAAGAAGGGAAGATTAAAGAAGAGATTGGGGGAAGAAGAAAAAAACCTAGTTCGAATTCGATGATGATCTACATAGTTCCCGATCTAGTTGAAGAAATCTTGCTTCGACTGCCACTGCAATCCGTCCTCAAATTCAAAGCTGTCTCAAAACAATGGAAATCAATACTGGAGTCGAGGATGTATGCTGAAAGGCGTATCAATGTTGGCAAAAACAACCGCCGGAAAATCCTGGCGGCCGGAGACCGCCGGAGCAAGTGGCGGTTCCAAGGGGACACAGAGATTGAGATGTTCTATTTACACTTCGATGACGTCGCCACACGACCCTCGCTCACATGTGACGGTTTGATTTGCATCCCCGTACCTGGTTGGGTCAACGTTTTTAACCCTTCCACCGGTCAACTCCTTAGATTCCCTTCCGGCCCAGATCCAGTCAGACCCCGCCCCTTTTTTTGCCCCGGTAAATATTTGTCCTTGTTCTTTTTGTGTATAATCAATATTTTTTACCTACCGGTAGATCAAAATATGTGTGTGTTTGAAAACCCCAGGCCCGGAGTTTTGGTGGATGACTTTCCCTGGAGACTGGGCGATGGGATTCGGTCGAGACAAAGTTAGTGGGAGCTACAAAGTAGTGAGGATGTTCTTCTACACTGGCCAATTCGATATTCTCGATGTTAACATTGGGGAATGGCGGAAACTGCGCAGGCCACCTCCTTTCGATGTTGAATCAAAGAGGAAGTCCGCGTGTGTTAATGGATCTATATATTGGTTACAAGTAAGTGGTCAAATGTTCGCCGTATTAGGTTTGGATCTTCACACTGAAGAGTTCCGTAAGATCCCACCTCCACGTTTAGGAAGCTGGCCAGACCAGCTTGTCAACCTTGATGACCGTCTAGCTTTTGTCAAAACCCGTAAAAAACACTATCCTTGTAGGAGAATTGAGATATGGTTCATTGATGCACAAGAAAAAACATGGATCAAGACCTATACCATCTTGTTACGCTCTAGAGATCTTTTTCAAAAACCACAAAACTTGTGGTTCAGGGCGTTGTCCTTTTCTAAGCAAGGACATCTTTTCTTCCATGACAATCGCAAGAGGTTATTCAAATATTGTCCTGAGACAGATGAAGTACATCTCATCGAGAAAGGCATTTCTGTTCTATCTACTTTCTTTGAAAATATGATCTTATTTCCACTACGACTAGAAGCAAGCGCATCTGAGTATCAAGCTGAGCTGGAAACAAGTACATCTGAATACCAACCTAGTGTGCCAAGCTTCCCAATATTCAAGACTTTTAAGATGCCAAATATCTTTGTTACCACTGCTCTTGTGTCCCTTGTGATTTTTCGCTACTTTTGTGTTTCATCTAGATCTGGTTGATGTTATGACTATTTATCTTTTGGAACACTTGTTTTCCTCTTTCTATTATCATTTCAATTGATGCACCTAGATTGTTTATAATTACCGTAGTACTTCAAAATTTACTGTTTGTTTACCGAGTGGATAGTGTTCAGTGTTGGGCACTTATGTAGTTGTAAGTCACTACCTTACTACCACTTCAAAACTACAAATCATTTTGTAAAGCCAACAAAGATTCGACTTGCTTGAAGTATCATCATCACCAAAATACACATTTATATTTCAACTCTGATACACGAACATCTTTATAACGACGATATATCAATTTCAGAATAAATGTTTTTAACAAATTCAATAAAGCTCCGTCTCCCTCTTGTCTTGTATATTGTGAACCTTATTAGCTTTAGATCTTCACACTGAAGAGTTCCGTAAGATCCCACCTCCATGTTCAGGAAGCTGGCCAGACCAGCTTGTCAACCTTGATGACCGTCTACCCGTTGTCAAAACCCGTAAAAAACCTTATCCTTGTAGGAGAATTGAGATATGGTTCATTGATGCACAAGAAAAAACATGGACCAAGACCTACACCATCTTTTTACGCTCTAGAGATCTTTTTCCTCAAAAACCACATAACTTGTGGTTTAGGGCGTTGACCTTTTCTAAGCAAGGACATCTTTTCTTCCATGACAATCGCAAGAGGTTATTCAAATATTGTCCTGAGACAGATGAAGTACATCTCATCGAGAAAGGCATTTCTGTTCTATCTACTTTCGTTGAAAATTTGCTCTTATTTCGACGACGACCAGAAGCAAGCACATCTGAAAGTACATCTGAATACCAACCTAGTCTTCAGTGTCCAGATCACGCGCCAAGCTCTTCCGTATTCAATACTTTTAAGATCCCAAATATGTTTGTTACCACTGCTCTTGTGTCTCTTGTGATTTTTCGCTACTTTACTGTTTCATCTAGATCTTGATATTATGACTATTTATCTTTTGGAACACTTGTTTTCCTCTTTCTATTTACATTTCAATTGATGCACCTAGATTGTTTATAATAACCGTAGTACTTCAAAATTACAGTTTAGTGTTCAGTGTTGGGTACTTGTGTAGTTATAAGTCACTACCTTACTACCGACTCGCTTGAAAGAAGTAACATCATCACCAAAATACACGTTTGTTTATATTTCAACTCTAGAACATCTCTATAACGACGATATATCAATTTCAGAATTAATGTACAACGAATTTTTTTAAACAAATTCAATAAAGCTCCGTCTCCCTCTTAATTAAGGAAACAAATTATTAATTAAAGAAACAAGATCTGTATATAATTCAATTTTAATTATAAACATTATATTATAGTATTTAATTATAACATCTAAATCCAAGTTACATTTTCATAAATCCAAACCGACATATAATTGTGTAATTTAAACCCTAACCACTCTTTTATAAACCAAAATTGAAATACAATTCTGTTTAATTGTAAAATCTAAACCCTAACCATCTTATTATATAAAGTTGGGTTTTGAAAGTTAGTCACTAACAAGATTTTGACATGTGTCAAGTTATCAACCTCAGATTTTGACATGTGTAAGAATTAATATTTAACAAGATTTTGACATGTGTCAAGTTATCAACCTCAGATTTTGACATGTGTAAGAATTAATATTTAATAAAATAAATTTGATTACAACAAAAATAAAATATTTTCTTTTAAAAAATATTAATAATATAAAAAGATAATTATCAAAACTTAAAGAATTTATAAAAATTACAATTTTTAAAATAATTATAAAATTCGAAATTATAATATTATTTACGTACTTTAATATTTGAGTTATTAATTCTAGAAAAAAAATATAGAAAAAGTGATTAAAGAAAATATACAGTTAATTATTAATTCTAAATTATGTAAATACTCACTTCTATATAAACATAGATAATATCAAATTTAAATAATTTGTTCAAAAACATTGCTTTCAATTTTGTTTAATTGGGAATTTTTTTTAAATGGAAAGGTAAATTTTTCTTATGTTTTTAAACCAAATTTTCTCCTACTTTCTCCTTTTCCAGTTGGGAATAGGTAAGAATAATATGGTGACCTAAAAAAGATTAATATATGCATATTCTTTTCCTAATACTGTATTTTAAAATTTATTTTAGTATTTTTAGATTGTTTTATTTAATTTATATTTTCATCTTTGAATTATTTGGGATATATTACCATGCTTATAATTTTTTATTGTTTCTTTAATTATGTCAAATTAAATTTCTTCTAATTTCTCAACCTTGATTGGTTGGTCATAAACCCTTCTTTTTTTTTCAAACATAATTGTTACCATTATTTTCACTCAATCCCAAATGGAGATAACGAGTAGAAGCTCATCAACCTAATGGATGGATAAAATAAGTTAATCAAACACAAGTTTACAACAAACATATATAGATAGATTGAAAAAACATAAATCGTTATTGATAGATCCATAGGATCTCAATGACTCTGATACCCTGGTTTGCGGAAAGTTTAAGAGAATTGATATGACCACATATGTCACCAAAATGCACTTATTTTTTTGGTCAAGGGTCCTCAGAGAACTTCATGATGGATAACCTTCCTGGAAGTGATTGTCGGAACTATGCGAGTGAGGACAAAGCCTCCCAGACGTAACAAACTTGCCATCAAATATGGGTGGGTCCAAATGCCGAGAATAGATGTAGGGCCCACTTAGAAAGGTTGACCATGGACTGGGAGTGGACATGGGCTCACTAAGCAAGGTGGCAGTTTACGCGTTACAGAGACAGATACTACATCATGGTGTGTCAAAGGCATTTACACGAATACAATGGGAAATTTAACAGTACTTACTATCAAAACATATTGTGACGTTAGAAAAAGGTTTTTACTTTCAATGGTTGTCGGAGCAAGCCATTTTGAGATAGCAAAAAGACGTGAACATTTTCTCTCCACACAGGAGGAGGGCAGAGCCGAGGTTGTCTCTATGGTGGAGAAGATTGGACACAAGGTTAGCTCCCTAAGAGAGGGAGGTGGAGGAGGTTGGACGCAAGGTTATCTCCCAAAGGAGGAAGGCAGAGCCAAGGTTCTCTCCATGGTGGAGCAGATTGGAGCAGATTGGACGCAATGTTCTCTCCATAAGGGATGAGGGCGGAGCTGAGATTTTCTCCATGGCGGTCATACATTATTGTGATGATACATCATTGATTACTATATTATATAATATATAAACACATTAATCTAACTATTTACTTTCACTTCTGCATAGTTACTATCACGAATACATAGAAAATTTAACATTAGTTACTATCAAAAGATTTTGTAACGTTAGAAAAATGTTTTTACTTTATTTGGTTGTTGGAGCAAGCCATTTTGAGATAGCAAAAACACGTGAACATGTTCTCTCCACATAGAAGGACGACACAGCCAGGTTCTCTCTATGGTGGAGAAGGTTGGGCACAAGGTTATCTCCCCAAGGGAGGAAGGCGGAGCCAAGGTTCTCTCCATGGTGGAGGAGGTTGCACGCAAGGTTCTCTCCATAAGGGATGAGAGCGGAGCTGAGATTTTCTCCATGGTGGTCATACATTATTTTGATGATATATCATTGATTAATATATTATGTAATATACTTTTTATTCAAAATTTTTTTTTGAGCCAACAATTTTAGTAATAAAAAAATTATGCAGAAATAAAAGTAAAATAGTTGGCTTAATGTATTCATATAGACATTTTATAGGTGGTGATAAAGAATATATTTGTAACTCAGAGTATATTTAGGTGTAAAAAAATACAGTTTTAATAGTAACATACATAAAAGATTTGTAAATAAATATAAATCAGTGTATTATAACAAAAATAAAATTTATAACTAACTAACAACAAATTTTAATATATATTTTTTTAAATTTAATTTAATTTATAAAACTTAAAACCCGCACATCGGGCGGGTCCTCATCTAGTTCTTTTATAAACCCAAGCCGATAAATTTACTTAATTGTAAAATCTAAACCCTAACCAACCCAAACCGACATATTACATATAAATTTCTTTGATTGTAAAATCTAAACCCTAAATCCTAACCACTCTTTAGTTAACCCAAACCGATATATAATTTCGTTTAATTATTAAATCTAAACTCTAAACCCTAACCACTCTTTTGTAAACCCAAACCGACATATAATTTCGTTTAATTATAAAATCTAAACCCTAAACCCTAACCACTCTTTTGTAAACCCAAACCGACATATAAATTCGTTTAATTATAAAATCTAAACTCTAACCACTATTTTGTAAACCCAAACCGACATATAATTTCGTTTAATTGTAAAATCTAAACCCTAATCACTATTTTGTAAACCCAAACCGACATATAATTTTGTTTAATTGTAAAAACTACACTCTAATCATTCTTTTATAAACCAAACCAACATAATTTCATTATTAAAAAATCTACAGAATTTGTTTCCTTATTTTGTATTATCTTTTTATTTTAATTTTGATTTATTTTATTAAATATGACATGGCATGGCGTTTTGTTGTATTTTGATTGGTTAATTAAGTGGGGGTGAATAAAAGAGATTCACCCCTAGGAGAAAACACAAGAATTTTTCGATTTTTTGTGTTTAGCCTGGTCGGGCTCGGACCGGCCCAAAAAACCCTAAAAAAAATACAATTACTATTTTTATTTGTTAAGATTTTAATTTATTTAGGAGATATTATAGTTTTTTTTTCTAACTGAGTTCTTTAACCCTAATTTTTTATGGTGCCGTACTATATAAAATCTAAGAAACAAAATTGGTTTGCAGCTTACACTCTTATCAACCTTCATATATCGTCTTTCACAATACGTAAGTACACTATCTTTAACAAGTCATTTTATTCAATTTGTTTAATCATATGCGTGAAGATTACATAACTTTTTCTATGTGTATATCAGTATATGTATTGTTTTAATTTTGCGTCACTAAAAACTGCAAACAATAGAGTTGTTTTTTAGATAACATACGTTGATCGTTGATGTTTGTGCAGTTTGAATTTTTAGTTATACGTGTACATGAATATGTTTTTTCTACCATATTTTTAAATAATATCTATACCTCCATGATGGATGGTTTTGTTTTTTTTTTCATCAAAGAATGGTCGTGTATTAATGACAGAGTGTTTGAAACATATTATATATTTTTATAGGAATCAATTTAAAAATGGATACGGGTGATCATGATGATCATTATGTTGAATCAGACGAGTTTAGTGATGAGGACATATCTCCTCAGAAGAAGAAAACGAAGAGTCATGGAAAAGGTAAACGAAAAGCACGTCGTTTTACTTCACCTGTATGGAATCACTTTGATCTTAATGGAAAGAACAGTGATGGTCAAGAAACTGTTAAATGCAAGCATTGTGCTGGTAGAAAAAATCATGGTAGGTCATCCATCATGAAGTTCCATGGTAGAAAAAAATTATGGAACATCAACCATGAACCGCCATGCAAAAGGATGTAAGAAAAGACCAAGAAATGGTGATGTGAGGCAAACATTTATTGCTGCAGAAGGAAGATTGGCATCAAGAAAGATTGATCATTCTGTTGTTCGTGAATTGATAACGTTGGTCATCATATGCCATGACTTGCCGTTCTCTTTTGTAGAGTATCCACGGGTTAGGGAACTCTTGAAGTATCTGAATCCTGAGTATAGAACAATTAGTAGAAATACTGCGGTGGCCGACGTGCTTAAATTTCATGGGATTCGAAAAGAACAAATGAAGCAAGAGCTAGCCAGAGGCCCAGAGTTAGTAATAGGATATGTTTGACGTGTGATGTGTGGAGATCAATTAGTATCGAGGGATATATATGTTTGACAGCTCGCTATGTGGATGATAGTTGGAAGCTAAAGAGTAAAATACTCTCATTTTGTGCTATGCCTCCACCACATTCAGGATTTGAGCTGGCTAAAAAGGTTCTTAGTTGTTTGAAAGATTGGGGAATAGAGAAGAAGATATTTTCTCTTACGCTTGACAATGCATCCACTAATGATACTATGCAAAGCATACTTAAAGATCAACTCTCATCACGTCATGGTTTGATCTGTGATGGTGAATTCTTTCATATCAGATGTTCTGCTCTATGTCCTCAACCTTATAGTGCAAATTGGTTTAAAATTTGTTGAGGGTGCTTTGCATAAGATTCGAGAGACAGTGAAATGGATTAAGTGGTCAGAAGGAAGAAAAGACTTATTCAAAGAATGTGTTTTAGATGTTGGTCTTAAGTATGCAGCTGGTTTAAAGATGGATGTTACCACCAGATGGAACTCTACCTACTTGATGCTGCTTTCCTCCTACTAGAAAGAGCTAATAGGAGTTACAAGTTTTGTCCCTCAAATGAGAATGGGATAGAGCTGAAAAGATATATGATTTCTTAGAACCATTCTACGATATCACCAAATTGTTTTCAGGTACAAGTTATCATATTTCAGTTTTATATTTGATTTAAAATATTGAATGTTTGGTAAACACTTTCATTTCCTTTTCAGGTACAAGTTATCCTACGGCAAACTTGTATTTTTCACAAATTTGGAAGATCGAGTGCTTGCTGAATAATTATGCAAATGGTGAAAATTTGGAACTGCAAACTATGGCAAAAGAAATGATGACGAAATTTGACAAGTATTGGGAAGCGTATAGTACCATTCTTTCCATTGGAGCCATTCTAGATCCGAGAATGAAGGTAGAACTCTTAACATATTGTTTTGACAAAATTGATCCAAGTACTAGTAAGGAAAAGGTGGAAGCTGTGAAGAAAAAGTTAACCTTACTCTTCGATCAGTATAAGAGTACTGCAACTTCATCGAACGTGTCGTCTTCTTCACGTGGAGCTGATTTTCTTGCCAAAAGTCAAACTGCGGGACGCTCGAGTGTGTTTAGTGTAAGATTCTCTCTATATATAATATATTTGGTTTTATTTTTAGCATTTGATTACTAAATTGTTATTAAATCTAATTTGTTAATAATAGGATTTCAAAGCATATGAGAAACGCACTATTCTCGAAGAAGGGAAGTCTAAATTGACTGTGTATTTAGAAGACGATAGGTTGGAAATAACTTTTTATGAAGACATTTATATGGATGTTTTAGAATGGTGGAAGAATCAGACACAACGTTATGGTGAGTTAGCTCGTATGGCTTGCGATGTTTTGAGTATTCCTATAACTTCAGTGGCATCAGAGTCTTCATTTAGTATTGGTGCGCATGTCTTGAATAAATATAGAAGTCGTCTTCTACCAAGACACGTTGAAGCACTGATTTGTACACGAACTTGGTTGGATGGATTTACGTTTGATGATCCAGGTACTAATGTCATTTACATTTGTTTATATTTTTAAAAAATATTAATCTATAGACTATAGTATATGATTTATACACATCAAAATTCACTAAAATATATATATGTAGCTCGTGATGACGAGAAGGATATAGAAGACATTGAAGAAGAGGAAAACTTAGAAGGCCATGGAGCAGATTCAAATCTTGGCTCTACTAATTAGTTTGAATTTTTCTTTTTTGCATTAATTTTTTTATTTGGTATTAGTTTAAACAATTTATTTGGATTTATTTTGTTTTGAATTTTTATTAAATTAAACTGGTTTATTGAATACTAGTTATATTTCATTGATTTTTTTTTTGTCTACTATTTCATTGATTTATTCTATGCATAAAGTCATTTTTGGATAAAGCCCGAAAAAACATGAAAAAATCCTGTAGTCCTGTCAAGATCGGATCGGACTTTGAAATATAGACTTAGAATCTTTTTGGGCTGGGCTCTAATTAATATGAGCTTCACGGGTTTCGGGCGGGCTAGCCCGATTGACACCCCTAGCAGTAATAGACATAAGATATAGAAGAAACCAAAATCGCATCTGATTCACAACCACAATTTGACTAAAAATTTAATTTAATAATTGGTCATTAGGAAAAAGGTAGGATTATAAAAAAAAACATACCCATTACATTTTGACATATCCATTTTCTATTATATTTAATTAATAGTCGGATATTGTGACAAAATCTTAATCTGGTCAAACTAGGTATCATAAGCGACACTAATCAGATGGGGATCGTCATTATGCATCATTTTCATAGACTAAGACATTACTTTGGGTGGTGTTTCCACAATTTTTTGCGTTTGTGGGATCTTCTTCCCCACCATTATTGGAGAAAACCCACAATTCTAAAACACACACATATCTTAGAAATAAATGGAGAGATATATAGATAATATATTTTTCATTGAATTGACATTGTCAGAAGTCCTCCTTTTTTAGACCAAAAGAACACCGACACATCATTGTTTCCACAGGCTATTCATTGTAAGATCATAGTTAGTTTAATGTTGGGTTTTTCTTTTTTTTTGCCTTTGTATGATTGTATCATTCTTTTTTCTTATGCAATTGATACTGCACACAATTTTCACAAATTGGATATGCCACTTAACCAAATATTAATGAAACAAATCTAAGCAACATACAATATGAATAAAATCTAGTATTGATATCAAATATTTCCATTGATCAACTTATACAAAATTGCCTTTATCAAAAAATAATAATAATAATAAACTTTCACAAAATCAAATATCAATAATATTAGCTTCAAATACCACTCCCAATGTTCTAAAATAACTTACATTGGTTTTAGAAGACATTATAACGTTTTGTAGGACATCAAATATATACAATCATATTCACAAGTTTCAAACTCAATCGAGATCTTTTATTTATTTAAACATGTGTTTTTCGAACATAATCAAAACACATGTTTCACAAGAAACTTAAGATTTTTTTTTTAAATTGAACTATCTTGTTCATAATCATATTTATTGAGATACTCATAAAGATAATAGATAATATATGTAATTATATGGTATCATGTGAAAATTATCTATATTTAATAATCTTTATCAATAAATTGATTAGAATTAGAGGTTGTTTAACATTCGCGTTATTAGCTTTGGATCTTCACACCGAAGAGTTCCGTATGGTCCCACTTCCACCTTCAGCAAGCTGGCCGAACCAGCTTGTCAACTTGGATGATGTCTTGCCATCGCCAAAACTCGCAAAAAAACTATATTCTTATCAGGAATTGAGATATGGATCATTGATGTACAAAAACAAATATGAAACAGACATACACCATCTTTTTACGCTCTATAGATCTTTTTCCTCGACTACAACAATCGTTGTGGTTCAGGCCAGACCCTTTCTAACCAAAGACATCTTTTCTTACATAAAAGTCGCAAGAGGTTATTCAAATATTGTCGTGAGACAGATTAAGTACGTCTCATTGAGAGAGGCATCTTTGTTCTATCCCCTTTTGTTGAAAATTTGCTCCTACTTTGACGAGGACCGGAAGTCAGCACATCTGAATATCGAGCTGAGCCGGAAACAAGTACATCTGAATACCAATATAGTATTTAATATCCATATCACGTGCCAAGCTCCCTGGTATCAAGACTTTTAATATCCCAAATATCTTTGTTACCACTGCTCTTGTGTCCCTTGTGATTTTTCGCTATTTTTGTGTTTCATCGAGATCTTGACTTTATGACTATTTATCTTGTGGTATACTTGATTTCCTCTTTATATTAATAATAGGTAACAACCCGCACATAGTGTAAAATAAATTGACTCAAACAAAATTATTATGTGTAAAACTATTATCGAGGGTTTAATATTTGTTTGTGTAAAACAAAATTTGTAACTAATTTTTTTGTTCAAAAATGCGTTTATTTTATGTATAAATATGTTTTACCCGTAAACTATATAAACGTGATGGAGAAAATTTTGATAATATGTAACCATTTATGGCAATATGACTTTTTGTGTTTTTATAAATCAAATTCACATCTTTTATGTTTCACATTAATATTTACAGAAAATTAATAAATTTATAAGAATTTAGCAATATAATTATCTCTAATTAACAACAAAGCTAAAATATCTATATATAGTTAACTTTTCTCTCTTCTCCTTCTTCCACATCAGCCTCCAATTGAGCAATATTATATAACTTTATGTATTAAAAACACTATTTAAAATTTCATTTATTACATATTATTAGTTACAATCAATAATAATAAAAAATAAATAAAAATTAATTAAGTAAAATTAATTATATTTTTAAATAGTAAAAACAATAATATAACTTTGGTTTAGTAAATACAAAAAATTATAACTATACCAAATGAATTAAGTAAAATAAATGAACATTTTAAAATAGTAAAAATAATACTATGAATTTATTTTAGTAATAATGTTATTATTCAAATTTTAACCAAAAATGATCATATTCTAAAATTTAGAATGGGTTAATGACTTTTAGAATAGAAGTAAGATTTTAATGCATGGTGGAGTAAAAAACAATTATGTAATTGTATTTATAAAATTATGAACACAAAAATAAAATTGAGGTGAAATATTAGTTTCTAAGAAACATATACTACAAAGATTTATTATGAAATTTCACTTATAGAAAATAAAAGATTAAGTATTCAACTTAACATAAAAAATTGATCTAAAACGAAGACATTGTAAATGTCACATTTTTTTGGGAAAACTATGAAAAAGAATCTTGAAAAACTAGTCCATCTAAAAATACAAAATCAATGGTCACAAAATATTTAAAAAATGATATGTAAGCCGTTACAAAAAAATGACATGTGATTTGTATAACATATCTCATAATACATATTATCAACTGAAGTTACAATTCTATAACATGATAAAAATAAAATATAAAACAATCTTGAGATTTCATTAATTTTATCAAAAGTTTTTAACCAAAAATATTGGGAGAAACAACATATTTAAAGTACACCATGTATTTTGAGAAGACGAAGCTGAGATTGCATCACAAAATTAACATCTGAATTAGACAAATATATAACTTAGATTAGTGAACGGATATTCATTATCGGGTTTAATTGTTTCACCTAAGCATTCTTGACTGGTCATAAATTCTATTATGGCAGGTGATGCACTTGGACAACTCTGTTGTAGCAACATATCACTAAAAATGTTAATAAAATTTTGTATATTTGCATTTAATGTGAGATATCGATATGTTTAAATGATCTCTATAATTAGGTCAACGATCAACATTCGACGTTAGAAATTTTAGAAAGATGTATTCATGGGATATGAATATGGAATGAACTCTTCTAAAGATAAAAGGTCATAAAATTGTCGACAATATTGTTTATTCTTCGTGTGAAATTCTTAAGTCATTTTTTGTTACTACGTGATAGATTGTTGATTTGCCAGAAAAACATTATTGCGATACTAGACAATATATGTTATATAGATTAGTAAAATAAGTATAGCGTTTATATGAATTTATCTTTTAAACTTCAAATGATTATATTTTTATTCATTAATTTTTATTGATAAAAATATTAAACTAAATCCCACGTAAATAGATATAACAAATAAACATTATCTTCAACAATATATATGTTTTATCACTTAGTAAATTAAGTTTAGTGTTTATATAGATTTTTACTCAAAAAGTTTGAATGAATATATTTGAGCTCAAGAATTTATATTTATAAAAAATATATTTGAAAAATAACAAATTTTTTTATTTTTTTTAATAAAAATATATATTAGCATGAAATGTAAATAATATTAAGTAATGATAGCAAATTGTTAAAAGATGTTAGATTTTTCACAAAATGCTCCTCTTAGGACTTGAATTGATGCATCTAGGTTGTTTGTTATATCCCAAAAATTGTTATGGTCCCAGTTCAATTTTAGAAATATGAGCCTTAATTACATGTAAATTTTTGTTTTAAAAAATTTTGGGCCTTAGAATACACTACTTTTTATGATATTTTGAAGTGGTTTAGTGCAAATGCACACCTTGCACTCTCCTATCGCCGGCGTTTAAAATAACTGTAGTACTTCAAAATTTATTATTTGTTTACCGAGTGGATAGTGTTTGGGTGTTCTCGTATCAAAAGCACAAATCATTTTGTAAAGCCAACAAGATTCGAGTCGCTTGAAAGAAATATCATCATCACCAAAATACATGTTTGTTTATATATCAACTCTGATACGAGAACATCTCCATAACGACAATATATCAATTTCAAAACTAACATACAACGATTTTTTTTTAACAAAATCAATCAAACTCCATCTCCCTCTTGTCTTGTAGATTGTGAACATTTGATCGTAGCCTCAAGAATATGGAAGACAAAAAAAGATTCCTTATACTTGGTTGGCTTGATTAGACACTGGTTTGAGCTTTGATTTGAAACCGTCTTCTCCATGTCTTTGCTCGGCGATCAGGTATGAATTTAAAATTTGATACTAAATGTAGTAGATATTAGGTATTAGCAAATCATGGTAGATTTTGGATCTAAATATATTTTGATTTTGGGTAAATGTAGATGTTAGTATATCGTATAATATTTGGAATAGATTTGGGGAGATTATGTAGCTGATATTCCGGATTGATTTGATATTCCGAGATTATGTAAATAACTCTACTTACTAACTAAAAAATTCTCTTTTGTTTTATAAAAAAAACTTTGAATACAAGATTTTAACAATTAAAATTTTAAGTTTAAACTTTATTAAAACTAAATAGGATGAAAATGAAATTGATCCTATGTAAATACACTATGAGTTTTGCGTTGCTTGCAACGAATATACAGTTTGTTACATAAGACTGCACGAAGGATGCCCAGGATCCAACCAAGACTAAATTTTGGTAAGTCAAATTTTTACTATGGCTTTCATTTTTCGCTTGAAATCATTTCTCATAGCATGCTAGTTAATACACGTTTGTTTATATTTCACGACGACGATATACCAATTTCAAAATTAATGTACAACAAACTTTTTTTAACATTTGATAGCCTCGAGAATATGGAAGACAAAAAAGATTCCTTATACTTGGTTGTGGTTTGTATTCAAAGCAAAGGAAATCGAGAAGTTGTGTACTATTTTGACAATCTCAACTTGATCAGATGCCAGAAATGTCTTGTAATAGGCATAAACAAAACAAAATAAATCTTCCACCCACGCACAAGAAGTCAGATCAAGTAGCCAAACTCTTTACATATTATAATCTTTGTAACTAAAGCCTTTCAATTTTCTTTGGTTTAGCGTGTCCATCTTATGAAAAAATACAATATGACAAGTGTTGCGATCATACCAGTGTATTTAATCCAAGTATCAACACGATTGCGCCTCTCAATGAGCCTCAGTAACGAGTTGGAGAGCCCTACGGTGTTCAGAACATCCAGAGCTTTACGTTGTGCCCTCTGACAGATCTCAAAAACTCAATGTGAGAAAACCTTAATGGCATCAAAAAATCATGTTTGTGTGGCATATAACACAGATTACGATTCGCTTAAGGTTACCTTCAAACGATCCCTTTGTTCAGCATATTTGGAGAGGATAGTAACTCCACTAGAAAACGATTCTTCAAGCATTCTCTTCGAATTCTTCACAGAGTTCATAGCTTGAGGTTCTTCATCAAATATTTGCATAATGTGAGCTCCTTCTCCGCTCGCTCTGCCTAACAAATCCGCTCTCTCTTTAGCTTCCAACATCTTTCTCTGATTCCTCAACATGTATTTTTCCAGACTCTGGTTCAAATACTCAGCCTCTTCTCCAACTTGTTCAGTCTTCCTGCAACAAACCCCCCCCCCAAATTTACTTCTGATTTCAACACAAGAGCTGGACTAAATCACCCTAACGTTTGAGAAGCACTACTTATGAGATTCAGAAACCAGTAGAAATCAAGAACCACCTAATATGCTTTGTGATTTCAACACAGAGTATACACAAGAACTTAGACTAAATCCCATTACATTTTGACATATCCATTTTCTATTATATTTTATTAATTGTCGGATATTGTGACAAAATTTTAATCTGGTCAAACTAGGTATCATAAGCGACACTAATCAGATGGGGATCGTCATTATGCATCATTTTCATAGACTAAGACATTACTTTCGGTGGTGTTTCCACAATTTTTTGCGTTTGTGGGATCTTCTTCTCCACCATTATTGGAGAAAACCCACAATTCTAAAACACATACATATCTTAGAAATAAGTGGAGAGATATATAGATAATATATTTTTCATTGAATTGACATTGTGAGAAGTCCTCTTTTTTTAGACCAAAAGAACACCGACACATCATTGTTTCCACAGGCTATTCATTGTAAGATCATAGTTAGTTTAATGTTGGGTTTTTCTTTTTTTTTGCCTTTGTATGATTGTATCATTCTTTTTTCTTATGCAATTGATACTGCACACAATTTTCACAAATTGGATATGCCACTTAACCAAATCATAAATGAAACAAATCTAATCAACATACAATATGAATAAAATCTAGTATTGATATCAAATATTTCCATTGATCAACTTATACAAAATTGCCTTTATCAAAAAATAATAATAATAATAAACTTTCACAAATTTAAATATCAATAATATTAGCTTCAAATACCACTCCCAATGTTCTAAAATAACTTACATTGGTTTTAGAAGACATTATAACGTTTTGTAGGACATCAAATATATACAATCATATTCACAAGTTTCAAACTCAATCGAGATCTTTTATTTATTTAAACATGTGTTTTTCGAACATAATCAAAACACATGTTTCACAAGAAACTTAAGATTTTTTTTTTAAAATATAACTATCTTGTTCATAATCATATTTATTAAGGTACTCATAAAGATAATAGATAATATATGTAATTATATGGTATCATGTGAAAATTATCTATATTTAATAATCTTTATCAATAAATTGATTAGAATTAGAGGTTGTTTAACATTCGCGTTATTAGCTTTGGATCTTCACACCGAAGAGTTCCGTATGGTCCCACTTCCACCTTCAGCAAGCTGGCCGAACCAGCTTGTCAACTTGGATGATGTCTTGTCATCGCCAAAACTCGCAAAAAAACTATATTCTTATCAGGAATTGAGATATGGATCATTGATGTACAAAAACAAATATGAAACAGACATACACCATCTTTTTACGCTCTATAGATCTTTTTCCTCGACTACAACAATCGTTGTGGTTCAGGCCAGACCCTTTCTAACCAAAGACATCTTTTCTTACATAAAAGTCGCAAGAGGTTATTCAAATATTGTCGTGAGACAGATGAAGTACGTCTCATTGAGAGAGGCATCTTTGTTCTATCCCCTTTTGTTGAAAATTTGCTCCTACTTTGACGAGGACCGGAAGTCAGCACATCTGAATATCGAGCTGAGCCGGAAACAAGTACATCTGAATACCAATATAGTATTTAATATCCATATCACGTGCCAAGCTCCCTGGTATCAAGACTTTTAATATCCCAAATATCTTTGTTACCACTGCTCTTGTGTCCCTTGTGATTTTTCGCTATTTTTGTGTTTCATCAAGATCTTGACTTTATGACTATTTATCTTGTGGTACACTTGATTTCCTCTTTATATTAATAATTGAAACGATCGACCCCTTTTTTTTAATAAATAATAAATAATAATAATAAATATAAACTACAGCTAGTGGTCCCATACCCACTAGCCACCTAACCACACTCACATTCAACAGCGGAAATAACCAACCAAGATAATATCTAATAATAATCCAATAAATATAATAACCAATAATAAACCAATAATCAATCATCAGAAAACATGAAAACAGCAATCTAACAATGTTTCTAACGACTCAACTCTAGCAACCTAACAATGCCAGACAACATCCAATCGAGTTCCTAGAACATTCTCCTCTTCATTGCCTGGATTCCACGATCACACTTTGCCTTTACCTGCACCACAAACACATATTGCAATGCATGAGTATTTTACAAACACTCCGTAAGGCAATCCTCCCATCTACTGGGCTATACACACAAGCATTAGAGTACCAATAACCAACAAGTAACAATCATCACACAACAAGCAAAGGACCAGGACACTGCATCGACCGATGCCAACATGCATCGACCGATGCCAGTTGAGGAAGCATCGACCGACGCAGAAGCTGCATCGATCGATGCAAGTGCAACTTGCATCGACCAATACCCAATCTGCATCGACCGACGCATGCTCGACGCAACACGAAAACCCTAAAGTTTATCGCGCCGTCCTCGCACTTGCATCGACCGATGCAAGCTATGCATCGATCGACGCAACGTCGAGCACCGTGATTTCCCCGAAGCTTCTCGCCGGATTTCGTTCCTACAACCGCAGAAACTCATTCCTAAGCCACAAGAAAACTTCCTAACGTCCATACCAACAATCTAACAAGCCTAACAACACAAAACAAGCAAGTTAAAGGTTCCTCAAGCTTAGATAAGCCATGGTCATGCACTTACCTTTGCCAAGACGAAACAGAACCACAAACAAGCAAGAAAACGCTTCTAGGAAGCTTCTACCGCAAACCCAGCTACAGATCTCCTCAGGAACGCACCAAAACTCCAAGAAATCTCCAAGAACTCTTTCTCCCTTCTCTTTTCGCTCAGAAACGGCCACACACGTATAATGAGACAAAAGGGACGACCCTAAGGGTTTTCTTTTCTTTTCCTTACCAAAACGCAGCGTTTGACTTAAGTCAAAACGCACAGAATTGAGCCAGCATCGACCGATCGATGCTCCTACTGTATCGATCGATGCACATCCCAAACCGGAATTCCGGTTCACGGATGTTACAATTCTCCCCCACCAAACTGGATTCGTCCTCGAATCCCAATCAACCATCAGCCAAGGACTCCCGTGCAACCGTCTCCACGGCCCGCACTCCTCCGACCGATCTACAGAAGGTCACCTCTAGGCGATAGACTCACGCTCCAGGCGTCATTTGCTCTCGACTTTTGGACTTTCCTTTTTCTCATAGGCCTAAACCTTGAGTTTCATCGGCTCCTCATCAGACCTAAGTCTGCATGCCAATGTTGGCTCCTCATCGGGCCTAAACCCGCATGCCATAATATATAAGGAAAAATCCAACTCGTCTCTCGGGTCGTCACCCTACAGCGCGCCTCCGGACCGTCGTCCGAAGTCGATATACCAACCATACTCCAATGTCACAAAGTCTCCGAATATGGCAGTACTAGGAGAAGCAAAGTCCTCCAAGAGCCGTGAGCAAACGATTCTAAACACGTCTGAGTCCTATCCCTATCCAGGTTTCCTTCCCGTGGCTCGCGTAAAACATCTCAATGTCCTACCAACCACATATCCCCTCACTCGAATACCTCATGACCACACAAGGATCATATACACGCCACAAAGGCCAACAAAATGTCCTAAAGAGGACCGCCACCAAGGCCAAACAAATGTCCTAAAGAGGACCGCCACCAAGACCAAACAAATGTCCTAAAGAGGACCGCCACCAAGGCCAAACAAATATCCTAAAGAGGACCGCCACCAAGGCCAAACAAATGTCCTAAAGAGGACCGCCACCAAGGCACTCTGGCTAAACAGCCCGCCACAAAGGCCATCTGTCCCGAAGGACCGTCACAAAGACACTCTGGCTAAAAAGCCCGCCACAAAGGCCATCTGTCCCGAAGGACCGTCACAAAGACACTCTGGCTAAACAGCCCGCCACAAAGGCCAAACAAATGTCCTAAAAAGGACCGCCACCAAGGCCACACAAATGTCCTAAAGAGGACCGCCACCAAGGCCACAAAAATGTCCTAAAGAGGACCGCCACAAAGGCACTCTGGCTAAAAAGCCCGTCACAAAGACCACACATTGTCCAAAAAGACCGCCACACACGGGCACACTGCCTCGAAAGTCCACCACAAAGGCCACAAAAGCCCCCTCCAAGGCTTCCCACCGCTACAAAGGACAAATTCTCTCTTCCAAAAAACTTTCCATAAATAGCACTTTCCATTTCTGGAACCTTTCCACTTCAGGAAAACTTCTATTTCGGGAAACTTTCCCCAAACCCCGCCTCACGGAAACTTTGTACCCCGAGCACCACCTCATCTTGTTACTGAGTCGCACAACCAACCACCCCAAGCGAACGAGTAACAAGAGAGATGGGCTGGAATACTCCATTCCCGCTCCAGCCACGGATTACAGACGGAACCAGACTAGGCAAGCTCAAGTCGCGGTTGCTTCTCATACCACTTCTTAAACCTTGCCTTCATCCTCGCCTCAGGTTCCCAAGTCTGCTCCTCCACACCATCACAGTCCCAAAAGACTCTCATCAAAGAAATCTTCTTCTTCCGAAGTTCCTTTATCCTCCTCTCGAGAACCCTCACTGGTCTCGCCTCCAAAGTCATGTTAGGCTGAAGATCTTCAGGAATCTTAGCCAACAACTGATCATCCTCACGGAGACACTTCCGCAACATAGACACATGGAATACCTTGTGGAAAGCACGCATAACCTCAGGTAACTCCAGTGTATATGCCACTGGTCCAACTCGCTCAATCACTCTGAACGGACCCATATACCTCGGACTCAACTTAGTCTCAGTCAATGACCTGTTCGGACCCCGCAACATGGCCATCTTGAGGTACACTCTGTCTCCTACCTGAAACTCAAGGTCTCTCCTCCTCCTATCAGCATAACTCCTCTGCCTATCCTGAGCCTCTTTCATGTTCAGCTTGAGAACCTGAATCTTCTCTGAGGTCTCCTGAACAAAATCTGCCCCGTACATGCTCCTCTCCCCCACCTGAGTCCAGCATAACGGTGTACGACACGGCCTCCCATACAAAGCCTCATAAGGAGCCATACCGATACTCGCCTGATAGCTGTTGTTGTACGAAAACTCTACCAGGTTCAGGTGATCTGCCCAATGGCCACCCAATCCAAAACACACATCCTCAGCAAATCCTCCAACGTCTGGATTGTCCTCTCAGACTGTCCATCTGTCTGGGGATGATAAGCTGTACTCATATGCACCTTAGTGCCCATCTCTGCCTGAAAAGCCTGCCAGAACACCGAAGTGAACTTAGAATCTCTGTCAGACACAATGCTCACTGGCACCCCATGCAATCTGACTATCTCTCTCACATACTTCTTAGCCAAGACCGCTGCTCCATCAGTCTTCTTAATGGCCAGAAAATGTGCTGACTTAGTCAACTGGTTCACAATGACCCAAATCGCATCAAAAGTCCGTGACACTGGCAATCCTACCACAAAATCCATGGTAATCATATCCCACTTCCACTCAGGAATGGGTAAACTCTTCAGTAACCCGCCAGGAACCTGATGCTCAGCCTTCACTAGCTGACACACATCACACTTCGAAACCCAACCCGCTACATCCTTCTTCATCCCGACCCAATGATAGTACCTCTTGAGATCACGGCACATCTTAGTCGCTCCTGGATGAATAGACAGCTTGCTCGAATGAGCCTCCCTCAGAATCTCCTGCCTCAACTCCTCATCCTTGGGCACACAAACCCGACCGTGCACCAAGATAGTACCATTATCTGAGACCTGATACTCTGAATCAACATCCTTTGAAGCATTCACCAGCCCCAAATCCTTCTCATGTGCCAACCGCACCCTACTCAAAAGATCTGCTCTGTCAACTGCTTCCAAACCCAACGGTTCCAGTGAAACAGCACACAAGCTCAAAGCACTGATCTCCCCTACCAGGGACTCCATCTCCTGCTCCTGAGCCGAAGCTACTCTCTTCCGACTCAGAGCATCTGCAACCGTGTTAGCCTTACCAGGATGATAGGCTATCTCCAAATCATAATCCGCCACAAGCTCTATCCACCGCCTCTGCCTCAAATTCAACTCAGGCTGAGTGAATATATACTTCAGGCTCTTATGATCTGTATACACCTGTACCTTTGCACCATAAAGATAAGATCTCCAAATCTTTAGGGCAAAAACTACAGCACCCATCTCCAAATCATGAGTAGGATAGTTGCCCTCATGCAGCCGCAACTGCCGCGATGCATAGGCAATCACCTTCCCATGCTGCATCAGAACACACCCCAAACCAACTCTAGATGCATCTGTATAAACCACATAGGGTTCTCCCTGCTCAGGCAAAGCCAACACTGGCGCAGTAGTCAACATCTCCTTCAGGCTTGCAAAGCTTTCCTCACACTCTTCTGACCAGACAAAAGGAACATCCTTCCCTGTCAACTTAGTCATAGGACGTGCTCTGCTTGCAAACCCCTGCACAAATCTCCTGTAATAACCTGCCAACCCAAGAAAACTTCTGATCTCTGTGGCATTCTGCGGTCTAGGCCAATCTCTGATAGCCTGAATCTTCTCTGGATCCACAGAAACCCCCTCTGCAGAAACAATGTGACCCAGAAAGCCCATCTCCCGCTGCCAAAAACTACACTTGCTCAGCTTAGCAAACAACTTCTGCTCCCGCAGCTTCTCCATAACTGCCCTCAAATGCACTGCATGCTCCTCAGGACTCTTAGAATAAACCAGGATAACGTCGATGAAAATGATGACAGACACATCCTGAAACACGTTGTTCATCAATCTCATAAACGCTGCTGGTGCGTTAGTCAACCCGAAAGGCATCACCACAAACTCATAATGCCCATACCTCGTCCTGAAAGCAGTCTTCCTCACATCTGCCTCATCTATCGGTATCTGATGATAACCCGACGCCAGATCCACCTTGGAGAACCAAGTAGCACCCCTCAGCTGATCCAACAACTCATCGATCCTAGGAAGGGGATACTTGTTCTTCACAGTAACCCGGTTCAAACCTCGATAATCGATACACAACCTGAAGCTCCCATCCTTCTTCTTCACAAACAACACCGGCGCTCCCCACGGTGATACACTAGGACGGATGAAACCCTTACTCAAAAGATCCTCTAGCTGCTTCTTCAGCTCTGCCATCTCTGCTGGAGCCATTCTGTAAGGAGCCTTGGATAACGGTGTCGTCCCCGGTTCCAGTTCAATGGTGAAAGGATCCGACCGAGATGGTGGTAATCCCTGCAAAGACTGAAACACATCCTCAAACTCCTCTACTACCGGAATACCGCTAACCGTAGACTTCCCCACTGACTCTGGCATAGATATAGTGACCAGATAAACCTCACGGCCCTTCTCGATCATCTTCCCAGCCTGAATGGCTGAGATCACGAGACTCCCCGAAGTCGGTCTAATTCCCTGAAAAACCAACTTCTCTCCTGGACGCTCAAACTCCACTCTACCCCGATGGCAATCCAAATGCACCATATGCCGATGCAACCAATCCATCCCGAGAATGACATCATACAACTCCACTGACTGATAAGCAAATCCGCTGGCCACGACTCTCCTGCGATCTGAATATCAACCCCTAGCTCGTCCAATAACTCTCAGGAACTTGCCCCCAGCAACTCGACAACTCCCGTACGCTCCCGGGATCCCCTCTGATTCCCGCACACTCTGCACACTCCGGCGTAATGAAGCTATGAGAAGCTCCAGAATCAAACATAACGTGGGACTTAAACCCGCCCACCAACAAGGTCCCTACACAAACCTCATGTGTTGAGAACCTAACACTTTATCACAGGAAACCATAAAATTTGAACCTACTATAAATTCACAAAGATTAAGTACCAGAAATTATACCTGTGATCGCCCCGGCACTGGTTCCACCAGTCTCTGCTGTCGTGTAAGCATGTGGCGTCTGCTCAATTTGTGCCACCTGCTGACCTCCAGGCTGCACCTGCTGCAACGCTGCTACTGCTACCGGCTGCAACTTAGAACAGAAAGGCCTGATGTGCCCTGCCTCCCTACAATGATAACATACCCGAGGCCCTGCCGTCGGAACACTCCTCTTGGGACAACTAGCAACCTTGTGATCCTTGCTCCCACAACCGAAGCAACCCGCACCACTCGGCTTCTGCGTAGCCTCCCACTTCCTCTTGGTTCCCTGGGCATGCCTACCGCCCCTGCTAGAACCACCCTGCTGTTGAGCCTTCCCAGGCTGAGCTACTAGAGTAACCGACACTGACTGTGCCCGGATATCCTCCTCAATCTCTGCTGCTGTCTCAACCAGCTCTGCACGCGTAGCATAAGACCTCCCTCTACAGTGAACTCTCAAATCATCACGTAGAGCCCTCAAGAACCTCCTGATCTGAGCCTCCTCAGGCTCCATAGCCCGACCCCCATAACAAAGAAGTCGACTGAACTCCAAATCCAGCTCCCGCACTGACCGTGTCCCCTGAGACAACTGAAGGAACTGCACCTCCAGACGATCCAATGCCTCTCTAGGAAAATACTTGCGGTTGAACTCCAAAACGAAGTCAGCCCAAGTCATCTCCCGCTGCACCCTCCTAGCAGCCACAGATCTCCACCACAACTCAGCATCACCACTCAAAAAGTAGACCACTATGTCCACCCAGAACTCCTCAGGACATCTCAGAGTGTGGAAGTTACGTTCCACTCTCGTCCTCCACGCATCCGCAGTAGTAGGATCTACACCTCCTGAAAACTGCTCAGTGCGCAACCGACCCATCTCTGTCAACATGCTGAGATAACGAGCATGGACTCCCACATCCGCAGCCACTGGCTGCCGATCCTCCGCCACAACTGGTGGCACTACCTGAGCCCGAGCCGGCACCACTGGTGGTAACCGCTCTAACACCTGTGCTAGTAAAGCCGCAATGTCTACACCAGGGACTCCTCCCGCTGGGGCTCCCACACCCGTTGTGGTTCAGGCCAGACCCTTTCTAACCAAAGACATCTTTTCTTACATAAAAGTCGAAAGAGGTTATTCAAATATTGTCGTGAGACAGATGAAGTACGTCTCATTGAGAGAGGCATCTTTGTTCTATCCCCTTTTGTTGAAAATTTGCTCCTACTTTGACGAGGACCGGAAGTCAGCACATCTGAATATCGAGCTGAGTCGGAAACAAGTACATCTGAATACCAATATAGTATTTAATATCCATATCACGTGCCAAGCTCCCTGGTATCAAGACTTTTAATATCCCAAATATCTTTGTTACCACTGCCTTGTGTCCCTTGTGATTTTTCGCTATTTTTGTGTTTCATCAAGATCTTGACTTTATGACTATTTATCTTGTGGTACACTTGATTTCCTTTTTATATTAATAATTGAAACGACCGACCCCTTTTTTTTAATAAATAATAAATAATAATAATAAATATAAACTACAGCTAGTGGTCCCATACCCACTAGCCACCTAACCACACTCACATTCAACAGCGGAAATAACCAACCAAGATAATATCCAATAATAATCCAATAAATATAATAACCAATAATAAACCAATAATCAATCATCAAAACATGAAAACAGCAATCTAACAATGTTTCTAACGACTCAACTCTAGCAACCTAACAATGCCAGACAACATCCAATCGAGTCCCTAGAACATCCTCCTCTTGATTGCCTGGATTCCACGATCACACTTTGCCTTTACCTGCACAACAAACACATATTGCAATGCATGAGTATTTTACAAACACTCAGTAAGGCAATCCTCCCATCTACTGGGCTATACACACAAGCATTAGAGTACCAATAACCAACAAGTAACAATCATCACACAACAAGCAAAGGACCAGGACACTGCATCGACCGATGCCAACATGCATCGACCGATGCCAGTTGAGGAAGCATCGACCGACGCAGAAGCTGCATCGATCGATGCAAGTGCAACTTGCATCGATCGATGCAAGTGCAACTTGCATCGACCAATACCCAATCTGCATCGACCGACGCATGCTCGACGCAACACGAAAACCCTAAAGTTTATCGCGCCGTCCTCGCACTTGCATCGACCGATGCAAGCTATGCATCGATCGACGCAACGTCGAGCACCGTGATTTCCCGAAGCTTCTCGCCGGATTTCGTTCCTACAACCGCGAAACTCATTCCTAAGCCACAAGAAAACTTCCTAACGTCCATACCAACAATCTAACAAGCCTAACAACACAAAACAAGCAAGTTAAAGGTTCCTCAAGCTTAGATAAGCCATGGTCATGCACTTACCTTTGCCAAGACGAAACAGAACCACAAACAAGCAAGAAAACGCTTCTAGGAAGCTTCTACCGCAAACCCAGCTACAGATCTCCTCAGGAATGCACCAAAACTCCAAGAAATCTCCAAGAACTCTTTCTCCCTTCTCTTTTCGCTCAAAAACGGCCACACACGTATAATGAGACAAAAGGGACGACCCTAAGGGTTTTCTTTTCTTTTCCTTACCAAAACGCAGCGTTTGACTTAAGTCAAAACGCACAGAATTGATCGATGCACATCCCAAACCGGAATTCCGGTCCACGGATGTTACAATAATAGGTAACAACCCGCACATAGTGTAAAATAAATTGACTCAAACAAAATTATTATGTGTAAAACTATTATCTAGGGTTTAATATTTGTTTGTGTAAAACAAAATTTGTAACTAATTTTTTTGTTCAAAAATGCGTTTATTTTATGTATAAATATGTTTTACCCGTAAACTATATAAACGTGATGGAGAAAATTTTGATAATATGTAACCATTTATGGCAATATGACTTTTTGTGTTTTTATAAATCAAATTCACATCTTTTATGTTTCACATTAATATTTACAGAAAATTAATAAATTTATAAGAATTTAGCAATATAATTATCTCTAATTAACAACAAAGCTAAAATATCTATATATAGTTAACTTTTCTCTCTTCTCCTTCTTCCACATCAGCCTCCAATTGAGCAATATTATATAACTTTATGTATTAAAAACACTATTTAAAATTTCATTTATTACATATTATTAGTTACAATCAATAATAGTAAAAATAAATAAAAATTAATTAAGTAAAATTAATTATATTTTTAAATAGTAAAAACAATAATATAACTTTGGTTTAGTAAATACAAAAATTATAACTATACCAAATGAATTAAGTAAAATAAATGAACATTTTAAAATAGTAAAAATAATACTATGAATTTATTTTAGTAATAATGTTATTATTCAAATTTTAACCAAAAATGATCATATTCTAAAATTTAGAATGGGTTAATGACTTTTAGAATAGAAGTAAGATTTTAATGCATGGTGGAGTAAAAAACAATTATGTAATTGTATTTATAAAATTATGAACATAAAAATAAAATTGAGGTGAAATATTAGTTTCTAAGAAACATATACTACAAAGATTTATTATGAAATTTCACTTATAGAAAATAAAAGATTAAGTATTCAACTTAACTTTAAAAAATTGATCTAAAACGAAGACATTGTAAATGTCACATTTTTTTGGGAAAACTATGAAAAGGAATCTTGAAAAACTAGTCCATCTAAAAATACAAAATCAATGGTCACAAAATATTTAAAAAATGATATGTAAGCCGTTACAAAAAAAATGACATGTGATTTGTATAACATATCTCATAATACATATTATCAACTGAAGTTACAATTCTATAACATGATAAAAATAAAATATAAAACAATCTTGAGATTTCATTAATTTTATCAAAAGTTTTTAACCAAAAATATTGGGAGAAACAACATATTTAAAGTACACCATGTATTTTGAGAAGACGAAGCTGAGATTGCATCACAAAATTAAAATCTGAATTAGACAAATATATAACTTAGATTAGTGAACGGATATTCATTATCGGGTTTAATTGTTTCACCTAAGCATTCTTGACTGGTCATAAATTCTATTATGGCAGGTGATGCACTTGGACAACTCTGTTGTAGCAACATATCACTAAAAATGTTAATAAAATTTTGTATATTTGCATTTAATGTGAGATATCGATATGTTTAAATGATCTCTATAATTAGGTCAACGATCAACATTCGACGTTAAAAATTTTAGAAAGATGTTTTCATGGGATATGAATATGGAATGAACTCTTCTAAAGATAAAAGGTCATAAAATTGTCGACAATATTGTTTATTCTTCGTGTGAACTTCTTAAGTCATTTTTTGTTACTACGTGATAGATTGTTGATTTGCCAGAAAAACATTATTGCGATACTAGATAATATATGTTATATAGATTAGTAAAATAAGTATGGCGTTTATATGAATTTATCTTTTAAACTTCAAATGATTATATTTTTATTCATTAATTTTTATTGATAAAAATATTAAACTAAATCCCACGTAAATAGATATAACAAATAAACATTATCTTCAACAATATATATGTTTTATCACTTAGTAAATTAAGTTTAGTGTTTATATAGATTTTTACTCAAAAAGTTTGAATGAATATATTTGAGCTCAAGAATTTATATTTATAAAAAATATATTTGAAAAATAACAAATTTTTTTATTTTTTTAATAAAAATATATATTAGCATGAAAAGTAAATAATATTAAGTAATGATAGCAAATTGTTAAAAGATGTTAGATTTTTCACAAAATGCTCCTCTTAGGACTTGAATTGATGCATCTAGGTTGTTTGTTATATCCCAAAAATTGTTATGGTCCCAGTTCAATTTTAGAAATATGAGCCTTAATTACATGTAAATATTTTTTAAAAAAAAATTTGGGCCTTAGAATACACTACTTTTTATGATATTTTGAATTGGTCCAGTGCAAATGCACACCTTGCACTCCCCTATCGCCGCCGTTTAAAATAACTGTAGTACTTCAAAATTTATTGTTTGTTTACCGAGTGGATAGTGTTTGGGTGTTCTCGTATCAAAAGCACAAATCATTTTGTAAAGCCAACAAGATTCGAGTCGCTTGAAAGAAATATCATCATCACCAAAATACATGTTTGTTTATATATCAACTCTGATACGAGAACATCTCCATAACGACAATATATCAATTTCAAAACTAACGTACAACGATTTTTTTTTAACAAAATCAATCAAACTCCACTCCCTCTTGTCTTGTAGATTGTGAACATTTGATCGTAGCCTCAAGAATATGGAAGACAAAAAAAGATTCCTTATACTTGGTTGGCTTGATTAGACACTGGTTTGAGCTTTGATTTGAAACCCTCTTCTCCATGTCTTTGCTCGGCGATCAGGTATGAATTTAAAATTTGATACTAAATGTAGTAGATATTAGGTATTAGCAAATCATGGTAGATTTTGGATCTAAATATATTTTGATTTTGGGTAAATGTAGATGTTAGCATATCGTATAATATTTGGAATAGATTGGGGGAGATTATGTAGCTGATATTCCGGATTGATTTGATATTCCGAGATTATGTAAATAACTCTACTTACTAACTAAAAAATTCTCTTTTGTTTTATAAAAAAAACTTTGAATACAAGATTTTAACAATAAAATTTTAAGTTTAAACTTTATTAAAACTAAATAGGATGAAAATGAAATTGATCCTATGTAAATACACTATGAGTTTTGCGTTGCTTGCAAAGAATATACAGTTCGTTACAAAAGACTGCACGAAGGATGCCCAGGATCCAACCAAGACTAAATTTTGGTAAGTCAAATTTTTACTATGGCTTTCATTTTTCACTTGAAATCATTTCTCATAGCATGCTAGTTAATACACGTTTGTTTATATTTCACGACGACGATATACCAATTTCAAAATTAATGTACAACAAACTTTTTTTAACATTTGATAGCCTCGAGAATATGGAAGACAAAAAAGATTCCTTATACTTGGTTGTGGTTTGTATTCAAAGCAAAGGAAATCGAGAAGCTGTGTACTATTTTGACAATCTCAACTTGATCAGATGCCAGAAATGTCTTGTAATAGGCATAAACAAAACAAAATAAATCTTCCACCCACGCACAAGAAGTCAGATCAAGTAGCCAAACTCTTTACATATTATAATCTTTGTAACTAAAGCCTTTCAATTTTCTTTGGTTTAGCGTGTCCATCTTATGAAAAAATACAATATGACAAGTGTTGCGATCATACCAGCGTATTTAATCCAAGTATCAACACGATTGCGCCTCTCAATGAGCCTCAGTAACGAGTTGGAGAGCCCTACGGTGTTCAGAACATCCAGAGCTTTACGTTGTGCCCTCTGACAGATCCCAAAACTCAATGTGAGAAAACCTTAATGGCATCAAAAATCATGTTTGTGTGGCATATAACACAGATTACGATTCGCTTAAGGTTACCTTCAAACGATCCCTTTGTTCAGCATATTTGGAGAGGATAGTAACTCCACTAGAAAACGATTCTTCAAGCATTCTCTTCGAATTCTTCACAGAGTTCATAGCTTGAGCTTCTTCATCAAATATTTGCATAATGTGAGCTCCTTCTCCGCTCGCTCTGCCTAACAAATCCGCTCTCTCTTTAGCTTCCAACATCTTTCTCTGATTCCTCAACATGTATTTTTCCAGACTCTGGTTCAAATACTCAGCCTCTTCTCCAACTTGTTCAGTCTTCCTGCAACAAAACCCCCCAAAATTTACTTCTGATTTCAACACAAGAGCTGGACTAAATCACCCTAACGTTTACTTATGAGATTCAGAAACCAGTAGAAATCGAGAACCACCTAATATGCTTTGTGATTTCAAAAGCAGAGTATACACAAGAACTTAGACTAAATCCCCCTAACGTGTTTGAGAAGCACTACTTATGAGATTTAGAAACCAGTAGAAATCGAGGACTATGCTTTGTGATTTCAACAAAGCGTATACACAAGAACTTGGACTAAATCACCCTAACGTTTGAGAAGCACTACTTCTTTGTGATTTCAACACAGAGTATACAAGAACTTGGACTAAAACTACTCTTATGTATTTCAGAGATTTGCAATGATCACTTGCACATGAATTTAGAATATAAGAGGGATTGAATCAAGAACCTTCTCCAGAGATCACGCTGAGATTTAACATGGATTGAGCGCCAGAGAGCATCCATGTTGGAGCAAAGAGATCGGACCTCAGTAATGTCTCGTTTAACGGAGGAAGCCAAATCGGGAGAATCCATAGAAGATGACTCGAACCTCTCCAACCTCTCGATTCCGTCGCGCGCCTTGAGTAGAATCCTTTTCGCACTACTATATACCTCCGACAAGGATCCGCCTCCTCCGACGCTACCAGACGCCATTGTACACAAACTCAGATCACGGACCTTCTCCGTATCTGAATCAGAGTTCGTAGAAATTGAGTAATATAAACAAACAATTGTGAAAAAGAAACAAAAAAATCGGATTGAAATTCAAAAATCACCTCGGCAAAGAGAAAGAAGACGATAAGCTTGTCGTGCGCCGTCTCGGAAATTGCCGCCGGAGCAAATCGTAATCGGAGATGTTACGAGGCGATCGAGATTTTTGATCGGAGGGTAAGGAGATAACAATAAAATTATAAAAGCGCTAAATGCTTTGTTAGGCCTATATCCAATATTTAATGGGCCTACTTTGTTTTTTGTTTCGCTCAACTTAACTTACAAACCCATTATTAGACTTGGTAGCAATTAGGAAAAGTTTACGTGTAAATGATGTGGAATCCACACTACTATTTTAATTTTTATGTGTAAAAGACAATTTAACTTTTCGTTTTATCTTTAATTTATATATGTTCCATTTTTTCGCATATCTACTTAGTGGAAGTTAAAGAATCATATGAATTTGTGTACCAATAAGGGGACAAATGATTATTCACTATTCTATAAGCTCAAGAATATGTTTGATAGACTAAACTTTCGTGCATCATGCCGGTATTAATATATTAAAACCTACTATTCAGATATATTTTTAAAGTTACCTTCTTATTAGTGTGATCATGTAAATGTCATTATCATTTGACGAGAAAAGAGAGACCCCTAGGTAGATATATTACCAACTCCTCTTGGTTTCAAATAACAAAGCCACACTTGTTTAGTACAACAAACTCCTTGTAATAGCAACATTTTCAAAGTGCCGTGTTGAGAATAACACTCCCAAAAAGACCAATATTGTAGTGTTTTTGAAAATATCATTGTCCACATGATATACATGTACGTACCATCACTTGTATGATCTTCTTCCGATCTCTTCTCTAGTGTTGTTCTTGTGTACACTTATTTACGTGAAATACAAGATATAAACTTTGAAGTTTCAAAGATATATATACACGTAATCACGTGTACACTCGTTTCCATGAAAGATAAGTGATCAACTTTAGAAATTTCAATGATTCTTTTTATGTAAAAATTCAATTGTCACTAGTTAGGTACAAGGTTGTTTCACAAGAATAGTAAGATTGGGAATTTTGTGGTCCAAGATGTTTCATGTTATTGAGTGGACTTCCTCGTAAATCATGTTTTTTGCACTTTTTTTTCTTCTTATTTGATTTTTAGTTTAAAACGAAATTATCTCGAAAATTCACATGCACTTAAATGTTTACTATGATTGATATACGATAGAAATCAAACTAAATTTTCAAAATATATTAGAAAAAACGATATCATTATAGGTTAAACTAATGTTCAGTAATTGATATATATATATATATATATATATATATATATATATAACTACTCAAAGCATCATGTTCTTTCAGTCTTCTGATTTAGGCCAAATTACAGTTAAATTTTGGATAAAAATATTTGATTATCCTGGTATAACCTCAAATTTATGTTTTTTTTTTGGTATACCACAAAAATGTGGAGTTTAAAATGAATAAAGTAAAAAGTTATCTTTTATTAAGATATATACTTAAAACGAAAACCTAAGTTGTCTTTGATTTTTTGTTCATTGTATCTTTCCTATGACTTATATATATCACAAAAACGCCGCAGTCCCACCACATTTCACAATCACATAAGTCATATTCACATGCATGTGCGGATCGATATTTCACATCCAGTCAATTATAAAGTTCTCACAAACCCTGCAGGTAGAAAAATATATATTCTTCAAAATTAGCTGAGCACATTACTTGTTAATTACACTTTGTTTTTATCTATTGTATACAATCTAACTTCGAGCTACTGCAACATATACAAGTGAAAAATCATATCACGAAAGGATCAGCTGAAATCCTTTGAAAGGACACATAAGTGAAAGTAGACAACTCTTTAATGTTTCTGAAAATTTCGTTATATATATAATTGAAATACTCTTTAAAACAATTAATACTAAATATGAATGTATGAGTAATAAACTATAAACAAGCATGTAGGTAAAAGTTTTAATGAAAATGTTCTAGGTAACTGGTTTTTTCTTTTCTGTTGTACTGAAAATAAAATAAAAATCTTCATTGGATAAGTTCGACCAATCAATCAGTAGAGGAAACAGATGCAGATATGGACATATACTTATGTCTTCACCGAAAACAATAAGGTCGTTTCATACACTTTCTAGGCACTTGCTAGATGTCACGGAGGTCGGAGACGTGAATGAGATGGACCCTTGAAACTCTAGCTACTACCATAATTCATTTTTCTTCTTTTTTAGGTTCAATAATAATTTTAGAGTTAAAAAAAGTACTAAAATTATAGAACAGAAAAGAAGTTGGAAAAATAGTATGATAATGGTATAGGATTAGTTAGACGACAAAAAAAAAATGGAATAGGATTAGTGCAGAAATGCACATGTTCTCCATTTGCCAAAGGACCAAACCTTTGTTTCTCTATCTCATCGTACTCATTTCATCGGATCAAACTTTTCATTTCTTATGGGTCGACATTTGTAGGTTGAATATCTTTATACTGATTATCTTGTAAGCAATTTTTGACGTTTCATATGATAATTACCGGTGATTTAGAAGGAGCTAATGACTAATCAATTACTTTCTAAAATATGGGAGGATTTAACCTACGATTACGAACCACCTGTATCATTAACAAAAATAATGAAAGGTTTTGAATGATTAGTAGCATTGAGTAACTTTCTTATTAAAATTTTGCTATGCATAGAACAGTGTTTGGAAATAAAAGATAGATTTGTATCATTTGGCTGAGTGGCCTAAATAAGTGGATAACAATATAACATCAGCAAACAAACAAAAAATGCCATCTCATGACCGTACAGCCATACAATTAGGGATTTAACATTCGAAGGGAAAGCTTTCACAAAAAGAAAAAGATCTAATCATTGACTGGAAAGAAAATTCAGTAAAGAAATTCAAAAAAAAAAAAACGTAGGTTTTATGTGATTTTTAAGTATTTTAAAACCCCTCAATTACATGTATAGTGTGAAAATGAAATATCTAAATTGAGGAAGCTAACACATTTAGAAGAAATAAATTAATAACAGAAAAATCACTATGAAATAAATTAAAGTAACTGCAACACAGTAGGATGGAGAAAATGCTATATATACAAAGTAATAAGGACTAAACGATATAATCATTTATCTAACTGGATGATAAATTATTTATCATATATACATATATACAAATATCTTTTTCAAACGAAAATAAAAATAAAACAACGTTGTCAATCAATAGATTGGTAAAAAATTGATTTTGGTTTAAAATTATAACATCTGACAGATGAAAATATAGAATAACATATTGCCATCATTTATTCTTGGTCTAAGAGGATAAATCTGTTTACAGGAGATCACATGTACTAATTTAATTTGAACATTGGAGAAAAAGCTAAAAAAATAGAAAACTAAAAAGAGAAAATAAAGAAAAAGGATTAAAGAGCATAAAGCAAGTGGTGTGGCACATATGAACAAGCCAAACACAGATGAATTTAGAACTAACATGTTCACACATGCATCCCTACCCCAATATGTGAGTCTAAATATTTAATGAAAATTACTTATATTATTTTTCATTGCTGAAGATAAATTAGATTATTTTTATCGTTTATATTTATTTTTAAAAAAATGTTTAACAACATAAGTTTTATAACAAAATCTTTACAAACTAAAACGCTTAGTTATTTACTACTAATTTATACAAACACGCATGGTTCATAATTACTATGGTATTCATATCTAACAGTCGAGAAGGCACTATTAAAAGAAGTATGTATGTACGAACCTGACAATTAAGATGGAGATTCACGACACCAAGATTCTTTAACCTTTACAATAATTGATACAGTGACGTGAAGGCACTTGCGAATTTTCCAGCCCACTCATTTGGCATATAACTAATTACATTAGTAGATTAAAGATGTTAAAAAACTAATTAGTAGATTAAACTTTTTTAAAACGGGCCAATTATTAAGAGCAACAGAATATTTAATAATAAATAAATATTAAATTAAAAAGTGACTAGAAAATTTGCATATAAACAAAGACGACGAACATAAAGAAAAATACACAAAGCAAGGGCACGTGTGGAGTTTTGCTGTGATTTAGCTTTCTATTTTGGTGGAAAACACCAAACTAAACTTCTTCTTTTTCATTTACTTTGTTGAAATTAACTGTTAGTTTACCCTTTAGCTAGTTTATACATATTTTGATGAAGTTTTAATAAAATTTAGAATTTGGAATAATAAATTTATACAAAAGAAAAAGAAATGGTATTTTTGTTTTCTACTAAACTCTTTTTCAGAAAAATGGTATTTTGGATTTTTTACCAATTAGAATATATAAAAATAGTTCAAATATAAATATAATTCAAAATTTTGGAAGTTCAAATGATATATGAATCTCATCCATTCCACATATATGTAGTAAATTTGGAAAATTGGAAATCGTATCAGTTTAATAAGATAAACCCCATAGATAAATTATTAGTGATAAGCTGTCGAAATATAAATGTTCTTTTGTCGTCGTCATATTGCTTTATTCTTATGCCCATCATAATTAACTTTTATAGGGATTATTCCACTAAATCAAAATCTCAGTGCCGTTACAAAAAAGTTAGTAGATGAGATTCGCCACACTTGTGAATATCTCTCTCTCACACCCTATAATAGATGGCTGCCAAGGCGAGGCTGTCTCTATTGTACCATCTCGGAAGTAAATAATGCAATGTCTCAACTGTACCATCAACAAAGCCAATAATGCAATCTAGCACTTAAATATAAGTATCAACACTATTAGTACTTAGTTATATATAAAAGACATGCATATATGTGACTAGTATTTAATTAGTAAAATATATTTCGAACTTCGTATTGGATTCAGTTAAATCCACAGAACTTTTACTCGAGTAAATTATACACCCATACGGAAATATACTTAAATACTACGATGTTTACTACAGTAGTAGTAACGATAGAGTACTATCAAAGAAAATACAATTTTCACCACCGGTTCTTTCCCAAGGTACTTTGTCAAAGTCAAGTCAGGTTTATAGGTTGAGAATGAACCAGCACATGCGGAAACATAGACGAAACTGACCAAATTGCTGCAAGCATGACGGTGTCTAGAATCTTATTGTGTTAATAACAATATGGCATAAAAATTGAATTATTGTTCATCAGATTCGCTCATTCGCATAATTTGAAAGTTTTTTTTTTTTTTTTTAAACTTTGTTCGCCCTAAAAAAGTCAAGGGATAAATGTGTAAACGAGCAAAATCAACGAATGCGACTTTTGATAGTTTTAAATTTTAATAGTTAGTTCGCTAGTCCTCGAAACATTAAACATTATAAGAAAATGTCTTTTTATTTATTTGCCAACAGAACTTTTTTTAATCAACTAATCTTCATCTCATTAATTCTAGTATTAAACTATCGATTTAATTTTTTTTATGGATGCGAATACTTGGAATCATTTGACTAATGGAATAATGTGTTGACTTCATGAATCTTAGTTTTTCTTGCCTCGAATATTGGTGATTCTAACTATATGAACTATTGTGAACAAAAAGAAACCCCATGTGAACTTCAGTTTTAACCAAAAATAAAAATATATTAAAACCAATTAAATACATAATCAGACATTTGATTAACCCTAAATTTGCAAAATGTCATCAAGAGAGTTAAGAAAATTTAGGCACAATGAGTGTCACGTCCACCACTTTCTAATAGAGGTACTTGAGTGGGCATTCGAGTATTTTTGTTTTGTCTCCAGACTCCAATTCGAATTCTACAATAAAATATCATATTCATGTGTGTGTTTGTGTATATATCCCGAGAGTGTGTGATATGCATCTTCCTTTATTTCTTTTTTCTTTCTCTGTCACTGATCTGATTAATATAAAGATACGGGAAATTATTTATAATCCCTTTGTTTAGGGAGGGAATTTGGACCACCCAACTTTATATTATCATGTACTTAGTTTTAAATTGTTTGCTTTAATAATAGCTTTTCCTGAAGAGAGACTAAGCAAGAGCACATGATCTCTGATTAATATTATGCTGTGTTTACAAGATAAAATATGACTAAAATTGATGAATGACCTTTGACTGATATAGTGCTGTAATATCGAAGTAAAAGTAACAATTCTTTGGTTTTGTTTTTTGGTCTGAAATCGGTTCGGTATATAACTCTAATTAGTCTTCTGTTCCGATTAGGAAATAGAATAACAATTAGTGGAATAAACAAAACTGTAAATAGGAGTATTTTATTGAAAAGAGTATAACTTATTTCAAATATTAGCAGTTTGAAATAAATAGAAAAAATAAAATCCACCTTGTCGCATTAAATATCACCAAGTACAGGAGCTGAAGTCAATGTTTGCATGGATGTGTGTCTCTAACAAAAGTCGACTACTATTTGCATTTATATTCACACGGACACGATATCGATTTCTGTGTTTAAGAAGTCTTTCAGATGTAGGTTATGTAATGGACAGCATCCGATTGCAAAAGTTAATAAGAGTCCGAAATTACTTTCTACATGATTTTTTTTTTTCTTTCTTTTCAACTGTTTGTTTTCTACTCAATTTATTACCACTTTCCATTTACGTGAGTGTCCTATGTACCAATTCGAGTCCCCCTTGAGGTTCATTTTCATGTGTTGTCATTTTACCCCTATTTTATTGACATGGCCTACGTAACATATCCATATTCGTACCGCTAAAAGGGTTATATACGTTTGTGTTGCAGAGAAATAGTTTTATGAATAATGAAAATTTATAGATTGGAAGATAACTCTCGTATATATATTATATTCGCATTCACCTAAAGTTTTTTCATATGATCTAGTTTGAGGTGTTTATTTAAGCTCACACATTCCGTCTTCCCACATAAGTTTATTTCCATATTAATCCATTCAAAATAGAGCATTATAGAACTCTGTGGATGTTGGAATAAAAGAGAAGTGGTTTTTATAGTCATCCAAAAGTATTAAAAGAATTAAATTTATTGCTTTAGTTATGATTCAGGTGATTGAAGTAACATTGGAGTGGTGTTTATCTTTTAATGCAATCCGTCGTGAATTATGTTACCATCAGTGACTTTTGTGTAAGTGAAGATAAAGATATGCATCAGTCAGAGGACATGTGTTGAACTCGTGGATAAATAGTCTGATTCTGTACAATAATTTCCTTGAAATTACAGTACCATTTATTACACAGGGCACCAACAATAGACTTTTATTTACAAAGTCAAAAAAATTTAAGTTCTTCGTTTATTTTATTTTTCTTTTCAACGGGACAGACAAAGTCATAGAAGGTGTAGTAGCTAAGTTAACGCTAATGTCAGGATCGAAGTAGCTTCACTGCAGTCTGCGCATATTGTCTCCTTTCACTGTTAAGGAAAAAAAGAAAACCAAGTGGGCCAATGACTGTAGTAACTTTTTTAAACAAAAGGGTTTTTAACCAAATCCATTTCGATAATTTGTTCATAAATAATTAAATTAGTTGGTAAGAAATGATTAAGTAGGAGGATAAAAAAGATAGGGTAGGTTTTGTTTTCAACAAACGAGGAAATCACCGACTTGACTTTTGGCTAAAAAGACCATATTCGTTTCTAGGATTTTGTTTATAAAAAAAACAATTCAGAAAATAAATCTTTTTTAACTTATGAAACAATTGTAGTAAAAAACAGAAAAGTACAAATTAATACATTTACTTAGTCAAAAATGTCAGAGTGAGAAAGAAAGAAAGAATAGAGAGAGATGACTTTTAACAAATGTTTATAGGAATTCATGTAAAGGGTTTGAATACTGATGTGAAAATGTTTCACACGGTGTCTATGCTAATCACACGGTAACAATGTTGGTTAGTAGTTCGGATTCTAACTTGTTAACTATTCATAATTTTGTTCGATGATTGAATTGTGTATGTTAATGTATAATGGATCTAAGCTCCTCGACAACCCAACATCAACATAAAATTTATTCGGCTAAAGTAACCAAACATAAATACACTATAGTATCTGTCATTTGAATTAGTAGCATATGACATTGTTAAGCCGGTCTAATCCCAAGCTATTATATGTCTTTTCTTTTGATATAGGAGAATTAAAATTAGGGATCTTCAGAGGCGTGATTAAAGCAGCTTTCAACTTCTTTCCCACAAAAGATGGCTTTCAATACTATATATATAAATATAGATTTATTTTCCGTACCACAGTGTCTTACTCTGACTTTGATTTTATTTATTTATTATTAAATAATCACAAAAAATAATTCACTATCACGACGTTCGTTTTTTAATAAAAATCTCTATAAACTTAAACCGGGTTAGATTCGTTTTTTGTTTACCAGGTGTCTGTTAATGTGAACCCCATTATCTTATCTCTTTATTTTGTTAATGATGATGATTAAAACAATTAGAACGAATTAGAAAAATATAGGAAACAATTAAAGCCGAGACCGTAATTATAGGAATGGGAGACTTGACAAATGGAAGATGTGTGAACAACTGAACATATATATGTTTTCTTACACACTCCCAACCCTTTTTCACTTGGACTCATTGGAATATACAATATAATTGTGTGTGTACATTATCATTATTCAATGTCAAACGAAAAACTCAACCACCAAAAATTGCTTATTACCCCAAAGAAAGAAATGACTGATTTAAAGAAGTTGCAAACGAGATTGGATCTACTGAAAAATGAACTTTTTGTACGATTAGTTGCAATTGTAGCTGTAACATTGAACATATCGATGATTAGCAATTCTATTTTATTTGTAAACATATTTATAACCGTAAGACTTACCTGATTTTTTAAAGGATTCTCCGTTACATTATTCACATTTATTCTAACAAAAAAAAACAATATTCACATTTTCATATGCTACTATTTTAACAAATAAACATGTTTTTCTTTTCCGTAATAACCATGTTTTTATTAACTCAGTAATTTTCTATTGTTGGTACTAAAGATTTATCACTAGTACTGTACACATTTCCATATGATCGAAAGAACAATCATAATCGATAATAATTGTACCTACCAAATTCGGTCAATAATTTTAAATTATTATATTTTTAAATAGTACTCCACTTAGTTTTTTTCTTTTTTTGTCATTGTATGTTACTGTAAAAATTTATACATTTTTGATTGTTGATAGTTTTTAAAAGATTTGAGACCAATGAAGAGAAGAAACTGTTGGAAGTCAAAAAACTTATCTCCATTTCAAACAGTGTTGTATGTCGGATTCCATCAACTTCTCTCTCTTCCATCATCTGTCACTTTCTTTGTTTTCTACGCAACAAAAAAAAACAATAAAAACAATTTACTAAAATAAATATTAACTTTTTTGGAGACAAAATATAAAAAATAACGCACTAAAACGCAAACGAATCCAAGAACATGGAAACAAAATATGTAAAAGGAAATAAAAACATCAAGCGTGGGCTGTGAAAATCACAACACGAAAAAAAACAAAAATCCAAAATTTTCGGGTAATCTTATTTTAATTTTCTTTACAAAATTGGCATAGAACAGAATAAATTCACTACATTGACTCACTAAAAATACACAAGTTGACCGACCAGTCAGATTCTCTATACGTTACATAAATTAATTACAAATAATTAAACGGTAAAAACAATTACAGTAATAAATAAGGAAATATATTTTTAAAATTAAAAGAGTATGGGAGAAGGCATATAGAGAGGAAGAAAACTCAAAGATGAGATTATAAAATTAAAGTGTTGTGAAGAAGAAGCTATTTGTTTTTTTTTTTTATATATATACAAATTATAAGAATATATATTATTTTTATTTTTATTTTTATTTGTTCAGGGCTGTTGTGGTTTTTGAGGTTCTCTATAAAGCAAAGTTAAAAAACATATACACAAATGTCCCAAGAAACTGATCAGACAAAACAAGAAGAAGAAGAAGAAGAAATTAAAGAGCCACTTGAACTATGGCGTTGGTCCGAAATGCAAGGCATTGAGCTTCTCCCTCATAACAACAACAACAACAACAACGACTCTATAAACCAAGAAACAGAGCTCCGGCCGGAAATGGATAATGACGGTGGTGCTCCTCCTCTTCCTCCGCCGCCGACACAAGTGGTGGAAGAGCCTAAAAAAGCAGAGATTCCAGGAGTTGCTTTCAAAGAGCTTTTCAGATTCGCCGACGGATTAGATTATGTACTGATGGGAATTGGCTCTGTTGGCGCTTTCGTCCATGGCTGCTCTTTACCTCTGTTTCTTCGTTTCTTCGCCGATCTTGTTAATTCCTTTGGTTCTAATGCTAATGACGTCGACAAGATGATGCAAGAAGTTCTCAAAGTACTCTTAAACTTTCTAAAGTTCAAATCTTTTCTTTTCAAATCTCTGAAACAAAAACACTAAACTTGTTTTTTTTTTTTTGGTTGCAGTATGCACTTTACTTTTTAGTGGTTGGTGCTGCAATCTGGGCTTCTTCATGGGCAGGTTAGAAGGAAGAAAGAGATCTAAAACTTTATAATACTGTTTTCTTGATCCGATTCGATTTTGAAGTTTGGTGTTGTTGTTGTGAACAGAGATTTCGTGTTGGATGTGGAGTGGAGAGAGACAAACAACGAAGATGAGGATTAAGTATTTAGAAGCAGCTTTGAATCAAGACATTCAGTTCTTTGATACTGAGGTCCGAACTTCAGATGTTGTCTTCGCTATTAACACCGACGCTGTTATGGTTCAAGACGCCATTAGTGAGAAAGTAAGAAACTTTTTACACTTTGTTCTTTTTGTTTCTTTCTTCTTCACTCATCTGATCTGTTTTTTTTTTCTTCTCAGTTGGGTAATTTCATTCATTACATGGCGACTTTTGTATCTGGATTCATCGTTGGTTTCACTGCGGTGTGGCAACTAGCGTTAGTGACTCTCGCGGTGGTTCCGTTGATAGCTGTCATCGGAGGGATTCACACAACTACTCTCTCTAAGCTTTCTAATAAGAGTCAAGAGTCTCTTTCACAAGCTGGTAATATCGTCGAACAGGTAGAGTGCAGCACAAATCCCAATAAAAAATAAAGTTTCTATTTTTGTCAAATCTAGTAATCATCAATCATCTGGGTGTTTTTGGGTCTGATTCGATTTGTTTAAAAATGGCAGACAGTGGTGCAAATCAGGGTAGTGATGGCCTTCGTTGGAGAAACCAGAGCTTCACAAGCTTATTCATCAGCTTTAAAGATAGCTCAAAAACTTGGTTACAAAACAGGTTTAGCTAAAGGGATGGGACTTGGTGCTACGTACTTCGTTGTCTTCTGTTGTTACGCTCTCTTGCTTTGGTACGGTGGTTATCTCGTTCGCCACCATTTGACCAACGGTGGTCTCGCCATTGCTACAATGTTCGCCGTCATGATTGGTGGATTGTAAGAAGCTACTCAACTCTTCTCTGTTTCATCACTCTTCTTCTTATCATGTGATTGTTTTGTTGATGGAGATGAGGTTTTGGATTGTTTGTTTAAAAGGGCATTGGGACAATCAGCACCGAGTATGGCTTCATTTGCGAAAGCTAAGGTTGCTGCTGCGAAGATCTTTAGAATCATTGATCACAAACCTACTATAGAGCGGAACAGTGAGTCTGGTGTGGAGTTAGACTCTGTCACAGGTCTTGTTGAGCTGAAAAATGTGGACTTTTCGTATCCTTCAAGGCCAGATGTTAAGATTCTTAACAATTTCTGCCTCTCTGTTCCTGCTGGGAAGACCATAGCTTTGGTTGGGAGCAGTGGTTCAGGGAAAAGCACAGTCGTTTCGCTTATAGAGAGGTTTTACGACCCCAACTCAGGTTAACAAATCTAACATTCTGATACATTTTTCAAGCTGTTTTGTTTGAGGAGCATTGTTAGTTTAACAAAGTTTTATCGTCTCTCTGCAGGACAAGTTTTACTAGATGGTCAGGACCTGAAGACGCTGAAACTGAGATGGTTAAGGCAACAGATAGGGCTTGTGAGCCAAGAACCTGCATTGTTTGCTACTTCTATTAAAGAAAACATACTCTTAGGCCGTCCTGACGCAGATCAAGTTGAGATAGAGGAGGCTGCTCGAGTCGCAAACGCTCATTCTTTTATCATCAAACTACCTGATGGCTTTGACACACAGGTCTGGTGTTTTTAACATTACTCATTCAAATGAATTGGTCTATGTGAATCTTTAATTTCATTAGTTTAAGGTTTTTTTTTTTAAAGAGTCAAAAGAGAGAAGAAGGTATGGTCATTAGAAAAGCATTTATAACAGAGTAACATGGGTTTGGTCAACAACGCATGTGAGACCCAGACAAGTAGTTCTAGTCATGTGTCTTGATGTTGAATATTTTTGAGTGTTCATGTGCTTGTTTTTTTCTTCCTACTTTAACTTCAAAATCAGCAACCACTATTCCACTGTTTATTTCAGTCATTATGTATTTACATTTATGTTGGTAAATGTGAAAAAATGTCAGGTAGGGGAGAGAGGATTGCAGTTATCAGGTGGGCAGAAGCAAAGAATAGCAATAGCAAGAGCTATGTTGAAGAACCCTGCGATACTTCTTTTAGATGAGGCAACGAGTGCATTAGATTCTGAATCAGAGAAGCTTGTGCAAGAAGCATTGGATCGTTTCATGATTGGAAGGACTACTCTCATCATTGCTCATCGCCTTTCCACCATACGCAAAGCTGACCTTGTTGCTGTGCTTCAGCAAGGAAGTGTCTCTGAGATTGGAACGCATGATGAGCTTTTTTCCAAGGGAGAAAACGGAATCTACGCTAAGTTAATTAGAATGCAAGAAGCAGCTCATGAAACTGCCATGAGTAATGCGAGAAAGAGTAGCGCAAGGTATATATTCTGATTCATTTTGTGTCACACTAAAGGTTCTTTTCTAAGTTACTAATGTTAATATATATATGTTGCAGACCTTCAAGTGCTAGAAACTCGGTTAGCTCGCCAATAATGACTCGGAATTCGTCTTATGGAAGATCACCTTATTCAAGAAGACTCTCTGATTTCTCAACTTCTGATTTTAGCCTCTCCATTGAAGCTTCTTCTTATCCAAACTATCGACACGACAAGCTGGCCTTTAAAGATCAAGCCAATTCGTTCTGGCGACTAGCTAAAATGAATTCACCGGAGTGGAAATATGCTTTGCTTGGTTCTGTAGGCTCTGTCGTTTGTGGCTCCCTCAGTGCGTTCTTTGCATATGTCCTCAGTGCAGTCCTAAGCATCTACTACAACCCGGACCATGAATACATGATCAAACAGATTGATAAGTACTGTTATCTCTTGATCGGTCTCTCTTCCGCAGCACTTATCTTCAACACGCTCCAGCATTCTTTCTGGGACATTGTGGGTGAGAATCTGACCAAGAGAGTCCGTGAGAAGATGCTCACTGCCGTACTCAAGAATGAGATGGCTTGGTTTGATCAAGAGGAGAATGAAAGTGCAAGAATCGCAGCTCGGTTAGCTCTTGATGCCAATAATGTGAGATCCGCCATTGGAGATAGAATCTCAGTAATTGTGCAGAATACAGCACTGATGCTAGTAGCTTGCACTGCCGGGTTTGTTCTACAGTGGAGACTAGCACTTGTCCTTGTCGCAGTCTTCCCCGTAGTTGTTGCTGCAACTGTCTTACAGGTTCGTGTTCTCACAAAGCAAATGCATATTCTTATTGTTGTACTTAGATTTTAACTTTGTTTTGTCTTTGGAACAGAAAATGTTCATGACTGGATTCTCGGGAGACCTGGAAGCAGCGCATGCCAAGGGAACACAGCTCGCTGGTGAAGCTATAGCTAATGTCAGGACAGTCGCGGCCTTCAATTCAGAGGCAAAGATTGTTCGTCTCTACACTGCAAACCTTGAACCACCACTGAAACGCTGCTTCTGGAAAGGTCAGATCGCTGGAAGTGGTTATGGTATAGCTCAGTTCTGTCTTTACGCATCATACGCTCTCGGGTTATGGTATGCATCATGGCTTGTGAAACATGGCATCTCTGACTTCTCCAAAACCATAAGAGTCTTCATGGTTCTGATGGTCTCAGCTAATGGTGCAGCAGAGACACTCACACTAGCTCCTGATTTCATCAAAGGTGGTCAAGCTATGCGTTCTGTTTTCGAACTTCTTGACCGCAAAACCGAGATTGAACCTGATGATCCTGATACCACCCCAGTCCCCGACCGGTTACGTGGCGAAGTCGAGCTCAAACACATTGATTTCTCTTACCCTTCAAGACCAGACATCCAAATCTTCCGTGACCTTAGCCTTCGTGCAAGAGCTGGCAAGACTCTAGCACTTGTTGGTCCAAGCGGGTGTGGGAAAAGCTCGGTGATCTCCCTCATCCAGAGATTCTACGAACCATCTTCAGGCCGTGTCATGATTGACGGTAAAGACATAAGAAAGTACAACTTGAAAGCCATAAGGAAACACATAGCCATAGTCCCTCAAGAACCATGCTTGTTCGGAACCACCATTTACGAAAACATCGCATATGGACACGAATGCGCGACCGAAGCAGAGATCATACAAGCAGCAACTCTGGCCAGCGCACACAAATTCATATCCGCGCTACCTGAAGGTTACAAGACGTATGTTGGGGAGAGAGGCGTTCAGCTCTCAGGAGGACAGAAACAGAGGATAGCTATAGCGCGTGCCCTAGTTAGGAAAGCAGAGATCATGCTACTAGACGAGGCCACAAGCGCTCTTGATGCAGAGTCCGAGAGATCAGTTCAAGAAGCATTGGACCAAGCTTGCTCTGGTAGAACGTCCATTGTCGTGGCTCACAGGCTATCTACAATCAGAAACGCCCACGTGATCGCGGTGATCGATGATGGTAAAGTTGCGGAACAAGGATCGCATTCGCATCTCCTCAAGAACAATCCTGATGGAATCTACGCGCGGATGATACAGTTGCAGAGATTTACGCATACTCAGGTGATCGGTATGACGTCAGGTTCAAGTTCTAGGGTTAAGGAAGATGATGCTTAGTACTTACTACTTTTGGTTATATAGAAGAAGAAGAAAGAAGAGAGTATAAAGAACAACAAAATACCAGAAGATGTTCTGAAAGAAAAAAACTCTACGAACTCATTTTTCCTTGTTTCTTGTTTTGATTTTGGGGTTACTTAATTTTGGAACGACGTTTCAGATTTGATGGTATAGTATTATTATTGTGTATTATCATAATTAATCTAATTTTTCACCTCTCTGTAATATCCATTTATGCCATATCAATCTATGAGAAGCCTTTCTAGTGAAGTGAAGGGTTGATGATTGTTTCATTGAGGTCATACATCCCATTGTCATCGAGTGCACTCGTTACCAAATATATTGGTTTGGTTTGTTCTTGATTTCAAGATAAGCCTAACTTTCGAATCATGAGATCCGTTCTAAAAGAAAAGATTATGATATATGATGAAATTGTAATCGTTTAAGGTTTTAAATTGTATAGGTTAGATTGGGGTTTGAATGTTGTGTGTGGGTCTAGTAGAACATTATTTTAAATTCACTTGTGTATAAATCATGATTTTTTTAGTATATCATGATTAGTAAACGTACGCATATAAAAATAGTTACTAGAGTTTTATGTCAATATTGTCAAAAAAGATGCTTTAGAGTTAGACACACGAACATACGTGGGGAACAAAATTATGAAGATGAGAAAAAAACAGAAAATGAGAAAAAGAGGATGGGTCCAAAAAGGACATTGAATGAGATGATGAGACCCAAAGCTAACAAAAAAATAAAGTAAAAGAAAGACAAGACAACATTTCTTTTGTGTTTATATGACATTTTTTTTTATGAACACCTCTTGCTTTCATTTGTCTTTGTGCAACACACGCGTGCGACCATACATACATATATGCATATGGGACACACACACACCATGATGATGATGACGACTACTTTGTTTTAGTTGGTGAATGCAATAAGTTTGTGTTTAATTATGAGCAAACTTGGAAATTATAGTGGAGGAGAAGAAGTACCTAGGCACATGTCGTTCACTAATTGGGAATTTCAAACAATGCCAGAATTATGTATCTACTACACTGGATTTCTCCACTAGTTTGTTCACAAATAAAAAATACTACATCACTTTCTATTTTCTTTTCCGGGAAGTGAACATTTTTCTATGTAAGTTTTTTACTTTTATAGTATAAATCAATTTTAACAGTTTATATATAAGTGACGCTATTATAATTTAATGAAAGGCACTCAGTAAACTCATTGAGAAAACATGTAATGATCGCTTTGTGGTGGTGTTAAACTGTTAATGCATAACAAAATTATTTATAGGACTGGGACAAAGTGAGGCTTACATTTTTCCACATAACAAAATTTGATAACTATGTGATAATCAAAGAATCTAAGAATTTCACCTGGCAAAAAATATTCATGTTATTTAGAGGATGCAGATAGACATGATGAGTGGTCGTTTAAATGTTTTCCACTACCTTTTCCTCTCAAGGAATCCAATTTCTCAACCCTGTTTATATCTAAACTGTGTGACTGATGATGGTTAGTTCGTTTATCGGTTTATGTACCCACAGACTTTGTTGTTGGGTCCGTTTTGCTCTGTATTCAGTCATGGGCTTGGAAATGAAAGAGGGCCAGCATACTTTTCCCAATCACGCTGAGAGTTTCTTTTCTGAACATCATCCTCTGGATCTGTCACAGGTTTGGTTCTCTTAACATTGTGCTGCAAATTATGGAATATCAAGCGTGGATGATCTCATAGGATTTTGGCAGGTTTGGTTGTTTTGTTCTGGTGACCACGCGCAGGCAAGAGATGGAACAATACAGATGAGTATCTTTTGTACCAATTCTAGTAAAAAGACGATATATAGTAGAAGACGATCAGACAAAACCTTGTATCATTACTTTAGTTAAGGACCATCTTACAACAAAATCCAAGTACTGTTGAACTAATAGGGAAAAAAAAAACTGTAAAAACTCAGACAGACATCAGCTTTGGACCATTGTCCGGCATTCCCATTCCACCGGCTAAATCTGCATCGAGTTGCGAGTGTGGTGCTGGTCCTTTCATCATCTTCACACTGCAATCACACAAAAATCCAAATGGAGCAAATTAATTTCAGAGTCATAATACTCATTAAGGCGCTATTACCACCTTCGAAGCCTATAAACTAACAGCCAAAAGACATGCGTAGAGCAACAATATAATGTTTAGTTATCCAGCTATGACAGATAAGAGAGGTAGCTTTGAACATAGCATCATAACTATAGAAAGTTCCAAACCCAAATGCAAGTCAATGAAGAATCAGCTTACCGCTTCTTGTGTTTCTTAGTCTTGAAATGATCATCTCGCACTGATGACTTGGAGAAGTACCGACTGATACACATTTAAAGGTACAAAAGCCAAATGGGTCAGTCTTCTTAAAGGTTCACAACAGTCAGAAACAAGTTCAAAGTTCAAAAGATTTATAAACCCAAAAGAGTCCAGACTCCAGAGAGAGATTTATGCTAAGAAAGGTTAAAGTCTTTCTTACTCGCAGTGTAAGCAATAGAATTGACCCATTCCAGGCAAATCCTGGTCAAGCTCTAAAGGCTTCATCTCCGACTCAGGTTTACGCAACTCAGTGTAAACCAAATCGTCTCCTTTCACTTCGAATTTGTCACGGCGAGCTGTTTTGTGAGATAATCTCCTCTTCTTCACTTTTCTAGTCGGACATCTACCCATTTTATCTTCCTACTTTTTTTGCACAAGGTAGTGAAATTGAATCATTATTTTGCAAAATCAATGGCTAATTGAAGAATCTAAACGAATTGAAAAAACTTACGATTCAGAGAAGAAACGCACAGGAGGAGCTGGAGACGAAGACGACGATGCGGAAGAGGAAACCCTAGAAGTTTTTCTCAGTTTCGGTTATAAAGTATTAAACCTAAAAAAAGCGGTTTGAAAGGATTGAGACGTGATAAAAGGCCCATTTTTGTAAACAGGCTTTTATATAGGCCCGTATATGATTAATTTGGGCTTATTATTAGAGCAAGTTCAACGGGTGGATGCTAAAAAAAGATTGTTAAGTATGTTTATAGTTATAATATTTAGAAAATATGAAGTTAAAAACTTTTTTAAAAAACTGTAAAAAGTATGCTCCAATGGTAGATCATAATTTTGGGTTCTTAATTTTTAAAAAAAATTCTTTTGAAAATTATAATATGTTAAGTAATACCTAAAAGGACAACTTACCTATGTGTCGATTTCAACCATCAGAGACTTTGCCTATCCCGCTCCTGCAGGTTGTGACATGGACCATCAGCTCAGGTACTGAATAAGTGAATAAGGAAAGTGTGTTAAGAGCTGCACTTTAATAAACTCACCTCGTTCATATCAGATGCCATGTTCTTCAAAGCATCTAAACCTTCAAATCTCATGTCCAGACATTGTTTATAATTTACACTCAAGTAGACAAATCATATATTGCTTAAGTGAACGAAATGAATGCAACAAGATAGACTATCGCTTCCCTGCTTAATTTTTCTCATCTCATACTCTTGTCTGATTTGGCTGAATTCATGTGATTATTGAAAGTAATCATCATCAAAACGTCCATCAAACATCTACAATAGAGGTGACTTAGTGATCGTAAACTTCAAGTTGCTCATAGACCCATAACCTGAACAATATATAGATTAACACTCAGAGTTTGAACAAGTTGATCCTTAAAACATGATTTAGACAAATCTCAGTCAATGAACTACCAACATGAGTAATTATCTCAAGCAGATTCATTCTTGGAAGCCTACTAACTTCAGGTTTTGATGTTACTACCAAAAAACTAGATTGGCAAATTTAAAACCAACATGAACACGAGAAAGAAAAAATTAAACAGACACTCGAATAACTATGACATTCACTCACATGCATCAACACATATCAATAATAAATCGATTACTCACCAAAAAAAACCTTTAAAGCGAAACCCAAAACTTGAAACTTGAATACTTTAAGTGAAGGTTCACCGAGCTCTTCCTGCAAAAAAAGAAAAACAATTGATGGATTAGTACCAAATTATGTAAAATAAAACCTTAAATCTATGCAAATAACGAAAACCCAAACACAATTTCACCTTATAACTCAAATAATTTGGGACCACAATAATTTGATTTACACCGATGAAGATGACGACAAGTAAGAAGCGAGAACGAGACAACGGCCGAAGAACAACACATAGATCGAGAGAGAAAATTAACAGAGATTGGTAGATGGAGACAGAGACTGAGGATTCAGAGTGACTGAGAGCAGGCCATTGTTGGTCATGCCGATGAGAACGGTTCGAAAGAAAAGAGAGAGAGGAAAAAAGGGTCGAAGAAGTTTTTTTTTCTTTTGTTAATTTGAGCAACCAATCATAGAGAGACACATATGAGATCCTTAGCAATCCTAAAAATGCTTAACTTAGGATCGATTTCAACCTTAATAATGTATTTTGATTTATTTTTAAGTTTAAGCATCTCTTAAAAACCTCTAAATACTCACCGTTGAACTTGCTCTTATTACCTTTGATAGCTCAAAAATAAAGAAAAAAGTCAAATGTAAGACCAAAATCTGAATTTACATTACTTGATAATAGACTCGTTTAATGCAAGAAACAAAAATTATGATTATAGAAAGGTAAGTCTGTAATTACATTGTACGATAGGTCAGCGTTTTTAGTTAGCTATGTACTCGGACTGAATTAGTAGTGTGACTAGAATCATTAATAAGTTTCATTAGCTTATTAGTATAACAAGAAACTAATATAAAATCTTTAGAGTTGCATTGCATGCTCTTCTTCATGCTTCGCACGACAAAGTCTTCTTCTCCAAGGATCATCACTACGACGACATATCCTTAATAGAACCGATCTTACTCTCTGAGTGAACCAATCGGAATTTTTTTGAACTGATGATCTACGTACGTAGTAGGTTCACATCTAGAGTAAGGGACGATGAGTCACATTCCTCCAGCTAATTAAGATGAGACGTGTCAATTAGTTAGCACGATTTGTTACGAATGTGGGAAGTTCCTTTTTTTTTTTCTTTCCAGATACTTCTACACCATATAGACTCGTCGCGATAGGGTCTCGGTTCTAATAAAATAAGGTGCTTGTGCCGAGGGAAACAATAATGATAACAATGATATTGAAACAGACCCGTACCAAATCCAAACTTTTCATATTATTTTTAAAATTCTTCTTGTAATAGTGTTGCATATAGATTGGATTTCCGTTTAGATATATCATGTTTAAAAATTGAGTTCTTGCTGAATTGGTTCCTACTTTGTCTCTGCCCCCACTAAACTTGATTTCTAAACGTTATCTATACCCTATCGTTTTTCTATACACCTCTTTCGCAAAGATATAAAGATATGCGCTCGCGGATGAGCAAATGTGATATGAACGGCTTTGTATTGGTGATTAGTAGATTTACTGATGAGTAATTTTGTTATCATACTTAAAGATGAAATGTGTGTTGAAAACGTTTCCACACTTGTGTTTCATGTGGCTATATAACCTTAGTCAAAATTCGTTATTGTGGTACTTGACAAAAATAGTTTAAAGGATTTGAGTCAATATGACGTGTTAAATAGTTAAAAGTAACAACCATGTTTACCTTTTTCTTTAGAGGGTACAGAAGCACAAAAGCAAAAACGATGCCAACATAAAAACAAAAACAAGAAATGTTAAATGCTAAAATCGTATTTAGCTAAGAAAAAAATATAGGACTATACATATTGACAAACGTAACTCCAAACTCCAAACTACTACTAACACATAAGTTTTCGAAACACAAACAACAAAATTTAAAGTAGTAAAGTACAAAGACAAACTTACGATAAAGTTTGTGGTCATTTTTGATCGTTAAACTTCACGAAAAAGAAAGTTCTCAATCAAACTCTATTATATCTCATGTCAATATGATAATATACTGTATATGTGTCCACCTCAGGTATTACGTCATACATAATCATATAGGACCATATGAAAAAAACAAATTCAACAAAAAACACAATGAAACATGATGTTGACAAAATGGACCGGTAAAGGGAAGAACGAAACGTAATTACGCAACTCTTCAAACAATTTTTTTTTTTCCTTATCCCTTTACTGTTTATATGCAGTTGAAATAAAGTTTTCAAATAAGTTCAATATTTTCACACACCAAACCCAATAAGATCGTATTCATAAGAAAAGTAAAAGTGTAAAACTCAATATGTTTTTGCAGTTCCTCATGTCTCTGTCTCTATACCGCAGCCCATGTTTTTTAACATAGGCAGTTCTTGGCCGCTTCAATGAAGCTGAAACTTACTAAAAGTCTAAAACCAAATAAACTCGTATAATTAAAATCAATAATTGCTCTTCAGGGGAGCAAAGAAAATTATATTGAAGAATTTTAAAAGTGGTTATATAAGCTAGTGGTGCTGTACGAATTGTGTAAACTAGTGTATGTGCATTGGTTAGGTGATACGAATAGTATATTACAAGAAAACGTGGAAATTACACTCTCAATACTCGAAAACATATAGAATTTTTTGAAATATGCATATTAATAGATATTAGTTTATGCATATTTTTTTGTTGTTAAATTTACTAGTAGCATATATGTAAATTACACACACACATGTCTAGAATTCTTTCATGTACTGTACTAAATATATAAATCGGTCAAACTACTTGACAAATTAAAACCATGTGCGAGTTGTCGTTTATCTTCTATTTTCAAATTTAGATCTGATCTTAATATGCTTTAAATGGGATTAACATCAGATGTGGTATTTTTATATCATATATTTTGGGTATATTTTTCCTAAAACTACAACAAAATATCTAAAATGTTTGCTAAATCTGTTGTAAGAAGTTTTATATTTATTTTTGTAATCTGTTGTAGTAAACCACTTGCTAAAATCAAGTTTCAAAACAATAGAAAACCCAAAAAGAGAATGAGAAGAGGAGGTTCCATCAACTTCACTTAAATGAGACAAGACTATGCAATTTGCAGAATCATGACTTTAACCAATACCCAATATCTATCAGAAAGAAAAGTATCATCTTTATCTCTTTAATCTCTTTACAAATTCTTAAAAAAAAAACAAGAATGATGTGATTCAAAAATTCAAAAAATGGTTTAATTAAAACATCCCTTGCTATTATTTAGTCCCCGTAGTTCGGTTACGACCAAGTTGTAACGATATCCATAATGTAATGTTTTAGTATTGTATTAGGTTACATCTCTAACGGTTATATTTGCCAACTTATTGAAAACCAAATTCTATTGAATAAAAAGTAAAAGCTGTTCTCTTGTTTTACGTGTTTTGTTGTCTAACCAATTTCTGGCTTCGTATCTTTCCATTATTATCGAATCAGCAGTTAATTTAATTTCTCACCTGACATAAAATTATCGATTCATTTCTCATCCTACTCTAAATTATACTATAACCTATGATTATTTGTTTGTTGTGCTTTTGGACCATTTTTTATTTTGTTTTTGACCAAACTTTTAGTGAACATTCTTTCATGATTGAATATACAATATTTAATTATTAACAAAATAATTCATTCACTTTGTATATATCTAACAAATAACAAAATGATCCCAACTTTTCGTATACTACTTCAAAAAGAAAACAGCATTTTGCGATATATCTTCTAACTAAAGTTTTGTTTTTTTAGTAAGGTAGGATGTATATACTTTGAATTGTGACTATTGGTCGAATGTATTTTTACCTTAAACTGATTAAGATTCGGCTAATCTAGACTATAGTCATCAAGTAGTCAAAGCTGGGAAATGATATACCCTTTTTGTGTTTCAAAAGCAATGCTTACCTTTAAGAAATCATTAAACTGATCAGCTATTTCACGTAAAAAAACAAACTAATTTTTATTAATATTATCCAATTGATTATATAAAAATAATGTTATGTTCAGAAACTTGGTGCCTTCGTGTCTAGTACCATCACTTGTGTCAAACCGGCGTCAAACGCCCACTCTCGCTGACCTCAGCCCCCAACAAATACACACATACACAAACACATACGAAATCAACATGTAACATCAAACCATTTTAAATATACTAAGTTAAAAAAATCAGTATCAACAATATTGTAAAATAATAATCTCCACGCACCCTATATTTCTCTATATATACGCACATTTGCCTCCACTTACTCTTGTTCAAACATTTCTTCATCCTTCAAATACAAAAAAAAATAAAAATAAATCCCTAATAAAATTATCCTTATCTTCAACCAAGAAATGGGAGAGCTTCAAGAAAGTGCCAAAGTTGAACAAGAGAAGAAGCCAGCAGCCACCGTAGTCTCAGCTGAGACTACAGACAGCAAGCCAAAGAGCGGTGGAGGAGACTCGGCGGCAGCTCCGGCCGCTGCCGCGGTGGTGGCCTCTGCCTTTGTTTACAAAGTTGATATGCACTGCGAAGGCTGCGCTAAGAAGATCAAACGAATGGTGAAACACTTCGGTGGAGTAAAAGATGTGACGGCGGATACTGGTGGGAATAAGCTTACGGTGGTCGGTAAGATTGACCCGGTGGTTCTCCGGGAGAAGTTGGAGGAGAAAACTAAGAGAAAAGTGGTTCTCGCAAATCCACCGCCACCTTCACCACCGAAGGTAGACGTACCTCCTGTCCCCACTGCCGTCGAAGAGAAGAAAGCTGACGGTGGAGATAAGGCGGCGACTCCTCCTCCTCCTCCTGCTCCGGCAGCTCCAAAAGAGGTATAAATCTCTACTTGAATAAGAACAAGAGGCAACTAAAAGCTTTTGCTAGTGTACGCCGGTTTTTAAACTACGTACGTTAGCGCAACTTGAAATGAAACAATTTTGTAGTGTGGATCACACACTAGTTTAATTAGGCAGATAAGCTAAAGTGCTAAACGAAAAAGATTTGGCAGCTAAAAAGTAAAACTAGTTTAACAAAGTATGAGTATGAATTATTTTTTGTTTTGACTTTAATTTTTTTTGTGTTACAGAGTTCGGTAGCTTTAAAGATCAGACTACATTGTGAGGGATGTATTCAGAAAATCAAGAAAATAATATTGAAAATCAAAGGTAAGAAAATAACAAATAACAAACGAAGTTACTATATTCGAGAACCAAAAAAAAAAAATTATTAATTATGCTAATTTATTAATAATTAATTTGTATTCAGGGGTCGAAACGGTGGCTGTGGACGGAGCTAAAGATGTGGTGACAGTGAAAGGAACAATGGACGTTAAAGAACTAGTGCCTCTCCTCACCAAGAAGCTCAAACGAACCGTTGAGCCTCTTGTTTCCGCCAAGAAAGATGACGGAGCCGCCGAGAAAAAGAAGACGGAAGCCGCCGCTCCTGAAGCAAAGAAAGAGGCTCCTGCCGCCGTAGTGGACGAAGCAAAGAAGGAAGGAAGTGACGGTGGAGAAAAGAAGAAAGAAGCTGGTGACGGTGAAGAGAAGAAGAAAGAGGCTGGTGATGGCGGAGAGAAGAAGAAAGAAGGTGGAGACGGCGGAGGTGCGCCGCCGCCGGTGGCGATGGTGAATAAGATGGATTACTATGGATACTCATCATATCCGACGGCTCCTATGTATTGGCAAGAAGGACACGTGTACGGTCAGAGTTATTCAATGGGAGGTCAGGGTTATCCGATGGCAGGTCAGGGTTATCCAGGTTCAGGATACAACTACGCAAGTGAGAGTTACGTGCCGTACTCGCAGCCAAACATGAACGCTCCTCCTGGTCCTGGGATGTTCAGTGATGAGAACCCCAACGGCTGTTCCGTTATGTAATCATGGGGTTAAAGTGTAAATATAAAAATACTCTAAGGGTTAAAACATAAATGTGGGAACACAAAGTAGTAACTTAGTTAGGGGGTGAAAATTTTGAAAGGCTGAGTCTGAGCCAGCGGGTTCTGACGTGTAACATTTGTTCCTTTGTTAGTTTAGTTTCTTTAATGTAATAATTAATTGCTTTACTTTAATTGTAGTGTCAGCAAACAAATAACAATAATAATGTAAAATGATGAAAAAAGGAATATAATTATCTTTTAGGATTATGAAATGAATGTTTATTTTCCAATGAAAAATCATTTTGGTTCATTGACCTATGTAGAAAGATGATTTAAATGATTAACTTGTACGAAATCTTGAAAAGATTATACAGTATTATTAACGTTAATGATTTTTTGGTGGAAAAGCTATTTAAAAGCCAATTTTTCGATCAACTGTGATATTATTATCTCCATGATAATTATTGTTACCCTTTATATAAGTAATCATTTAGTCGACCTTCCTTCACTTCATTTATTCATATGAATTAGATATCGTGAAAACACCTTTTGCTGGTCGTATAGGGCATCCATTTTGTCTTCCAAAGTGAAACGACATAAACTGTTCTATTCATTTTGAACTACATTGCTAATGCTACCGGCACGGGGGAAAGCATATAGGAGAAATCCTGATATATGCTGATTGATGAGCATCAATTTTTGATTCTCTTACGCTTTTACAAGTTCTGCATGCTAATTTCATTCTCCAAAAACTACGAAAATTTTGTAGTACAGTATATGTGTCTCAAGGCGTTGTTGCACACGTACGTATAGCAAGTTAGGTAAATTTTTGAAGTCGAGATGGAGCCATCGGGTTCTTACGTGTAACACCCGTTCCTTTGTTAGTTAATTCGTTTAACAAATAATACTCCCTCCGTTTCGCAAAAAGTGTCGTTCTGGAGATTTTTCTTTGTTTCACAAAAAGTGTCACTTTACAATTTTAATGCATTATTTTATATTTCCAATGCATATTTTACATTAGATTTTCTAATTTTACCTTTAATCTATAACTAAATTAACCTATTAAATAAGGGCATATATGTATATTTCAATGTTTTCTTAATTTGTGTGCAAAGTGTCAAAATGACACTCTTTGTGAAACGGAGGAAGTAATTAATTGCTTTACTTTAGTTGCAGTGTCAGCAAACAAGTAACAAAAATAATGTCAAATGATGAAGCGAATATTAAGTTATAACTAATACTAACTGCTATCTATTAAAACGGATAATTTTGATAGAATAACTATCGTTGTTCTTGGCGATCGATTCGAGACGTATTAATTATCATTGGTGTTTACTTATTTAACACCATGTATTTTGGATTCAGCTTTCCTGTTAATTATGCGTGTTGATTGATTCCTTTGGAAAGATGTTTAAAATGATTAAAGTGTCCGAAATCTTGATAAGATGAACAAATATATTATTGAGTTTATTGATGGAAAGCTAACTAAAGCCATTTTCTCGATAAACCATGACTATATAATTCTCATGGCCAAATGTTAAGTTTTCATCCATTTATATTTGTTATTCCTTCATATATATGCATTTTCTCAAACCAAGAACTAGTATATTTATATAAACGGAATTACGTATACTATATATATAAAAATATTATGTAAAACAGAGAGAGACTACGTAACCATGTTCGTATAATATTATATAAAAGAGGTAATGAATTTGTTAGTTGCACAATTACGCAAGTCTTTTTAACATATAGCATTTGTTTGCATTCTATGTACGTGTATGTGTGCATTATTGTCATATATAGTCATTATTTATGTAACTACATGATTTAGCATGATTAATGGTGACTTAATCTTAATATGAAAAAAAAAATAGTGACTTAATATATCTTCTAGACTGCTGGACAAAGACAAAACGATGACAACAAAACCATGTTGATGATCCCATCACTTTTTATTTCACCCCTCTAGTCTTCTTTTGCTTTGTATTTTTCTAAATAATTGTATACGTACGTAATTATTTTTGAATTTTAGTATTTTATGTATACGTTATTATTCTATCACTCAAGATCATGCAATAAATCAATCATTGGGTGCTGCCGTGCTGCGGATAAATCAGACACGGACACCCTATTTTGAGGTTTTTTTTTTTAAAATGGAATTGATGTATAAATATATCCTCTATACCCCATAATCCACTTATTACAAGCTTTTCTCTTTGGAATCATATCGAAATATGTACATAATCTAATTGTAAAGAATAATCAAATACGTTGTGGATAGCGTGGAACTCATCTACACAGGGGCAAATAATTGCATGTGTACATGTACGTGTTGCCAATTTCTCTTTTCATTTTTTGGTGAATTGTAAAAGACGTGTTGCCAAAGTGATCACTTCTTGTCGCCATATAGAGAGAGAAAAATAGTAATTGATTTCCCTTAACTTTTTCTTTCATATGAGCCAAATATATGTCTCACGTAACGATGTAAGCTAGTGTCCTAGTGGAGATATATATAAATAAGAAAGTGACAATACAAACAAATAATGTAAAGAAGTTTTATCATTTGGGACTAAAGAAGATCGAATACCCCAAACGTATTCTATCGTTTATCGTTTGTTACGAGGATGAGGTTAAGATTTAAGATAGTCAAATTAATAGTACAAATAAAATACAATCGTCATATTTTGAAAAATAAAGTCAAATTTCTGTTAGTTAAGTCTGTCAAACCCTGGTCAAGTTACCAATATCATCTAAATATATATATCTTCGCCATCTTGAATTTTAAAACTTTGTTTTAGCCTCAAATTTCAAAAGGTGGTTTTCTGTACCTAGAAACGTATTTGGAATTTTCTGAACCAAAATAATATTTAAGAAACGGTACTAAATACATTCATCTACTTAATCAAAATGGGAATCCACCTAAGATGTTATGTCATTGCTCACTATGAATATGTATTGACAAATATTTAAAGTAATAACAATAGTAGTGATCATGATAATATCAATTAGGTGATAGGTTGCAAAATCCAATCAATGCCCACCTCATGTCTCCTTCATGGAAGTGGATCTGGCAGCATAAAATACAAAGAAACTTAGCAATTATATAAATGCAAAAAATAGTGGATATCTATTTTGTGGTTGCAAATTAGTGGACCTCTATCTATAGATCTCTCCATCTCTCTAGTTTATGTAATATTACGACAATTTTACGGATACTCTGTTATACTCACCACAAATCTATAACTCTCAATATATATAGTTAAAAAATGGAGGACATGTTGAAAGAATAATGAATACAACTTAAGTGGAATAAGTGAGTGTGATTAGTATAAAAGAATTAGATCAAACATCACACAGCTAAAATGAAGAGGTAGAATATATATAACTATCAGTTTATATGATTTCAAATGATTATAATGGTTCATGAATATGAATTATGAACAGATAAGTTTATTTTATTTTATACGCAGAAACAGTTTTTTAAGTAGTTACTATTTCTCATAATCCAGTCATAAAGTTTTTTTTTTCTTATTTTTGTCAACAGTAATAGCTGTTGACAAAAAAGGTAACAGTGAATTATGTTTGTCAGTTATGAAAATGATAGCAAAAGATAAATACTTGCGTTTTGTTATTAGTCTAATGGTTATTCAATTATTCAGGTGTTTACTGTTTACAAAAAAAAGCTACAATAATACTAGACATTATGTACAGTAGTAACACGGCATATGATATGTATAAAGCATGTGGGATCATTGATGTTGTATGGTGTTGGCGCCAAACTTGGGTCTGTGTCGCGAATCTGAAAAGGGTTTGGATTTGGAATATGCTGGTTTGACTTATATATGCGTGAGAGATGATGCATCTTCATCAATCAATCTGTTGGTTAGGGACAGGCCGATCCTGACGTTTTTACTATCATACGAGTTTGAGTTTAATTAGGAGATGACAAAATAATTTTATTAGTATCATTTATGTAGCTACGATTGATCGTGACAGTTATTTTGATAGAACTATCGTTTGAACTATGAGAATTATTTTGGTGTTAAGAAGATGTGAATACGTAGCCTAACTTACCGCATCTTATAATATAGCTAGTACATGATGTTAAGTTATTTGGGTGAAAACATATATGAATACCCTAATTGTGACTCGTACGCCATTCATTCAATCTTACATTGAGGACGAGGAGGTCCATATTCGGGAATTCTTATGTGAGCCTGAAAAAATTCATGCAAGGAGTTCTTTTTGGTGTCCAGCGTTTCCACGTATCATATTTTGATCCGTTTGTAAGAAAAAGAAAAAAAAAAAAAAAGAAAAAAGAAAATTGACAAATTTTTAATTTTATTTTACAAAGATATCATTCAAATTCGAACCAATATGAGTTAATATAATGTTATTTTAAAACCATCGTCTCTTTGTAGTACCATTATTTTTATCTTCAGCGTACAACTATATTTATGTCATCATAAAAACCCGAGGAATCATAATTCAAACTTCAAAGCATGTCCTTGACTATAGAAATCATTAGGTTGGTCTCCCAAACAGTTTGACTTGAGAATTTACAAAGCTTTACATGTACACACACACATATATATATGTTAGCATCAGTGTCCGGGTCAAATCTCTACGCTTGGCATAACGAATTGAACATGTCAAACAATTTGAGCATGAAATGATGAAAACCCCAAATTAAAGTAAATGTTGATTCATTCCGTCGTAGCTGCGTCTTCTGACTTTTGCCATTCGTTGAATTTGAACCATTTATAACAAAACGATAAGTCAACTTTTAACCAAAACGAACTATACAATTCAATAATCCATTAATGATGGTCTTCGTATAGAAACGACGACATAGTCGCATAGATAATACTATTGGTTACATACATACCTAAGTTGATAGAACCGTGAGAATTGAGTCCAAAGTTGAAGTTAATTTGCAGTTTCCGATACATATTGTTATGTTATAAATAATTACTCATCGATCAATCAGTTTCAAAGATCTATACTTCAAACCCACTTTTTTCAAAGTATGGATTTAATCATCTAAACATAATACGGTAGTGAAGGTTTTGAAAGAAGGAGTTGAATCATGTACGTAAACAAAAAAACACATTGGATCTTGTGGTATTAGTTACTATTAGTTTTAAAACACATATTAATTAGTACCATTCGTAAACTTACTTATACAGCCTCATAACCAACATAAGTAAAGTAAGTAAGAAAGAGTTTAGGACAATATTAGAGAATGCAAGAATGGTCTCAAAACATAACAGAAGAAAGTTTCCCCCAAAACTAAGCCTCTTTGCATTCTCCAACTTCTTTAGCATTTTAGTCACTGACACTATTAGATGATGTAAACCATCCATGACGCTGGCATGTATTCCAATGTTCAGTATAGCTTCAGTTAAAGAAGAGAAATCAACTAAAGTAAGTGGTGACTGAGAGCTTCGCAATGTGAGACAATGGATATAAGGTTCCACAATCTGCATTTGTCCCGACTCCCTTATCTCTAATATTCTCAGGCGCAACGATTTGCTGAGATCAAGAACCTCAAGTTGTTTGGAGTGATTCAATGTTAAGCTTTCGAGAACCGGACAACGTAACCAGATAGAATCTTAGCAATAGATTCATCTGGGAGAAAACAATACCACAAGGACAGCTTCTTTAGAGATGTCCAAGATACAGAGCATTTGAGAGTCCTATGAAAATATGGTAACACAAGGCAGAGTTGCTTAACAGAGGAACTGATGTAGAATAAATCAGGAATGTTATAACCATGAACAAAATTGACAAAGAGGGATAGATCCTCCACGTTGCGGGACATGGCGAACTCTATCCACCTGTTAATGTTGGTTACAGTGTGCTTGATCATGCAGCTTGATAGATGAAACTTGATCATCTTGGAAGCTGTGTATAGCGAGTCAAGGTTTCGTTTATTGCATCAGCATCATTTTTATAATCATCAATGGAGAGACCAGGTGTATTGGACCATACTTGCCTCCATCATTTTGACAAGAAAGAAGTTTTGACGGCGAGTTCGTCGGAACAAAGAAGAGGATATGTTGGAGGATCACATCAGGCATGGAAATGATTATGTCCATACTCTGGCGATGATCGTTGCGACGGCTATGTGAAGCAGCTGTCGAGCAAGTTGTTGTCCGATCCGCCATATATATATTACTTGGGGTGTGTTTTAGTTAATTATTAATGATGAAAATGGTTTATGCGTTTGATTAAAATGAGTTGATGAGTTCACAAAAATCATACAAAACATATTAATCGAGTTTGATAACCAAATAAAACCAACAATAATCTTAAAAATCATTGCAAATCCAACCGCTCTCTTCAAACAATTATATTACTTATTATATAACCTGATCCACATCCAGTGATATACTTTGGTCTTCTCTCGTGTTATCCAAGCTGGTTCTTTATCAATCTCAAGTAAAACCACACCAAAAGTGGAATTTTATACAACAATGGAAAGCTTATAAAAAGTGAAAACAAATTAGATTTTTAATTTGAAAAATGTGATGAAATTGTGCTTAAAACTTGCAGTCTAATATTGTTTACTAAGATGGCCACTGTGTCATTAACCAGGTTCAGATCCAATTTGTAAGTGAAAAACAAAAAAACACTGTATATTAATTAATTGAGGTTCCATGTAAGATGGTCATCAAGACTCAAGACTAAACCCTATGATTCACCACTCATATGATGTGTGCCATTCTGCCTGGTTGAGAGCACAATGGAGACAGTATTGTTGTGAGGAAGTGTTTGAACCAACTCTTCAAACTTCAACCTAGGGTAATCTCCGTATAACTGTAGAACCATCTTGTCTAATGCCTTTGTGTTTTTAAGCACAAGTTCCACAAATGAAGCCACGTGCTTCGACTCTAATTCACAGTGGGATCTATTCCAAGAGGCTCCATCTTTTGATCTCCAACATCCCACTCCCACGTAGTCGTTACAATAGTTCTTCTCAACAGAAAAAACAAACAAAAGAAAACATGATTCTTGGATTATTCGAACTCGATGATAGTTAAAAGGGAGGCTTAAAGAAAATAAAAGAAGAAGTTTATGGTAAATATACGAACCTGTGTGTTTGAATGAACTGTCACCGTCTTTAAATTAGGTGAGTTTTGCAACAGTGTTTCTATACCAGGAATAATACACTGAAAGATCTCTGTCTCAAGAATCAAAGCTTTTATCTTCAACATCGGAAAAGTAATACCACGAACCTCCGCAACAGATAAAAGCTAGCATAAGAGATAGTGAACCACATTAGTACCATTCGTAAACTTATACAGGCCTCATGAAAACTAATCCATCGGCACACGTTAACGGTGAAACCAACATTAGTAAAGTAAGAAAGAGAGTTGTAGACGTTAGATCCTAAAACATACCTGAAGAAAGTTGCACCCAAAATTAAGCTTCTCTGCATTCTGAAACTTCTCTAGCATTTCATGAATGGATTCAAATAGGTAATCATTGATTGTCTCTCGACCTGAGTGACGGGAAACGTCCACTTTAGCTACAGTTAAAGACGAGACATCAACTAAAGCACATGGTAACTGATAGTTGTGCATTCTGAGAGAATGGACATGTGGTGCCACAATCTGCATTGGCCCCGACACAAAACGGCTGCATGTTATTTCTAATGTTCTCACGCCCATCGATTTGCTTAGATCAAGAACCCTAACATGTGGACAATGATTCAATCTTAAGCTTTCGAGAATCGGACAACCAAATAGAATCTTAGCAACAGATTCATCGGAGAGAGAACTCCAAGACAAGGACAACTTCTTTAGCGATGTCCAAGATACAAAACATGAGGGAATTATACAAACATGTGGTAACTCAAAGCTGAGTTGCTTAATAGATGAATTGATGTAGACGATATCAGGAATGTTATAGTTATAATGATAATTAGAATTTTGACCGACGCAGAGGGATAGATTCTCCACGTTGCGGGACATGGCGAACTCCATCCACCTGTCCACGTCGGCAGCAGTGTGATACATTCTGGTTTTGAGATGAAACTTGATCATCTTGGGAACTGTGCAGCGAGTTAGGGCTTCGTTTATCCAAGCAGCATTGCCTGGCGGCATATGGCTATCAACAAATGAAAGAAAAGGTGTATCGGACCATACATGCCTCCATCGTCTAGACAAGACACAAGTTGTGATGGCGAGTTGCGTCGGAACAAAGAAGAGGATATGTTGGAGGATCTCATCAGGCAACGAGCTTATTAAGTCAATATTCCGGAGATGACCACCACGAAGATGATCGTTACACAATCCAGGAAGACTTGAAGCGGCTGTGGAGCTCTCTTGTGCCATCTTACTTTATTAACCTAAATTTTGTTCATATCTTTTTTCTTTGACTCTAATTAACACAATCTAATGACTTCATGTCCTTTTTTCTAATTTTTCTTTTATTAATAGACTAGTCAAATAGTATATAGCAAATTTTATTAATTAGTTAATGATATCCTACTACATTAATTGAGAATCTCAAGTATAAATATAAAATTAACTTTGAAAAGGATAAAAAGTTACATTGTCATGCCACTGGTCTTAAAGCAATTGTTTATTTTTTTAATAAAGATAAAAATATAATGTTAATATTAAACTAGTAAAATCTTTTAACTAATTATTAGTTTTCTAAAAAAAATGTTTTCTCTCTCTACTTAATTATGGACGAAAATTATAATTGTTTTAAAAAATTATAAACCAATCAGAATTTTAAAAACTAAGATTTATATATAAGTATATAATATGTTTATTTTTAATAACTATATTTAGAAGATTTTAAATTATGATTCTAAAAACTAATTTCTTTATTTAGAAGATTATATAATATGATATGATATCATATAATAACTATATTTAGAAGATTATATAATATGATATTTTAAATCAGAAGTTTTTAATAATTTTTAAAACTAAAATTTTAAATTATGATTTTTCTAGCATCTTAATTTCTTTTATTTATTCTAATTTTTTTTTGAATTATCATATAATATTTATGATTAATAAATATGTAGATTTTTTTAGGCATATGCTTTGATTTAAATTTAAAAAGTGAAGATATATTACTCAATTTATGAAGAAAAAATATGTGTTTTAATGTTAGCTGGTTGGTAAAACTAAATTTGTGAGATTGATACATTAATCAATTTTATTTACTCACAATTATGATATTATAATTACTAGTTTAAAATATTTCACAAAATAATGATGCACATACAACAAAAAAACAATATGAAACTATACCATACATCAAACAAATTAAATACTATAAAATTCAAATATAATTAGTATTCAAACAATATATGTATATTTACCAAAAAATTGCAATATTAAAATTAAATACTCTCTAAATTAAAATAACTTTTTAGAAGAAATATAACAATAATTTTTGTTATTATATTATAATTTAGTTATTATATTATAATTTTGTTATTATATTATAATTTTTGGAAAAAATGTTAACTGTGTATTATAGCACCGAATATCTCCTAGTTTTAAATGTTAATTTTACCCACATATTGATTTCTAATCTATACAGTACATAAAAAAAATTAAAAATGCTTAAGCAATGTTTATTAACTATTTAACGATTGAAAAGACAAAAATTCCCAAGAAACAACTTGGAATATTGAATAAATTATATTTCTTGGTTCTTTCTATAATAAATTTTATTAACATGTTATTTTATTTTATTGTATGATGTAGTGGGCTTTACAAAAATGTGGTTTTTATCTGTTATATATTATGTTTTAACTTTTAAGTTTTAACTGAAATAAATGAGAAATATTGATTTTTTTGTTAAAGATGAAAATAATCTTATTATATAAAGTTGAGTTTTGAAAGTTAGTCATTAACAGGATTTTGACATGTGTCAAATTATCAATATCAGATTTTGACATGTGTCAAAATAAATATTTAATAGGAAAAATTTGATAAAAAGATAATTATCAAAAATTGCAGAATTTATAAGGAAAAAATTACAAAGTTAATTAAAAAATAATTAGGAGATTATATATATATATATATTTTATAAAATTCGAATATTATTTACTTATTTTTAATTTTAAGTTATTAATTCTACAAAAAAATATAGAAAAAGGGATTAAGGAAAATATAAAGTTCATTATTAATTCTAAATTTTGTAAATATTCACTTCTATATAAACATAGATCATCCCATATTTAAATAATTTATTTAAAAAAACTACTTTCAACTTTGTTTAATTGGGAATTTTTTTTTAATGGGAAGGTAAAGTTTTCTTATTTTTTTAAACCAAAATTCTCTCATACTTTCTCCTTTTTCAGTTTGGAATATGTAAGATTAATATGTTGAACCAAAAAAAAGTAATATATGCGTATTCTTTAACTAATACTGTATTTGAAAATTTATTGTAGTATTTTTAGATTGTTTTATTTAATTTATATTTTCATCTTTGAATTATTTGAGATTCATATATTGTCGTGCTTATAATTTCTATTATTTCTTTAATTATGCCGAATTACTTTTCTTCTAATTTCTCAACCTTGATTAGTTGGTCATAAACCCTTCTTTTTTTTTTGCAAACATACATTAATTTGTACTATTATTCATTCAATCCCAAAGGGAGATAACGAATAGAAGCTCATCAACCTAATGGATGTATATAATTTGCTAATCAAACACAAACTTACAACAAATATAGATAGATAGATTGGAAAAACATAAATCGTTGTTGATATATCTATAGGAGCTCAAAGAGTGTGATACCCTGATTTGCAGAAATGTTTAAAAGAATTGATTTAGCCACATATGTCACCAAAATGCACTTATTTTTTCGGTCAAAGGTCCTGAAAGAACTTTATGATGGGTGACTTTATTGGAAGTGATTGTCGGAACTGTGTGAGTGAGGACAAAACACAGGAAAATATCATTTGTTTATTTGTAGGGTCGATAAACAAGTTTTTAAAGCCTCCCAGACGTAACAAACGAGCCATCGAATATGGGTGGGTCCATGGGCTAGGAATAGATGTAGGGCCCACCTTTCTACGTAGGCCTATGGACTGAGAGTGGACATGGGCTCACTAAGCAAGGTGGTGGTTGAGGCGTTACAGAGACAGAGGCTACATCATGGTGTGTTAAAGACACTTCCACGAATACATTGAGAAATTTAACATTAGTTACTATCAAAAGATTTTGTGACGTTAGAAAAAGGTTTTTACTTTCATTGGTTGTCGGAGCAAGCCATTTTGAGATAGCAAAAAAGTGTGAATATTTTCTCTCCACACAGGAGGAGCCGAGGAGGGCAGAGCCGAGGTTCTGTCTATGGTGGAGAAGATTAGACACAAAGGTTATCTCCCCAAGGGAGGAAGGTGGAGGAGGTTGGACGCAAGGTTACCTCCCAAAGGGAGGAACGCAGAACCAAGATTCTCTCCATGGTGGAGGAGGTTGGACGCAATGTTCTCTCCATAAGGGATGAGGGTGGAGCTGAGGTTTTCTCCATGGTGGTCATACATTATTGTGATGATACATCATTGATTAGTATATTATGTAATATATTTTTTATTCAAAATGTTTTTTGAGCCTATAATTTTAGTAATTAAAAAACTATGCAGAAGTAAAAGTAAAATAGTTAGCTTAATGTGTTCATATAGACATTTTCTAGGTGGCGATAAAGAATATATTTTTAACATAAAGTATATTTAGGTGTAAAAAAATATAATTTTAATAGTAACATAAACAAAATATTTGTAAATGGATATAAATCAGTGTATTATAACAAAAATAAAATTTATAAATAACATACAACAAATTGTAATATATTTTTTTATTAAATTTAATTTAATTTATAAAAATTTAAACCCGCACATCGGCGGGTCCTCAACTAGTAAAAAATATAAAGATGGGTCCTCGAAATTATTATACGTTTGGGTTTTCTAAAGAAAAGCCCATGCATATATTTTACTGGAGCAGACCTAATTCTATATAGGGCCCTGAAACATTATATCTCAGTTCTCAACACTTCACCGCAATTTGCAACATTATTTTGGCGTTTTAACTTAACTTTCTTTGTAAACGCTACTTTTTACATCATGCGACTTGTGAGATGCCAACCGAAGCCACGTGCTACGACCCAACCAATTTTCTTTTTGTTTTTTTTTTTTTCCCTTTCTCAAAGAGGCAAAATAATAGTATTAATTTTCTTTTTATTATCGTTAAATTGTAGAAAAAGATACCTCCATCAAACTAATTATCGAATTTTGGTAAGTTTAACTTTAAATAAATATACTTAGCGTGAAGAAGGCAACTGGCAGAGTGACCTTTTTATTTGTTTCCTTTGTTGTTCTTTAAAAATAATTAAATATCTTTGAATGATTCTTTCGAAAATTAACACAAAAAAAAAACACTAAACTCATTTAATTTTAAATATATAATTCTGATATTAAAATATACAAGTTTTACTAACCCATCCTTCATAACAAAGTACAAATTTAACTAATCACATTCCCTTTTCAATTTTATTTTAATTTTTATTTTTCTTTTTAATTTTATGTGAATGTAAAAAAAAAAAAACAAGAAAAATAAAAAAATTTATTTTTTTCTCTCGTCTCTCTCGTTCTTGGTTCAACCGTAGATGTTCGTCGGAAAAATATCCTCGGCTTCAATTTCGTTCGATTTACCCTAAATTCCCCGAGTACTCTTCGTCAATCCCATACTCTTAATCCATTTCTCACGTTTTTGTATATTTCTCAGGTAAAATTATTTCTCTTTTTTTTTTTTTGGGGGTCAAACTTGTTCTCATTTTTTTTTTCCCAATTCAAGAGTATGTATTTAGTAACCCTAATTCTTAAATTTTTCCAAAATTTTGTCTTACCTTACTAGGATTTTATATGTCGATTAAGCTATATCAGAGTATCGAATTGAACCGAATCGAATCGAATCGAATTAGGCGTTTTGTTATTGATCTGGTGAAATTAAATTTAGGGTTTTTTTTTTGGGGGTGAATTTGTTTGTTCTTCGAAATTAGGGTTTTGTGTCATGAATATAAAATTAATGTCGGTTGCTAAAATTTCTTGTGATTTTAGTTGATGATCATAGTGATTACACATCCACATTTGTTCTGAGTTTCAATTTTCATGGTTTGGATTCATTGCTCTGATTTGTAGGAAGTTGAAAGCAAAAGGAAAAGCATGAATGCTTAAACGGTTTGCGCATTACTGCGAAAATGCAAGCCGAGAAGAACCCCGAAGGTCGTCCTATCGATGAGGGACATATATCAAACCAGAACAGCAATCCTAATTTACTCTCTTCTGCTTCTATCAGTGTTGCTCAGTTTCCTGGTATGTTTCTTTTTGAGATGAGTTGATTTTCTTAATGGAAGCTGAGATGTTTTTGGTAATGTTTATTGTTTTGTTTTGGAGAGCAGCTAAGAAGCCGACTAGGCAATGGGCTGCTTGGACGCATCAGGAAGAAGAAAGTTTCTTCACTGCTCTTCGTCAAGTTGGAAAGGTTATCAGTTGTTGAACTTGAGAATGAGTTTTGGTTTCTTCGTCTATCTGTTGTTTCGTGTGTGACGTTTTCTCTGTGTGTTGGTTATTGCAGAACTTTGAGAAGATTACCTCTCGCGTCCAAAGCAAAAACAAGGACCAGGTTTGTTGGTTTCCTTTTTAACCTTGGGTTTGTTTTTCCTTCACTTGCTCTTGTTGGTGTTTTTGCTTTTAGTTTCTCATGGTTGTGGATTTTTTTTGTTTGTGATTTTGCAGGTCAGGCATTACTATTATCGTTTAGTGAGACGTATGAATAAACTTTTGGGTCCAGAACTGAGCCTTGATGCCAAGAATCCAAAGGACACAAATGCTGCAATGCTACGATGGTACTTTATATATACATTTCTTTTCTATTATGCTTTGTGCTGGTATTGTAGATTGTTACATTATTGTTAACAAATGATGAACATTGCTCTGCATTTAAGTGTGCCATTCGCCTACAATATCTTCTGTATATGGTTATGCATCTCTTGTTAGTGACAAAATAATTGTTTCTCTTGTGCATTGATAATATCTGCCAGCAACCTCATACATGGTCAGATAGTAGCAACTGACCTATATTTCAGACATCATACCATCTTTCATTCTCCTAGTTGAGATGATTCCACATATCATGATTTCGTCTGTTCTAAAGTAAACATGTGATTTCATGTGACTTGCAGGTGGTCTTTACTGGAAAAGTATAGCTGCAAAGCTTCAAAACTTCATCTCAAACCCCGGAGATTCAAGCTATTTTTAGAGGCCTTGGTTAGTTGGCAAATGCAAATTTCGTTTTAACTCTAAACCATCTTGGATTTGACAGGGAATTGTTTTCAAACTATTGTCTAACAAACCCTTTGCATGAAGGAACACCAATTGCTGAAAGACCGCAGAAAGAGCATAAGAAAACGGGCTTGTCAGGGAGAAAATTTCTCTTCTGCTTCCCTCGGAAACATCTCAAGTCATAGCAGAGAAAGAGGATTAGATAACCGTCCATTTAAATTAATTCTCTCCGACGGCCAAAATGTTAAAAAGCTAGGGTCTGGAAGAGCATCTACCAAACATGGTGAAAGCTTAGGTATCAACCTTGGTGACGAAAAAGAAGATGCAGCCTTTGGGAGAGGTGGAAGGCCGCGAAGAAAACAAGGTTCTTTCTCTGCTAGTTTTTATGCATGTTTCTTAGATAGACAGTTTTCTTCAGTCCCATATTGTGTGTGTGTTTTCACTTTACAGCCTTCATACAAGTTTTGGAGAGCATCTACTTTCAATATTCCATGTTTATCTTAGGTTTTAAGTTGCTATTTAAAAACTTGATGTAGTTCCAGGTTCTTACGTGACTCTAAGCAGTTCATTCCTTTTCAGCAGGTTATAAAAAATGGGAAAAAGCTGCGATAGATGGGGTCTCCCTGGTTGCTGATGCTGCAGAGCATTTGGAACGAACATCAATTGAAAAAGATATGGATGATCAAGAAGGTTTACTTGCTAGTATGGGATAATATTTCATTTTCTTAGATGCATGTTTTTTGAGAACTAACATGTGCAAATTCTGAATTGAATTCTCTTTTTTATCTTAGATTTAGGTTCCACAAGATATTTAACCGGAAAATCTCCACTCTCTTTGTGCTCATCTGGTGATGTTCCTCTCAGTGATGCCAATATGCAGTTTTCTGCCAAGCTGAAACTTCAGTTGTTCCCGATTGATGAATGTACTCGAAGATCCTTGGAAATGGTAAGTTTCTAATACGAATAAAACTGATTGGAGCAATAATTTTCTGAGACATGAAATGGAGCTTGATCTGTTAACAGGATAAGCACAATCCGCATCTAGAACTTACCCTTAGTAATCGCAAGAAGATATCATCTGTACTGGAACATCTCAATCGCAAATGGGGAAGCTCAAGTTGTGCGACTGGAGAGCTAATGCTATTTCCTTACAATGCACGAAAAGAAACTATAACGTGCCATCAAAGGTGGACCCATGACTCTTTTCTAAGTGCAGCAGAAGTGCATTCAATAGTCGGAAGTCCCTCGGTTTTCCGCTTAAGGTTTGCTCTCATATTTTCCTAGTCTCGTGCAGGTTTATCTCTGTCCAATTATATCATACAGGATAAACGAAATTAATTTCCTTATATCTCTTTGCAGGTATGGTTGGTTTGTCCATGATGCATCAGGTTCTTTTATTTCTCAAGTTCCAACTTCAGATCTTTGCCCTTCACTCGAGGATGACATGAACGTGGATGGGGTGAACGAGGTCAACATGCTCCTTACTGAATCAGGACCCTTGTCTGTGCATTCAACTGCCGAACAACCGACATCTGTAGAACCCAGCTTGGGTCTAGTATGTGCCTCTGGTGAAACCCATGATCGTCCCACAGATTATAGAGATGATTATGAACCTGCTTCACCAACTATTTCTCCACTTGAGCATTTAATCAGCGGTAATGCTCAATCAGCAGGAGAATGGGCTGATAGTCTTACTAACATAAGTATAGGTGATCTACTCTCCGATGTGCCCGATGACATAGATAGTGATGGTGGGGATCCACCTGCCACCGAGGGTTCACATTGCCTCCTTCGAGATGTTTCATTTGCCTCTGACTCTTTTGATGCTGCAATTGCTGCTCATATACTCAGACACCAGAACAAGCCAAGTGCTCCACTACCGATGACTTCTGGCTCTTCCTCTCTATGGGATGATGAAGAAACACGGGATGCCTTCTCTTTCCAAAATAATCGTCTCGCAGATTCCTCCAAGTTGGCTAATGTTGCTTCTCCTCGAGGTGTTGGCAGAGTAAATGGAAAACCTTCTCAATTGGTGGAGGTAACTATTTCAGTCTCAAACTCGACTTCAAGAATTGTTTATAGAAATAAACCATCTGATACAATACTTTCTCTTAGGCTTTATCCGTTGATGAGAAGCTTCCTGACCATGGAGAGCCTATGGAAGAGGGTCCAACAGACCCCCATACGATGGATTCTCCAGGGAAGACCCATTGTGGGCTTGCGGATATATATTGGGTAAATCTCGAAATCCCATATTTCTTTCTTCCAAAGTGAAAAAGCACATATATTCAAAAACTCTTTCTCTTTTGTTTTACTCTTCTTTGCAGCCTGACTCGTTAGGACCACTGGACTTAGACATTAGATCTTCAAAGTATACAGAGGATTTGATCCTCAGTGAGAGCCTCGGGGGTTTGAGCCGTCTGATAGCGACCAGTCTCGATGCCTTTCAGAACTGCTCGCTCTTCGGGTTCGACAACAAGAAGGATAAGTCTAACATGGTTTGAAATGGAACCAAAAGCTAAAGCATGGGGTCGAAATGTTGATAGTTGAAAAGAAAGTGACTCTTGCCTTTTTAAAAAAGAAACTTTATCATCAACTGATAGGTTCACTGTACAAAAATCTGATGTAAGTTTAAGTTTTAACTCTTTCTCTCAACACAGTCTTCTGTGTTGATACATGTTTATGTGTACCCTTACTGTTGTTATTTACATGTTTTATTTGGCTATCAGGCCGTTTTTTTTTGTTCATTTGTTTATAGAAGTTTCATGGCAAATAAGAATGTCCCAGAATATTCTAAATTCTTAACAAATTCTTTTATGAATCTTGAGTAAAATAACATTTACGCAAAACTTTTTATAAATCAGTATGTAGACACGAAAAAAGCTTTCCAAATTTCATCTTGAAACACAAGTGAATGAGCAGTGGTTAAAACTAGAGTTGTAACGTTGTATCACCATCCACATTTTAAATATCCATTATCTTCTTGATAAAGCATGACAGGACAAAGTTACTCCTTTTCTCTCATTTTAAATGTTCTATCTGGAAAAGATTCCAATCGTTTACTTTCCTACACTTGATCAGTCTCTCTAACCCAAGGTTCTTCAACACTAGACTCTTTATTTAAAGTATAAGAAAAATAAATCCTTCAAAACTAGATATGATTGTTGTCTTGATCAAAAGTATTCAAATTGGGTTTTTCTTCTATTCCCGATAACATTCAGTTTCCTCGCTCTGAATGATTAGTCTTATTTAAAAGCTAAAATCAACACTACACTCTCCACACTAAGTGAACTTACAACCCAATTTGATTCATTAAACCAAGCCGTATGGTGATAAGTTTACACCGTCGGATTCAGCTTTTATCCGTAGGTAGAGAAGAACTATGGATTTGTGTAATTTCAACTTTTTTTTTTTTGTTTTTTTAACGAGGGATATGCTCTCTCAAGTCTCAATAATGAGTCCTACACAACAATGATGTAAGAGCGCCAAGTTGTCATAACATGACAAATCTGCTTTAGTATGATACACCGCTTTTGAATATTCTTCTTCATAAATTTGACGGGTTCTGTTGTCACGAGATAACATCTCTGGGACGATCAATATGACACAATTACACATATCAATATTATACATAATATTTTCTTATATATATAGGCATATTCGAGTTCTAATATACATACATTCACAACACAATCCATATGATAAGAGCAAATTAATTACGCGCCTGCAAATAAATAAAACAAGCAAACCCTAATATAAATTTATAAGATTTGTATCGAAGGTTACAACGACATGGATTGTGGAGTATATGCGAGGAAAGAGATCAACATGTCCTATATATTTTCTAGCTAGCCATAATTGATATCAGCTTAGTCTGTTTTTAGGTTTTAATTTGTTCTATTTTAGCAATAATTTTTTCTTAGACACCAAAATTTGTTTTTCCTTTTCAGCTAATCGAATTTTAATTTCAAGAATAATTTTATGAAATTTAGCATGATTCTTTTTATAGCTTAATTGGTAAAAGTTTTTCAGAAGAATCTCCATTCAAGTTTTCCACGAATGATGTAGAAAAATAAAATATATTATCTTTAGAAATTCACTTGTACGTTGATAAATATCCACATTCTCATCAGTCCATACAATCACTCAAAAGACCAAGAAAATAAAATTCTTCCGAAAAAAAGAAAAAGAATCAATGGAGAGCGCAAAGTCGAGGAAGCCTCATATCATGATGATACCATACCCGCTTCAAGGCCACGTTATCCCTTTTGTCCACTTAGCCATCAAACTCGCTTCTCATGGCTTCACCATCACTTTCGTCAACACCGACTCAGTCCACCACCACATCTCCACAGCTCACCAAGGTGACGAGGGGGACATCTTCTCCGCGGCCCGCAGCTCAGGACAGCTCGACATACGTTACACCACCGTGACCGACGGCTTCCCTTTGGGGTTTGACCGCTCACTTAACCATGACCAGTTTTTCGAAGGCATCCTCCACGTCTTCTCTGCCCACGTCGATGATCTCATCGCTAAACTCTCACGCCAGGATGATCATCCGGTAACTTGCTTGATAGCCGACACGTTTTATGTTTGGTCATCTATGATTTGCGACAAGCACAACCTTGTTAATGTCTCGTTTTGGACCGAACCTGCCTTGGTACTCAATCTTTATTATCACATGGATCTCCTCATATCCAACGGTCATTTCAAATGTCTTGGTAAAACTCTTACTCAATCATGTCAATGTTATATTACCTGATTTAGCAATAATATTAACAAGGCCATACAAATCTCCATTTTCTTAAATTGTCACAAGTCTTTTATTTGTATCTTTGTTGAAGTCGGTGACTAGATAGCTGGTGATTTTTTTATATGGTCTTAGTAACATCATGTTCGTTTTGAATTTTATGGTAGAGAATCGTGAAGACGTGATAGACTACGTACCAGGGGTTAAAGCAATAGAACCAAAGGACTTGATGTCATATCTTCAAGTAAGCGACAAAGACGTAGACACAAATACAACCGTTTATCAAATATTATCAAAGGCCTTTAAAGACGTCAAGAGAGCCGATTTCGTCTTATGCAACACCGTGCAAGAGCTCGAACCAGACTCTCTCTCGGCTCTACAAGCCAAACAACCGGTTTACGCCATCGGTCCGGTTTTCTCAACCGATTCGGTCGTCCCCACAAGCTTATGGACCGAATCAGACTGTACCGAATGGCTTAAAGGCCGACCAACCGGGTCGGTCCTATACGTCTCGTTTGGTAGCTACGCACATGTTGGTAAAAAAGAGATCGTTGAAATAGCCCATGGGCTTTTGCTTAGTGGGATAAGTTTCATTTGGGTTTTACGTCCGGATATAGTCGGATCCGACGTACCGGATTTTCTCCCGGACGGGTTTGTAAACCAGACCCAAGATCGAGGTCTTGTGGTCCAATGGTGCTGCCAGATGGCAGTAATTTCAAACCCGGCCGTTGGAGGTTTTTTCACACATTGCGGTTGGAACTCAATTTTGGAAAGCGTTTGGTGCGGTTTGCCTTTGTTGTGTTATCCGCTTTTGACGGATCAGTTCACTAATAGGAAGCTTGTGGTCGATGATTGGCGCATTGGGATCAACCTTTATGATGATAATAATAATAATAATAAGACGATCACAAGGGACCAAGTCTCGGCTAACGTATGGAGATTGATGATTAAAGGTGAGACTTCAAGTGAGCTGAGAAGCAACGTTGACAAAGTTAAACGTCATCTCAAAGATGCAGTTACAGCCGTTGGATCTTCTGAGACTAATTTTAAATCGTTCGTTGATGAGGTCCGAAGTTGTATAAATACTAAACTGTGTAATCCGATTTAGACTAAAGCTATCTAAATATATGTAAATCGACATAAAGTACACTTTTTTTTGGTTATTTACAACTCCATGAGTTTGCCCAGATGTCTGTTTTGGTTCGTCTTACTTCAAAGATTGCGTCTTTGGCGAAATCAGGTCGTATAGCGAGTGCACGTCAAGTGTTCGACGAAATGCCTGAAAGAGATACCGTAGCGTGGAACACTATGTTGACGAGTTATTCTCGTTTGGGTTTATATCAGGAAGCTATTTATTTGTTCTCCCAGTTGAGATTCTCTGACGCTAAGGCTGATGATTATTCGTTTACTGCAATCTTGAGCACTTGCGCTAGTCTAAGCGATGTTAGTTTCGGAAGAAAAGTTCAGTCTTTGGTTATTCAGTCTGGATACGGAGGTTCGTTGCCGGTTAATAATTCTCTTATTGACATGTATGGTAAGTGTTTTGATACTCTTAGCGCAAACAAAGTGTTTAGAGATATGGGTAATGATAGTAGAAATGAAGTAACTTGGTGCTCGCTTTTGTTTGCTTACATGAATGCTGAACAGTTTGAAGCTGCCTTTGATGTTTTTGTTGATATGCCAAAAAAGGTGGCTTTTGCTTGGAATATAATGATCTCAGGTCATGCCCAGTGTGGAAAGATTGATTCTTGTTTAAAGTTGTTCAAAGAGATGATTGAGAAGAGTGAGTTTGAACCGGATTGTTATACGTTTAGTTCACTGATGAATGCTTGTGGTGATTCATGTAACTTGGTTTGTGGAAGGATGGTACATGCTGTTATGGTGAAGAACGGGTGGGATTGTGCAGTTGAGGCAAAAAACTCTGTTTTAAGTTTCTATGCGAAAGTAGGATGCAGAGATGATGCCATGAGAGGGCTCGAGTCTGTTGAAGTCTTGACTCAGGTATCTTGGAACTCTGTTATTGACGTGTGTATGAAGATAGGAGAAACAGAGAAAGCTCTTGAGGTATTTCATCTAGCTCCTGAGAGAAATATTGTTACTTGGACTACTATGATTGCAGGATATGGTAGGAATGGAGATGGAGAGCAAGCGTTGAGGTTTTTTGTTGAGATGATGAAGTCTGGGGTGGATTCTGATCATTTTGCTTATGGTGCAGTTCTTCACGCTTGTTCAGGTTTAGCCTGTTTAGGACATGGGAAAATGATCCATGGTTGTTTGATTCATCGAGGCTTTCAAGGTTATGCTTATGTTGGTAACGCCTTGGTTAATTTGTATGCCAAGTGTGGAGATATCAAGGAATCAAACCGCGCATTTGGTGATATAGCTAACAAAGATTTGGTATCTTGGAACACAATGCTTTTTTCATTTGGTGTCCACGGGTTAGCAGATCAAGCTCTAAAGCTCTATGACAGCATGATAGCGTCAGGGATTAAACCAGACAAGGTAACGTTCATTGGATTGTTGACAACTTGTAGCCATTCAGGCCTTGTAAAGGAAGGTTGCTCAATTTTTGAATCCATGGTTAAAGATTATGGAATCCCATTGGAAGTAGATCATGTAACATGTATGATAGATATGTTTGGGAGAGGTGGATATATAGAAGAAGCAAAGAACTTGGCTACAACATACAATTCACTTGTCACCAACGCTAGTAATAGTAGTTCATGGGAAGCTCTTTTGGGTGCTTGTTCTACACATTGGCACACAGAATTAGGCAGAGAAGTTAGCAAAGTTCTAAAGGTAGCAGAACCAAGTGAAGAGATGAGTTTTGTTCTGTTATCCAACTTGTACTGCTCGAGTGGGCGGTGGAAGGAAGCAGAAGATGTAAGGAGAGAAATGATTGAGCGAGGCATGAAGAAAACACCGGGATGTAGCTGGATCGAAGTAGGAAACCAGGTCTCAACTTTTCTAGTTGGTGACTCTACCCACCCTCGCTTGGAGGAGCTTTCTGAATCTTTAAACTCCATTCAAAGTGAAATGAGGAACCCAGAGACGTTTTGGAACTTGTGGATTTAGTGCTATAGACAATGATAAATATGTAGAAGCAACAACAAAAAAAAACCGTTCACACACTTGTATAAGTAATAAGCAAATGAATTAGCCTTTTTTCTCCCAAAGTTATTGTGTTCCATAAAGCTTAGAATCTTTTACTGTCTGCTTGGAAACTAGTTCATGTTGCTTATATCAAAATATCTTGACATGGAAGTCTCATACTATATGAATATATGTTTCATATAATTTTCCATGATAAGTTAATCAGATTTGAGTTATGTTGACTCTTATTGATAAGCTCATTAGTGATCCTATTGAAATTATGATAATGACTAGAAATAGAGTATAGAAGAAACATCAATTTTTTTGGTTTCTAGTGTGAAAGGTCCGGTTCCGGTCCACAAGAAGTGACAAAGGAAATCTAACAAAAGACAAGAAATATAGATTCAAAAACTAACTTTGTATTCTCTACAATTACCCCTATTTTGTTGGTGTGACAATGATTTGGATTATTAAACAAGTCCAGCATGATCCGAATACAAAAATAATTTACTTAACTCTTACCTACTAGTCAAAATTTAGATTGCATAATTTGTACGAATTTGACTAGATCACGTGGGCTCGTTATAGAATCGTACTGGACTTCCTGTTAAATATTTTCCATCATTATTCTCCAACTATGTTTTCTTTTCTTCTTGCGTCAGTGTGTTACTCCATTATCTTTTTTTTCTTTCTATGGTGGAACTACAGAATCTAAAATCGAATCGGTGAATACTGACTACGAGACGTTAAAACAATAAAGAATAGTATTAACAAATGATGGACATATACTGATATAACTAGCTAGCTAGCTAGTATGGTCCAAAACTTTGTATTGTTAACTTTAGTGATTTGAACCATACGTAGATTTGGTAATATTATATGTACCGATTACACCCATAGAAAGGTAAGGAAAAGGTGCATTCATTGAGAATTGTTATTTCCCCTCGAGGCCTCGACTAATATGTAGTATTTATATTATTATATAGTATTGACGTGATTATGCATGGATAATATATAGATGAAAGTTATGAACATAAATCTTATGATTTTCATCGTTGATGAAATGCGCTTTTTTTTCTGATATCTAAGGTTTGGAACCAAATCCAAAACTAATTCATAATCAAATCTTCTTGTGAATCTTGTCTTTAAATATCTACAGTGCACAAGCACAATGAAGGACGGTGGACGTACGTACGTATATCAGTACGAAGTCACGTATTTAGTTTAAGTTCATGTAAAATTTTCTCCGAACAAATGGAGTCTATGACTACGAAACTGATGATGTGTTTTATTCTGGAGCAGAGAAGTTTCTATCTTTAGATTACTAGACAGTGTCTATTTTTATCCTTATCTACCATTGAAACAATATTGTCTACCCGAACTTCAATTTAACAAAAGGAAACTTTAAAACTACAAAAGGCCATAATTTTTCCACGTTTTCATCTGTTTCCCGTACTTCAGGGTTCAGGATCCGTTTACTTTGTGTCCAATAATTCTCTTAGATTCAAAATGGAAAGTTTAGAAAAATAAACCTCAAAAATACGATTTTGCAATATCACTCTTGAATTACGATAAATGCAAAACAATTTTTCATCTAATCAAGACTTTTCAATATAATAACCTTTGAATATCTAATACCATTGTTTTAGTTATAGATTTTAAACAAAATGAGCATAACTGCTAATATCAGTATTACCGTTCCTACCATAACCATTGCCGCGACTACTGTCACAATAATATGTTAACAATGGCGGTTGTGGTACGGTGGAGGCGACCATGATTATGATGACAAAGAAGAAGATGGTGTTGGTAGTGGTAATGATTTATTTGTATTGATATACATATATAAATATATATGATTTGTATATATGTTGTCAACTTTTCATATAGTCGAAGGAGTTGTTTATACTATTTTCATAGTTCAAGGATATCTTGCAAAAGTTGATTAATTTAAGTTTTATTTTGTCATTCAGGATCAACTGTCATTGATATTTTTTTTTTTATCACGCAAATTATATTGATGAGGCGGACGACATAATATCTCTGGAATCATTATCGAAAAAAGATGAGATTTTCTCGGAAACTAAACCCCATACAATGGAACCGATATAAACTAGAAATACAACTCAGAAATTTTATATTAAATTCAACAGAGCACATAACTTTACACCAAGAACATTAAGCAACACAACTTTAAACCGAAACGAGATAGATCCCAAAAAAACAAAGAGACCTCTTTTTTACAAGAATACCTCAAGCCAATTAAATGATAACATCTACCTTCTCCTATCATAATGAGAGTCAATCTCTCCAACCCAAAACCTAAAAGCCCGACAAGCAAGACCCATAATTGGAGAACAACTACGCTTGACTTGCCTAAATAAAAAGCTTTCCAAAAGTCTAGCAGACCTAAACAGATCTCGAAAGTAGAGACAAGCAGAGAAGTCTAACCCCACGATTCATACCATTCTCAAAAGCGAGGACGATAACACGAACCGGAACCGGTAAGCACCCACGAGCCACCGCAACCAACACTAAGAAGAGAGACCAACATATAAAAGTGTTTTATAGTACCCATATTTGTCTTATTTTCAGGACTACTGTCGTGCTCGAGCCTAGATTTGATCGTTTAATACATTAATCTTCTTAAAACTAATTAAGGTTATTATATATATATATATATATATATATATCTTTATAACAAAATGAAACGTAAAACGTATTTAAAAGCTACCCAACAAAAACACAGAATTCAATATTTTGTAACTTACGTATGCATAAGAACTATTCCATAAAAAAAGCAAACAATTAAGAGTCGTCGCGGTCGCGATTTTGGTCGCGCCAGCAGATTAACATGGCGATACAACGACGAAGAATATAAAACTTGGCTCTTTGTTTCTTCACGACATGACTGCACTTTTGCCCAAAAGTCTTGCACGGGTCGCACGTGCCATTCTCTTCCGACGCCATTGATTGATTTCTTATATTAGTGAGTCCGACTACGATATTATGAGAAATTAAAGAAAAATGAAATGCAAGGAACGGAAGAGTTTGATGGTTACTTATGAGCTTTAACTTTGTCGAGGAGAGACAAAGATGGAGAGTTCAGTATATAGTAGAGTGGAGGGGAGTGGAGGGGAGGGGAGGGGAGGGGACAAGCTTTATCAAACACACACAAAAATATGTTTTTACCAAGTAATTGTCTATAATTATAAAAACCAACTTATGGTGGTCCAAATGGTTTAAGGACTCACTATAGAATTTAGAGATCTTGAGTATTTTCATGTGATTTAAGTAATAAATGACCATTGTAAACTCTATAAATATAAAGAAATCAGGGTTTTCAAATGATTTGAAAATAATAATTTTCCAAACTAACCATTCGTGGAGATGGATATTATTGAAATTTTTTTTGCATTCAACTATAAGATCATTTTGAAAATACATATTCAAAACAAAACAAAATTAATTGAAAGAAATATTTAGTCACTGGAAAGTTATATATTAGAGTGACTAACTAAAAATTTATGTCATATCAGTATTTTGAAACTAAAATGTTACCGTCAATGTAAAAGCAAAATTGAGAATTTAGTTTTGGGAGAAAAACTAGATTGACCCAAATTAGGAGATTAATTACTAAAGTAACTCATAGAATATGAGGGTTATATGAGTTATTTTTTTGCCTAAAATATCCTTTTTGCTTTGTTAGGAAAAAAATAAAGTCAAATTTACCTACCAGATTTTTTTTTTTAAAATCAAAATATTTTCAAAAGTCTGCTAGACTAGTTGTGACAGATTTATTTGTGTATGACAGATTTGTTTTTGCTTAACCGATTTATTTTTGTATGACAGATTTTTCATGACAGACTTATTTTGGACAACAGATTTTTTTTAACTATAGTTATGACAGATTTATAATTGATGACAGATTTATTTTTCACGACAGACTTATTTATAAAGACATCACAGACTTTCACAATACATGACAGATTTGTAAAATGTATGGCAGATTTATTTTCCAAAGTTATTTCAGATTTATTTTCTTGATTAAAAGTCTGTCGTAACATGACAGATTTTTTTACAGGAAAATAATTACTAGGTTGACTTCTAGTGATAACAGTTTTGTTTTAAGTTATGACAGATTTTTTAATTTAACCAAAAAACTGTCATTTGATAACAGATTTATAACGTTTTTAAAAAATTACTAAAATGACCTATGTGAATACCATATGTTATGGCAGATTTGTTTATGTTATGACAGTTTTTTTGTTTGCTTCCAAAAATCTGGTGTTTGATAACAGGTTTATTAGATGTAAAATGTAAATATAGTGACAACAGATTTGTTTTTAAGTTATATTTTTTTAGTCATGTTTTTATTAATTATATTTTTATAAATCATATTATGAATTATATTTTTAAACTCATATATTTAAAGCATATTTTCTATATTTTAATTTTCTTAAATCATATTAAAAATATTAACATCATATTTTAAAATCATATTTTTATATATTATATTATATTTTCATAGATCTTATTTTAATACTTTTTATATACAATTATTTTTTAGTTATAATTTCATACATTATATTTTTAATAAAACTTATTTAAACTATATAATCTTAAACTTCATATTTTTAAATCATATTTTTATACATAATATTTTTATAAACAATTTTTTGAATATTATTTTTATACATTTATTTTAAATCATATTTTATTTTTATGAATTATATTAAAAAAATGAACATCATATTTTTTAATCATTTTGTATTTTTCATTAATCATATAAATCAAAATATTAAATGGTACATTGTTTTTTCGTTTTTTCAAATTTTTTTTTTTAAAAAAAAAAAGTAATTCTGGGTTTTTAGTCTTTTTACCTAAAAATTGTGTCAATCTAGTTATTGGACAGGATAGAGTGTTAATCTAGCAATTAATTGCTAAATTTGTGTCAAACTGGTATATTTTCACTTTAGTTTTTGCCAAAATAACTCATCAGAAACGAAAAGAAGAAAACTCATCAAGTATATTTAATTACTATGTTAGACGACCTAAAAGAAAAAAGAAAAAATACTATACAAAAACCATGTATCACTCTGAAGAAAAACAAAACACTATAATACTGTTGAAAAAGAAGATGCACACTGTTACGCTATGGTATGTTATGTTATGTCGTAAGGGAAAGAAACAAAACATGGTGATGCACAGTTGATTTAAATGTAGAATTTTATTTTATTTTGGTCGATCTCTGTTACATATAAATGATTCAATATCGAGCTACGTAATGGTAAGGCGATTGCCGCATTGGCATGCACCTGAAGGTGAGTGGTCATCCGTGTAAGCCGAGCCCCACTTCTGCAAGAAGTGTCGTCTTCATTGGAATTTATTAGCTTCGTACGATACTACCTTTTACACGCTTTTGAGAGGTTTTACCTATCAAATTTGAATTGTATCTTTAAATAGTGGAAAAGAGGAAGACTCTAAATCTTGAAAATGTTAAAAAGATGAACTGTATCTATATTAAAAATTATCAAAAATAACTGTTTAACAAAGAAAAAACTAAATCAATAGTTAAATGTTTTTTTTTTATATATATATTTGAAATGTTTTGATTACACAATATATATATGTATTTGTATATATGATCAAACTCATATATTGTAATCTAATGGTTGAAAGATTCATTAAGGGATTTAGAAACCAAGATTCAATTCCTAGCTATTTCGATTTAACCATGGTTAAGTTATTATAAACGTTTTAAAGGACATGATTATCTGGTTTTTCTCAGTTTAGACATGTGTGAACTTTGGTAAAGATCTTCTGATTATTCTATATATAATATATATAAATATGTCAATCTATTCAAGAAGATGGTACCAAAACCATTGCGTATACTGTTGAGTGTTGAATTTTTTTTTTGAAAACATGTTATTCAATTTGTAGAGTGGCTATATTCAATTTACAGAGAACAATATTTTGAAACCAAAGATAGTTCCAAAATATATATATATTTTTTTATTTGGTATGAAAAGCTCTTAAATTTCTAAAGACTTTTCAGGAGAACCCTACAATATCATAAAAGAAATCTATAGAAACAGTTTCTGATTTGTTTATCTCTATTCGTTAGTATTAGAAAAAGAAAAAAAAGTGGTGATATTATGTAGGACAGTATATGTTACATATACACATGGACTAAGGATATATAGTGTACACGTGGTTTCTGAACCAACCAAAGAATTATTTCCGACACTCAAATACACTTTCAGACACAAAATAAGACGATAAAAAGATCATGGTTGGTCGATATATACAAACGCCTTACACAAGAAGTGGTAACTAGTTTTATTGCTTACTAGCTAGTAGATGATAAGTTTTATAATGCTAGCTCCAAAATTTTGCATTCCCCTTAAGATACTAGCTAGAGACTTTCAATCATATATGGCTTAGTTTTTAGGGTGTTCACAGAATGCTATTTGTGAATCAGTAGGTTTGGTCAGTGTTGAATCTGCACACAAATGCAGATAAATAGTTCCAGCAGTTACTTGAATGCCCTGCTCTCAAACCAACCTTTATTTTAAGTTGCATTCATGAAAGTTTGATTGAAAGAACTAAAACAGATATAGACAATTACACAGCAAATTATGGAAATGTGGTAAATTCTCTTTTTCCTTCCCCCAAAAAACCAAAAAAGTTTACAAAACTTTTATCCAAGACAACACTATCCCTCAGAATATCAACAAAACAAAGTATATTTTTTTGTATACACATGATTATTAATAGAAGATGCCAATATCTCCATGAGCTAGATAAGCAAATCAGAATAAGCATGGAGTCCATGACTGCTCATGTTCTGTTTAAGCCTGTACAACGCCCGGCTCTCTAGCTGTCTTACTCTCTCCTTTGACAGTCCGTAAATCTCTCCTATTTCTGACAATGATCTCTGTTTCCCTCCATCAATCCCAAATCTCAGCTTAATGATCCTTCTTTCCTTGGGGCTTAGTACATTGAGGAGGTTCCTTACATGGTTCCTCATCAACTGCTTTCCCACGCTTATCGTCGGTGTCTCAATCCCACTGTCTGGTGTTATTTCCTGTTAGGATTAAAAAGGTTATTACCATGGTTTTGTTCGGTCAAAATGATATCTAGAAAAAGGGTTTACCTGAAAGGTGGTGTCTTGATCAGCCCAAATTGGTTGTTGCATTGAAAGAGGTGTTCTTGTATTGTATAACAGTTTATCAAGCTTTTCTTTTGAAACCCCAACGTGGCCTGCAAGTTGCTCTTTACTTGGACGGTAGTTTCCTTCCTGCACGCATGTTTTTCTGGCTTCGGATACTTTTCCTAGTAGCATGTATACGTTCTCCTGTATTAACATGAGTAGATTTCACCAAGTAACGCTTTAGAAGTTTATCCTTTTATTGACTAGTAGATAATGTCAGATATGATCAATTCTTTGACATATTTGTAGTTACCGGCAAACGGATTGTCCTGGAGTTTTGAAATATAGACTTTCTTATGGATTGTCGAATCCACCAGTAGGCGTAAGTAGCGAATCTGCATCCGGATTGTGGTTTGAACTTCTCTACACTCTTCATTAGCCCCATACTTCCTTCCTAAAAACCATTACATAAGCACAAGAAGAAAAAAATGTGACTTCAAGTTAGATCACTCTATCGCACACTGGAAGAACTTGAGATACTATAAACTTCACTGTGATCAGAGATACTGAAGGGGCCAAAAACAATGGGCTCGTTTGAAGCTAACCTGCAATAAGTCCTGAAAGTTAAGTCCACGATTCTGATAATGTTTTGCTATATGGACAACCAGTCGTAGGTTTGCTGTAATCAGCTTTTCTCTGCTGCTTCTACCACGGTGGATTTCAGATTTCAAGACAGGGGAACTTAGCCCCATAGCTTCAGCCCACTCACCTATTGTTGGTTCACAGCCGTTTTGAGATTCAAGTTTAGCCTTTACCTTCTCCAACTTTAACAAATGCTGATATATCAGAAGCAGAAGTTAGCATCAGGGGAAGTTTCCAAGGAAGTTCAACAAGATGCAAGTCTAAGGACACAAGAGTAGGGGGAAGCATGAACCTGTATATGTGATATCAGCTCAGCTTCCTCTTTAGCAGTCAGAAGTTGTTTAGTCTCAGGTCCCCACAAGAAAAGCTGAAGCGCATCATCAGAATCAACCCCTTGTCTATACTTTTTCTTGGCATTAAGTTTCTGAGGAACATAACCTTCGTCATCCACATCATTTGATTTTGGAGCCTTTCTGTTCTTTGCTCGTCTCTCTTGCAGCCGCTTCGACCTTACTATGGTTCCCTTTTCCGGTAAGGACATGGAGGAGCTAAAAACCAAACATCCAGAAAACACAAATATATTAACATTATAGCCCACAAATAGCAGAGAAGCAGATTGATGAGATAGACAAAACAAGGTTCTAAAAAAGCAACCAACCTAGTGGAGAGAGAATCCCCAGTGTTGTCAGATGGATTTGCTTCAGTGTCGTCAGCTAACAATGCAGCTTGTTTTGAAGCTGATAAAGCCTTCTGAGCTAGTGCAACCACATCACAAAGCTCTGCATCAGGTAAGGGAGATACAACTTCCGGCATTTGCTTTTCAGCTGTTGTTATAGGAGATATCAATCTGCAAACAAAAGAAAGATTACACATCATTCACAAAACTCATGAAAATTCAAAACTGGTGAGTTAAGTTAAAGAAGAGGAAAGAGACATTACAAATTCCATAAACCAGCAGATTGAATCAGTTGCTGTTCAAATTTCTCATCTTCACGAGATGAAACCAATTCATCAAACTGTCTCCTCTCCAGAGTCAACTAAACATTCCCAAAGAAACAAAGATCATTAATAGACGGAAACATAAACACAAGAGACTAAGAAAGTTTAGGACAATACAGCTGCTTATTAAACGGACCTGAGATGTTCTGTCTTCTCTAAAGGCATGTGAGAGAGGCCTAGACTCTTCCCGTGGCTCCTGTGAGAGAACCGACGCAGGAAAATGTCGAGATAAAGAATTGAGATGACGTGAGTTAACTACAGGAGTTGCTGTTTGCTCATGAAGAAGCATCACTACTGCAGTAACACCAACACCAACAAAGAAAGACAAAACATAATAAGCAAAATCAGAAATGTAATGTATATACAAATTCGAACTTGAAAACCACAAGGACAAGGGCACAGATAGATTATCCAGACAAATTACAGTAACCAGCAGCGAGACAAATCCATTAGAAAAAAAAACTAGCAAAAGGCACAGTACCAGAGGAAGGAGAAGAGTAGTTCTTGAGATGGGTCTTTGTCTGAAACGGAGGAGATGAAGAAGAAACCAAGTTCCTCGTAGCTTCCATTTTCACAGAATCACCAAAAAGAAGACTCTAATTTAGCTAAGGAAGACGAATAAGAACATGAGGCTACTCTACAGAGGAGCCATGACGAACAGATAAGGCGACAGACACACTCCCAATTTTTTTTTTTTTTTTTTTTTTTTTAATTAAAAATTAAAACTTTGTTGCTGCCATGGAAGTCAGATTTTTGTTATCTTCCTCCAATTTTTTTTTTTCCCAACTTAGAAAATCAGAATGGGCTTATTATTATTGGACTTAAACCCAAACAAAAAGCCCAAAGATACGAAATTAAATAAAAAGATTTAATAGTCATAATAAGGTCTATTACATAGTACCAAAAGCTAGTAGTAGTAGTCCTCGCAAGTCTGATGAGGTAAACTGAACAAAGTAGATAGAATTATTACATATATCTGATTGAACCAATAGGCTTTCCTCCATCAAACAAGTAACGAGGCCATTCTGATTCTGAGGTATTATTGGGTGCTGCAGCAAGCTGATTAGGCTCTACATAGAGATTATTGTAACCAGCCGAAGCGGAATATGTAAGACAGTTGATGAAATTCATTTCACCTTCGATGTTATCTGAGATGATAATCAGATCAGATTCTGTAGGATAACTTAGAGGAGTGTCCATTTCCCATAAAATAGTGTCATGTATCATCCTAATTGATCTCGCTTCCTTAGCTCCTGGGAAAACATATAATATTAATTATGGAGATATTATTACATATACATATTAGAAGAGTTAAAAAAGAGTTACGTTAATTAAGAGTTTTAATTTCACCTCCGGGAAGAAAGTAGATTTTGGACTTGCAATACTCATCCAACAACTCATCCGATAACGTTATTTCTTCAGCATAAGCCCATACTGACATCTCACCATCATAACCTTTTTCCACAAGAGCCGATTTGATTTTTTGATAGATCGATTGTGGATCAAGATCATTAGGGAATGGTGAATCCTCAACGTCCCAGAAGACAGCTGTCTTACGCCCATAGACTCGTTTGATTGGCTCTGCAATAAAAAAAAAAAGATCGAGTGAGAGGCTACAATATATAGAATAAAGATGCACAGATCGATATATAATGGGTAAAAAAAACAAAAACAAATATTCTTATCGATCAAAAAAGAGAAGGGTTCTTTACTGGAGAAATCTTCCATGTTGTTCATGGTCGAGACTTTTTTTTGTTTCTCCTCTAGCTAGAGAGGAGGAACCAGATGTACAAAGGATCTAGAAAGATCCACGAGTTTATTGTGAAGGGAGATTTTGTTATATTTCCTTATTATATAGAGATATGAAAATATTTAATTCTATCTTACAGTTTTGGTAAATTATTCTATATATGTTAACATATGTAACGCAAAGCTGATTATTAAAGTCAATATAATATTTTTTTCTAAACACATGTGTTATTCCCTCGTCAACCTTGAAAATAACAAGGGTTGGCTTTCAATTCATATCATCAACTAATGTTAGTATCTAGCTAATCGAAATTCTTAAAATAACCAAATGGTTGGTAAAATCCCATATACAAACTAAGCATACCCAAATCAAGCCGAATCACTAACCAAACGATAGATTTGACACTTCTTTTGATTATATACATAGTTAATGAGTTGATAAAACAGAATTATATATAAATTTTAAAAACTGTAATATGTCTAATGTCTATAGCAATTATAATCAGTATTGTAAAAATAATAATGACAATGTCCAATCTATCGATCATATGTAATATGTTCATCATGTCTCGGAAATTTTTTTCTTTGAATTTTTTTTTGTTAAAATATCTCTCAAAATTTTTTACCGGTGTTTTTAATTTGACTTGCTTATCAGAACCTCTTGTTTATAAAAATATATATAATTTAAATTTACAATTTTAAATCGTAAAAGAAACATCTATCTAGTCATAATCTAGTTTTATATGGGAAAAAAAAAACATAATAGAAGATAGGTAGTAGGTGTGGTTAATTACGACTGCTTTTAATCACTTCTTTTTATAGTATATGGGTTTCATCTCTATCTATTGATTTGTTGCTTTGCCATTTTTATAACGCTTATCAATTGTTTGGCAAAATCAGTTTCAAAGAATATAATTCACAAAAAGTGTTATTATGACATCCTAAAAAATCCTCTTTGTCATGCTCCTCCAATATAGTTTACCTATTTCTATGTTTGGTAAATAAATTCTAAGAAACCACTCATTTTTATTAATTTGCTAGAAATCTGGACTTCCTTCCGTGACTCTTACGATGACCCTTCTCAACTCTCTCTTTTCACACAAGTCTCTCATTTTTGAAAACTTTTGATCTCAACGTCATCATTTCAATAATTCAAACAAAAAATCTGCAACAAGCTTGTTAATATTAGTTTTCTTTAAAAGTCTTCATCTCCATTTTTCGAGAAAACTAATTGGTTTTCTCTTTGTGTCCATTGACGTTTGCTTCTCAAGACATGATAGAGATACACAAGACATCGCTACGAATATTTCGATTGGTAGCTTTCAATGTTTCTACTATTCCATTGTTTGCTCAAAAAATTCAATTATTTCAGTTTGGGAGGTTCTAATTCTATATCAAGAGTCAAGACTTTGATTAAGAACAATGAGAGTTAGGGTTGATGTTTGCCGGACACAACACATCTTATTGTTCTTTGTTTTTTGGTTGAGTTTTATATCTTTTGCATTATGCCTGGATGGAGATGATTATAGCAAAACAGGGGACCCTAAAGTTCTTGTTTCCGTTACAAACCTTATTTATAGTCGACTTCAGAATCTAAAGAACGTCTTAAAGGCTGACGTTGATCGAGATTTAGGATATTGCATCAAAAATTTGTAAGTATTTCATAGTGAATTATATTCCCATGTTTTAGCCAATACATATACTTTGTATGTTTTTCTTACAATTAATCTGTTGACAATTCAGGAAGAACGATTGGAATGAAGCATTTAACTTTGATAAAAAACTTGACTTCTTAAGCAATTGTGTCAAAAGAACTGAAGGTACAAACAGGATAAATGGTTATTTTTAGAAATCATTTATCTAGTCAAACTCTTGAACATTGAGATATCATGTTCATAACATGCAGGTGACCTCACAATTAGACTATGTACAGCTGCTGAGATAAAGTTCTACTTCAATAGTTTTGTTAGAAGAGATGAAGCAACAACGGTTCATGTAAGGCCTAACATCAACTGCAATTTAGCTAAATGGGTTTCCGGATGTGAGCCAGGATGGAGTTGCAATGCGGATGACGATAAAAATTTTGATCTCAACAATGGAAAAGTTCTTCCCTCTAGGACTCGTAAATGTCAACCTTGTTGTGAGGGTTTCTTTTGTCCACAAGGTCTTGCTTGCATGATACGTAAGAAATCCACATGCATACCTATTAATTATATCATTTTGAATACCAACAACTTCAACCTAACATATTCATTGTTGTTTGTTATCTGACTTATGTAACCAAAGCGTGTCCATTAGGCGCATATTGCCCGCTTGCCAAGCTTAATAAAACAACGGGAATTTGCGAGCCGTAAGTTGTTAGATTAATTTACTACACTAATGAAAAATGATATTAGTGGATGATTAAATGAAGAGTTCTATATTGCAGCTATAATTACCAGATTCCTCCGGGAAAAGTGAACCATACATGTGGCTCTGCAGATAGTTGGGTTGATGCCGAGAGTAGTGGTGATATGTTTTGTTCTCCGGGTTCATATTGCCCAACAACAATTCGAAAGGTCACTTGTAGTAGTGGGTATTGATTCTTTTATCTCACAACTATTTTCTTACTTTTACATAATTGTGTCATATGTGAAGTAATCATCATTTTTATTACATAAAAGGTGTAAAAAATAAGCATATATTTCCTTTTTGGTCAACTGATGAATCGTTTATTATATACATAGTTGATGAGTTGATAAAATGTGTTTATATATTACTCAGGCATTACTGCAGACAAGGTTCTACTTCACAAAAACGTAAGTTTCTAAACCCAAGAGAAATGTATTGTTTTATCATATATATGATCTTTTAAAATAGTTTGAACATTAATTCTCATTTTTTGTGTGACCGTTTTAGCATGTTTCAAGCTCGCAACTTGTAATCCGAATACCGCAAACCAAAATATTCATGCCTATGGAGCTATCTTAATTGTAAGTTGCTATAGAGCACATTTTTGCTTTAAAAGTTGTTGGAAATTATATTTTCGTTAATTGTGTGTGTAGGCATCACTAAGTCTTGTGATGATCATGGTTTATAACTGTTCTGATCAAGTTCTTGCCACTCGAGAGAAAAGACAAGCAAAATCAAGAGAAGCTGCAGCAAGACACGCAAAAGAAACAACACAAGCTCGAGAAAGGTGGAAATTTGCAAAAGATGTTGCCAAGAACCAAAAGTTGGGATTGTCTGCACAACTATCTCAGACATTTTCTCGTATGAAGTCTGCTAGGAAGGATGCAGCACCAGCTAAAGCTTCTGGAAAGTCAAAAGACAAGAAAAAAGGAGCAAGTAATTTAACCAAGATGATGAAATCAATGGAGGAGAACTCGAGTAATCACGAAGGGTTTAACGTAGGGTCTGGTACTAGTAAGCATGGGAAGAAGCCACAAGCTCCAAAGGGTAAACAACTACATACTCAAAGCCAAATTTTTAAGTATGCATATGGTCAGATTGAGAAAGAGAAAGCTATGGAGCAAAACAACCAGAACTTGACATTCTCTGGAGTCATTTCGATGGCCACTGACACTGATATGAGGACTAGACCTGTTATAGAAGTTGCGTTTAAAGACTTAACCCTTACATTGAAGGGTAAACATAAGCATATATTGAGATCTGTTACGGGAAAGATCATGCCCGGTCGTGTCTCTGCCGTCATGGGTCCATCAGGAGCTGGGAAAACTACATTTCTTTCTGCCTTGGCAGGAAAAACAACTGGATGTACGAGGACTGGTCTTATCCTCATAAATGGTAAAAATGAATCCATAAACTCATACAAGAAGATCACTGGATTTGTTCCACAAGATGATGTTGTGCATGGGAATCTTACCGTCGAGGAGAACCTTCGGTTTAGCGCAAGATGCAGGTAAACCATGGTAAACTAGAGGAGAGATATACTAAGATTCCAAGTCTTCGAAAATTTTGGTTAAAATATTATTATTACTCTTTAGTCCATATATAGTGTTTATACTAAAAATATGTTGCATATTGTATATTTTGTTTACATGCAGATTAAGTGCTTATATGTCAAAAGCAGACAAAGTGTTGATCATTGAAAGAGTGATTGAAAGCTTAGGACTACAACATGTAAGAGACTCGTTGGTTGGTACGGTAGAGAAAAGAGGAATCTCTGGAGGACAGAGGAAACGAGTGAACGTTGGTGTTGAAATGGTCATGGAACCTTCTCTACTGATTTTAGATGAACCCACTACAGGTTTAGACAGTGCATCTTCACAGTTACTTCTTAGAGCACTTCGACGTGAAGCACTTGAAGGAGTTAACATTTGTATGGTCGTGCATCAACCCAGGTACATTTTCTCCACGATGGATTAGTTATGAAACGAATAGAGTAATTTTGTTGTAACAATGCAAACTCAATAATGCATGTGTTTTTCTTCTGATCTTATCAGTTATACGATGTACAAAATGTTCGATGACATGATAATACTAGCAAAAGGTGGTCTTACCGTGTACCATGGATCTGTCAAAAAAATTGAAGAATATTTTGCTGACATCGGGATCACCGTACCCGATCGTGTCAATCCTCCTGATCATTATATAGATATTCTTGAAGGCATAGTGAAACCAGATGGTGATATAACAATAGAACAGCTTCCTGTGAGATGGATGCTACACAATGGTTACCCTGTGCCTCATGATATGTTGAAGCTTTGTGATGGACTCCCTTCATCATCATCTGGATCAGCTCAAGATGAATCCGCTCATAATTCTTTTGGTAATGATTTATGGCAAGATGTGAAAACTAACGTGGAGATCACGAAAGATCAGTTGCAACACAATTACTCCAACTCTCATGACAATTCTGATCGAGTAACTCCCACCGTAGGTCGACAATATAGATATTTTGTTGGAAGGTATGACTTTCTAGATTTAATGGAATGAAATATCGGGGTCAGTGGCGGATCTAGGAAAATTGTTTGATGGGTTCAAAATGGATTAAAACTCATAATTTGTTGGATTCAAACTGATTTATATTGGAAAAATTAGTGTACATTAGGAGAATTTTAAAATTTTGTTGGTGTTAATTGCACCCATAGTCATCAATGTGCCTCCGCCACTGATTGGGGTTGCTAGGTTTCGTATATGTACACTAAAACTTTAGTCTATTTTTGTTTCAGGGTTGGCAAACAAAGACTTAGAGAAGCAAGACTACAAGCGTTAGATTTCTTAATATTATTAGTTGCAGGAGCTTGTTTAGGAACTCTTGCTAAGGTGAACGACGAGACCATTGATACACTTGGCTACACATACACGATTATAGCCGTCTGTAAGTTTTTTTACATACACAAATATTGACTTATATATTCATGAGAGTCCGCAACTTTTGGACAGTTAACTAATCTTTATTTTTTTTTCTGTCTTTCTTTTTGTAGCTCTTTTGTGTAAGATATCAGCGTTGAGATCTTTCTCTGTAGATAAAATACAATATTGGAGAGAAAGTGCCGCTGGAATCAGCAGTTTGGCACATTTTATGGCTAAAGACACAATGGACCACTTGAACACATTCTTGAAACCTTTAGTGTACTTGTCCATGTTCTACTTCTTCAACAACCCGAGATCTAGTTTCGAAGACAACTACATTGTTCTAGTCTGCTTGGTCTACTGCGTCACGGGCATGGCTTACGTATTTGCCATATTGTATAGTCCTAGTGCAGCCCAACTGGTTTGTATCCACTTTCTCATAATCCATATATAATTAGCTACCAAAAACTTTGGACTAACAATATGATACATTTTGTGGTTATTGTTCTTGCAGTTGTCGGTGTTAGTACCCGTCGTAATGACTCTCATCGCGAATCAAGATAAAGAAAGCATGGTTCTTAAGTATCTCGGAAGCTTCTGCTACCCCAAATGGACTCTTGAAGCTTTTGTACTTTCAAACGCTCAAAGGTAGATAAATTTATATATTTTTCTTCTATCACATAATATATGTTAACAAAAAAAAATTGATTTTGGATATTTTTGTTGGTTTAGGTACTCTGGAATATGGGTGGTGACGCGATGCAGCTCATTGTCACAAAACGGATATGATCTTAGTGATTGGATATTATGTCTCATTGTTCTCATTCTCATGGGACTAATTTGCCGATTCATTGCTTATTTCTGCATGGTTACATTCCAGAAAAAATAAATCTGAAAAAAAAAAAAAAAAAAAAAAGAGAAGCGTACATTTTTTTTTTTGTAGATACAAAATCTTGTAACAAAGTTGTATTTTTGATACATTATTATAATTGAGTATCATAAAGTAGACTTTTAGAAATTCACAGTTTCCAATTTCTGAATTTACAAGTTCTACCGTACTTTACTTCGGTTTATCTCAATCTCGATCGATCCGATCCGGTTTGAACCCAGAGAGTTAATTTAACCCAAAGAATCTTTCGGTTCTTCGTTTCTCTTCGACCGACGATATAAGTACCCTAATGATTTAGAAGCAAAGACATTACCCCTAACCTAATAAACAAGAAAACAATTCTCTGGGCGTTCGTCTCTCCGTCGAAACCAAACCATGAGCGAGGAAGATTACGAGGAAGATCTCCCCAGTAAGCTCTTTAGCTCTCTTCCTAAGTAGCAGATCTAGCTAGTTCGATTTATGGAATCTCTAATTCTACGTTTCGGTTTTTTTTTTTTTTTTGTGTGAAGCTTGTCATTACGTAAAATCATACGTCTTCTGGGACGTCGAGGATTGCCCAATCCCTGAAGATGTCAGTCTTGATTCGATTTCCTGTAACATCAACTCAGCTCTTGAGAAATTGGGTTATTATTGTGATTGTCTGCTGGAAATCAATGCTTATTGTGAGAAGAGTATTGGCTCAAGTGATGAATTGTACCATGCGGGAATCTACGATATACCCGAAGGTGAATTCCTTTTTACCTAAACACCTCTCTTAATACTCTTTTTTACTTATGTAATCATACTCATCATACATGTATGTTTTTTTTTCCAGGAGATAGACATATTAGGGTTAACTTAATGTTGAATCTAATGCTTCTTACCGCAACGTTCCATACTAAGAACAACCCAAAACTTTTGATGGTGATCTCAAAAAGCCTCCCGAATGACACTGAGTTTGCCAGGGTTGTTGGTGCTTTGCAGTCAAGAGGTATAATAGTTCTCTTGGTACAGCCTCATGATGAGGCCGCATCTCAACAGCTTTTTCGTACTCCAGAGTCAATATCTAATTTAGTTAGAGTAAGAAAGCCGGTTGTGAACCAAACTGCAAGTTTTTACCAAGATTTCTCTGGTAAGATCTCTATCTCTCTGTCAAAGTAAAACCAATATATATGGTCAATATGGGTTTATGCTGACAATATATATGCAATTCCTTTTTTTTAAAATATATATCTCGTTCTTGCAGTGCCTACCAGATACGTCGATGCGCCTAAGACAGGTGTATTCTGGGACGCCCATGATTCACCACTCCCTAATCATCTTGATCCTGAATCCATCTTTCAGAGTATCAAATCAGCACTTGAGGGAAAAGGTTATTTTGCTTACATTTCAATATGGGTCTATGCTGACGAGAAGATAACCTTCTCGAAGGAATTACTGGATGAGTATCGCAGGTCTGACATCTACTTCCTTCCCAAAGGTAATTAATATCGATTTATTATATAGACGTATTGTATTTTTTTTTTCTGTCTCTATTATATTTACTAATGTAGCATAAATATGTTATACAGTTCCAGGGGATAAAAATCTGAGATATGATAGGATGTTACATGACATTTTTTTATGGGAAATAGACACACCTGGGGGATATGCTGGTCCATCAAATGTGGTCGTCATCTCCAACAACATCAAGATCCAAGGAGACAATAACTTGAGGAGAAATGGCATGCCAAGAATTGCTGACTTCATCTTTAGTCTTAAGTGTTTTAATTCCAGATCTTATAATTCTTTCTTAATACAGCCTGAGCTGCTCACACTCACAACACCAGAACCCTCAGAATGGCCAAGATACCTATTTGACATAGGTGAGGTTATTGGCTTCTTTAGAGTCGCCCCCAGTCAAACCAAGCGGATGCGGAAGAAACGTAGTAGTAAGAAAAATGTCTCCGTCAAAACCAAGAGCGAGGAAGATTTCTCCAGTAAGCTCTCTCTTCTTGATTTTTTTTTATTTGTTTAAGATTTCATCTTATTGAGATGTAGTAGTTATATTTGTAAATTGTTTACCATGCATACACTTGTCTGTTTTGTGAAGGTGCTTACTCGCACGTATTCTGGGACGTCGACGATTACCCGATCCCTAAAGATATCGCGCCTAATTGTATTTATCGCAACTTGAAAGTAGCTCTTGAGAAGATGGGCTATCATGGTACTATGGAATTCAATGCTTTTAGTGAGAAGGAGATCCCCTTACTCTTAGGATTAGATGAAAAATCGATGGATCTCCTAAGGATCATGTTCATACCCAACCGTGAGTACTGCGTTTTACTTAAAAGCTTCTCTTTACACTTCTTTTTTTTTTTTCTACTAGTTACTTATACGTATGTATGTGTGACCTCCTAACATAGATCTCTGCTGATTTATTTTCTTTAGGTTCACCTAACATAATGTTATGGTACATGATGTACACAGTAAATTCTTCTCGTCAGCGATTCAATGTGATGATAATCTCAAAAAGACTCACTACTGATGAGGAGTCCATGAGGGTTCTTTGGGCTTTGAAATGTAGAGGTACCAACGTTCTCTTGGTACAACCTCATGATGAGGCTGAATCAGAAATACCATTTCATTGTCCAGCCTCAATAGCTGACTGTACAAGATTTTTAAATGGAGAAAAGCCTATCGACCGTCAAATTGTTGACAATACTGACAATACTTCTTGTACTAGCTGGGAAACTGACACTGATCCTGAAGAAGAGGAATACGTTTGGTTTTGATGTAAAAGCATTCTCATTGTTGTTCAATTTTAGTAATTTGGAGATTATTAGTTTTTATTTGTTTACTCAGCAATTGTTATTTTTGTAATTTTAAAAATATACTGATCATTTTAATTTTTTTTGGGTTCATTTGTTTGGTGTTACTTGAGTTTCTTTTTTTTATATATAGTTTTAGAGTATTTCAACACAAGGAATTTTTTTTGATTGCATAGTAGAGTGTTTATGGTTTTAAGGCATCAATATTTTTGGAGCATATTTTAGGCCAAAATTTTTAGGTGTTTTATGGAGAAAAAATTAAAATAAAAATAAAAATTATAATTCCAGTTATCATTAGATTTTTTTTATAAGTTCAAAAAAATTTAGAAGTTCAAGTTGTATATAAGAAAACAATATATTATTTATGTAGATATATATATATATATAAAGTTACCTCCTCATTTCTCATGCTGCCACATCAGCAATTCATTCTTTTTATTTGGGCCTAATTCTAAACACTAATCTACTATGTAGCTTATAATTCATTCATTCATAACACTTTAAAAGTCTATATTAAACCAAAATGTTTTAAATAAATGAATATTTTAAAATAATAAAAATAATACTATTGATTTATTTTAGTAATAATATTATTATTCAAATTTTAACCAAAAATGATCATATTCCAAAATTTAGAATGAGTTAATGAATACAAATAAGATTTTAATACATGGTGGAGTAAAAAACAATTTATGTAATTGTATTTATAAAATTCTAAATATAAAAATCAAATTGAAGTGAAATATTAGTTTCTAAGAAACAATTTCACTTATAGAAAAATAAAAGATTAATTACTTAAGTCAACTTAAAAGTTTTGATCTAAAACAAAGATATTGTAAGGGTCACAATTTTTTTTGGGAAAAACTATGAAAAAGAATCTTGAAAAATTAGTCCATCTAAAAAACACAAAATCAATGGTCACAAAATATAGAGAAAATGATATGTAAGTTGTTATAAAAAAGTGACATGTACAATATATCTCATAATGCATATTATCAACCGGAGCTAAAATTCTATAACATGATAAATAATAATATATATAAAACATGCTTGAGATTTTATCAATTTATGATCAAATGTTTTTAACTAAAAACATTGCTAGAAATAACATATTACTAAAGTACACCATGTTTTTTTAGAAGACGAAGCTGAGGTTGCATCACAAAATTAACATCTGAAAATAACATATGAAAGGTTTTAGACATATATGTAACTTGGATTAGTGAACAGATGTCGGGTTTAATCATTTCACCATTTACGCATTCTTGACTTGGTCGGAAATTCTATTATGACAGGTGATGCACTTGGATAACTCTGTTGTAGCGACATAACAGTAAAAATGTTCATGAAATTTTGTACATTTGTATTTAATGTGGGATATCGATATATTTAAATGATTTCTATAATTAGGTCAATGATCGACCTTCGGTATTAGAAATTTTAAAATGATATTTTCATTGGATATAAATATGGAATGTATTCTTCGAGGGAGATTCTTTAAATCATTTTTTGTTACTACGTTATATATTATTGATTTACCAGAATTGCGACACTAAAATATATATATATATATATATTATATAGATTAGTAAAATAAGAATGACTTTTATTTGGATTTATTTTTTAAACTTCAAATGATTAATTATATTTATATTCAATGATTTTTATTCCTAAAAAATTTAAACTAAAATCCCTTGCAAATAAATATAACAAATAAACATTATCTTCAATAGTATATATGTTGTATGTTACTTAGTAAAATAAGTTTAGTGTTTAAATAGATTTATACTCAAAATTTTCAATAAATATATTTGAGCTCAAAAATTTATATTAATAAAACAATATTTTAAATTAAAATCCCGCGCGTGCGGATGAAGTGTTCTTAGGTTTATGTATAAACTATCTCACCTTTTGAATTGTTGGTGAATGAGCATTAGATTAATGTTAATTAAACTTGTTGTTAATGAGATTTAAAGTAAAATTTAATTTAGAAAAACATATTTGAAACTCTAACGAAAAAGTTTCCATATTCGAAAACTTTTAGAAGAATAATGAATTATTTGGTAATATAATGTTTATTTTCGTATAAAATTTTAAATGAATATGAAAACATTGAAAAGAGAAAGAAAAATGTGAGCAATCAAAAACGAACTACAATATGGAAATATTGAAAATAATTTTTTTATATTACTACTTTTATAATTTTGTTTACAATAATAAAAATGAGTTTTTAAAAATATTGGCGTATGTCATCCAAGATTGTCGGACCGGCCAATGGAGAGTACGAAATCAATACATAAACACTCTAATGAATAAATAAAATTTTCAAACATTCTCACATAATTTTGTTCTATCCCCTATATATTAATAGGAAAGCACTATCACAAAAAACTGATGTGTCATGCTTACATAGCTTTGGTGCCTTTTTTAAATAAATTTCCTTACATCTCATTTTTATTTACATAAATATGTTATTAGCATATATACGACTATGTTCTTTTCTATTAGCTTTTAAAAATGAAATATTTAACCAACAATTAAAATACAGAAATGTATTTAATTATCAGTTTCATAACATATTTAATTATTAGAACTAAATTCTATTTCACAAACAATAAGAATTTATTCTTTTGTTTACCGCTTTTATACATTTTTCTCATTGCTATAGTGTTTTTTTAGCTCAACCCGATAGGACTCAGACCAGCCCGAAAACAAATATATTTATATTTTATTGTTAATATTTTTGTTTGATTCCAATATTTGAATAATGATTTATTGTAAATAAAGTTTAAAACTCTAATCATAGTTTTCACAAATTTTCATATTTGTGATATTTTATACGGATTATATATTGTTTTATTTGGTTAAAGTATAAATTTTTTATTTTAAATTAAGTTGGTTTTAGTGAATATAGATGAATTATTAAATTTTGATTGTTGGTTTTATATTGCACCTTTAAACATTGTTTTCCAAGACTTATAAGTTTAAATTTTTAATCTGTAAGATGAGTCCAGAAATGTCCGAAAAGCCCTGTAGCCCTGCTAGGGTGGGGCCCAGACTTTGAAATATAGGCTCGAAAATATTTTGGGTCGGGCCAAACCAAACTCAAACATATGCGGGCTTTATGGGTTTCAGACCGGGCTAGGCCGGGTTAGCCCGATTGACACCCCTAGTAAGATCTAATGGAGAATGAATGAGTAAGTAATTACCAAATTACTTACGCAAAACATCCAACCATTAGATTATATAAGATTAAAAACTATAAACTAAGCATAAATGGAAACCCATAATTTAAAATTTGAGCCAAAAATGTGTGAATTTATAAGAGAATTTGACAACACATAATTAAACATCCAATTGTCTAACATAATCTAGAATCATTTCTTGCCCATGAATCATTTATAAGATTGAAACCTAGAAATAAATTTTATTCATAATTTAGAATCCGTTTTTCCCCTAAATTATACATTAGATTGAAACCCATATTTATAATTTCAAAATAAACTATAATTAGTTTTTTCCTATGATAAAATCATAAGATAAATGGTGGTTTTAGTTCAGAAGGGCTCAACAACTTATTCTTATTAAAGAAGGGAAAAAGAAAATGTTTAAAAAATTTCTTTTTGTTTTATGGGCCTCTAGTTATTTAGGTCCAAAATACAAATAAATTTAGTTATTAGATCCAATAAAAAAAGACAGGTGTTAGATAGACAGTATGCCAAATGTCATGGTTTTAGTAAAAGTTGAGAAAAACCTTCTCATATTATATAAGATTTACTTATTTTTGTATGAAAAACATTCTGGTTTGATGTTTCTTCTATCTGTATATATCCCTTTCTTTCTTTCTTAAAGAATGAAGTCTTTAATTACTCATATAAGATTACTTTCTTGTGTGGACACATGCAACTATTATGAGTTTAAAGACTTCATTCATTCTTTAAAGTGTTTTGCTAGTTCCCTGGTCATTATTAAAGTTAGCAAAACTCATATTATTAAAGTTAGCAAAACTCACATTATTAAAGACTGACAGTTTCTTGCTATCTTTAAAGTTTTGATATAATAATATTATTATTAGAAGATACTAGGACGAGTGAACCCCTTTTTCACCTCCCTTCAATTGACCAATGAAAAATTGACGTGTAATACTATACTTTATTTATAAATAAAGAAACAGAACAAATGTAGCTTTAACGTCGGTGTTGACGCCAGAAACGTCTTCTCTTTTTGATCGAGTTACTGATTATGAATTCCATTTCTCTTTAGAAGCTGTTGGACACTTGAAGATAAACCATACATACAAGTGAAACAAGAACAACCATCAACGATCAATAAAAACGTATTAGATTATGATGTTGATCCTTAAATAATTAAATAATACTAGAGTTTGCAAAAATTGCGACCACAAAGCAAAAGGCAAATTAACTATCGGGCGAATGATGGTGCAGAAGAAGCGAGTTTGTCGAACTAGTACGATGTACAATGTACGGCGGCTAAGAACATTGATACGGCGGCTAAGAACATTTAAAAATTAAATCATGCATTTACAATGTACCACCATTGAATGATTATGTTTGATGTTTCCAGACTTCTAATTTGCTCTCTGGCGTGTTAAGTTTTCATTAGTTATAGTGGTTAAGTTGGTTTGTCGAAATTACTTGAATAATCACTAATCAAAACCACTGAAATTTCATGATACGCAGCGATTATAACAACAGTCAAAATTTTATTTCTAATAACAAAGAATCTAGCTATAATTATGCACATTTTAAACATTAATTTGGTTTAATCAAAAGCACAAACTAGAAATGCTTACAAATACTCATCCATCTAATATATTTTAAAGTATGAAGCTTTATTTAAAAAATATGAACTTTTTCCTTGCAGCAATCTAATCAAAGCACAATCCTTTTTTTTTGTTTTGTAAAGTGACAATAGCATTTAGAAATAACTATTTCATATATTTTATGGCTTTCGTTAGTCAAAACCATTTTCAATCTCTTCATAGTTCATATTGACATCGGTTTTTTTTGTCATATATATATATATATATATATGTATAGAGAGAGAGAGGGATCAACCATTGTACAACATAAATTACTTCGCCTGGTTAGGGTTGATAAATTGATACAGTAGGCGATGTCAAAAAAATATAATAAAATGTTTTTTCATACATCAGGTAATATAAATTTGGTCTGTATAATATATTATATTCCCATGTGTAAAATTAATTAACAGAGTGGGTGATGTAAAATGTAAATGCTAAGAGTATCTTTACTCGAGTAACAGCTGAACCGTTACTCAAAAAAGTAAAAACAATTATTTTTTATTACAAATTATTATTATTTAATTTTTTTAAATCTGTTTCACTGAACAAATGTCACATGTCTGTTTTGTTGTGAGCATTGATTCTCAAATTACTCTGCCAAGAAACGATTCTCCTTTTTGTACTCTTCTCTCTCTTCTTTTTAATTATTTTAATAAGAGAATTTCTAAGAGAATTTCCCAGTAATCATGGTCTAAAGGTCTAAAGCTATATACATTTATAGAGTAAAATTGGGTAAGGTGAAGGGGGTTAGGTCAAAAGAATTATAATGAAAATTATCGTAATCAAACTCACTACATATATTTGCACCCAAAAAAAAAAAAACTCACTACATAATTAACACCAGAGATATATTATAACAAGACCTACTCGTAACATGAAAATTCTAGATGTCCATTTGTAGTTTTGCCTTTCCTTCACTAATTTAGAGATCAAACAAAGAACTTTTTATCTTTTGATTGATAGAAGAGTAAATAAAAGTTTTGGTGAGTGGAGAGATCTATAGAAGATGTCAAATGATTCACGAAATCCTCAGTGCGTTATTTCGCTAGCTTTCTAGTAATTAAGTGAATTGATGAATACTCTCATTTCCAACTGTTATCAATCTATTATTTTTAAATCAGTTAAAAATTATTAGACGTTGGTAAATAAATGTTTTCCAATGAAACTTCTTGTCGGTTTTAATTTCCTTAGCGAAAAAAAAAAGATTTTTGACCTTTTGTTTCAAAGGGACAGAGAGAAAATAAATTTGTTCGGTGAGTAGAAGTGGAGATGGAAATTTTCATAAACGAAAAAAAACAAAAATAAAATTCATAAACGATTCGCAGTCCGCAAAAGCCTCATTGCGTTATTGCCATTTCTAGTAAGTGGTTCATGAATACAAAAACTCTCATTTCAAACTGAAGACTCACTTTTTCTGACGCACTATATATTATTGGTTCACAACCCATATAATATATCTTTCTAACTCATCTTGAAAAGAAAAAAATTAAACCAAAGGCAAAAAAAACCCTAGAAATTTAAAAAGAAAAAGTAAAAATAATAAACAACTCAAGTTAGCTAACACATGTCTGGTGTGTGTTAGAGCATATTTACAAATCCAAACGTCCTCGTTAGTTTTTTTGAAATAATTTTAATTAAGTTGCTTCGTTGAAGTAACTTGAATCACCAGTCCAAATCACTTAAATTTCATGATCCTTGCTATATCATTTTAATTTGCACCATTTTTCTGAACCTTCCACCGCTTTTGGCTAAACGAAGCAGAATGCAAATGCTGAAAATTTTGGTGTAAATTAAGTGACTAGAGCATTAATAGTTAGAAAGATTCGATATGGTGAGTATAAGTAAAATGGCTGGGGTTAGGTAAAAATAGTAGTAAACACCTTTGTCGAGAGGATGATATGTAAGAATACTGTGGTATGTAAGTTGATAAATAATTCTTGAATTTTAAGCTTTAATTATAAATAAGTGACTCAGAAACAGGGTTGCTTTCCAGAGCCGGTCCTAGGATTACTGAGGCCTAAAGCATTTATTATACATGGTATTTTATAAAATATATTAACTGGTAAGCATATGATACAACAATTAAAAAACTACAAAAACTGCTGATTTGAGGCATCAAACCAACTCAGCTAAGAATCTATTTCGGTAACTAGTCCAAATTATTTGCATATATTATGTGGCCTAAAGCAGATGCTTTGACTGCTTTAGGGGTGGCCTGGGCTTGTTGCTTTCAGCTCGTGGAAACCACATATTCGAAACTTTAAGGTTGTTATGGGCATTTTCCGCATAATACCAAAAGATTAAAAATTATTAGCCATTGGTAAAAAATATGAAACCTCTAGCTTAGTTGTTTCCTTCTAGTTAGTGACATAATAATAATTATAAATAAGAATTATTTGGTATGTAAGTCGATATATAATTCTCGAATTTTATCAAAAAGTGACTCAGAAATATCAACAAGTTGCTTTTAGAGGGGGGTATTCAACTTGTTTATTTTAAAATTTGATAGGATTTTAAAATTTTAGAATACTGAATAATTTTAGGAGATTTGATTGTGTTTTAGAGTTATTTTATTAAAAAAAAGGAAAATAAAATGTGATTTTACGAGATTCCATTAGATTCTATGAGATTTATTAGTAAACTTTGAATGATTTTAAAATATTTTATAAAACCAAAAAAAGAAAACTCTATACCATAATATAAACTAATCGCTTTGTGTTTGTGAAGGTGCTAACTTTCGTGGCCACCACCATAGCACCTAATCTGGTCAGGTAGATCCACCTAATAACATATTTGATTGTTAAGACTTGAATTCTTGATAATTAACTTCAACAAAGAAAAAAAAAGCTTCAAGTGAGATGAAGTAAAAGGAAGAAGAAGCTAAAGGAAGAAGATGAGCAAAAGGAAGAAGAAGAGGGTCAACGACACATGAGAAACCGATACTAGCTGCCACATGTAGAGGTGTGTCTCCATCGTTGTTCTCTTTTAGGAGGAGTGATGGGCAAAGATCAAGTAAGGCAGCAGTGGAAATCCAGCCTCTGATGCTAGCTGCAACATGAAGAACGTTGTTGTAATGTGAAGAAGTCTCAAGAATGAATCTAAATCAAGTAAAGTTACCAAAATATATATTTGAAGAGGAATTCCTGGAGAGGAAGAACAAAAGAGAAGTCAGATTGTTGGCAACCACAGATAGTCGAAACTTTAAAGTTCTTATGGGCCTTTTATTTTATTTTTCTTTCTGAAAAATAGCAAAAGATTTAAAAATATTTACCATTTGATACAAGGGGAAAGAGTTGAGAGAGAGAGAGAAGGCAAGCCAAAGTCTTCAAACTTGTGTCTCGTATACCCAATTAATTGGTCTATAAATTACAACTTGCACTCAAGCCTTCTCTTACATTTTCAATCCATAAGATAACTTCAAACTTTTTGAAAGAAACTCTGAAGAGCGTTTTAGAAAAGGAAAAAATCATGGCTTCCCGTCTGTTGTTTTCTTCTAAAAATAGCATGGCTTCGGGTCTGTTTTCATTTCTTGTTTCCTGATCTGATTTTGATATTTTGTTATTCTGAAATGTTAGTAATCAGTGTTGTTTCTTGTTGTTATCATGTCATGATCGAGAGATACATATTTATATATAGGTTAATGATAGTTTTAGTTTTGGTGAAATCATTTCCAGTCAGTGGAAAGGCTAAAGTTACTCGTTACATTAACACAGGCTATGGAGACACAGAAGTAGCTACTGTGAATCCTACAAAAAAGCATCAAGCCACAATTGTGTGGCTTCATGATCTCAACGGAACTTGCTATGAGTAAGCAAAATTCTTTTTTCTGCTAGCTGCTTTGTCTTGAACGATTTAAGCATTCTCTTGTTGTCAAAATAACAAAACTACATATTCTCTTCTAACTCTAGTAATTCTTTGTGTCTTTAATTTGTTGCAGAGCCTCTAATTTTGTAAAGAGTTTCTCGCTTTACAATGTAAGGTTTCTTCATTCAAATTTTCTATCAACCTCACCAATTTTTTTATTTCAAGTTATTTTATTTTAATTGTTTAGCGTACCATATATATATATATACTAGAAATCATCCCGTGCTACGCACGGCTTTAGCTTACATTGTTGTTCAATTTTAGTAATTTGGAGATTATTAGTTTTTATTTGTTTACTCAGCAATTGTTATTTTTGTAATTTTAAAAATATACTGATCATTTTAATTTTTTTTGGGTTCATTTGTTTGGTGTTATTTGAGTTTCTTTTTTTTATATATAGTTTTAGAGTATTTCAACACAAGGAATTTTTTTTGATTGCATAGTAGAGTGTTTATGGTTTTAAGGCATCAATATTTTTGGGGCATATTTTAGGCCAAAATTTTTAGGTGTTTTATGGAGAAAAAATTAAAATAAAAATAAAAATTATAATTCCAGTTATCATTAGATTTTTTTTATAAGTTCAAAAAAAATTTAGAAGTTCAAGTTGTATATAAGAAAACAATATATTATTTATGTAGATATCTATATATATAAAGTTACCTCCTCATTTCTCATGCTGCCACATCAGCAATTCATTCTTTTTATTTGGGCCTAATTCTAAACACTAATCTACTATGTAGCTTATAATTCATTCATTCATAACACTTTAAAAGTCCATATTAAACCAAAATGTTTTAAATAAATGAATATTTTAAAATAATAAAAATAATACTATTGATTTATTTTAGTAATAATATTATTATTCAAATTTTAACCAAAAATGATCATATTCCAAAATTTAGAATGAGTTAATGAATACAAATAAGATTTTAATACATGGTGGAGTAAAAAACAATTTATGTAATTGTATTTATAAAATTCTAAATATAAAAATCAAATTGAAGTGAAATATTAGTTTCTAAGAAACAATTTCACTTATAGAAAAATAAAATATTAATTACTTAAGTCAACTTAAAAGTTTTGATCTAAAACAAAGATATTGTAAGGGTCACAATTTTTTTTTGGGAAAAACTATGAAAAAGAATCTTGAAAAATTAGTCCATCTAAAAAAACACAAAATCAATGGTCACAAAATATAGAGAAAATGATATGTAAGTTGTTATAAAAAAGTGACATGTACAATATATCTCATAATGCATATTATCAACCGGAGCTAAAATTCTATAACATGATAAATAATAATATATATAAAACATGCTTGAGATTTTATCAATTTATGATCAAATGCTTTTAACTAAAAACATTGCTAGAAATAACATATTACTAAAGTACACCATGTTTTTTTAGAAGACGAAGCTGAGGTTGCATCACAAAATTAACATCTGAAAATAACATATGAAAGGTTTTAGACATATATGTAACTTGGATTAGTGAACAGATGTCGGGTTTAATCATTTCACCATTTACGCATTCTTGACTTGGTCGGAAATTCTATTATGACAGGTGATGCACTTGGATAACTCTGTTGTAGCGACATAACAGTAAAAATGTTCATGAAATTTTGTACATTTGTATTTAATGTGGGATATCGATATATTTAAATGATTTCTATAATTAGGTCAATGATCGACCTTCGGTATTAGAAATTTTAAAATGATATTTTCATTGGATATAAATATGGAATGTATTCTTCGAGGGAGATTCTTTAAATCATTTTTTGTTACTACGTTATATATTATTGATTTACCAGAATTGCGACACTAAAATATATATATATATATATATATTATATAGATTAGTAAAATAAGAATGACTTTTATTTGGATTTATTTTTTAAACTTCAAATGATTAATTATATTTATATTCAATGATTTTTATTCCTAAAAAATTTAAACTAAAATCCCTTGCAAATAAATATAACAAATAAACATTATCTTCAATAGTATATATGTTGTATGTTACTTAGTAAAATAAGTTTAGTGTTTAAATAGATTTATACTCAAAATTTTCAATAAATATATTTGAGCTCAAAAATTTATATTAATAAAACAATATTTTAAATTAAAATCCCGCGCGTGCGGATGAAGTGTTCTTAGGTTTATGTATAAACTATCTCACCTTTTGAATTGTTGGTGAATGAGCATTAGATTAATGTTAATTAAACTTGTTGTTAATGAGATTTAAAGTAAAATTTAATTTAGAAAAACATATTTGAAACTCTAACGAAAAAGTTTCCATATTCGAAAACTTTTAGAAGAATAATGAATTATTTGGTAATATAATGTTTATTTTCGTATAAAATTTTAAATGAATATGAAAACATTGAAAAGAGAAAGAAAAATGTGAGCAATCAAAAAACGAACTACAATATGGAAATATTGAAAATAATTTTTTTATATTACTACTTTTATAATTTTGTTTACAATAATAAAAATGAGTTTTTAAAAATATTGGCGTATGTCATCCAAGATTGTCGGACCGGCCAATGGAGAGTACGAAATCAATACATAAACACTCTAATGAATAAATAAAATTTTCAAACATTCTCACATAATTTTGTTCTATCCCCTATATATTAATAGGAAAGCACTATCACAAAAAAAACTGATGTGTCATGCTTACATAGCTTTGGTGCCTTTTTTAAATAAATTTCCTTACATCTCATTTTTATTTACATAAATATGTTATTAGCATATATACGACTATGTTCTTTTCTATTAGCTTTTAAAAATGAAATATTTAACCAACAATTAAAATCCAGAAATGTATTTAATTATCAGTTTCATAACATATTTAATTATTAGAACTAAATTCTATTTCACACACAATAAGAATTTATTCTTTTGTTTACCGCTTTTATACATTTTTCTCATTGCTATAGTGTTTTTTTAGCTCAACCCGATAGGACTCAGACCAGCCCGAAAACAAATATATTTATATTTTGTTGTTAATATTTTTGTTTGATTCCAATAATTGAATAATGATTTATTGTAAATAAAGTTTAAAACTCTAATCATAGTTTTCACAAATTTTCATATTTGTGATATTTTATACGGATTATATATTGTTTTATTTGGTTAAAGTATAAATTTTTTATTTTAAATTAAGTTGGTTTTAGTGAATATAGATGAATTATTAAATTTTGATTGTTGGTTTTATATTGCACCTTTAAACATTGTTTTCCAAGACTTATAAGTTTAAATTTTTAATCTGTAAGATGAGTCCAGAAATGTCCGAAAAGCCCTGTAGCCCTGCTAGGGTGGGGCCCAGACTTTAAAATATAGGCTCGAAAATATTTCGGGTCGGGCCAAACCAAACTCAAACATATGCGGGCTTTATGGGTTTCAGACCGGGCTAGGCCGGGTTAGCCCGATTGACACCCCTAGTAAGATCTAATGGAGAATGAATGAGTAAGTAATTACCAAATTACTTACGCAAAACATCCAACCATTAGATTATATAAGATTAAAAACTATAAACTAAGCATAAATGGAAACCCATAATTTAAAATTTGAGCCAAAAATGTGTGAATTTATAAGAGAATTTGACAACACATAATTAAACATCCAATTGTCTAACATAATCTAGAATCATTTCTTGCCCATGAATCATTTATAAGATTGAAACCTAGAAATAAATTTTATTCATAATTTAGAATCCGTTTTTCCCCTAAATTATACATTAGATTGAAACCCATATTTATAATTTCAAAATAAACTATAATTAGTTTTTTCCTATGATAAAATCATAAGATAAATGGTGGTTTTAGTTCAGAAGGGCTCAACAACTTATTCTTATTAAAGAAGGGAAAAAGAAAATGTTTAAAAAATTTCTTTTTGTTTTATGGGCCTCTAGTTATTTAGGTCCAAAATACAAATGAATTTAGTTATTAGATCTAATAAAAAAAGACAGGTATTAGATAGACAGTATGCCAAATGTCATGTTTTTAATAAAAGTTGAGAAAAACCTTCTCATATTATATAAGATACACAGGTTAAGTGGATCTGTCCCAAAGCTCCTTTGATCTCCGACATGGGTTTTTATGGAGAACCAGCAAGGGCATGTAAAAGAAACATTCTCTCAGTATTCATGAGGGTTAAAACAGTTAAATTGGTTTCGTACGAAACATTCTTTACTGAACGAATCAGGGTTCAAGGTCAATGGATTGAGTACTAGTGGCCCGCTTGACGCCTACGAGATAGATGATTTAAATAATGCAACTGCATATGTTGCCAGGCATTTGAAGAATGAACCAGAACATGGTAATTACCCAAAATTATTAAATTTAAGAATGTTGGTACATTATAATATTACCTTCTAGCTAAATCAGTAATAGTGTTTCACACTTGCCATTCTTCTGGTTTTTATAGAGATGAAGGGCGTAGCAGGTTACGGTATTGGTGGAGCACTAGCTCTCCACATAGCGACTTGCTGTGCACTTGGAAGTTTCCCAATTCAAATACGAGCTGTAATTGGGATAAACTGCTGGCTTCCCAATAGATTGTATTTCTCTTTCAAGTCCTAATAATATCAAACTCTCTTTAATTATGGTTTTCTCTTCGTTCTTGTCTTCTCCAAAAGAGAAGAGACAAAGTCTCTTCTTCTGTTTCTTTTCTTCTTCCTCTCAATATTCTAACAGTGATCGTATTGTAAACTGTAATAAGTTTCACATAAATAAAAGTTTCAGTTTCATTCTCTTTATCTTCTTAAAAGAGAAGAGACTTTGTCTCTTGCTCTGTTTTGTTCTGTTTCTCTTCTTCTTCCTCTCAATATTCTAACAGGATATCAGAGGTTATGTTGGTTTTGGAGCCTGTCCAAGCAAAAATATTTCAATTTCGTTCTTGTCTTCTCCAAAAGAGAAGAGACAAAAATCTCTTGTTCTGTTTTTTTTCTTCTTTCTCTCAATATTCTAATAGTGATCGTATTGTAAACTGTAACAAGTTTCACATAAATAAAAGTTTCAGTTTCGTTCTCTTTATCTTCTTAAAAGAGAAGAGACTTTGTCTCTTGTTCTGTTTTGTTTTGTTTCTCTTCTTCATCCTCTCAATATTCTAACATGGTATCAGAGCTTATGTTGGTCTTGGAGCCTGTCCAAGCAAAAATATTTCAATTTCTTTCTTGTCTTCTCCAAAAGAGAAGAGACAAAATCTCTTGTTCTGTTTCTTTTCGTCTTCCTCTCAATATTCTAACAGTGATCGTATTGTAAACTGTAACAAGTTTCACGTAAATAAATGTTTCAATTTCGTTCTCTTTATCTTCTTAAAAGAGAAGAGACTTTGTCTCTTGCTATGTTTTGTTATGTTTCTCTTGTTCTTCCTCTCAATATTCTAACATGATATCAGAGCTTATGGTGGTCTGGGAACATGTCCAAGCAAAAATATTTCAATTTTGTTCTTGTCTTCTCCAAAAGAGAAGAGACAAAGTCTCTTGTTCTGTTTCTTTTCTTCTTCCTCTCAATATTCTAACAGTGATCGTATTGCAAACTGTAACAAGTTTCACGTAAATAAAAGTTTCAGTTTCGTTCTCTTTATCTTTGTAAAGGAGAAGAGACTTTGTCTCTTGCTCTGTTTTGTTCAGTTTCTCTTCTTCTTCTTCTCAATATTCGAACATGGTATCAGAGCTTATGTTGGTCTTGGAGCCTGTCGAAGCAAAAATCTTTCAATTTCGTTCTTGCCTTCTCCAAAAGAGAAGAGACAAAGTCTCTTGCTCTGTTTCTTTTCGTCTTCCTCTCAATATTCTAACAGTGATCGTATTGTAAACTGTAACAAGTTTCACGTAAATAAATGTTTCGATTTCGTTCTCTTTATCTTCATAAAGGAGAAGAGACTTTGTCTCTTGCTCTGTTTTGTTATGTTTCTCTTGTTCTTCCTCTCAATATTCTAACATGGTATCAGAGCTTATGGTGGTCTGGGAACCTGTCCAAGCAAAAATATTTCAATTTTGTTCTTGTCTTCTCCAAAAGAGAAGACACAAAGTGTCTTGCTCTGTTTCTTTTCTTCTTCCTCTCAATATTCTAAGAGTGATTGTATTGTAAACTGTAACAAGTTTCACATAAATAAAAGTTTCAGTTTGATTCTCTTTATCTTCTTAAAAGAGAAGAGACTTAGTCTCTTGCTCTGTTTTGTTATGTTTCTCTTCTTCTTCCTCTCAATATTCTAACATGGTATCAGAGCTTATGTTGGTCTTGGAGCCTGTCCAAGCAAAAATATTTCAATTTCGTTCTTGTCTTCTCCAAAAGAGAAGAGACAAAGTCTCCTGCTCTGTTTCTTTTCTTCTTCCTCTCAATATTCTAACAGTGATCGTATTGTAAACTGTAACAAGTTTCACATAAATAAAAGTTTCAGTTTCGTTCTCTTTATCTTCTTAAAAGAGAAGAGACTTTGTCTCTTGCTCTGTTTTGTTCTGTTTCTCTTCTTCTTCCTCTCAATATTCTAACATGGTATCAGAGTTTATATTGGTCTTGGAGCCTGTCCAAGCAAAAATATTTCAATTTCGTTCTTTTCTACTCCAAAAGAGAACTTGCTCTGTTTCTTCCTCTCAATATTTTAACAGTGATCGTATTGTAAACTGTAACAAGTTTCACATAAATAAAAGTTTCAGTTTCGTTCTCTTTATCTTCTTAAAAGAGAAGAGACTTTGTCTCTTGCTCTGTTTTGTTATGTTTCTCTTTTTCTTCCTCTCAATATTCTATGATGGTATCAGAGCTTATGTTGGTCTTGGAACCTGTCCAGGCAAAAATATTTCAATTTCGTTCTTGTCTTCTCCAAAAGAGAAGAGACAAAGTCTCTTGTTCTGTTTCTTTTCTTCTTCCTCTCAATATTCTAGCAGTGATCGTATTGCAAACTGTAACAAGTTTCACGTAAATAAAAGTTTCAGTTTCGTTCTCTTTATCTTCGTAAAGGAGAAGAGATTTTGTCTCTTGCTCTGTTTTGTTCAGTTTCTGTTCTTCTTCTTCTTAATATTTGAACATGGTATCAGAGCTTATGTTGGTCTTGGAGCCTGTCCAAGCAAAAATATTTCAATTTCTTTCTTGTCTTCTCAAAAAGAGAAGAGACAAAGTCTCTTGCTCTGTTTCTTTTCTTCTTTCTCTCAATATTCTAACTGTGATCGTATTGTAAACTGTAAGAAGTTTTACATAAATAAAAGTTTCAGTTTTGTTTTCTTTATTATTTTAAAAGAGAAGAGACAAAGTCTCTTGCTCTATTTTGTTCTGTTTCTCTTCTTCTTCCTCTCAATATTCTAACATTGTATCAGAGCTTATGTTGGTCTTGGAGCCTGTCCAAGCAAAAATCTTTCAATTTCATTCTTGTCTTCTCCAAAAGAGAAGAGACAAAGTCTCTTGCTCTGTTTCTTTTCGTCTTCCTCTCAATATTCTAACAGTGATCGTATTGTAAACTGTAACAAGTTTCACGTAAATAAATGTTTTAATTTCGTTCTCCTTATCTTCTTAAAACAGAAGAGACTTTGTCTCTTGCTCTGTTTTGTTATGTTTCTCTTGTTCTTCCTCTCAATATTCTAACATGGTATCAGAGCTTATGGTGGTCTGGGAACCTGTCCAAGCAAAAATATTTCAATTTTGTTCTTGTCTTCTCCAAAAGAGAAGACACAAAGTGTCTTGCTCTGTTTCTTTTCTTCTTCCTCTCAATATTCTAACAGTGATTGTATTGTAAACTGTAACAATTTTCACATAAATAAAAGTTTCAGTTTCATTCTCTTTATCTTCTTATAAGAGAAGAGACTTAGTCTCTTGCTCTGTTTTGTTATGTTTCTCTACTTCCTCCTCTCAATATTCTAACATGGTATCAGAGCTTATGTTGGTCTTGGAGCCTGTCCAAGCAAAAATATTTCAATTTCGTTCTTGTCTTCTCCAAAAGAGAAGAGACAAAGTCTCCTGCTCTGTTTCTTTTCTTCTTCCTCTCAATATTCTAACAGTGATCGTATTGTAAACTGTAACAAGTTTCACATAAATAAAAGTTTCAGTTTCGTTCTCTTTAGCTTCTTAAAAGAGAAGAGACTTTGTCTCTTGCTCGTTTTGTTCTGTTTCTCTTCTTCTTCCTCTCAATATTCTAACATGGTATCAGAGTTTATATTGGTCTTGGAGCCTGTCCAGGCAAAAATATTTCAATTTCGTTCTTTTCTTCTCTAAAAAACTTGCTCTTTTTCTTCCTCTCAATATTTTAACTGTGATCGTATTGTAAATTGTAACAAGTTTCACATAAATAAAAGTTTCAGTTTCGTTCTCTTTATCTTCTTAAAAGAGAAGAGACTTTGTCTCTTTCTCTGTTTTGTTATGTTTCTCTTTTTCTTCCTCTCAATATTCTAACATGGTATCAGAGCTTATGTTGGTCTTGGAACCTGTCCAGGCAAAAATAATTCAATTTCGCTCTTGTCTTCTCCAAAAGAGAAGACACAAAGTCTCTTGCTCTGTTTCTTTTCTTCTTCCTCTCAATATTCTAACAGTTATTGTATTGTAAATTGTAACAAGTTTCACATAAATAAAAGTTTCAGTTTCGTTCTCTTTGTCTTCTTAAAAGAGAAGAGACTTAGTCTCTTGCTCTGGTTTGTTCTGTTTCTCTTCTTCTTCCTCTCAATATTCTAACATGGTATCAGAGCTTATGTTGGTCTTGGAGCCTGTCCAAGCAAAAATATTTCAATTTCGTTCTTGTCTTCTCCAAAAGAGAAGAGACAAAGTCTCTTGTTCTGTTTTTTTTCTTCTTCCTCTCAATATTCTAACAATGATCGTATTGTAAACTGTAACAAGTTTCACATAAATAAAAGTTTCAGTTTCGTTCTCTTTATCTTCTTAAAAGAGAAGAGACTTTGTCTCTTGCTCTGTTTTGTTTTGTTTTTCTTCTTCCTCCTCTCAATATTCTAACATGGTATCAGAGCTTATGTTGGTCTTGGAGCATGTCCAAACAAAAAAGTAATAATAAGAAAACTTCGGCTGCAAGAAGAAGAGAAAGATGGAGACAACAAACCAACGGTGGGAAGAAGAAGAAGAATGAAAGAGGAAAATATGGTGGTACCATTAACCTTCACAAACAGAACCTTCAAGAAGAACGGCTCCAAAGGGAAGAATAAAAAAAAGGAAATCTTCTCAAAACGAAATGGAGTAAACAAGTGTGGATTTGGAGTTGTGAAACTTGTTCGAAGAAGACGTGAAGAAGATTCACGCACTGCACAAATGGGGAGGTTACACAGATAACCAAAGAAGAGACGTCACAGAGACGTGATGGTGATCAAAGAATGATACCAAGCAATTAAGGAGGAAGCTTACCTCATGAAAAAAAATGGAGCAGGAGCCGGTTGAAGAGGTAACCGAAGACAACGTGGAGGAGATTCACGCGTAAGACGTCATGGAGACGTAATGGTGATCAAATGGAAGACACCAAGCACTAAGGGAGGATGCTTACCTCAGGAAAAAAATGGAGCACTTTATGGTGATCTATGGGAGACACAAAGCACAAGCACTAAAGGATGATTCTTACCTTATAAAAAAATGGAGCATAAACCGGTTGATAAGATAACCGAAGAAGACGTGAAAACGTTTCACGCACGAGGCGTCATGGAGACGTGAGTCTGATGGTGTTCAAAGGGAGACACCAAGCAAAAAAAAAAGATCTGATCACCTAAGAGAGAAAAGGGAGAAGCAGACACTTGCAAAAGGGAAAGGGAATATCCAAGTGATGACAAGCCAAGGAAAGAAGATCATCAAAGAGGTGTTTCTAGTGTCGAACTTAGCAATAAATTTTTGAAGAGTTAATCAAAGGAAGAGACCAAGCAAGAAAGGAAGCTGAGTTCACGCATAGATTTGGTGAAAGGCCAAATTTGGTGATCAAAAGAACACCAAAAGGAAAAATCAGAATGTTCATTGAGAAGAGAGTGAGTGGAAGAAGGTTGCTAGAACAATTGGAGGAGCGTGACAGAAGATCACGAAGTACACGTGATGAAGTTCACTTGGAGAAAATTTAAAAGATATGTGAAGAAGGCTGGCAGGTTTAATGAACAAGACGGTGAACATTTCCATAAGCTTGTCGCTCAAATAATATGATGAGCATATGAGGCTTGAAGATGAAGAAGATATGCACATGTTGTGACATTTGGGTAAGAGAAAAGTCCAACCGAAAGAGTTGACGATTTGAGACACAAGATAGTTGAAGGTTTTAGACCATAACTCAATTAAGGGGACTGTTAGTTTGTAATTGAGTTTGGTTTTTTTATTAGATAAACAAGATAGTTTTAAATTATAATTATATTCTTACTAACGTTTTTCACTTGTTTGAGTGCTGACATTTGATATTGTATGAACTTGACAATCTGAAAATTGTTTAAAGTAATTAATTTTGTAACATTTTTAAAAAAAATCATATATCAAAATCCATAAGTACTAACCGATAATCTCTGATTGTTTAGAACTACTTCCCACTTCCATCTTACAATCCATAATAAATTTTTTTTATATCTGTTACAAACAATAATTTATCATGTTGTTAGTGGAAAACTTGTCAAATAAGATAACAAAAATCTTTGTTAAAAAAAATTCATAATAACTTAACAACTAAATTATAAGAAGTTTCGATCGGCCAGCTATCATGTTGTTAGTGATCGATCATATTTAAGTTTCTATCTTTCACTATTAGATTCATGATTATAATTTAAGTATACCAAAAATAATTAACTGTTAAAAGTAATTTTAAGAATAGTATTCTATAAATTCTATAAATAATGCAAAATTAATTTTAGTAAATCTACCTTTCTGATTACAAACTATTAGTTCCAAAGGTTTGATGCTATTAACATCTACTGTTAATTCCTCTCTAATACATTTATCACCAAAATTGTATGCTTTAGCAATAGACTGTTTAGTCATTTTTAAACTTTTTATAAAATAGCAGTTTTAATTCGATATTCTATTTATACTTAGAAAGAAATGCTAATAATGAACAGTCATCAATATGAAACAGTTGTAGTCAACCATCGTGACTATTTAGTGTCAGTTATATTAGTATAAACACCAAAATCGAACATATATATTATTAACCATATAGTTCTAATTAAAAAGCTATATACGCCGGTGCATATGCCACTACAAAAAAGGTGTGGTATTGCATCATTTATTTTCTATTTTTACATCAGTTTTAAATGATGTAAAAATAATTTGTATCACTTTAATGAATGATTTATATTTTGTTGATGCAAATAATTTGTATCAATTGGAATAAATATTTGTTTCAATTATTGAATTGATATTCATTTACATCACTTATAAAAAATGTTGCAAGTCTTACATCATTTTTACTAAATTGATATAAAATATTTGCATCATTTATCAAAACTAATATAAAATAATTATACTATTTTTAAAAGCATGATGTTAAAATCAATATTATAATAAATTTTATGAATTTTTTTTTCTATAGTACAATATTTAATTATTTATATTTTTAATCATATTTGTTTATATATTATATTAATATTTATAATATATTATTTCTACAATATTTAGATGGGCCCACAATTAGTTGTAATTCCCACTAAACTTAAGTAATGACAATTAAATAGGTTTAAGTATTTATAATAGATAGATCTCATTCACTCCCTAAGAAGTGGTCGATGTGGGATTGTTAAATCCTCTCCTTAACTACCAACCAAAGAAACAAAAATATATTGACAACAATAAAAACTAAGTAATTATATTAATTCATTAATTATTTCCTTGGCTTTTTGTTGACAATAAATAAATAAGTAGCTATATTAGAAATTACATGATGTAAATCAATTTACATAAGTGATTTTTAATTATAGCTAGTGTAAATTAACATCAGTTTTATCAATATAAATTTTGAATCATATTAAAAAGTAATTTCAATAAAAGTAATAGATTCATCAATTATCTAAATGATGTGAATCTATAATTTATATCAATTTTTAAAAAGTGATACAAAAGCATAAAGGTTAAATCAATTTTATTTAATTGATGTCAAATTAGTTTATTAAAACATCACTTTAATAACTGATGCTTAATTATATTTATTTGTTTCAGTTTTAAATAAGTAATTTAATGTAACATTACTTAATTTTATGATACAATTTAAGTGATATAATACACTCATTTTTTTGTAGTGTGCATGTTATGAGGAGTAATATACTTAACTCTTGGTAACACCTGTTCACATTCACGGTTATAGTGAAAAATCAGGGGTATATATTTATTAATAGTTTAAATTCATTTTTTATTTGTTCAAACCAAAAAATGATCCCTTCGTTTTGGTCTACAGTGATGAATACGGTGATGCATTCATTTGAAGTTAATATAGAAAGTGGCTCTAATCATGTTTATGAAGGTAAAATCAATGTTGAGGCTAAAATTATTCAAACAGAAAGAGAGATTGAGAAGTTGTTTTACACATTTACAATAGAAGAATTTATTAATGAAGAAGAAAACGCTATAAAAGAAGATTTGTATTACTCTTTGGTAATAGCTGGCGTGGATGCAGAAAATGCAGATGTAGTGATTTCAAATATGATTATATATATTGACATCATATATTGTTTTTACAGAAGGGTACAGTAGGAAAAATATCCTCAAGATTTCATTCAGTACTTTTGCATATTTGTTTGGGAGTGATTATGACATTCATGACAACCTACTATTTGAAGAATCTTTCGAAACTATAGAAGTGAAATTTCAACCAGCATCTAAGCAAGCAATAGAAGGCTTAAGTGTGTAACTATACAACGACGAACAATGTGGACTTCAGGAAAAGTGCGTAATATGTTTAAAATCATTTTTAAATGGATCTTAGATTGTGATTTTAGCATGTGGACATAAATTTGGAAAAAATGTATTGTAAGATGGTTAAATACAAGTAACCTTTGTCCAATATGTCGCTTCAAGTAGATTCTTTTTAAAATTGTATATTATACTTATCAGTTAATTTTTTATTTTCTTTAAATAGTTGATGGGTTACAAAACAGATAGAAGTTGAGGTTTTTATTCGTATTTTCATGTCCAATTCTTAATATATCCAAATATTGAATTAGAATTATTCAGTTGTTTTTTTATCTTATGCCTACAAACGAGAAAGACAACGGACTAACGAATTATACTTCTTTACTTAAACTGTTGGATCTTTTAACGGATTAATATTATAGTAGTATATTTTACAACAAAATGTGAACACTTTACTTAAGAATTAACAACGTACGTTAAATATAAGTACATTCGGTATGTCGGTCAAACCAAATCACTTTTAATATATTACGTAAATTGGCACAATTTTTGAAAGAAATATCTGATTACATATTAAAATGCATGAAATAAAGTGTTTTACAAACAAAAAGCAAATAGGATCATACTAATCAGCAATATATTATAGAAAAAACAACTAAAGGTTTTTTAAGGGGAAAAAAACTTAAAAATACTTCATCTATTTTTTATTTGGACGTTTAATACCTCGTCTTTTTTGGTTGGAAGAAAAATACATCATTTAATTAAAACGTGCGATTTAATACCTAAACTAATAAATCTTGTTAGTTTCATACCTACGATTTTTTGACAAAAATAAAATTCCATTTTTACCCTTCTTATATCAATTAATTATTAATTTTAAATGATATGATATTAACTTATAAGTTATTTGATTTAAAATTAATTTTATTTGAATTAAAATTAATTTTCTTTAATATTTATTTTTATTCAATTGTTTTTACAAAAATACAAATTTTGTTTAAACAATAAATTTATAAGATCTGAAGCACTTTCAAATTTCTTTCTTCAGAACCGTGCATGAAACAAAAACATAGAAATTTATGAATTCATGATTATATAAGTTTGTACAATTGATCAATGCCATCAACAACAGACCAACGGATTTATGAATATATTCAGTTATTTTTTAAAAAAATCAAATCGGAACAGTCATCTCCGCCGCATCACCGCCTTTCTTTTCCACATCTTCTTCTCTCAAAATCTCTTCAAGAAACTTCCTCTTAGATTCAGGAACCAACATAGTGAAAACAATCTCATGAAATGTAATAGCATCAACAACGAGTTCAAGAAACTTCCTCTTATAAATTAATTGTTTAAACAAAATTTGTATTTTTGTAAAAATAAAATTGAATAAAAATAAATATTAAATCAAATTAATTTTTAATTCAAATAAAATTAATTTTAAATCAAATAAACTTATAAATTAGCGTCATATCATTTAAAATTAATAACTAATTGATATAAGAAGGGTAAAAATGGAATTTTATTTTTGTCAAAAAATCGTAGGCATGAAACTAACAAAATTTATTAATTTAAGTATTAAATCACATGTTTTAATTAAATGATGTATTTTTCTTCCAACCAAAAAAGACGAGGTATTAAACGTCCAAATAAAAAATAGATGAGGTATTTTTAAGCTTTTTTCCGGGTTTTTTAAGAGTACGAATTGCAAACTATATTCATGATTCTATCTCCTCCCACAAAACAGCAAACGAAACAACATTAACAAATATTAAAAATATATAGTGCAGAACTATTATTAGATTCAAAAACCTTCCCCACGAATGCGCCTGGCAAATTGAATGTCTTTGGGCATGATAATGACTCTCATGGCATGTAGTGCACACAAATTCGTGTCCTCGAACATACCCACCAAATATGCTTCCGCTACCTCTTGGAGTGCAACTGTGCAAGCTTATCATGGTTCTGAAACCTGAGATCCTTATTATTTTTTTGGGTTATCTCGCGAACAAGACGTTGAAAAGGTATTTTACAAATCAGCAGTTCAGTACTTTTCTGGTACTTTTGTATCTCACGAAGTACAGCCGGTCCGGGACAGTAACGGTGAGCCCTCTTAACACCACCGTTGTACGGTACGCCAAGTTTCCTTGCGGCTTTGGTGGCGAGTTGTATCCTTGGACCTTTACCCCCGGTGGATATCCTTGCAGTTTACTTCGTTCGTGTCATTTTCACAAAAATTTTGAAGTGACAATGAGAACTTTTTGCAGTAATTAAATAGAATATAAATGCCTTTTGCCCAAAAAAAAATAAAAATAATGCTTAAATCGATATGCACAAAAATAGTAATAAATTACAATGTCTTTTAGTAACTATATGTAATTATATAATTTTCATTAGTAACTTATATATTGCTGCTAATCTTATAATGTATATATTTTATAATTAAAGTCTCCGTCTCTACACAAATGAGTCCGGGACAAAGGGAAAGCTATAACTTAACCATCTGTAATCAAGAAACTGAACAAATTTTTTGTAAACGACACAATTTTGACAACGACCAAGCTAATTGTAAAAGTTAAGTTAAAGATGATATTGTAAATATTTCTTTTATACATTTTGTAAGAAATATATAATTTGATGTCATAAATTATATTTATAGCAAACAAATAAACAATTACAAGATCTCATAAACCTAAATTTGTGTTGATTTATTAGTTGACTAAAAAATTTCCTCCTTTTATATTGAAGTGACGAATCGGAATCATTGTTTTCCTTCTAACAGATGAAATTTTATCTGGAAAGAATACCATTTAAAACGATTCATTTCACGATTACTACAATTAAACCGTCCAACACAAATAAAAAATATACAAGAGAGACATATAGCTTGAGAATTTTTTTTTATATCAGGACTTTGTAGTAATGTTAGTGCAGCTTCCAAATTTCGATGTATGCAACCCATATAAACAGTTTTTAAATAGAAAGCATCTTTATTACCACATTGAAAAGTCAAATCCAAAAACTCACAATGTATTCCATTTAACTCTTGGAAAAAAACTCTTGGTATTTTCATTAAACTTTTATATTTAAAATTAACTAAAAATGTAAATTAGATTCATCATTCCAAAAATCTTTTGTTAAATCAAGAATTAGAGGAATTTCTTGACTTTTAAAAGAATGAATGTTAGAAAATAATTTAGAATGTAAAAACTGTTGAGATTGAAATCTTAGTTGATTTTGTGTCATGACCAAAAAATAAAACAGTTCAAACAGACAAATATATATATATATATATATATATATATATATATATATATATATGTAATATTTCAAAAGATACGAATGTTCCAACCATCACAACTTTACAGTAAACAGTGGTACTTTTTCATAAATAATCGTTTTAATGAACAGTCACGACTTTTCAGAAAATATCCAAAAGATACGATTGAAAAAACACAACTGTTAGTCGCATTTTTTCAGATTGTTATTATTATATATATTATTTAAAGGAAGAACTAGCAAAACATTCATAATAATGTGTTTCTTAAACATTCATATTAGCTTTACTAAATACGAAAGTATATAATGCAAAACAGTTTCATTGTATCATCTTTGCATTGTAATCACTTACAATCTAATTAAATGAAAGCAGCTGTTTTAAAAAAAAAAAAAAAATCTAGATAACTTGGTTATGACTTTAGAGTAGTAGATCACAAGTAAGTCAACAAGTTCCGAATATAAAACTCTCCATAATCTAGATAGATTTAGTTTAATAGGGGGTTTAAAGACAATTGATGCTTTCTGATTCTTAAACAGTTGGTTATTTTTGGACGTGTATAACTTAACATGATTCCCATACCATGAGCATCCACCACAATGTTTTTGGAATTGTGGGTTTCTTATCAGATAGATATTAAATTACACTTTCTTTTAAGTATTCCGCCTTGGCAGAGTAAACAGTCCGCTATATACTCTTTTTGTCTTTGACTTTCGTTTAGCTCAGCACTAATACTCCAGTGCTTTTTTTTGGGCGATTTAGGTGAGTAGCCAATTTGGGTGAAGGTGTTAAGAATATAGCAGGCTAAGAGGGGAAATTAAGAGAGTAACTAAAGGGGTAGTAAAATTACAAGTCTAGGCCTAACATGGGCACACGCATTGCGAAGGTGGCAAGTGTGATAGGAAACGTGGCAACCTAGCAATTTAGGCGTAATAGTAACCAAGCGGTAATATTAAACTGTCTTATCACTAACATAACAAGATAGTAAGTGTATTAATAATTTGAAATCCAGTTTGCTTAACAGAGTTGTTCAGGATAGCGTGTCAATAAATAGAGTAGTACTGTCTCTTTCCATCTGCAGAGAAAAAAAAAACAGAAAGGAGAGTGATGCGAGATAGTAACAGCAGTTGGACAGTGAAAGCATCTAATCGAGGTGTGAAGGTAAGGTCTTTAAACCTGGGATTCTCATTGAATTGAAGTATTTATCATTTTGTGGGGTGGTTTTGGTTGCTTGGCCAGCTCAAAAAGCTAGTACTTTTCCATTTATGGGGGACCTATAAGAGCATGAAGTGAATATAAAACTATTATCATTTCCATAAAAACAGAGCATTAGTATTGGTCCATGTCTTTTTTAAGGTGGTCTTTTGTCTATATGTCCAGATCAGATCTAAATAAGTTTCCTATTTATGGTAGCCCTACACAAGAATTGAGGGATGTAATTACTACAAAGATGTGAAACTTAATGAAGTTTCTTCTTTTTTGTTACGCCTTCGGTTAGCCTCTAGAACTCTACTCGGTGTGGTACTTACTCAACTGTGTTGTTTATTTGTCTCACGTATCAGATGGCAGGGAAGGATCAAGTTCGTGCCGTCCTTGGTGAGTGGGTTAGGGTTGATGCAAATGCCTGGATCTTTGAACCTGAAGCACCACCGGGCAACAACTTTGTGCGTCTCCGTGATGGTATGACTTACAAAGAACTGGTGGCGAAAGTGAAGGAAAAACTTGTACTGCGGGCACATGAAGTAGTACTCAAGCTGGCCTATCAATTTCCGGGGTGGTTTGACCTTGATGAGGGCAACGGTTCATCACCACAGTACATAACAGACGACGAGGAGGTTGCGGTGTTCATACGTATGCGGCGTTATATAGAAGAAGTTGATCTCTGCGTGACTGTTGTTAAGAAGAACCCGTTCAAAGAGGCTACCCCACCGAGGTCTGACATGAATTGGATGCGATATAATTCACAAAACAGCGACGGGGAAAGCGATTCAGACTCTGAAGATATCTACTGGCATGAGTTTGCACTAGACGCAAGCTTAAACAAAACGTCACTGAAGCGAGTAGAGCCAGCAATAACAGAGAAGGAAGATATAGTCATGTTCTCTGTTCCAGCGACTACAGAACGTGGAGTAGTCTTTAAGGAGATAGGCGAGGGGACAACCAAGAAAGCTAAAATCTTGGGAGATCGGGAGAAAGGGAAAGCTATTGCTGACACAACTGAAGATGGAACAACAAGCGATAGTGATGACGATGCACTAAGTATTGTGCCATATTCACAACCTGACAACCCATTGCTGGTTGAATGTAGTCAAGCTTGGCCAGGAAATAAAAATGTTGGCTCACAAGATGCCGTCGCCAGACCTAACTCAGAACCTACTTCAACTGAGAGCACCAATGGTGGTGACGCTGAAACGGAAGTGAATTCTGTAACTATGTGGGGACGAGTTGAAGAAGCATTGCACACCATGCTAACAGACATTGGTGATGATCCGGCGTTGTTTTGTCGTGACGCGCCACCAGTATTCAATGATGGAAAAGGTGAAGGTAAAGGATATTTAACGAACTGTTAATATAACAGTAGAAACCAATGTAATGTATGTCTAAGCATTGAATACATTGTTCTCACTTTCCATTTTCTACGTTTTTATTTTCAGGCATTGACACAGCTTTGTCGGACATACAGTATGAGGGCGACAAGTTGTTTGTTGGGCGAGTTTTCAAATCGAAATCAGACTGCAAGATTAAACTTGCAATACACGCCATCAACAGAAAGTTCCATTTTCGTACCAGTCGATCGACCCCAAAGTTCATGGTTTTAAAGTGTGTGGGTAGGACGTGTCCCTGGCGTGTCTACGCGGTGAAACTAGATGCATCTGAACACTTTCAAGTTAGACAGGCAAAACAGAAGCATACGTGCACGGTTGATGAGCGAAGGTGTTACCATCGTTTGGCGACAACACAGGTTATAGGGGAGATAATGCAGAGTCATTTTGTTGGTATTAAACGAGGCCCAAATGCAGCTGGAATAAGGAAAATACTACTTGATGAGTACCACATCAACATATCGTACTGGAAAGCTTGGCGTGTAAGGGAGGTTGCAATGGAGCTGTCTTTGGGATCTATGGCTGGGAGCTACGCGCTACTACCGGCATATATTGGTCTCCTCCAACAAACCAACCCCGGTTCGCTATGTTACACGGAACATGATGAGGATCCCGATGGTGCAATGCGCTTCAAATACCAATTCATTGCATATGGGGCTTCCGTGAAAGGGTACCAGCACATGAGGAAGGTTGTTTTCGTGGACGGTACATCGATGAAGGCTCGTTATGGTGGTTGTCTTCTAACGGCCAGTTGCCAAGATGGTAATTTCCAAATATTTCCACTTGCCTATGCTATTGTTGACAGCGAGAACGATGCTGCGTGGGAATGGTTTTTTCGACGCCTATCTACGTTTGTTCATGACACAACCGAGTTAGTATTCATATCTGATCGTCATTCCAGTATTTATGCAGGCTTGAGGAAGGTAAATGGAAACCAATTCAACCTACTCCAAATACTGTTTGTCTTAAGTGCTAGCCATATATGTCTGAGCACTAACTGATTTGTTCGTTTTATGTTTTAAGGTTTATGTTGAGGCGCACCATTCCGCATGTACGGTTCACTTGTGGCGCAATGTTCGTCATCTTTACAAGCCTCAAACACTGGCTGGATTAATGTCTTCAGCTGCCAGAGCCTTTGTGATCGACGATTTTAATAAGAAGTTTCTTGAAATCCAACGAATTAACCCTGGCTGTGCTGCATATTTAGTTGACGTGGGTAAGTATATATTTGTGGTTTAGCCATTTCTGTTCTCCTATACCGTATAGAGATCTTCAGATTATGAGTGTCCTTGTACTTTACATTTTCGAACAGGTTTCTCACACTGGACTAGGGTTCACTCGGCGGGCAAAAGGTACAATATAATGGATAGTAACATTGCTGAGTCATGGAACCAAGTGTTGAAGGAAGCGAGAGAGTATCCTCTCATATGTATGCTAGAGTATATTAGGACGACAGTGATGGAGTGGTTTGCTGTTAGAAGAGCTCGGGCAGCTCGGTCTGTTTCTGTGATAGGTCCAAAGGTTCGAGAAATTGTGGAGAAGAATTTTGAGAGTGCCATGTCCATGGCGGTGAGGCCAATAAGCGACTTTGAGTTCCAAGTGCAGATTAAGAGTGGGGAATGTTTCACGGTGAAATTGGTTGATGGAACCTGTTCTTGTAATGAATTTCAGTGCTTTAGCATACCGTGTCCGCATGTCATCGCCGCAGCCAATCGTATTGGTGTCTCCATTGATACATTTGTTGACGTCGCCTACTTTGAGGAGACGCTAAGACACTCGTACGAAGAAAAGATCTATCCTATCCCATCCGTTGGGGGAAGCTCGAACGTGGAGACCGCTTCAGGGACCAGAGGTGACATGAACCCACCGTTTACAAGGCGTCCGCCTGGAAGGCCCAAGAAAGTGAGGATATTGTCTCGTGGGGAGTTTAAGGTGAGACCTGCTCTGTTTTGGTATTGAATGCTAAGATCTTGTTTTATTCTTTGTCCACTAATCTGATATTTGTAAATTGCTGTGATAGCGACCACGTCCTGCGTCAAATAGGAGATGCTCTCGTTGTTGTCGTACTGGACACAACAAAGCTTCTTGCAAAAACGCTATCTAAGTAAGTCGGTTCAGCCTCGGGGGTCGGTGAAGATGTTCCGTATGGTTCTGTTTTTTGGAGTGGGCAAGTAAATAATGGAATAAGACAGAGCAGGGAATGTAGATAGTATCGGTGATTGGGGGCAACTTTTGGCTCGATATACCAGGGTATATTCAACTCTAGTATATACCCTCGTATATTGAGTATTATGTACCCAAACGATGTATGGTCTCGGTGAATGGTGGCTCTTTTGGATCCATAATACGCTGGTATAGTCAAGTATGGTTTATACCACTGTATTATGAATTGTATGTCCTCCAACGTACTTATCAAATTACTCCCTGTGGTTGTGTAGATGTTGATGTGTAGATATTGGTCTAGTGCCCTAAAACACCATGTGTTCTTCCCTTTGTAATATAAATGAAAACCCCCATGAGGTTTGATGACCTATACCGTTTTGTTTTATGTTCTAATATGTACACCTTTTATAAGGAAGTCGGTTGGGTCAACAAACACTATACCCTATATCACATAATCTTAACCGAGACAAAGAAATCGTAAACATAGAACTGTGGAGCAAGTAACGCAAACTTGATACATTTGGGTGTCGGATCGAAAGGGGGTGTCATTACAGAGTCACTTGTTTAGAAGTACTTTAGAGAGCTAACATGTCAGATCAATTAAAACTATACCCTACATACCAATTAGGGAACCCAGCCAAATCTAAACACACATCCAGACCAAATAGAACTAGACTAATCTTATGACATTTGGGCATAATCCGCAAGGGACTGCTACCGCAGAGTCACTTTGTAATAGTACGTTAGAGAGCTAACATGTCGTAATGTTGAAATTTATACCCTACATAACAATTAGGGAACCCAAAACAAATAGAAATAGACTAAACTTATGATAGTTGGGCATAATCCGAAAGGGACTGTCACCGCAGTGTTACTTGCTTTATAGTACGTTAGACAGCAAAATTTTCGTATTGCTTAAAACTATACCCTACATAACAATTACGGAACCCAAACCAAATAGCAATATACATCTCGTTAAGTTAAATACACATATAGGAGTTAACTTCACTTACTAGTTGCGCTATTCGTGTGTAGACATGGGGAAAAAAAAAGGGAAAGGAATTAAACCAAATGGAATAGAAAGACCGTCAGGCAGGATACAAGTTAGGTCGCCAATGTTCGACGACCGACAACGACAGCAATCCAGATGTGTTCTTAAAAGTAATACAATAATACCCGAGGACAAACAGACAAGGGTTGGGTTAAGATAATGAGTTCTCTAAGAATATAAAGCAGTTGGCGAGAAAGTTTCAAAGGCTCCAACAGCATATTGCTTCGCAGCAATTTCCACCTTCTCGACATCAAGTTTTCTGTAATAGGTGGCTAGCGAAGACACTGCGTGAAGCTCGAGTAGTACCAGCGACGCAATCCCAACTAAGGCTGCAATGAAAACAGACTAATGTATCAGTTATAGTGTGCTGAAAATTATTAACTAACAAAAAGCGAGTTTGAATGCAACATTACCCCTAGAGGAACAATGGAAAGGTAAGGAAGGCCGTAGAATAGCCATACGATCAAGTCCTATGTTTTGCGTCTCATCATTCACCACGAATTTCCTGATTAGGTAAGGGAGCATAACAGCAATGTGTTCGACGTAGGTGTTGATTTGCGTGTCACTTAAACAAGATCTATTGCAGTCGAGGACAAGAACCTGCCACGCTTTCAAATCAATTACCAGAGCTATCCAGTGTTGCCGCTCAATCTGCATGGGTGCGTATAGGATGTCCACATCCAATAGCCATTGTGGCCGCGAAACGAAAGGCACGGACGACAAGGTAGAGAAGATAAAGTTTTCCTTATCAGAAGATTTAACAAAACGATTGTATTGGCTGTATAGCACCGACAGGAACGAAGCCGGTAAGAAATCAAAACGTGGATTAGACGAGGCATCACGTCGAGCTTGTATGAATCTAATCAGCAAATCAGCTCCCTGTGTTTAAACACAAGAGGAGTTGCATCAGCTGGATTTAACGCATTACTCATACCAAAATATTAATTCTTAAACCGTAAATTAGATGTACCAGCTCATCTAGAAAAGCAGAGGAAGCGTAGATGTTAAGAAACTCCGTGTTGTCCACGAAGATGCCACACGATAATTCATAAGTCCTGTAGGCGTGGCAACAACGCTATCTTATAAACGGGAAAATAAGGTATTCACAAAATAACAGTAATACCAAAAAGGACTCACCTGGCCCTCTCCATTGTCGTAAGAAACCCTGTAACCCGTTTCTCGTCTGGTGGGGTAAAAGCATCAAAACCACCCACTAAAGTCATAGGTGGTGACAATTTCATGACCTGGGAAGGGTTTTCAGTTGATGACTGTTGTGTACTCCTTGTCCGTTTTTTGCTCTTCTGTTTTCTTTCCCCAACTTCTGCAGTTGAATCATGCTCATCTACCCCTTCCTTTGTGACCGTGATCGGGTCAAGTTTAACGCTACTACGGGAGCGCAAACCTCTGCGAGTTGGCAAGGCTGCTTGTTTAACCGCAGACTTACACTTCCTGGATGAACGTCTGGGTCCACCAGTGAAAGCGTCTTGCGTTAGATCAACTATGGCCTCTGGATCAATTCTTCCCACATGGTCACTCGGCATATCAGGACTTGGTTCCTACAACATAAGTACTTAAGCATGAATTGCTAACTAACACGGTTCGAAACACTATTTAGATTAGAGCAATAGTCAGCCTTACATTGACATTCGCCGACTCGACCTCGTTATCCAGTTGTGTTAGCCCTATGGAGAATGTAGGAGGGACAAAGTCGGAGATGGTTGGCTCAGGCACAGTGGGGGCTTTCGACTGGCCTTCACTTTCGTTTTCAGCCTGAGGCACGTATATTAAATGAGGTTAGTCATCAAACAGTAAACGGTTGTACTCTGAAACGAGTTAAAGTCCTAGAAGCCTACGTGGTCAACACGATTCGCGGTTGCATTCATGTAGCTACCACCGCCTATGGGTTCAGTTGTATCCTGCGTATCGAAGTCAGAAGATAAACATCAACATTGGCTATTGTTAAGCTTTTTTCCATAAACATATTTGATGAGTCACAGTGGAAACCGTCATATCGTGTACAAATACAAATAGGTGTTAGTATACTTACATTTTTCTCAAAACCAGCTCCAACTGCCCCCTTCGATGCAGCAGGGGTCGTGCTGTTACCTTCTTTGATGAGCTTGGCCATTCTGATTTCAAACTTTGAAATTTCAGATGTGAAAAAAGTCTGCAGTTCGTCCTTGTTCTTCTGTTGGACCCGCAACAAACGTTGTTCAACAGCGCTTGCTGCTTTGTCGATCATTTTAGACACATCTTCAGGGAAACACCTATTGGAGTTGGCAAATTCTTTACCATTGTTCCCTGTTGCGTTTCTTGGATGTTCATCTGTGCAGATATTGGTATCAATGTCATCATCATCTTTTAGAGATCCCTCATCGTCAATGTCATGGATAGCTGCAACATCGACACCACCACTCCAGCTGTTGTGTTCGAAAGGATGATCATCTAATAAAAGTTCCACCAGACAGGAGACTTCTTCATCATCCTCCTCGTCGGAGAAACTGAGTCCAACATCTCCTAACACCGAACCACTCAATAACGAACAAACTCGGGCCTAACAAGCAGATATAAACGGATATATAAATTCGCTGGGAAAAATTGCGCGGAAACTAGATTAGTGCATACACGAATCGTACCTGGCCTGTTTGATCAACTAGACGGGCTGTTTGGACATTGATAGTCAAACTCCTCGCCACAACATACTGAATCACATCTTCTACGGGAGTGGTTGGGTCGTGAATGTTAATACCCAAAGCAGGTCCTTGAATAATAGACGGACAACACGCAACCGTAACTAACACTAATGCGTGAGAGAACCCTTGGATGGCACATGTCTCTTGTGCTAACTGCTTCACTGTCCTTGCTTTAGCACTCGTCACAGTCTTCAGAAATGAGTCTCGACCCCATGGATACTTCAAGAAGGCATCAATATCTCCAACCATCTCCACATGCACCGGACTTATATTAGTATTCCCACAGGTAGGGCACAAGATGCCATCCACTAAAAGCAACAGAGCAAGCCTGAATCTGGTATCCGCGTCTTTGTATTTCTTTCCCAACAACAGCTTCTGTAAAATCCAAGTTACAGTGGGTTTAGGCTCACTGCCAAAAAGGGATTTCCACATGGGTGATGCTGGACCGGATCCTTTCTTCACAGCTTTTCCTTTTCTCTTGTTCAGCTTGAATCCCTCTTTCGAACAGTTCAACCCAGTGACCAAGGCGAAATCTTCTATCGCATACCTTATAGGTTTCCCCGCAAACACCCACCACAATTCATACTTTTTAGTGGTGACAAGCTGTCTTGCCAATAGGTAATGCACGAACATGACAGAAAACGTGTGGTTGCCCATTCCCATCAGACGCCCAAATTGGCTACTCGCAAGTTTTCCCAGATGCTCATCGTCTAACGCCTTTTTGATATTTTCAATCCAGCGCAAATTGAAATAGTTATTGACGCGGTTTCTTCCAGTAGGCTCACAACCACTTAGAAAGAGACGTTGAGGTAAGCGACTTTCATCCATTGCTATTTGAACCTGTAACACGATGAAAGCAGCGTTAGACATCAATATAACGATGTCATCAAGACATCAATATAACCACCGCTGGAATATCTATCAATAACCGAGTACAATTTTCCTCAGCTAACACATAACAGGCATATATCTCATAGATATGGCTACCTAAAGCACGCTAAATTTAAACTTACAGCAACAAAGCCGTGGTAAATATCATCTTACAGCCACAAAGCACATCCTCAAATTTAAAAGTTAAAAAAATGGGAACGAAGAACTCGCACTAATAATGAACTGCGGAGTTTCGAAATCGAGTATCCCTTACTTGTAATTATCAGAAGGTGACACCTAAATCTGCAAACCCAGTGAAACTGAACCAACGTCGATGGTAAACACTCAGCGACGAATTGAGGATTAACCGGCTGTCAATCCGGAGCTAGTACACCGCCGGTAAGCTTGATTGTCACCCCTTAAATCGCTTTAATCTTCTCTCGGTGTTTGTGGGAACCAAAAAATATCCTTATCGCCGGTGAGCGGAAGCGGCGGAGAACAAAGAAAATGTAGAAATTTTTTTAACCTAACTGTTATGTCTATGGCCTGGGCGGGATAGTAAGGAACTGATGGGATGGTGACAACTTTTCGTCTTCTGCGAGGGGCAAGTAGGCACCTGTTCATCATGCACCAGGGATAGTAATGTAAATAATACAGAAAATATACACAATAATACCTTCCCATGGTCATAGTGGTTACTGAGTTAATTTTAATTTTATTTTGAGTCATTGCTGCCAATTCCCCCTTTTTTTTTTGTAAAATAAAAATGGCAAGCAAATAGTTTATGAAAAAACACTTCCCCGGTCATTATGAGTTTTGCTAGTTCTTCCTTGATTTAAAGCTAATATGAATGTTTAAGAAACACATCCATGGTCATCTTTTCATACTTAATTTAAACCTTCAATTAAATACATATTAATTTAAACTCATCATCCATATAGAATAATATTCAATATGCTATAAAATAATTCACCAATTGAGAAGCATATGAAAATTATATTAATTTCTTATTTTAATTTCCTTATTTTTCTTATATAATGTTAATTACTAATTTTAACACATAAAACTTTGTATACTTTAATCACTTTGTAGTATAAATTTCTTTTTACATGTTTACAATAAAAAAATTAATTTCAATTAAATTGCATATGTTTTTCTTATTAGTTGAGCATATTTTCCTTATTAGTTGCACATGTTTTCTATTAAAATTAGTAACTTAATAGACTATTTTCTATTAGAATAGTAATTTAATATTTTTTTTAATACTTTTTCAAAAATATTAATTGTACTCTTTATATCTTAAATACTTTTTAATTTTTCATAAAATTAGATAAAAAAAATAAAGCAAATTAAATTAGAGATCAACACCGTCGGCCAAATCTGGCACCGGAATGTTCTCCCGTTATTAGGACATGTTTCGAGACCTGAGTGCCACTTCCTCATTTAAGAGTACATGAAGAACGGAAGTTTGGAAGATATAATGACCGATGTGTTAGCTGGACAGAAAGAGCTAATGAAATACTATTTCCTATAATTTTAACATTACTTTTCATTTTTATATACTTTTCAAAAATATTAACTGTTATCTTTTTATCTTAAATACTTTTTACTTTTTCATATAGTTTTAAAATAGATTTTTTTCACATGTGTCAAAATAGTATTGATATACTTTGAAAACTAAGTTTTGTATCATATAAATGAAAAGGTATATGACTGATTGAAGGTTAGAGATGTTAGTTAGTCAAATATAATTTTTTTTTGGGGATTATTTTTGTCAAAATCGCTTAGAATTAAGTCAATTTAACGATTCTAATAGCATCTGGATCGGTTTGATTAAATTCGATCCGGTTTAATTAAATTCGATCCGGTATAAATTTCGTTTCGGTTCATAAGATAGAGTAGTGACTAGTATTGTTGGAAAGAGAGAGAATAATAGAACAGAACAGTGATGAATTCAGCGTTTCGAAACGTTCACTTGACTGCGTCTCGTTTGATAAACCCTAACCCCTTTTCTTCTTCGATTCTCCATTTCCTTCCTCTCTTCTCCGGCGACGCTGCTCCTCGGCGTTCCAATCCCCTCCGGCATCGAATCGTAGTTTCCCCTTTCTGCTCCACTTCCTCTTCTTCTTCTTCCTACATTCCTATGGCGGGAGGAGATGATCAGGTGCCTGCTTCTCAGTTGCTTGAGAAACAGTTCGAGAGCTTCCGTGTTCAGTTGGAAGAATCTGCAGCTTTGAGGGAGCAGATTCGTGCTGTGGTTATGGAGATTGAGTCCGCTACGAGGCTAATCCAAGCTAATCTCCTTCTCGTTCATCAGTCTCGACCTATTCCTGGTAAATCATTAGTCTTTGGCTCTCTTGTATTTGAAAAAAGGTTAAAAATTGCATCTTTTTGTACTTGTTCTTGATGAAAGAACGAGTATTTGAGTCACACATGACCTTTTTGTTCTTTAAGAAGTTGCTTCAAACATTGGTTGTTACTTATAAGAATGCTTATGTTTTTGTGGATGGATTCAGAGGTTATCGAGAAATCTAAGGAAAAGATCAATGATTTGAAGAAGTTTTACGGCCGGCTTGCTGAGATTCTTCGGGAGTGTCCTGGACAGTACTATAGGTAAATTTTGATAGCCAGATGTAGTAAGTTTTTTTTTTGTATTTGCAATGCAATGGTTTAGTGATTAAAAAGGTTTTGTAATTTAGGTACCATGGAGACTGGAGAAGTGAAACACAAGCAGTGGTCTCCCAGCTTGCTTTTATGCACTGGCTTGAAACTGGTACTCTTCTTGTGCATACGGAAGCTGAAGAAAAACTTGGGTGTATGTCTCTGGATCTCAGTTTCACTCTTTTTTTTCTTGCTTCCGATATATACCATGGCCTAGTTGTTGTATAAAGAACAGAACCTGATTCTTGCTGGTTCTCTCACAGACTTTAGAAAAAGCACATAATAATGAACGAGTCTACTTTTCTGAATAATCAGATTCAGTTTGCCACTAGTCTTCTTCTCTTTCACAGTTAATTGACTCTCTTATGATCCCTTATCAGTTTGTTAATTTGTCTACCTTGGTCTTGCTCTTTTGTAATTGATTTTATCCTAAGGCTTTGTTTCAGCCTGCATTTTATCCATTTTAGTGTCAATCATTTTGCTAAAACTTGGATCTTTCACCTCAATTGAGTGATTTATTACTGTTTTCCACAAACTCAGTTAGGATGGATAATGATGCGAAGGTTGAATTTGCATAATGTTGCTTGGTGTAGAATAGTAGACATTCTCCAAAGTGTTGTTTTTGTTTCAAATCTGGAATTCTAATTTTGCCAAAATACTTTTCCCTTTTGATGAAACTAAGCCGAATGTTTCTTCTAATTCCACTTCATTGTATTTCAGTGAACAGTTTGGAGTTTGGACTGGAGACTGAAGATTATCTGACTGGTATGTTTCTGAGAAAGAACTTTCTAATTCTATAGATCAAATAAGCCCCTTACCATATTATGAAAATCGCAATATTACTTGCAATATTTTGATCTTCCGCTATTTTTGAACACTTTTGCAGGAATCTGTTTCATGTCAAACGACTTGGTATGATCAAATTTCCATCCCTAATTCTTACTGTCCATCTTATCCCTCTTAGCATCTCACTCGATAGTAAATCATATTTTCTTGGGTGTGATGCAATGTTTTGAACAGCCTAGGTACGTGGTTAATCGAGTGACAGCAGGAGACTACGACTGCCCTAGAAAGGTGATGAATTTCTTGACGGATCTTCACGCAGCCTTCCGTATGCTGAATCTCAGGAACGATTTTCTGCGCAAGAAATTCGACAGTAAGTCATATAAAAACCTCTCTGACTGCTCTTTTCTCCATTTGCATTAACGAGTGTGTATAACATAAAACATTTTGATCGTATAAATTTTGAACTGTGTGACTGACACAGGTATGAAATATGATCTAAGAAGAGTGGAAGAAGTTTACTACGATGTCAAGATCCGAGGTTTAATATCCGGTGGAGATCTTCCTGGCGTCCAAGGAACCCAAGGCCAATCTTAATAAGTCTTGATCTAAGCTCCAGCAATGAAAAAAACGGCAAGAAGTGTTGTAGTTCCCTGAAAACGACACGTTTTTGTTTTCTTTTTTTGTCACTCACCTTAACTTCTGAGTTGTGTGGGCCTATTGAGTAAACAAACCAGAAGCCCATGTTTTATTCGTTTAGAATGAACGTTAGAGAGTCGAGTCACTAAACGGCGTGAAAAGAATCGCAACTTTTGCCGTTATCCGAGTCAGCTGCGGAGGACCCATTGTTCAATATAACAGTAGGTGTGTTTTGATGAGTAGCATCTGTCATCGTTGCGGACTTGAAACGCACGTTAAATTAAACATTAGAGACGGTGATGCCTCTTACGTCATTATTTTGGATTTCAAAACTAAAAATAAATCAGCTTTTGGAATCCGGGGCAACAATAACAAATCACATAAAACAAAAAGAATAAAGAAATAATCTTTCAAGTCCAAAACAACAACAACAGTCGTCGCCATTAACCTCCTCCGTCAGCCAGTGTGTTCTTCTTCTTCTCCTCTCGAAGTCTCTGTTTGGTACCTTTTTTTTTTTTTTTTTAAAGCTGTTTATGTTTCTCTGACATTGTTTTTACTCTTTATCCCATATCTACATTGGAGATGTTTTCTTAAAAAAGTTCAGATTTTTTTTTTTTTTTTTGTTTGAAATAGATCGTAATGTGTATGTATAATCTCGTTCGATATATTTTTTTCTTTATCTCGGATTGTTCTAATCTCCAGGTGTGTTCGTTTAAGGAAGATAAGCTAATTTAAGCACAGGAGCTAGATTTTTTTTTTATTTTTATTTAATTTGTGGTGTATCACTCTGGCCCACTTTATACTACGTCGTATTTGCATTTGATTGGGTGATTTGTGTACTAAAAACAATAGTATTGTATAGTATACGCTTTCTCTGTAGCTCTGAAAGTTTTGATTTTTCTTTTTGGGTTTTTATTTTATGGAACTATCTAAATCTATCTTCTTCTGAGATCATCCGACATAAGTATATATTTTGTTTTCTTCTTTATAACCTGTATATTATTTGCCTGACTTTAGAATGTCTGTCCTTTGCTCTTCTCTAAGTAGATTTATGGAGTATTATTTTATTTATGCTTTTTTTTTTTTCTAGACTACAGAGGCAAAGTCATGTTCATTGTTGACTTGTATGAATGTATGATGAATGAATCTATTAACTGGGGAACACATGCCTGATTGATTTTTTTCTTTTTTTTCTTTTTTATCAATTGAGAAATGAGGTCCAGTTTTTGTGAATCTAGCATGTAAGTTAAGATTGGGTTTTATGGGCAACGTTGTTGTCTGGTTCTGTTCAATTATTTTGACGTGCCTTTTAATTTATAGTAGTGAACTTGACTTGAAACATTGTGGACTTTTAGGATGGACAAGACTCCCGGTTTTCCTGCTTCTGGATTCAAGTGTGACACTGTGAGATTTTTTTTTGTTTGCTTCTTCTTCTTCTTCTTCTTCACTTGTGTTCCTTTGTTTTTGGTTGTATATTTGGATGAATTCTCCTTATGATTTGTACTTAAAATCTTTTTCTTTTTTATTGATAGGTTGATGAGAGTGTTTGCCATTCAAGCGAGTATAATAAAATGAGTGACATGAAGCGTTTTCTAATGGAACCTACACATGATCACAATACCGGGGTAGACAGTTTCTTAGGTCTCGGTATGGAGACTATGGGCTTAAGCTCCACCATGGATGACTTTTCTCATGGATTTGACTTTAGTTTTCTCCCAGATTATGGTAAGTGAGTCAATTATGCTGAATGCTTTGTTACAGTTTCTAAATCGGAGAGTATCGTTAATGCTAGAGTTCTCTTTAATTTACTTTGTTTATAAGGTGGACTAGACTCTTGTACCACTCAAGATGTGGAAGCTGGTTTAAAGTTTGAAGTATGTGTTCTCTCTCTTTTATGTTCTCTATCACATGGTTTCTTTCTTGGTCATTCTTTATATGAAGTTTCTTATCATCTTCTAGATTCTTGATGGCTTTCTTGATGAAGTTGAAGAAGTGGAAGATATCTACGCCTCACATGATCTTTCTTCTACTAGTAACCATATCCTTCCAGGTAAATTTATGTACGTGAGATTCTATCATCCTAGTGCATCTCTGAGCAATATATGGTTTACAATCCAAACTACATAACTTTCTTTGCAGAAACTGAAGTTAAGAAGAAAGTATCTGAATTAGAAGATGGTGTCCCCTATGGTAATATGAGCTTCCATTCAGAAACTTATTCTCCTGGACTAAGTGGAAGCACCGGACTCTCAGAGTGGTCAAAAGAAACCATTCGACATGCTGAACACCAGAATGTATCCAGCGAAAAACTTAAAGATAATTTGGATTCAAATGAGTCAGAAGATGACCAGAAACCATTATCCACTTTTATAGGCTCTTGGGTTAAACGAGGCAGGAATCGGAGGAAGAATTTACCCAACACCGCTTATAGAAGGTAATAGTTCAGTGATTAAAGTCTTACTCTGAATATATATAATCACACACATCAGATTTCCTAGTGAAGCTCTCATTTTTAAATTTTAATATTGCAGATTAGATTCTTCTGGTGAAAGAATGTCTTGTGTGTCTTATGACTTTAGGCCCCGGAAAGGACCAATGAAGAAATACATTCATACTTCAACGGTTTGTCTTACTCGTTTAAGACTACAGAGTTTTTTCCCATTTTTTTCTTCTAATTTATGTAAACCAAATCCTATTTGATATCACAGGAGAATACATTTCCGGATGATCAACTAACTTCATCTGAAAGTGAGGATGACGTTTCTGTAAGAAAGACATCCAGAACCAGAAGTGACAGGAGAAAGCATCAGAGAATGTGGACGGTTGATGAAGTTATGACGTTGGTTAATGGTATTTCTCACTTTGGTGTTGGCAAATGGACTGATATAAAGAACAACTTCTTTCAATCTGCAACGCACCGCACACCCGTCGATATCAGAGTACTGCACCGTTCACCTTAATATCAAACTCATCATTTAGTACTGCTTGGTGTCTCAGTTTTTCTTCTCCTTGAACCTATGCAGGACAAATGGCGTAATCTACTAAAAGCAAGTTATAATACTGGAGAGGTTTGTTTTTTCTCTTCCTTTGTCAACAAAAATAAATCATATTATGAGAAATCCTCTGTAACACAACTTTGAAATATACAGGCTGAAGAAAGACGAAAGTCATTGTCTCGCCCTATGCCGAAGGATATTCTACATCGTGTAAGAGAACTTGCATCACGTCATCCATCTCCGTTCTCCAGATCATCGTGTTTGGTTTATGATTCCTCAAGAAACCAAAGCACTTCAAAGAAGAAGAAGAAGAAGAAGAGAAGTTGATATAGAGAAAGTCTAGAGAAGCTGTAGAGATACTAAACTACACCCGATTTTTATCTGTCTTGGAAAGTAAAAGTTCTCTTTAGGATATCATCAGTATTATCTGCAACATCTAAGTTGTTCCATGTGAAGTTTCTGTTACTGAAACCGAGAACGACTTCGATTCAGAAATGTTTTTGCTTACTTCATTTATATTCCCCATCCTCCAATGTGAATAAACTAACGAACAGCAGCTACACAATCCACTATTTTTGTCTGAAACTACATGGTCAGTCACTCACACACACCTGTTTCTTGCAGTGTCTATGTAACTGTTTCATGTAGCTTCTCATCTGTGAAAGAACAGATGGGAAACAAGTAAAAGATTTGAGTGATTAGCTTTAACATTTGATGTAATTGATTAACCTTCAAAAGTTGAGTGTGTATATTGACATCAAATAATGTATTTGATTAGTATAGTTGTATGTATTAGAAATTTCCAATAATGTAATATAACACACACAAAATAGAATACTATTAAAAGGTTTAGGATGCTAATAATAAAAAGTACACATATGAAACAAATGTCCGAGTCTGATAGGTCAATTTCGACATGTTCAATGGCCAAGATAAGATGATGATTAAAAATATATTTTTTTCCTACACTCCATGAAAAAGGGAGAAGAAAGAGAAGTATAGAGATAACATCATAAGAGTTGCACATGCACGCAATAAATTCTAAAGTCAGAAGAAGCCAGCTTAGTTCAGAGTGGCAGTCCTTGTTAATTTACTTGACAGACCAGAACCAACTTCAAAACACACACACAACACAAACATAACAGATAGATAGATCTGAGAGAGACATTTTTAGAAGAGAAATGGTGTAAGAATGAGGATCTCTTACTCAATTGAAGGGAACATTTTTGTGAATCCTTAGGGGGATGAATCCTAATCAATGATACTCGTTTCTCTTCTATAATGGACCCTCCAACATTGACACTTCTCCATCTATGTACCCCTCCTAGAGACAATAAGCCTTTCACCATCCCTATCTCAACTTTGTGAACCACATTCTTCCCCGCGTACTTTAACTGCACTATCTATGCGCTTTTGATTGGTAAAAGGTTAAAAGCTCACATGTAAAAGCTAGGCTACCTAATTATACTGCTAATGCTGATCATACTTACTTAGCTAACATCATCGTAGGTTTCTACATTAGTCCATGTGTAGATAGTTCAAAAAGTCACCTGAGCTAGAGCAATGAGCTGTTTAGAACCAACATAACTCTAGGAAAAGTGAAGAGATCTGGAGGCTGAGCATTTCTGCAGATCAAACTGAAAGTGCCCATGCATGAATCATTAACCAATATCACACTATCTCCAATCAGATTTAGACCCATCCCTGGACCCTGTTCCTTCAGATCTTATCTCCTCTCTATCTCTATTCATCTTGTCTTGTGGGGTCTTAATTCCCCGTGAAACTTCAAGAACTCTGACACCAATGTGAACTAGGCAATTTTTTTAATCACATCTAACCATAGAGTATATGTTCGTACAGTTTCAGCAATGCAACTCTATCAACACAAGTAACAGAACCGCACGGTTGAATAAAGTACTGTATCATTTAAATTTGCCCCATCTCACCCCCTTGGCTAACTGTCATGTCCCAACATTTAATGGGGACCTCTGATATTTCTACTTCGGCATATATATATAGACTTGTCCTTCACCTTGTACTATTCATCAAAAAACATATTATTTCATCAAAAACGTTCTATCTATCAATCTTATACTAGATACTAATCTTCTCCTCCTACTAAAATGAAGAGCAAGTTCATTAAGTCCTGTGAAAAGAAACTGAAAAAGATGACAAGCAAAGTCATAATACCTTGTACGTCTTGCGAGGGATGCTACGAGAAAATTTGCTGGGCATTCAAGAAGGAAGCTGAGGTGACACCAAAAGATGTCCCTAAGGGACACTTGGTTGTATATGTGGGTGAGGAGTACAGGAGGTTTGTGATAAAGATCACCTTGCTTGAACACCCACTCTTCCGAGCATTGCTGGATCAAGCAGAAGATGCTTACGGTTTCAGTGCAGACTCCAGACTATGGATTCCATGCAATGAGAGTACCTTCCTCAATGTTGTCCGTTGCGCTGGTGCTCCCCAGCATCAGAATAACTGCATATGTATCTAGGAAGGTTCTTGTACAGGGAACTCAAGACAGTCATTGATTTCTCTGGCTCCACGTTTACAAAAAGAATATTGTTTAATGCTAAGCTATCAGGGTACACTAATAATGTAAGACTTTTTGTATTAAATGTGTCTTTAAATTCAGTGGGGAACGAATCTATACTAGTATTTTTGCAGCACTTTTTGCTCAAAAATACTTTTTGGAAAGTTTTTACATTTAATACATTGACTTTAATATTAGTTACCAAAACTTCAAAATTAATTATAGGTAAGATTTAAAAAAATAAGGAAATCTTTCTACCTCAATCAAACATAAATATATGATTCCTTTTCATTTTTATTTGAATTTATATTTAAATTATCTTGAATTATTCTATAATACTTTTAGTTAATAAAAATTGTGATTTTTTCATGCATATGATGTAATAAAATTTTTTAAAAATGGACATATATTACTCAATAGATGAATAAAAAATACGGGTACAATATCCCACATCGTATAAAAAAATTGGACAATGATTGAGAGTCATACTATAAAAGAGACCAAAATGATTCCAAATACAAATGAGTAGAAAGCTTGATTTATGAGGCATTCAAACTTTAAAAAAATTTATTTGGTTTAGTCCAGTTCTTTATTTAAGAGATTTTTAAAAGGTTAAATATGAAAAATATTTAAAACTTTTTAAAAGTTAAATATGATAAATATTATAGCGTAGATACACAATAAATATTAAAAATTAAGATGATATAGTGTGAGTTAAAATATCTCGGGACGGGGTTATATAGCGAGACGAATTTTATTGATATTTATATAAATTAAAAAAATATCATTATTTTGGTGTTACAGAGGTAAAACATCATTTCATTATTTTGTTAATATTGTCGGTATCAGAGAATAAATATATCTAATTAAATTAATTAATTAAATATTATGTAAAAAATAAATTATATTGCAGTATTTTATGGTTTATTTAACAATTATTATATAATTATAACATATTTAATCAACAAATACAACTTATAATTTAAATATTTTAGTTATAAATAATTTTGCCCCGCGGTGTACCGCGGGTTCTAATCTAGTTATTAGCTACAAGGAAAGCAATAAAATACGATTGAAGTTCTGTGTCACACACTCACACTTCTCCAGCTCCAAAGAAATTCATAAGCCACAAACCAGAGCTTGTTTCTGAATAAGACACTTAAACATGAAAAATTACTCAAGAAAACAAGCCAGAGCTCCATTGTTTTCAATTAAACTGAAACAACAAACATCTTTACCTTGCCATTGTTAGAGCATATAACAGGTTTACTTTCTCACACATCTCAAGACAAAGGCCAAGCCGTCTTGAAAGCAATGTTTCTGAAACCAGATGGCTCAGTTATGCAATACATTTCAAAATATAGAACAAACTGGAACTCTCCTCTGATGCAGCTGTTATACAGTCAACGATTAATAGGAACAACCTCCAAAATTAGGAATACCCTTGCCTGCTGTTATATCCTATCACAACAAGAACGCAGAAGTAAAAAGCCACGGAGGAGTTCTTAAAAGAATCAGTCAAAAAGAATTATGACCAAGAGTTAGGTCTTTCACAGGAAGCTAAATGATTAAATATGTATGTTAGTACAAGAGGGTAACATCAGCCAAAATCCAAACCATAAAGTTCCCCGTTTTGTATCCACATAAAGAAGGTCAAAAATGGCCAAAGTACATTTAAGCTTGATCTACTATTATCATTCCCAAAATGACAGAAAAAAAAAAAAACTTGATCACCTCATGATATTGATATCAACAACTGCAGCAAGATATATACAAAAGAAAATCTTGCAAATGAGTATACACAGTAGTTGTATCATTCTTCCTCTTTCACAGCTCACAAGTAATCCTAAGTGGTACATACATTGAATTGTTGGCAATCTTATCAATCAACAGCAATTCTAAAACCAAAGGAACCTCAGTCATGACACAGCTTCTGGCGCAGAGATTTTAGCCACTCGCATTGAACATCGAAGCCAAGGTTTTCTCCTTTGACAACCCGAAAGATATATCCTACAGATCCACAATTCATTATCATCTCAGCCCATCAATCAAGTTCTCCATTTCTCTTCTCCCAAACCTCCTACCGTCTGCATGCGCATCTTTACACCTAGCTGCTAAGTAGAACACTAACCAAGCCGCCATGAAGTAAACTTCCAACGCAGATTGGACCACAGAAGCAAAGCTTTTCCCTAGGATTCGAACCAGAAACCATCTGAAGAAAGACCCACAAAGAATAGCTTCGAGACACTTAAGCTGCACAGCTTGATGCAACAGGAGAGAAATCAAATAGAGACCTTCCTTCACTATCTCCCTTCCCCTCCTTCTTGAATCCACAATAGCAACAAAAGCATCAACAGCTAATATCAAACCAACAAGCGTATCAAGTAGAAACCAAGCGAACAAGAAACCAGATATCTCCTTCTCGAAACCTCTGATCCATGGAGGCATCACAGTGAAAGGCATCAGCTTTAACCTCACAAAGAGCTTAAAAAACGAGTACTGATCTTCAACCTCTCCAAAATACCATAAACCAAGAATCTGTGTCAAAGCATCCTTCACTGCCCATCTCATCAAAACGAAACCTGTAACTCTCCTAAACCCCAATCTTGAACCAGTCCAAACAACCCCAAGAAACGAAGGAAACCTACCGAGCAAATCATTCACTACAGTAACGAATATAATCGCCAGCACCAACGAGTAAACAGTGGTAAACCCTAAAATCACCCATCCATACGCAGCTGATAAAAAGCTCACAAGAAAGAACAGAGCCGCAGCATCATGACGACCTAACTCCAATCCTTTGAACAACATCTTCAGATCCACAAAACTCTCAAAGTCTTCACCTTTCTTCTCCTCAGAGTCATCCAATTCTGTTTCTTTATCATCATCATCTTCCTTCTCAAGCTGCCGTAAAACGACGCCGGAGCGGATGATCTGAGGGAGGAGAAGACCATTATCGGCGACAGGGCGAGAAAAGCCAGAAATGGTCTCGAATCCGGAGAGAAACACAGTCGTAGCGTTGATGGGCGAAGGAAAAAAAGAGCCTTGAAGAGATCGGCGATGAGGATCGTGTTCGTCTGTGGAGAAGAAGTCGTCGTCAAGGGTACCAAGGCGCGTGAGCTGAAGAAAAGGAGCACGTCGGTGATTTTGGAAGCGCGTAGGAGCGTGGGAGTGAGAGTTGAGAGGGAGGCGAGAGAGGAGAGAGCGAAGGGAAGGGTCAGTGTCGACGAAAGAGGTTAAGAGGAGAGAGCAATGATCGACGAGGGAGTGGAAGGAGAAGAGGAGGAAAGTGAGGAAGATGAAAGTGAGTGGGTGGGTTGAGAAGGAAGATGTGGTTTGACGGAGGAGCTGGGTTGTTGTACGGAGGCGGTTTAGCCGCGCGTGGTGGTTGTGGTGGTGGTGGTGGTGTTGATCGGTCATTGTTGTTGTTTCACTATTAGCTCCCGCTACTTTGGGGGTAGATCGAGAGAGAGAAAGAAGAAGAGAGATTAAAACTCTGTTTTGTCTATAAACGTATTGGAGCTGTATTGTTTGTATTGACTCTAATGGGCTTTAATTGGGCCTTAATTGTATAATCTTGCTTCATTTATCCTTTTCTGGTTGGGCAATTTCACACTGTAGAAGAATATATGAAGTAGTTCCGGCCTTCCGGGTAGAGTGCAAATAACATTGTGTTATTTTTTCGGTGATTTTAGATAATATAGACAAAAAAGAGTTATTTGTGTGATGATCATTCAAATTCGTAATTTGAATGTGCATTTTTCTGTTTGTCAAACATACTTAAATTCAGTTTTCAGCAAATAGAGGAGCTATTCTCATCGCAAAAAATGCCACTGCAGATTGTTGGCTACAATCTTATGCAGAGCCGTCGCTAACTTTTGGAGGGCCACAATCAAATTAAAAAAAAAGTGGCTGAATTTTTGTGACTATATGTATATATACTTTTTCATTGTTTACTAAAACAAAGACGAAAAATAAAAGAAAATGTACTATTGGCGGTTCAAACTCGTGATGCATGAGAGTTCACTATCACTCCTAACACCACTAGACCAAAGAAACTTTTAAACAAACAAGGCCGAATTTTGTATATAATATATAAGGCCGCAAGCTGATGCTTCATTGGTTTGGCCTGTGGACCGACTCTGGTCTTATGTTACAGATAAATACACAAGTTGGCTCACTAGCTTGTTCGAGAATGAGAGAGTTTTAATCCTCTAATCTTGCTTGGTTAAACCTTAGTAGAATTTTTTGGTATAGGTCTGATTACATATAGGCGTTAAAGTAGGAGTAGAATTAAAATCCTCTGATCTTACTTTTGTGAAGGTATTGTAGAGAGTTTTTTGGTATAGGCATGATCTCATATATACACTAATGGGTAGGAGGAGTTTTAAATTCCGGTAAATGGTTAGAGAGAAAGGAATTATCTAGTCTTTGTATTGAATGTTTCGGTCTTTCGGCCTGATAATATATATCAACAGATGACAAATAAATAATCTTTCAAGTCCAAAAATCATAGCACTTTAATGTATTGTTTCTATCTTTTGTTTGGTTAGCACTTAGCACTAACACTGATGTACATAATGATTAAAATGTGACATTTAGGATCATTATGTACATCAGTGTTAGTGCTAAGTGCTAACCAAACAAAATATAGAAACAATACATTAAAGTGCTATGATTTTTGGTTCTATTTATGGCTTCTCTCATAGTAAGAATAGTTTTATTTTAATTTCAAAGTTTAGTAAGACTGGTTAAGTTTAGATGATTCCATTATAGTTGGTAAACATTTTCTTGTTCAACTAAAATCGATTTTTTTTTCCTTTATAGCTTAAAAAAAAAAACACACACACATTTTCCTAATGAATTTGTGGTGTTTTGTTATAGAGACTTCAATATAATGTGGAATTTGAGATTGAAAAAAAAAGAAGAAGTATGATTCACACTTTGTAACAGAAAAATTGTTTCTTCATTTGATGAGAACTTACAATGAGTTTTACAGCACAAATTTTAATTTAGACAAACATAAATCCACTTCACAGACAATCATTTTGTAAAATTATTCAGACATTTAAAGAAAAAAAAAAGAAAAAAACTTTTCAGTAAAGTAAAAAAAAACAGAGGAGTTACTCTTAACATATGGGAATGGGAGCTCCGTTCCACTCGTTGAGACATTCCATCATCGGATCAATGATTTTGCCTTCACAAATAGCCGTGAAAACCTTGTCAAACTCTTCTCCAGGAGACGTCACTTTCTCACCAGTCAAAAGCTCTGTTCCAATCTCTTCCCTCACAAATCTATACAAAGGATACGACCTACATTCCTTGATCCTATTCGGGATAGCCGATGTTCCGTTATCGTAAGCCGCTCTCGCCGCCTCCACTTCTTTCGGTAACACCGCCTTAAGCTCCTCCTCAAAAGCTCCAATCTTATGGAAGATTGAAGTTACCGCGTTCTTCTCACTCTCACCATTGATCAAAGCATGATCAACAATAACCTGTCTTAGCTTCTGTATCAAAGGGTACGTCGCGCTACAAGGATCGTCAGCGTAAGTGTAGACTTGTTCACGGTCCACGACTTTGAGTAAATCTTTCTCGCAGAAACGAGAAGGGTGAAGCTCACCGTTGACTCCAGTAGTAAGAACTTTCTTAGCCACTTGAGAGACAGTGTTCTTCACAGTCTGTCTTAGATTCTCTTCCAAATGTCTCAAATCCACAGCTTGGCAAATCGCAACGAGGAACGTTGTTGACATAAGCTTGAGAATATCAACAGCTTCAGAAGTCTTGCGTGAAGAGATCAATCCTAAAGAGTTCACGTCTTGGTTATGTTGCTCTGCTGATTGAACATGACTAGTCACAGGATTAGCCAAGTACTGAAGCTCTGAACAGTAAGAAGCCATAGCGATCTCAGCTCCTTTGAAACCATAATCCAAACTAGGATACCTCGAAGCGGTTAGATTCGAAGGTAAACCATTGTTGTAGAAGTCATTCACAAGCTCAGAGAACTGAGCAAACATGAGTTTACCAATCGCAGCAATAGCCAACCTCGTGTTGTCCATCGAAACACCGATCGGTGTTCCTTGGAAGTTACCACCGTGAATCGCCTTGTTCCTCGATACATCGATCAACGGGTTATCGTTTACAGAGTTGATCTCACGCTCGATGGACTTCGTCGCGTAACGTATCACTTCGATTTGAGGACCTAACCATTGAGGAGATGTACGAAGAGCGTAACGATCTTGTTTAGGTTTCTGTAACGGATCCATCTCGTGAAGCTTCTGAGCTAACTTCATATACGAGCTTCCGTCGAGTATATGTTCCATGATAGCCGCAGCTTCGATCTGACCAGGATGATGTTTAAGCCTGTGAGTGAGATGATCAGTGAACTCAGGCTTACCACTCATCACCTCCGCGAACACCGCGGACAAAATCTCAGCCAAAACAGAGAGAACGTTCGTTTCGAACAACACCATCGACGCCATTCCTGATCCAACCGCCGTGCCATTAACAAGCGCGAGACCTTCCTTGGGCTGCAAGTCAAAGAATCCAGAACTAATTCCAGCTAATTTGAAGGCTTCTTCAGCTGTCAAAGCTTCACCGTTGGGACCGGTGGCTTTGGAGTTAGGACGTCCGGTTAAAATTCCGGCGATGTAGGAGAGAGGAACGAGGTCTCCTGAGGCGGTGATCGTACCGCGGAGTGGGAGAGATGGAGTGATGTTGCAGTTGAGGAAACTGGTGATTGCTTCGAGGATCTCGAATCTGATACCGGAAAAGCCTTGGAGGAGTGTGTTGATCCGTACAAGCATGGCCGCTCTTGTGGCGGAGTGTGGTAATGTGTGGCTCGTTTCTTTCGTGCTTCCGAATATTCCGGCGTTCAGGAATCTGTAACGAACACATAAAAACACATTCGAATTGTGTGTTGATTAGTTAATTAATTAAATTAAAAAAAACTCTTAATTAAAAATATAACCCGACCCGGATACTTGACCGGATATTTCCCATGCAACGTCATAATAAGTGATTATATAAACCTTAACGGAGTTGTTGTTTCCCGTGATTTTAATAATTTTCAAGATTCATTATGAATTTATTTAAAATGTAGAAATATTTAATAAATTAATTAGAAGGTAAGAAAAATCTAAGATTAGAAAGATATTAAAAGAAAAAGCTTGAAAAAGAAATATATCAAAACAAACTAATTCCTAACATTTATAAATTTTCACTGCAACCAACTAGAAACTGCCACGTATCTGATATGTTACCACTAAAACTTAAATAATTATGATAAGAGAAACAAAAAGGAAATGATTTATTATTTACCTAATAAGCTCCTTTTGAAGTGCGACACCATTTTTGGTCCTGCGATGAGAAGTAGCACCAAAACCAGTGGTAACACCGTAACTATCAGTCCCTTTGTTCATACTCTCCATAACCCAATCACTGCTAGCGTTCACACCGGCTCTAGCAGTCTCGGACAGCTCTACCTTCACACCGTTACCAATGGTTGAGATCGCAGCGACTTGTCCAATGGTAAGAGTCTCACCTCCAAGATTCACAACTGGCTTCCTAAACTCCTCAACCATTCTCTTCACTTCATCCAAATGGCTACCTTTCATTTGCTCAGCTGCAGCTCCCCAGTTGAGAGGATCAGCTGCGTTGATCACCATGTTCTTTGTCTTCATATCTCCACCGCATAACATAGCTTCGATCGATCCTCCTCCGTTAATCTTGTGTGCTCCGTTAACCTCCATTTGAGTTCTCTTAGTTTTACAAAAGAGGAGATTAAATTTTTAAAAGAGGAGGAGATTACAAAGATCTCTAAGGAAGAGAAGAGATATGTAATATTATGATCGATATATTGTGTTGGTTAAGGAATTGTATTTGTTCCTGAAGAAGATTAGATGAATGAAGGGTGGTTTAAATAAGGATGGTAGTGTTTGTTGGTAGGTAAGCGCATAGAGAGCTAGTTTATTTTTATTTTTCCATATAATTTTGATTTTAATTTTTTTTTAAAAATTAATATAGAAGAAAAAAAAATGAATATTAGTGAGAAAGAAGGAGTTGGTTGAGAATTAATGAGGACCGTTAGATGGGAGAGTGAGTGGTGGAGATTATAATTCGTGGATTTGGTTTAAGTCGTATAACTTTGTAACGCGGTGGTGATTTTGTTATGTGGGGGGTCAAACGTCACGGTGGTAAAAAGTGGTCGTGGCTGGTGGCTGACGATAGTTGCATTTCGCGGTTGGTGAGACTATGAGAGATTTTTGTTTTGTTTTTATGAAGTTTTTTTTTTTTTTTTTTTTGGAGTAAAGCGTTTTCATTTGTGATGGGAGTAGGTGTGTGTAATGTATGAACGTAATTGAGTCCAATTAACGTCCCCACCAAAACACTCTTTTAATTTTGTTTTCTTATTTTGATATTTTTCGATCTTGTTAAAAAATTGTTTTTGTCATTTTGGATATCATTTTAAATTTGATAAGGAAGGTTTTTTTTATGTACTCATTTTAATTATTGTGTCTCTTATTTGTGCTATTCCGAAGTTTTAATAATTCGATTGACTTTGTTTTAAGTATTGACTTTGTTTTAAAGTGACTCTTTTTACACATTTTATTTTCTTTATTTTGAGTACAGTTTATATGCACATTTAAATGATTATTTAACTCGGAAAAACTTATATTTTAATGGGTTTTTTCTGCAAAATATCTTCAAAACAATTAATATGTAAGTTTACTTTTATTTTTTTATTTTTGAAAACCTGCATGCCAATCTTGTGTATTCAAAAGTAATATATATGCAATATAAATTTTTTATCACCACATATGCAATATAATTTTTTTTATCACCACCGTCAATTTTGCAAAATTCTGATAATTTGACTCATTCATGATAAAGAATCCGATTTCATACTTGGATCTTTTTTATAAAAAAATATCTTAATGTATATAACCACTAGATTAGGACCCGCCCGATGTGCGGGTTTATAATTTTTAAAATAAAATTAAATTTATCAATGTAAATATTGTTAGTAAGTAAATAGATACACCAAGGTGTCCAATGTGATATTTGATGTAAAAGATGCGACTCTACGGTTGAAACTATTAATCACGTTTTTATTTTGAATGTCCTCGTTCGTGTAAAGTTTGGGATTTATCTCTGACTCTGGTCTTGTCAGAGGTTTACCATATGAGTTGGTGTATTCGAATTTGGATTTTGTTTTCTGGAGGGACGCCTCTCATTAGGGTGATCATGATCAACTTCTTCAATTACCATGAATTTTATGGGGAATCTGGAAGGCCATAAAAAAAATAAAAATCAAGGTTAAGAGATAGAGACGAATAATATAATTACTCAGACTTTGGGCGATAATTTAGCCTGGAATAGGCGCTCTCTTTTACGACAGTCATGTCAGCTCCATCTTCGTATTCAGATGTCCAGGTTTCTTTACCTCGTTATCAGATTGATGGTTTTTGGAAAGCAACCAATGTGCATCATGATTGGGCTGGTGGTGTTGCGTTTGTGAGGAGAGAACCTTGTTGTTGGGGGCCATGTGTCTAAAACAGAGCCCCTCCCCCTGCATTCGGAGTTAACAACGTTGTTGTGGGCCATTGAGCGGTTACGTGTTGAAGGGATTGTTTGTCAACGTTTTGAGACTCATTGTGTTGAGTTACTCACTATGGTGCAGCCTTTTGAATATTGGTCGTCCTTCTCCAACTTGCTCGATGAGTTTAACTCGGTAGAGTCTTTCCCACTATTATTCATCTCTTGGATCCCGCGTGTGTCAAATACAAAGGCGGATTGTCTTGCTCGTGCTTCGTGTTCTCTTATCTCTGAAGTTTCTTTTGTAAATCCTTTCCCTCTGTTTTGGGTAGCTAACCGAGAAATTTTCTTTTAATTGTTTGATTGAAAAAAACAGTAAATAGATACACTTTTAGTTAAAGAAAATAAATGTAGATGAGTTCAAAGTTATTAAAATAAAAATAAATTTAACAAAGAAAATATATTTAGTTCTTTTCGTAAGTAAAAACAATATATAAAAGTAAATAGATAAACTTTTAATTATAGAAAATAGTTGTTTTTTTGTTATAATACACTAATGTATATCCATTTACAAATCTACTATCTACATCACCACTAAAAGTGTATTTGTACACACAAATATATTTTACTGTTAAAATATATTCTTTAGTCTTTACTACTACCAACAAATTGTCTTTATAAACACATTAAAGAATATATTATATGTTTCTTTACTTTAACATTTCTGTAGTTACAAAAACACATATGTTAATCTTACATACACCTATCTTATATATTACAATAACAGTCTTTTTGAATAAATTATTTGATTGGTGAAAAAAATATGAGACAATCTTTTTTTTTTTATGTATTTTTTCAACAATATTTTTCTTTTTGTAAAGGTGAGTATTTACATTTTTTAGAAACAGTACTTAATTGTATAATTTTCGCAATCATTTTTTTTCTTATATAAAAAGTAATATTTTTTCTGGTAAAATGTATAACCGAAATATAATAAGCTCTTAGATGGAGGTGTTAACAAATTATATAAGACAAATTCAATAAAAGTCCTTACATCGTTTAAGTTGCAAAGTTGTTATTTGTGAACCCTATATTTTGGTTAGTCATCAGTGTTAGATAATGAAAATTTTAAAAAATTAAAACAATCTAATTTAATCGTATATATATGTGTAGCATTATATAAATATTGTACTTACATATTGATTTATTTTGTCTACCCATTTGAAGTGTAGCTAAATCCAGCTTTATATGAGGTTCATCTGCAAGTATTTTTTCCATCATAGCAACCTGATCATCACTCATGATACCCGTTTTCTTTTGCTAGTATGGTTTTCCGATGTCTCATGGTTTGTAACTGTCTCTTTGGTGTTCATGATTTTCTACTGTACTCAAGGTTTTTATTTGATATGGAATACCACTTAGTAGACATCTTTATATAATAAGAGATATGTTCAATTTCCTTATAGTAATAGATAAATATTTTTTGAACTTTTTTTTGTTTCTAGAAATGTGGACAATAATTCACGTAGAATAGTAAAAGTCATATTAATTGACATATTTAAACAAAAAGACGTGGCCAATATCCAATTAAATAGGACTTACATATCTCCTACGGTTAGATATTGAAATTGTAAAATTTCTCCTACGGTTAGTAAAAGATTTTGTTAGGTTTAGTAAATATTTTGTTTCTAATTCACGTAGATATTGAAATAGTAAAAATCAAATTTGTTTCTATATTTATTTTTGACACGTGTCAACATCTTATCAATATTTTTGACACGTGTCACGATCTCGTTAATAAGAAATTTTGTCATTGAACTTTATATAATAAGATAAGATTCTTCAAATATATGTACATATATATGATGGTTATATATATTTATTATTTATTAACAAAGGTTAACTATCATATATATGTACATATATTTGAAGAATCTTATGGTTATATACATTAAGATTTTTTTTTTTATAAAAAGATCCAAGTATGCGAAAATATATGTACATATATATTTATATATACATATATTTGAAGTCTTCAAATATATGTACATATATATTTATTAACAAAGGTTATCTTAATGTCTACTAATTTTGAGTCAGTCACAATGCTTTTTTTTTTAAGGTAGATAGTAAAATTGTAAATAAGACCAATTTGAGTGTTTTTATTTTTCTTTTCTCCTTTTGCAGACAGCCCTTTTTGATTAAATGCGATAGGTATTAGTTGCAAGCAATCATTAGGTGAAAACTGAGAAATTGAAAGTAAGAAGTAAATTAATAAATATTTAAAGCATGCATATATAGCAAAGTTTGATACGTAAAAGTTTCATAATTAGTAATGTCTTGATAGATAGAAGAAATGTACATGTTTAGTTGATTTTGTAATTGAGAAAGATAATTATTGCGTGGATAGATTGCAAACGATAATACTCACGCGATTATAAGATTCTCAATAGGAGCCGAGTGACGCAACACGCCGTTTGCATGACAAAAGCAAATGTCATTTATATATAATTAAAAACAACCTCCATTTTCGTATCTTATCCTAAGTTCATGAAACTATAAATATAAGCACAGATTATATTATAGTGGACTTTAATGACTTATAATCAGTTTACAAAAAAACTTGGAGTTAAGTGTTTATGATTTTATTTCTTTATTTTTTATGATTTACTATTAAAAGTATATTGTTATCTACTTATCTTATGTCATTCTTGTCAAATCAAGCATGGAACCATAAGCTAATAATTAAAATATGAATTCATCATCAAACTCCATTCTTTAATTTAAACACGTTAATATTAATCGAAATGAGGAAATGTAATAGTCATAATCAGTGTCGAAATAAAAGAATAATAGAAACCAATAACCCGAAGGGAGAGGGAGTGCATGGTCGCAAAATGATATGGGTGGAACAGAATAAATGGTAGGTCGTTGTTTAGGCAAGGCAGGCGCCTTCATTAAAACATTTGCATGTGCATGTAAGTTTCCTCCATCGTAGTAGCCTACGCCTAGCAAGCGAAAGTCTCCTATTTATAAATATTTATTAACAAAGGTTAATTATAATTTCGTTGTTTTATAAATTTTGTTCTTGTGTTAATTTTGTCGTCGGGGGAATGACTCAAAACACTGAAGAGTTAACTTGTGGTTTCCTTTTTTTAATTGACTTTGATTTTGATTTCGGTTTATAATTTGTAAGCTGTTTTGTTTTCTACGCTAAGGGTCCAAATGAAAGCAAGAGGAAAGGAGCTTCAAAGTGGACGGACTGTATTATAATATACAAGTAAATTTATTTGAAAATGCAGGTGGATTTGGGTCAATGTGAAAGGGAAACTTATGTCAAATATCCGATTTTTGGGTTGGTCAATTTATCCGGTTTACTCTATCTCTCTCTTTCTAGCTTAACTTTTTATAGATTTTGCTGTATATCTCTAACTCTTTTAGTGTTGATAAGAGATTAATCGACGATTCTTCTGGTTTTTGTTTTTGTAATAACAAACCGATCATCAAACAAAGATGGATACACGGACATAGAGTAAAAATGTATGTAGAGTCCACGAATGACTATGGTCGGACGTTTTCTATTCTCTACCTTGGAACTCATTAAGGAATAAACCATCGATCTCCACTATCCTCTTACCAATAAAGGTGACTGAACATTTCTTCTGGTCGTTGCTTAATTTGCCACTCCCTATCACACGCCAAATTTGCATTGGAGAAAACCAGTATATATATATATATAGAGTTCAAATACAATGACAATGCATGATTTCGTTTCTTAGCTAAAAATGACGAACCCAATACCTGAGACCTTAGTTGATGATGGGGCAGGTGTCTACAAAAAAATAATGTTTCATTAGTATACATGAAAATTAAAAACCTTAAATGCCAATTAATTTAAAATAGAGAGAGTATGTTTCATGCATGAAAATTGGGATATTTTGCTTTCATGTCCTTTCACTGTTGAGAAAAAAAAAATGTGTGGGAGCGTTTGATGAGAGAGCTGTTGTCATTACGATTCACGGCTCAACTAGTGTTTTAGAAACTAAATTTCATAAATGCAGTTTCTTATTCTATTATTCATAGTTTCTGAGAAACCAGAGAAAACAATTTAAAATTTTATATGACTAATGTCTTTATGTGTCTGCTTCGTTAGAATCAGTTAAGATGAATCAGTTATAGATATACCCTTAACTAGAGTTAATTACATACGTACCTAGCTACGTTATGTTTGTGGATTTTACAATCTTTTAAGCTACAATATGTAAGTCCTCTGGGCTATGGTGAATTCTATCATACACTATAGTGCTAAGTTTGAAAAAAGCTGGAGTCGATCTTTATCTTTGGTTTTAATGTTAAAGGTCTTTAAATGAACATATTGGTTTATGTATAGCTTTCATTATTATTATTTTTAAATATTTAAGAAGGTGGTAAGTACAATATATATACGTAAAACATTTATTATAGAACATGGCGGGCCGATATAATTAAATACGCTAATTTATCAGACTGATCTAATCAGAATGGTTTTCATATAGACACCAACCACACGTAAGTAAATTATGAATATATTATTTACATGAATGCATTTTTCTCCTTGTGCCTGATCTAGCCAATCGTCTTTCACGAATGATATTGATATTCATAATGGTTTATCGTATTCTTTACTAGGACCAAAAATAAACATGGAAACTTTGTTTCATATATAAGGATTCCTACATGGAACTATATATTTATATATAGACAACGTCAAGAAAGAATATTTGTAATCGGGAAAAGACAATATCTCTAGGGAACACATATACAGAATTAAAGTTGTTAAGCGAATTATTTGGTCGAAAATATAGTTATTTTAGTGGATTTTTTAGGATGTCATCATTTACATTAAGAAATGACTAATAATTATTATAAATAAAAATGGAGAAAAGGGAATGACTAAAATTAGGCCACCAAACAAACAAAGAGAAATGGAGAAAAGAGGGGTAACAACAACCATTGTCGCGAGGATCCATCGGACACCACTCGTCTCACCAAACCCTCTTTTCTTCTTGATCAGACTTCATCGTTAGGTCCCACTTTCATATTTTCACCAAACCCCTTTCCTCTTTGCTGTCCAAATCATACTCAACTTACAACACCCCAAACCTAATCAATATGTACACGTCATATATCGAGTTATATCAATTCATATATATTACTAATTAAGGAAGTTTGGAAAAGAAGATGGATCCAGTTCAATCATTTGAGTTTCATGTATTACCCATATTCTCAAAACATGTGGTGATTAAGTGATTTTGCTATGTCGGTCGATTATATTTATCAACGGAAAGAAATGGTCTGGAATGACTTTTCTTTTTTGAGTTAACTTTTCATGGTGGCTCCAAATTATTATCGTCCATAAACTTGTACACCCATCGAAGAGTGGAATGAGAAGCTTTAAACAATTAAACTTGTTGAAAGTTTATAGGATTGGACATATCTGACCTCTCTAAATAGATTAGAATTGATTGACGCCCTAGAGATTTTTCTTAGTTTAATATAGTAGGTGGTAGATGAGAATGAGACGTACGTAAAATTTCAATAGACTACTAGTCGTAATGGTATCTGTGGTCATATATATTTGGTTTAAGAAAACAAACTAGTTAACTTAAAACACTCCTTGCAATAAAATGGTTGGATACTAGTTGTCGTCTTCTGTAGACTGTAGTATATGTTCTATCCACCCTGCTCCCACATGCTGTCGCAATTTTGAACATTAATTATTAAATATTCGTTTAAGAACCTAAAGATAGCGGTCGACGCGACCTTTCTATTTCGTTCGTCAGAACTCAGAGGTTGTACCGTTGTAGAGTTCTTAGTTTATTGGGCTTAATTAGTTTAGTTATTCTTTTACTCGATGGGCTATCTTTTTAGATGGGTTTGTTAAAAAGCCACACACCATTTTCTAATTGCCTTGCTTCCAAAACCAAGTTTGATTTCTACTCTGATCACATGATTCTTAAAATTTCATCATAGGTCGATAATCTAACTCAGGGCAACAGACAATAAACAAAGAGAGGTATTGTCATGTGTCAATCATGCAAGTTATTTTGAAAAACAAAATCCACAAGATCATTTACAATGTAATCCTCGGCCCTAGCTAAACCCATACAGAGTTTTTAAGAAAGTCTTAAAATTAAGGGTAATATTACTAAATACCACAATTTTCACAAATAATACAGAAACTACCACAATGTCAGAAACATTAGGTAACTACCACTTTCCATACGACGAAGATGACATTCATGCCCTCACCAAATACGCGGGTAAATTCCGAAGCCCACAACAGGTTGGACTACGTAGGGAACAATAGCATAGGCAATGATGGTTTTGTAGTAGCAAAAAAACACATGTTATTAGGCTAGGTTACCTTAATTGTGTCTAAAGATTGCATGGTTTTTTAGAAAAACACATGAAACGATAAATAACAGGAGTAATTACGTATGTTATGAACAGGGTGATCGATTGACTTTCTGAAAAAGTTACTTGTACCCGAAAAACAAAGTTCTATGAACAGGACGATGGATTTTTCCGAAGCTAGTTCGGAATCAAACAGACCTAAAGGTGGTACAAAGGAGTCAAGGAGATGCAATTATTGGGAACACTTTAATTTTCCAGTGAAGTCCTGCGCCGACGGATAAAAACTGTTACAAAACAGTAAACCCTAGATTTCTTGTCCTTTACCTTCACAATTATCTGATTAAACCCTGTTTTGGAGATGCAATTGGGACCCAATAATTGCCAACAGACGTTCTCGTCGAAGCAAAGACTGCAACCCGTACACGGTTAATGGGAAACCAACACAAAAGTGAACGGCACTTACAGTACGGAGTTGAGATGGAAGGATGAAAAGTCACTGCGTTTGGTGTCTTCAAACGGCGTTAGGGTTTCCAAAAACTGTTCTTATGAAAGATAATACTTTATCACAATATGCCCAAAGGTTTACTGTTACAACGTAAATATGTGGTTGTAAATGATTGTGTACGTATGTCAATTATCTCATCTATTTAGTTATTTAAAATTTGAAATTCAAACAAATAATTATTCCCTACCTATATTTAAGTCTCCTATAGAGTACTCACTTACGGAAGGCCATGGATGTAAATTACATCACCCCCACCCGACACCTACAGTCAGTGGCGGACCCAGGAAAAAAATTTACCCAGGTCAAAAAAAAAATGAAAAGCTAGTTAAATTGTAAAAAGTGACTATTTGTGTAGTATGGGGGAGTTGAAACTAGGTTTAGGGGGTCAACATACTAAAGGAATACCAACTATGCTAGTGAAAATTTACAAATTTGCATGCAAAACAATATTATTTCAATATTTTACCCGGTCAGTTGACCTGCCTAAGCTCTACGTGGGTCCGCCCCTGCCTACAGTACTGATTGTGGTAGTTCCTTAATTAAGTCTGGTTTTTGTGCTATCCACTGCATATTCCCTAAAATTAACTTGAAATTTTCATAACCGAAAAGTCACAAAGATAAAAGCTTACAGAACAAATTTGTTACATAATTATTAAAGTAAAATTATGCTTCAGTTATAAATGTTATGTTGCCAATGTATATTCATTTGACGTTCATGAATATCATTTGTCACTTTATTATGATTATAAAATTTCTATGCTATCTCAAAAGACAAAAAGATTTGCTGTTAAATTAGAGTTCATGTTGACAAATATTGGCAACGGCCTGGAACTAGAAATGGCCAGGGAGGGAATCAATCACTACGTCTCCACTGGGATCGTTCTTTTGAGATGCATCACTTTAGATTAGAATGAGGCAAAAAAAAAAAAAAAAAAGTCAGATAAGAGAGAAAAGATAATAATGAGAATATTATCTTTATGTATACAAAAAGTTGGAGTCTGCTAAAGTCGATATACACAAGGAGGCGATAAAAGAACTCCTCACTCCCACACATAATAAGACCCATTTAGTCATCTTCCCATCCAGATCATTCATATTTACGCTGGACTTCTCTTTAAAGTCTTTACTAAGATTATAATATCAATTTGAAGTTTCGAACCCTAATAAGTACTTTAACAGAAATTACAAGAGAACAACAACGAACTTATTTTAAATTAAAAACTAATATGATTAAACGAATTAAAGTTTCTTTTACTTTATATGCCAAAATCGGAATTAGAAATTTAGAATCCAACATTTTTGTGTTTACAAACATGATATATATAAAAGAAAATGTGTAATTAGTAGGAATGTAATGTTCGATCACGCTGTAAAGAAGACTAGAGAAGACTCTTGTCATGTTGTTTTGTCTCGTGACAAAATATACAAATAGATGATCCAAAGGAGAAAATACAATAACTTTAAGGAAAATAAAATAAAATAAGCATATTGATGATAACTAGGATACGAAACTAAACAAAAAAGAAGATGATCTTGGAAAAGGCAAAGAAGAAGAATAATCCATTTTAATAAAGCAATATAAGAGATTGATTCAAAAGCTCATTAGCCGATGCGACGATCGATGTTTTTAGGAAGACGATAAAACAGTAAAACAAGACTCAGATCTCTAGTTTTTGTCTGCTCTCCCAAAACCCGATTATGTTTGCCATAGTACAACTTAAGTATTACTATATTTTGGTTATTACTACACTATTTACTAGTAATAAAATCGGATGAACATAAATGTTGTGGAGACCGAAGAAATATGTACACTGCAACAATAAATTTTCATTAACAAGATCAGATCAATCAAACTGTATGTCATTAAACATTTGAAAACGATATTTTTGCGGAACTCTTGATCTTAATTTTTTAGAACTTATTGCAAGAGTAAGCTCGACGGCTCTTTAGATAGAAAATATTTCTTTCATTTATTTTCCTTGACATTGTTTGTTACATTGTTTTCCCTTTATATAGCTTAGACATTGCTAGGGTTTTAGTTTTGACACCTCAATGAATTTATCATGTGTCCGATGTTTCTAGACACTCAAATCTGTTCTTCAGGGTGATTGGCTCCGTACATGCCAGCTCTGTTTTAACTTTAACTCTGGTTTTGTTTTCTTGTGCAGGTGAAGATAACCGTTGAGGAGATAAAAGCTTTGTCTCTTTGTTGGACTTATGTGAATCTGAATTGGGCCTGGACTGTGAACTGATAAGGCCCATCGTTTGATTTAACACTTCATCTTCTTCTTTCTTTAACACTTCGCGAATCTGAACACGAGTGTCTCTCCTGTGATCAGCAAAGGGGGCTTCGCTGGTTCTTTTGGCCTGAGCTGATGAGATCTTGCTAATACTCCCCCGCAAACTCAGTGTGGGAGGAAAGACCACGCCGAGTTTGAATCGCAAGAAGTTGACGCGTCCAACCGAAAGAGATTTTGTAAATATATCAGCAATTTGAAGATGCCCAGGTATGTGTTTCACTGTAAGAGTGCCAAGAGCTACCTTTTCCCGCACGTAGTGATAATGATTCAGAAAATGCTTAGTCTTCTTGTGAAATGCTGGATTTGCAGAGAGATAAATAGCTGAAAGGTTGTCGCAATAGAGCACCGGTGGTTGATATTGTGGAATTCCCAGATCTTTAAGAATATTGCATAGCCAGGTGATTTCCGCCGCTGCATCCGACATTGTGCGATACTCGGCTTCCGTGGAGCTCCTGGAGACTGACTGTTGTTTCTGCGACGACCAAGAAATGATGTTTGTGCCAAGGTATGTGCAAAATCCTCCTGTAGATCGACTTGTTTCTGCACATCCGCTATAGTCGTTGTCGCTGTAAGCACGAAGGGTATTGGTTGTAGCATTGCTAAAATTAATTCCCATAGTAACTGAGCCTTTGATGTAGCGGAGAATTCGCTTAAGGAGATAGAAGTCTGCAAGTGTTGGAGCATGCATCTTCTGACACACAAAATTGACAGCGAATTAGATATCAGGTCTGGTGAGAGTGAGATATTGTAATTTACCAGCCAAGCTTCTGAAATATGTCGGATTTGAGAATAACTCCTTATGCTTATCTCTTGTCTTTTCCAGTTGTTGAGGGAGTGGTGTAGCAACAGAAGCACACTCACTCATACCAACAGTGACTAGAAGATCCTCAACATATTTCTGCTGAGAGAGGAACAAACCTGCAGGGTGAAATTGAGCCTGAATGCCTAGGAAATATTGCATCTGACCGAGATCTTTCATGCGAAATTGTGAGTTGAGTGCGGTCAAAAGAGAGGTTAAAGCTTCAGAACTGTTGCCAGTGATTAGCATGTCGTCGACATAAAGAAGCAACAGAATGATAACATTCCCCTTCATGTAGACAAACAACGATGGGTCTGGAATACAGCAGATGAAGCCAAACTCCAGCAAGTAAGTGCTAAATTTATCAAACCATGCTCTTGGGGATTGCTTTAGTCCATATATCGATTTGTGTAATAAGCATACATGGTCTGGTTTCGTAGAGTCAACAAAACCGGCAGGCTGTTTCATGTAAACTGTTTCGGTTAGGTCTCCATGAAGGAAGGCGTTTTGGACGTCCATCTGTTTGATTTCCCAGCGCATGACTGTTGCAAAATGAAGTACGGATCGGACTGTAGCTGTCCTAACTACTGGACTGTAGGTTTCCAGGTAGTCTATTCCTTCTTCTTGATTATATCCCTGAGCTACTAGTCTCGCCTTAAGCTTTTGTAGAGTTCCATCTGAATTGAGTTTGGTTCTAAACACCCACTTACTGCCTAGGACATGCATGTCTGGTGAAGCCGGGACTAGGGTCCATGTTTGCGCCTCTTTACAGTTCCCATACTCTTCATGCATTGCACCGTTCCAGCCTGGGTGTTTCAGTGCTTCAGCTACGGTTTTAGGTTCAGGGAAATCCACTTTGTGAGTAAGCAGAGCATATCTTGGGTTTGGTTTTCGTATGCCATCTTTTAGTCTAGTAACCATTTTGTGTGTTGGCTTAACTTGACTTGCTGCAGATGTATGATCAACAGGAAGAGTAGAAGACTGTTCAGAATTGATGGGTGATGAGGAAGCATACTTTGTGGAGTCTTCATTCCCTTGAGCCTCCGCATGCGTCTCAGAAGTACCGGAGGTGTTCACAGTATCAACAGAAGGTGTGAGTGGACTAGACGTGTCTCTTGCAATAGTTTGTGAGCTTGGTGCAGATATAGGTGTTTGACAAGTAAGGTTTTCCTGTGGATGAGGTCCAGGTGTAGTTAATGGTGTATTAGATCCAGAGTCTGATGAAGAAGAACTTGTAGACAGTTCAGGAGTATCAGTCCTGGAAGGAGAGGAGGACAAGCTGTTGCCTATAGGAACAGAATCAAAGTCTGCCGTACACTCATAACTTGTCTCTTCTCCCTCAGTGGACTCTCCTGAAAGCACATTGGCCTGAGTTGGTGAGACTCTGGTGATAAAACCTCTTCCTCGTGTGGAATACGAGCCTCTACCACAGTTACTACCTCGAGTTCCTCTTCCGCGATTGTTAGACTGATAGTAACTAGAGAGGTCTGTTCTGAAGGCGTTGAAAGCTAAATGTGGCGACACCTCAGCGTTGCTACTGCCATTGTAGCTTGCAAGATGATCGGAGAAACTGGTTAACCGTGGTATCACAGCTTCAAAAGTCAAAGTGGGTTGAGAGTCCACGGACCCTTCCACTGACGTTTTGATGGGTTCATATTCCCTACCCAAGCCTTTCAGAGCAGCAAAGATTTTCATTTGTTCACTAACCGGACTACCTATAGAAGTAAGTTGTTCACAAACCCTTTTTATCTCCCTAAGGTACTCTTCCATTGGTTTATCTAACTTCTCAATCGTTTGAAGCTTATGTTGCAGTTCAAAAAGACGAGAAGTTGATACCTTGTTGAAATGTTGGGCTAACGCTGTCCAAAGATCTCTAGCAGTGGTAGTGTTGACAACATCTCGGAGAATGTCCTCAGAGAGAGATCCCAGAAGCCAAGCTCTCACTACTTGGTCAGATCTGTGCCAGGACAAGTAATCCGGATTTGGAACTTGATTCACCATGCCATCTATCATAGGGACGGGAATGGTTGGAGGAGGTTGTATGAACGCTCCATTTATGAACCCTAGAAGGTTTTGACCAGACAAGAAGGACTCGAACTGTGTTTTCCAGAGAAGATAGTTTCTCTCTATCAACTGCACAGTGACGCAGTTGGAAATGTGAAGAGTAGGAGGAGAATAAAGTTGAAGAGCTTGATCCATAGCTCTGATACCATTCAAGAGTAAACTCGACGGCTCTTTAGATAGAAAATATTTCTTTCATTTATTTTCCTTGACATTGTTTGTTACATTGTTTTCCCTTTATATAGCTTAGACATCGCTAGGGTTTTAGTTTTGACAGCTCAATGAATTTATCATGTGTCCGATGCTTCTAGACACTCAAATCTGTTCTTCAGGGTGATTGGCTCCGTACATGCCAGCTCTGTTTTAACTTTAACTCTGGTTTTGTTTTCTTGTGCAGGTGAAGATAACCGTTGAGGAGATAAAAGCTTTGTCTCTTTGTTGGACTTATGTGAATCCGAATTGGGCCTGGACTGTGAACTGATAAGGCCCATCGTTTGATTTAACACTTCATCTTCTTCTTTCTTTAACACTTCGCGAATCTGAACACGAGTGTCTCTCCTGTGATCAGCAAAGGGGGATTCGCTGGTTCTTTTGGCCTGAGCTGATGAGATCTTGCTGCTTCGCTGGTTCTTTTGGCCTGAGCTGATGAGATCTTGCTAATACTTATATCTAAAAACTTATATTATTGTCTAGAATTTAACAACTCTAGACAATGGGCATGTTCGTTTCGTCGACGCAGGCGGTTGCGGCAGCGGCAGCGGCAGCGACAAACGCAACTTTTTTAATTGCCGCAACTAATCGACGTTCAAAATCAGAACCAACGTTCGCCGCTGCGTTTTACCGCAGGTACCTGCGGCAATGATATGCTCAAATTAAACCCTAGAGCTACTCTCTCAAACAAGAGATCAGTTGCAGTACTTAGGGGTCGAATCCACAGAGACTCAAGATAAAACACAATAGATTGTAGAGTTTTGTAAATTACGCTAAACAAGTTAAATTAAATTAAAATAAAGCAATGCTAATTATTAAATAAAACTGTTGTGACCTCAGAAAATCAAAAGAGTTAAGCCTAGGGAATTTCTCAGGAAATTATGAAATATTAAATCAGATAAATTAATTAAGGTTCAAGCAATAAAGATCAGATCTAGAACTCTAAACTTTTGGTAAAATAATCAGTTCTCACTGCAATTATATTCTAAATTTTAAACCAGAAAATCCAAATCTCTTTGTAAAATTCTAAGTAATAAATCAGCCTTAAGAACAGGTTTAGATAAATTCACAGAATTATTAATTCAAATCTCTTTGTAATAAACAATTCTGCTCATCAATGGTTTAATCAGGAAAACAATTATATTCTCATATCAATTTATTTCCCTAAGATAACAATTCTAGGTGATCAATCAAGAATTATTGTGAAGAACAACCAAAGATGAAGATCATAAAAGATTAAGAACCCTAAAAATCTCAGATCTAATAAATCATAAAAACCCTATGAAAAACCCTAAACCTAACAAACAAATTACTCAGACATGTTAAATAAAGAACAAATCATCATTCTGAATAATATGCAATTGAAATTAAAAGAGTAAAGGGAGTTCAAGAAATTCTTCTCTCAAAGCAGATCTCTCTCTCCAAAGCTCTCAAAATCTCTCAGGGTTGCAGGAAAAATAAAAATTGCTAGAATGAAACTTAAGGGTTTGGAAAACCTAAAAACACTATTTATATGTCCTAAAACACGCCAGGGACTCATGTTGCAATTTTGGAAGACTTTCGGGCAGATTTGTAAAACTTCCAATTTTGTGATTCTTCATCGACTGAACCATGGTGTCGATCGATGCTCCCAATCTGGGTGTCGATCGATGCTACCTCTCTGTTCTGCCTCCAAGTTGATTTCCTTTGGTTAAATACTCCAGAATCATCCAAATTGCTCCATTTTGCTCTTTTCATGCCAAAATCCTAGAAAACCTGTAAAGACTCAAAAACATCCTAGAAAACACATCAAAAGACTCTAAAAGACTCCTTATATCATGGTTAAAAACCACAAAAACCATGATATATCAGGCAACCAAACGAACAACGAAACTTGCGGCTGCCACTGCCGTAGGTACCTGCGGCGATGAAACGAACAAGCTCAATATCCATGCAACTTGAAACATAGTTATCTTCTTTATAGCTATCTCTACTCGAGAAAAATCTTTTTACAACTTTTATCCTCCACTTTATTTTGTTAACTCAATTTTGAATTACCAATTTCCCACTATAAGTATGACAAGATGTACACTTTCTTAATTATTTTTTAGGGTACAATATCATCGCTAGCGTTTATTCTTTTAGACAACAAATTACAAGTATGTTACATCTAATTATATTCAACATATCAATAAATAGTAACATTTCTACATGCACACTAAAAGAATAGACAAAGCGTACGTGGGGGACTTATTTTGGGAACTCTGTCACATGAGTATTACTCAATTTAATTATTTAACGATTCTTTTCCAGGGTATATTTATGTGACATTGAATGTGGAACTATTTTTTCTCTTGGGTTCATTATGTTTGTTTCATAGTGTACACGTTATTGCCTAAATATAAATATAAAATTGATGTTAAAAAATAAATAAATATATTAATAAATATTTATCTGTTCTATTGACAAAATAAAACCAAGTAAAGTATCTCCGAATAACATTTAACTGAATCTCGAATATAGTTAAGATATTACCAGATATATGTTTAGCATATACTAATATCTTACTATCTTAGAACTGGATAATTTAAGAACGTTATCGTGATCATCAATTTTCAAATTTCCTACTTAATTTCATTATTTTTTTAAGTATTTTTCTTTTCAATAACAATAACAATGAGAGAACTTTCATCATTAAAATATACAAAACTCATAGTACTCAATTTAGTGATGTATTGAAACTATGATTTTGAAAGATTTTATAGTATTTAGAAAATTTGGAATTTTGATAAATTTTAGGAAAGTTAATATGAATTATTGTAAAATTCTTTCAAATCCCACATAAAACCATGATATTTGGATTTAAGTATTTTTAACTAAACAAATCCTTTAAAATCTTACAGAATCTCTAAAAATTCATTAAAATTCAAATTCACAAACAGTTTTGAATAACAGTGAATTTTAAAATAGATTTTTAAATCATCAGTTAAATAACAATCGATTTTAATAAATTTTTTAGAATTCATAATTGAATAACATAAATTTTACACAAATTAATTAAAATGTTAAATTGAATACTCTTAATCATTCTATATATTTCCTGAAATTATATTAACTTTCAATAAAAGATAAACATGCGGATGTAACTATAAATAATTAAATATTCTCAAGAAACAGAAGAGAATATTTAATTATAAATAACAGTGAATATTCAAACATTGAATTAAACCTGAAAAATAATCATTATTAACTAAAATGGCACCGTTTCGCTGGAGACTACTGCGTGGGTGTGAGAATCCACTACGACAACGCTAAAGGTGGACCACAAATGATCTGGACCATTAAATTAAACGTGAAAATCCATACGAACGGTTTAGATGTAAGTTATTTGAGTCCAGGTCTTATTAAAAATAATATGGACCCAACAATTGCAACTTTACCACTTACCTCCACTGCCTTTGAAGCTGTTCTCTTCTCTCTGCTCTCTTCTCTCACATCAGGCAAAAAAGCAAACACTTAACGAGGAAGAAACACACTCATTTCTCTCTCACGTTCCCCTAAATTTTACAACTTTTTTGGTTTTTTGGTTAAACCATTTTCTCTCCTTAGATCTCTCTGTTGGAGAAAGTAATTATATTGTAGGTTGGAACTACTCTGTTTCTGGGAATTTTCATTTTTGTTTCTTTATTTCTGGGATCACATTTACTTTATTTTTGGTTCCTTTATTTTGTAACGCCATTTATGTGTTGAAACTGTTACGAAAGTGTTTGGGTCTGAGTAGGAGATGGTGAGAATCTCGCTGCTTTTGTTGTGTCTACTGGTTTCTTCTACTTGTCTTTTCAATACTTCATCAGCACAAGCTCCAGGTAAATTCACTGTTTCTCTATACTTTTTTTTTTTGTTGGTTGTTTCCTTTTTTGAATTAGGATTCTAGTTTTATGTGATGCAGTAGTAACAAGGGTTTTTGAAAAGTTTTGCCTTTTTGTTAACAAATCTCAAGAGCTCTGGTGTCTAGTTGGACTGTAGTAGGCAAAAAGTTTGAGTCTTTGTGGTATTTGAAGTGAATTCTATAACAAAAATTTCAACTTTTTTGTTTTTGTTTTTGGGGTAAGAGCAGGTTTTGTAAGCTTGGATTGTGGAGGTGCAGAGCCATTTACTGATGAGCTTGGACTTAAATGGTCACCTGATAATCATCTTATATACGGAGAAACAGCTAAGATATCGTCCCTTAACGAAACAAGAGCTCAGTACACGACTTTGAGGCATTTCCCTGCTGATTCAAGAAAGTATTGCTACACACTCAATGTCACGAGTAGGAATCGTTATCTCCTTAGAGCTACTTTCTTGTATGGTGATTTCGACAACAGCAGCAATGTGTATCCCAAATTCGATATCTCCCTAGGTGCGACTCATTGGGCGACCATTGCTATCTCTGAAACCTATACAATCGAGACAGCAGAGCTTGTGTTTCTGGCTTCTACTCCTACTGTCAGCGTTTGTTTGTCCAATGCCACTACTGGGAAGCCGTTTATATCTACCCTTGAGCTTAGGCAGTTGAATGGCCCAATGTATAACACCGACTTTGAAGACCGGTTTTACCTGAGTGTTGCTGCTCGGATTAATTTTGGTGCTGAAAGTGAAGCTCCCGTGAGGTCAGTATATATAGTTCATGTTCTGTTAGTTGTGTCAACAACTTTGTGATTTTATCAGGATGAGTTAAGAATATACTAAGTTGTTGGTATTGCAGGTACCCGGATGATCCGTATGATAGAATATGGGAATCTGATTTGTTAAAGAAGCCTAATTATCTTGTGGATGTTGCTGCTGGGACTGCACGAGTGTCGACTACATTGCCTATTGAAAGCAGTGTCCATGAGAAACCGCCACAGAAGGTTATGCAGACGGCTGTGGTTGGAACAAACGGGTCTTTAACTTACAGAATTAATCTGGAAGGCTTCCCTGGTTCTGGTTGGGCATTTACATACTTTTCTGAAATCGAGGATTTGGCTGACGACGAGTCAAGGAAGTTCAGATTAGTTCTACCTGATCAGCCTGACATTAGCAAGGCCATTGTTAACATCAAGGAAAATGCGCTGGGACCATATCGTGTTTATGAACCTGGCTATCCTAACATAACCCTTCCATATGTGCTCAACTTCCGGTTTGCCAAAACTGCTGATTCTTCCAGAGGACCCCTTCTGAATGCCATGGAGATCAGCAAATATCTGCGGAAAAGCGATGGTTCAGTAGACGGTGAGCACAACTACTACCCCCTGTTCTTAGTGTTGTGTCTTCTTCACATTTGATTCTAAGATGATTGTTTGTGTTGCAGCAACCATTATGGCTAATGTGGCATCTCTCTATTCTTCTACTGAGTGGGCTCAAGAAGGCGGAGACCCATGTTCACCTTCACCATGGTCGTGGGTGGAATGCAATTCGGATCCACAACCAAGGGTTGTTGCTGTGTAAGGATGTCTATCTTTTGTAGCTTTATTTTGCTATCGGTTGTTTGTGTATATGCTTATATGTCATGCCTGTTATAACTGCAGCAAGCTTTCGAATATGAACTTGACGGGAAATATACCTTCTGACCTGGTGAAATTGACTGGATTGGTTGAGTTGTAAGTTGCTTTTCTTTAGACTTTTTAAATTTAGGAGTATACAACTGATGTTCTCGTTATTAACGTTGCAACTTTTGTCAATGGTAGATGGCTTGATGGGAATAACTTTACAGGTCCAATACCGGATTTCTCTCGGTGCCCTAACCTGGAGATAATGTAAAATCACTTTCTTTGAAGTTTAAGTTTCTTTTCTTGCCTTCATATAACTATAAATATATAATGAACTATTTGCAGACACTTTGAGAACAACCGACTAACTGGAAAGATCCCTTCCTCGTTGGCGAAACTCCCAAACCTGAAGGAACTGTAAGCTTTTTGAACAGGACTAATATTTTGATATATTAATTCATGTGGTGGGAACGATTTTATAATCTACATTCTTATGCACCTGACCTGCTTTATGTTTCCAGGTACCTGCAGAACAATTTTTTAACAGGAACAATACCATCAGACCTTACCAAAGATGTGATCTCAAAGTGGGTATTTTGTCCTATTCAACTACGGATTTAAAGTGCTTTTGCTTGAATAGTTCCTAGCTGGAGTGTCTTACACCTGCTCAGTTAAACTCATGCATTCTTACTTTTTTGTGGTTTTTAGCTTTTCTGGGAACCTTAATCTTGAAAAAAGTGGAGATGAAGGGAAGAAGCTCGGTGTCATCATCGGTGCATCAGTTGGTGCTGCTGTTCTGCTAATCGCAACCATCATTTCTTGCATCTTTATGTGCAAAAGTAAGAAGAATAACAAGATGAGGAAAACTTCAGGTTTGTTATTTTTCTGCTAGTATACCTGTTTCATAGTGTATCTTGATTCTAGTGTTTGGATAAATGTGCATGTGCTTACCTTTTTTTTTTTCTTGGGTTGATTTCAGCGGAGTTAGCGAATCGTCCCTTGCCGATTCAAAGAGTGTCATCTACCTTGAGTGAAGCTCATGGAGACGCTGCACATTGCTTCACACTTTATGAGATCGAGGAAGCCACCAAAAAATTCGAGAAGAGAATTGGGTCCGGAGGTTTTGGAATCGTATACTATGGGAAAACAAGAGAGGGTAAAGAGATTGCTGTGAAAGTTCTTGCAAATAATTCGTATCAGGGAAAGAGAGAGTTTGCAAACGAGGTAAATAATATAACTATATCAATATGCCCCCAAGTATGAGTTTTTGTTTTTTGTTTTATTATGTTTAGGAGGTAACCCAAGTGATAATGATTTGTTCAGGTTACATTACTTTCAAGAATACATCATCGGAACCTTGTGCAGTTTCTTGGTTATTGCCAAGAAGAGGGGAAAAACATGCTTGTGTATGAGTTCATGCACAATGGGACTTTGAAGGAGCATCTTTATGGTAACATATCTTTTTAAGATAGGAATGGTGTATTGCAGCGTTTTGGTTTAATGTTTTGTTAAACAACCGTTTTTTAATCCAGGTGTGGTACCCCGTGACCGAAGAATCAGTTGGATTAAACGGTTGGAGATAGCTGAAGATGCAGCCCGAGGTCCGTGAATATGCTAAACAAAACTGAAAGAGCTCTTGAACTCTGATCCCGAGGCCACTTTCAATATTTCATTTTGCTGGTTTTGATTGTTTTTTTGTAGGGATCGAGTATCTTCACACGGGGTGTGTTCCAGCAATCATACATAGGGATCTCAAGACGAGTAACATCCTCATAGATAAACACATGAGGGCAAAGGTTTCAGATTTCGGATTGTCGAAATTCGCAGTTGATGGGACCTCACATGTCTCCAGCATTGTCCGTGGCACAGTTGGATATCTTGATCCTGAGTAAGCTAGACTTTAACTAATGCCAAGAACTTTACATGTCTTTATCAAAACTTAGCATAAATGTCAAGAACTCACATATTTTTTTTTAATTCGATATTAAAGGTACTACATATCGCAACAGTTAACAGAGAAGAGTGATGTATATAGCTTTGGAGTCATTCTTCTTGAGCTTATGTCCGGCCAAGAAGCCATATCAAATGAAAGCTTTGGTGTCAACTGCCGGAACATAGTCCAATGGGTTAGTTCATATTTTTATAGTTGTGGCTACTCTTTTTTGGGGTATAAGAATTATAGATCATATCCCTTTGATACCTTTTTCTGTAGGCCAAGATGCATATAGACAACGGGGACATCCGAGGGATCATTGATCCAGCACTAGCAGAAGACGATTATAGTCTCCAGTCAATGTGGAAGATCGCTGAGAAAGCATTGTTGTGTGTGAAACCGCACGGGAACATGAGACCCTCGATGTCCGAGGTGCAAAAGGATATCCAAGACGCCATTAGGATCGAGAAGGAAGCATTGGCCGCAAGAGGTGGAGTATCGGACGAGTTTTCGAGGAGCTCGGCGCATTCGTCATCTCTCAACATGGGAATGCTTGACCTGGCTGGATCGCAGAATTATGTCTCCATTGATGAGTCTGTATTGCAGCCAACAGCTCGGTAGTTGTAGATTTTGGCTTTTGTTTGTACAGATGCATGCACCACTTGCTTGTGTTTTTTTGACCTTTCACGTTGTCTGGTCTTTTTTACATTATTAGTTTTGAGCTTAACAGCACTTTTTTTTAGTCTTTTCTTTTGAACTCGAGCTTACAAGAAGTGTGCTTCGAGTTTGGTTTTTTAACTTTTATTGTTTTTAGACTAACTCGGTGATCTATCTGGGATTGTGATATTTATGTTTTCACATTTTCAACACATTTTGACATTTTGTGATCATATCACTTTTTGTTACGTCCTCGTGGAAATGGTTCTATTGACACCTTTGAGAGGTGTAGTTTTTATTTGCCTCTCCCAGTGGTTGAACGACTCTCACCAATCACCCAAAGGAAAAGTCTCTTTAAAAGTGGTTTTAGATCAAATTGTCAGCACGATCAATATTTGTTTCTATTGAGGGAAAGAAGAAATCATAAGGCAACTGAAGAGCAGAGCTAGCTGATACTTACTAGGACGACCGATGCATAACCCGTTTTGCTACTGCTATCATTAGTCACAGAGATCATCATGACCGTTGTAATCACTCTAGTTGTAATAACAACATATGGGAACTCGATAAGTACGTATAACATGGATTTCTATGTTTCTCAGTTTTATTTAAAATTTCTACTTGCGTAGACACACGAGTAGTCTTTTATGTTATAATTTATCTATCAAGTCTCTCCAAATGTGATTTCATTTATTTTTTTAATATATCAAACCTCTCCAATTGTGAATTCATTCATTTTAAATATGTTTATGTTTCAAACTTTTAATTAATACAGTCTTTAAAACCTTATAGAAAATATTTTTAATAATCTGAAATCTACCCAAATATGTGTAACCTTGTATTCATACATAACTGTTTTTTTTTTTTTTTTTTCAACATTTCTTCATTATGGGCCACAACTGGAGCCGGGACTCGATTCCGGGTGTGATGGTGCCTTGTGCATTAAGGACTTACCTTTGGCCACTGCAGCAAGGTCACTTCACTGTTTTTATACATGTGTAAAACCTTATAAATCTTATAAATATATTTATAAAATTTTATAAGCACTTGGATCGACTCTCCGAGCTCCGAGAAATAGTTACAATCGAGAAGTACCTTATTAGTTTTTATGAATTTTTCAGATTTAATGAGCGGGCGACATTTTTGAAAATAGACAGTCGAAAAAGATGCGTGTTTTAAAAAGACGCACCAAAAAACGTATTTCTAAAAAAATATCTATAAATATATAGATGCGTGTTTTACAAGGAAAATTAATTATATTTGAAAGAAATTAGATATATGTAGTGTATTGAGAAACACAAATATATTTATATGAGTTAATTATTTTGTCTCTTTGAATTATCACAATCTGTATATTCTTGGTATAGACAAGGTATTTAAAATATTGAAAGTATCAGAAATATTTTATAAAAACTTTTAGAAGTTACTATATATCAGAGATTTACCATTCTCTTGTATTTTTTTGGTTGAAAAATTACAAATGGTAAAATTCAAAATAATCCTAGTTAATTGATTTCTTCTTTGGGTTTAATACAAAAATAAACTTAAAAAAATTCCCTACTATTGAATAACAAATATCACAAATCAAAATCAAATTATAATGATTAGAAGTAAATTAATAATACATACTATGTACCCTTCATAATAAAGATAAGAAGAACACGTGGCGCATCTGGATTTGGTAGAATAAGAACCAGAGAGAATGAATAATAAAAAAAAAAAAAAACGAACGGTGCTGATAAAAAGCTCATTAAAAGTGAAAAACCTAATCTCTCAAATCGCAGACCGTCTCTCTTCTCTCTTCTTTTCTCAAGCGTCCGATCAATCATCTCTCCTCTCCCTCGCTGCCTCCCTCCTTCCCTCCCCCAATCTCTTCCTCCAATCAACGACACGACACCTCTCTGTTTTCTCACTCCCGCCCTTTTTTCGAATTCATCTCTGGTAAAATCATATCCTCTCTCTGATTTCATGGGTTCATCTTCCATTTCTGTTTTTTCTAATTGTGATGGGTTTTGTCTGTTATGTGTTTGTTGTTGGGAAAGTTAGGTTTTTTTTTTTTTTTTGGGGTTTTGAGATGACGGAGTCACAGGCCAAGAGTCCCGGAGGCGGTGGAAGCCATGAGAGTGGTGGAGATCAAAGTCCGAGGTCTTTACACGTTCGTGAGCAGGATAGGTTTCTTCCTATTGCTAACATAAGCCGTATTATGAAACGTGGTCTTCCTGCTAATGGCAAAATCGCTAAAGATGCTAAGGAGATTGTTCAGGAATGTGTCTCTGAGTTTATCAGCTTCATCACCAGCGAGTATGTCTTCTTCTTTTTTAACATTTGGTTTGTTTTTTCAATATGCTCTTTGTCAACATTTTTGATTTGCTGGACCTGTTTAGAGGCTTCATGGGAACATTGATGTTTGTCACAGTTTTAAAAGTCTTAAACTTTAGGTGGTTAAAGTCCACTTGGGTAGTTTGAGATTTTTGGGTTTTCTTAATGTCTTGGTTGGTTGATTGAAAGTTAAGGTCTTTTGAGTCCTTACATTGTTTGGATTTGATGTAGCATATTGGATCATCCAGGTTTTACAAAGATCCTTTTTGTAGTGATGCAATGGCTTTGTTTTTGTGATTTTGATGAGCAGAGCGAGTGATAAGTGTCAAAGAGAGAAAAGGAAGACCATTAACGGAGATGATTTGCTTTGGGCAATGGCCACTTTAGGATTTGAAGAATACATTGAACCCCTCAAGCTTTACCTGATGAGATATAGAGAGGTATGTTCTGATTTCTCCATATTCAGCTTCCATCTTATCAATTACCTAACTTTTTCCAGACCAAGGAACAAAAGAAACAATTTTGATTATGGATGTTAATTAGTTCTGCTGGAAGTTTTTGTATTTCACTCACTTACTCTGTTTTCTCCTTTTCTTGTTTCTTTTGCTACTACCTGAACTGGAAAAATCTCAGATGGAGGTCAGTAGCTTCTCATCTTTTATTTCTTGATTCATTCCTAATACTTGCAACAAACTTGATAGTTTTCGAGAATCATCTATTGTATATTTATCTTTTAGGCAACTAGTGTATAAAATTATTGATGCTTCCCTTTATCCTTGTTAATGATCAATAGGGTGACACAAAGGGATCAGCAAAAGGTGGGGATGCAAATGCAAAGAAAGATGGGCAATCAAGCCAAAATGGCCAGGTAGATAGATGTCTCAAAACTTATTATGCCTTATGTCTTTTCATTTATCTGTGTGTTTTCTCTCTTTCGGTTTAGCTATGACCCGAGTTAGTCTTGACATTAACGGGGTTTGTTTACCATTTGGCAGTTTTCGCAGCTTCCTAACCAAGGCTCTTTCTCACAAGGTCCATATGGGAACTCTCAAGTAAAGTTTCCTCTCTTCTCTTTCAAACACTCATTGCACGATACACATCATTCTCTTCTTTGCTTAGTATACCCGCTTCATTACTTTCTCATAAATCCCTATTGCCTCTCATTCCTTCCGTATCTATTAGCTTAATCAGAATCCCAAAACGTTACAGATGAGTGATCATTTCTCAGCTAACACAAATCTGACCAGTCATTTAATTGATGGATCATCTTTCTGAATCCCCTCCTTGAACCCTTGAGTGTTGTGGATACCGATAGGCATAATAAACAGAACTGAAAACTAATTGTTACACATGACTCTTTGGTACAATGTAGGCTCAGCAGCATATGATGGTTCCAATGCCGGGAACAGACTAGTGATGAGGATTTTATTAAACTGTGGCACCAAAAAAGGGTTTTATCTTTTATCTGTATATTATTTGTGAGCTGTAAGAGTTTTGCTATATTATATATGCAGAACTTGTGACAATCATCATCTCATTGTTTTTTTTTTTTTTTCTATGAATTTGTTCTGAATATGTTAAAGAAATCTTTTTTATATTTGGTTTGTGGATTATTATTGCATTAAACTGTTTCAAAATTTCAACACATGTCCAAAGAATGATATCTGATTCAACCAATCAATAAACAGCAAATGACAAAAAAAAATGAATACTTCATATTAAAAACCTCGATGCCTAGTGAGTGCTCTACAGCAAAATGTTCACACAACGTAGTAATTTTGTAATTTTGATTTGTGAATTTAACTTTTTTCTTTTTTCCTCAAGAAAATTAGATGCTTATTGTTACATGTTGGTTACAGTTGTTTTTCAAACATGAGTTATCTGTTAAAACCAAATTAGAGATCCTTTTCTGGGAGAAGAAAAAATAATAATAATAAAATATCCAACGGTCACAAATTGAGAAATCAACGGATCACGTTTATCTTGAGAACCCACTTCGGTTAAAGAAAGAAGAAGAAGAATTAAGACAAAACAAAAAGAATGATTTATTATTGTAATTAAATAAGCATAAATATAACAAAACCGCCGATTTGCTTCGTTTCAAATTCTTAACATCTTTTTGGCTAAATCCTTCAGATTGGTAAAGGTGCTTTCTATGGGAGGAGGAGACATCAACAACAACAAGGAGAACTGGAGAAGCGAGGAGCTTGGAGACATCGATGGTCTTGCTCTCATTGATGTCTCCACCGAGGATGATAACCTCCTTTTCTTCTCTTCTTCCCTCCTCGATCCATCATCCACCTACGATCAATTCTTAGGTAATTTTATATAATACATTAGATCTCTCAATCGCATTTCAAAACTTGAATCAATTCTGAATTCTTGTTGTTTGTTTGGTTCTCATGATTGTTGTTGGTATTGATTCTTTTTGTTCTTGATGATGATGATGTATTTTAGATACTGATAAGGAAGACAGAGGTCTTTGTCTGTTTGGGGATACACATGATTGTTGTGATAATGATGAGATTGTGGTGTCTTCTACTACTGCTACTTTAGAAGACAAGGAACCTCATAACATGATGAAGACTCATCTACGCAAAAGTCTTGCTTGGGATAAAGCCTTTTTCACCAATCCAGGTATGTGTTTTTTTGTTGTTGATGTGTTCTAATTCAGTAGTATGTGTGTTGTTTAGTTTTGATTGAAGATACGTTGTTGTTGTTGAAATTTAGGTGTTTTGGAACCGGATGAATTGTGTAGCATGATGGAGAGGAAGAATTTACCAACCATTCGAGAGGATTTGCATAGATCAACAGAGTCCATATCTACATTGAAAAGTGACTGCACTGTTGAGGAGACTGCTATGTTTGAAGATGTAAGAGCTTCAATCCAAAGGTCTGATGCAGCAACACCTGACAAGACTAAAGAATTGGGAGCTAATGAGGCAATAACACCTAGCCCAAAAAGTAAGTTTTTCCTTTATTGGTTAAGAGAAGAAAAGGAACTAGCTTTACCATTCTAAGCTGATATATAAGGTTCAAAGCATTGTCATCTCTGGCTATGATTATGTTCTACTTGTTTAGGTGTAGATGGAGCTTTTAGTCTAACAAAATGTTTTTTTTTTTTTTTTGTATCGAACAGATAAACTTATAGGAAGTGTTGTTTGAAACTGTATATAGTTAACTTCTGTTATCTATGAATCTCTAATTGACCATCTTTTTTAAATTTGTAGCTACAAGTACAGTAGACGACCCTGGCTCTGAGGAAAAGGTAAGTCCCAAAACAACTTTAAGCTATGGTTTGATCTTGCACTCTCTCTCTGATTAACCATGTCTTTGTTTTTGTTTTTTCTCAGATGAAACCCAATCCTATTCGTAAAAGGCCAAGTATTAGGGCACAAGGATTAGTAAAGGCGACAAAGCAGGTATGTTTATGACTCTCTCTATATGTGCTTGTCTTGTTAAAGCATCTGACAGGATAAGAGAGAGAGAAAATGTTGAGCTGTATTAATGAATGTTTGTGATACATTTTCTACAGCCCATCGCTTCAAAAGAGCATAATACATCCATTTCCAGGCCATCCACTGGACTCAGCAGAACTACAAGAGGTTTGGTAGATACTAACAAAGCCAAACAAGAAACGAATCCTAAATTATCTGGGGGTTAGTCATGACTCTTTCTTAAAGATGTCTTTACATGTCTTTTACAAACTATCTCTTTCTTTACTTCTGCATCTTACTATGATCTTTACAGGTAAAGAGCCTTTGGCATCCAGAGTTCCAATTTCAAGAAGAGCTCGACCCATTGTATCAACACCTGTAGTGCCTTTTAAATCTGCTTTACGTTCTTCAGTTGCCTCCCAGAAGGAATTGACATCTTCTTGCTCTTCACTTGAGAGCTGTCTCAGTGTTTCCTCAATCGCTTCTACCAAGTCTGCTCTAAATTCAGTAAAGCAGAAGAAAGATCAGAGTTTAAGAATAGCTTCCCATTCTTTGGCAAATAGACCAACATCTAGTGCTGGATCTAGAATAATAGGCCGGACGAAAGTGTCACCGCTCTCAGCCAGTAAGATATACAAGTCCAAGCTTAATGTATCACGTCTTAGTGCTAGCGTTGACTGGTCTTTCGAATCACCGCGAGCTTCAACACCTAATAAAATGGCTAAAGGTATCAAGAAAACAGTCTCTGGTGAAAGCAGCCCTGCAGTTAATGGTACAACACGGACTTTGAAGCTTTTGAACAATTCTATAGATGCATCTGCTGTCCAAAACGACCCTAAGTTGGAGAAACGTGGTTCACTTGTCAATGGTGGCTCTATGCCTTCTGCTTCCGTGATGAAACCAACAGGACTCCGCGTGCCATCACCCAAAATAGGCTACTTTGACGGAGTAAGTTCCCAAATTCAGAGTAACGTTGACAAAGAAATGTATCTGAGCCATTAAGTATATGAATGTTTGTTGTTAACAGGCGAGGAGTAACATTGCACGAACACCCACTGGATCTTGTACTGGTATGGTAAGTGGCTTGGCAAAACATGGAGCTCGTACTCCCAATGGATCAACTGCTAGTAGAACCACGTCTGCAAAGTCCCAACCTACAATGTCTAAAGCAAAGGCCAGTCCTCTTTCAAGGAGTTCAAGGCTGAGTGTCTCGGCTTCACCAAAGGTTACCAACAAAATGTATTCAAAAGTCAGTGCAGAGGAACAACTTGGATAATATAGGTACGGTGATGAAGCCAAATCACTTGCAACTTGCTATAATTTACAGCTTTTAAGTAAAGAACAGGTGGACAACAGGACAAGTGCTGTCATGTATAGTTTTGATTTGTACTTGCAGTCTGGTTTGTTATGGATTTTATCAAGTATATATATCAACTTGTATATCAAGTTCTAAAACCTTCTTTTGGGTAATACAGTATATTTTCATTGTTATGTAGTAGCTTAAATATTTTCGAGTCTTTGTCAAATAGCAAGATGAGCAATCACGGTAAGAAGAAGAAGAGAGGAGGTAGAAAGAGCTATGGAAAAAAGATAGGAGCTGGTAAGAGGAAAAAGCAAGCAATAGCAGTAGATGTGGAACAACTTTAGGAGCAATATTTTTTGTATTGGAAACAACCAAGCTCAGCTTCATAAATGTTGATCAGAGAGTTTCAGCTACGTCAATAGAAAAGAAAAACAAAAGTAGTTCACAATACAACTTTCTTAGCAACAAAAACATGTCTACACATAGAGAAACTTATGGAAAACAAGCAAATATTACAGACGAGACAATGGTAGTTTCTTGTTTCTGAACTTCAATGATTACTTCTGACTTTTCTTCAGTAACACACCAATTTTCTTCAGCATACTCCCATTCTTCTTCTTTGGTGATGACAATTCATCATCCGTTTCATCCATATAAGGCGACATGTTCACGTTCCTCCTCCTTAAAGGACTCTCTAGCGATCCTGTTCTCTCCACGTACTTCCCGTTACTGTTATTGTTGTTGTTACCACCAGAGAGCATAGTAGCTGCGGCTTCAGCTGCTTTCCTCCATTGATCACACTGAACCTTGAGTCTTCTCAGCTCAGCTTCTAGTTCTGTGTTGGTGACTTGTGCTGCCCCAAGCTGTTCTATTGCATTTTCTGCTCTCTTCCCGCTCTTATCTGCTTCCTCTGTCAGACTCCTGAGCTTCTCTAAGGCCTCATTGATAACCTTGTTCTTCTCGCTCTGCATTGTCTCCATTTCGTTCTTGAGACTCTCATTCTGCGACATTACGCTCTGCAGCTCCATCTCTTTGTCCATTAGATTAGCTCTCAACTCCATCACATCGGATTCTAGCTTCTTGAGTTCCTCCGTGTGCTCAGGCTCTTTTTCGTTCAAGCTGTTCTCCAAGTTTAAGTTTACTTCTTCTTTTTCTTTGATTTTCAAGTTCAGTAACTCGTTTTCATCGATGAGTATCCTCAGCTTAGCTTCCTTATCCATCAACCGTTCATGCAAAGACTCTCTTTCAGCTTTGGTTCTCTTCAGTTCTTCCCCCAACTCAGCCTCTCTCTCTGCATATCCGGATTTTACTACCTCAACTTGTTCATAAGCAGTTCTAATCTGCAACGTGCTCTGGATATACTCTTCATGGTACCTTCTCTCAGTTACTTCTACTGCAGATTTCAATTGGCTAATCTCTTGCTTTGCAGCATTTATCTCTTCTTTGAGTTGTTCCACTGATGATGAGTCCTCGTTGGTGTTTCCTCGGGATTCATTATCTTCCTCAAGCTGTCTCACAAGTTGCTCTAGTGACTTTACTTCAGATTTAGACTGCTCTAGCTCGGTTGTAAGGGAATTACAAGCTTCAGACATCTTCATCCCATCTGAGCGTAACATCTCAAGCGTCAAGTTCGCTATCTCTAATTGCTTTTCAGTTCCCGACACAATTTCATGTGCCCGAGCTTCCCCTTCCTTTGCATCCAACAGCTCACCTCGGAGTTCCTCAACTAGAGACAGTGTCTCGTTAAGTTCCATCCTCAAGTTTTCAATAGACTCAGATTCAGACAGCTGTGCTTTCAGTTTCTGGACCTCGTTCATGCTAGAAGCTAAAGCAGCAGAATCCATAGCGTGCTGTCTCTGCATTGCTTCAAGTTCAGACTGCCATGCTTTGTCTCGTTCTTGAGAGAGCTTACGAAGCTCATCAATTCTAGAATCCTCTGAGGCATTGATCTCCATCAAATGCTGCTTTGACTCCTCTGCTTCATCTTGAGCTTCCTTCTTCAACGCTTCTGAAGCGCTTAGCTGATCCTTTGCCCTCTTTAGCTCCTCTTGCAGCTGAGATATCTGAGATGCCACTTCGGCTGTTCTCCCTGTCCGCTTCTTCTGAATCTTGCATACAGAAGCAACAAATATAAACAACTCAATTACGAAATGGATGCATTACATATCACATATACACATATCAGTTATTGCAAAGAGTCCAGATTCAACAACTTTAAGGTTTAATTAGTTGTTGTAAGAAACAAATACATAGACAAACTTCATACACCAAGAATAAGCACCAGGTTCTCGACAACACAAACTAGTCCTTGCGAAACGTGTATTAACTGAGACCAGTATGAGTCAAATGAAATAGGCATTGATTTAACAAAGCATTTTGCAAAGCTAGTAGTACCTCATTTACAGGAGTTCTTGGAGAGCGGCGATCAGCAACTACTTTTGGGCTTTGAGTTTTCGGTGTCCTGATTTTTGGGTTGGGAGACGAAACAGGATCAGATTCTGCAATTTTGAGCTTACGAGCAGTTTTAGGAGTTGCTGTAGGAGATTTCTTTTGAGGCACCTCCAACGATCCCGGCCTATCATATTCACAATAACTCTAAAGATTAGTCAAACAAACCAAGGAAGAATCAATAAGCCACCACCAAGAACCATTGAAACAAATCAAGACTTCAAAAACTACAACCAAAAATCTCCAATGACCACATCAAAGACACACAAAAATAGAAAGGTTTGGACAAGAGTGAGGATCTTAACCTAGGTTTTGGAGTCTGCATTGCTTGGGATTAGAGTTTTAAAAACACTTCCTTTTCTTTTGGGGTCCTCTGAAGAAAGAACCTGACAAAAAGAACATGAAGAGAAACTGTGTGTGGTAAGAAAGAAGCAACAAACACCAGTCCAGTATTATAAGAATATCATAAGCATATACAACAAACTCAACGGAAGTACAAAGCTTAAGCAAGTGTACAATAAAAACAAAAAAAAACCCTAACAAACTAAACAATACAAATACATTAGCTTCAAAGAGACTCCATTTGAAACTACTACCACTACCACCAAACCAAGGCAGCAACAAGAGACAAACATAAAAAAAAAAAAAAAAAACTGTTCACAGTCAAAAGAAAAGGTTTTTATCAAATTGGGATTCAAACTAATGACAAGAGATAAACCCAATTACAAGCAAAGAAAGTACAAATTAATATTCCACATAAAAATCTCTTTTTAGTTGTCAAGTCATCAATCTTAGTTTTGTTCTCTCTATAAAAAAAAATTTGGAATCTATTGAAGAGGAAGAAAATAACAAATTTCAATATTATGTCATTTAGTTAACGTGGGTTCTGGTTTTATTAGGTGGATCTTTCCCTAAAATAGACAACAGATCTTAAAAGAAACTAACCCAACTTACAAATATTCAATTTCAAACCTAAAACGAGAACATTTTTCTTTTTCAGAAAAAAAATCAAAATTTTAAAAAACCCTTTCTTTTTAGAAAAGAAAACAACAACAACTATATTAATTTCTTTGGCTGAATCTTCAAAGAACAACACACAAAAATAGAGTAAACAGAACAATTATAACCCAAAACCCTCGAAGATTAAAACTTTCTCCAATATAATAATGCATAAATAGATAAAAACCCCAGAAACATAAGGAAAAGTTTAGGTTTTTTCGAACCCATCAAAGGAACATCTTCTAATAAACAAATTAAAAAACCCATCTTTAAGTATTTCAAACAGATAAAGAAGAGAGAGAGAGAGAGAGAGAAGTGGTGTTGGGTGTGTTCTTCACCTGCACTGTGGCTTTAGCTTTTTCTCTTTTGGTCTGAAATGTTTCTTAGAACAGAGAGATCGGAGTAACTAGGAAACGAAACGGAGAAAAAATGAAAGATTTTTAGAAGCTAAACCGAAGAAGAAGAAGAGTTAAAACCAATGGAGCTTCTTCGGACATCAGCTTCTTCCTCTCTCTTTGTCCCTAGTGTTGTTCTCTTACTGACTCTGCTCGTTTCCCAAGTCCCTTTTTTTTGTGTGTACCAGTGAACTGTCTATTTGTTTACACATTTAATATCCAGAAAGAGAAAAGAGAGAGAGAGACTCTGAACAAAAAATGAGAATTTAGGGAAATCATGATTTTGCCCCTTTACTTTTTGTTTTATTTCAGTTTAGTCCCTATTTTATTCACTACCCCTTTCCGACCATGTAGGTCAGGTGATGTTCGTTATTTAGTTTAATACTAGTAGATTTTTTTTTTTTTTGAAAAGTTCAATGCCAACACAATATATAGCATAATCAAAGTTAAATACGCCAAAATTTGTAAAGGTAAAATTCACACTATTAATGTGTTTACAATCATTAACTCCATTAACCATAACTATGTTGTTTTAACATGTACCCACCATTCAAACTTCAAAGCCTAAAAAGAAATGTAACGCCAACCTTTTTCTTTAATTCCAACTCACTAGCTTACAACCCAAATAAAACAAAAGTCTTATTGTAATTAAGAAAAGAGTGATTTAATTAAAACTGTAATAATCAGTTATTTTCTTACGGTTTTGTGCTTGACACGTGCTAGCATGCATTGACACTCTTAAGAAGTTACTATTAGAAACTAAAAACAAAAAAAAGCAAAAACATTCAATAGATGTTCTAAATCAAATGTTGTTACTATTTGGCTGAAAACATTATATGCACTACCAATACAATTCAAAACATGTAGGAAAATATTTTTACACCTTGACCATTAACCCTCTTCTATACTAGTACTACTTTTACTCTAAAATATAAATTACTTCGAAAGAAAACAAATTCCGTGGGACTGATAATTCATAATTGCATCAAGTTGAGGAAACGAGAGAGAGGATCCTTGTACAATACAAACAAGAAAACAAATGATAAAAGAGAAAGAGAGGCGTTGCTCTTGTTGACGCGCCAGTGGAGTCACGTGCCATTGTTCTGCCTCATGTTGCTAGCTCTACTTAATTTCTAACGGTAATATATGTTAATTAAGTTGCTAACGGTTATCTTTTTATTCTTTAAGTAAGTGAAGAAGAAGATACTATAAGCATGCATTTATCATTTTATCTGTATACTTAAAACACGTTATATATTTTAATTCCCATACTCCACCTTTTTTACGAAAAAGATGCACCTATATTCCATCAGTACAGATTCTTTTTCTATAACTAAGCAAGAGTGTCTTTGTATATGTATATTATATAGCCATATACAGTATTAATTTTTTTTACTGAAAATACGTATATGTATCTTCTCTGATTTTTCTTTTTTTGTTATTAGACAAAGACATCATTTTGAGTTTACTATTGGAATTAAAGTAGAGTAAGTAACGCATAATATAGACCTAGTCATCACGCAGGATTGGTGTAGAAAGTAAAAAAGTAGAAAACCAACTCAAACACACATGAATTAGTGAAAGATTATTCTACAAACTTGATTAGGTGAGTAATGGTATTCGAAATGGTGATTTTAAAAGCTTTTTTTAGGTGGTAAACAAGAATCACCAGTAAAGATCAGCTATATATTGACATCAACCTTAGAACTGCACCAATTGAAACTATATATATGATGCCGAAGTGTTCGAGTAAGTCACTACTAATTCAAGTCCACTTTTCAAAAACCATTGTATCTCACGATTGAAAAAGCTGAGTCGACCTCCTAATGTCAAACTACTAAGTCAAAATAGACTATACTGCCACTGACCAGCTAACAACCACATATAACTGCCGTTGAAAAACAAAAAGTGGACTCCTATCCTATCTAAGCTTAAAAAATCAGGTTGGATGTTATAAAGAATACCTAAAAGGGTCATCGAGTATGTGTTTTTCTTTTGTTTTTGAATTATACTCATAGTTAATAGTAATAGAGTTTGTGACTTTGTGTGGCCATTATTGTTTTTCTGTTTTCGGGGATCCTAGGAATTCCCAGTTGCCACCGCAATAGGTTACCGGGAGTTAAATGCAACCTGCATATTTATTATTTAATACTATATACTATATGGTCGGAGTATGTAATTAGATTTATGGACATTGATATCCCAAAATTTTGGTCGGTCCATGTCCCTTACACTACATTTAATCAAAGAGTTTTATCGGGACGATTATTCCATGTGCACAAGCTAATCTGACGCTATTGACCTTGACAGGTCGTTTCAAATTGTTATTGATTACCTATATATGAATATCGGGCTAGTACATGCTACTTAGTTACAAAAACTATATAGTTATGTTAATTGCATAACTAATAGTATAATAAATTTATTATATTCAAATATACTTTTCGCATTTTAAAATCTACACTTTAGATGGCTGATTTTTAAAATGTGTTTGTATTTTGGTTAAGATAAACGTTATAGCTAGTAGTAATAAACGCCTATTATTTTGTAATGTTGATCTGTCTGGCGTTAGTCTTACCACAAACAATGTTTAAAAAACATGTAATTTCGTAACATGGCTAGACTAAATTAAACATAGGAACATATAAGAGGATATCTACAAGATATGTAAATCTATCATAATCATATGAATGATTTGTAAATATTCTATAGGAACTCACTAGTTAGGAAAGTAGGTTAAATCATATTCTTATATATATGTTTGTATACTGTAACTCTATTCTTATAAGAGTAATTAATAATTCTTTCTATCATAAATTCTCATCAATCTCTAACATAGTATCAGAGCAGGTTTGCTCCCGACAATCAAACTCGTTCTTTTTATTTTCTGTTAAGCCAAGTGCTTCCTCAATTCAAGTTCATCAATAAACCTCTTGATCCAAACTATCAAACTTCTTTTTATTTAGATCTAAGCCATTGAGCTTCTTTTTATTCAAGTCTACCATCTTAGACATCTGAATCTAAGCTACTATACTTCTTCTTATTTCTTCTATCTTTCAATTTTCTGTTTTATATTAAAAAAAAAAAACGTTTTCGTCATTCAAAGTTTTTACGAGCATCTGGATCAAGTCATAATGCTCTTCAAATTAACTAAAAAGAAAAAACCCATCTTATTTTCCCGTTTCATTCCATGAATGCTTTTTTGAAATTTTTTTTTTTTGATTTTTTTTTTTTTTTAAACTGCTTTTGTCATTTAAAAAAATAAACAAAAAAAAAAGAGAGAAAAAAAAATGTCATCGGCAGATTCATCACCAATCATGACTTCCATCGCACCTTCATCTGCACCGCATCAGATCTATCACTATTATCGAGCCATCTCATGATGTCACCAACGCAAGATCTTTAATCTCCATCGTATCATCCTCAACAGCAATACGAGCAACGTTCCTCACTTTCTTGAAGTCTTTACCTATGCCTAATAATCCAAATCAATCTCAAGACGTTAATTTTGTAATTTCTCATTAATTTCCTTAGGAAAGTAGGTTAAATCACATTCCTATATATTGTATATCATAACGTTATTCTTATGAGAGTCAATATACTATTTCCTATACACTAAGGTGTTCTTCTCTCATCAACCGTCAACAGAACATGTATGGATGATCTAGTGGGTGACTGGTGTTCATCAATTTAGTTCTTTGAACATCCATCTTGTTACTTATACCACTGCATGAACGTACTATACAAACTTTTTAACCTTACAATGCCCTAAATTAATCCTTTTTTTTTTGTAGGATCATCCGGTTATCAAAAAGAAGACTTGTCTATAAATTTAATACACGAAAATATGTTTCACTACTCATAACTAAAAACTTTTTGACAGTGGATGTAAAAATGTTATCTGGTTATGTTACATGTAATGGATACCAGATTGATACCTTGCTAAACTAAAATATTTTTTACAATTACACAAATCCAATAAAATCATAAAAAAAAAGGTCATATAATAAGAACCTGTTCTTCGAGTTCTTTTAGATCGGATCCCATATATTCAAATCACTTTAGTACTCCAATATCTGAAAAATATATGGACACCGATGCACGAATGGTCGCCCTATGAACTCGTCAGGATGTGATCATGACCAAATAGTGCATGCATGTGTCTTATTAAGATTAGACTAATGTACTTGTTTGTTGCTTCGCTTGGAAGAGTCATATTCATTATTATATAAGATTATCCTTTATCAATTGCATATTTGCATGTGATTAGAAATTGCTCAGACTAACAAACTAAAACAATTTAAACAAACACACGGTTTCAGAAAATTTGGCTAAGAAAGTACATACAATACCAAACTTAGTAACGTTTTTGTCTCTGAATTATTTTGGTTTAAGAGCCTTTGGAATACATGATTTAGGATTTGCTTATCTTCCCATTGTGTCGTAGATTCTATTGAATCAAACAAACTAAAACGTTTAAGAAAAACTCTTTTGAAACCTTTATTGCTTAGAAACTTACTCAAAACTAAGCTCTTACAAACTCTTAATCTTTCTCAAGTTATGCCACAACCTTTGACATATCCTTATATAGAGATTAAGATAACACCAAAACCAAATCCTATATTGAATAGGTTTCTAACTAGATAACTCCTAAAATACTTTGAACTAATCCTAATCCATATCTCGGTAGGAATAGTCTAGAGGCTTCTTTTAACTTTGCTTGTCTTTCAAGCTTAAGCTAACAATCTCCCCCTTAAGCTTGACATCTTCTCTTCCAACGTCCTTAACACCTATAAGATCTCTCATCTCTGTGAACTTGATTCTTCCAAGAGCTTTTGTGAGTATGTCCGCCTTTTGCTTGCTCCCTGGTACATGCTCCACTTCCACTAAGCCATTCTCAACACATTCCCGAATAAAATGGTACCTGCGATGTATATGTTTGCTTCTACCATGGAAGACTGGGTTCTTTGTAAGAGCTATAGTGGACTTATTGTCAATTCGGATCACTACCTTCTCGCTATCTTGTCCAGTGATCTCTCCAAGAAGCTCCTGAAGCCAAATGGCTTGTTTTGCAGCTTCAGTGGCTGCCATGAATTCAGCTTCACAAGAGGACATTGCCACTGTCTCTTGTTTTTGGGAACACCAAGTGATTGGACAGTGATTCAAATAGAAAATATGCCCTGTTGTACTCTTCCCATCATCTTCATCAACATTATGACTACTATCACTGTAGCCAATAAGTTCTGCTTCATCCAAGTGTCTGCGACTGATCTCACTGTATCCTATTAACTCTGTTTCTGATGACCTCGAGTACTTAAGTCCAAAAGTGAGTGTTCCACGCAAATATCGAAGGACTTGTTTCAGTGCTGCCCCATGAGACTTCTTAGGTTCGTGCATGTATCTGCTCAAAACTCCCACACAGAATGATAGATCAGGTCGAGTGTGTAAGAGATATCGCAAACAACCAATGTTCCGTCTATACACCTTCTCGTCAATACCAGCTTCCTCAAGCGCTTTTGACATCTTTAGGCCTGATTCCATCGGTGTGAGCACAGCATTACAGTTTCTCAAACAAGCTTCTTCGAGAATTCTTCCTGCATATCGTTCTTGTTTTAACAGAATCCCATCACTCTGTTGTGAGACCTCGATCCCAAGGTAATAAGTAAGTAGACCGAGATCACTCATCTCAAACTTCGCAGCCATCCCGTTCTTGAAATCTTGTACAAGTCTCACGTTTGATCCCGTAACTAATAAATCATCGACATAAACAGCCACGAGTAGAAGATAATTACTCACTACCTTACGATACAGTGAAGCTTCCTTTGAGCACTTCTCAAATCCTAAGTCTTTGAGAGTCTGATTCAACTTTGCATTCCAGGCCCTCGGGGCTTGTTTCAAGCCATACAAGGCTTTCTTTAACTTGTACACCTTGGACTTGCTATCTTCAACAACATAACCATCAGGCTGAGACACGTATACCTCCTCCTTTAAGTCTCCGTGAAGAAATGCCGTTTTGACATCTAAGTGGTGTACTTCCCATCCTCGTGAGGCAGCTAACGCAATGATCAATCTAACAGTCTCCATTCGTGCTACAGGAGAGAACACTTCATCAAAATCAATACCATACCTCTGAACATAGCCCTTAGCTACCAATCTGGCTTTGTATTTGTTGATACTCCCATCAGAGTTACGTTTAATCTTGAACACCCATTTTAGTCCTATCGGCTTGATCCCAGCAGGAAGTTCTACTAAACTCCAAGTATTGTTCTTATTGATAGAGCATATCTCTTCATCACAGGCATCCCTCCAAACCTGCAATTCCTTTGCTTCACTATAATCCCACGGTTCCTCATTCAAGGCTAGCAATAATCTCTCACTTTCAAGCTCAGCAATAAGAACGTAGTCTTCTAGATATTTTGGTTGAGTTACTACTCTAGATGATCTCCGTAAAACTGGGAGGTTCTGCTGTTGTGATTCATCTCCCACTGATCTCTCTGCAACTGAAACTTCCTTATTTGCAGAGCCTATAGTTGCGACATTCTCGTCGTCAACATTGATAACTGCTTCTGTTATATCTTTAGTTTCCTCTGTTTGTTCTTTTCTTTCAATCATCACATTGTTCCCAGTCTTAGCATAAACCAATGTAAAAGTTCCAGATTCATTGATTTCATCTTCACTATTCCACCTCCAGCTCGAGTTTTCATCAAATACCACATCTCGGTTAACCACAATTCTCTGTTTTGCCGGATCGAAGAGTCGATAGGCTTTAGAGCCCGGTTCTGTGCCAAGATGCACCAATGCTTTTGACCGATCATCAAGCTTCTTCAAGTGTTGTGACTCAATCCTCGCATAACCGATACACCCAAAAACTCTTAGATGTTCTAGGTTTGGCTTCCTCTGTTTGAAGACTTCATATGGTGTCTTGGCTACTAACGCTTTAGTGCCTAACCGATTAATCAGATAAGTTGCATGTCGTACTCCTTCTCCCCACAAATAATTTGGTACTCTCATAAGCTTAAGAATACTTCTAGTCATTTCAAGCAGTGTCCTGTTCCTTCTCTCAACTACACCATTCTGTTGTGGTGAGTAAGGTGCTGTTAAGTGTCTCTGTATGCCGCATTCGTCACAAAAACTGTTGAATTCTTCTGAAACAAACTCTCCTCCTCGATCTGTTCTAAATGTTTTTATCTTAGCTCCTGACTCTTGTTCTATAAGTGCTTTAAACCTCTTGAACCTTGGGAAAGCTTCGCTCTTCTCTTTCATTAGTAGTGTCCACATGTAGCGAGAGTGATCGTCAATCAAGACAAAAATATATCGGTTTCCAGCTGCTGTTGAAGGTGTGATTGGTCCACAAAGATCTCCATGAACAAGTTCTAGTATATGTGACGCACGGTAAGCAGTTTTGTTTGGAAAACTTTGTCTTGTTTGCTTTCCAAACAAACAAGATGAGCATGTTTCCTTATCCACTGTAAACATAGGTACACCCGTGACCATTCTTTTTCCCAATAAATTCTTCATACTCTCGATCCCTATGTGTCCTAGTCTTGCATGCCACTTTGAAGATTCACTTGTTGTTGAGACTTGTAAGCATCGAATGCTCTCAACCTGCATCACAACTTTGTAAAGCCTGTTCCTAGACCTATTAGCCTTTACCAGTAGCTTACCATCTCGATCATGCAGAGTCAAATAGTCCTTTTTCATTCTCACATCACATCCAGCCTCTGTAGCCTGTCAAAGGCTAATGATATTACTTCTCAGCTCTGGGATAAAATATACTTCATTCAAGACTTTTCTATCACCATTCTCGCATATAAACAGAATAGATCCTTTGCCTTTGATGTCTATGCGAGAATCATCTCCAAAACGAACTTTGCCTGTGACTGTTTCATCAATTTTGAAAAAATAACACAAGTTTCCAGTCATATGATTACTGGCACCATTATCTAGATACCACACATTATCATCAACTGAATGGGTATCCATACTGCTTGGTTTGACTTTCTGTTCATTAAGGTAGACAACCTCATGCATCATCAGCTCATCAGCCTGGTGTGTGTCTTCATCATCAGTTTCCTGTGTCTCTTGAAGCTTCAACAACCTATCAGGACAATTAGATGCATAGTGACCATTCTTATCGCACCTATAGCACACAATGTTTGACTTATCCCTTCTGTTCCCTCGTCCTTGTTGAGCTCCAAACCGGCCTCGTCCTCTGCCACGTCCGTAGAACCTACCGCCTCCTTGTCCTCTGCCTCTGCTCCCATCAAAATTCTCTTGATAAGCCTGAGAATCCGTATTTGTGTACATGAGTTTTCCTTGTTCTTCTTCTAGTTGTTCTTCTTCGTCACAAATTCTTTCCTCATATACTTTAAGTCGTCCAACAATCTCAGCAAAACTAGTTTTGTTCAAATAAAGGAATTGCTCAAGACTAGCAACGATGTGGATGTATCTCTTTCGCGGTAGGCTCTTAAGGAACTTCTTTACAAGCTTTGATTCTTCAATCTCTTCACCTAGGGCTGCTGACTTTGTGGAAATCTCAGAAAGTTTACCGACAAAATCATCAATCCTGTCACCTTCTTTCATTCTTAACCGATCAAAGTTTGCCATTAGGGTCTGCAGTCTAGCCTCTCGAACCCTGTCTGCTCCAAGGTTCCTTGACTTGATTGCTTCCCAAACATCTTTAGCACTAGCAAGGTTTCCGACTTGTAGAAGTAAGGACTCTGGTATGGATTGGAACAAAAGTCCTTTAGCTAGGTCATTCTTCTCTTCATTATCTGATCCTGGTTCGATCACTTCCCATACTTTGTTTATCCGAAGAGCAACATTCATCCTCATAGACCAAACGGTATAGTTGATAGCATTGAGCATTGGACATTGAATCGATGATTTGTTACTTTCCTTAGCTGGGGTTGTTGTTGTAATTATCGCACCTGCATTCTTTTCCGAATCTCCCATGGCTTCGTCTTTTAACAAGAGAAAGACTCTTTGTTTGTGAACAGATCTCCCTTAGTTCAAGCTACGTCTTAGATTGATTAATTCAATAATGCTCTGATACCAAATATTGAATCAAACAAACTAAAACGTTTAGGAAAAACTCTCTTGAAACCTTTATTGCTTAGAAACTTACTCAAAACTAAGCTCTTACAAACTCTTAATCTTTCTCAAGTTATGCCACAACCTTTGACATATCCTTATATAGAGATTAAGATAACACCAAAACCAAATCCTATATTGAATAGGTTTCTAACTAGATAACTCCTAGAATACTTTGAACTAATCCTAATCCATATCTCGGTAGGAATAGTCTAGAGGCTTCTTTTAACTTTGCTTGTCTTTCAAGCTTAAGCTAACAGATTCTGAATTCCTTTTGTGGTCTCAATTCTTTGTAAGTTCCAGCATTGACTATAAATAAAGACAGACGAAAATTCTTTAAGCTCTGTTTCATGACAGATCCAAATCCTTTTTTTTTTTTTTTGTGCTTGTGGTTCTCTCTATAAGTGTTTCTTTTTCTGTGATGTATAAATCCGAAAAAGAAAAAAAGAAAAGGAAAAGGTCTAATTTGGATTAGAGAACAAAAATAAAGCAAATCAGGTGCTTAAACGTGTTCTTGTGGGAAAATTGAGACGCCAAAGCATAATCTTGGAACAGTCTTGTGCCGGAAGTCCTTTCAACTTTGTATCGTCCTCCAAAACTACTTGCTTCACATATTTTATCGAATCCTATGCAAAATAAAAAACACAATATACAGTGTAAAAAATGTTACTTCAAATGAAAGTAAATGTGAAATACAATGTTTATATACAGCCATACATGCTATGAAATGCTATGTCTTTATACACAAAACTTTCTCGGTACCGATCACAAGGGGTTTATTAGGAAAAAATGTACTTTTCTTGATTTTAATTAGCCGAAAGGGTAGTTTGTATTTCCTAGGTTTTAGTAGCTATGGATGGAAGACAGAAAGACGTAACTACCCTTCTGTTAAATGGACATGGGTTGTTTCTGCTAAAGACAAATGCTATGTGTAATGTGTTTAATAAGCGCCTATTTCAATGATTAACCGAATCAATTGGTTATTGAATACTTTAAGACCGAACAACACTTAAAAATGACCAGGTTGTGCTAACTGCTAATTGCTAACTTACCAACCCATTCCACTTCCACATTTACATCTATCTTCAACCTCAGTTTTTTACACATTCACCAAGCAAAAAGATTGAATAGATATAAAACTTGGAGTTGAAGCTCAAGTTACCTGTTTGGTGCCTTCAACAGAAGAAGGACGACCCCATCTCTCAGGGTCCCAAAGTATGGAACTATTGAAAGCAAAGCTTGATATATGAATCGGCGGCTTTGTCTCCGTCTCGTTATTAATTTTCCTCAAATGCCACCCCAACACTTGTGAAGATTCACAAACTGGCCCTTCTACTACCACTCGTTTCCTATTAGCCGATAGTAACGCCATTGGCCAAGTACCGAATACCCTACAAAACAAGAAAACATTTTTAAAAAAAATCTCTTTATACTTTGATGATTATAGAAAATGTCGTTTAGTTTTTTACGTACTCAATATCTCTTATCTTGTCGAAAAAATCAAGATCATATATGTTGTTTAGTCCCGCGAAATGAACTATCCCGCTTAATTTGTGATGCTCGATGTGTCTCAACGCTAGATTCCTTTGATGATCAAGCTCTGATTCCATGCTAGTGAAATTCTCTTTGAAGACTATACGTCTATACATGATACCAGTCTTTCTTAACATTGTAGAGGAAGATTTTTCGTCGGAATCTGAGTGTTTCTCCACGACTATCCACAATAACGGAGGTGGGACTAGTCTCAGGGTGTTGGCCATTCTCCTAAGAAGAACGTTTTTGTAGCGTTCTTTTGTCATTATCGGAGTTACAACAATCACTAGTCCTCTTGGTGTCACTTTAACTTGGCTCTCATCTTCTGTAGTCTCGGAGAGAGATCTGGTTTCTGCTTCCGCTTCTCGTGACTCCGTAGGAGCAGGGGCTTGGCCTTGTGAGCTGATCAAGGTTGTATTTAGGAGGGAATGGCGTGTGTAGGTAGAGTTTTCAAAAGGCTGGGGTGGATTTTGAGATTTTGTAGAGGTATAGGGTGTGGTTTCGGAATTAGAGAAAAATGAGGCCTTACCGGCAGGAGCAAAGCCAGTGAAGAAACCCATCACAAAACAAAGAGAGAAATGGATCACAGCTTTCTTCCATACTTGAGCTTTCTTCTTTGATCTCTCTAGGGATCCCATAATAAAATTTATGTTTAGAGGAGATGGTTTCTTGAATGAGTACGTACTCCTTTCTTGTTTTTGGGAAAAACAATGTGTCAAGTTAGTGATATATAATTAAGAACTTTTATGAGAATTGTGTAGTTTTGGTGTGTGATTGAAACCGGTGAGCTACGGTAAGAGTATTTTGATGTTTGATGATTGCTTGTTTTGGTTGTCTTTTGCAACAACCAGTTGTTGGGATTGGAACACATTAACTGAAACATATTTTGGGAAATTAATCAAAATCATTGCTAATATCAAATATATATTAAAATAATCGATCGTTGCTTACTAATGAATCTTAATCCCATGGATTGTTTGCCATGTTGGCGGTGGATGTATATAGTAGTAGAGTAGATTGCTAATAATAAGTACTATATATATAACCTTTGATGATTTCATTAACTAAGTAACTTACTTTAATCTTTTATCAGGTTTCACATTGTTAACGGTTTTGTACGAGTTATCACAATTAATATATGTTATTTTATATGATATCACGTCATTTTATTCGGTAACACATTGTTCTACATGTAGTAGATTCATTGATTTGCAAATATTATTTTACTCGATGTTTTTTTTTTTTTTTTTTAAATCTATCTGATCTACCTATTTTCTTAACTCTTGATTGAGAGTACCTAACGGGGACAATAGTCTTGAATGGTGAAACCGAGAAAGTGATGGGAAAAAATAAAATAAGAAACTATGCAAGGTCATACAACTTAGTAACATTTTTGGTCCTAAAAGTAAAGATAAAATTTGATGTTAGCTAGTCTTTGTTAGACATAGAATAGAACTATAGATAAATTAATGACCTGTTAATTCTACTAATTAAATGTAGACAGAAACTCTAAATAAATTTATTGAGACCCCATTCTGAATAAACATATGGAATATAGTACACTCTCCTAACGAAAAGGAGGTTTTGTCAAAAGATCTTAAATCGAGAACAAATTCTTTAACTTACAAAGATTTCTGTGGATATATAGAAAATTGTTAAAAGCTTTGAAACGAAAGTTTTCAACCTACTTTGGTTTAAGAACCTGGCAATGGATCACATTGCTGTATTCTATATGATTCATGTTCATGGGCATATATTGGCTTTCTTGATTGGTGAGCAAGGTCTCTAACTCAGTTTAAAAGTCCATTTGTATTTCAAATATCTCATATAGTCGCTTTACTTATAAGTTTTAACCTAGAGCCATATGCTTTTCTTAAATTCAGTTTAATTTAATTGTTTGATTGTTGTGTATACTATCAAACATGTAATCTATCCACTACTGCATTGTTAAAAAGTTAATGGTTTCCAGTTTTAAATCACTTGTAAATGTATTAGCGCATGTTATTTATATTTTATATTCATTATGAAAGTATTGCTAGCAAAAGCCTGGTTTTGGGAGAGTTTATGGCTTCACTTCAACAAAAGCTTAAACTCAAAGAGAAATAAAAGACTTCTTAGTTCTTAATTATCATGTTTTAAATTTCATTGAGATGATGATGCTTATTGTTCATTTCAAACGAAATATCATTTTACAATTAGCAATACCCTAGGAATCTCTTAAGGCGTATCTAACATATCATATGATTCTAAGATCAAAGAACATGGATCTTGCCTCGCTCCTAAGATCCATACCATATAAGACATTACACAGCTTTCCAATGTAATGAAACAATAACTAAAAAATGGAAAAAGAAAACAACCAAAAAATTTACATGATATAGATAACTGAGTAAACAAGTTGTAAGCAGACAGAGCAAAGACATCCATAAGGAGATTTAAGCTTGGTAGTCTTCTAGTTTTTAAGTAATTAGCACAATGCCAAGATACTTGACAATTAGAGAAGCACTAGCTAGTTAGAGACCAAAAACATTTATAGCGAAGAATTTGTTGTTTTTCCAAATGAAAAGAACTGATAAAGAGATAACAACATGTGATATATATGCAAATTAGTTGATGCCAAAGTTATTGCCGTATCACATACGAAGGTGAAGCTCAGATTTGAGTGGAAGCAATTTAGATTTAAACTGATATTTTCATTTGCTAGTCCTTCATATACCTTTTGGGCGTCCAAGTGATGGGTAGATTTGTTTAAACTTCAGACTGAAGCAAGTTAAGCTGATATATATAGTAGTTTAGAAAAAAATATACATACAAATCTCAAGTTTCTTCTTGGCATATTTGTTTATCAGTCTATCAGTCTATAAAATCACCATGTATTTGATAGATTCATTATGGAATATACCACTGCAGACTGGTAATACTCTTTATTACTTTTTCTTCTTTTGACTCAAGTTCTCTTTATTTTACTTAAAAGTTCTAGATCTATTAACTATATAGCATCAAACATAAAAAGCAAGATGTCCCGAAAAGAGAATCCAGCAAGAGATGAGCATAGAGACAAAAAGTACAAATATAAAACTTCTTTGTAAAAAAGGATTCAGCCAAGCAGAACCGCCGATTTCCTCTTATAGAAAAGATCTCAGCCGTCAAAATTTCTGAACCCAACGTGTGAACATTAACAACAAAACATAAAAATAATAATATAAACACAGTCTTCGATCTGAATCATATAGGGAGAGGGACCAGAGTCACCAAAAAAAAGAGTGAGAGCTTCAAAAATCTTCACTACTAAAAAAAAGATGAGGTTCTCTTCATCAAGACCCGTTTCAAGTCCGGGTCGAACCGAAAACCCGCCTCTACTGATGCGGTTCTTGCGTACCAAAAGCAGAAGCAGAAGCCGAAGCCGTTCTCGTTCAAGAAGACCTATCTTTTTCCGGCGGAAGAATGCGGCGGCGACGACTGAGACACAAGAACCAACTTCACCTAAAGTCACTTGCATGGGTCAAGTTAGGATAAACCGGTCAAAGAAACCCAAACCCGGAACTAATCGGGCTGTCGGAAGTGCAACAGATCAAAGCTACCGGGGACGTCGGTGCGGGTGGGTCAAGAGCGCTTTCTCTTGTCATCCTTTCACCGGAATAATCAAACCTACTTGTTTTAGCCCTGTGTGGCGCAAATGGAAATCGTTTTCTAATGTAAGTTTCTCGAGAAAATCAGAAAAGAGGTCAAGTTCGTCGCGAAGTGAACCTATCTTTGGACGCTCCACGGTGGAGCCAGAAGAAACAGAGAAGACTCAAAAGGAAGAAGAAGAAGAAGAAGAAGCAAGTTCATGCAAATCTTTCACAGCTACACCACCAAGAAACGCATTTTTACTAACTCGTTGCAGATCTGCACCATACAGATCTCCTTCATTGGCTAATAATAACAACAGCTTCTTTGAAGATCAAGAAGAACAGAGCGGCGAAACAAAGAAAGATCCTTTCCGACGACACGCATCGCCGGGAAATGTATTATTGGTTTCATCAGGAGACTCAACGACTACGAGCGTTACACAAACAACAACAGAGTCAGAGAGATTGGATGATTCAAGAAGAGAATCAGCTGCGAGTGATGAACCACCAAAACGAACACAATGTGTGATCCTCACGCGCAGTAACTCGGAGCCAGCGAGAATCGGAGAGAAACTCGTTCCCGAGATGAGTTATCGACTGAACCGAAGGTTGGGATTTACGTGAGAGTGATCGGTTTACTATTTTTTTTTACTTATTTCTTTGTATTTTTACGAGAAGTTTTATACTACTAGTATATTCTTTTGTTGGATTTTACTTTGGGAAGTTTCGCTGAAATTTATAGAGCTTTAAAAGTTTTATTCACCCTAGAGAATCTTTATGGTTCCCTGACCATGTAATAATATTTTTCAATTGTAATAATTAAACAAAGGGAACCAGTTTCGTTCGTACACTTAATAATAGATTCGTGTTTATAGAATCCAAGATCTCTCCTACAGATATTTTTTCAAAGATACATTATAAAAATGGAAAGTCTACTTATGGGCCTTAAAGAATAAGTCGTTATGGGCCTTAATTAGGCCCAGATATTAATGAAGTTAAATTAATATTTTAAGGAAATGGGGATGAAGGTGTCTATTTGACTATCTCTATCAATTATCTTAACGCGTACGAGACGCTCAACTCATTAAATTGGTTAAAGTCTCTCTCTTTCTTCTTTCGTCTCAAACCTTTTTTGCTTCCTCCTTAAGATCAATCAAAAGAGATTGTTTTTGTCCAGAATTTGATCTTTCCGTTAAATAATTTCTTAAGCACAATATGGCGGGAGAAGATAACCGTGAAGCTCAAAGAGAGGAATCGAGTCCTCTCTTGCAAGGGAAAGAGAACGACAGCAAGATCTGCTCGAAAGGGGATGATGTTAAGGCTAAGGCGGCGTCGGTTGTTGCGCCTCCTCATGCGGCGGCGGAGGAATACGGTTGGACGGCGGATGGGTTGCCTGTGAGTCATGGTAGCGTGATTGGCGAACCCATCAGGAGAAACCAGTGGAATTCTGGTCTTTTCACCTGTCTTGGTCGTAATGATGAGTTTTGCAGCAGCGATCTCGAAGTTTGTGAGTATTTTGAATGATTGGGTTTTTTGAATTTTGGCGTAATGGGTATGTTAATTTGGTTCGAGATTGATTGATTTCTGATTGAAAAAATTCAATCTTTAGATCTGATTGAGTTCAGAGATAAATTTGGTCAAAGATGTGATATTTAATTAGGGTTTGTTATGTGTTTGATGAAACTCTTTAGTAATGAGGTTATTGGTTTTGTAGGTCTTCTTGGAAGTGTGGCTCCATGTGTGTTGTATGGAACGAATGCAGAGAGGCTTGGGTCTGCCCCGGGAACATTTTCAAACCACTGCTTGACTTATTTGGGATTGTACTTTGTTGGTAATTCTTTGTTTGGTTGGAACTGTCTTGCTCCATGGTTCTCTTATTCCAGCCGTTCTGCTATTCGCCGAAAGTTTAACCTTGAGGTAAATGATTTATACTTCATTCATTTGGAATAGACATGTGAACTTGGGATAATTAGAGATGAGATTGATCAATTTTTATCTCTTTTTGATTGCTTGGATGTTGATGAGTGGGGGGGCATAGCCCCAAGAGATTGTAGTTTGGTTTCACTTCCACCCAAATCACTAGTATTTAGAACCCATAGAATGGCTGGCCTGGTCTCGTAGATCTCCATCTCGTTTCACAACCTCATTTAGTCTCCTTGTTTTCATTCTATGTTTTGCCACTTTGTAAGGGCAAATTCCTTCATCTTCTGACCTTATCTTTCATTTTGTTTTGGGTACAAACAGGGAAGTTTTGAGGCTATGAACAGGTCGTGTGGTTGCTGTGGTAGCTGCATAGAGGACGAGATGCAAAGGGAACACTTGGAGACGACTTGTGACTTTGTGACGCATGTCCTTTGCCATACGTGTGCTCTTTGCCAAGAAGGACGTGAGCTCCGCAGGAAGGTTCTTCACCCAGGTTTCAATGCTCAGTCTACCGTGGTTGTGATGCCACCAAGAGAGCAAACCATGGCTCGTAAATGAAAGCTTGCTTTTGAGTCGAGTGGTCTAAGTAGCACTTGTAATGTTGTCTTGTGTGGAACATGAACCATGATGTGTTGTCTTTTGCTTACTTTTTTTGAATAAAACCTAATCTGGATGTAATCTGTCGTGTGTCTTTTCTTCCTTTTGAAAACGAACATATGTATATCTTTATTGTTACCAACTTGTTTTGATGTGGTCTGAAATGTTCAATTGTTTCACAATTCGCATAGCCTATAAATAACGAAGACTGGATGGGTTTAACGTAAGAGTTTTAAGTAAAATCTTTGGATCAACAAAGCCAACAATATTTGGACAAATAAAGTTAAAGTGATCATGAGAGACTCTACGACAACTGCTACCAAATATGCAAAGGGGAAACCAAAAGCTGAGATTCAAATTGTGAAGTCTAACCGAAAGCAAACCAAGGGTCGTTTCTACAATCCCATATAAAAGTCTCGTTGACATTTTCAATACAAGAAAAAAAAGTAAACTGGTACTGACACAGTCGAAGAAGTTGGAAAATCTCTATTCACCGGGAACGGGAACTCCCTGCTTGAGCTTCTCACGCTTGAGCTTCTTTTTGGAGACGGGCTTCTTCTTCTTTTGGGGTAGATTCTTCTGAGCATACATGTACATCACGTAATTGGCTATCAGGAATGTCACAAGCAAACCTCCAACAACAAGCAACACTATCAATCCCGGATTCAATCCTTTGGCTTCAACAGCCGCCTGTCAATTCACAACAATGTATACAAAAACTCTTCATACCAATGTGAAATTTATGGTAGCATACAAGAGAGCATAACGAAACCAAGACTATTAGTGATTCCAAGGGTAAAAGCTTTTGATTTCTTGATACACATTAGCAGCATCATGTACAAATTTAATGGTTTAGATAATGTTTCAAAATAAACAATGCAAATGCGAAAGGATCAACAAGATCAAGACAATGCAACAAGCTAACAGCGAAATTCAGATAATCTTCTCTTTCAATATAAAATTAGATCTAAACCATAATATAAACCAATTATGGATCATAAACACACACACAGCTCAATTTCACTGAAATTACAAAGAAAAAATGGTGACGTACCTTTCCGGCGGAACCTTTACTGCTCATACCTACGATCCGAATCTGCGAGACCCGATGTGGCAAAGAAACGAGTCGGAGATTCTATAAGAAACTGAGATCTGTGTTTCCGACAAGAAGAGATTCAGACATAAGACAAAAAAGCATGTACAGAAAGAGACAAATAAAAAAATAAATTATAATAGGTTACTAATTCATTTGCATCCAAGTAAGTAAAATGAAGAGAATGTAATCCTTACCATAAGTAAATGTAGAGAGGCCCAATAAATAAACATTACATTACATTACAATCAGGCCACAATTGACTTTCAAAAATCTATTTGACCACGTACAGTTTTAATGGATAAAAAACTATGTAGCTAACCGACAAAAAAAATTACTAGAAAAACAGTCCAGTAAAATAAAATTAAAAAGAGTTATTAATACAAAGTACAAAGTTTGAATTCTTATTACAAATATTATACAAAACCACATCAATTCAACAAAGGAGAACTTGTTTTTAAAAGAATTCTTGTTTAACAATTGTAGTATATTCTCTATTATATTTTATATGGTTTAAATCAATCAAACTGCATATAGATTAAAATCTTTCAAAACAATTTTACTAAAAAATTATGTAGTGATTGCTTAATTTGTTCCTTGGAGCAAGATTTAACAAAAAATGATTTGTGTTAGTCAAAAATTTAAAAATTTATGAAAACTTATTGATTAATTATTTTTCCAGTGATTTATACCAGTGAGAATGAAACAGCGGAATGATCCAAAATTGAACATGTCAATTGTTTTTCTCCCGGTTTATTCCTTAAACTATTTAGAAGCTCTCCAACAAGCGATCTCATCATCATCTTGATTTTGATTATTCTTTTTAAATCTAAATTTGGTAATAAGTACTTGATTAAGTTTCAGATTAATTTCATAGACCTAAAATGTCATGGTTTTTATTATTATTTTTTTTTATTACTTAGCTGAAATTATTTCTTAAATTCAATTGTTTACATATTTTCCTTTTATATATAGATTGGTAGATTTAGTTGTACTTTAAATAAATCACTGACTAGATTAAATAAACCTTGGCCAGAATTTTTAAAGTAAATGATTTATTTGTATTTTCAAAGAACACTATTAAATAGTAACCACTAAAATTGACAATCATTTTTTTTTTATCAAATTTACAAAACATTAGATATTAAATCGATATTGAAAAATAAATAATTAACAAAAACAAAAAATGGTAGGAAACAATATTCTCTCGGCTTATAGTGTGTAAGATATGTTCATTCCATGTGATTCAGACCGGATAGATATACTTGTTTGGTTGCTTCAAAATACTCCTAAACTAAAATTTCTTATAGTTAGATCCTTTGTAATAATAATTTGATTAAACTAGTGATTAGTTTGACTCCATGAATTTACTTCGCAGGTGATTTGACTTCCATAAATTGGTTTCGAATGTAGATGAGTTTTTTCCTTTTTTTTTTTTTTTGTGAAAGAACAATAGAGATCTTGATCTATATCTTGGTACTATCTTATATGTTAATATTTTCCATTTTCTTATACAATTAATTAGGTCTATTAATTAGACACCAAATGAGACTGACCAAACTATTACAATAATGGGAATGATCGTAAAAAGAGTCAACGGAGACACATGGAGAAGTACCCAACTCGTTTGGCATCTCACAACTAAACAAACACGATCATGATTTGGCTTGGAGCCAGCAAGTTGATGACATTAGCTAATTAAATTCCCCGAAATTGATCCCTATCTTGTTCTTGTTGATAGGCATAAACTTCAAATAGCTTGACATTGTAGACAACAAGAAAAGTTTTAAATTTTTTTTATATTTATGTATTAAGATAGGTTTGTAGTATAGGTTTAGATGATTTCAAATAGTTTTATTGTCTGGTTTTAGAGAATTTAAAATCTAACCGTTCTGTTTAATTTACATATGGGTTGGTACTACTATTTATATAACTTAGAACTAAAATTCGAATAAGTCCGAATCGGTAGTTGCAAAATCACTCACGGAATACACCAACAAATGACAAAATATAAAAATACCATCGGAACCTTAGGACGATAAAAACATATCTCAATCCACAACGGTTTTGGTGTTTCTTCTTCTTATTGAATCCAAAACATTTAAATACATACATTCATATGATTATTGTCTTTCACATGCATTATAACCAATACTAGTTCACATAACGACAATCCTTCCTGATCTCGCCTTGGTCTCCGGTAAGCGGGTTGGTCTCGGACAAGAGCCTGACGCCACGTGAAAACTGCTCGTGGAAGTAACCGTTGTCAGCAGCCATCTTGGCCACAAACGGTGCGGTCCTCGGATCGGTGGCTAGTTCATCATCAATCACAAGAAGCCCCTTATGGGCCATGATGTTCTTGTAATACATGTTGTCCACAACCATAGGGGTCTCACGATCGTTGCGGGAGTACAAGACGGCGTTCGGGTCAGGTGTTGGAGATGGGCAACGTTTTTTCAAGTAAAGAGCGTAACTTGGGTCGAGCGTCGGGTCAATCGCTGGGTATAGTCGGTGCACTAGATTAACGCAATGGACCCTACCCACTGAGTGAGCACCTACGGTAATATAAATTGACTGATCAATAACAATATCATTTTATCTAAGAATTCATATTGCTAAGAAAAATTCTATGATATATCTTTTTACTTCCGTCTCTATCGTTAGACATTATCTCAAATCAATACCAAATTTATATAACAAAACAAAACTTAACTATAAAAGTCACTTTCCAGATTAAAAATTACTGTATACTTAATTTTTAATTTATAAAAAAAAAATGTGATTAATCTCAGACAACCAAACCAAGATTAATAATCAAATATTTTTTAGATCGAACCAAACTCTTCTCTTTTCAAATTTTTGGTTTTGAGCTAAACCGAAAACAGAAATGCCGTGGCCGGTTCAAATATAGTGTCGTTAGAACATGGCACCTAAGATTTTACCAAAAAAAGATGGTACCTAAGAGAGCGACGGTGGCTTCGACATCGATGCCAATGGAGTCAAAGGTGGAGAGAACAGAGGAGAGAGAGTCATTGTGGTTAGGGATAAGAGTCTCAACATCTCCCAAGTAGCTTCCTCTGCTATCTCTCCTTCCTGTCTTTATCATCTCTATCTTTGGCCCTTTCAACTATTAATTTGACCAAAAAAATTCATTAGGCAACAAAATTACCAACTAACTAAAATTAACCTTAAACTGCATGTAAAAATTTGCCTAAAACGCACCATGACAATACCGTCTCTAGCAGAGAGAGCGACGATATCAGCGCAAGAGACTGTGGCAGGACACTCTTTCTCAAGTGCGTCTTTGATAATCTTAACGTACTTAAAGTTTCTCATACCGAAACTCCTCGTCGATTTCTGCTCAGATTCAACACCTCTCGCTGTCTCCAGCAGCAGCGACGCATCACACGACTACAAGATAAAATAAAAACACACGAACATTAATATATGTATCGTATTACTTATGGTGAATATGTAAAACTAAAAGAGTTGATTAATTAACCTTGACGACACAGTCATGGAAGAGATTACGGAGCCAAGATACGGCTGTGTTGCCGTGTTTGTAGTAAAGCGTCTCGACTTGTTGTCTTATTATCTCTTCCGCTTTTGGACAACTCTCTCTGTAATAGTTCATCTCCAACTCCCCATTTCCTACATTTTTGTTTATTATTATGTTAGATGTGCGTTTACTAGCGATCACTAAAAATCAAAAATAAATATTGATCAATTTTTAACGGTGGAAAATGAAACTAGTGAAGCATGGAGACACATGGCATAACGTGATTAGATGAGGGAAGAATGTATTTACCGATATGGAAGAAGGAGAATAACTGTAATAACAGACAAAAGAAGCCGAGGAGGCAGAAGGGCTTTGCACTGGTCATTGCTCTCTTTTCTCTTCTCTCTTACTCTTTTTCTACTAGTTAATTATTGGTGTGTGGTCTCTATGTGTTCCAATGTAGGGTTATATAGAGTTTGAGAACCTCTCTTAATCGTGTATTATATAATTAAAGTATTTTTTAGTCATAGTGGTTGCAGTCGCTATTAATTTTTTTTTCTCAATAATCAGGGGGTTTCTTCATTATTCTAAACGCATATTAATACTCAAATATATAACCACTAGCTATAGTTATATGAAGTCTGAACTCAATAGTTGTTGGACATGTGAATTCAGTGAGACTCGATTTCAAAATTTTATTCGATAATAAATAGTACAAAAGTAGTAGTAGTACTAGTTTATTAGTTTGGCTAATCACTTTCTTTTGTTACATTCCTGTTCTATTTTTTTCTTCATAGACTACATTAGTTAGCCATCATCTCTAAACAATTCCATGTTCCACGAGAAGTAAACGAAGAGATCTAATATGAACATTTGAAAGAGTTCTTAAAATCAAAATTATTACAAAATATAATTGTTTGCAAATGATTATGAATACTATACACGTCAACGTCCAACTTTCTTAATAACTAACCACCAAACTAATCTATAGCTTTATACTATATTTGGCCTATTATTTTCATTATGGTTATAGTTAAGTTAATTAATTAAATTTACTAAACAGAAAAAATCTCATAAGCCTTTGATGCTGCGTGCTACGGTGCTACCTGCTGAACTGGTAAAGTGTGCACGACCACAATTCTAAACATATTCTACAGACTTACAGGCTTCTTACTTTCCGTTTAAGATATCGTTACAAATTTAGAATCATTAGCCTCACTTTAAAAACTTTATGTCTTCAGTACTGTTGGAGTTGTTAAAGTTAAATTTCTCAAAAATCAAACGAAAGAATTGGACTACTCATTAAAATATTTATGTGCATGGCCCAATTTGTAACACATCATGCCAAAAGTATTGAGTAAAAACCTTAAATTTTTAAAAACTAGATGGTTGTCCAAGCGATGCTTGGATGATGTATTTTTAGTTGTTTATAATTTTTATTGATTTGTGACTATAATAAAATCATATATTATATATATATATATACATGATCAGATTTGATTTGATTATTTGATATGCATTTATTTAATATCTTATATATATTTTTAAAAAATAAATAAGTAAACTAACATGACAATAAGCAAAACATATGTGAAATATAAACAAAACATAAGTAAAATAGTTTTACATATGTGTTTTTAAACTTTTTATAACAAATAAAATAGAAATGTCATACCATCTCCTTTTAATTGTCACATTAGCATTTTGTTAGTTTATTAAACATATATTTGTATAAAATTTTAACATAAATTCTCAAGTTTCATGTGCTATGCTTTATTTAAATCATTTGAACATCTTTAAATATAAAAATATGAAAAATCTACAAACTAATTTTAATACAAATTCTCAAGTTTCATGTGCTATGCCTTATTTGAATCATTTGAACCTCTTATTTTAATATATATTTGTTTAGTTAAATTACATATTAGTGTTTTTAATTTTTTTCCTCAAAACGTAGATCTGTTTCTTCTTTCTTCGCCGCATCCACCGCCGGATAGCCATGAGCAGTGCCGATGCCAAAACGATATGTCTTGTTTCTATCTTACAACTTTTATCAGATAAGATTAGCAAAAATTGGTGTGATTATTAGATTGATCTTGACGATATAGATAGATAGTGATAGATGTGGCTTAAAGAATGACCGATTTGTTGTGTTAGAGTTCACTTGTACATTTATTGTACATTGCTTTTTGATTTGCAGAGACATTTTAGATCTGACATCAAACTATTTGGGTTTATTATGCTATGGGACTTTGAGAATCTATGGTTTGATGATAATCTGACTGTATCCTTCCGCGCAACATCCTTATGGTGTCGGGAGACAAAGACTTCAGTTCTACTCTAAAAAAGTAGAACTGAAATGATATAATTAATGTTTAATTCAAAAAAAAAAGTGATATAATTAATGCTAATACATGTCATTAGTCGACTAGAGGATCATTCTAATCTCGAGTCTGGTTGGATATAGTCTCAAACTCGGTGCCGCTTAAGAAATAATGATTAATCATTATTCAGTGGTTAAATATGAATGTTACGAGAAGTCTGATCAAATTTGAAAGATCCTATAATTAAATAGCTGTTCAACGATCCTCTAGTTGACAGGTATTAACATTAATTAGATCACTTAGAAGAGTTTGGATTATGATTATTGATAACTTTAAATTTAGTCATATAGGTAAACGCATAGTAGTTTATAGATCTGATTGGTAGTCAGGACAAATTGAGTCAAGTTTTGTACGAGTTTTTCTGCGTGTTTAGCGGACTAATGCATACGTTTGATGCAAAAATTAACATGGCTGTCAATATTAACACATTCTCATTGAAATCCTCTTTTTAATAAAACGGAAGTACACGACTTCAAATTGGTAGACTATATAATATTAATATAGGTTATAATTAATTAAGATTCATTATTTGATAAATTATATAGACTAATTCTTTGATAGGTTATATAGATTTAGGATAATGATCCTCTTAAAAAAATATTTCAAATAATAAAATAAAAACTCAAAAAATATTTAACTAACCGTATATAGACAAAAAATCTGAGAAATTAATATTCTTCCGTAGAAATTAATCTCAGAATTTTGATTTGTTATAGCACGGATCAATAATATGTTACTATAATATGAAAAAATTCAATAAATATGATTTCTTTCTAGAACACGGGTTAAATTTCAAAAAATATGATTTCTCGGAGTAAATTTAAATTTGGAATAATATTGTTTGGTAAAATTTCTCGGTCACGATGATTTTGACAAACATATGTTACATATTTGATTCTAAAATTAATATGCGCTATACTATAGCTTAAGTCATAGGATTATAACAATTAAAATACAATATATAATTTTAAACACTAAACAAATCAAAGAAAATTAACAAACAAAAATTAATTTTTCCATCACACAACTTAATCCGCGTTATACCACGGGTCAAAAGCTAGATATACTATAATATATATTACACAAGAGATATTATTTTCATAAGTCATATTCAGTATATGATTTCATGTCATAGTATTCCATAAAAAAAAAATAGAATTTCAACCCGTGCTGTAGCACGGGTCATATTCTAGTATGATAGTATAACTATAAACTATAAACCAAAGCATTATCGTTAGCTTAGCAAATAAAGATTCGTTGGTGTAATGTACATAATTAAAAGCCATTAAGTTTGACCTTTTAAGGCACTTGCGTAATCGCACGCGCATTCGCATAACCACTAAAATAAAAATCAATTCCACTTTCTTAGTTATGGCGGCTGTAAAAATACTGATCTCTCGTCTTTAGTTTTGCCATTAACTACCGTCCAAATCCATTCACTTAGCTGACATAATGCTTTGTTGCCAATTAACTTATCCTCAATATTCTTTGTGTAATGATTTCCTAGGATATTTTTTTTTTTTCTACATCTAAAAGGTTTCTCTAGAGGCTTTTATACATGTATCATGGTATAATTTTGATCATCTTTCACCAATAGAATTTGGATCTGGACCATCACTTTCTGGCTCTCATCGAAGTCAAAAATATGGACCCATCTTGCTTCTCCCCGCGAAATGCTTGAAGCGTGTCGGAAATAATTTTGAGTTTTCCTATCGATTCGTTCCAAAGCAAAATTAATATATTACAATATAGTATATTCTATCTTGTTTGGTAATGTGTTAATGTTAGTGTATTATTGCTTCATAATTTTAGACAGAAATTTATTTCTTATATTTCGAGATATATGAATGTGAGTATGTGACTTATTAGATGAGTTGACCCTTGTGACTATCCCCTAAAATAGCCTTATCCGTTGCAATTAAATTTAATTATTACCCTTATTGTATATAATTGGGAGTGTGTCTGACGTACGTTTTTATTAATTTGTGTGGCTATATTTGTGTTTATATTTAAAACTATAGTTATGTAGTACTTGTGGGAATTCAAGATCATAATCATCCACGTCTTGAATTAATTCTCCACTTGCTTTCACGTTTAATTCATATACAGTATGGAGTGGTATGGAGTAAACAAACATTGGTTTCCTCTTCATCTTTTTTTTTCCAGTTTTGAAACCAATAAAAGTCGAATAAATCTTTTAGTGAAAAACATATTTGAATAAATAGAATATTTCAGTTCTGAATTGTTTAGATTTATGAATAGGTTGATCATGAGTCCAATGAGATTTAAAATGAAATAAATATATCACAAATATATTATCTAGTAACTCTAGTGGATATTTCATAGTCGCAAGTATGCGTATATTATCATAGATAGCATCTTTTCTTTACCACCTAATTAAAGTAGTTCAAACAGTACTCCAGAGCCAACTATAGGCTATAGCTATGCCAGGTGAGCACAAAGAGGCATTCGATCAGTACTTGGAGATTGGTGGCGTAATGGCGTCACGGTGTCAACGTATATAACAATAGCATGCAGTGTTCTCGGGTTAGGACAAATTGCTAGGAAATAATTTACGAGTTACTAAACTTTGAGGTCACACAGACGACGCACTCTCAACTTTTCAAGCAAAATTAAGGTTAATCATGTTTGAACATGCAGGTTGGACACAAACAAAGAGTCTATATGTAGAGTGAGTGCCACGGACTACTACATGAAGCATCAATGCGGAATTAGCAACGAGGAAACATTGCTCTATGTATGGTCCATCATGTTCTAGTGTGTACAGTGTACTGTTGTCCCAGCTGCAACTATTTGCATCTGTAGGAAATCCTTGAGAGCCATTAGCAATAACATATATTATATAAAACCCTTAAGAGAAATAATCATGGAGTTTCTTCTATTTACAACTAATAAGACAACGTAATGTTGTATTCTATATATATAACAACATTTGAGTATTTGAAAAGCATTTGAGTATTTAAGAAAATCTAGAAAGATAATTTATGATGATGGGTTCTTCGAAGCATCAGGTAAAGCAGGGGATTTGCAAATAGGGCAAGAGTTCTTCATCGACAACCATTTCTTGATGCAGCTCCCATGGTAGTCATGACCACACCCCTTCACTTCCCCCAACTCTTCTTTCTCCTTGTACTCCTCCTATTTATATTACCATTAACACATCACCATTAGCTTTAGTTACTCGCACCATAAATTGCATTAGCCAAGCAAATCTTACCAGGCAGATAGCGCATTTTCTTTGTTCCTCCGTTTGATACAATGGATAATACGTTGTCGCTAACAAGCAACTGGAGACAGCGCTGTCCGAGAGACCAGTGTTGACACTCCCGATCCTTTCTCCAAGAGCAAGAAGATCCTGGATGGTGTCAATCACTCAGAAATATATATCAGTGAGCCTATGTGAGGGGCTTCAAACACACAAGTATTTGGCTAGTATATTAACCTCATAAGTCATGTCATCGATGTCGAGCCTCATGTCTCTGTGGTAATCAGGCGAGTTTCTGGATCCATCGTAGTGTGGTTCTACGACCATGAATACCTGTTTTTACGCACACCTCAAATATTTATTATCTTTATGTTTAATGTGATTAGGACAGACTTTAACTCAAAATAATGCAGCTGTAAGGGAATGCCATACCTCAGATGAAAACCGTTCATGGACAGCAACTTCATCGAAAGGAGGCTGAAACCTCTCATAGGAACTCCTACGTCTCCCTGGGCGATCACCACTACGCCATGAAATGTGTGGTGGTGGCCTTAGGTGCCTAGAAGGATAAGTCTCATTGACCAAATGAGACCTGTCTCCAGATGAAGATGCTACATGTCCCAGTCGCGAACCATGCGAAGAAGATCTATAGGTGGGTGTTGACCTATGAGAAAAGCGGCTGCTACTTGTAGATTGTGTAGAAGTTCCAGGAAAACCGTGGGAAACTGTAGGGTTTCTGTTTCCGGTAAGTCCATGGTGATAGCTGGAAGTATCAAGAGAAGGGCTGTTGGCAACACTTCTCGCAGGAAGAAAATTATTTGTCTCCGGACTAAAGCCTACAAGGTAAGAATTCATGTGGTTATAGAGACAAAAAAAAAAAATTCAGAGCTCGAGACAAACTGAAAATTGCATACCTCTAGGAGCTGGGGGCGGTCTAGCACAGTTCCAGTCCTTATCTATGTGAGATGTATGGCCAGGAAATTGACCTGAGCCAGAATGCTCAAAACTGTGGTGGTGTGCATAATGGGAATCAAGTCTCGGGGTCTCTAAGTCAAGTGTAGGACGACTCCGGACATTCCTTGAAGAACCCTCTCCCCTGATCAACGAGTTATTACTTTGGTAAGTTGGGTTCATGAGCCATGGCATGTAATGAGGATCATGATCATGCTTTATTGATTTTCCAAGGTGAAATTCCGCGGGGAATGGTGTGTCTGAAGAAGTTCTGTCACTGTGGTATCGGCTTGAACTGCCCATTTCATAGATGGAAGAGCCACACGGGCTTTTTCGCTTTTGTGCTCCTCTCACATGTTCCATAGACTGATCAACATAACTAGCATTTGACCATGTCTGGTTGTTGCAGTTCGAAGAAGCTGGAAACGTCACATAGTTCTCCTGTGGAGCAGAGAAAGTTGCAGCTGTGGAACTCACAAATGGGTCATGAGATGGGCCCGAAGCCCCCGGATTGTAGTGTGGTCTCTCCACATTATGACTTGAGGCAGTATAGGCATTTGGTCGTGGAGAAGCGTTCCAATGAGACGAACCTGGCATTTCTTCATTCGATATGTTCTCTGCTGGATAAACATGCGATCTGTTCTCACTTGTCCCAGATCTTGCTGAGAAAATGTGGGGTGGATAATATTAATTAGAAAGTCCAGACACATTACTAAGAAAAAGGAGCGCATCAGAGATGATTATAATACCCAGCCTCCTAATTCTCACTAGCTGAGGATCTCCACTTATCAAGATTCAATTTTCGCCTAGTGAAACACAATTTACCCATAGATGAAAGCATATGGAACATCCTAACCTAAAAATAAACATGCATAGCTTTTACAAAGGCAATCTCTAAAAAATAGAGAACGAGGTTGAAAGATTAATTTCAACAGTTTAAAGATCTATAGAAATGGAGGACTAGTTACCTAAACTCGTATATGGATGCTCTGGGTGTATATGATTCCATCCTTGATCATGTTCATCATCAAAATATTGGGATGAGCCAGGAAAATATCTGTGCCCCATGATTACACAAAACTTCAACCTTAAGGTCCAATTAAACCTGCACAGAAAGTTCTCTCTACATTCAAAATTCATCCAGATATACATTACAAAATATTTCTGTAATTACCAAGCACTAAATGGTGACTGAAAACGTATCACCTATTTTTATTCAGTCTGATAGTCATATTTCCCAAGTACTATATAAGAAATCAGTCATAGCTCTAGTACTAATTACCATATTATACCTCAGATCTCATGGAATTATAAGCAAACAAGTTTCTGTGGACTTAGGCTCTGTGCTGCAGGGAAGTTCATGATGCTTATAGATAAAACTAAAAATAAACCTTTAGTAGTACAGCTCTATTAGTTCTTTACATTTGTCAGTAAAAAAAGACACACAGTACTTGTTCTTCGTTAAGCCAAAAGAAAAAAAAAGAGACAAAGAGCAAACAAGATTGGGAAACTAAGAAGCCTTTGCATATAAATCATCACTATAGTTCTCACCTCTACAAACCAGAGCGATCAGAAGTTAAGAGTAACACAAGGAGTCCAAAAAATTATACACTTTCAGAGAGTCAATAAGGTTTACAGAAACAGTCAATTTAGAACCAGGAGGGAAGTATATATTAATATCATCATTTCAGCTTCTATCAAAGCAGTGCTTATTCGTTCATATTTACCAACAATGATTTCCAACCTAAAACAAAAGGAACTCAACTACTCAAGTATTGTTCTTTGTTACAAACAATAGATTTGACAGCTCTGGAGTATGTATACATTGTATTAAGGCCATGTACATGTCTTTCACTAAACTTACAACCATGATTGACTGACCAAGAAAACTACATGGACGATCCAATAGCAGGACATAAGCTTACAGTATTTTATAAACTAAAACCTTCAAAAATGCACCTGCAGGCAAATAATTCTAGCAGGATATAGGTTTGGAAATCCTAACCAAAAATACACTACACTACTCAAGTGAAAAAGCTGTTGTGCTTGATTGAGAAACTGATGCACCATCTCCACACACCTTTCAAGTAGACCAACCGGAAGTGATGAGGCCTGTGACTTCACTAATACAATAAGAACACCAAATTTAGTTCCTTTTCTTCGGATCCACAATAATACACTACAGCTTCCTTGGGTGAACGGTTTAGTCCACAAAAGTGCTAGCCAGTAAAGGCATACTAACTCGTTTACTATTTCAGCGCTCTTATCATCCTAAACCCACCAGCACACCTTGATAGACTCCTGAATTCGGGACTTATGAGCACAAGGATTGTAAAACAAAGTACTGTAGGTTGTTGAAAGGATGCTTTAAGAAATTAGCATTAAGTTTCACATCAATGTGCACCCGAATAAAATGTTTGGTATGTGAGACAGCATGTCATTCCAGACACCATTGTAGGATGAAGAATGTAGTCTTGTAAGAAAAAGTAAATTTCCACACTTGTGGATACCTTGAACCAGACCTCAAAGCATCTTCAAATGACTAGCACATTCAGGTACACATATGATGCCGGTTGGACTAGTTGTGATTATTTTCTTACTTCAATAAAGATGTAAGCGGATCAGAATAAATCCCTCGCCACTAAAAAAACTGGCGGAAGAACTAAATCGAATAAACTATCAAAACCACAAAATTGGTCATTAGGAGTAGAACTAACCACGCTATCATAACCTTTGGATCACTTATCTGTTTCTCTTATGCTTTGCCAATCAACCAAGAAGGTCCACAACAAGATCTGCAAATCAGAATAAATCAAGGATAGGCCAGCCAGTAGCCAGTAGCCACTGATCCTATGTGTTACAAAATGCTAAGCATGAGAAACTAACATCTGTATGAAAAAGTGTTGATAATGCAGTTTTGAAGAGAACGATGCTATAAATTCAAAAGTTTTCCTAAAAATTTATGGTGGAAGATTGAATTCTGACCTGAAGTCTATGGTCGTACTAGCTCTCAACTCTCCCAAACAACTTGATAAGGTATATTCTCCAGTTTTCTCAACTACCCGAGGTTCATGGTCGAGAAAAGTATGATAGGTTTGGTAACCACCATTGCACCTAAACCTGCAGGATACAAACCAGCTAAGCCTAGGTTATGCTAATATATCCCAAACTAACTACCTAGCCCGTCGCTGCTGCAGAGCCTGGACAACTTTTACCAACAGCTAACCAAAACATCGTAGAAACTAATCCATGGTCTCTTATCAGTTCTCAGCATCGGAACAACAAAGCTAACCAACAAAATTCGAAAGTCCGGTATCCTCAAAACCGACTCCGATTTACAGGACATGTCACATGATCGCGATCATACCCGAAGATTGCGTGAAAAGTCACCGATGTAGCAACAAAACCGGGAATAAACCGGATTAAACCGACAAAAAGCAAACAATCATCACACACATACACACACGCAATCCAAAAAAAAATGAAGCAAACAAAACAACAACGATCGGTAACGAGAGAAATAATAAATGATAAAAAAATTGCAATCATCAATCATCACCTCAAAAGGTTGAAGAAACAACAACAAAGGATCGGGAGAAAGAAAGAGACAACAATTTACAAACCTTACCACAACGTTCCCCCAGGCGATGAGAAATGATTACCGATCGGAGGAGAAAGAAAAAGCAAAAGAGACGGTATGAATTTCGTATTAATGACGCAACTTTTTTCAGGAAAAAGAAAGGGTTTAGAGAGAGAAATTAATATATGTTTTTTTGCTTCTCCTTTTTTTTTTTTGTTTCGGTGATGGTACGAACGAACTAATAAAGCCGATGAAGAGGATCGGTTTATTAGAAAAAAAAAAAAAAAAAAAAATCAAATTAAAGCGGTTGTGTACTTTTGCTGTGACAATTAATCCGCCTCTGACCGGTGACCACCTTCACCGCCTACCGGTTCAACTTCTTTTTTTTTTTGTCGTCTAAACATTAACATGAGTCGTGTGATTATGCATATCTTAAAAAAAAAAAACGTATTTGCTATTCCTTTCACGCCAGCTCGAAGCTGAAGTAGGAATTATTATTTTTATTTTCGTTGCTGACTAGAATGGGCCTATATTTTGGACTGTGTATGGGCCTCAACTGTAAAGGGTTCGGAGAAACCCAGAGATCCATCAAAAGATCTCTAGCCGTTGAATTACACCGCACAGGATCGTAACCGTTGATTGAGATGACTTTTAATTTATCAATGAATAGTCCGATTTGACTGATGATGATGATGATGATTAAGAAAGCAAATAAAAGAAGCGAATCGGAGAATATACACACAAAAGTTAGAAGAGGAGAGGACCAACAACAAAAACATTGTTCTTCTTCTTCATAGAGAGTTAAATCAGCCAGCCATTGGGATAATCCAGAATTTGAAGTTCCGTTTTGATTTATTCGGCGGACGATGAAAAGAGTTTGAGAGCACATCGAAGACGATATAAGAAAGGGGGATTTGTTGATTTTTTTGTGTGTAGAAGTGTGGAGAAGAGAAAAACCCTAAGCTAATGGATATGATCGGATGTTGCTAGTAAGTTAAAAAGAAAGAGCGAAGAAGATGATGAATACTTCGAATGGGATGATCTCCGGGCCTTCTTCTTCCTCAGCTTCGGCCGCCGCGAATCCTTCTCAGTCTCCCGGAATCAAGACGTATTTCAAGACGCCTGAAGGCAAGTACAAGCTCCACTACGAGAAGACGCATCCCTCTGGGCTTCTTCACTATACTCATGGCAAAACCGTCACTCAGGTTATATATGCTTTGATTCGTTTTTCTTCTGTGTATATGTGTTTTAATCTAATCTGAATTGAAGTTTAATCTAATCTAATTGTGATTTTGATGTGGTTTGCAAGTGGTTTCTGAGGATTGATTTTGGAATTTTTTGGGTGTTAGGTTACTATAGCTCACCTTAAGGACAAACCTGCTCCATCGACACCAACTGGTACTTCGTCAAATGTCACTGCTAGTAGCGGTTTCAGGTCAGCAACGGCAAGGTTATTAGGTGGTGGGAATGGTAACCGTGCGCTTAGTTTTGTTGGAGGTAATGGAGGAACCAAAAACGTGGGTGCAAGTTCGAGAATCGGTGCTTCATTTGCTGCCTCTAGTTCGAGTACCTCGGTTACTAATACAAATTTCGATGGGAAAGGAACTTACATTGTCTTCAATGTCGGTGATGCTATTTTTATTAGTGACTTGAACTCGCAAGACAAGGTACTTTACTTACTACTCCTTTAATCTTCTTAAAGACTTGATTTGATGTGCTTGTTTTGGTCTCAGTTAAAGAAATTTTCTTTGGTTTAGGATCCTGTAAAGTCTATCCATATTAGCAATTCGAACCCTATGTGTCATGCGTTTGATCCAGATGCTAAGGATGGACATGATCTACTTATTGGGCTGAATTCTGGGGATGGTAATGTACAACTTTTAGATCAAGTTATGTTCTAGATGAAAATTTGTCTTGTTCTTTATTCTTTTGGTGAATTTTTGTAGTCTACACCGTATCACTAAGACAGCAGTTACAGGATGTCAGTAAGAAGCTTGTTAATGCTCAGCATTATAACAAAGATGGTTCTGTAAATAACAGGCAAGACTTTTTCCCTGTAAACTTATTTATTTACCTGAATTCAAACGTGCTCACGTCGTTTTTGTCATTTTACTGGATATATGCTCTAGGTAACGCTCAATTTAGTGAATCAGATTATATACATTATACTAGATTCCCCCTTCTTGGATAAAATTAGACTTAACAAAAATCTGGCTGAAATATCCTTTCTGGAACAATATATATTATTTGTGTCATGTGATAAGATAAAGTTTGTTCTTATTAACAGTCGCTGTACTAGTATTGCTTGGGTGCCTGGAAGTGATGGATCTTTTGTTGTTGCTCATGCCGATGGAAATTTGTACGTGTATGAAAAGGCAAGCACTGAATTCGGAAAAAAATTATTGCATTTGACTTTTCATTTCACCTAATTTTGTCTAACGTCTGACCAGAGTAATTATTATACTTCCAGAATAAAGATGGTGCAACTGAATCTTCATTTTCTGCTATAAGAGATCCGACACAGTTTTCAGTTGACAAAGCAAAATATAGCAAGGTACCTGATTTTGCTAGTGTTTCCGTTGGTTTCTTTTCTCATTTCTTTTCTGTCTTTCAAATATCAATCATGTATTCAGTCCCACAAATATGCCTGCAGAGTAATCCAGTAGCGAGATGGCATATTGGTCAAGGTGCTATTAACTGCATTGCATTTTCGAATGATGGAGCATACTTGGCAACTGTTGGAAGAGATGGTATGATGCTCTTTATTGTTTTATCGCCGACTCCAGTTCTTTCTCTTCATATATCTTTCTGTTGACCATTCGTTTTCTTTTTTGACCATGTACAGGTTATCTTCGAATTTTTGATTTCTCAACCCAAAAGTTAGTGTGTGGTGTAAAAAGTTATTATGGTGCTCTACTGTGTTGTGCTTGGAGGTGACTGGATCTAATCCTTTGACAAATAATCTTCCCTATTGCATTTGAAGGAACTGAATTTTCGTTCACTCAAGCTGCTTTTACCATGGATTTGTTGTTGTATGCTAACATTGTGATCGGCCTGACAGTATGGATGGAAAGTACCTTTTGACTGGAGGTGAAGATGACTTGGTTCAAGTCTGGAGTATGGAAGATCGAAAGGTTGTAGCGTGGGGTGAGGGACACAATTCTTGGGTATGGTTTTCAAACTGGAGTATAGTGAATTTTGTATATAACACAAACACTACTTGACTAATGTTATCTGCTTTCTTACAGGTAAGTGGAGTGGCTTTTGATTCGTATTGGTCGTCACCAAATTCAGACGGGTCTGGCGAGAATGTCATGTATCGGTTTGGTTCAGTTGGTCAGGTATTTTTCCTTCCACGTTGAGAATTTACCTTCACCTATTTCTATCGATTGAACAGTCTAGATATCTCTCCGTTTTTTATATTTACTGGAGAACGCGAATAAACCTGCTGCTCAGATTCTTGTGTATTTTTAGTTTAATAGGATACAAGAATGTAGAATAATCCTAGTGTAGGAGAAATAAATAGTGAGGAAATTGAAATGAAATGTTTTCATGGAAACATTCTTCTGATCATATGGGGCGATAGCATTTATCATGTGGAATTTGCTAGATTATGGGCATAGATTAGAAAGTGAGTTTTCCATTGCCTTGGCACACTTTGTGTGAATGTTGTGTCAGCAACTTATACTTTGATCTTCTGTTAAGTGTTCTTGGCTCGTCCTGCTTGTGCTAAACAGGACACACAGTTACTGCTATGGGACCTAGAAATGAATGAGATTGTAGTTCCGCTTCGGAGACCTCCAGGAGGATCACCCACTTACAGCACAGGGAGTCAGTCCGCTCACTGGGACAACATCGTTCCAATGGGCACACTTCAGCCAGCGCCATGCATGCGCGATGTCCCAAAGCTTTCACCAGTCATGGCTCACCGTGTTCACATGGAGCCCCTCTCGGGCTTGATCTTCACCCAAGAATCATTGATAACGGCTTGCAGAGAAGGCCATTTAAAGATCTGGACACGACCAGACGACCAGTCCAGTAGCAACGCAGAAGCATCAAATCCAACCACAAGCAAACCCTCGCTGACCAGCAAGGTCGGTGGTTCTAGTTAAATCAGTCACCATTCGATCATATTGTTTCAGGTCCTGGTTTCGAAAGGAAGCCATGTGAATATCTCTCCTGGGTACTGAATCTGACTCCATTGATGTATGTGAGAGGCTGAGACATATCTGGGGACTGCTGGGGAGTGGAGACTACTACTAAAGAGACAAAGAGAGTTTTCGGCTGTAATTAGAAGAAAACATTTATTTAAGGATTTAGGGCTTATATCCAACAAATACTAACCAAAAAAAAAAACAATAATTTAAGATTGGTGCTTCGGAAGAAGACGCTAAGTGTTTTTACTGCACTGCAGTGATTTTTAAAATTTTCCTATATTTGTTTCGAGTTATTTTAAACCATGTTTTTTTTTAATCTTGATTCTTGAGGTACATTTGGAATTTTGGATAATCTACACTGGATTGAACAACTTTAGAGGTTTTATTAATGTGTAATCTTTCCAAACTTGTGTCCATCTATAGGATAGGATTTTTACTTTTTTGCTCTAATTTGTTCATCAGGCTCTCTTTCATATTGTTATTTGTGAAAATGACCTTTTCTATTGTTTACGTTAAGTGACCCAAATTATTTGAACTAACAAGCTATATCTTGCGTATGCTTAATTCAATAATACAAAAGTATAGCTGCTTATAATAGTGAATGGAATACGTCAACTTAAACAAAAAGTGTTAACCACAATTTAACTTATGATGTAGACTAATTTTGAATTTGAGACGACGATTTTACCAATTGACTTGTGGTTTAGATAGTTTGCTAATATAACTAGGCGAGGGCGACAAGTCGACAACAAAGTGCCAAACATAAAACACAACTAAAGAGTTCAGAATGAGCTGGCGACTGTGCACCTTTTAGAAAGAGGAACATATGTTTCTTGTACTTTTTTTGAAGAAAAGCTGAACACTACTTTTGTATTCTAAAACCAACTGCTGTAACTACTAATGCTTCTTATTTTTTAAATATCTGAAATTTTTAGTATGTGTGACATTTTATCACCAAAGTTAAAAATATTGACATGAAGGAAGAAAAGAGGCAAAACAATTTGGTTTCATTAATTGTTTTTCCACGTTCACAAACACTGGCATTGGCACATATCAAAGCATTACACCACAATTAAAACAGATAATAAACAAGAAGAAAAACAGGGCATAATTTTAAAGAGCAAAGTTGCCAATTTTTTTGTACATACATAATAACACAACCATTTTATAATTGTTGGTATCATGATTGTTGTTTTTGTGGCTAAATTCAAACGTTGGCCGCACTTCTGAAGGATCCGAGCGACTTGGAACCTGATGCCCTTAGGACGAATTGGTGATAGAAGGCAGCAATCGCAGCTCCAATGAATGGTCCCACCCAGAATATCCACTGTAATTATATAGACCAAACAAATATATTGTTATTTCCATAAAGATAATAGAAACATAATTTGATAAAAGAGATGAGAGGAGTAGGAACATACGTGGTCATCCCATGGCTTGCTCTCGTTGAAGATTACAGCGGCTCCAAAACTCCTGGCCGGGTTAATGCCTGTTCCGGTGATGGGAATAGTGGCCAAATGTACCATGAACACCGCAAACCCAATTGGAAGTGGTGCCAATACCTACAAAAGTAACACAAAGTATTTAATTATGTAACCATATCATGTTAAAATTTACTAATTGATAATATGAAGAATATAATACTAACGGGAACGTGGGAGTCTCTAGCGTTTCGTTTGGGATCAGTGGCGGAGAACACTGTGTATACAAGGACGAATGTTCCAATGATCTCTGCTGCGAGTCCGGTGCCTGTGTTGTAGCCGTCGGCTAGAGAGTTAGCTCCTCCACCGTAACGAACGTAGTAAGAGCTTTGAAAGGCCTTCACGAAGCCAACTCCACAAATATCACCCAAACACTGAGCCACCATGTAAAGCACCGCTCTAATCAACGACACCTTCCGGGCCAAAAACAATCCGAACGTCACGGCCGGGTTAATGTGACCACCTTCAAAAACGTTTTGAGGTTAATATCAAATATACAAGAAACCAAAAGGATACGTTTATAAATGTCACAATTTTAAAATAAGTGAACCGGTCCGGTTTGATAAATGATACCTGAGATACCGGCGGTGCAGTAGACAAGAATGAAGATCATGCCACCAAAAGCCCACGCGATGCCGAGGATTCCGACACCGCCGCAGTCAACTCCACCGGCGGTTGTGTCTGACTGAATCTTGTAGCCGATAACAGTCAAAACAGTGACGTACAAGAAGAGAAGAGTGGCTACGAACTCAGCGATGACGGCTCTGTATAAAGACCACTTGGTAAGCTCCTCAGCGTCGAAAAACGGAGTAGGCGGCGGATCTTCGTAGTCCCTAGATTGAAATCCCTCAGGTCCTTCCACGTCTTTCGCCATTTCTTTACTTTTTTGTTGTTATGAAAAATGTGTGTTTTGTGGTTTGTGTTATGTGATTGTGAAGAGATGAAAGGAAGGTTGTTTATATAGAGAGACTATAGAGTTTAGTTCCTAGTGTGTGTGCTCTTATTAATTTTGCTTGTCCATGGTGAATAATTCGTATTACGTATTATTATTTTGATTAGATTACAATAATGAATTACTTTTGGTAGGTTTATGGTTGTTCTTATTATCCGTTTCAATGAAAATGAATATAGAATTGTCTGTGACGATTATGATTATTTTTGTGCAAGTTTTGCTTTTCACTAATTAATTACATAGCTAGCTGTGATGATAATATATAATCTAAACCAATCTAATCATTGCTTCATTATTAACAGAAATTGATATTGGTGTAATAATATAGTATTCCTGTTTAGCAGAATTTTCATATCCGTGTAAGTATTACAGTAAAAACCAACTGATCATGGTTAATATCGTTACTGTCTTTGTGAGGAAATTAGAGAATTCACATTTATTTGTGGTTTCAATTATTTTTCCAATACTTTAAACTAAAAGGTGAACATATTTTGAGAGTCGGATTATTTAAAAGAATGATTGTGGAGCTATCAATAAGAAGAGCGACCTTTTTAATTCTAAAATTATTATGGTAGATAATGGAGTTTTATGGTTAAATTAACTTAGCCTCGCCGCCCCATACCTAAACGTAGTTTTCATTTGGACCGACCCTAACATTACTATATGCTTCTATTTTTTCTTTCCTCTTGTCCCTATGTCATGAGCCTTGTCCTCTCCCTAGAATAATATAGACTGTCACTCTTTTACACATTAAAAATTATAATTATATGAATCTTATCTATTTGGGCATACTTGAAATTTTGTTTTTTAAAAACATTCGGCTATAAGATGCGATAACGTTTATATATAGGTTGAAAATTTTATCAGATAGCTATAGATTTATCAATGGTTGGAAAAAAATCTAATTATGTCGATTCCACCATCCTTTTGAACCTGCTACTTTAAACCTAGCTCGTATACAAACTCTCTAGAAGGACCTCATGTTTTTGAATAGTAAATTAGTAACATTATATAACATCATAATAAAAGATTTACGAAACTAAATAAACAATATAGTATACTCTTCATTAATAGTCACTTATGAAAAAACTTGATTTCATAAATTTTACTAATTGTGAAAAAGAGTTATTACATCAAAATGAAATTGTTACTACACTACATGTACATACCAATTCTTCTTCTTTTTTTTTGTTTGGAAAAGGTTTAGTAATTTTTCCTCTTGTTTGTGATTGATAACGGCTAAATCAATATAACTCCTAGACTCTTCTGTGATTGATAAGAAGAAACGAAAAAGAAGAAAAAGTATTTTGAGCAGTAGCTCTCAACTAACCCTACCATTATATTTTTAACATAATTATCACATGGACAGGATAAAAGAAACGGCGTCGCTTCACGGGCTCTGTTTCCACTAAATAGGTCGAAACTATGATGAAAACCGGGTCCACTGGACCGCATAAACCGCCCCATAGCGACAGCTCCGACAATTACATCGGCACCGTCCATACAGACTAAGTCCAACTCAGTACAGCCGTCTGTTCTCTACCCAACCACTCCTCTAACGCCACGTTGTGCAAACCCCACAGTCAGTAATAATCATTATTTGCTCTCTCTTCCACCCTCAATTCCAATAGCAATTTTCTTACGTATGTATCCCACTCACTATTTCTGTATACAAATGTAAACTAAATTAGAAAAACAAAAGTGTATACATACAGACAAAAGGAATGTGGTGCAGTGTTGTGTTCGTGGCCAATGTTTTGCCACATCACAATAACCTTATCGTTTTAGCGACATTCCTCTTCTCTCATTGGATTAGAGTTCCAACCTCAGCTTAATATTTGTATTTTGTCGCTTTCATTTGTAAAATAATGGTTACGTTTAATATTCCCTATAGAAAACATGGGCTAATTTATTCTGGATTCTGATTAATTTATATATTGAATAATTCATTTCATGGTTCTTTAAGATAACTCATATAAAATGACTCAAAGATGTATTTTTTCTCTATAAAAAAAAAAATACATATATTCGCTTTAATTTGATGTTCTACCAAACTATCATGCAAAAGATGCAAGAATGATCCAGAATGTGCTCGAAACGGCAGGAAACACACGATTTTTGTGACACGATCGTGACAAATACTTTACAAATGATATTGATCTCAATACTTGCCAAACACTTTCTTTTAAAGTACCTATGCATGTGGGTAAAGCTTGTAGATAAGGTAATGTATGTAAAACATAAATGTATTTCTGATTTATCATTGTTTATATCTGTTTACTTGTATAGTATACTCACGTTTTATTGGTTTTTGGTTGTTTGTCAACGGTCAAATTTTTGGGGTGATATGCCTAACAAAATTTAGTGACGTGAATTTGGGGATGTTGATATCTACAGTAAGTCAGTAGCAAATAGCAATAATTGAGTTATTTGGAAATAGTCACAGTTTTTCTTCGTTTAATGTTTTCATGTAAATGTAAAATAACTAAATATAGTTTTTACTTAAAAGTTTACTTACATCCCACTCAAAATTGGTTCACCAGGTTTGTGTACCTTTACAACTTACTTGACGTGAATTTGATGATTAAATAAGATTACTAACTTACTAAGTAGTTAAAAGAAATCTAGAAAGAATATAAAAATTAGTGTAGATAGAAGAAAAAGAAAAGAAAATGATTGCTCTTTGCATCTAATTTTTTTTTTTCCTTGTACTTACTATATTCACAAACATATGTAATCGTTACAAAAACAAAACATTATTGTCTTTAACAAAAAAAAAAAAAGAACATTATTGTTGTTGTAACATCAAATCAAAAGTGTCACATAAACAGTATCACAAACCAAGAAGAGCTCACTCTCTATATAAAGAGCCTTTGCTCTTTATCTCTCACAACCACAAGTCCAACAACAAACGTACAACAAGCAAAACACTTCTCTTAGCTAAGAAACTCTAGAAGCATCCATTAGCTTATTATGGCTAAAGGCGTCGAAGGAGCCGAGGGATATCAGGCAAGGGACTACGAAGATCCGCCGCCTACTCCGTTTTTCGACGCCGACGAGCTTACCAAGTGGTCTTTATACAGAGCCGTCATCGCTGAGTTCGTAGCTACTCTCCTCTTCTTGTACGTCACTGTTTTGACTGTCATCGGCTACAAGATTCAGTCAGACACAACCGCCGGTGGAGTTGACTGCGGAGGTGTCGGAATCCTCGGCATCGCGTGGGCTTTTGGTGGCATGATCTTCATTCTTGTCTACTGCACCGCCGGTATCTCAGGTATCATATTTCAAACCGGACCGGTTCAGTTATTTTTTTAAAAACTGTGACATCTTTAATAAACGTATCCTTTGGTTTCTTGTTTATTTGATATTGACCCCAAAACGTTTTTCAAGGTGGTCACATAAACCCGGCGGTGACGTTCGGATTGTTCTTGGCCCGGAAGGTGTCGTTGATTAGAGCGGTGCTTTATATGGTGGCTCAGTGTTTGGGTGCTATTTGTGGAGTTGGCTTCGTGAAGGCGTTTCAAAGCGCTTACTACGTTCGTTACGGTGGAGGAGCTAACTCTCTAGCTGACGGCTACAGCACAGGCACTGGACTCGCAGCAGAGATCATTGGAACATTCGTCCTCGTCTACACAGTGTTCTCCGCTACTGATCCCAAACGAAACGCTAGAGACTCCCACGTTCCCGTTAGTATTAACCTCTTCATATATTATCATGTACTAGTAAACTTAACATGATATGGTTACTTAATTAATACGTTGTGTTACTTTTGCAAAAATAGGTGTTGGCGCCACTTCCAATTGGGTTTGCGGTGTTTATGGTACATTTGGCAACTATTCCAATCACCGGAACAGGCATTAACCCAGCCAGGAGTTTCGGAGCCGCTGTAATCTTCAACGAAAGCAAGCCATGGGATGACCACGTATGTTTCTGCACCTATCTTAATCAAATTTTCTATTGGTTTGATGAAAAAATAACGAAATGTTTTTTCCTGGTCTATGTAACTACAGTGGATATTTTGGGTAGGACCATTCATTGGAGCTGCGATTGCTGCATTCTACCACCAATTCGTTCTAAGGGCATCAGGTTCCAAGTCCCTCGGATCCTTCAGAAGTGCAGCCAACGTTTGAACTTAGCCACAAAAACCAACAATTTGGTCATCATTATTATTTATGTAGAAATCGGGCTCATGGTTTTTTTTATACAATATGCCCTCTCTTCCACTTGCATCTTTACTTCTTCCTGTTTTCTACTTCTATTGTGTGTGATTCCTTTTATCAATCGAGTGAATTGTTTTAATATTCGCAATGTCTATTGAGTTTTGTGTATTGAGAAAGACCACTACTTCGCCTATTCTAAATAATGTGTTTTGAATTATATTGAATCGAGATTGAGAGACTAGCACAACTTGGGGGAATGCAGCAGATTGAATGAACATAGTCAAAACCATTGACACTGTTCTTTCTCATTTCTAATCCTAAAACATTTTCTCTACTCTAACCAACAAATGCTAGATCATACTCAACAATCTCATTCCTAACGCAAATTCAGATTCCTATGACAAAGTTCAAAGCATTTCGTATAAAACTGAAAAGTAGCATAAAGATTGGGACTGGATAAAATAAATAAAAAAGTTGCAATAACAATCCAAAACTGAGTTGAGAGTCGTCGTTGTTGTTCTCTAAAACATAAAACATAAGAAGGAGCAGAAGAAACTAAAAGCTCAAATAGAAGAAGAAGTAAAAGAAACGAACAAACCATTTAACCCTCCACTTCAATTCTCAGGAACTTCAACTTCACCTTCTTGAATCTCCTGTTGAATATCCTTTGGATCTTTACCATCCACAGTACACCCAACAGACACACAAGTCCCCAAGATCTCTCTCACTGTACCACTCAACTCTTTAGCAATAGATCTAGGCCTCATGATCCTCGCAATCTCAATCACATCTTCAAACGATATGTTCCCGTTATGCTTTATGTTCTTCACCTTCTTCCTATCTCTCTCCGGCTCTTTCAACGCCTTGATGACTAGTGCAGCCGCCGATGGAACAACTGTGACCTTAGCTTGACGGTTCTGCACCGTTAGCTTGACGGTTACACGTAGTCCTTTCCATTCTTTGGCTGTTTCTTTGGCGATGTCTTCTCCGATCTTCTTTGGTGCTAGACCTAGTGGACCGATTTTGGGAGCTAGGGAACTCGCTGCTCCGACTTCTCCTCCTGTTACACGGACGTATACGTCAACGATCTGACTCGGATCCAACTTCGGCGGCATGGTTCTGTGTTTTTTTTTTGTGGCTTTCTCGGGTTTTTTTCCCTAGGGTTTCTTTTGAGATCGAGTCCCGAAACGAGGAGGCGCTTCGAGATGACGATCCAAAGGTTTTTGAAGGAGGTTGTTATTAGGGTTTACGAAAAGAGGCATTTACGATTTTACCCTTATCGGGCCTCTATTGGGCTTTTTTATCTAAGGAAGCTTTCACTAATCCGGTTATGTTCGGTTTAGTTTAGTACTATTCTCCGGTTTGATTGAATTTGTTTTACTGAAAAACAAATCGTTTGATTTTTTTTTTTTTGCTGGGAGAGAGAGAGGCTTCTTGGTTTGAGGCAAGCTCGTCGTGGATGATTTAGAATGGCGGGAGGATCTGAGAGGAAGACGATACTTGTGGGTTTGGTTCTAGCTCTTGTTCTTGGTATCGCTGTTTACTTGAGGCTTTGGACTATCGATTATACTCTGTCTTCAGATGACACTGAACGCTTAAGGTTTGTTATAAAAAAAAACGATTCTAATTCTTCATTTGATTCAGTTTAATCATTGTGTTTTCGTGTAGTGATTTGCTTAAAGTATTGGTTTTTCTGGATGGGTTCTTCAATTTCAGTAGCTTTGGATTTTTTCAACTTTTATGTGTATAGACTTTTTCTTTATTCATCTCAGTTTCGTTTTATGGAATTAGGGATTTTAAGGTTAGTGTTAGAATCATTCAAGTAAATGTGAATGATTTGAGATTTTTAAAATTGGTGTAGGAAACAGTTTGATTTGGCGAATAGAGAAGCAATGGATGAATCTGCAGACTGGAGGAGAATGTTTGATAATGAAGCTGAGAAAGCTTCTAAATGTACAAAAGAACTCGCCATGGTATTTTTCTAAGCTCATCCATGTAGAAATGTTTCTCTTTTTTGCATTTTATGTTTTTTTTTTTTTCCGAATGTAATTGTCTTGACACTGAACTAGACTGTCACTTGTGATATGTGGTTGTCTCTCTGCTATGGGAATGTACAGCTGTGTCTTCTTGACGTAGATTGCTTTCGCCGTTTGTGCATTTATATGTTTGAATAACCGTTGATCGAGAATCATCAAGCGCATAGCACTACCCTTAGTCTCTGAGTGTAGTTTTCTTTCTTTATAAGTTTATATCTGTTGATTATGAGCATTATTGTCTTGTTTTCCTACAGATCAAAGAGTCGTCTGGGAATGGAAACGGCAATCATAAGCTGGAGTCATTACAAAAGGTGACATTCTCCACTCAAGAATTCAAATTCTTTTAGTATTGTCTTAAGTTGGATGCTCATGGCTCATTAGTTCACTGTCTATTGTGTAGGAAAATGCGGCATTGCTCATTCAGATAGAGAAATTAAAACAAGAGCTTGAAGCTTCACGGTTAAAGTGTCGCTCACGACAGGCACCCCGTTAGAATAATCTTCATGATATGTTGTCACTTGTCAGTGATAGTCCACTGGTAAGAAAAATCCTGTATTGTCATAGATGTTTCTTAGGCTCTTTCGTGGGATATAGCTTTCCAAAGAAGCACTACTATACAACACCGACCTCATAACCTTGTACTGATAACTGATAAATCAACTTTTGAAATTTAGCTATCAGGTCCTTTGGCTTAATTCATGTTGTAACTCCAAATGTTTATTTGATTCTTAGGTTTATTATACTAGATAGGGGAAGAGCTGCACTTATAGTTTTTGAAGAAGGTTGCACTTGTACATCGTTGTGGTTAGCCCCGCTTGTGTTGTGTTCTTGCCTCTTAGGTTCCGTGAGGGAACAGAAATAACGATTTGATTTTAAGGTGTATAGAACGGAAACCAGAAACTATACCATCGTTGAGTATCATAAAACTTTCAGATTTCTTGGACTGGTTTCTCCTTCAGATCGTTTTATTGCGGATGGATTGTACCACAACTCTTTCTGTTTCCTTCATTGAACTGGTCTTTACATTATTTGATTATCAAATGATTAACAAATCACAAGAGACTAGTGGGTCTGTCACGCTAGCAGAACATGGTCATAGGTGAAAATTCTAGTCAAGTATATTTGTCGATTTAGTAACCATCAAATGAAAATATTGATTTCATTACGTATCATGTGAAAATACCGTTTAATATTGTTTTCGTTAAATGAATTGGTCAAACTCCACCATCAATTATTTACTTTTTCGAAATGAAATGAAAACTATAAAACAAGAAGATTTGCATTACTGAAACCTGATTGATTTCATCATATATCTAACTTTCCTGTTGGTTACTCAACGTCGGACCTCCTGACACTATGGAGAAGTTTAAGTTGCTACACTTCCTCTCAACTCAATACGAAAACACACACAAAATTAGCAAATCATATCTCTCCATGTCATTATGCATCATCCTTATCTTAACTTGGAATCTACAAATAAGTTACGTTTCAATATCATCTATTCACCCAAACAGCCAAACCCAACCACTCACTCTCCTTCTCCTCCTAACTCATATAGCCTCAGGATTCCACATAAATCACTATCTTGTTGATATAAACTAGATGACGCATGGAATAAATGACATGACTTCGCTTAACCGATAAGATCAACTACTATAATTTTCCAATGTAAATATCTGTTTCAAAACATTATACTCCACCCTTTTATTTACATTATACTAGGTAGATGGATTCCTCTGAACTTATCCTGTGTGCTATATTTTAGTGAGTGGCTAAGGACCAGAAGTTGAGAATAAAGGAAGGAGACACAGCAAACCAGCTGATAAAGGCCATTGCTGTGGCGGTCTCGAACCTTGTACAGTGATTCACATTACATTGTCCAAGATCGTTGATGAGTACAGTTATGCCAGCAGAAGCAGATGCAGCTGCAAACGTAAGCGTTGATGTGACCTGCAACAAACGAGAAATGGGAAAAAAAAAAAACAGTCACTGGCAATAATACCTCTTTAGTAAACTAATAAAAACATCAAACAAGAGATTGAGTTTTGTATAGGTCTTTTACTCCATCTCCGATTGTGAAACATTGAACAGCATAGTGATTTCTAAGGCTTCTTCTCACCAGAAGAGCATAAGCATCGACAATAAAAAGAGATAAGCTCCACAGGCTTTGCAAACTAACCGCAAGAACCAAGCAACTGTCACATATCATAAGAGAAGAGCTTGTCAGATTCTCAAAAACACTAATCCTCAAAACCAAGAAGTCTAATTTCATATCAAAACCCTAATTTCACGCCAACATCAATTAAATTAGATTCCAAAGACCTACTAAAAACCCTAAAAGTTTACAGAATCTTAAAATCATCGAATTTGCTAAAATCCTAGGAGGTCTGGAGTCAGTTTAGATTACCAGAAAGCAGTGGCGGAGCGGAAGTCGGAGGTGGTGACCATGACAGAGACGGAGATGAGAGCAGGGATGAATTGAGAGAGACGGAGGATGAGACCGCCGGTGGTTCCGGGCATGCCCTGCACATCTTTCATCCTAACTTGTGGTCTATCGATTGCTCCGGTAGTTGGAGCCATCGGAAGCACATCCACCGGGTGAATCGCCGGCCGGCTCACGTTCATCATAAAGCAGCTTAGAAACAGTTCCCCACCAAGAACTGCAACTGAAGATGACGTTTGCGACTTTGGCCAATATTTAAAAATACTTAAGAAAAACAACAAAATGTGATGTGTTTTTTAATCACATTCACCCAAAAAATTTTATCTTAAATTTTATATTTAAAATTAGATTATGACCCGCGGTATACCGCGGGGCAAGTTTTTTTCTAATTTTTTATTAATATATTATTTTAATACTAATTTTGCTAATGTATTCTTTTGTTAATTTTAGATTATGTTTCGCGGTATACTACACAACAATTTTAGATTATGACTCGATTATGCTTTGTGGTATACCGCACAATAATTTTTGTTTAATATAATCTTAATTAAATCAGTTTGACTCGACATATTTTATATGGTGTTGTTAAAATAGTAAAATAAGAATTTAACCCTTATTGAAATATCATATTAATGATATTTTAATTTTTTACTATTATCAATTCAATCATATAATGTCATATAACCCGTCATGTAATATAAATCGTTTGTATTATTTTAAAATTTCAGTATGTTTAAATATTCATAATTTAAAGCTTTTTATCAAGTTTAGATATATCAGTTATAAATTATAATTTTTTAAAAATTCTATAATTTACTATATACGGTAAATTTACTATATATGTATGTTGAACACACACTTTTTATATTAATTGAGTAATATATGTTCGTTTAAAAATAATTCAAATTACAATATATGCAGGAAAAAAAATTCACATTTTTATTAACTTTATGTATTATATGATGATTCACTACATTTAAATTTTAAAATAATAAAAAGATGATAGGAGAATAATTTTTTTTAATATGAAATAAATATTCTAAATATCTATATTAATTATAGAATATTATATATATGGATATTTAAAATATTTTAATTCTGTTTGGTTATAAGTGTAGTAGAAAAAATTAACTAAACTTGTTTGAATATGAATATCAACATTCAATGGCATTAAATACAAAAACTTTCCAAAACAGATTTTTGAGCAAAAACTGCTGCAAAAATACTAGTATAGATTTTTAAATATTTGACAAATATATACAACTTTTACTACTTTAGTGTTAAATTTAAAATTTAAAATCCATTAAACAGAGTAACCGACGTTGTTGATTGTTTAAAAAATTATTAACTTTTTAACAAGAATAAAATCATAGTATTAGTGTCGGTTTTGATTGATTAATCTTTTTAACGTCTATTTGAAAGATGTTGACGTCTAATTTTACATTTTTTTTCCATAAATTAGGTAAATGTTTGACTCTTTATAGGTAAGTAGTAAGTTATCCATAAATTTTATTTTGAGACATGATCTATGATCTCACGTTAACTAATTTTTTATCAAATTAAACACTCGGTTGTGCATAGTTTATTTATGATGCAGATTTATTGTATTTTGTTCGCTAAATAAACGTTTATTTTTTCTGAATATTACCGTTTATATTTGAGTTAGTATTACATGGCTACCCAAAAAAGCACACAGTCAAAGTTTATTTAAACATTACAAATATAGTAAAATTAAAATGAAAAGATTTTATCATGCAATCTGAATTATAAAGAAAAGATGGTTGCTTTTTTAGATTTCCTTTTTTTTTTCTCTTTTTCTATGACAACAATTTTAGATTTCCTTTTAGATAAAACTTTTCTGGATTTTTTGTTGTTTTCGTTTGTTTTTTCTGTTGTTTTTTTTTTGGTTAAGAGACAATCTCTGTCATTGAGTATTGACTATACATAATATATGTTTGTCGGTATTGATATCCTGTGAGGAGATAGATAATGTATGAGACGACACGAAAGTGTGGATTGTTTTGGTTACAAAGGAAAGAGTTTGGGCACTTACAGAATTTAAAAAGAAAAAGAAAGAAAAACATTTGGCTTGGAGTTAAAAAGACTTACTAATAATAATAATTTACATAAAATAAGAACTTCCTCCGTAGTGGAAACTAATCATAACCTATTCCTTCCTTTTATAGTAAGATTAAAATCGTGAAAATCTCCGACAATTTTCATATCTATATATATGAAAATATTTTTAAGTAGTTTTTTTCTTTCTTAATATAGATAATCTTGATCTTAATCACTCTTCAGACGAGTAGCCAATCCGTTCCATCTCCCAACAAAGCTTAGTTGCAACACTTTCATGGCAAGGTGCATACTCCTACAGAACAACAAACACTTTATGAGATTACGAAGAAATTCAGAAAAATACAATGATCCATATATATATATATATATATATATATCAGTTTTCTTTAATAATTACCTCTAGCATTTTCACCAGCTCTTTAGCAGTAGGTGCAGAGACGATGATCTCACGAGCAGTCGGGCTAACGAAACCTTCTTCGACGGCTTTGTCAATGAATGAGAGCAGAGAGTTGTAGTATCCATCAACATTGAGCAAACCCACCTGCAGAAATATTGTTATTAATATTCAATATCTCAAACCTCGTTATGAAATCTGAGAAGGTTTGTTTATTTATTTATTTTACCGGCTTGTCATGGATACCAAGCTGAGCCCAAGTTATGACTTCAAGCAACTCTTCAAGTGTTCCATAACCACCTACAATGTTCATACAAAACTTTTAGTATATTTGGTTTGGTTAAAGAAAAAATACAGAAGATTAATTAGTTAATTTGATATGGTCAATTCAACACATGTACAAGACAAACCAAAATAATAGAGTCTTCTCTCCTCTCTGTTACAAGTTTTGTAGTACATTGGTAAGAATATGATTGCAAAAGCAAGATCTTTGAAAGAACTTGACTTTCCATAATGATTTCAGGTTCAGTGTGGGCAAAAATATGCTATATGTGGGACTGTTTCAGGTTTTGTCTCTTACCTTGAAATAGGTAAGAAGAAAACTTTGGTCACAGTAAGACTATACAAGCTCTATGGGTAGTACCTCCTAAGTTAAAAGCAGAGCAATAAACAGAGTAAAGAGAAAAACAAAATAAAGAGTCTAATTTTAAGTGCCAGATGTTGATGGGTCAAGGCCCTTTATCTTAGACTGTAGAAACTTTTAATTATTTAAAATTTTTCCATACCAAAAAAAAAAAAAAAAAAAAAAAAACTTTTCAGTGTAGCTTTCACACTGCAGCTTGACCAAGACAATTAACATGTTTTTTAGTTTTACCAATTTGTTGTTCTCTTTCTCTCTTTGGCAAAATCAGTCAAACTTCTTTTTTATTTTTATGAACAAATATTCCTCTTTTAAGCATTTTATTTCCCATTAAATTTTACTTTTAGAGGGCCTAAAACTGGTGTTCTTGAGGCTCATGTGTCACTAGAGTTTTGACCAATTTTTTCCTTAGATATCATCATTACTTGGTTTGAAAGAAAAGCAAATTTGAGGTTTATATTATTAAAAAAAAAAAGGAAAGCAAAATAAAATGATGAGAATTTGGGTGGAGGGGGTTTAAAAACAAAAACCTGGTAAGGCAATAAAAGCATCAGAGTGCTTAGCCATCTCAGCTTTCCTTTGGTGCATATCTGCAACTGCTCTTACTTCTCCTACTGTTTCACCAGTCAACTGTAAACAAAGAGCACATCCACCAATTTTTTTTCAAAAAAAATATAATAAAAGTAAGTAATAATTAAAAGTAGTTAAAGGGAAAAAGCAGGTTTGGACTCTTCTACAGGCAAAAGCAATCATGGCAATGCAAGTAATCGTAAAATATTGGCTGTTTACATTTTTGAATCTCTTACATATATACTTCATTTTTTTTTTTACAGAACCCTAATCTAGTTTACCTCTTTTTCATCATTTTCTTTTCATATCCCTTTTTTATTTTTTAAATAAAATAATACAGACAAAGAAGATATTTTTAGTTTAGGGTACCTAATTGAATAAAAGGGAAAGAAGAGGAGGCAGAAAAGAGAAACTACTCATAATCATTAGACTTAAGAAAAAGGGTAATAAATAGAGAGAAGAGTAAAACTGAAGCAAAGACTGAAGATTTAATGGGTTTGAATAGTGATTTGGATAATTTATAGTTAAAAATTAATAAACAAATAAAAAAATTTTAAATTTGTTTACCTCTCTAGGCATGAGGGTCTTGGGAATGATTCTGTAGAGTGACAACAAGATGACAAAAACAGAGGTTTGTTAGAAGTTATTAAGACAAATTGTGTTCCATCAGAAGAAACTCAAAATACTGTTTTCTTTTGGATTATAAAGATTCACAAAGTTGTTAAGAGAAGAGATTAAAAAGAAAGAGACTTTTAACTAAAAACTGATTTGACTAAAAAAGAAAGTTTACCCAATAACATGACGACCACCATCATGAACAGCTTGTGAAACCAAACCCATCAATCCTATGCTCCCACCTCCATAAACTAGATCAATATTCCTTGAAACCTGCAGAACCAAAAAACAAGAAAACAGAGTTACACATGAAGCTTAGTTTTGGTACTAAAAAAAAAAATATTCTTTAACAAAACAGAAACTAGAATAATCTAAGGTTCTATCACTTGGCACGTTTCGAAGAAGCAAGCAAAAAAAAAAATGCTCTGCATTTGCAAAAGTTACACATCTTGTGAACATGTTTATCAAAACCTTCAAAATATACAGTTTTGCTGACCATAATGAAGCTAAAAAAGCACATCATCATCTTATTTCAAAACCCACCAGCGAAAATCAAAAACAAAAGTACGTAAATGAAAGTTATGTATTTTACCAGTTCGTTGCCGAGATCAACAGCAGCATCTTGGTAACTAGTCTTCTTGCCTTGGCTGCTTCCACAGAAAACACAGATTCTTCTGAACTTTGACTTTTGTATCATCTCAGCTTTGATCTCCATTTCTAACTTATTTTTAAAAACTAAACTTTGGTCGGAAAGAGAAGTTTAAGGTTTCTTTGAGCACAAGAATCAGACTTCTTAAGGCAGTTTTACGAGTGTCAAACAACCCTAATTGATATCTGAAAACTCTCTTTTATATTTTTGTTGTTGTTTGTTGTAGTTTATCTTCACCACTAATGCTTTGGCTCAAGGATGGTTGTTAGTTATATAGTGCGTCTTCTCGTCATGCGTCATCGATTAATTTATATTTTAATAATTTACTTTACTTTTTATTTGGCATTTTCAAAAGTACGACACTTATTAAGAGATACAAAATTTTTAACGATTAGTAAAGTTTAGCAATAGAAACTGTTTTCCTAAAATTGGGAAACAATAAACTTTTTTTTTTTGGAAAAATACTAAAAACACTTATAAAATATCCTAACTTATGAAAATAAAATATCTATAACTGAGTTATGAAATATTGTTAAATATTTTCAGATATTTTTTTTGAGAAAATCAGAAAATATAGTATAATTTATATATATTCCTTTGGCATTCCTTAAATCTTCTTTTGTTTATATTAACTGAAAAAAAAAAAAAAATTGATTTGTCTTCACACGTGAGAGATGAAAAGCACGCGCGTCTTTCCCCAACCGCACATACAGTTCATCTTTGGCACGCGTGACCAAATTGTTCCTTGTGTTAACTCTCTCCTCTTAGTTATTGTTATGTTTCAACAAAATAAACGTATAACAATATTAGCTACTACCATAAACCTTCGTTGGTTGGAAGAAAAAACTTTGGTTATGGACCTTATGGGTTATGGGCTAGGCAAGTTGATGTATGTAGTGCTGACAGGAAACACTTGAACTCACGATACACATATTACATAGTCGGAGACGGAGTCACACGAACCCCGACTATTTTTGAAGAAGAGTGCAAAAGATATGTGATTATGTAATCCTTTGTTTTAAAGTAGTTGTGATAAAACTAGTAGGCTTGTAGAAAACTAGAAGAGGCATGCTGATCACTCTCGGTATTACTGTATTAGTACATTATCGAAGCGCAGTAGCCAAAGTACATGGAGACTTTGTGAAATTAAGTCCTTATTATTCAAAATTTTATATTACTTCTAATTTTTGAACGTTGAGGCTTAATTTTGATGTGGTCATCAGGTGGGATAAACATTCGCGTGTACAATATTGCGTGTAAGATCTTATACATCTAGATAACACTAGTTTTATCATACGACTACTTCATGAATGATTACAGTATAACAGCAATGTAATATAGGAATGTTTTCCTAAACTGGCTATATATAAGAAAGACCCTATGCTTGGTGAAGATTCATTATAGGGTATGTGGGAGTATAAGATCTTATATCTAATTATTCACAATTGCTTTATATTATATATACACCAACTTACCTTTTCATCAAATTTTAAATGATAAGAATAAAAACGTTTATGTTATATATCGTTTGCTCGTTTGTAAACCGTAATATATATATATACATTTACAATGAGCTAGAGCACGATATTGTGGTACTCGTACACATATTTATAGTCGAAGCTAGCTAGCATTGGTAAAATAATAGACGCAGTCACGCAACTAGTACTAGTTATTGTTTTTCACATCACATGCTCATCAATTTCACCATCACTCAGATTTAAGTTCTTTCTAAAAATATGTCCAAATGAATAAGAACAAGACATGAAAAATGGTATAGTCTCGTGTATATTTACTTCTCTAATATGCTCGTAACAATGTTATATATGCTGTAATTTTCTTTTATGCATGTATATTGTAAAGCCCTCTTGCTGTTTTTCTTTAAGAGAGCTCTCAATGAAACAAAAGTGACATTTTAGATTTTAAAATTGATTGATCAGTGATAAAGTTCCCTCACTTTTATTCCCTTGATCAAGAACAGGACAAATAATCCATTTTCAATACAATAATTTGGGGGAAACAATATTGGACAGCTTATATCTGGACAGAGTAAGATGGGTACAAACGTTATTTACTGATACTCATGCAAACAAAATAAAGAAAAAGGAAAAAAATAGCTAAGACAAGAATAACCCATGGAAATGTTATGGGTACACCAATAGATATATACGCGCATTTCTTTGTTTATATGTATCAAGAATAAAGAAGTTAATGAGATGATGATGTCTGAGATATGGAGCAATGTGCCAATTGATGATTGAAATAAGAAACACAAGTAAGTTATGGCTTTTATTACCAATGTAGCCCAATTCACCCTCCCTATGTAGACAACCTTCTTCTTGTTCTTTGCATAGGAAACATTTCTTCTTTTTTTTTATTCCCCTATACTCATTTTAACCTTTTTATAGTTTTACTAAAAACACTTCTTAGCATTGCCCCATCTTCTTGTGTAACTATGTTGTCTTTCTAATTCCACTTGGTCTTATCGCTCCACGTTTTATTGTGGTGTGAGACAGATGATAATATTTTAACGTTTCGAAGACTATTGGTGGGCAAAATGTTTGAAAATCATTAGAAGTGGCTGTATCTATTTCCAACTCTAACTTTGCTAGTTGATAACGTTAGAAGTGGCTGTATCTTGAACGCTATCGAAGGATGAAAGATAACACCTCGAATGTTAATCAATATTATCAAAACTCTAAATTTACTAACTAACGTAAAAAAAATAATCATCATTAATAAACATCTAGACGTCACATATTTTAGTTGGTTTATAAAGTATGGACTGATAACTTTAACTTAAAATGTTCCACTTGAAGAGAAATATTCTCTGAGATTCCATCGTTTCACCTAATAAATTCTGAGAGTATCTCCTATTTGATTCCATCCTAAGGTAGAGTGTGCGAGAGCTTTTTTTTTTTATTAGTCTTTTGGTCTTTTCTTTAATTAGTTTTCGCTTAAAAACGGATAGGAAAAACTCATAAAAATACTATATATAGTCTCATTCAAAGCATCTGTATAACCCTATTGGAATTTTTGACTTGGAATTACAGTAACCCCCACATTCTTATACTTAATTAGACAGTTACAATATACAAATCATGTACTTTATTTGTTTATAATATATGTTTAAGCGTGTGAATATTTAACAAAGAAAAATAAGATAGTTGCAATCCCAATATCTGAGTAGATGCTGCCCATTCCTTCTATGTAGGGTTTATAGAGATTAGAAACACATAAGTAAGTTTGTAAATTACTGTGTTTTATTATCTGCATGCTTGCATGCGCAATATTTTTTTTGTTCGCTCTAGTTTGCCTCCACATTAATCTTCTTGGGGTTTTCACTTCCGACCCAATTTTTATTTTATTATAGTAACCATGACGATGCAGTGATATCACAATTCCATTCGACAATAATTATTCTGTTTAAATTGAAACGTTATATGAAATTGGGTACACGAAGTCTTGTAAGGAAACAAAGAAAAACAGAACTTCGAAAAGTGGATATTTTTGAAGACCAAATTCTTCTTTTTAACACAAAAGGTTAATTGTTTTTATTTAATCGGTTGTTATGATGTCAAAGTTTTAACGGAATTCTACATTACTTTAAAAAGACACTTTGGTTTCTGTTGTTGTTTCAAAGAAAGTACTAGTTGCCAGAGATGTAGTTCATTTTGTTTTTAAAAGGGGCTATAAGTTTCATTATAAAGTATCCTTAATGTTCTTGGAATGGTCAACATTCGTTTTAACATTTTTGAATTTACAAAAAAGAAAAGTAAAAAGGTCAGTTAAACTTACAAAAATTCCGAAAGCTGAAACTTTAATTAGTTAAAAAGCCAGTTAAATTTTTAGTGTAACGTTGACCGCTTTATGATTACTTCAGTTATAACTTTGAATTTATAACGATATTCATTTCATATTTAAACGAATACTCAAATACGAGTTTTGTGTAAGTAACTTTGTCAAAAAGCGAGTAAATTATATTACCGACAAAGAGGCACCAAGTTATTAGTATAATACAAGCTCATCTATTTATTATGCATGTATTATTATTGTATATATAGTACTGACGAAGCAGAAAAGTTTCCATACTTTCTATCTGACATGATATATTTTTTTTTTTTTGGTTAAAAAGTATTCAATCCCGACAAATTGGAATGTTTATTTTAATTTGATTGAATGTTAAGTAATATGAAGAAGAAATATATCAGTTTTATATTTTCGTTTTTCAGTTTTAGCTTTAGTTAATAAAAAGCTGTTTATTTATTTATTTTACCAACCTGGAAAAATATATATTTAAACTAATATATAGCTTTGTATTGATATTAAAAAGTGAATTTATTCTTTCAGAGGATAATCATAATTAACGAATGAGCTATCTGATATATATATATATATATATATATATTCTCTAAAAAACAGCATTGTATAGACATTGTAGAGAACTTCTATAGGAAAATGTCTGTATGCTTATTATGTATCCGGTCAATGACAATTACAAATCTTGACGATCTATCTTTCATGAAAGTTGTCTACAAAACTTGTACTTTGTTTTATAATTAGAAATATCAAGATTGATCCCTTATTACACGAATAAAAAGGAGAACAAAAAATAGTTACTGCAATATCTAACGCTTATTCGGGTACCAAATTATTGGTTGGATCTTGTTAGATAAATGTATAGATATATTACTAGTATTTTTGGCTTCTATATTATGGTGTGAGTTTCAGATTAATCCTGTGTATGATCTAGTTTGGTGTATATAGGTTGAGGATATTGTTTGCTTCGTTAAAAGATAAAACATGAACGGTTTACCGTGTGGTACACTCTAAACCAAATAACTTGTTTTGGAGATTGAAATATTTCGGATATATGATACCTATTATTTTTTTTTTATGTAGTTACAAGTTATATATATTGTTAAAATTTTAAAATCTTTTGAAAGGACATATCCCACGTAAAATTCTGTAGGAGACTATGATTGATTACACCCCGGGTAAAAATTCTTGAATGAACAAGACGTCAAACCTAATGCAAAACCATCTAAAAAAGGTTGATATGATTCCGACAATATTTTTGAATTATGGCTTTTACAAAAAAGAACATTTACCGCCTCGAACTGAAAATAGAATTCCTAGCATTGTTTTTATCCCTACGGACCGACGCTAAATCCATAATTTAAGGAATTATAAAGTTATTTGTAGCCAAACAAAAACAAAAAGAGACAACAAAACAAGAAAGAAAAAGATGAACATGGATTTTAAATGGGTCAAAAGGGACCAGTCAAAGGTTAAGAAAGGGACAAATCCGTTGTTTAGTAGTTATCATTAAGTGTCGGACAGTTAATACCGTTGCTTAAAAGTCAAATTTCTATCACATTTTTCACTTATCACACTAATTAATACAACAACTCAAATTACCCTCTCATCTCATCAATCAAAGTATCAAACCTTACAAAGAATCAGTCTAATCGTATTGATTGAAAAGAGTCGTGCTCTTATTTAATTTACTGAAATTTCTTTTCTTTCTTGGGTCAACAGTTTACAACATTTTGGTTTACGTTATATATATATGTATAGTGAAGGGTATATTCTATAATCTAATGAAGACAAAAGGAGAGATGAGCTAATTTGTAGGCAAGAAGAGTGGTAGACGTATGATGGAGAAGAAGCAAAGAGACATTCATATGTTTTTATCTTTCTTTTGGGGGATTGAAGTTTGTCCTTTGTTTTTGGGGACATTATCTTACATTGATTTCAATTCCCTCAACCTTTCCGCCGTCTCTATGCCCCATTTGTTTTTTTTACACATTTTTTGTTTAGTTTTTTTATCAAGTTCATATTGAGCGCCTACAATTCCAAATATTTAGTCCCTGTATACACATGTGAATCACACACATAGCTTTTCTGTTTCCTTAAAGAAACAGAAAAATGAATCACTTAGTTATATCTAAGTTTAAACTATAATTTTTTTCTTTTTCTTTTTGAGAGATCGAACGTGTTATAAACTTATACGGCCAATCAAATAGTGTAAATATTGATTCCTAATATTGCATGTCGATCGAGTCCCCTTTCTAAAATATATATTGCCTAGAAAACAAAGATTGAAATAGTTAATAAATACGTGGAGAATATGTTATATATTTTGGAAAAGAAATATCGACAAATAATTAGAAAAGCATGCATCGACATCAGTTTGCTACATTAAAATGGTTAAAAATGTCTTGTAAAGGATAATGGATTTTATAGGATTCACCAAAGGAACAAACATGGAACATGTTCATGCCTAATGAATGAGGTTCACAAGTCAAAGAGGGTTTACTTGCGCTGACCAGAGTTACAAAGCTGTGTGTGGCCCATAACTCACGGCTTGGCATATTCAAAACCCTAATATTACTTCATCTTTTCTTTTAGATATAAACATTTTACGAAATCCCCCATCACTCCTAATTATATAGTATAGTATATTAGTATATAGTGTATTTATATATACGTAATTACTTTTTTAATTATTATTACAAGTTGTCAATATTTTCCTTCAAACTATCGACAAGAAATATTCTTTATACTTTCAGAGATGTGTCTACATTTTATAAGAACCTCAAGGTATTTATTTAATTTGCTAGCAGCAGTACTGGAGTTTTCTTATTTCAAATAAATGGGGCAAACGTAAACTTATTTATTTTAGCTTATAAGAATCTCCGAATCAAACTAAATTTATAAGTCTTTTCGGATAGAGCTTAAGCAAATCTATATATCAAACAAAAAGCTATAACACACAAAAGCTGACTACAAAAACATTTGCTTTCTTTTGTTAGGGCTTTCGGCTTTGCTTTCTTGTTAGGCTTTCGTTTGTTATAGAAGTTCAACTCCTTTGTGCTTTCTGTTTTGCATGCTTCAATTTGAATAAGAATTAAACTCCTATTAGTGTTTTATATATGTATAGTCCTCAGGGCCGCTTATGAGATAATTGTGATTCCATACGAAACGAAACACAAAACGAAGTCGAACCATAAATAAAACTGAAAACACAAAAAAAAAGAGTAAAAAGAATTAATTCAATGAAAAGAAACTGTTTGGCGTCACCTAACACAATTTCATCTTCCTTTTTTTAATTAGTATGTAGTTTTTGTCTATTACTTTTAACGACAGCTTTACTTTATTTACTACAATTTACTAATAATTTTACTGTTACAATTTAAAGGATCTCACTTTTGTTTGCCTTCTTAATTTTTTTTTTTATTTTTTATTTTTTTATGATTCAAATGAGTAATATCTTTTAAGTGGGGCCCCATAAAGTAGGAATCCTACGTAAATGTTTCATGCTAAGGTGTCCAAGACAAGGCTCCGATCATTGGGAGCTTTGTAAAAACTATCCTTTTAGCTAGCTGATTTAATAAAAGTAAACAATCTATATAAAGTTTATGCGTTTGTTTAAACCATAAAAAAAAGTTTTTGCTTTGTTGTAACTTGTGAGAAATTGTACTTATGGAACGAGATTGGGACAACATCAACGTTTTGTGGGTAGCATCATTACCAACAGAACTACGTACGTCTATCGGCAATGGAAAGCAAGTGATGCCCTTCATCATCATAATTCATAAACTGCTTCCAAACTGTATCTTTCACGTTTCTGCAACAACACAAAAAAAAAAAAAAAAAAAAAAAAAAATATTACACGTAGATATCTATATTTTGACGTCAAATTGTGAATATATGAAAATAAGACATTTTTTGTAATTTGTAAACAGGCTACACAAAAACGTTTCGGATGCTTCAGCTTCCATCACAACAATGTCAACAAAGAAGGAGAAGACTCTGGATCAACAAAAGGTCTCTCAAACAAAGCTGTTCTCAAACGGGCCAACAAGCTGTACAGCAGCCCATTAACCAAAAATAACATTACAACTTAAACTCAAAACCCTTTTTATTCGTATGTGCTACCTAAAACTCATACATACTATCTTAACTACATTAGCGATGTTTCATGAAACTTGAGTCATATAACTCTGAATACCAAATTCATAGGACAGAGTGACAGACAATTGAACTCATCAAATGCTCAATGGTCTACCACCTAAATGGACCAAATGCTAAAAAGCCTATCCTCTTAGTATATTCAACTACAATTACTCTCTATTCAAAATTGGGGATTTTTTGTCATTTAAGTCTACACTACATTTAGCATTTGGGCTTTGTGAACCAATTGAGTTATTTGCTCAGTTGAGTGTGTTGACTTATCGTCTAAACGCAGGGATCAGTCTCTTTCCTTTTGAAGAAACAACCAACATACAAGTTGCAAACTCTCTTGTTCATTCCACCTCAAATTGTATTGGTTCGGTTTTAGACATTGCTTGATTTTAGTATTTTACCGGTTTTCATATTCATTTGCTCAGAAGATCGAAAAACAGAGAAGCATTAAGTAGACCACAAAAAATAGAGAGAAAATTTGAACCAAAACCAAAGCGAAGCAGTCAATGGCAGCATTCAGACAGACAAGAACACGGTCTCTCCGGTTATATCTTAATTATATGTTTCTCAAAAAAATAAAAAGACCATTCCTTTACGACCTTCGTGCATCCAAAGGCAACAAACATAGGCGAAGCTAAGAGCTTAGTACCGTCTGAAACTGCCATCATCTCACAAATCCTCTCTGCTTCGAAGCACCTGTTACATTTCAGAACTCGATAAAATTAGTCATCATATAGTTCAATACAAAAAGCCCATCTATAAATAGTTAAATACAATAGTGTTGAGTTATACCCTCCAGAATATGCGTTTTTGAGAATAGGAAGCCATTGATAAGGTGCTCAAAATTGGCGCCTTGGAGGCCTAGCCTCAGCTTCTGAGACTCTAATTTGTCTGCCGTCCAAATCCTATAGACCACAGTAAAATTATGTCAAAACTCGAAACAGTTATTAGATTCGATCACCTCTTGCTATATTGGTACAAGTAAGAGTAAAAGATACTTACAGCTCCATTCAAGGAATTGATGGCATTTTGGACCTCTTGAGAAGAGTTGTATGTCACAAACCCAAAACCCTTGGATCGACCACTGTCCCTGTCATAGATGACTCTAGCCTCAACAACCTTTCCTTGCTCCGCGAACAAACTCTCAAGAGCCATGTCGTCGACTCCCCAAGAGAGGTTGCCAACGTAAACACGGTTTCCTGAACCACCACTAGAACCTCCTCCATATCCAGAACCTGAGCCTCCAAAGCTACTTCTGGGACCTCTGGAAAAACCATCTTCCCTCTTTGGTGGAGGAGGACCCGCGTTAACTCTCAAAGGTCTACCATCCAACTCCTGCAGTTTCAACATAATATCCAGAACATTAACTAAAGCAACTTGAAGTTTATGCAATGTAAACAACAACAACAACACAAAGGTTCAGACTTTATCATTACATTCACACCTAAGAAACAGTTTTAATTTCCAATACACTAACACAGCTTATCACATGAACATAGTAGAACAAGATAAACACACTAAAGCATACACCAAAACACAAACGCATACCAATCAACAAAGGAGAATTCATATCCAATAATTAACAAATTAGAGTCAGATAGATAGAGAGTGTAAGTATCATTCTTACATAGCCATTGAACTGCTGAGCAGCAGCCTCAACTTCAGAAACTGAAGACATAGTCACGAATCCAAAACCCCTGCTTCGTCCTGTTATTTTGTCATAGATAACCTACAAAAAAACAAAGAACCAAACAAAGTTAACATCTTTATCTCTTCTCAGAATCTTACTGTAACCATTAACCACACATTTGCAATATTGGAATCAATTGTAAACAAAAGAACCCTAAAAAGAACAGCTCTTTATTCACAAAAATTGAGTAAATGAAAACCCTAAATCCAATTACCTCAACCATCTCAACATTTCCAGCACTCTCAAAGAGCTGAGCGAGCTGAGCACTGTCAACGTTAAACGGAAGGTTACCAACAAAGAGTTTAAGGTCAGCAGAGAAAGATTGCTCCTGCTGAGGCGGGGGCGCGGCGTCATCAGCGAAACCATCTTCTTCGACTTCGAAGTCTGAGGAAACAGCGACGTTACGAACGAAGCGAGAAGAGGCGGGAGAGCTACTCCATTTGGCGGAGATGGAGATGGAAACGGAGTCGGGATTGAGTTTAAAGGAAAGGGAAGGAGGTAAGAGAGAAGCGGAGGCTGGTCTAGAGACACAGAAAGGAAGGGATTTAGGGTTGAAGGTGGAGAGAGCGAGAGAAGAAGCTGAAGCAGCCATGGGAACAGAACACTACTGAGGAAGAAGAAGAAGAGATAAGGTTTTTTTTTTTTTTTTTTTTTAAGGGTTTTTGGGTGAAAGAAGGATTTGTGAGAGTGGAGATAAGATGCAGTGTCTTCGATATTTATGAGCAAATGGAAAAAAAAAAAATATTTAGCTTTTTTGCATAAATATCTCAAACTATTTTTATTTTCTAAATTTCACCTCAAACTTATAATTTGTTGTCTAAATATCCTGATTTCTCTTTTATGCAATAATTTTATACAATTTTATTTTCTCAAAATTGAGAAACATCTTTTCACCTCAAACATGTTACAATATTATTTAGTTTTATATTTTAGTATGGTTTTTGTATCTTTAGTTTTCCAAATAATTTTTGTGAAGATAGGTGTGCTTTTTTCCTCACTTAAACTAGGTGTGTTTGGTTGTGATTTAATTGGGACAGTCTCTACTAAACTACTTGTGATGATGGATGAAGTTGTGATGATGGATGAGATGAGATCTGGACCGTTGAATTTTGGATGGACAGTGGAGATGGCACGTCTTGTGCTAAGGCAAAACAAAAAAATCTATGAGAAGATAAGATATTTTTTTACTAAATGCCAATGGAAGATGCAACACAAGTCTTGTTCCAGCACGGATCTTTCAACTTGCTCCAGAGCTAAAAAGAAAAGGTGAAAACATCTGTTTACGTACTTAAAACGACTTCAAGACGATATAAAGAATCACAGTAGTAAAAAACTGTAAATCAGAAAACAATACAGTTCTCTACCAAAAAGAACTGATTATACAAACGTCTCCTTCAAAACAAGTTTCAGGAAAAAAGGATTTATTTGGATAACATAAGACTCAAGTTCTTGAACTAACAAACGAAAGAAGAACTAAGCAAGAATCAATCACTTTTAAAGTTTCTATAAAGAAACACTGTTTTGTTTCTTGATTTCTTGTCCCTTTTTGATCATTCTAGAAAGAACATCAGCTTGCTTTGTGTTCCCTTCCTGGTTCAAGCTCTTGATCAGTTCATCACAGCTCTTCCAATCTGTTGCACTTCCTTTCTCCATGATCTTACACAGAACTGAGTACGCATTCAGTGTCTTCCCAGCTCCTAAAAGCGCATCCAACACTTTGTCGTAGCTTGAAAAATCTAAGCTGAGATCCCTCTCCAACCCGAAATCTAACAGCTTCAATGCTGCAATCGTCTTTCCTTTCTCGCTCAGGACAGATAAGAGGCTGTCCAGATCAGCCGTGTGTCCGTTTTGGTTCAGAAGATCTATACGTCCGAGGGCTTCTTCTACGTGCCCTCTCATTAACAGAGCTTCCAAGATCTTGGCAATCAAATCCATGTTTTCTTCGATGCCAACGTTTTTATCTATCATGATCATCATCACACGGCTTGCTGTCTGCACCCTACCATCCTCAAACAAACTCTCAATCACTGACCTGAAAAGCGATGAATCCGGGACATGCCCATCTTCGACCATGCTGTCCAGTGCGGTTTTCGCATCTCCAGGCTCACCTTTGCTCATGTAGCTCTTGATGAGCAGCTCATATGCGTTTGATTCTCTAGGGACACCTCTCCTCGACATAATCTTCAGAATCTCGTAACTAGAATCCGGGTTTCCTTCTTTTGCATGCCCACGGATTAGATTGTTCAACGCATCTTGGTCTTGAACACCTCTTTTCATCAGCTGCCTGAAAAGCACCTCTGCTTTCGAGGTTTGGCCATTGTTGCACAAATACTCGATGATCGGGTTAAAAGCGCTGGGCTCCATTTCCAGAGTATCCTGATGCCTCAATATGATTTCTTTCTCAAGTAGCGTGTCTAAAAGCTTGATAGCACGATTGTAAGCATTAGCCTTGCATTGATTCTCGATCAAGACACCGTAATGTCCTGCTTCTGCTGGAACATTCAGTGTAGCCATGGCTTTGAGCACCTCAGTAGCTGCTGCCATATCCCCAGCTTTGCTCTGAGCAACCAAAAGCTTAAGAAAGATCGAGTTATCTTTTGGAGCAATGTGTTTCGCCATCATATTCTTCAAAATATCCTTAGCCTCCACCATTTTCCCAGCATCACAAAGACCAGGCAACAACGTCGAATACGTCGTAGCATTAGGCTCAATACCAGAAGATCTCATCTCCTCAAAGATTCTCAAACCATCATCAACTCGGTCCACAGAAAGATACCCTTTAATCATCGTGGTGTAACTCACAACACTAGGCTCAATATTATCCCCTTTCATCTCCACAAACAACTTCTCAGCCTCATCCATCTTCTTAAACCGGCAATACCCATTAATCATAGTATTATACGTAACAGCATCAGGAGAGATCCCACGAGTTTTCATATCTTCAAAGAACCTCAACGCAGTCTCTAACCTCAAAGACAAAAAGAACCCCCACAGCATTAGATTGTAAGTATGCCTAGTTGGCTCAACACCTTCACTCACCATCTTGTTAAAATAACGTTTCGCCATCATATACCGACCACGCCTCAAAATCACCTTAAACAGAGTATTATAAGACTTAATCGTCCTCTCCACACCCAAATCTTTCATCTTCTGAAAGATCTTAACAGACTCTTGCACAATACCAGCTTTGCCATAACTCTCAATAAGCACAACAAACATATCCTCATCCCAAGGAACACCCTTTTCAGGCATATCTAACAAAATACACCGAGCGTAATTAACCTTGTGAACCTCACCCAACATCTTAATCATTTTCATATGGTTATCTCTATCATGACTAATCAAACCAGATCTCTCAGTCCACCGGAAAAACTGAAGAGCGTGCTCTAGTTTCTTAGCACCGTGTAACACGTTATAGACTAGAGAATGATCCCATTCAGGTACAAGATCTCGGATCGAGTTCTGTAAACGTGTCGTCCAAGCACGGTTATCCATCATTCTACATATTGTATCTTCTAGCTTTTCATGGTTTTGACGCTTACCTCGTTGGAACCTTTCCCTAATCGGCCTTGTCTCGGTTGAAGGGTTCTTCTTCGTCTCGGGGTTTGCATCTGTGGATTGGGTTTCTGGGTTTGCGTCTCCTGGAGTTTTGATGTCTTCGATTGAGCTGAAGAAACGGGAGAGTGAGAGGAATGATGAGTTTGACGATCTGGGAAGTGAGAGATAAACCCTAGCTTTTGATTGATAGGGTTTAGATCTGGAAATGAAAGCCATTTCCTGGAATCTGAAAATGGATGATCTTTGTGTTTCGAGTTTCTGAAAATTTTCAATTTGACATGAGAGAGCTAAGTGAGAAAGAAGGAAGAAGAAGAAGAAGACAGTGAAGAGAGTTTTAGTGATGGGTAGGGTTTAGGCCGGATCCGAGATCTTGCTCCGGGTCGGGTTGAACTTGAACCCGGTCCGTTTATTGTTATCAAGCCCAGTTCAGGTGTATAATAATAGCATAGGCCCAAAACTAAATACATACTCGAAATTTTTGAATTGGGAAAAAACCCAAAAACCCAAAAACCCAATGTCATAAAAAGGTCTCAGCATTGGTGTTGAAGGTCTGTATATGGCTTAACTCATAGAAGATGATTTCAACTTAAATTCATAAATTTTGGTACCTTTATTTTAAAAATATTTACAACAGTGCCATTTTAATTTATTTAATTTAAAACAAACAAAAAAAAAAATCTAAAATTCCAAAAACTTGTTAATATTCTCTCGACATCTTCTTTCTTCATCTGTCTCCGAAACCTAGCCGCCACCTTAAAAAGAAAAACCCTGGTTTTGAGTGAGATAGAAGGAAAAGAGACAAGAGATATGGGTTCCAAGCCTGATTATGATAACTTGGTAACTTGTTCTAAACCTCATATCTCTTTTCTGTTAGATCTGTTTATCCTCTGGATCTTTACATTTTCTGTGTTTGAAAATGTTAGATCTGTTGGTTCTTTGGTGTTTAATGGGGTCTCAACGTGTTTGTATCTTTATGTTGAGTGTTTGAAAAGTTAAATTTTTTTTTTGGTTTTAATGTGAAGAGGAAAAGTTAAATCTTGTGTTAGTCTGTTAGAATGGTAGAATCTTTGGGTTCTCTTTGTTTAAAACGTTGAATTTGTTGGCTCTCTGTTGATTAATGGGTCTCAACGTTGAATCTTTAGTGCTTGAAAAAGTTGAATCTTGTTATCTTTTTTGATCTTTCCACTAGCTTTTCACGCTAAGGAAGTTTCTTTTGTTCACCTTTTCTCTCCAAAAAAAAAACAGAAGAGTTGTTGCTTCTCTGTCTGTATGCGCAAAGTTTGTTTGTGGTAAAACTGAAAGAGTGAAACTTTTGCCTCTTAAGTTGTTTATGTAGTTTCACAAAAAGTTTGAACTCTTAGTAACAATCTTCATTGTATTGGTAAAAACAGAGAGCATTCCCATACAACACTTCATGAGCAAACTCTCCAAGCAAGACTTCTCTTACAAGATAATCTTGTAAGACAAGTCTTGCTTGGAGAGTTTGCTCATGAATTTGTATGGTGATAAGAGCGCAATGGGGAAAGTCTTTGAATGTAGAAGTCTCCAAGAATCCTCGAGAAGCGTGGATGGGATCAGTTTGTGAGAGACAACGCTTTGGGAAGAAACGTTATTGATAGACAAAACTATTGGTGTTCAAGAATTCACAGTCACCCTAAGAGAAGAATCACAGCAAAAGGTTATGAGAAGAAGGAGAAGCAATGCCTCACAAAAGTTTGCAATTGAAAGACACATCTTTGATTTAATGAACCATAGCCCTTAGATTAATAAAAAAACTAATTTCAGCCGTTAGATTAAAAAATGAATTTGCTATTATATATAGATATGAAAGTGATCAAATTTGAAATCATAAATCAGTTTTATTAGCTTTTCGAGGAGAAAATGTTACTGATCTGAACTCTTTTTTGCCAAACTAGAAATGTGTATATACCGTGTTTGTATAAAGCTACTTTACCATGTTTAATTGTTCAAAACATATATGAACAAATTCAATCTCCTTCTATGCGATAATATGATACATTGTGTTGTGACTTGTTTAGCAGAAGGGAAAGAGGAGAGATTTGATTCTAAGGTAAGAAAAGGGATGCCACTTTTTTTTTAATAGCCATGCTAGTGGATTGCTTCAAGCGCAACACGCTTTTAAGATCTCTTGAATAGGTGGGTCATCTCCAGCTTCTTTGTCCTGAAAATGTTCCCCAAAGAAATAGTTTAGTTACAGCCATGAGCTTGAAATTGAAGACTAGTCTTCTATCAGTATTACATGACACGGTTGTAAAACACAAAAGATTCACAAAAAGAAGAAGAAGAAGAGATGACCTTGCGGATGTAAAAGATGTTATGTTTTCCAGGTCCAGCAACTAGGATTCCGCCTTGTTGCCTGCACGAGAACATTAATCAAGCACATTGTTAAATAAAGAAAACTGGAAGGTTATCCGGAAGGAATGATTAACCGCACTCTTAAACCTACCAGCCGCCTCTTTCTACTGTATCTTTCATGAACGAGAGTTTCCAGTCTTGGCGGTATCCTTCCATGTAAGACTCTATTATCTTCATAGCAGCCTATAACAATACCACAACAGCTACTTTTAGACCACAAAAGGCATAACATTCCCGTTACCTAAATATATGCTAAGTAAGAAAGTCACTTTACTTTAGGGGTAAATGTCACAGTAACCCCTGAAACAAATTCAAGCGCCTCATATGATGCGTGGTTTGGATCTGCATAAACCTCTGAGAAAAAAAAATTGATTGAAAATTAGATGGATGATGATTCTCATAAAAAGCATTCACCTGTCTTTTTAAGTAACCAAAAGCTAAAACTGAGAATCAAAACATACCTCCTTTAAAACTAGTCTGTTCCACAAAAGTATTAGCCTGCATAGATGATGGTTATAAACGTGAGAATCAACAGCTGAAAGCAGCATACAGTAACTGTATATTCAAAAATGTGTTAGTTTACCTGATCGATACTTCCTGGTCCGATCAGAACAAGAGCCACACCAGATGCATCCATCACATCCTAACAAAATCTCAAATGTATCACTCACTCACTCAATGACTCAATGTTCTGAAACCAAGATCAAGCTATCTGTTACCTTCTTTTCTGCAAGATAAGCTGCTCGTTTCCGACAGAGCACGCATCTGAAAAAAAAACATTAAACAAACCAAATCTTAGGTAAGTAACTAAAACCAAATTCATCAAAACCTAATAAGAAAGTCCAAAAAAAGATGAAATCAAACCCAAAATGACGAGCAAATGCAACAACAGTCTTCCTATCTTTCCATAAATCAGAAATCGGAATCTCATTTCCTCTCAAATCCAAAACTTTCACTTTATCTAACAAATCAGCTGTATCTTTCCCAATCCCAGTTCCTGTTTCGATAAAAATCGTCATCACATAGTAAAAAATTCGGAATCTTGTCACTCAGTTTCATCTAAACACTTAACCAAAACTCACCTGAAGCGCCAGTAATGGCCGACACAACAACATCCCTACGCCGTAGAGAAACACCACGAAAGCGAGATTTGACAGAACAACCAGGAAGTACTGTTCTTAACCCATTAACCACCTTCAGCTTTGGCTGTAAAGTTATGGAATTGATCGTCGACGATAGAGAAACCGCCATTTTTGCTGCTTCCTGAAAAAAGCTGAAGAAACAAAAAAAAAAAAAAAAAAAAAAAATCTCAACTTTAATCGAATTTTCTCAAACCGTTGGCTCATCTCGTGGAGTTGGGTTGTTACACGTGTCAGACGACGTAAGCATGATCTGTTAGAAAAAGTCATGAGCCACGTCGGATAAGTTTAGGGCAAAACGGGAAAAGAATCTAAAAGATCCTTTAAAAGAGAGAATATGTTCTCGTGCACGTTCTTCTTTAGGGTAAAAAAGCTCTCAAATCTCATCTCAAGCTCACGCCAAGCCCAAGCCGCTTCTATCTCTCTCTCTCTCTCTGCATTTCTATATCTGCAAATGGCGAGAATAGTGGGACGTGTGGCGAGATCCTCCTCTCTCTTTGGTTTCGGTAACAGATTCTACTCTACCGAAGCTAGCCACGCGTCTTCAACTCCTTCGCCGTTTCTTCACGGCGGCGGAGCTCGTAAGGTTGCTGCGAAAGATAGGAATGTTCAGTGGGTGTTTCTGGGTTGTCCTGGTGTTGGAAAAGGTACTTACGCTAGTAGACTTTCGACCCTTCTCGGTGTTCCTCATATCGCTACCGGTGATCTCGTCCGTGAGGCGCTTGCTTCTTCTGGACCTCTCTCCCAAAAGGTGCGACCTTTTTCTTTTTTTCTATTGCTGTGATTGAGATTTGAGATGAAGATCTCTTCTATGTTCGATTTTGGATCCAACTAGTCTGAAAGTAGCGTCTTTTTTAGTTAATCAGACTTCATTTTTTTCTTATCTTTCATTGGATCTGAAGAATTTATTCTATCTCTTGACAGATCTCGTGAACGAACTCCATTTTAAAGTGATTCTGATTAAATTTGATTAGCATCATAACAGATCTATTCGTATATATTAAAGTCAATGGCTTTGTTTTGAGTTAAACAATCTCTTGTAATAATGAATTTGGATGCTTTTGATTGATGCAGCTATCGGAGATCGTAAACCAGGGGAAATTGGTGTCTGATGAGATTATAGTTGACTTATTATCCAAGAGACTTGAGGCTGGTGAAGCCAAAGGTGAATCAGGGTTTATTCTTGATGGCTTTCCAAGGACCATGAGACAAGCTGTAAGCCAATCATTGGTTTTGCATTGAGTAAGTTTTGATTATCAATTTCCATGAAGATTTCTAACACTGGATTGTCTTTTTGTATCAGGAAATACTGGGAGATGTAACTGACATTGATTTGGTGGTGAATTTGAAGCTACCTGAGGAAGTTTTGGTTGAGAAATGCCTTGGGAGGAGAACCTGTAATCAATGTGGTAAAGGTTTTAATATCGCTCACATCAACTTAAAGGGTGAGAATGGAAGACCTGCTATTAGCATGGATCCGCTAATGCCTCCACCTAACTGTATGTCAAAACTCATCACTCGAGCTGATGATACTGAAGAGGTTGTGAAAGCAAGGCTTCGTATTTACAGTGAAACGGTAAGAATCCTATATTTGTCGTTTCTGTTTCTAGTGTATAAAACTTGATGAACTATCAAGTGTTGATTAGTGTCTCTTTTCTTTCTAAATATATGCAGAGCCAGCCTCTTGAAGATTACTACCGTAGCAAGGGAAAGCTTATGGAGTTTGACTTACCTGGAGGCATCCCGGAGTCATGGCCAAGGCTATTAGAAGCCTTAAGGCTTGATGATTACGAAGAGAAACAGTCTGCCGTGGCATAGTTCACAAATCAAATCTCCCCGGTATTTAAATTCTTTGCATGTGGAAGACATATGCCTAAATCAATTTTGTGTTGGAAATAAAAGTAAAAAAAGAAAACCTTTAGATCGTTTTTTTTTACAGCAATAGAAATAATCATACACACTTGCAAACTATTAATCTTTCCACGAGCCCGTGATTTCGGCTCCATGAGAGAAATTTTCTGTATCCAATGATTGTTTGAGCTTGCTAGTTGATAATACAGGATTGTATCAATACATTTTTACACTACTTGTTATGTGCTTTAGTCTTTATGCTCTTGTGTGATATGTTTTGTTGGCGAATGTGATGATATTGCGGCTGGCCGAGCTGGCTGGTTAAAGAACTCAACCAGACAGTAAAGTAAAACAGCCGCATACATTAAAAAACGGGAACTTATAACCAGCTCTTGACTGTCCTAGAATTGGCGGTGCGGGATAGAAATGTTCCTTACATCATCGAATCGATGTTTATTAGTGGCACTTGTGCAGTGTATCAATTGCTCTTTTACTGTATATGATCTTCATAACCTAGCTTATGTTTATTATAGCGTCTTCTAATTCTTCCGACGTGAGTGCAAATTCTTCTTATGGACAATGTAATCAGATTTAATTAAAAAAGCTAAACCGGACGTAGCTCGTTGCATTTGAAATCATAAGGAACAAACGTGTAGCTTGGTCGATTGAAAAGCTAAACCGGACCTAACCAGTTTCATTGAAATCACGATGACACAATGTACTTCGATCGCTTTTGTTAACGCAAGACTTAGAAGCTGGTTTGCTATTCCAGTTGTGTCAAATCAAAGCTGTAATAGTTTTTTTTAGTTTCTTACGCGCAAACCTATTGTTCAAACTCGATTCGTTATTCACTGTGAAGAGTCAAAAACTTGATATAACATTATTTGTTCAAGAACGGAATATATATTAAGGTATACGTTAAAAAAACTTGACTAATGCAATACTTTGGAGGAATCATATAACAAGACAATGAAGAAGTTGAGATGTGAGTTAATTAGGGAAAAGAGATTGATACATAAAGCTGTGTACAAGTGTGTTTTATATACATACATTGATTAAGCTTCAACAATCTTCTTAACTAAAAGAACCTAACAAATTAGTTAGACAATTAATAAATATCAACTCTAAAAGTATATCTGTTGAAAGTCCAACATATTGTTGAATATTGCAAGCTAACAAAGTAAAACAACGATAGGTAGTTTACATAAATTATATATTTAAATGATCATTGGGCAGTGGTATTTAATAATATTTTACTTTCAATTCCATATACAACAGTGTAAGGTTGGTAAATACGAAAGGGGAACAAGAACAACATGATTGTAACAAACCGGATTTAATTTGGTTCGGTTTAATTTAACATAAAAATATAGGTTGGTATGGTTCTCTGTTCACGTGTTTGCTAGGAACAAAACTAGTTGGCGCGCGTGTCAACAACCAATAATAAGAACTATTTGGTTGCTGTGACCTTGTCAACTAAAAAGCGAAACGGCGTCGTTTCTGTTCTGGCAAAACGTTTCCAACTAACTTTCCAAACTCAACTAACGTTCAACGAGTGACATCTTATTCTTTCTCATCTCTCTCTCTTTCATTTTCATGAGCTTCTTCATCATCATCATCAATATAGACTAAACGGACCTTGATCCATCCAACCATTCCCTAAAGTGACACGTGTATACGTTAAGCTCAACGAACTCTCTCATCGTACGAAGGGTATATGAATATCATATTGCAATCATCGTAAACCGGATTCGGATATGCTTCTTAGATCCTAACTCTCTTCAATAGGGGGTTTTACTCTCAATCCTTTTCACAAGTTCAGTTTCTTTTGGAATCTCACCGTGAGTACTACTTACTACTTCTCTTTTGGCGTTTGTGTTTTTTGTTATGATTGTATTATTATATGGGCACATGTTTATCATCAAGTTTCTTTTCTTATCTTGTTATTTGCAACTATTTTTTCAAGTTTCATAGATCGAGAGATCTTGTATGATTGGATTTGGAATTTGTTTTCTAAATTGGGCAAATGAGTTTTGTCTTTTTAAAGATTAATGAGTTGGTCATGACTTAGAATCATGAGAAATATCTCTTACAGAATGTGGAATACATGTTTTTGTTCAGGCTCATAGAAACTGACTTTGGCACTAATTAAGGTCGAGTAATGGAGGTGAAGGAGGGTGATAGAGTGGTAATAGCAAAACCGGTGGCCTCGAGGCCTTCTTCAAGTTCTAGTTTCAGGAATTTCACTGAGCTTCTGACTGATTCAGTTACCGTATCTCCTCAATCTAACTGCCATGACATTGTAGACGTTGCTATAAGACCAAAGACTTTGAGGTTCAACCAGCCAGTTGCAGCTTCGGTCTCATGTCCACGGGTATCGATCGACTTGTCTCTTCAATTCTTGGCATTGTTATCTTCTTTCTGAATCTTCTTCATCTTGGTCTTGACTCAACTCTTTCTGATAATTTTAGGTAGAAGGAAACACTAGTAATGGAATTGGGAAGTCTTGTGATGATTCAGATAGCAAAAGTTATGTCGTTTATAAACCGAAAGCAAAGCTTGTCTCCAAAGCAACCGTCTCTGCATTGGCTACTATGGTAAGTCGCTTTCAAAGAGCTTCATGATTTCAGATTTTGCGAAGTTGTTTTGACACTTTTTTTTTTCTTCTCTATTAGCTTCAAGGGAACCGGCAACAGACTTGGAGACAAACCGAAGCAGTAGGCTATGGGAAGAGTGTCGGTACATATCGAGCGAGTCCTAGTCCAGTCCAGAAAGTTCCATCCTTTACGGAACCAGAGACATCTATTGGGGACAGATCTTCAGTGGATGGATACAACTGGAGGAAATACGGACAGAAGCAAGTTAAAGGAAGTGAGTGTCCTAGGAGTTACTACAAATGCACACATCCCAAATGTCCGGTGAAGAAGAAAGTAGAGAGATCAGTAGAAGGTCAAGTTTCAGAGATTGTGTATCAAGGTGAGCATAATCACTCAAAGCCGTCTTGTCCTCTTCCACGGCGCGCTTCATCAACAACCTCTTCAGGGTTTCAGAAACCACCAAAAGCGGTTGCTTCTGAAGGATCAATGGGACAAGACCCTACCAATAGTCTCTATTCTTCTCTCTGGAGCAATCAAAGCAATGAATCATCTAAAACTAGAACAGAGAAGATGAATGAGGGTTGTGTTATTACACCATTCGAGTTTGCGGTTCCAAAATCGACAAATTCGAATGCCGGAACTTCGGATTCTGGTTGCAGAAGTAGCCAATGTGATGAAGGAAGCAACGGAGGAGAGCTTGATGATCCAAACAGAAACAAAAGAAGGTAAGACTAGGGACTGTTTCAAACTCTAGTTTATGCGTTTGTGTGAACTTCTTGTATTGACTTTGTATTTTGACAACAGAAAGAACGAGAAGCAATCGAGTGAAGCAGGAGTATCGCAAGGCTCGGTTGAATCAGACAGTCTTGAAGATGGTTTCAGGTGGAGGAAGTACGGACAAAAAGTGGTGGGAGGCAATGCGTATCCAAGAAGTTATTACAGATGCACAAGTGCTAATTGCAGAGCAAGGAAACATGTTGAGAGAGCGAGTGATGATCCTAGAGCTTTCATTACAACCTACGAGGGTAAACATAATCATCATTTGCTCTTGAACCCTCCAACTTCCTCCTCTACTCTTCCTTTTAACTCTCCACAGCTTTCTAAGTAAGAAACATTTTGATCCATTCATGCTTTTTCTTTTTTTCTATTTCTTTTTTTGTTAAGAAATAGACAAAAAGAGAAAGCAAAATTGGTATACACAATCACCATTTGCTCTTTTACCCATTTAGCTTCCTATATGACTTTCTAAGCAATCCATTTAATCCCATTCATGTATTTTTCTTTGATCTTTATACCACAATAGTTAATTAATCGTGTGAATCTATTTTTATTTACATAAAGATTGTAAGGATAAGAAGACTGATGTTATTTTAACAAAACCAAATAAAAAAGAGTGTTACATTTTAGGTGTCCTCATGCTAGAACTAATAAACGGATGTTGTAACTTCCTATATGGATGGTTGGTTGATTGGACTCGAGAAATTTGGTTTCATATATAAGACCATTTCTTTTTCCCCTCATTTTGCAAAAGATAATGCACTTTCGACTGATATGCCTCACTTATATTAGTGGTCTATTGAAATCCACTAGATCGATCCCCTAACGTTTGGTATCGTACTTCTTATCCAAGAAACAAAAGATAAACTCATAAGCTTAATGAGCTAACCTCTCCGCTGCTAGATGATTATATTTTTGCGGTCTGAACTGAAGGGATAAATAAACTAATACTGAGATCATACCTGGGGGATTGAAAAGGTCGGCCACATCTCGATATTAAGAAGCCCTTCTGCGTCACTTGAGTCTGATTCGTAACATTCTCATAGTCACGCACGCATATATAACATGATTGGATAAATTAGTGTCAGTCTGTCATATGGAATAATAGCCAACTAGTCAAGCAGCAACAATAAGCAGTGTTAAGTTGGGTCCTTAAAGATTCGAAATATTGGCCGAGTCTCAAAAGATCTTTGGTTGGGTTTGAAAGTTGGAACACAGTTGCACCATCTTTTACATTTTCTATTCTGAAGAATAGCTGCAAATTGGAAACTATAATTCTTGAAGATGGATGGATACCATATAACAAACAATCATAATTCATAAAACTTCAAAATCAGAAATATATAGATGCAATAATATTAAATATGAAACTGTTTGATTGATCAAGATCCCAAGTCGATTCAAGCGTCAAAACTTCATTAAAGATAAAGAGATCATCTGAAACATATCCAAAGCTAATGGAAACAGCACAAAAACTCTTTGATATAGTGCAAAGATAAAGGAAAGGACGATCGATCCCTTAACGATTGGCCTTAGCAACTCTCTCAATCTCATCTTTCTTCTTGATGGCATAGCTGCAAGAGAAGAAGAGCAGATACTATCATTAGTATCTAACCGATACAAATGCAAAGACATGGAGAAACACGCAATGTAGATGAGGTTGTGTTTTATTACCTGTTGGAAGATCCCTTGGCAGCATTGATGAGTTCATCAGCAAGGCATTCAGCAATTGTCTTGATGTTTCTAAAGGCAGCTTCACGTGCACCAGTGGTGATCAAGAAGATCGCTTGGTTGACACGTCTAAGAGGAGAGATATCAACAGCCTGTCTCCTAACCACACCAGCAGATCCAATCCTGGTAGCATCTTCACGAGGACCACTGGTTCACACAAAGAAAACAAAGCTCATGAGATAAAAAAAAAAACGTTCATAGAAACTACAGGTTGTTTCAATATCAACACAATCTTAAATTACCTGTTAACAATGGCATCAATGATAACTTGAATCGGGTTCTGGTCTTGCAAGAGGTGGATGATCTCCATGGCATGCTTGACGATCCTAACAGCCATCAACTTCTTACCATTGTTCCTTCCGTGCATCATGAGAGAGTTAGTGAGCCTCTCAACAATTGGGCACTGAGCCTTTCTGAACCTCTTCACAGAGTATCTTCCAGCAGTGTGGGGAACATAGGTTGCGTGTTTCGCTGACTGAACACCAATGTAGTCAACAAGACTAATGTCTGTGACCTACACATACCACAGATACACAGATCGAATACAACAAAATTATCAGCCTCAATCATTTGCAACACACACACACAGAAACAATAAAAATATGACCTTTAAAGTCAATTTAGAGATCCAAAGAGCCAAATAAGTGTTATTAGCTAAAGTGAAGCAATTTGAAACTAATTCAAACAATGAAGCCAATGTAAAGTAATCATATCAGAACAGAGCAATCATTTCAATGTCAAGAGATAGAATCATTAACAAAGGCTAGATTACAGCTAAATCTAGATTCGAGAAGAAACTGCAAACGAGTAGATCGATTGGAACAGAACCAAAAGAGTAGCACAATCTACAGAGTTTAAAGAGAGAAAGAGAGAGAGAGATGAGGAAAATTACATTAACATCATCAAAGCTCCAACGGTTGAAGAGCTTGACCTCGTTGGTAAGCTGTTGTTGAATCTCAGCGTCGATTTCTACGGCGGCGGCCATGACTGGGAGTGAGGATTGGAGAAGGAGGAGAGAAGGTAGGGATCTTTTTTAGCCGCGGCTTGAAGAAGAAGAAGAGGAAGCTCTCGCACACGAATGAAGAAACCCTAGAAACGAGTGAGGTATGTATGTAATGTTCTGTTTATAAAATGGGTTTTATTGGGCCTTGATGTGTTTCTACTGTTGGGCTATTTGGGTTTTGTTTTACTTAAAAGTTTCATTGCGATTTAGATCTAATTTGGGTTTTATCTTTTTTTTTTTTTCCGCAAAAGATACTTTGTATTTTTATTAAATTTGGGTTTTATCTATTAATCAAAAGTTTAAAAGCTCCGATTTGAAAGAGCTCTTTGTCTTGTACAGTTTTATTCTTCTTCCTCTACTTAATCATCCATCGTCGTCATACGTTGCATTGAATAAGTTTTGAAAATGTCCGCCAACCTGATTTATGCTAATTCTTAGATACGAAGAATACTTTTTTCTTCTTTGTAATGATGACCATACTATATATACAAATTATCATCTTCTTTTGCTTTGTCTCACCATATTATCTTATTAGCACTAATTCTTTATTTCTATCGAGCAAAAAAAAACGCATCAATTAAGCCATATATATTGGCTTTAACGTGCGTCTTTCTCCCTAGCAAAAAAACTTTTCTCCTAGGGAGTAGTGCCTGAGAGAAAAAGTGAGATTCGCGTTCCCTTGTGTGAGTGCTCGCCGGTAATCGGCCTCACGCCGGTTGCCGAGAAAAGTCTTCTTTCTCCCTCCTTTTTTTCTTCTCCTTCTTTCGTGTAGCCATGTCTTCGTCTAAAGCGCTAGTTCCAAGCTCTGTCGCTTTGCCTCGCAAATCGGCTGTCTCGATAACCCTAGATGTCTCAGATTCAGCTCCATCGTCTCAGATCTCGCCTCATTGTGAGTCAGGTCAAGCTTCTAGCTTAAATTCGGTCTCTTTGCCTCAGACGTCAGGTTCTATTAGTTCCCTGGCTGGTTCTCCGGCGGTTTCGCCACCTCAGATCTCGAATCAACCAAAGTTGACCTCAGTCAATCCTCAGGTAGTGACACCTGCAACTTACCTTGCAAAAGCCACTAGTATTCCATCCTCTCAGATCCCAGTTAAATCCTCGATTCCTGCTGCGGTTCCCTTCGCCTCTGCTCCGTCGTATGCAGAGAGGTTTAAAGCTTCGCTTAGGAATCTTCGTAAGATGGATTCACCAACGTATCTTGAAGACGGTACTCCGGTGGTTCAGGCTCCAGAATCGGTCCTTCTTCACACGGCCAATATGTGGAAGGGACACATAGTAGCCCAATTTCACGGGCTAATTCCTCCAGCAGCGAAGATATTTTCAGATTTGAACCCGGCGTGGGGAAAATTTGGAGATATTGTTGTAAGAATTGTGTCAGAGACCTCCTGTTTAATCTTCATACCTTGTGTCTCCACTCGAAATTGGGTCCTGCAGGTTGGTTATTGGCAAGCAGGTAATTGCGGGTTCTCAGTATATCCGTGGTCGGAGGATGGCTCTCTAGAGTTGAAGGATCTAACTACGGCGCCGACTTGGGCGGTTTTAAAGAATGTTCCCCCTCAAATGTACTCCCTGCCCGGTATCAGTGTAATCACTAGTGCCATTGGGGAACCTCTGCATACGGAGAAATCCCGTCTCGACCCGTACCACTTTGGGAATACTAAGGTCAAGGTGGAGATTTGCTTGGACAGCTCGCCTCCAGAGACTATCATAGTTAAGGATGCTTTAGGAAACACAGTGAAGGTGGAAGTCTCTTATCCACGCCTACCTCCGAAATGTTGTAACTGTGAGAGGTTTGGCCACTTATTGAATAGGTGCCCAAAGCCCCTGATGAAGAAGTCTTCTAAAGGAAAAGGTTCTGGAGTGTTTGCTGCTAAAGTGGTCGCAGTTGCAAACACGGAGATCTCCTTAGCGGTAAACGATCACTCATCAGAGGAGGGTACTGAAGGAGCTGTGTCGATCCAGGGTACAGAAATACCTCAGAGCAATATCCCAATGGTAACTGCTCCTACTACTCAACGAATTCCAGGAAAAAGGGGGAGATCACGGAGCCGGTCTAGAGGTCGTCCCCGAAGCTCTCCTCCTATGGCATCGACATCCCAAGAGAAGAAAGAAGTGGGGATGGTTGAACCCCCTAGAAATGAGCCCTTGGTTTCTCTTAAGAAATGTGATGGTGAAGTTCTACTCGAGTGTGGTGAGTCTGCTGCCCTCCCTAAGGCCTTTCAACTCACTTCTAGTGTAGAAGTTAAGGAGAAAGCTAAGGGTCAAGGAGCGCCCAAGCTGAAGCAAAGGATGCCTTTGGCAATAACAACTTTTGGATCCTTGAGCCGTAAACAAATTGCTCAAGCTTCAGTTCGTAATAGGGGTAAGCAGAAACTGAAAGCCTCTATTCATTCAGAGCTATTGGATGCGGCGAGTGGTCGAGTGTTCCACAGTCCTCATCCGGAATCCTCCAGTTCCATTCAGGGTGTTGCCCTGGGTGGAATGCCCAACCTCTAAGCGCTTTGCGCGTCCAACCCCTTTTTTTGTTGTAAGTATGAAGGTTTTTTCTTGGAATATTCGAGGCTTAAATAGTGCCTCTCGCCAACGATTTATTCGGAGTTGGGTTGGTGTAAATAAACCACTTATTGGTGGTGTTTTGGAGACGCATGTTTCAGAGGAAAATGCGGACAGTGTTTTGCATTCTACTTTTCCTGGTTGGAAGAGGGAGAGCAATTATTTTGGCACAGAGGGTGGTCGTATTTGGGTGGTTTGGGACCCCGCTGTTTTGGTTTTTTGCTTCAAGAAGACCCCCCAAATGGTTCTTTGTGGAGTGTTCAATCCAGACACAGAAGAATCATTCTCAGTGGCATTTATTTATGCCTTTAATACCTTGATTCAGAGAAGATCTCTATGGGAAGATATTATTGAAGTTATGCAGTCCTCGCCAGCAAGATCCTTGCCCTTAGTGTTGCTTGGAGATTTCAATCAAATTGCAAGAGCTGAAGAGCATTACTCCGTTCTTCCTCACGCTTTGCCTATTATTGGTATGAGCGAATTCAACTCCTGTTTGATAGATTGTGAGTTGACCGATTTGTCAAGCCGTGGTGCCTTCTTCACTTGGTCTAATGGGAGAACGGAAGACCCCATTCTCAGAAAATTAGATAGAGTGTTGGTGAATGAGTCGTGGGTTGCCCAGTTTCCAGATTCTATAGCAGTGTTTGATCCCCCAGGCGATTCTGATCACTCCCCCTGCTTGCTTATCACTGATTCCTCTCTAGTAAGCAATAAGAAAAGCTTCAAGTATTTCTCCTTCCTCTCTACACACCCTAAGTTTCTATCAGAGGTCTCTTTAGCTTGGCAGAAACAAGTGGCTGTGGGATCTCGGCTTTTTACTCTTTGCCAAAGAATGAAAGAGGTGAAAAAGGCTTGTCGTTCTCTTAATAGAACAGGGTTTGGGAATATCCAACAGCGTACAAAGGATGCTCTTGCGGATCTGGAAGCTATCCAGTCTCGTCTATTGCAGTCTCCCTCTGATTCCTTGTTCAGGGAAGAACATGTGGCCAGAAAGAAGTGGGATTTTTTTGCTCATGCGTTGGAAGGATTCCATAAACAGAAGTCAAGGATCAGATGGTCTAAAGATGGGGATGCTAATACTGCTTTCTTTCACAAGGTGGTCCTTGCTAATCAGGCCAAGAATTGCATTAAATTCCTGAGAAATGAAGAAGGGACCCGTGTTGCAAATCAGACTCAAGTGAGGGGCATGACTGTGGATTACTTTCATCATCTTTTAGGAACTGAGAACATTGAAGTAGTTCCTATGACGGTGGAGGAGATTCGGGAGCTGCTTCCGTTTAGATGCCCTCAGAATCTATTTGCTTCCTTGGTCAGTATCCCATCTGATGAGGAGATAATAGAGGCTCTCTTTAAGATGCCAAAGAATAAAGCTCCAGGACCTGACGGGTTTCCTGTGGAGTTCTACCTCGAGGCTTGGAGTATAGTTGGGGATGATACTGTAAAAGCAGTGAAAGACTTCTTTGTGTCAGGGACATTACCGAGGTCCTTCAATGCGACAGCTATAGCTCTCATTCCAAAGATTCCCGGAGCTGATCATTTGAGCCAATTCAGACCAGTCTCTCTTTGTACAACTCTTTATAAAGTGATCGCTCGCCTGATTAAGAAGAAGTTAAAGTTGTTTATAGCCAAAGCGGTTCAAGCCAATCAGGTTGGGTTTGTGGAAGGGAGACTCCTTTGTGAGAATGTCCTACTTGCTTCCGAGCTGGTGGCAGACTTTCATCTTGAAGGAGAGGTTTCCAAAGGATGTCTTCAAATAGATCTCACCAAGGCTTATGATAGTCTAAATTGGGAGTTCTTGCTTAATATCCTCAAAGCAATCGATCTTCCTGACAAGTTCATTGGTTGGATCAAGGAGTGTGTCACTACTACCTCTTATAGTATTGCGTTTAATGGAGAATTGCTTGGGTACTTTCCAGGGAAGAAAGGTCTTAGGCAAGGAGATCCTATCTCCTCCTTGCTGTTTGTGCTAGCAATGGATGTTCTGTCCAAGAAGTTGGATCAAGGAGGAGTGAATCAAGATTTTATTCCTCATCCTCAATGTCTTGAGCCTCTTATAACCCATCTCAGTTTTGCGGATGATGTGCTAGTTTTCTTCAATGGGGATGAGGATTCTTTAGCGGCAATTCTGTTGATCCTTGACGAGTTTAAGAAAGTGTCAGGCTTGGGTTTGAATAAGGGCAAAACAGCTTTGTTCCTGGATGGGGGTGACTTTGCTGGGGCTCGAGAGTTAGCAGATAGAGTCGGGTTGACTCCTGGCGCTTTTCCTGTGCGTTACCTGGGTGTTCCTTTAACCTCCAAAAAACTAAGGAAGCAAGATTTTCAGCCTCTTTTGGATAAGTTATCAGGAAGATTCAACTCTTGGTCTACTAAATACTTATCCTTTGCTGGCAGACTTCAGTTAATTCGATCTGTCATTTACTCAACCATCACGTTCTGGGCATCTATTTTTCTTCTTCCCGTTGCCTGCTTGGAAGAAATTGAAAGGATGTGTAACGCGTTTTTGTGGAAGGGAGCCCCTAACTCTGCAAGGGGTGTAAAGATAAGTTGGGACTCTGTCTGTTCCCCCAAGGAGGCTGGGGGTTTGGGTTTGAGGAGATTGTTGCCTTGGAATAAGGTTCTGGGCCTCAAGCTTATTTGGTTGATATTTGCTGCTGGCGGTTCCTTGTGGGTTTCTTGGGTTCGGAGGCACCATATTGGGAGCTCAAACTTTTGGGAGGTCAACCCTAATGCCTCGGGAAGTTGGATCTGGAAGAGTCTTTGTAAGTTGAGAGAAATTGCAAAGCCTTTTATTGTGTGTGAAATTGGCTCAGGAACCTCTTGCAGCTTTTGGAACGATAACTGGACCTCCTTGGGTCCTTTGATCGAAATTACTGGTCCTAATGGTCCTCGTACGGTGGGGCTGCCAGCGAATGCCGTAGTTGCTGATGCTGTAAGGGCAGGTGAATGGTGGATTTCTTCCTCTCGTAGCAGAAATCCTATCATTCAACTGCTTAAGCAATGCCTTCCTAATCCTCAAATTCTTCTCACGGGGGTAGAACAGGATTCTTACCTTTGGAAAATTGGAGATTCCACTCCTTCAAGTAGGTTCTCAACCTCTCAAACTTGGCACTTTTTACATCCTCCGGGTCCTTCTGTAGACTGGCATGAAGCGGTATGGTTTAAAGGAAAAATACCTAGACATGCGTTCATTGCTTGGGTTATAGCTCGTGAGAGGCTGCATACCAGAGACAGATTGATTCGTTGGGGTCTTCATGTCCCGCCTGGTTGCCTCCTCTGCAACAGATTTGATGAATCCCTGCAACATATCTTTTTTGATTGTGTGTTTGCTCATGAGGTTTGGTCCTACTTCACCTCTAAAGCGAATGTGGTGCCTCCGGTTATGCTTCTCGATACGTTCCGTTGGTTGAAATCTCCGGTTCGGAATAAGAATATTACCTTCATTCTTAAGCTCACTTTCCAGGCCTCCTTGTATTCTATCTGGAAGGAAAGAAATGCGAGAATTCACACTGATGCTGCTCGTTCCCCTTCGGCGCTAATCCAAGACGTCAAGAACGTTATTAGATGTCACCTCGACCCTCTTTCCCGTGTACAAGACTACAGCAAGCCTTCCACCGTATTCTTTCTGGCTACCTGGTTCTCTATATTTCAGTAATGTTCTCTTCTTTTGCTTTTGTCTTTTGCCACAGGTAGTTTTGTTACCTTGTGAGGCCTTGTTGGCTTTTTTGGGCTTTAAGCCTTTGTAAATCGGTATATAATGGAAAAGTTATTAAAAAAAAAAAAAAAAAAAAAAAAAAAAAAAAAAACGTGCGTCTTTCTTTAGTGAACCTTTAATTATTACAAAGGAGCGTATTAGCGACACGTCACACGCCAGTGCATGAGGTTTATGATATACTATTAGCTTTTAACTCTAAATCTTGATAGTTTTCTTTTTTAATCGGAGACTAGCTAAATCTTGATAGTTTTCTTTTTTTTTTCAATCTCTAGAGTCAACAAATGCAGTCTAATGATCCAAAGGAAGCTATAAGTTGGTAACAATTACCAAAGAAACACATCATATACCCTTTAAATCTTAACTAATCCGCGCGGTCTCACATCTCATTACCTTTACGTGTAAATTGTAAACATGATCGTTATTAAACTATAGTCCATTAAAAACTATAGTATATTTTTCTGGACCATAGTCCATTAAAAACTGCCTAACTATAGTATATATAAACAAAATTGTCTGTATAAAGAAGGCCAATAATAGTCTATGAATTGACCATTTTTGATATAAGCTTTGATGACGTGCGTCACTTTAATTACTAAAAAGGAGCGTATAATTAGCGCTAAGCCAAAAGCATGAGGTTTATGATAATTATTGATACTCCCTAACTATTAACTTTTAACTCTAAATCTTGATAAATTTTATCAAATCCGTGCACCCACTCAATCAGAGACTAGCTTAGTCAAGAAAGACATTTCGATAGTTTTTTCTTTTTGAGTCAAGAAAGGCTGTCTATCTAAAGGAAACTAGAATTTGATAACAGTTACAAGAGAAACACATCATATACCTTTCTTAATTAGACTAATCCGCGCAGTCACATCTCACTTACCTTTAGGTGTGAATTGTAATCTACTTTGTACCTGTTTGTTTACTTGTGTTGCTTCTGCTGATTAAAAATGTAGGTACACAATATAATAGTGAGTTAATTATGAGATTGGCATTTTTTTTCATGAGTATTGTAGGATAAGGACTTTCTATCCATACTTATAGATTTAGGCTTTTTTAGATTGTACAAAGACAAGTTTGTCCTCAATTTTCTTTTTTCGATTGTTCAACTTAAACAAAACTTATATTATGTGATATCAACAACGATTTGTGGTCAACAACGATTTGTGGAGATGATGGTGAAGATTATGGAATCTGGTGAATGTGAGGATGATGAAATCAAGTGAACCCGAAAGTAGTGATGATCATAAGATTCGGTCAACGATGGTAAAATCCGGTGACGACGAGGAGAGATACGGAAAGACGATGTTGAAAATGAGACGGTGGTGATGATGAGATCCAGTGATAACGGCGGTTTGTGTGGTGGACCGGTTGTGAGAAGAAAGCAGTAGAAGTTGGTGGCTTTATGAACAGCGGCGATGACGATTGTGAGCCTCGCCTTGATAATGGTGGCTTCATCGCTGTTAAACGGTTCAATCATCTTGTTCGGATCCAACCGACATAGTTCTTGTAGCCATTCTCTTTATCAATTGTATACATGTAATTGATAAATTTGGTTTAGATGTGAAGATGAATTGGAAGTTTTAATTGGTACCTTTGGGTTCACTAGATAGTATCCTATTAGGGTTTAGTTTTCTTTATTAAAAACTAAGAATTGTCGCCGGAAAATCAGATTGTATCACCGTATGAACAAAAAAAAACAAAGGTTCAGAGGATCACGGTTGTCCTCGACAAGGAGGGTATACTCGTCATTTTGCCCATCAGAAAAGCCTAATCCTATAAGTATGGGTAAAAATACCCAATTTAAAAGTTTTGGCTGCACAAAGCCCATATAGACAAACACCCCTATAATAGTAGTAATTATCATTTTTCAACGAAAGCGTCCATTAAGTCACAAAGTTTAATTAGGCAATTAAACTCGGTTAGTCTACTTTTAAATATAATTTTTACTTTATTGGTTGATTTCTAATGTCATATGCTACTGTTAACTCGAGTTGTTCTTTATTTAATTTAGTCGGCTACAAATCGAATTTGTTGATTGTTGTTATACAATTCTTTAAAAGAGCCCCAAAAAAAAAACACAACTATGTTGTGTTGAATTTTGACAGTTAGAATGTTACAATCCTTTCTTCCACCACCTAACAATTTGAAAAAAACACACTTTACATATTCGTATATTATATTATACACGTACATAAGAAGAATGAGTCAAATGCAATCTATCCCATAATTGACTTGTGAGCATCTCACCGTAGAACTTTAGCCTTTAGGGGCTCGTTGAAGCATGACTCAGATGGGTGGAGAAACAGAGCAAACGTCAATGAGAATGGAACTTGCAGAGATTGGAAAAAGCAACGGATCTTGTTCCAGGAGCAGCTCTTCAAGAAATGAGCTTGAGGATGGTGTTCATGAGGCAGAGCATGCTCTGCAATGGGGTGAGATCCAGAGATTGCCCACTTTTAAACGGCTGCGGTCGTCTCTTGCGGACAACCATGGCGAGGCTGTGGAGAATGGGAAAAAGGTAGTTGATGTAACCAAGCTTAAAGCCATGGAACGTCATCTGATGATTGAGAAGCTCCTCAAACACATTGAGAATGATAATCTCAAGCTGCTCAACAAAATTAGAACAAGGATGGACAGGTACTGAAATATATATATATATATATATATATATATATATATATGAATCTGCTTCTTGAAAGTATGAGACTTGAGCTTAAGAAACATGCAGGGTCGGTGTGGAGTTTCCAAGCATAGAGGTGAGGTATGAGCATTTAGGTGTGGAAGCAGAATGTGAGGTCGTTGAAGGGAAGGCACTTCCAACTTTATGGAACTCCTTGAAGCGTGTTTTCTTAGTGAGTATATATACTCAAGAATATAATGTGAAGTTTAACTTTTGTAGTGGCTGGGGTTGAATACTTGAATCGAATTCTAATCTTTTTTTCTCTTCAGGATTTGATGAAGCTGAGTGGTGTAAGAACACGTGAAGCCAAGATAAACTTACTTCGTGATGTTAGCGGCATCATTAAACCGGGAAGGTTAGTTGCAGGTGGAGCTTTCTTCTGATGAGAATTGTGTAATGCACTCAACTAATGTCTCTTCTTGTTTCTTAAGGTTAACATTGTTGCTTGGTCCTCCTGGATGTGGAAAAACTACTTTTCTTAAGGCCTTGTCTGGAAACTTGGAAAAGAATCTAAAGGTTTCAGATCTTTTTTCCTCTTTTGAATGCTTTTGCTGCAGATGTGTGAACTCATGTATCCTTTATCTTCTATAGCTTTCTGGTGAAATCTCTTACAATGGACACGGACTGGACGAAGTTGTTCCCCAGAAAACATCAGCGTATATAAGTCAACATGATCTTCACATTGCAGAGATGACTGTGAGGGAAACAATTGACTTCTCAGCTCGTTGTCAAGGTGTCGGCAGCCGAACAGGTAGATATCTTCATGCTCTTTTCGAAACAATCTCTAAATGGTTTTGGTGAAAGGACATATCTTCTCTGCTGAAACAGATATCATGATGGAGGTCAGTAAAAGAGAAAAGGATGGTGGAATCATTCCTGACTCAGAAATAGATGCTTACATGAAGGTTCACTCTTGAGACTTATGATGAAACTGATCTTTGAACTTGAGCTATTGGTTTTGATTCCTTTTGTATTCTCATTGTGCAGGCTATATCAGTTAAAGGAATTAAAAGAAGTCTCCAAACAGATTACATTATGAAGGTACGTAGTTCTTTTCTCTGATATTGTTCAGATTTCTTGTATGAACTAGATTAGCCTGTTAATTACATGTCTTGTATGAAATCTTCAGATTCTCGGGCTTGACATTTGTGCAGAAACATTGGTTGGAAATGCTATGAAAAGAGGCATATCCGGCGGGCAAAAGAAGCGTCTTACCACAGGTTAGTTAGTTCATAGCCATGAATCCTCCAAAATAAGTCATCTTTTAGTTGGCATGGCATGTTTTCTAAGAAAGTAGTCAATGTTTTACAGCTGAGATGATGGTTGGTCCAACCAAAGCTCTGTTCATGGATGAAATAACAAACGGCTTAGACAGTTCAACGGCATTTCAGATTGTCAAGTCTCTTCAGCAACTAGCTCACATTACCAACGCAACTGTGTTTGTTTCCCTTCTACAACCTGCTCCAGAATCATATGACCTCTTTGACGATATTGTGCTGATGGCTGAAGGCAAAATTGTGTATCAAGGTCCACGCGACGAAGTACTAAAATTCTTCGAGGCATGTGGATTTCAATGTCCAGAAAGGAAAGGTGTTGCAGACTTTCTCCAGGAGGTAAAAAGCCAAAAACTCTGTTCCTTGACATTGAACTTTTGTTCCCATGGTTCTTCTGACTTGTTTTTTCTTTGCAGGTTATATCTAGGAAGGACCAAGGACAGTACTGGCTGCACCATGACTTACCCCATAGCTTTGTCTCAGTAGACACATTGTCAAAGAGATTCAAGGACTTAGAGATTGGAAGAAAAATTGAGGAAACCCTCTCTAAACCATATGATAAATCAAAAACTCACAAAGATGCTCTTTCATTCAATGTGTATTCTCTTCCAAAGTGGGAGCTGTTCAAAGCATGCATCTCAAGAGAGTTTCTTCTCATGAAGAGAAACTATTTCGTCTACCTCTTCAAGACATTTCAGGTTACATTCTTTCTTCTTCCTGCAGATATCTCTCTAATGTTAAATTCTGAAGGATCCTTGTTGTTTTTGTTGCACAGCTTGTTATATCCGCAATCCTCACAATGACTGTGTTTATCCGAACACGTATGGACATAGATATCATTCATGGGAATTCTTACATGAGTTGCCTCTTTTTTGCAACTGTTGTGCTTCTGGTTGATGGTATTCCAGAGCTGTCTATGACTGTTCAACGCCTTTCCGTGTTCTACAAGCAGAAGCAACTGTGTTTCTATCCAGCTTGGGCTTATTCAATCCCTGCAACTGTATTAAAAGTCCCTCTTTCGTTCATTGAATCTCTCGTTTGGACCTGCCTTACTTACTATGTCATAGGATACACTCCTGAAGCTTACCGGTGAGATCTTGAAATCCTCTCATGCATGTTTGTTCCCTAGTCTAGTCACAAACTCACAATCCAAGCCGGAGAATGAAAGATAAATGTAATGTAATGATCTTTGTTGTTTCAGGTTCTTCCGGCAATTCATTATGCTTTTTGCTGTTCACTTCACATCGATTTCCATGTTCCGGTGTATAGCTGCAATCTTTCAGACAGGAGTTGCTTCATTGGCAGCTGGTAGCTTTGTCATGTTACTCACCTTTGTATTCGCCGGTTTTGCCATCCCCTATAGTAAGTCTTTTACTCTCTCTGTTTATTTTTTTTTCAATCTTGTTTCCAAAGTTGCCATTTACATATGACACTGGTTGGTGCAGCTGATATGCCAGGGTGGTTGAAATGGGGTTTCTGGGTAAATCCTATAAGCTACGCCGAGATTGGGCTCTCTGTAAACGAGTTTCTTGCACCGCGGTGGCAGCAAGTGATGATTCTCTCTTCTCTTACTTGTTTCTCTATAATCATGCAATATCCTCTTCATTCTCCAAGACTTAATTAGGTTTTCTTGTTATGTTTGTAGATGCAACCTACAAATGTCACCTTGGGGAGAACCATACTTGAAAGCAGAGGACTGAACTATGATGATTACATGTATTGGGTCTCATTATCTGCCTTGTTTGGTCTCACTGTTATCTTCAACACCATTTTCACTCTAGCTCTGAGTTTCTTGAAATGTAAGTTTCAAAATCTCAAAAAGCTTGACACACGGACAAAACCACATAAAAACTGACGAGCTTCTATATAACACATGACAGCTCCTACATCATCTCGTGCCATGATTTCCCAAGATAAGCTCTCTGAGCTGCAAGGAACAAAAGATTCATCAATCAAGAAGAACAAGCCACTAGATTCCACAATCAAGACAAACGAGGATTCAGGTGAGATATGTTGTCTTTCTTTCTTTCTACTCATACAAACTCTTTCTTCTCCATTTCCATTAACCTAATAATACCTAATTTGCTGATCAACAGGGAATATGATCTTACCTTTTAAGCCCCTCACCATTACTTTTCAAGACTTGAACTATTATGTCGATGTCCCTATGGTAAAAAGCTTATCTTCAGTCTTTGTTAAAAATAATAAAACCGTTTTCAACTCCAATGACCATTTGTTATCTCAGGAGATGAAAGGTCAAGGGCACAGTGAGAAGAAGTTACAGCTTCTCTCAGACATCACCGGAGCTTTCAGGCCCGGAGTTCTAACGGCGTTAATGGGAATCAGCGGAGCCGGTAAAACCACTTTACTCGACGTTCTCGCCGGAAGAAAAACAAGCGGATACATAGAAGGAGAGATCAGAATCAGCAGTTACCTTAAAGTCCAAGAAACGTTCGCAAGAGTCTCAGGCTACTGTGAGCAAACAGATATACACTCACCAAACATCACAGTCGAAGAATCCCTAATTTACTCAGCTTGGCTCCGTCTAGTTCCAGACATCGATCCCAAAACCAAAATCGTAAGCCCTAATTCTTACTAAGGCATCAACATTGTCTGTGACCTAGAAATCGAAATAAAGAAATCACCTGAAAAATTCTTGCAGAGATTTGTGAAGCAAGTTCTAGAGACGATCGAGCTTGAAGAGATCAAAGATGCGTTGGTTGGAGTGGCGGGAGTGAGCGGATTGTCAACGGAACAGAGGAAGCGATTGACTGTAGCGGTGGAGTTAGTGGCGAATCCGTCGATCATATTCATGGACGAGCCGACAACGGGGCTGGACGCAAGATCAGCCGCTATTGTAATGAGAGCTGTGAAGAACGTAGCTGACACTGGACGAACCATTGTTTGCACTATTCATCAGCCTAGCATCCACATCTTTGAAGCCTTCGACGAGGTCAATGTTTCCAATTTTTTATGCTTAAACCTTATATATATTTTAGAAGTCTTTTTTTTTTTCTTTCTTTTTTGCTAAGTTTCTTAATATATTCATATCATATGGTTTAATTATGTTCAGTTGGTTCTTCTGAAGAGAGGTGGTCGCATGATTTATACTGGACCACTCGGACAAAATTCATCTTGTGTCACTGAGTATTTTCAGGTTAGCTTTCTACACAAGTAATAAAAGTCAATTATACTGGATTCTGGTTGTTTTGTTAGTTATCTTTTCAGTTTCGTTGGGGGTAAATAACAGAACATCCCTGGAGTTGGTAAAATTAGAGACAAGTACAATCCAGCAACATGGATGCTAGAGGTCACTTCACAGTCTGTAGAGACTGAACTCGACATTGATTTCGCAAAAATCTACAATGAATCAGATCTTTACAAGTGAGTAGTAGTATAGATCTCAGTTATGGCTAGATTTGTGTGTTTCCTTTTAAGATGTGACTAATGAGCTTCATGTTTGATTGTTTCTACAGGAGAAACTCGGAACTTGTTAAAGAGCTGAGCAAACCGGATCCAGGGTCAAGCGATTTGCATTTCAAGAGAACTTTTGCACAAAACTGGTGGGGACAGTTTAAATCTTGTCTATGGAAGATGTGTTTGTCTTACTGGAGAAGCCCTGCGTACAATTTGATGCGAATCGGTCACACTTTAGTCTCTTCTCTCATCTTTGGTTTACTTTTCTGGAATCAAGGGAAAAAAATGTAAGTTACACATAAATCCATTTGAAATAGTTCCAAGTTTCATTATACTATTTTTAGTAATTCACTTTATTTTTGTATGTGCTTTTGCAGAGACACTCAACAGAGTTTGTTCACAGTTCTAGGGGCGATATATGGTCTAGTCCTCTTCGTGGGGATAAACAACTGCACGTCAGCTTTGCAGTACTTTGAGACAGAGCGTAATGTTATGTACCGTGAAAGATTTGCAGGAATGTACTCTGCGTTTGCCTACGCGTTAGCTCAAGTTGTGACTGAGATTCCTTACATATTCATCCAAAGCGCAGAGTTTGTGATCATAATATATCCTATGATTGGTTTCTATGCGTCTTTCTCCAAAATGTTGTGGAGTCTCTATGCAATGTTCTGTAACTTGCTCTGCTTCAACTACCTTGCATTGTTCCTCATCTCCATCACTCCAAACTTCATAGTGGCAGCTACTCTCCAGTCTCTTTTCTTCGTTACTTTCAACCTTTTCGCCGGATTCTTAATCCCAAGACCAGTAAGATTTTTTTCTTCTTTCATCATCTTTGATCTTTTACCTTATTAGATACTTAATAGTGCTTTCTTGATGTTGAAAAAATTGCAGCAAATCCCAAAGTGGTGGGTATGGTTATACTATATAACCCCTACATCTTGGACGCTCAACTTGTTTTTCTCGTCTCAGTATGGCGATATTCATCAAGAGATCGATGCATTTGGAGAAACCACGACGGTTGCGATATTCTTAGAGGACTATTTCGGATTCCATCATGATCGTTTGATGATTACAGCCATTGTTCTCATTGCATTTCCGATTGCATTGGCTACTATGTTTGCTTTCTTTGTTGCCAAACTCAATTTTCAAAAACGATGATTCACATACCAGCACAAAATTTTCTTTAGACATGGTCAAAAACTTGTATACCCAAGACAACAAGCTACTAGCATATGATAGACAATGTACCAACCTCTACAAAAGATATAAAGTGTACTTAAATATGAATTGTTTTGTTTTTTTGGTGACAGTTTTAAACTATTCTATTTATAACTGATCAAGAAAATTGACCAAACATTGTTTTGGAGTTTTGAAATTTTGCAGGTATCAAGCTCCTGAAGATGAAAGCCTTGAGGAAGATATCTTTAGCAGCTTCAAGATCCTAAGGCAAGCTTTGAAAAATTACCCTAAATATTTTGCAGTAATGTCTCTTACTCGGTTAGCGTCTTGTCTCAGGATTTAAAAGATCTTCGGTTTTGCTTTCTTTTGATACATTGCTTTCCTGCCCTGAAACACTATCTTTGGATGGAGATTTGACTTCAGATGTTGCATTACTAGTGTTATCACTATTTGATTCTTCAGACTGTTTTGCCTGTTACAAAAAACATTACATTGATAGTTAAGATAGATCACACATATCATCTAAGTTTGTGGAAATGTAAAGATGGAGAGGAAAAACAATGCTAAGTCTAAGCAGAATATTTCATTAGCTCGATTGGAATTAAAAGCACTTTACCTTGTTCCTGTCGCGCCAGCCTAGCCCAAATGATAGGAAGCCTGTCCTCTTTTTAGGGCTCTCCGGTGCAGGACGAGTGAACCTATACAACGATTGAAGAGGAAACAATATAAGAATTATCTTCTTAAACAGCATTGACTTGAGCAGTAGTACAAAAACACATCATAGCAAATGTAAAACTGAGTGATGTGTATCTATAGAAACAGGTAGATTCTGTTTTTGGTATGTTACCAAGTTTTTGGAAGATTTATAAAGAATGAAAAGCAGCCAAATAAAACATAAAGATAGGAGTTGAATTTAATTTGAAGTACCTTGGAGATGATAATGCTTTATTTTGACCTGATTCATATTGCAAAGTAGCTTCAAGAGTTGTTTCTGCTGTAACTAGTTTCTTCTCCATTTGAGCTAGTTGAGTTGCAAGCTTCTCATTTTTTTCCTGTATTTCCAAGAAGACATAGTGCATATTAGATCCTTTGTTAAGATAAGATAAAAGATGATGTATATCTGATTGAATGTTTGAAGATACAAAGTGAGATGGCCAAAGCACCTGAAGCACATGTACTGCATATCTTTGTGCAGCTGCATCCTGCTCTGCATTTATCCTAGCATCTTCTGTAAGCTTTTGGTCTTGTTCAACTTTCATCAAGACCTGAAGCACGCGTCACAAGGTAGATTAAAACACCGATAAGTGTAGCGTGCGCTTTGCACTTGTGGGGTAAATACTGAAACATACCTGAAGCATTGCTGTTTCTTGTTCTTTTTTGTCAGAAAGAACTTGTTTTAGTTCTCTCACTTCCTTTTCAAGTTTTTCAATCTGTAAAATTAAAGGTTTAGTTTTTCGTTTAATCAGTCTTGGTCACTATCATTGACAATCAATGATACAGTAAAAACAATCAATGATAGTAGTTCCTCAAGCTAATAACATTGTTTTGAGGAAGTCTAAATTTACCTTTGCACTTAATTCCAATCTGTTATCTTCTTTGACCATCTCCATCAAAGCTATCTCTAGTTCATCAGCTCTACAGAAAGGAGTAACACATATTAGGATCAAACTAGTATCAAAGACAATTAAGTTTAAACTCCTTGAATAACGAATAAGAGATTGTGAAGTAGAGTAACAATAACCTCATCACAGCTGATCTTTTCTCCTCCAACAGTCTGCATAGTTCAACCTTCATCCATACCACCTACACAATAACTGTTATGGGTGAAATTTAAAAAGAGTTGCATATTGCTCATACTTAATCAACTACAGAAGAACATGAACTCAACCATATTAATTACCTTGAAATTTACTACCAAGAACAAGAAATAGTATATGTATGAAGCATATGATTATCATGAATTATTAGATGACTGGCTCTAAAGGACAGAACATAAACAGAGTACGGAACAATAAATTTCACCTGTTCTTGAAGATCTGGTAAAGAGTCTGCTTCGGAATCAACATTTACGCCATCAAGATTCAGAGAACAACTAGGCGAACGAGATTCATCATCACCATCAGTCCTTTGAGTAGGCTTTTGTTCATCTATTATAGAGCCTTCATGTTTAAAACTATATAATTTAGAAGCCAATCCTTTTTTATCCTTCCAGACTCGACCTTTCTGTATTCTTTCCTCGACAATCTCTAGTATCGCCGGTCTATGTCGTTTCCTCAACTCCTCTAGTCTAGCTTCATTCGTCGACATATAACCCATACATGCAGTCAAAACAAGTTGGCTGCTATCAAATGTTGAACTAGCAAGGCTTTGTAGTGAAGTAATAGCATCTCCTGCATCTTTTGTAGCCACTATTGCAGGACCTAAAGAAAATAAAAGAGTGAATGAAACTTGTTTCCTTCAAACACACACAGTTGATACATACAAAAGTATATCAGCAATACCATATAGTTCCATTAAAGCAAAGGCTGTTCGAAACAACACTACACGGTTTCCTTCAAAGAGAAGCACATCCCACATCCGCAGAACTGAGACAAAAAAAAATAATCAAATATGAAATAAAACTTCATTCCTTTTGACATAACATGAATGCATAGACTTTTTTTATAAAGAACTCACCACATTCCCAAGGAATAATGTTGACAAAAATAGATAGAAACCAAGGCCCAGAGATCCAAGCTACCTGCACTCCCAAGTAATCCAGATGATTAACTGCATCAGGAGGATTATTGGAATAGAAGAAACGATCACATTGCTCTGTATAACGTGGAGAATCAATAATATATGAAGAGAAACTTGAATATAAGATGAGAAAACGAACCGAGTTTTGGAAATCTTTCTCGCATCAACTCTTCAAAGACTAGTTGATCAACCTAAGAGAAGTAGATTCACGATGGTAAAGTAGAGATGTTGTAAGAAGACATAATCAGAAAGCCTTTTGGGATGAACTGTTTACCTGAGATTCTATCATCTCTTCTGTATAGTAGCCATCAAAATAATCATCAATAATCCCAACCAAAGTCCTGAGAAATTTCAGTAACGCAAAAAAAAAATCAGCTCATTGTGACATTCATACCAATGCATGACATGATTCAAATACAGAGAAACAAAGCTTTATCACTCTACCAAAATGCATTTTCCTCTGGCATCAACAGAAGCAACAGTCCAGCAAAAAAGTTCATAGCCTGCAATTTTACAGGATCATTGTTAAGTACTATAAAAAAAGGGAGAATAACTACTAGAACTATAACATATTTTTCAAATAATGTACTCAAATATGTTTTCCTAGCCCAAGTCACCTGACAGTAGCCAACAGATGGGTTGTGACAAGCATAAGCTAGAAGTATCCGCCTTAATGAATCTCGACCATTTTCATTCAAAGCAGGGTGGCCAGGGAATGTCCGAGGTATATCCTGTATATAGTGATGATAATGATGGCATATAAGAAAACTTCCAGATTCAAAAGACTGAGTGCTAAGCCCAACATGCATTTATCTAAAACAAACCTTTTCAATTTGTTTTTTCCACTTTCTTTGGACATCAGATGAGATTTCATCAGAGTTTGTTATTTGAGCCAACAAATCCTGATAGTACCTCTCAACTCGTCTTGCTTTTACACCTACAAAGGCTTGCCAGACCTGTGAGTGTAAAAGTTAGACAACAAAAGTACAAATTTATTCTAGTGAGATAGCTTAAGTATAAACTTTTACCTCTCCTCTGAGATCCTTTGGCACTCCCAAACGAACAAGTACCTCAAGTTCTTCATACCAAGGGAAAAATGGCTCTTGAGAAACATTACCCTGAGCATCATGTTCTTCTTTTATCGAATGGGATCTACTCGTGGAAGCCTCACTGTCACGGTCATTTTCCCCGGAGTCTTGCTCAGACTCTTTAATGGAAGCTAACGATTCATGTGTCGGTGAAGCATGGTCCTCAACTATAGTCTTCTGCTTGGTTTGCATATACTTTACATTCTTAACACGAGAACACATCATAGCCTCTATGGACGCAAGACAAGGTCTAATATGAGCCCATTCGATAACCGAACGAGCCTTTGTTTCTTTTTGTGCTTTTTCATCATCCAATCCGCATTTATCTGCTTCTGCCACAAGCTTTTCTGTGGCCTCCTCTTGTTGGATGTGTACATGATCAACAGGTTCTTCTACTGGTTGAGATTGTTTCTCTTCATCAGATTCACTTTCAACTGAAGACTCCTTCTCTTTCTCAGATTTAAATCGCTCATCCACATCTCTCACAGAATTACTTTCAACTGAAGACTCCTTCTCTTCCTTAGATTCAAATCGCTCATCCACATCTCTCACAGATTCACTTTCAACTGAAGACTCCTTCTCTTCCTTAGATTCAAATCGCTCATCCACATCTCTCACAGATTCACTTTTAACTGAAGACTCCTTCTCTTTCTCAGATTCAAATCCCTCAACCTCATCTTTCACAGATTCACTGTTTCTTCCAAGACTCTTCTCCCTCAAATATTGGTGCTCGTCAAGAACATTGGCCTCCTCAGGTAGCTCTTTCTCTTTTGAAAGGTCAGCAACTGTTTCAGTACTATCTTTCTCAAAATGCTGCACTTCTAGACCACCAGATTTACAAGAACCAGAATCATGTTTTTCATTTCTTGAACCCTCCTCTGAAGCACTCCCCTCTACAGAGTCCGAACCATCGCCATCAGCCGGTAATGTATCCTGAAACTCCTCTTCTGAGGAACAAGGATCAGCGGCGCTGTCTTGCCTGTCAAGAAAAATTTTCCATTTCTCTGCTCTCTCTGTCTCTTCCTCCTATTTCATTAGTATACGATTTCGTAAGTTAGAAGGTAGACACAAACACAAGCCCCATATACCATTTTGATTTGACATACCACATACATGAATTCTAACGCCAAGTTTTTCGATCTACTAAATGATCTGAGAAAGCAAATGAAGCATGATGAGAAATAAGAACTCAACTGTATAAATGCTAAGGTATTCTTGATATCTCTTAACGTGTTGAGGTCTCAAGGCAAATCCATAGGCGTCCCTGAATCAAAGATTCTTCAAGAAACGTATGATAATAATCACAAAATTACGACATGATTTGAGAAAAGTTACCTGGAATCTACCTCCAGTGAGCGTTTGCTCACCAAAGATAACAACATAATATTTCACAAAGAAGCCTATTTCTAATTCCCATAGCTTTTACTTTACAATATTACCACACCGCACACTACTACTCACAAATCTCAAATCCATACACAGTTTCTAATGATTAATTCTAAGATTAATTAACAACAACATTAGACGATGATAATATGAGATCAAAAGAAGAAAGCAAAAGCTAGGATCATCGGTTTCGTTTGGTACTGCGATTGAGAGAAATCGTCAACGAGAGAGATTACCGATTAATCAGGGGATAATTAATAAAAAACATATAAAAAAAGATTTTTAAAAAAATTATCACCTGTCTCTTAGATAGTTGTGGACGACAAACAAGTGTTTCTCCGTCATGATCGGTCATGCACGATCAATTTGTTTTTGTTTTCCAGCAAAAAACAAAATTAAAAAAAAAAATTATATAGAAAAAAAAATATACAGATAAAAATTTCTAAACGATTATAGAAAAGATATCTTCATAAATCATAACGTAATTAATATTCATAACGTTAATTCTATATTTAATTTGGAACAAAATTTTCTGTCTGTTTCTTACCAAAAAAAAAACTCAAAAATACAAAAACCTAGCAATACTATCTACTTTTACACACGTGGCGTATTATTATTGGATATTAGTTAAGTTTGTAAGTCCACCTTCACTTGACGTGGACAAATATAAAAGAAAAAATGTAAATCCATAAAAATATGAACAATATGCAATTGCAATGAAAAATAGGTAAAGTCTAATAGACCTTTGAACTCATTTTTCTTTGACCATTGAGAAATTTTTACATTGTATTAGTCCGAGTTTAAATCCGACATGAAGAAAAGATACAGAGGCCAAGAAACGATTGCAATGAAAAAAATATACTGCTTCCTTTTGTTCGGTCTCATCGATAGGTTCCAAGAAACGTCACTTTCGTTCTTTGGTAACAAAAAACACAAGAAGAAAGAGACATAACATTATGTCATGTGTGTCGTGTCGTCCTCCCCAACTCTACTAACACTTTGAATTTATTACTATCAAACTCTACATGTGTCCTAATGCCTAATCAAGTAATCAATCCCTTTATTCACATGGCCTCTCTCTTTCCATTACCTTTTTGTATCAATCAACCCACATTTGTCTTTGATCTTGCCTTCTCTCTTCTTGTTCTTGTCCCATTACCACCAATCTGCTCTATTGAGCTTGTTCTTGGACTGGTGATTAACAAAAAAGTAGTACTTTATACTATATAGTATTAGTAACTTTATGATCCATGCCATGAGAAACGGTTCTGATTCAAAGTTGTTTAGGGGAGGAGAAATGGATATTCTTGATTCTTGAACTCTTAAGTTGCATCTGAGCACCAAGAAAACTCATTACCGGCTTGTGATTCTTCTTCATGACTTGAGGTTGAAGCAACAACACTTGCTTCACCAAAAGAAACATCTTTGAGCTTTGAACCTGAATCATCATCTTCCATAGAAGCAACACTGTCAGTTGCATGATCAGTTTTCTTTTCCTCCACAGTTCCATTTTCATGAGTTTCATCTTCTTCTTCTTCCTTGGAGGCTGAAGTGCAAACCGATGATACACATGAAACTTCAGATGAACTCAGTTGCTGATCTGATCCCTCCGAACTGTGTGACCCTTTAATGAATTTAAGTTTCTTCATCAGATGTTTTAGTCTCTTCTCTGCTTTTTCCCTTAATCTGATCTCTTCTTTCAGATTACGCTCCAACTCTTCCATCTGTTTCCAAGAGATCAGTAAAGGTTGTCTCTTGAGATGTGAGAAATAAAAATCAGCTTTTTACCAAAGCCAGATCAAAACTAACCACTTTAAAACAAAACAAAAAAAATAATTGGTCGTCCAAGAAACTAGAACAGAGTAATTAGTGATATCTCTTGATAGTTAACTAACTAGAATGACTCTTTCATGGTTCTTGATCAAACACTGTTTCTTAAAATGGATGAAACTTAGAATTTTATGAGTTACCTTTCTAGTAATAATCTCTGCCTCTTCTTTTGCAGATCTTGAAACTTGCCTCTCTGCAAGTAGTCTCCCTCTTAAACACTCCACAGTTCTCAGACCTTCCTTTTCTTCTCCTTCTTCCATCTTCTTACTTGCAAAATTTGTTCTTAACCAAACAAAAGAAAACACAGAAGTAGTTCCTCAGTCTCTATATAAAAGCTCTAGAATCACATATATATCTATATAAGTAGAGAGAGAGACTCACCTGCATTTTGTGTTGTAAATGGAGTGATCAATGGTCATACTCATACTGCTTTTATCATTCAACAACCAAAACCAAATTGGTAAAATCTTAAAGTTCAACTTCACAACTAACTGCAAAAAATAAAAAAAGAAGAAGAAGAAGACCAATGTATTGTTAGATCATGTCATTTAATGTTCATTCAATAAGGAACATATCAACATCATACTTAGAAATCAACTTACCACAACACTCTTCAAAACAAAATTTTCAAAAAATACTTCCAAGTTCAAAGAAAAGAAAAAACAGATCCAGATTCAAATCCAAATCCCCTGAGACTTGAAGATAGGAGGGAAATGAACCTAAAAACCCCCAAAATTTTGAAAAACAAAAAACAGAATCTGTCGTGTAGGGACAATAAATAAGTTGATTTGTAAGCAAAACGACAGTGTGGGTTTGGACTTTTGTTGCCTGCAGCTCCCGTGAGTTGGTAAAATCTCTCACTTCTCAAGACCCTTTTTAAAACATATCACTGTATTATACATTTTTTTTTACTGCATAGTTTGCATATATTATCTTACATGACAAATATACATGTGCACAAGAGGAATCATCCTGATTGTTTATGCTAATAAGATTAAGATATATAAATCCATAAACCATAATGTTGTTCTTTGACGTTAATTCCAAAGAAAAAACCAAAAGTCTTCACTGTTTTTGTGACGATTCTAGTTTTACCAACTGTCACAGAACTCTTTGTCAAAAATTAACTTTTCGTTTTTTGTTTTTAATGTATCGGTTGCATTTATATGCCTACTTTATTTCTGTGTTCTGCTTCTTGTGTTGTGTGGCATTGCACTATTTGTTGATGTAAAATATCGAAAACAGAAAAAAAGTTTCAGACAGTACTGTAATCGAATAAAATTAAGGAGATGAGAAGATTCTTGTGACCCTCCATAGATCTGAGAGTAAATCATTAGAGGTGGTCACGCTGAAATATTAATGCTCCCAACCTTACACTAAGTAATAGTTTTGGTTTACTTCAGAAATTAGATATGCTTAGCAACACGCAAAGACAAATTAAGTGATTCCTGATTAGTAAATAACATAGAGCTCGCGTGTACTTCACTCCGGGACCAAAAATTAACTACCAAAACACCCATTAATCATAATAATGCTTACTTTGTGAACCAAACTAATGAATCATATAAAAGTGATGTTCTTATTCTTATTAGCAACCCTACCACTTCAATCAATATCACTTCATTTACTCTCAAGTTGAAGCTTTGGTTTGCTGCTTCTGTCAACTATTCAATCCCATGTTCGTTCAATCACAACTACAAAAATCATGGAAAACAAAATCATTAATAGCAACTTTATGAAAAGCCCCAAAAGAACAAATCATCACTTACTGTAGCAGCCCCTCAGGTAAAAAAAACTTTGAACTTCATGGCAAGAAAATGCATAGGAGATGTTTGAGAAAGGATCAATAAGTTTCATCAAGCTCTTGTTTCATGATATACTCTTTGTCGCTCATTGACTCAATCAAACCCTCTATTACATCATACATCTCTTTGCTTCTCTCACATGAACTGTCTTTTGCTATGAAACTACGTAATCCTTTATCAGTTTCGATCCAACTAGTGCCAGGGATTTTCTTCAATCCGATTCTGGTCATCTTCTCCCTCACAATTTCAGCTTCTTCCCATCTCCCTGCTTGAGTGTACAAATTCGCCATGATAGTGTAGTTCCCTGTATTTTCAGGTTCCATCTCAAACAAGCGATCACAAGCAAACCTAGCAATCTCCACATCACCAAGAACTGAAGCTCCATTCAACAATGCACCCCACACTTTAGCGATTGGTTCAATTGGCATCTTAGAAATGAACTCCATCGCATCCGAAAGTTTTCCAGCCCGGCTAAAAACACTTACCATACAAGCATAGTGCTCAACTCCAGGCTCAATGTCATACTTTGTTACCATAGAATCAAATATATCCTGCGCCTTATCCGAATCCCCAGAGTGCGCAAAAGCTGAAAGAACAGCTGTTATTGTGACATTGTCTGGCCTAGTTCCAAGACATTGCATTTGGTCAAAAAGTCTACAAGCAGAATCGGAGTCCCCATGAACAGCATATGCTGTTATAATTGCAGTCCAAACGATCAAACTCCTCTCTTTACAGCTATCAAAAACCCTTTGAGCTCCTGGCAAAAATCCTAATTTGGCATAGTTATCTATGATAGAGGTGGTCACATATATATTGCTGTCAGCACCATTACGGATAGCAAAAGCGTGGATTTCCTTGCCCCCTTTCAGATTTGAACTATATGTCAAAGAAGGAAGAAGGCTCGAAAGAGTCACCGTGTTTGGCCTAGAGCCACATCTTATCATCTCCCTAAATGAGCTTACAACCTCCTCATGATGATTGTTCTGCATAAGACCCGAAATCACAGCATTCCACGTACTCAAACCAATGTTTTCCATCTCACTAAATAAAGCCATTGCTTCTTTAACAAGTCCATGAGCCATATAACCTGAAATGATAGCCCCGTATGTAACAGAGTCTTTCTCACTCATCTCATCAAACAATGCTCTTGCATAATCCAAGCTACCACATTTAGCAAAAAAACCAATCACAGCATTACACAGTGATAAATCTATCTGAATATGATTCTCAATCATCTTCTTGTGAACTTCCATCCCGAAAACAAGATCACTCGATTGTCCACAAGCCTGCAACACGCTTATAACAGTGACTCCATTAGGCTTCAAATCAGGGCAACCTAACATCGCTTTATACATCTCTTTACATTCCTCAAAAGATCCACTTTGAGAATACCCAGAAATCATAGAATTCCACGAAACAACATCTCTCTCAGACATTTCATCAAACACTTTCCTCGCAGACTCGATGTTATCACACTTTGTATAGTACGTGATCATCCCATTGCCCACGAACACATCGGAATTAAACCCACCTCGAATAACAAACCCGTGAACTTGTCGAGCCAATGAACCCAACAAAAAACCATCATAACCGGACAAAGCCTTCAACACACAAGAGATACTAACAGAATCAGGTCTGGCGTCACCGGAAGAAGAGCCAATCCAAGACAAAAACAACGAAAAAGCATCGTAATACATCTCACGCGAAGTATACGCGATGAGAAGTGCGTTGTAAGAGAAGGCATTCTTAACGGTAATTTCGTCGAACACATGGAGTGCTTGGCGGAATTGATTCTCCCTAGTGTAAAAATTGATGAGCTTGGAAGCGAGGAAGTTGTCAGGCGTGACGGAGAAGACGACAATGCGCGCATGAAGCTGAAGCGCGTGTAGAGGAAGTCGATGACGGGTAGTAAAGTGCTGGATGAGGTGACCGTACGCGCCGCCGTCGACCGCCGCTTTGTTTAGCAAGCCTAGCAAGGCTCGTTGAATTTCGAATCCTAACTTCATTCATATCTAACCAAAAAAGCTAAACCGGAGAAAATAAACACCTTCATTATATACCAAAGCAAGTTAATGGGCCTGTTAATTGGACTTTAAGCCCATATTTAAAGTAATTTAAACATACTGTCCGATGGAGTCGTTGGTCTTTTTTTTCAGTTTCATGTCTTGTCTGAGAAAACATCATTGTAGAGCTTTCAGTTATACTCAATCTCGATCTAGCTACACTCGATCACTGAATCGTGATATAAATAACGAAGCAACTGAAGTTGAGAGACGAGCTCGTGCACTGAGAGTTTTAGATATCATATCTTCGAAATCTGTTGGAGCGAATCGTCAGAATCAATTTGGTTTCGTTCAGGAATTTTTACAAACAGATTCGAGGCGATTCATAGGTTCAGCGATTTCAGATGATTTTGATCTCTCGAGAACCAAAAATGGCGTTTCGAGCGTGCTTAAAGAAGTTATGGTGGAGGATTCTTCAAGCTTTGTCAATGGCGGTATGCAGCAGCGTGATGGGTGGAGTTTCGATGCTTTTGGTTTGTCGTCCGCCGTGAGGTCTTGTGGGTCGAGTGGTGACTTCAGAACCGGTTTTGGGTTTCATTGCTTAGCGTTAAAAAGTGGGTTTATCTCAGATGTCTACGTTGGAAGTTCTTTAGTTGTGTTGTACAGAGATTCTTGTGACGTGGAGAATGCACATAAAGTGTTTGAAGAAATGCCTGAGAGGAACGTGGTTTCGTGGACGGCTATGATTTCAGGGTTTGCGCAGGAATGGCGTGTGGATCTTTGTTTGAAGCTTTATTCAAAGATGAGAGATTCAACCTCTGATCCGAATGATTATACATTCACGGCTCTTTTGAGCGCTTGCACGGGAAGTGGAGCTCTAGGGCAAGGAAGAAGCGTGCATTGTCAAACACTCCGACTTGGTTTCAAGTCGTATCTTCATATATCAAATGCTCTGATATCGATGTACTGCAAATGCGGTGATTTGAAGGATGCTTTTCGTATCTTTGACCTGTTTTTGAACAAAGACGTTGTCTCTTGGAACTCTATGATTGCTGGTTACGCTCAGCACGGCCTTGCAACGCAAGCAATTGAGCTTTTTGAAGTAATGATGCCTAAAAGCGGAACAAAGCCTGATGCAATCACATATCTAGGAGTTCTGTCATCGTGTAGACACGCGGGTCTGGTTACAGAAGGCAGACAGTTCTTTAATTTGATGGAGGAACAAGGGCTGAAACCAGAGCTTAACCATTACTCTTGTCTGGTAGATCTTCTTGGCAGATTTGGTCTGTTGCAAGAAGCCCTACAGCTGATCGAAGACATGCCAATGGAACCAAACTCAGTCATATGGGGATCTCTGCTTTTCTCTTGCCGTGTTCACGGCGATGTGTGGACCGGAATCAGAGCTGCAGAAGAACGGCTGATGCTTGAACCTGAATGTGCAGCCACGCATGTTCAGCTGGCGAATCTTTACGCCAGTGTCCAATACTGGAAAGAGGCGGCGACAGTGAGGAAACTGATGAAAGATAAAGGACTGAGGACGAATCCAGGTTGTAGTTGGATTGAGATCAATAACAATGTTTTCATGTTTAAAGCCGAAGATGGTAGCAACTGTAGAATGTTAGATATTGTTCTTGTTCTTCATTGTCTTGTAGATCACATGGAGTTCCTCTAGATTATATTTTGTTTATATATATGTGCATCTATTTTGGCCATTAACGTTTTCAACAAGACCTAGTATTAGTGAAAAGAATTTATAATTACGTAATGAACACACATTAGTTAAATTAATCAACTAGGTAATCAAATGAATATAGCTGTATAAGGCGGTAAAATGCACCAAGAGTTCTCTAAAACCCTCTCAACTCGTTTGACTTTTGTTCTATATGACGTATTTTCTTGAATTATTATAATGAATTTCTTGAAATTTTCTTTGGTTTATATGTAATTTAATTTCTATGGTATGAGTTCGCACGATTGATAAAGGAATCGAATCTATAATTTATTATCTGAAAAGGATCTTAAACATAAGCTGAAGATATGAAGAAGAAAGTGTTACTCTTTCCAACTGGTCCTCTTTTAAATACCCCTTCTCCACTACTACCGCACTCATAAGACGACGACAAAACAAAAGTAGAGGAACACACAGTGAGAGCGACATGGATCTGGATTGGGAAGATTTTTTCAAGGATTACGAATGGCTCATCGTGTTTCTGAAAGGCATGGTGAAGCCTGCCGCGGCGCTCGCGGTTGTGCTTTTGGCTGTGGTTCTTTCCTACTCCCAGAACCTCTCTTTGGAAGGAGAAATGATATACTCTGTTTTCAGATCGTTTGTTCAGCTCTCTGTTATCGGATTTGTTCTTCAGTTCATCTTCAACCAAGAAAACTCCGGCTGGATCATCCTCGCTTATCTCTTCATGGTCAGTTCTCTGTTTTTCTATATATATATATTCTTTTTTGTTTTATTTCAAAATGTTTTTGACCATTCCGTACAGGTCTCTGTCGCCGGTTACACTGCCGGACAACGTGCTAAGCACGTGCCACGTGGGAAGTACGTGGCTGGAGTATCTATCCTCGCCGGAACTTCAATCACGATGTTCATGCTCGTCGTCCTCAACGTCTTTCCTTTCACTCCGAGGTATATGATCCCTGTCGCCGGAATGATGGTCGGAAACGCCATGACGGTCACCGGAGTTACAATGAAACAGCTTCGAGATGACATCAAGATGCAACTCAACCTGGTAATTTTTTAAAATCCTTGTACAACCTAAACCGAACCAAATTCTCGGTTTAATTAGATTTTCCGGTTCAATCGATTTTGTTTAGGTGGAGACAGCATTGGCACTAGGAGCAACGCCAAGACAAGCGACGTTGCAACAGGTGAAGCGAGCATTGGTTATCTCTCTATCTCCGGTTTTGGATAGCTGCAAAACCGTTGGGTTGATCTCTCTACCAGGCGCAATGACTGGTATGATTATGGGTGGTGCGTCGCCTCTTGAAGCAATACAGCTTCAGATAGTAGTCATGAACATGATGGTTGGAGCAGCCACGGTTAGTAGCATAACCTCTACGTATCTTTGTTGGCCATCCTTCTTCACTAAAGCTTACCAGTTACAAACTCATGTCTTCTCCTCAGATTGAAATTTTTATAAATATCCATTCTCTAAACAACAACCTTTGAAAACTTGTTTGAAACAGAACACATCCAACATTATGTCTTAAATAGAAAAACTCTTGATAACATGAACTTAAAGGGGTCCAAAGCAAACACACTTAAACGAGAAAGGAAGTATCTAGCAGTCGGTCGATCCAATAGTACACATACTAACACCTGTAACCTGTGAGGCCTTGAGCCATCAGAGTTAAGGGGACTCGCTTCCTCTAGGGGAAGCACGGTTTGGCTCGTAATCATCATCAACAGGGCTACGGTCCTCCTCTCTTGGGCTGTCACCGCCGGCTCCAGAGTTTCTGCCATTCTCATTGTCTTGGGGGCTACCACCATCACGGTCTGAACCATCTTCCTTTTGAAGCTTTGGAGATGGTGGCGGGCTCCCATCAATGATCTTTGGGCTGCCTTCATCATCAAGAACCGGACTACGATCTCGGCCTCTTGGCGATAGAGAGTCATCCATTCGCTTCGGACTGCGTGATCTGTCCTCCACACTCCTCTCTCTTCTTCTCACTGGGGATCTTGATCGGCTGACCATAATGAAAATAAGAAGTCAATCAGAGTGCTAAACAACTTAAGCCATATAGCAGTTGTGTATTAAAAATCTAATGTCTGTAAACATCTAAACACAACAAGAAGTTGAGGATAACAAGCATTTTTAAGAGGGAAAAAGCTAATAACCTGTAGCTTCGGCTAAGACTCCGGCTTGGGCTTCTTCTACGACGAGGAGGAGAACGGGATCTTACAGGTGACCTGGAGTAGCTTCCACTCCTCCTGCATACAATTCACAAAGAGTTATAAGAAACCGGAAGGATAACAAAAATTTCACTTTTTGATAAGAAATGTTTAATACCTAAGCTTCTTGGGGCTGTTTTTGCAGTTTCTCTCAATGTGTCCTCTCTCTCCACAACGGTAACACTTGTTCTTCCAGTCACCAGCTGTGCAGTCTCGAGCCCAATGACCGTCAACACCACAGTTAAAACAGCGACCAGAACCAGGAGGTGGGCCTCTGCTATCATAATCCCGAGAACCACGAGGTGCCTATCATACAAACATGATAGCCATGACATTAGCATCAACCAAACATATAAAACAAACAATAGATCATGAACATAGAAAACCAAAAAAGACTCACCCCTCTGGAAAACTCCACAGTGATGCGACTCCCATCAAAGTCGCGTCCATCCAAGTAATGTCTCGCGTCATCAGCATCACGTGGATCACTAAATTCCTGTTTCAAAATTGTTAGGACGAAAACCACATGCACAGTGTGAATATTCCCAAATCATACATAGTTCACAGTAATAAACAAACCACAAGACTATTTTTTTTTTTTACCAAACAAAACCTCAGGGTAAAAAGAGATTTCACTTACAACAAAAGCATAGTCTCGCTTCATATCCACATCACGAACTCTGCGGAAGAAATTGTTTGCAGAAAAAGTAAGGCCATCATAAGTACTTGGTAAACACCATTTAGAGACTTGAGTCTCCGTTTCCATCAAAACACACACACACAAAAACAAAATCAACAAACAGAATCGCCAAGGCGGCCCCCGCCCCCTATACACTTGGCAAGAAATTCCACCAAGTCCACCCATTCATCAAACACCTCCAGGTTAGGCATAATCCCAGAGACCTTCAATAAGATCATTCAAGTTAAATACATAACACTAAACCCTAGATTTCACAATCTTCCCCCCCCCCCTCGATACTTAGCTGTTAAAGTTTCTGCATATTGTTCCTCACACAATACTAAGAAAATACGAAGAAAGCACATTGAGATTGTCATCCTTTAACCCCCATCACGTAGAAATCAGATTACTTTTCATAATCATAAGTAGAGAGCGATAGAGAAGAGTCCTTCAATTACCTTCCGAATCTGTCGAAAAGACGTTCAAGGTCACGGGTACGAGTACGAGATGATAAGCGGCCAACGTAAAGACGAGTGTTCCCATAGCGATCATCGTAGCGAGGCATTGTTCAAACTACACAAAACAAAGAGGCCAAAGAAACCATAAATTTTGAGCATTACTACTTACAACAAGAACACGTATACAACACAACAATTTCACTATCTCAAGACCTAAACAAAAACAGCCAAGAAGATTCAAAATTTCAATCGAACGTGACTCAATATAGATTCATTAGAGACGAGAAGAAAAATTAACCAGAAGGAAAGCCATGCACCGCAGATTCATCAAACCAAAGTTAAAAAAAAAAAAAAAAAAACGTAAAATTGGAGAACGGAAAACACGAAATCTCAATCCGAATCATCAAATTCAACACAGATTTACGATACCTGGTGGGGAATGAAGGAGAGCACTGCGTACCCAGGAAACCCTAATTTCGAAACGAAAGGGGGAAGAACAGAGCGTATGGGTAAAGCAGAAGTCTGGTTTTCATAAAGTATATAAATGGGCTTTCAGACAGGACCGACTAGATCCAAAAACGGTAGTGATTAGGTGTTTGTCTCCTCAACCAACCGGTTTAAGGCGCTTAACCAAAAGGAGATAAGAATCGCTGATGTTACCGATACTTAACCAATTTTGCAATCTATTGGGCCTTTAACTGCATTAAGCCCATTTATAGCAAAACAATTTTTTTGGAAAGTATACAATTAGATTTTCAAAACCAAGGCGGTTTGCAATTTTTGTGTTAACACACTTGTTACGATCACATTTTGATCGTGCCTTTAATTAATTAATTAAATTATAAGTTTACGAGAATGAGCGTACCGGACGGACCGGATTAAATTCGACCGGATAGACCGAATTGAATCCGACCGGAAATCAGATGAGTGGTGGTAGGATTGGACTTTTTATTACAAAATTGTGCAAAATTCGACCAAGAGTCTTGTGAAGCATTTTGATTCAAAAGAACTTGTTTTGACTAATGTTTTAAAATACTAGTACTAGATTTTAATCTATGATACACGGCGGCCTATATTTTTATTTGTTTTAGTTATTTTAAATTTATAATATATATTTTTTGTTAGTTTTTGAAAAAGCTTTTTTAAATAGAAATGTGTTATATTCTTGAGCGTATTATAGGTTAATTTCAATACTGATTTAAAATTTTCCTAATCTCTAAATTATTGTTATATATGGTAATAATTTTTTAGTGTCAAAACACAATTATAATAAAATTTGGTGGATTATAAGTAAAATGAACATATATATAACATTAGGGAAGAACTTTTGGTACTAATAATTGTTAAATATTTAATTAAAATCCAAATAATCTTATTTTGGTCGATTTACCATTTTTAAGTTTTTGGTTTTTTGATAATTTTCTAATGACAAATTGTAAATAAAAGATTAAGTAGTCATAAATAAAAAGGTAGAACACAAAACCTACTTCAAAATCTTATTTTATAAATCTTGATTTTCAAATAAAAACAAAATAAAAAATTAACATTTGAAAAACTACTTAAGATTTCACATATTGTTTTATACCCGCGTAATTAACAATATACCAAAATTTATATAATAAGGTAGTATTTTATGAATCTTGCTACATGAATATTGAGATCAAATCAGGTATCTATATAAACATATTTTGAAGTAGATTTTGTGTTCTACCCTTTTAGTTATGAATGTTGTTGTAATTTAATACAAAAGAATTTTGATACTTTCCAACTAATTTTAAATAAAACTATACTAACATTATCATAAATTAATCAAACCTTCATATAAGTTTATTATTTTTTGTCAAATATTTTATCGTATCCTAAAAATGAGAAGAATACAAATGAAACTAAAATGTAAATTTAATAATCCCAAATTGATAAAACAGATTATATGCATAATACGTAGACATATGTTTTAAGTTACATAAACATATTAACTTTTTGAAAAATTGTTGTCTCATAATTAATTCTGAGCGTAAAATTAGAGAAAATATGGAATACATTGTTTACAAAAAATTTGTGTAAATTAGAGGATGAATATCTTTTTTTTTTTTCTTTTTTTTTCTTTGGCTTGTTAATATCTCCTAATGTAAGTTCTGGGATCAGTGTTTTTTCATGTCTTGACCAGGTTCTATGCGAATTCTGTTGACACTCATCCCGCCATCCTTTTCAAGAAAGGTGTCTACATGCTTGACCTTAATGCAATGACAAATGATCAAGTTCGCATACTTATGTCGAAGGTTACCCCTCTCAAACAAGCACTTGATTATTAATTTATTATATTGATGGGATCATATTTTTATACTGGATTTTAAAAAATATATATATATATATTATTTTATTATTTTATCAAAATGTGTCATTTTTACACCGACCCAACTCGGATAGAATTTAATAATTTATAGCGAGTATTAATTTAAAAAGTATTAATTTACAAAGATTCTACTTTACGTGGGTGTTTAAAATCTTTTTTCTTTTAGGATAATTGACTATATAATTATTTCGTGTAACTTTTTATTATAAATTTCATTTGGTTTGGATACATATAAGAATTATCATTCTACATTTTATAATTTGTTTAAATTTAAAGTTTTCTTATAATTATTTTTTAATAATTTTTAAAATTTAATTCTCTTATATATATATGTTAGAATTAAACTTTAACGTTTTAAATTTTTTTGATTTTATGATTTTCTTGTAATAATCTGTTCACTTTTTTAAAATTATTCAAAACAATAGTTTTGTTTATATACATACTACATTTATCTTTTTACAATATTGAAAACTTGTGTAAATTTACTATTTTCTTATAATTATCTTTTACTACATGTCACTGATTTATTAATTTTAAAAACCAAGATTTACAAAATAAGATAATGAACGAAATACAAATATATAGGTGGTAAAAAGAAGAAATAAATTACATTGTTTTATTTTTTCCCGAAATTTCACAAAACAATCAAATCACCTCCGTTTGTTCTTGCTCCCAATCAAGAGTGCAAAATAAAACAAAACCCTAAAGAAGAAACCCCAAGCAACCGTGATCCACAAACAATTCCATTTACTAATCTCCGTAATCCCTTGTTGCTTCAATATATCAATCCCAGTCGTCACACACGTCTCCGCCGTCACATTGATTCCCAATACACCGCTCATGCTCTTCAACAGAGTCAGTTTCATCGCCTCCGGGACTTGCCCCAACGGCGAGTTGTCAAATATCTGAACTCCTCTCACGAAACACTTCGTCGAATCTTCGAATTCGTTCTGCAACACACCTTCGTAAGGGTATTTCACTAAGGAGAGATAATGAAACCAGATCCAGTAGAGTGGGATCCGATCTCTAGAGATGAAGAATCCGGAGAAGAGGAGGAAGTAGGCTAAGATCGCTACAACGACTGTGAATCCAAGCATCACGTTGGATACGACACCGGAGAGGAACGTTACGAAGGAGCTTCCTGCCCAGAACGAGGCTAGAATTGTTAGGTAGAAGAAGAGGAAACCACTAGAGCCACCAGCGAGTCCAACGGCCCAAAACGTTGTGGCGGCGAAGCTCGCGGAGAGGAAGATTAAAGCAGGGATTGAGATTATGGATTGAGAGAGGACGTATGAGGATCTTCGGTAAGCGTTGTAAGCGGTTTCTCTCATGAATATGTAACGTTCTTGTAAGAAGACTGGGATTGCTTCAGCACATGTGTAGAATGTTGTGGACATTGCGAATGCGAAGAACCCTAAACGTTCTTGGACTCCTTTTGGGGAGTTATCTAGATTAGTGAACATTGTTGCTAAGATGATTCCAGTGACCATTACAGCTCCTAGTCGCATTGCTAGGAGCTCTGGTTGTCTTCTTGAGTTTAGTATAGCGCGTTTGCCTATGACGATCATCTCGATCCAGAAAGGGTTTGCGAATGTTTGGAATGAGGTTGTTAGGTTTGATGTGTTGTTTGTTGCCCCTGAGACAAGTTTCCCTCTGGAGATACTTGCGGTTATCGCTTCTTTGAGGGTTACGTTGTTGTTTCTGTTGTTATAGCTTGGTGCTTGCTTTGCTCGCCATTGCTTGTGGAACTCGACGAGTGTTTTGGTTCCTTCTGCTGAGTTCTCTAGCTCCCGGATGAGGTCGAGTGCGAACTCTGTTTTGTTCTCGTTTTCAGGAATCGGGTGCTCGAATTCTGAGAAGAACTGAGGGAGATGTGTTGGTGAGCCGCTGTAAACCGTGTTACCTCTTGAAAGGAAGATTAACTTATCTAGCAAACCCATGATTCTGTAACTTGGCTGATGGATGGACATGATAACTATGCTTCCACTTTGTGCGATTCTCTGAAGGACTTTGATAACCATGTAAGCACTCGTAGAGTCAAGTCCTGAGGTTGGCTCATCGAGGAAGAGGATGATCGGGTCATGGATTATGTCGATTCCAATTGAAACTCTTCTTCTTTCTCCTCCAGACACGCCTCTGTGGCCTTCATCACCAATCACTGTTTTTGCAGCGTTTCTTAGGCCTAATTGGTCAATCAGAGCTTGAACTCTTGCTTTCTTCTTTTTCTTGGAGAGTGAACGAGGGAGTCTGAACTCTGCAGAGAACATTAGAGTTTCCTCTACAGTAAGCATTGGGAAGAGAAGGTCGTCTTGCATCACGTAAGCTGATATGACTTTCTGTAGGCGGGATTCAAGAACTTCTCCGTTTAAGGTGATAGAGCCTTTGAGGCTGTCTTTAGCGATCCGGTTGGCTAGTGCATCGATCAGTGTTGATTTACCAGAACCACTAGCTCCAAGAACCGCCATCATCTCCCCTTCATGAGCTTCACCCGAAATATTATTCAGTAGTATCTTAGTGTTCACCGAGGAACCATTTCGTGACTTCCCGTAGCAAGCAAGGGGATTAAACCTCTTCTGGTTCTTCACGCTATAGGTCAAGTCGTTGAAAGAAAGAACAAACGGGGAAGATGATAACGAAGAAGCTGGAGCTGAGGTCCATGTATCGAAAGATGATGTAGAGGAAGTGATAGGTGAGGCCATTTCCAATGTCCGGCGAGCTGTACTTTGGTCATCCCTTGCATCTTCCACATTCATAAGAAGCTCGGCGAATGTGACTGAGACTCTAGGCGTGTCTCTTGGACATCTTTGAGGCTCCATGGACGTCTGGTTCACATAAAACAGAGGAAGATCATTGTTGCCAGCTACACGTTTGGCTGGAGATAATTTACCAAGCAAGCCAGACATTTTCTATGTTTTTTTATCTTCTTATACTTTTCAGGTTAAATGGGTTTTACAACTCATACCCACAAAGAAGATATGAACAAGAATGATGAGAGAAACTATATAAGGCAAAAGCTTTCGTTAGAAGAATGAAAGAGATACGAAATGGTCAAAATAGTTGGTAATCTATCTCTAAGTGTCTAACGATGTCTTTTTGGTTTTGTATATATTTTTGATGTAATGTATTAACCTAAAAGTATTTGGGTTGGTGAGAAGTTGTACAAAAACCCCTTCTCTGTTTTTCGTCCTCATTGTGTATTATGTCTATTAGCTTAAGCTACTTTTGAAAATTCGCTATTTTTAGTGTTTGTTTAATAACTTGGGTTTAGTTACACGGGTTTTATGCGGTTTGAAAAAAAAAAAGTTATAATAGTTCAGATGGTTGAGAATTATGTACATCGAAATTTTCATTACATGCTAGTGAATTAGTAGATGTCCAAATCGTGTTAAACCAGAACTCGTACCTATCTTACGATAATAACGATATAAAATTGTCGTTTTTTCTTCTATTTAACATCTCACCACTTCTCGAAGACTGTCCTGTGTTTTTTTAGCTGACATTCCAAAACTAAAAACAAAAATGTTTTTGGTCTAGTAAACAAAAGTCACCTTCCCTTTTATCAATCAAAAGAAAAGACAATATAACATGTTACAAAAAAGAAAAATTTAAGAACAAATATCTGTTGAGCTAATTGACCTATTTTATTTATAAAAAACATAAAATTATCTCCTAATTTATTTATAGTTTAGTTTGTATTTGGTAATAACTAAGAAGGTAACCTTTATTGTATTAAGTCTATGTATTTCATTACATGTTCAGAATCAATCACATACATGCGTGGCAAGATATCATATCTAAAAAATGCAAAAAGACTAGAGCCACTAGGCCTTCAACATGTTCAAAAAAAAGAGAGGAAAAAACTGATTTAAAAGAAACAAAAACAATTTACAATTCGGAAATTGGATAAACCAAATATGGATCATTCCTCTCATTAGTCAGTACTAATTGCCATATACTTCTCCAAAAGATCATAAGCTTTAAAGTCCTGTGCAACATGGCCATATTAGTGATTAGTAATTTTTTGAGTTAGTATATAGCAAAATTGGACTAAGAAAAGTCATTGGAACAAAATTAAATGTGGATACGACTTCAATAGTATGATGATGAGTGGGCTACACGAAAACCCGAAAATTATAATTACAACATAATAGGATAAGCTCAACGTGACGAAGTAAGCATATAATATCCCCCAAAAAATGCGTAATATAAGCCTAACGTGGAGAAGTAGGCATATAAAGGTTTGGTATGGCTGTTATATCTGTTTTTGAAAACTTTATACTATACGCTTCACAAATAGGACCTAAAATGATGAGTACATTCCATTTACCTATTCTTACAAGAAATCTCATAACCCTCAGAAAAATAATTGTCTTACATATTAATTGTTGAATTCATTCATGAGTTCTTATTAACAAAATTTTCACATGAGAGTCAATGCGTTCTGGTAGGCTATTGGTCGAACTGTAATGTTTTTAGAAAGATTGATGCTGATACTATACAAACTTTATGATTTATCTACTCAACTCTAATTCTGTAAATAACTGTTTTGTGGTAATCGCCTTCATTATTTATCGCTTATTGTCAAATAATCAGCTCAAGGTAAGAAAAAGTTCAAATCGTTAATGTCATGAAAAAGATCAAGGTTGTTCAGTTTGATAGAAATATTTTAATGCTAGTTGACAATATAAAAAAAGATATATGATCTGCCTCGTCATGCGAATACTACCTTTTTTAATCCAAAATTCTTTTTTGAGTATAGATTGCTAAAATAGGATGTATAAAAAGTCAATGCTAAGTTGAAATCACAATTACCGAAAAAAGCAAAACATCTAGCAAACATTTTATAACTTCCTCACATATATGATATATCGCTTGCGACGCGTTTGTCATTTCAAGCCAAGTGTTTGTCATTTCGACGTGCGAGGGATAGAATAGAACTATATCAACCATCAAAACAAAACACCTTCAACCAAACATATTTCTAGTTTTTTTTTTATATATACTAGGATGTCGGTCCGTGCGTTACCGCACGGGAAAGTAAAAATTTAAAATGATTAACATTGTTAATTTTACATTTCGAGTAAAAAACGGAACAAAACATTTGTTGGATCAAAACATTGCAACTTTATATAAACCAAGAGTAACAAAAACAAAAAAGTGTGAAATAAAAAGGTGTAAAAAATAATAGATGTGATTTTTGAAACATTGAGGTACAACAAAGAGGTGTAAACATAGAGGTATGAAATAAAAAGGTGTAAAAATAAATAGATATGATTTTTGAAACATGGAGGTACAACAAAGAGATGCAAAACTTAAGAGGTGTGAATTTTGAAAGATGGGGACACGACGAAAAGACATGATTAATAATATGCAACTGTTATGATCATTAATAATTTTAAACCGTTAGATGAAAAAGTAGAACTAATCTCATCCATTGGATTAAAGTTGACAAAAAAATAGGTTTGCTATTATATATTTTAAAATTAAAAAAAAAAAACACTTCAATAAAACAATTTTTTAGTTTTACTTATTAACTTGTAAATTTTGAAAATACTCAGTAAACAATTTTTCAAAACTTGTTTATGTTGTCCAGAGAAAGTTTGTATATAATAAACAAAGAGGTGTAAGACATAGAGAAGTGAAATAAAAAGGTGTAAAAATAATAGATGTGATCTTTGAAACATGGAGGTACAACAAAGAGGTATAAACATAGAGGTGTAAAATATAAAAGGTGTAAAAATAAATAGATGTGATTTTTGAAACATGGAGGTACAACAAAGAGATGCAAAAATTAAGAGGTGTGATTTTTGAATTATGGGGGTACGACGAAAAGACAAGATTAATAATTTGCAACTGATGGGATCATTAATAATTTTAAACCGTTTTTCTGTTTTCTCTAATTTTATTTCTTTCTTTTTTCTTTATTTGTTTTCATCATCTGTTTGATTTTTTCTCTACTTCAATCTCCGTTTTTCTTTTTTTCTCTAATTTTATTTCTTTCTTTATTTGTTTTCATCATCTGTTTGCTTGTTTCTCTTACTTCAGTCTCCATTTTTCTTTTTTCTCTAATTTAATTTCTTTCTTATTTCTTTATTTATTTCCATCTTCTGTTTGCTTGTTTCTCTTTACTTCAGTCTCCATTTTTCTGTTTTCTCTAATTTTATTTCTTTCTTCTTTCTTTATTCGTTTTCATCATCTCTTTGCTTGTTTCTCTTTACTTCATTCTCCATTTTTCTTTTTTTCTCTAATTTTATTTCTTTCTTCTCTCTTTATTAATTTCCATCTTTTGTTTGATTGTTTACTTCAGTCTCCATTTTTCTGTTTATTTCAGTCTCCATTTTTCTGTTTACTTCAGTCTCCATTTTTTTTTCTCTAATTTTATTTCCATCTTCTGTTTGATTGTTTCTCTTTACTTCAGTCTCCATTTTTTATTTATATTTAATTTTATTTCTTTCTTCTTTCTTTTTTTTGTTTTTATCGTCTGTTTGCTTGTTTCTCTTTATTTCAGTCTCCATTTTTCTGTTTTCTATAATTTTATTTCTTTATTCTTTCTTTATTGGTTTTCATCATCTGTTTGCTTGTTTCTTTTTACTTCAGTCTCAAATTTTTTTGTTTTCTCTAATTTTATTTCTTTCTTCTTTCTTTATTTGTTTTCATCATCTGTTTGCTTGTTTCTCTTTACTTCAGTCTCATTTTTTTTTCTCTAGTTTTATTTCTTTCTTCTTTCTTAATTTGTTTTCATCATTTGTTTGTTTGTTTCTCTTTACTTCAGTCTCTATTTTTCTGTTTTCTCTAATTTTATTTCTTTATTCTTTCTTTATTGGTTTTCATCATCTGTTTGCTTGTTTCTCTTTACTTCAGTCTCCATTTTTTTTGTTTTCTCTAATTTTATTTCTTTCTTCTTTCTTTATTTGTTTTCATCATCTGTTTGCTTGTTTCTCTTTACTTCAGTCTCCATTTTTTCTGTTTTTTCTAATTTTATTTCTTTCTTCTTTATTTATTTGTTTTAATCATCTGTTTACTTGTTTCTCTTCACTTCAGTCTCCATTTTTTTCTCTAATTTTATTTCTTTCTTCTTTCTTTATTTGTTTTTATCATCTGTTTGCTTGTTTCTCTTTACTTCAGTCATCATTTTTCTGCTTACTATAATTTTATTTCTTTCTTCTTTCTTTATTTGTTTTCATCATTTGTTTGCTTGTTCCTCTTTACTTCAGTCTCCATTTTTCTGCTTTCTCTAATTTTATTTCTTTCTTATTTCATTATTTGTTTTCATCATCTGTTTGCTTGTTTCTCTTTACTTCAGTCTCAATTTTTTTTTTGCTCTAATTTTATTTCTTTCTTCTTTCTTTATTTGTTTTCATCATCTGTTTGCTTGTTTCTCTTTACTTCAGTCTCCATTTTTTCTGTTTTATTTAATTTTATTTCTTTCTTCTTTCTTTATTTGTTTTCATCATCTGTTTACTTGTTTCTCTTTACTTCAGTCTCCATTTTTTTTCTCTAATTTTATTTTTTTCTTCTTTCTTTATTTGTTTTCATCATCTGTTTGCTTGTTTCTCTTTATTTTAGTCTTCATTTTTCTGCTTTCCATAATTTTATTTCTTTCTTCTTTCTTTATTTGTTTTCGTCATCTGTTTGCTTGTTTCTCTTTACTTCAGTCTCCATTTTTTTCTGTTTTCTCTAATTTTATTTCTTTATTCTTTCTTTATTTGTTTTCATCATCTGTTTACTTGTTTCTCTTTACTTCAGTCTCCATTTTTCTTTTTCCTCTAATTTTATTTTTTTCTTTATTTGTTTTCATCATCTGTTTGCTTGTTTCCCTTTACTTCAATCTCCGTTTTTCATTTTACTCTAATTTTATTTCTTTCTTCTTTCTTTATTTGTTTTCATCATCTGTTTGTTTGTTTCTCTTTACTTCAATCTCTGTTTTTCATTTTTTTCTAATTTTATTTCTTTCTTCTTTCTTTATTTGTTTTCATCATCTGTTTGTTTGTTTCTCATTACTTCAATCTCCGTTTTTCTTTTTTCTCTAATTTTATTTCTTTCTTCTTTCTTTATTTGTTTTCATCATCTGTTTGATTTTTTCTCTTTACTTCAATCTCCGTTTTTCTTTTTTCTCTAATTTTATTTCTTTCTTCTTTTTTTATTTGTTTTCATCATCTGTTTGCTTGTTTCTCTTACTTCAGTCTCCATTTTTCTTTTTTCTCTAATTTAATTTCTTTCTTCTTTCTTTATTTATTTCAATCTTCTGTTTGCTTGTTTCTCTTTACTTCAGTCTCCATTTTTCTGTTTTCTCTAATTTTATTTCTTTCTTCTTTCTTTATTTATTTTCATCATCTCTTTGCTTGTTTCTCTTTACTTCATTCTCCATTTTTTTTTTCTCTAATTTTATTTCATTCTTCTTTCTTTATTAATTTCCATCTTTTGTTGGATTGTTTACTTCAGTCTCCATTTTTCTGTTTATTTCAGTCTCTATTTTTCTATATACTTCAGTCTCCATTTTTTTTTTCTCTAATTTTATTTCCATCTTCTGTTTGATTGTTTCTCTTTACTTCAGTTTTCATTTTTCATTTATCTTTAATTTTATTTCTTTCTTCTTTATTTATTTGTTTTCATCATCTGTTTGCTTGTTTCTCTTTACTTCAGTCTCCATTTTTTCTCTTTTCTCTAATTTTATTTCTTTCTTCTTTCTTTATTTGTTTTCATCATCTGTTTGCTTGTGCTTCTTTACTTCAGTCTCTATTTTTTTGCTTTCACTAATTTTATTTCTTTCTTCTTTCTTTATTTGTTTTGAGAATTTGTTAAAAATGCCCCTTTTGATATACCCCTTTTCAAAAATACCCTCTTTTCTGGCCATTTTTATTGATGCCCTCTTTTAATTTTTAATGACCATTTTACCCTTAGATGAAAATTATTTTATTCAATAAAAAGAAAAACAAAATTTTCGACATATTTTCCCGCCAAAAAAATTTCGAAAAAATTTTCCCGCCAAAAAATTTTTTGTCAAAAAAATTTTGATAAAAATTTCGAAAAAAATTTCCGCCAAAATTTTTCCCCAAAAAAATTTACAAGGTTTTTAAAAGGTTTTATAAGGTTTCTACCTTATAAAAGCCTTATAAACACCTTGTAAAGGCTTTTACAATATTTTTTAAAGAGTTTTAAAAGGTTTTTTAAACAACTTGTAAACGCTTTTACAAGATTTTTAAAAGGGTTTTAAAAGGTTTTTAAAAGGTTTTTAAATAGTTTTTAAAAGGATTTTTAAAAGGTTTTTAAACACCTTCTAAACGCTTTTACAATGTTTTTAAAAACCTTGTAAAAGTTTTTATAAGATTTTTAAAAGGGTTTTAAAAGGTTTTTAAACACCTTGTAAACGCTTTTAAAAGCATTAACAAGGTGTTTAAAAACCTTTTAAAGCATTTACAAGCTTTTTAAAAGCATTTACAAGCTTTTTAAAAGCATTTACAAGGTTTTTAAAAGCATTTACAAGGTTTTTAAAAGGTATAAATTTCAATATTTTTGGCGGGAAAATTTTTCGATTTTGGCGGGAAAATTTTTTTTTTGGCGGGAAAAAATAATTTTTTCGGGAAAAAATTTTGATTTTGGCGGGAAAAAAATTTTGGCGGGAAATTTTTTTGGCGGGAAAATATTTTCGATTTTGATGACTGTACATCTTGCTGTCACTCAAAAAAGGGTAATTTGGTCATTTTGTATATAAAGAGGGGTAGTTTTAAAAATAGTCAACATGAAGGGGTATTTTTAAAAAGAGATATGGAAAAAGGGGCATTTTTGAGAATGCCCCATTTGTTTTCATCATCTATTTTCTTGTTTCTGTTTACTTCAGTCTCCATTTTTCTGTTTTCTCTAATTTTATTTCTTTCTTCTTTCTTTATTTGTTTTCATCATGTGGTTGCTTGTTTATTTTTACTTTAGTCTCCATTTTTCTGCTTTCCATAATTTTATTTATTTCTTTTTTCTTTATTTGTTTTCATCATCTGTTTACATGTTTCTCTTTACTCCAGTCTCCATTTTTCCTTTTTCTCTAATTTTATTTCTTTCTTCTTTCTTTATTTGTTTTCATCATCTGTTTGCTTGTTTCTCTTTACTTCAGTCTCCATTTTTTTTTCTCTAATTTTTTTTTCTACTTTTTTTATTTGTTTTCATCATTTGTTTGCTTGTTTCTCTTTACTGCAGTCACCATTTTTCTTTTTTCTCTAATTTTATTTCTTTCTTCTTTCTTTATTTGTTTTTATCATATGTTTGTTTGTTTCTCTTTACTTCAGTCACCATTTTTCTTTTTTCTCTAATTTTATTTCTTTCTTCTTTCTTTATTTGTTTTCATCATATGTTTGCTTGTGCCTCTTTACTTCAGTCTCCATTTTTCTTCTTTCTCTAATTTTATTTCTTTCTTCTTTCTTTATTTGTTTTCATCATCTATTTACTTGTTTCTCTTTACTTCAGTCTCCATTTTTCTTTTTCCACTAATTTTTTTTTTTTTTCTTTATTTGTTTTCATCATCTGTTTGCTTGTTCCTCTTTACTTCAGTCTCCATTTTTCTTTTTCTCTAATTTTATTTCTTTCTTCTTTTTTTATTTATTTCCATCTTCTGTTTGATTGTTTCTCTTTACTTCAGTCTCCATTTTTCTTTTATCTTTAATTTTATTTCTTTCTTCTTTCTTTATTTTTTTTCACCATCTGTTTGCTTGTTTCTCTTTACTTCAGTCTCCATTTTTCTGTTTTCTCTAATTTTATTTCTTTCTTCTTTCTTTATTGGTTTTCATCATCTGTTTGCTTTTTTCTCTTTACTTCAGTCTCTATTTTTTCTGTTTTCTTTAATTTTATTTCTTTTTTTCTTTCTTTATTTGTTTCATCATCTGTTTACTTGTTTCTCTTTACTTCAGTCGCCATTTTTTTCTCTAATTTTATTTCTTTCTTCTTTCTTTGTTTGTTTTCATCATCTGTTTTTTTTTGTTTCTCTTTACTTCAGTCACCATTTTTCTTTTTTCTCTAATTTTATTTCTTTCTTCTTTCTTTATTTGTTTTCATCATCTATTTGGTTTTTTCTCTTTACTTCAGTCTCCATTTTTCTTTTTCCTCTAATTTTATTTTTTCTTTATTTGTTTTCATCATCTGTTTGCTTGTTACTCTTTACTTCAGTCTCCATTTTTCGTTTTTTATCTAATTTTCTTTCTTTCTTCTTTCTTTATTTATTTATTTCCATCTTCTGCTTGATTGTTTCCCTTTACTTCAGTCTCCATTTTTCTTTTTTCTTTAATTTTATTTCTTTCTTTATTTGTTTTCATCTTCTGTATGCTTGTTTCTCTTTACTTCAATCTCCGTTTTTCTTTTTTGCTCTAATTTTATTTATTTCTTCTTTCTTTATTTGTTTTTATCATCTGTTTGCTTGTTTCTCTTTACTTCAGTCTCCATTTTTCTGTTTTCTCTAATTTTATTTCTTTATTTGTTTTCATCGTCTGTTTACTTGTTTCTCTTTACTTCAGTCTCCATTTTTTTTTCTCTAATTTTATTTTTTCTTCTTTCTTTATTTGTTGTCATCATCTGTTTGCTTATTTCTCTTTACTTCAGTCACCATTTTTCTTTTTTCTCTAATTTTATTTCTTTCTTCTTTCTTTATTTGTTTTCATCATCTGTTTTCTTGTTCCTCTTTACTTCAGTCTCCATTTTTCTGCTTTCTTTAATTTTATTTCTTTCTTTATTTGTTTTCATCATTTGTTTGCTTGTTTTTCTTTACTTCAGTAAACATTTTTCTTTTTTCTCGAATTTTATTTCTTTCTTCTTTCTTTATTTGTTTTCATCATCTTTTTACTTTTTTCTCTTTACTTCAGTCCCCATTCTTCTTTTTTCTCTAATTTTATTTCTTTCTTCTTCCATTATTTCTTTTCATTATCTGTTTGCTTGTTTCTCTTTACTTCAGTCTCCATTTTTCAGCTTTCTCTAATTTTATTTCTTTCTTTTTTCTTTATTTGTTTTCATCATCTGTTTGCTTGTTTCTTTTTACTTCAGTCTCCATTTTTATTTTTTCTCTAATTTTATTTCTTTCTTCTTTCTTTATTTGTTTTCATAATCTATTTGCTTGTGTTTTTTTACTTTAGTGAATATATTTATATACATAGAGGTGGAATTGTAGATGAATATATAATACAAACAACTATCGTTTTGTAGACAAAACATATGATATATATAAAAGTCTAAAGTCATTAAATATTTTGACAATTCTAATAGATTATATAGATTGATAATCCAATATTATATGTACATACTACTTATTTTTCTCCGTACAAGATGTTGGTTATTTATCTAGTTTTTTGGAAAGGTAAAAACAATTATGAGTGAAAAAATACAAACAGATTTATAATCTAAATGACTTCATTAAAAATTTAAAACTTTATTTTTAAGAAAAATCCATAAACCTTTAGTTAAATCAATAATCCTTATAAAAAATTTCATTCTTATAATAATATATATTTAGTAATTTTAAAAACTACTTGCAAATGGTTGATTATTAAAAATTTGGAACAATTGAAATATTAATATAAAAATGAAAACAATTTTTTCTCAGTAACTTACACATAAATAGGACTGCACTTACATGATTAGTAAATGAATGCAGAGTTTCTCCGAGTGATCTAATCTTAAATATTAAATTTACCAAATATTTCAATGCTTCAATTAAACGGTTAGGATAATTTCTTTTAATATGTTTTAATAAATAAAGATAATTTATGAAGAATTATACTTAGTTAAAGATGTGAACATTTGAATAGACACAACTGTTCAGAAAAATTACAACTGTTCATATGAGACACAACTTTACAGTTAACATACATTTACAATTTTTCAAAAAGACACAACAATAAAAAAAATTTGTCAAAAAAGATATAAAAAAATATTTTTATGAAAGTCATAATGAAAAGACAATTGTTTCTCGCATTTATTCAGCTTGCTATTATCATATGTTAAAAACGAAAATTAAAAATTTCCCAAAAGAAGAAAAAATATATATAATCCTAAAGACGTGTACATTTGAACTAAAAGGAAAGTTGATTGTTACAAAAGAAGAACAAATTATATAGATTACTAAAGATATGAATATTTGAATAGACATAATTGCTAAAGATGTGAACATTTGAATAGATACAATTGTTCGTAAAAAACACAACTGTTTGTAAAAGACACAAATCTACATTCAATAGATGCAACTTTTTAAAGAGACGCTACCATATAATTTTTTTGTCAAAAGAATAATTAAATAATATTATTTTAATGAAAAGTTACGATGAAAAGATGCAACTGAATTTTTTAAATAAAAAGTCACAATTTTTTGAGTAAAAAATCACTATGAAAAGATGCAATTGTTCTTTGCATTTATTCATATTGCTAATATTATATACAAAAATCTCAACTGTTTGTAAAAGACACAACTCTACATTCAACATATGCAACTCTCTAAAGAGACGCAACCATATATTTTTTTGTCAAAAGAATAATTAAATAATATTTTTTTAATCAAAAGTCACAATGAAAAGATGCAACTGATTTTTTTTTAATGAAAAGTCACGATTTTTTAATAAAAGGTCACGATGAAAAGACACAACTGTTTTCGCATTTATTCATATTGCTAATATTATATACAAAATTCTTCGTATTTATTCATATTGCTAATATTATATACAAAAGTCATAACTGTTTTTAAGAGACACAACTCTACATCCAACAGATGAAACTTTCTAAAGAGACGCAGCCATATAACTTTTTTGTCAAAAGAATAATTAAATAATATTTTTTTAATGAAAAATCATGATGAAAAGATGCAACTGAATTTCTTTTAATGAAAAGTCACGATGAAATGATACGACTGTTCTTTGCATTCTTCAGATTGCTATTATTATATAGACTATATATAATAGCAAACTCATTTTTTAGGGAACTGCTGATGTCATCTTATAATCTAACGGTTGAGGTTAGTTTTTTATTAATCTAAGGGTTGTGGTTCATTAAACCAAAGGATGTCTCTTTCAATTGCAACTTTTTATTCACGTACTTTTGTTGAAGCATCGCTTCTCCTTCTTCTCACAACCTTTTGTTGTGCCTCTTCACCCCGCTTCCTTGAAGCGTCACACTCTTTCAGTCAATCATCACACTCCTTCGCCCTCATATATAGAGATTCCTATTCCTTTAGCATCTTCCTATTCAATAGTCACATATGATATTTGAAGTCGTCTTTAGTCTCTAGGTAATATGTCGCTGTCAGTTTTCATAGTACTCCTCTTTTAGTTATAAATGGAGATGATAAGCAATTGAGCCAATTCGTGATTGATTCCAATTTTGAAAACCCAATTTGACCCCAAACAAAAAAAAAATCGAGAAACCTAAAACTAATTTAGAAAACGGCCGTAAATTTACTTAGTCCATCGTTCTTTTAGTCTTGTATCTCTTAAATATTATCTATATTTGAGTCTTGTAAATTTGGTCGATTCTATATATTCATATCTCATTGATCAATGAGCCGTTTGTGAAGTAGATATATGAATGATGATGATGTTTTCGAAAAAAATTTGACGCTTATATCATCAACAAATTGAAATATTTTGATCTATTCCTATCATTTTTAACTTTTTGTTCCTTAGAAATTTTTTAGGCATTCTTTTTGTTTTCTTATTTTGTTCCGTTGAGAATAGGAAGATTCTCAATATTTCTGTGAGGTTGATTTTTCTACTCAATGTGTAGATTTTTCTTTAAACTGTTGAAAGAGAAACTGATGATGTTGCTGTTTAAACTGCTTATGTTCCTTAAAGTTCTAATCTATTGTTTCTTTTTCTCTAACCTTAATAGAGGGGATTGTCACCAAAGCATGTCGTAATAGAGGTGACAGAGGAATCTTAAACCTTAAGGTTGTTCGATGGGATCAGATTCAGAGGTGAGGGAAGATGTAAAAGCAGATTAGGAGAGTACAAGTGCGGAGAATAGAAAAAGCTGTTGAGGAGAGGAGAGAGTAGACCAAACATCCTACAGGTTGTAGGAACAGCTGGCGAGCCATGCCATGGTTGTGCCAGCTTCGATGATGGTAGAGGAACAAAGCCATGGTTAGTCGCAAAGGGATGGGAGAAAAGAATGAAATGTGGGAGCAGGAATTATCTCAATCATCCAATGGTTTGAGAATTATACTGCCATAATTAGGCATTCAAGAGAGATGTGTTGGGGAAAGATATTTGTCTGTTTGAATTGTTTTCATTTTTTGCCATGACACAAAATAATATAAAATTTTAATCTCAACAGTTTTTACAGTTTCTAAATTATTCTCTAGCATTAATTCTTTTAAAGATAAAAAATTCTTCCAATTCTTGATTTAACAAAATACTTTTGGAATGATGAATCTAATTTACAACTTTTAATTAATTTTAAATATAAAATTTATTGAAAATATCTAGAGTTTTTTTTTTCAAAAGTTAGATAGATTATATAATGATTTTTGTATTTGAATTGTCAATATGGTAATAAAGATGCCTTCTATTTAAAAAAATTGTAGTTGCATCTATTTGTAGTTGAATCCAGGTTAGTTTCCATTCTTTTGTAAATAAAGCTTTTAAAATTTTAGTTGAATTTTAATTTCTAATATTTTATGGGTATCAAACATTTTGATAATATATAGAAATATTACAAATGAGCATGGAAATAGAGAGTGTCGAAGAAAAAGTCAGACATACTTGTGACAACACAAAATCAAATTCTAGAAAGCATAAGCACGACCAAATGACAAGTCAAGTTAGAAAGAAAAGATCTACTAAAGGTAACTTATTTACTCTTTGGTGACTATCTAATTAATCTGTATATACAATTTTTTAAAACATAACGTAAAACAGTCACTTTTAGAGTGATCTGGAATCTGCCAAAAAAAAATAAAATGCAAGTAATTTCTAAAATTAGTGTTTAACCCAAAGAAGAAAACATCAAAAGGTGAGATATTATTATCACATGTTTCACCACATCGACTTTGTTTTCGCTGTTGTTGATTGAAGAACATGATGGTACCGATTCATAGACATAAGTGGGAAATCAATTCCTAATTTATGGTGGATACGGATATAAACTTCAATCTAGTGAAAACCGCACACATTTTTCCATCTAGCGGTTTAAAATTATTAATGATCCCAACAGTTGCAAATTATTAATCGTGTCTTTTCCAGAAAACAATTATAGGTACAACAAAGAGGTGTAAGACATAGAGGTACAACAAAGAGGTGTAACACATAGAGGTGTGAAATTAAAAGGTGCAAAAATTAATGGATGCTATTTTTGAGACCAGGAGGTACAACAAAGAGATGCAACTGTTGGGATCATTAATAATTTTGAACCGTTAGATGAAAAATTGGAATTAATCTCATCCGTTGGATTAAAGTTGACACAAAAAGTGGTGTAAGACATAGAGGTATGAAATAAAAAAGGTGTTAAATTAAGAGGTGTGATTTTTGAAAGATAGAGGTGTAATGCAAATACATGAATAATAGGTAGAACAAAGAGGTGTAAGACATAGAGGTAGAACAAAGAGGTGTAACACATAGAGGTGTGAAATTAAAAGGTGTAAAAATTAATTGATGTGAAACCAGGAGGTACAACAAAGAGATGCAAAGACTAAGAGGTGTGATTTAAAAGGTGTAAAAATAAATGGATGTGATTTTTGAAATCAGAAGGTACAACAAAGAGATGCAAAGACTAAGAGGTGTGATTTTTGAAAGATGGGGATGCGACGAAAAGACACGATTAATAATTTTAAACCGTTAGATTAAAACTGGAACCAATATCATCTGTTGAATTAAAAGTTGACATAAAAAAATGGGTTTGCTATTATATATGGATATTAAAGAAGAAAAAAAAAAGCAAACGTTTTCTAGATCTTTTGAATGGTCTTCTCTCGGCCCAAATTATAATTTTCAAGTGGTAACAACAGATTAAGTAAAACAATCATTAATATTAGTCAGAACTCAGAAACATCAAACATCTAAACTGTCCACTTGCACGAGTCACGACCAAACCACAATTACATGCACTACAGTTATTTAAAAGCGTTGTTAAAGGACAAGACCAAGACGATTAGAAACTAGTACTCGAAATTGAGTTAAGACCAGAAGACATTCAACTATGAATTGTGTACGTAAAGCCTGATACAACAACAGACCAACATTTTTTTTTTGTCAAACGACCAACATTTTTCTCAACCTTCAACATCAAACTATATGAATTATCAAAAAGCATCAATCTATATTTACATACAGATATATTTTCGTAGACTTATAAATTATAATCTGTGTAGGCTATAATTTTGACTAGACTTCCGAGTTCCGATACGTGTTCTGCTTAACACAGACGTAGAACATAGTATATATTAATCCTGCGCTATATATATGACTAAGACAAGCTTAATTGATTCTTCTTTGATTTAGGTTGACTTTTACGCACGTAATTGTTCTATGACTATGACATATTTACTTAAAAACTCTACGACTACGTCGACATACTAATATGCATCAAAACCATGTGAGAGTTCTAGCTAGCATTTTTTTTTTTTTTTTTTTGCTTTATATGACTTGTATATATAGCAGCCACATTATATTTTTTTTCGTGGTTAAATATTAACACGGTATAATTATAATATATGTGATCATTCGTGAATTAACATACACAAAGTTGGCCACAAAAACTACCTTTAACCATGCATGATTGCATGACAAACAAAAGCCGGCGGCCACTGTATAAATATCTGGCCATTTTAAACAAACAAAATATAATTATGAGTTTGTTTTGTTGTAAGAAATAAAAAAAAAATTTGGGAAAACAAAACTAAAGTTTATTGAAATGAGAAAATCTTTGATGGGTTATCTTTTTCTTTTTTTTTTAGCTTTCTTTCTAAAAAATGTATTATATATTTAATTACTACTATATTTTTTTTTTAAATAACAGATGACAACAAAAAAGATTTTTTTTTTTTTTTTTTTTTTTTTTTTTGTAAAAGATGATATGCTTTAAACATTTTTTAAAAAATAAATGATGTTGGTACTGGAATACGTAATTATCAAATAAATCCAAATTGAATACACCTAAAAATTAAAATAAATAATAAAGACACCTAAGAAAATGTTGAAAAAGAACACGTCTGACTTGTTCTCCAATATCTCTCCTCTCGCATTGCACTCTGTTTTTTTTTTTCTTCCATATGCGATCTTATTTTTTCTCGTTTTAGAAACACCAGAACGAGACCCTAATTTTAGCCAAATTTCAAAAATCCGATCATCTAAAGCTTGTAAAATTCTTCGGGAACAAGAAGAATAAATAAGAATCTCTCGGCGATGTCGTGGTTGCGATCGGCGGTAAACAAAGCAGTAGAAGTCGGCGGGAAGAACAACATCACCCGCACCGTTCGCAATGTCGCCGACTCCGTCGTCCTTACAGCCGGAAATGCCGTTTCCGAAGGCGCTAAACTGATCCAGGATCGCATCGTACGTTAATATTTTTTTATTTCCCCTGATCTCGTTTCTTTGCGATTCTAATTTCGTCGATGTTGTGTTGTTTTTGTTTTTGGATTCGAAAACGTAGGGATCGAGGAATGTGAAGAGCTTTAGTCTCGCGGTGAAGAGGTTAGAAGAAGTTTCGGTTTCTTCGAGAGGTAACGAGAGAGTGCAGTTGTTGAGAAGATGGCTCGTTGCTCTCAGAGAGATCGAGAGATTGTCTTATTCGTGTTTCGAACATAGCGAACGTAACAATCACAAAGCTGATCATGAACCTAATTCTTCTGATGAAGCCTCCAAGGATTCTCCTAAAAATTTCAGCACCGTGAGTAACGCAAATCCACAATGTCTTTGATTGGCTCAGCTGTTTTAGTTTTTTTATAATTCATGTTTGGTTAATATGTGAAACTGGATAGGTTTATTACGTTGATCCTGGTCTTGGTGAGCCTATGACTTTTCGTGATGTGTTTCTTCATAGTGAGGCACTTGAAGGGATGGTATTATCTATGGTAAGCATTGTATTGCTTCTCCTGTTGTTGCATTGTAGTAGTGATCATAAAGACTTTTTATTTCCAGTGAGGTTAACTCTTTTGTGTGAATCATCAGATTTTGGAAGCGCCGAATGAGGAAGAAGTCCAGCTGCTTCTTGAACTGTTTGGGTGATGTTTTCCCGTACCTTTGAAGCTTTTCTAGTGACCGAACGTGAAACCTTGAATCACAACTCAAATGTTTATGGTTTATACATACAGGCTCTGTTTATCAGGAGAGAAGGAAGCTCACGAAGCAGTGATTCAAAATGTGCAGGATTTAGCAACAGTGTTTTTGAAGTACAAGGATGAAGTTCTGGTAGGATGTTCTGGATTTTGCAAAACAAAATGTTCTGTTTCCTAGTCTCTGTTCCTTTTAGTCTTGTTGAACAGAGTTCTTGTCTTGTCTTGCTAGATGATGAACAATCTCAATGGATCTCAATACTCTTGAACTGTTGGAGGTCTTGCACCTTGTAATGCTTTTTTTTTTGCTGTCTTTTTTTAGGCGAAGCGTGAGGAACTGCTTCAATATGTTCAAGGTGCTATTGGAGGGCTAAAAATCAGCGCCGATCTTGCAAGGTATTCTTGGATCAGAACCTTTTAATAAGCTTTGTGTGGCAGTTTAATAATGTTCAGTCTTAAAATTTTACTTCTGTTGGTTTGGTTCTCGTTTGTAACTGAATCAGAATAGATACTGAAGCCCAAACTCTGATGGAGAAACTCGATAAGACGAAGCTCAAGGTTCTCGAGCAGGCTTCAAATGAAGATGCTTCAAAAACCGCTGGAAACACTGCTGCATCAACAGAGGTAATAAGTTATTCTCTCCTACTTTTCACTGCCACATAGTTCACTTTAAAGCTTTGGTCACACTCACATCAGATTTGGTCTCATATTTCCAACTTATGCAGGCTCTCCGAGAAATTCTTGAGCAAGTTCGCACTTTTTCAAAGCTAGAAGCACTCTTGCTTAGGAAAAAATCATTAGGCAATGTTGATTCTCTTCAACGCCACAGTGAGAAGGTGAGAGAATCTGCAGGCGATCCAGAACATACACCTTTTTTGTTGGTTTGTTCTTAATCGTTTCATAGATTCTGTCTTGCAATAGAGAAGGTTATTAACTACGTTATTTAAATACTTCCAGATCGATAAACTGAAAGTTCTGTCGGAATCCTTACTCAACTCTACCTCGAAAGCCGAAAAGAGAATCGTGGATCATAGGTGAGAAAATGTAACATGGAGATTTCAAATTTTATCTTTCATGTTTACTACCATATTTAAGACCTATCTTTTTCCATATGACAAAGTAGAAGCCAAAAGGAAGAAGCACTTAGCTACCGGGTTTCAAAAACTAATGAAGTTAGTCAGCTGGAAAAGGTTTGCAACCCCTAATCTCTTTGGCTGCATTTATGAAATACTAGCTCAGTACTTTGGACTTCTGTTTTCATGTTTCTTATAATGAGCTAAGTACAAATGTGATTTCCAGGATGTAGCGGCAGAATTAAAGAAACTTGAGATTCTCAAGGATGATCTTGAAGCTGAGCTGAAAAGGGTAACTTTCACAAGAAGTTTTATTCCAAAGAAATTTAGTGGACTGGTAGAGATTTAGAATTATGGGTCATATTACAGATTTTACATGTATTTTTGAAGGTCAACACCTCAATAACTTCTGCCCGGGCTCGCCTTCGCAATGCTCAAGAAGAAAGAGAGCAGTTTGATAATGCAAGTAATGAAATTCTTATGCACCTAAAGTCAAAGGTACTTTACTACTTCTCATTTCCCCCTTGCATTAGCTAGATATGGAACGTAGGCAGGGCCATATAGTAAACAAATTAGCCCATAAGAACGAACAGTTTGTGATGTTTGGCTGGCATACGTTGTAGGAAGAAGAACTGACTCGTTCGATAACTTCATGCCGAGTAGAGGCAGATGTTGTAAATAAATGGATCAAATTTTTGGAAGATACTTGGGTTCTCCAGTCTAAATTTTCTCAACAAAAAGAAAAACAAGTGAGGTATGTCTTGTCTCCACTATGCAAATATCTCAGCAATTATTGTTGCTTCCCTAATTACCTTTGCATTTGATCCGTCTGTTGCCAAATTCCGTCATGGTTCAATACTCAAGTGGTCAGATGGAGAGATATAGTGACCATTTCATCGATCTGATTGTTCAACTCCTCTCTTTCTACAAGGTAACTCAAAATGTTCATCCCAAAATTAGTGCCATATTTCATATGATACAGTAGATGAAATATTTCTTGGAAAAAAAATTCCTATCATGACTATAAATATCTCATATTCATATTCTTAATATCAAATCAGGAACAATTAGATCCATCAATACCCAAGATCCGAAGAGTCGTGGAAAGTTTGGAACCAAGTAACGGGTAATATATACACACTTACTTCTCTGTTCTTGTAAATTTTCTTTGACAGTACTAAGTTAGGCTGATAGCTCTTATGTGCACATGGGAAAATATTAGGTTAGAAGCAGAGAAAATCACAGACAATAAGGATACCAAACCAATCGATCCTAGGAAACAGCTTGAGAAAGAGTATCTGGACCTCGAAGCTAAGGTAAATGGCTTTTAAAAATAGATACATCTAGACAACTTTTCTGAACGTACGTGCACAATAAAACAGAACATTCCTAAGCTTGATTCCAACTGCAGAGCCAGAAACTTGTGGCACAAGTTTCTACTCTGCCTGTCCTTTTTTCCATAACATCTCTTCTGATTATTTATTAGCTTTAGCAGTTTGTAACAACATTAAGCGTGGTGGATGCGATGAAAAAGCCATTCTATTCACAGACCGAAGGTATCTCCAGGTAAAGTTTCAAAAACCATGCCCTTTCTTCTTTACAATTATAACTGCACTTCTGATATGAGTAACAAACATTACTCTGTCCTGGTTTGGTGTTCTTTTGAATCCAGGAAAGACGATAAAAGAGTGAAAGAACTATTTGAGGCATTGGACAAAACAAAAGAAGAGTTTGAGGCTATTGAACGTCCGCTTCTGGATATTGAGTCTCCTTCTAGAACCTCTTCTTCACGCTCACCGTCCCTGAAAGTGACGCACGAGACTCCACTTTCGGATACAGTCCTGAAACTAACCGCTGATGATGATTCGCCAGACAGCAAAAAAGGATCCCCAGAGAAGGAAGAAGACCCGGCAAAGAAACAACTCGAGCTGGAACTGGATGACGGAGAAGAGTTCTTGGCAGATGAAATCAATGATTGGGAATTCGACGCTCTTGATGACACTCTGACCACAAAAACCAGTAGCTGACCCAAATTTTGCAAAGGTAAGCCACATGAGCTTATACTTAGCTACAAGAAGCTTGCAAATTCAAATGCTTTTAATTAATAGTAATAGGCATTTTGGATATGTCAGAAAAGTTAATATTAAATTTGGTTATGTTGTTGGTGTAGGAGCTGATGGAGGAAGAGGAGAGTATATCTTATTTACTACTTTCTAACAAAAATGTGTCCGAATTCCAAAGTCTACCATATAAAAAGATATTGTAAGTTAATTTTCTTTCTTCTTTTTTGAATTTCTAATATGAAATATGATCAAGTGTAGATAATTTTACAGCCACCCAATAAGTTTTGTATATACTCTTTCCCGGCAACATTTTTTTTTGTTTTTCTTCGCCGGAGATTAGATATTACTTAATATTATATATTCATTTTATTTGCCTATTATTATTCCTATGTGATAACTATGTTTTTTAAGTAGAGGATACCATCAATGCATGATGACTGTGATTCATGTTTTGCTTTGAAATATTTTCCTAGACAAAAAAAATTATGAGTGCAATTGTTCTTGGGCATATTATATTAGTTCAAAATTTGAATGGGAAATGCATTCACTGTGTCAGTACGTTCAATGTATAGATAGATATAAATGCATTTGTTACCTCACACAGAAGACAGAACAATGTGTTTATTGCTTCTTATTGAACGCACTAAGAAAAAAGTTTGAAGCACTTTTTTTTTGTCGTGCCAATGCCAATGCCAATGCGAACGGCCACCACGTAGAAAGTATATGTATAATATACTCATACAATTTGATCTATGATTGTATTTGAAGTTAAAATGTCGATTTGCCGTTTTCATCAAATATAAACTTCGATATGATTAAACTAACAAATTTGTCATTCAATATTATAAGGGACTATATTTCTTCTTTGTACTGACACACAGCTTGTTTGCTTCAACTACTGAATCACAGATCCTTGAAATTGTATTTTATGAAAAAGTCAGACAACTCATGAGACCTGATTTGAGTTGATTGACAATTTTTTGGTGGAAGCTGTACAAATTACAAAAGCTGCCGAATGGTTTTTGTTGTTATCATTTGGTGTTTTGGCTTAGTCCTCCTACCTCATGAATAGTTCATTTTCCCTTATATTTTAACAATATTTCAAGAGGTTCAAATTCGAATTACGTGGTAGCTACGGATATGAATGCACACAACAATTTCAAGTCCACTTGTTGTTAAGAGAAGTAAAATATAGAACTATAAGAAAAAATAAAAACAGGTAGGTCCACATTATTATGAAGTGTGGTGGTCTTATGGTGTGCATATGTTTTGACTGAGAGAGAGGCTTCCCACTACACACTCCATTAACTCATAATTAGTGGGATCGAACTTAATTAATGATTTGCTTACAACTTAATCTAAATCTTATTCCCACTTTGATTCTCTGTTTTATCTATCCTAATTTTCCTTTCTTTACTTATTCAAATCATATATAAGTTAGAGAAACTTCGGATTTTGGATTGCGTCATTGGCATTATTATTAGGTCATTCACAGTGTGGGATTTTTAAGAAAAAAAAAAAGAACTTGAAAGTGTAGTTGTTCTCATCATTCCACATCTTCTACCACACTATATATATATATATATATATATATCTGCTAAAATTTGTAAATTCTTGCTGGAAAAGAAGTTATAAATTAATTTACAAAAACAATTTGGGAAAAGGGAAATAGGAAATGGTAGGCATATTTTACTTTGTGAGGTGTTGTCAATGATTGAAACAGAGAAGAACTAACTCACTCTGCCTTTTTAGGTACTTCGCTGTGTACGACAGAGTTCCCACTCCAATTCTCTCCATTACCAACCAACTAAGACATGATTTGTACGGAATTACCAACTAAATAGTACAAATTAACTAAACCTTCCTTTATATTACCATTTTATATATAGTATTATTTTTATTAGTAAGTATTTAAGATGGTGATTTTATATTCCATAAACAGATAAACTGTGTAAGATTCAACTACCAATGTTACAAATTTAACGAAATTTTTTTACCGTGTTTGGTAGTTATATTAAGAATTTCTATCTACTTAGATATTTTTTGTTAATATAAAAAAAAAGAAAAATACTTAGGTTCACCCTTAGGGGTGAACCTTTGTATTCACCCACTCCCTTCTCAACCAACCACAATGTTCTATTTAATATTTTCTTTAAAAATAAACCAAAATTAATATTTAAAAGCAAAACAAATTAAGGAAACAAATTCTGTATTATTTAAGGAAAGCTAAATATTGACTTGGTTTAGATTTTAAAATTAGAACAAAATTATATGTCGGTTTGGGTTTACAAATGAGATGGTTAAGGTTTAGATTTTACAATTAGAATGAAATTATATGTCAGTTTGAGTTTACAAATGAGATGGTTAGGGTTTAGATTTTACAATTAGAACAAAATTATATTTTGGTTTGGGTTTACAAATTAGATGGTTAGGGTTTAGATTTTACAATTAAAACAAAATTATATGTCGGTTTGGGTTTACAAATTAGATGGTTAGGGTTTAGATTTTACAATTAGAACGAAATTATATGTCGGTTTGGGTTTACAAATTAGATGGTTAGGGTTTAGATTTTACAATTAGAACGAAATTATATTTCGGTTTGGGTTTACAAATTAGATGGTTAGGGTTTAGATTTTACAATTAGAACTAAATTATATGTCGGTTTGGGTTTACAAATTAGATGGTTAGGGTTTAGATTTTATAATTAGAATGAAATTATATGTCGGTTTGGGTTTATAAAAAAGCGGTTTAAGTTTTTAATTTTATAATAATGTACACAGGTTTTATTTCCTTATATAATAAGGGGGTGAATGAAGAGTGAACACAAGTATTGTCCTAAAAAAACCCAATTTGTCGATTTGTCCATGTCAATTCTACGAATGGACCATGCTAATCTCTATCTATCGTTATAATTTTACGGGAAGGTGCATAATTCATTTGAACGATCTTATTCCTAAATTCGTGACTCGGTAAAAAAAAGAAAAGGAAAGCATATAGTAATGTTTTCATGTGATTATATTATGAATAAAGGAAGTAGAAAGCGAAAAGACTTGAAAAAATATAGTATAGTATTGGAGTGTGGGGATGATAGTCACAATCCACTTACCCACAACCTGCAACAATTATTACCCTTTTGGATTAAAAAGATAAACTTTTCTGATATGTGGAAACAAGAATGCTGCATTTAAATTTGTAATTAAAAATATAAATATATATAGTCTAGTAAATAATGTATGTAAGAAAAGATTGTGACTTTTGTCATCTACCGTTTGTGCTCTTTTACCACTTCACGTGACCGTTGTTATTTTGGCCAATGAGACACGAGGGTAAGGATAAAATAACGATTTTATTTCTTCTAAGATTTATTTAAACAATTTTATCATCTTTTAGTAGATTTTTTTTTTCAGTCTGATCTTATTGCTGATCAAACCAGAAACAAACAAAACCAGAAATAAAATCGTTAAGAAGCAGGACTTAACTCAGGCGATCATGATATCTCGTGTGTGTTGTTGTGCTGACTGCTGAGCGATGCTGGTTTTAAAAAACTTATAAATTTATTCACGGGACAATTGTCATTCACATGTTAGTATGTATATTTCCCTATCCAAATTACTAAATTAGTAGTGTTCAAGTTCGTTCGTGGTTGTGGAATTTAGGTTTAGAATGAATTATCAACAAACAAAAAAAAAAGCATTGAAATTGGTGAAGTTAGTATAATTAATCCTTTTGTATAAGATCTTTTAGTAATTTAGATCTACATCTATGTATATTGGACGTAAATGAAATATTTTAGGGTTTGTAATCTTGGATCACGGTGGACAAAATTCAAGTTGAAATTAGTGAAGTTACTAGCAAAATGGGTATTTTATCGAGAACTAATAAAATCGAAAAACAGTTCAAAGGTTTCGAAGGGCAAACATGAGTACGAGGAATGGGAACATAATCTATATTGGAGACTTCAAAATAGATCCACAAACTCATTAGTCGATTTAGTTATTTAAATGAATATAAAATAAAATATTTGATTATAAGTTTATATCTAGTCATTCCGCAGGATTTTAGAGAAGAGTTTTTCTTGCTTCTTTAGACTAGTATGTTTAAAAGGTTAAGCCTAATTGCCTTTGCTTTTAGTTTTAAGGTTTTGTCCTTTATCGTTTTAGGTTGCAGTTTTTTTGGCTTTGTTTTTAGTATTTTGTGTTCATGTTTAGATTTTGGAGAATTCTCGTTTTTTGCCAGCTTAAACTCTGAGGACATTGTGTTGTTCGCCGGCTTTAGTTTTTCTCTTTTGGACTTTGTATTTCATCCTTGCTATCAAAACTAATTCATTAATAAAAATTCAAATGACAAAAAAAAAGGAAAAATGATTGCCAGCTACTTGAAGTATGTGCCAACACATAGCCACACATACAAACAATATAAATGTCTTGTTAACTACAGGAACTATTGTCATCACATAAGGACATCCATAAACAAACATAGGTTATGTGTGCAACACCATAAACATTCGAGGTCTGCCAGAATCTAGCGTTGACCAGAATTGATCGGCGTTAACCAGAAAAAAATATTCAAAAAAATATTTTTTTTTCTAAAAATAATAATGATTTGTTTTTATGTATTTTTGATAAATAAATAAAAAAGATAAATGATTTATATAATTTACAAAACAACATATAACAACAAAAAATACAAGAAAATTATTTACCAATAAAAATAATATGAAAAACAAAATTTGTGGTATATAAAGTAATTAATTTTGTTAAGCCTAGGGGTGAACAACTCTCATTCATCCCTCTTAATTAACAAATCAGAATACAATAATATGGTATGTCATATCATATATTTAAAAAGAGATATTTTATTAATAAAATTATGTCAGTTTGGGTTTACAAAAGAATGGTTAAGGTATACATTTTATAGTCAAACGAAATTATATATCGGTTTGGGTTTACAAAAGAGTGGTTAAGGTTTAGATTTTACTATTAAATAAAATTATATGCCTGTTTGGATTTATAAAAGAGTGTTTAGGGTTTAGATTTTACAATTAAACAAAATTATATGTCGGTTTGAGTTTATAATAAATGGTTAGGGTTTTAGATGTGATAATTAGAAACTGCAATATAATATTAAAATTAACAATTTTAAAATTGATTGATGAACATATTTTGTTTCTTTAATTAAGATTTGTTTCCTTAATTTAAAGGAGATGAATAAGAGAGGTTCGCCCGTAAGGGTGAACCCACAAATTGTCTATTTCTTAATACAGAAATATACTAAAAATAATATAATAAAACTATACCACCAAAATTTGAAGTTTCGTAAATTTTTTCATAAACAATAACAAAATTATACTCTTTCTATTTAAATATCATTTTTAATTTTGTATTTTCAAAAATACATAAAAACAAAAATTATTTTTATTAGGAAAAAAATATATTTTTTTGAATATTTTTTTCTGGTCAACAGCGGTCAACATCGGTCAATACCGGTCAACGCCGGTAAATATTGGTCAACGTCGGTCAATACTGGTCAACGCCGGATTCCGGCTAACCTCGAATGTTTATGGTGTTGTAAACATAACATATGTTTGTTTATAGATGTCCTTATATGATGACAATAATTCACGTAGTTAACGAGACATTTATATTGTTTGTATGTGTGACTATGTGTTGGTGTATACTTCAAGTAGCTGTCAATCATTTAAAAAAAAAAAATCTAGTGATCATTTAAATTTGTATATAAAATATAAATAAGAGCATAGACTCCATTAATATTTTACTGGTTTACTGGTTCCTCTATATTATAATAGGCCATCAAATCAATCATGCATGTAGTGAAAAGAAATAACCAATGCAACTTCACACGCTCCAACGGTAAACTTGGGGGATCATCATACATCGTAGTATCAAAAATAAGGGAAACCCCTAGACAAATTGGTGACCCTAGACAAAAATCTTTTAAAAGGAAAATAAATAATTACATAATTTGGATGTACTAATACAAATATTTTTCTTGTCTACAAATCAATATAATAAAATAAAAAATCAACTATTATAAAATTGAAAGGAAAAAGGTGTAGTAGTAGCCACCTAGGCATTTATTTTCCTGTAATAAAAGAAAAGAAAATGAAGAGAAAAGATCACTTTAAAAGATGCTCTTTCCCTCTTCTCATCAGTTCTCTCAGTCCCTAGAAGTAAGTAAAGAAGTAAAACCACAGAGAGAAATATATATATATATATATATATATACACACACAGAAAGATACATACACAATCTTTAACATAATTAAAGAAAGACATGGATTTGCATGAATCAGAATCAAGAACACATGTTATGTCCAACGATGGTCATGATGATGAGGGTTACATTGACTTGGAGGTTAATCTCTCTTCTTCTTCTTCTTGTCCGTCTTCCTCAAGCTTCTTCACCTTCAACGTCACCTCCTCACCGCCGCCGCAAAGCCGAGAGTTCGAGTTTCAAATGTGCTCAACCGCCGTAGCTTCCGGTGAATCAACCACATCTCCAGCCGACGAGCTTTTCTATAAAGGTCAACTCCTACCTCTTCATCTCCCTCCTCGTCTCAAAATGGTACAAAAGCTTCTTCTCGCTTCCTCCTCATCCGCCTCCGCAGCAGCAACAGATACTCCAATCTCTCCACGCGCCGCCGCAGCCGTATCCTCTTCGCCACGGAGGTTTAGTAGCAGCGAGATCGGAACAGACGAGCAATGCTACTTTGAGATTTCGACAGAGCTCAAGAGATTCATAGAGAACAACGAGAACAATCTCGGAAACAGTTGGAGCAAAAAGATCAAACAGTCATCGATAACACAAAAGCTCAAAGCCTCACGCGCTTACCTAAAAGCTCTGTTCTCGAAACCAGGGTGCTCAGATTCATCAGAGATCAACCCAAGATTCAAAACAGAACCTTGTAAAACGTCAAGAAAGAAGAAGAACCCATTTATGAACAGTGATCAGAATCCTCAGTTGATTCATAGGAGATCGTTCTCAGGTGTGATACAGAGACATTCTCAAGCCAAGTGTTCAACATCTTCTTCTTCTTCTTCCTCTGCTTCGTCGTTGTCGTCTTCGTTCAGTTTTGGATCAAACGGGTCGTTGGATCTGCAGACTCTGATGAGAAGCAGCAACGCGAGTGATAACTCCATCGAAGGAGCGATTGAGCATTGTAAGCAATCGTTTACAACTAGAAAGAGCAATGTGGCTGAATCTGAGCTCTGTTCTTCAAGAACCTCTGTTTCTACTTGTGGTGAACTTGATAAAGATTGAGATTCATCAGATCTGTGACAAACGCTCTCTCTGATTCTCTCATTCCAACAAAAAAAAAAAGGACATAAAAAAAAGTTCGAAAAAGATAACTTTTTTCTTCTACTCTGATTTTTTTTTTTTTTTTTTTTTTTACTTTTGTAATTTTTAGATTCTTTTGTGTGCCTTTTTGTTTTAGAAGTTTGCTGAATTCGAGGTTTCTTTATGTGTTATAGTGTTAATGCTACAAAAATTACTAATTTTAAGGTTCTTGGGTTTAAACTTAGTTTACAGACTTCTTTAGGTAATGACTAAAAAAAAAGAAGTCAAAACAAAATTTAAATTAATTGATTGTCTAGCTACAAAATATTTACAGACTTCTTGTTGTCCGATAGTTAAAACGGGATACTTTTGACCGCCGATTTTAGAAATTGGTGAAAGCCAACATAGCATCTAGTTTTTGTAGTTTGATTATTTAAGTAAAGTATCAAGTACTAACTACTCGATTGAAGTTTGATGTATAGTTTGATTATATAAATCTGTATAGTTTGATTACTTTGATTTAAGTAAAGATTGAAGTTTTAAAAAATTTTATTTGTCTCACAAAAATTGATGTTTTGAATATTTTTAATAAATTTTTGTTTTAATGATTACTAATGTTGTAAAGTGTATGGAATTCAAAAGTGGAAAAATGAAAAAATATTAGAAAATTATTAGAAAAATTAATCATATATTCTTTCTGTCTTAATATGTGTGTAAAATACTAAACTTCAATGTAAAATACTAAAAGTGGGAGTAGTAGTATTAATCATCGCAAATCATAAAAAGAGATACTGATAGTCATTAGTAATGTTATTTTAAATTTAACGTTCGATTCAACGTTAATCGTGTTTGACTTTGAACCATTATTTTTTGCATTTATTGTTGTTATCAGTAGATGTAGATTTTGTTCCGTCAATATGCTTTTATGACACATGACATGACGCAGTTGAAAGATTTTAGTACACATCAAAGTGTTGTACTGGTTGAACGAATTTTCAATTCACTGGATCCATTTACATTGTACAGTGATCTCATTTTCGTATGCAATATATACATACGAGTTTGTGTTGTTATGCTAGCAATAGTAATCTCGTGTTGTTCTATGGTACTAATCTCCTAAGACCTTTTGCTTTTATGCAGCTCATCAGCTAGTAGAGCCTAGAGGAGATGATCACATGTCACTAGTTTGTGGCATTTACTACGATTTTTTATTTTATTTTTACAAGCTGTTAATAAAATTTAAGAATTTATATATACCTTGTACAAAAACTTACGGTATAATGGTTTGTGTAAATAGCATTATTATATTTAGATCTAGTATGATGCATGTTATCGACAAATCAACAAGTAACACCAGCAAAAAATAATGACTGATTTTTTAAGAAATATATAAAAATGGAGAAAATGTCAATCAAATAGTAAAATCAGTTATAAAATTATATCAAAAGAAATTGAGGTAGTAAAGTAAAGAGGATACAACTTGGATATATTAATTTATTTTGGTTTAAGTGGAATGACTTTGGGTTTTAGTATTAAACCCATAATTTCAACTTTAATACGATTTTCTTGGATTTAATATTAAGGCTTAAAGTATCTAAAGCAGATTTCACTTGTGGAAACAATGAACAACTAACAAATTATTAGACTGAAGTGTCTCCACACTACAAGAAAACATCATGTTTTCCTACCGCAAATATTGTAGGAAAATGGTAGGAAACACCGATTTCTTACCGTTTTCCTACAAAAAAAAATAGAGGAAATAGCCCGAAGGAAATCAATATTGGTGAGATTTTCGTAGGAAATTTCCTACGAAGTTCCTACGAAATATTGTTCATGGGAATATCGAAGGAAAGTGGAAGGAGGTTTTTTGACTATTTTCTTACCAGAATATTAGTAGGAACTTCATTCTTTCTATTTTCCTACCAAACTGATCTTACAATTTTCCTACAAACTTAATAAAAAATAAAATTAACAAATGTAGTTTTCTATAATTATATTAATTTCGAATTTAATCAAAAAATTAAAATCATTAATTATTAATCCAAATTATATATATAATCAAATTATTAATTTAATCAGAAATACAATTCTTTTTTAAACTAAATTACAAACTTAATAAAAAAAATATTTACAAACTAAATACTAAATATAAAAAATAATAGGTTTGCTTGAGACGACGCGGTGAAGCAACTCCTCCGGTGTGACCACCTCCTCCGGTGTGACCACCTCCTCCGGTGTGAGCACCAATTGAGTGAAACGCTAAACTCTCCTCCAAAACTTCAGATCTGGAATAACACTGGCTTCGACATGGAAATTCCCAGACTACTTTCGCCAGCGTAGATCAGATTAGGTAGAGTCATGAATCGGGATCTATAATGATGGTGATTCATGTATGGATCGATTCAATTGTTGGTGATGTCTTGGTTTCTTTTTCAATGAAGAAGAAGGTAGAGATCTAAGAGGTAGAGAAAGAGATAAATTGCTTATCAGCGAGAGATTGGAGTCACTTCGATTAGAAAACATTAGCAAAATGTTGGATTTTCTAAGAAGAACAAAGGAGAAAGAGAAGAAGATGAAAAATGAGGAGAAGATTTTGACCCAGGAAAATAAAGAAAAGAAGAAAAAGTTGAGAAAGTAATGAGATGGAGGCTGGACCGTAGAGTTTTTAGATCTAGGGTTTTTATCAATTTTCCTACCAAATTATTACTACAAAGCTTTTTTATTTTTATTTTTAATTTATTACCACATTTCTTTTGTAGGAAATTCGAAATAATTTTTCCTACCATATTCATTCTCCGTCTTCTCCTTTCATATTCCTTCTCCTTTCATTCTACGAATTTTTTTACCATATTCATTCTACAAATTTTCCTTCAACCAAATTATTTGTAAGAAATTTGCAATAAACATTCCTACCAAATTCATTCAATATCTTTTCCTTCTATATACTTTCAGTTCTCCTACAAAATTTTTCTTTCAACCAAATTATTTCTAGGATTTTCGTAAAAAATTTCCTTCGATTTTCTCATATTATTTTTGTAGGAAATTATCTTCGTTCTTCCTACGAAAATTGCTTTCGTCAAAACCAGATAGGTTTTTGGTAGGAAAATTTTCCTACCAAACTTTTCGTAGGAAATTTTGTAGGAAAATATGATGTTTTCTTGTAGTGCCAATACAGTATTTGAGTGAAACTGAATATTAGAAAATTTAAACAGTTATAGCGTTGGCAACACCGTATTATACAAACTCGAATTTCACAAGGAATACAGTTCAAATCTATCTACGTGGTACGTAGGAATTTTTTTTTCACTTCACATAACTTCTTATGTTCATTAAAATTTAGGTTTCTCCACTAATTTCAAATTATTACGTACTTCTTAACATACACAAAGTTAAAACTTTGGTGAAACTATGATTTACAGTTTCTCTTTTAAGCCATACAAAACAAAAAAAAAAAAAAAGAAGAGGAAATTTGAGTAGACCCAAAAGAAAAAGGACGAAGCAAACTGAATAAAAGGGACTTTACAGCAATAGTGAGGATCCTCTCTATCTCTCTCTCTCTCTCTCTCACTGAGGTGCCTTTTTATATGTTTTTAAAAATAGGTTTGTTTGTATATTACGTCAAACCTAAAAAGAATTATATTTTCCCAACAAATTTGTAATCATAGGGATACCATGCAAAATAACTATTGGTCAATATGTTACCATATGATATATTTCTTATATATAAATTGTATTTTCTGAGTAAAGATTGAAGAAGAAAAGCGAATTTAGGCCCATTTTTTTTGGGGTCCAACCTTTACATTCATATAAATCTCATATGTAACCCCACAAACAAAAAAGGAATAACTCAAAGTATCTTTTCATAAAAATACTTCAAAAATAAAATTTCAATGATTATGAGCTTCTTGAAGTTTATCACTACAAGAGATATATGGTCCCATTATGATTTATTCGATTTATTCAAAGCCATACATTAGATAGTGTAAGATTTTGGATGCAAAATATTTGAGCAGTGAATGCAAGCACATAAATATAGTATTTGTTTATAGATGATAAAGGGTCTTTTCTTTTTGCATTTTGTTTTGGAATCTACAGTGACAATAACAATACATCTACTCATTTTGGTTTTAATGTTGACATTTATATTATATATTATAAATTTACTCTATATCTACTTACAGATAGTTTTTACTTTTTAAAAAATTTAAAGATTTAATATAGGGATGGGAATACATGAGTAATATCAAGTGGTTGTAAATATAGTTTTGTAATGTTGGATAAAGTCGAAATTGAGTATGGAGGTGGACAAATTTAGTTATGAGTTACAAAAAACTTACAGCAGCTACACAAATCTCAACAACAATCTGCGTTCAGAACATCAAGCTCTGATGAAAAACAAAATAAAAAGTAACTACACAAAAATCTTGTAAAATACTAATTTGAATGCTTAATGAACTAATAAAAAAAAGGATAACAAAATACATAGCAGTCTATACACTTTTAGCAAAGTAAAACACATTAAAAAAAAAAATCATATAGAAAAGAATCCGATTAGTTAAATAGACTAATATAAATCCGCGTGGAGGAAAAAAATCTCTGTTGAAAATCTTTTAAGAGTCCATGGGAAGCATGATGAGTGTCAGCTGCATGAAAGTGTGTAGCTTTCGTTTTCCATGCATCAAAAAGTTAAGCTTATAAATATGTCATTGATTTGATTAATTTACATAAAAGTAATGATTAAAAGTAGCTTCTAATTATTAAAACCATATAAACCTTTAATTGTTTTTAATTATCAACAGCAAACTCAAAACAGTAAAAATAAAAAATAATACGTAGAAAAGAAACTCCTCAATTTTACGTATCTATATCTTCCCTCCCAATGAAAACGAGGAGAAGAGGTCGTCGTTTTTTGATGGTTTTTCCGCTTCTCACGACACTGAGAAAATACTTTCACTTACTTTATTTTTTTAATCTTTAGTTCCACTTTTTAGTTTTATCTTTTTCTATAAATAAAACCCACAAATTGGTTCTATAGAACAATAAAAAAAAGTTTGTTTTATCTTTTCTATAATTAAAATCCACTCTATTTTTAGCAAAAAAAAAAAAAAAATCCACTCTATTCCATGAAAGGATGAAGATAATTTTCTTTCTACCTATAGCACATTTTCTTTGTAACTTCTTGTTTTGGCTGAGCTTAATTAGTGTTAATTACAAATTTTTCCAATCCTTGTACGTTTTCTTCTGACTGAATATTGGCTCTTAAAATGTGTTTTCCCTTAATCTTTTTTGTTTGCTAGTCTAAGTGGTTTTTAAACAACCTATGATCCAATCCAGTCTAATGGGTTTTAAACAACCTATGATCCAATCCACTGGAGACTTCGAATTTAGTCATGCTAGTTAGGCGACATTGACATATGAGCATGCCAATCAACTCAAGTCGGTGAGAATAGTAGATTACTAGTGCATTTTCTAAGTTACGTGTATTATTAACAAAGACTTTTTGTGTATATATATATATATATATATATATATATATATATATATATTTTTTTTGATAAAAGTAAATACATATATATATAAGTGCTTTATTACATATTTGTTAGATAATGTAATATTGTAAGATAAAAGTCAAAAAATGATACAAAAATCAATGTTTGTTTAGAATATATATCTAATAGAATTTGTATATATGTTTTGTATACAATCAAATCGAAAACTCTTTTATTTGTTTAAGAAGAATAAAAATATATTTTTTAATTTTGTAGAAAAAAAAGGCCACCTGAATTTGACTACCAATTAATCTAGTGATTATGTGCTACTACTACTACTACGACTTCCATGTCCTCAAGATGGATTAGTCTTAAAATCTATATCGAAAACCATAAAAGTTAAGCATAAAATTATACCATGGTCTGATGAGGGTCATATCGTTACTCATAGTTACACTTACACATCTATCAAAAATATTTCGAAATTGTATGTTGGCAAAAATAAAACAAAATTAAAGTCAAGAACAAATATATATGCATCGTATTTGTTACACCATTCTAACATTATCAACTCTATATTGTAATAAATTCTTATTCGTGCCCCTGCATATCAGTAAACTGTTCCCCTCGTAGTAAAGTCCAAAAATCCACATGATCTACAACAGGAATCAGAAGATGAAGTGAGATTTTCCACAGTTTTGTTGACCCATCGACGACTAAATCTTGTCAGTCTATTGGTACAATTAAAAAATAAAATTACAAGATTCAAACATGTGACACAGACTCATTGAAACTACAATGATAAATTAATATATTATTTTAGGGTACATTTCAGAAAAGCTAAGACTCAAAAAAGAGTTATCCTGTGTCTCCAACTAAAATGGAAATAAAGGAAGAAGATCAATCATGTCTGCAACGTGGAACCCACGTAACTGGTTTTAACTGTTTATACACTTCTCAACTCTCTAAACAGTAAACTCTAACTACTAAAATCCATGTCACTTACAGAAAATTTCTTATTATGTTTCTGCTTCTCAATCATCCATTCTCATAACCTTTAGATCAAATACGAGCCACATTTCTCGCGTGATGAATTATTATGTGGGATATTAATATGTGATGTGCAGTGAGACCACAAGTTAACGGGGACCTCGTCAAAAATACTGGAAGCAAATAGACGAAGACAGAGAGACAGTGACAAAAAGAGAGAGAGGGCATTTCGTAATGAGAAGCAAGGTCTGAGTACTTTTCGGACCACCAACTTGTCTGTGGATAGATTGTCTTCTTCCCTAATCCGGAAAGCTTTTTCCACTCTAATGGATTGCTCCATCTGTTACTGTAGCTTTTGTCTAGAGTCCCGACCCAACACACCTAACCAAAGAAAAAGCATTGAATATGGATTACAATCACAAGATGTCCATTTCCTTGTTATCCTCCAAGCTGGATTGTAAACATTGAATATGCCCATTAGATAGAATTCTAATGTTGACATCTCTTAGTTAGTCAAATTCCTATAGAAAGAGTTGGACAAGATCAAATTTATACAGTTGCAATGAACATATGTAGTGGGGGCTACTTTGTTTAACTTACTAATTCTATAACGTAATATAGCGTAAGAAAGGACACCTCTTTCTAATTCTATCATTTGGTCTTTAATAATGCATGTTAAAACATTCCTCAAGAAGGGATGTCATGTGATGGGGACAAAAGCAGAAACCAATGTCTACAGAACTGGTGCCATTTCGGAGAAAATTTTGGTAAACATCATCCAAATGATCAGCTTACTTTTGTATGTTTTGGGAAGGACAGAGAGACGACACAGATGAAAAGTAACACGATGTCTAATGTCACATCAGTTTGCCGAAAATATTATCTTGAATCAATAAGGCATCCAAAAGAAGAGAACCAACAACGTGCATGAATATAGATAGTAGTGTGATTGAAATGTTTACCAAACAAGTCTGTACGTTACAATCACAAGTAAAGCAAACCTGCTTCTTTGTGATCTGTTTGCAAATAGGTGAGAGATTACAGTTAGTATCTTACTAACTTACTACATTAACAAAAATTACAAATTAATTATTATGCAAAATTAACCAGATTTGCCTCGAGATCATCATTATAATACACTTAACTCTCAAACTCTGATCATAGGTTGAAGCAGCATGCATGCATAACGTACGATATCAAATTTGGCTCTCAAGTCAATATATTATCGGAACTTTAATTACTCCAACCACTACAAAAAATAGTCATATTATAACACTGAATATTGTTGCAATAATTTAATATATTGTTGCAAATCATAACACTGCAACGAAATTGAGACACATTTTGTATGTTGCTATTTGCATTAATGCAACTTACTATCGTAGTAAATTTGTTACATAATTGTGACACATGTTTGCAACTTTAAATTGTTAAACGATATAATTGTGACACATGTTTGCAACTTTAAATTGTTAAACGATCGAGCTGCTCAATGCAGATATGCAAGGATGCATGGTTACATAAAATCAAATACAACAAATTTCGAAACCACGACGCAACCAATATTAGCGATCGGCTCTGCTACACCTAACACCAATTGCGATCGTCAAGTCTCTTTTTTCTTCGCGGCTCTCTTCGGCTGAAACATTAGAACCTGAAAGCCACAATCGCCCAATGGGCCTTAATTAGTGCTTAACCCAAATTGTGAATAACCCTCGTATCTAACAAATTAATAAAGCCCACCATACTCAGCAAAGCCTTAAGGGATATATATTTTCTTTTTACACATCAGGGGATTTAATAATGATAGTTTTGCATCAGCATATGACTCAATTTAAGATAAAACTAGAAATATATTAGGGATAGTTGAGAAAAAAATCTAATTAATGATATAAACCATACTCTTTAGGTTTCAGTCTTTTAGAGTTAAGGTGTGTTTAAGGTTCTGGTTTAGACTTTTAGCTTTTAATGTTTGAGGTATTGAACTTAAGTTTAGATTTTAGACTGTTTTGTTGATTTTAAAAATCTAAAATATTTGATACAGTATAAAATTGTTACTATAATGTAATTCTTTCAAAGTAATCTACTATATAAATATGCCCTGTCTACGCGTTATGCGCGACAGTGAGTATTTTAAATATCACGTTGGAGTTTTGAACTGAGTTAAACTTTAATATAGTGGGAAATTAAAGGTTAAAAGCCTGGATACACCCTCACTTGATTTGTACCTCCAACACAGAATATTCCTCGTGTCAATTGCGTCAGATCTCAATAAACAATCCAGATTACTTAATCAGTGAAAAGTTGAGGACGAAGATAGATAAATGATGGTAATCGTCAAAATATCTCTGACCGGCTCTAACATTTAAGCATCACGTTGTCCATTTATAAGGAAAGCTCCATTAATACTCTTTTCTCAACATTATACTATATCTGTTTCTTTTTCGACCGTTACCCTCTCTGACACAGTTAACAGTGTTTCATTTGGAATAAAAAACAAAAAGATTAGTAAAGAAGATAAGTTAAGTAAGATTTAGAATTAGAAAACAAAATCCTCGTGAAGGATGTTGCCCCACACGGTCCACGCCCAACATCTTCATCCAGTGACAGTGAACCAGTGAGCATGCAATTTATTTACAACTAATTAAAAAAACTTTAGGAGAGTACGTATTTTTTTAAGTATTCTGTTTATACGTATAAGGGTTTTCCTTAATGATATTGATTTTGTTTTTTTTTTTTTTTTTTTTTTTTTTTTTTTGTGGGGGAAAAACAAAAGGTACACACTCTAAACTCCCACGTGAAATGTAATTTACTATCCCCAAGTTGTGGTTCGGAGTAAAGATCATATCATCATGAGATTCATGACATGAAACTAGCTAGCTAACCTTCGAGTACTATATATGTAGCATTGTAAGTATAAAATAATTATGAAGTTGAAGATGCACTTGCATGTTTATAATATCGTAATTGTCAAAGAATTATACAACTACAAAATAAGTCTAAAGAAGAACCTTTAACTTTGAGAGAAAGGATGCTTTGGTTATACTGTACAACTATGTTCCAAGACGTATTTGTACTTTTGATATCATATCAAGGGATCCAATGATATGGTCAAGACTTGAAAGTGTATAGCTAGTGTGAATGTGTGATCCGTGATTTGTATCCGTCCAAAAATCCAATTATATACTATATATATCAAAGTGAAATAGTCTTATTGTTTCTTTCATATTTGTAAGTTTGTAACCATGTCTTGTCTCTTAGACTTTTATGCATAAAATTCCAAAAAAAAAATAAAAATAAATGGTAAGTACCATACGAAAAGAGAAATAGTTTTAGTAAACTTTTGCTTAAAAGTGTATTGAGAGTCGCTGGAATCGACGAACTTATAAAATCATTAAAATTCAAGAAATATTAACACAACAACTTTGCTGATTGATTATTATTTTGGTTTACATAAGATCGATGAATGTAATTGCATAGATTTTTTAAAACGACAAAATGTAAGAGTAAATTACAAACGCCACCTTGACAACTTATTACATATATGGACAAATAACTCTTTATTATATGAGCGTTATATAATTTTGACAAAAAAAAAAAAATTCAGTGTTTTGTTTTTGTCGTCTCTCTCACAAACATGGTCTTCACCGAGCATCGTTTTTTTCTCTGTCGTCGGTCTCTCACGGTTGCTTCGATATCTATTGTATTGTTGGGGTTTCTCTTTCTTTGCTATTCAATTTTATTCTCTGGCTGTAATCTGAGAGGATTGCTTCGATATTTATAGTGTTGTGGTTTCTCTTTCTTTGCTATTCAATTGTTCTCCGGCGGTAATCTGAGAAGATTGCTTTGTTAGAGCTTTGTGTTCAACGGCGGAAGTACAGGACCCGAGTCCATGTGTTTGGGTACCGGATTGACTCGTGTAAACCAGTTTGAGATTGAGTCGTAATCGACGGCGGTAGTACATGAACAAAATTTTGTTGTTTTGATTAATCTCTCTGACTCTCTCTTTGAAAACTTGGAGACTGAAATTATTATTATTATTATATATATATATTTTTTTTTGCAGCGATTCTGTAACTCATGGAGGAGAATAAGAGATGTTCAGATATGGATACTCAACCATGAAATTTTTCATCTCAAATTGAGGTAATACCCTGAAATTGATATAACATTACAGACACCATATCAATTTGAGATGATATTCATAGAATTGGTTCATCTATATTACAAATAAATTCATTGTTGAAATGGTGTTTGTTTGATGTCTGTAAAAGTGATAGACTGAGTTTTGGATGTGTTTGGGCTGTACAATGATATTGTGTAATTGATTGATTTCACTTTCTCTCTTTGCATGAGCTTATGCGTACAATCTGCAACATGTGTGAAAAATCTGAGGTTATACAATGATAGCTGCTTCCATTTCACGCATGAATCAAGGTAAATCATCAACCTCTTTCTCCGGTGTTTTGATCAATGTAGAGGTCAGTTTCCGTGTACCTTCTATTCTTACGATTTTATCAATCTGACTGTGACATTCTAATGGTCAATTGTCACGCCACTATGCTTTTGTGTCCCTCAGAATGCAGCATACCTGAGAGAGGAGCAAGGGCTCGACGTTGTACACTCACAAAGACTGGCTACAGAAATAGTACAACACAAAGATCATGTTTCAGTCTTATGTAATCGGTTTATCAGTCTTATATACTTGCTTTGTGTTGAATCCTCATTGAATCTTTCGTTCAGAACTTGTATTACAAGTTAAACAAATTTGAATTTTCAAGAAACCCTTTAGCATTGGAGGAGAACAAATTTAAAAACACTCAAGTGTCTCTTAACTTTTACTTTTTTCAAAATTTATACTAACAATAATGGTAAGAGACGATTAAGAGTCTCTACCATTGGAGATGACCTTACACTCTCTTAACTCTTCTTTGTCTCTATTCCAATCCACTTCTCTCTCTATATACGAGTAATAACATCTTCAATCATCATATACATATATTACCATTCTCATCAAGATTTGCTCACATACAAAGTTTGGTGCCTCTTTCTTTGGTTTCTTACTTTCACTTCTTCAGCTCTCTTTTCCCATATAATGAAGGGACGTATGTTCTGTGCTTCTCAAGCATCGACAGCCATATGTTCAAGCATGGACCACGTTGATCACAAACAAACCACCACCGTCGACGATGAACGAACCAGCGGCCGAGCTATAGACCGCCACAATCCTATCATTAAAGATCCCCGGAGATCATTCGCTGACGACTTCATTAAACTACCTCCTTCCGGCGCCGAAGACGGAGAGATCAGTAACAAAAAGCTAGAGATCTATAAAGGCAGGAGGAGCTTCACTGGACGGAGAAGTACCGGAGGTGGCGGAGCAGCTGCGTTGCTGAAGCTCATCACCAGTGATATCAGCCTAGCGAGGAAGAGTTTCAGCTGTGTTGCGAGACCCGCATGTGACTTTACCAATACCCCTGTGGGTTCTACGAGGTTTCTTTTGGGATCCGACCCGGAATCTAAATCCGGAGGGTCTGCGGGTCAGGATCCGGCTAAGACGGTTGAAGCTGTAGCAGTAGCTCCTGCTGGCGAAGACAAAATTTTAACGGAGGAGAAGAAGACTACTTGTGATACTGGTGGTTCAGACCAGGTAAGTTGTTTTGTTGTTTGGAATGATATGACTATATGAGTGGCATAAATGCAAATAAATGGTGACAAGAGTGTGATGATGATTAGAGTTGCAATATTTTGAAGCAGCAGGTCGTTGTTCTCAAAGTGTCTCTCCACTGCAGAGGCTGTGAAGGCAAAGTAAGGAAACACTTGGCCAGAATGCAAGGTGATTAAATGCCATTCTTATATCCCTCTTTTGGCTTCAGTTTCGAAAAGTTCCGGTTTAGAAAATATGTGAACAATAAACAAAATATGTTATTGGCTCGAATGAGTATGAAAATTACTCTTTTGGCTCACTTTGATTTGGTTATATTGTCCATATCAGAGCTGGTCTGGTCTATTAATTTAAATATCGGTTTTGGTCTAAAGATGGTTTTATAACTAATGAATTTGATATCTTTGTAGGGGTAACATCCTTCAACATAGATTTTGCTGCAAAGAAAGTGACTGTGACCGGAGATATCACTCCCTTGGAAATATTGGATAGCATCTCAAAGGTTAAAAATGCCCAATTTTGGACAACTCCTACAATCCCAAAGCCAAACGTGAACATTCAAAATCCCTAATTTACTTTTAGTTTTTATTTTATTTTATTTTAAATGCGACAATTTACTTCTACTGAGCATGTTTGTAAAATAAATGGTAAAATTTCAAAACCTTACTGCCATATAAGAGCCCCCTTGGTAGGTTTCATTTTGATACTATCCAATCACCTCGTCCTAAGATTCTTAAACTTGTCATTGTTACATGCATGTTTGCATTTTACACAAATGCTTTAGACTTAATATAACTTGTAGAATAGTATGTAACTTTCTAAAACAAACAGACTTTTCGTTTAATATTGAATCTGATATAGTGCTATGAGTTCATCTGTCAAAATTTCTTTATTTCTTCAATCTCTTTCCTTATAACCTATCACTTCATCAATATCATCTTTTCAAGTTCGGCTACTACCTTTGTACCTCTACTTGGTTTTACGTATCTTATATTAACTTGAAAAATAACCTCTGTGTCCATGGATTTTTCCTGTCTATCTTATGCCTCGGGTAAGATTTTATTAATCAGAGCAAACATGTACAAATCAAGAGATTTTTTACCCCCAAAAAATAGAAAAACGTACAAATCCAGAGCTTAAAAAAGCTCCTCTTCAAACACACCTGAGCTTTACAATTTTGAACCTATAACTCTCTCAGTATTTCACTATTATGTGAAAAAAAAAAATGAGTCCAATGAGCTCCAGAAAGATATACACACCAATAGAAAAGTAACAAGTTCTTATCGGCCTATGTTTTTTTTTTTTCACACCTAACGAAACAGCTTCTCTTAAACACCCTTCTTAACCTCCTACAAAATGGACAATTAATAATTCATCATTAATCACATCAGTATAAAATAAAAAAGCAATAAATGACAAAAAGCATTACTCACAGTGGTTTGACTACGTTCATAAAATTTTTTCATTGCATTATGATATGCAATTAGTTCATCTTGAGAGAGCCTGCTTTTTATAAACTCATGTCCTATATACTTCCAACAGCCAAGCACAGGACAGGTTAATCTGACTTCACCATCAGTTACTTCAGAATTGATGTACACTTGAAACAAAAAAAAAACAAAAAACAAAATTAATATCATTTATAGAGAGTCACAAAACAATCATTTAAGAACACTTTTAATTTTGTGGGATACCTAAAATGCATCTATTGCAGAGGTAATGTCCACAGCCAATGTTTTGGCATACCTCTTTGTTCCAACACCTAGGACAACTTGCCTGAAAGTAAAAATCTAGTTTAACTATGGGATCTCAACAAGTATCTTAAATACAAATTAAATACCAAAATTATATAACACATACCACAGCAAAATCATGTTGAGGGTTGTTAACAATTTCCCTTGAGACTCTTTCATATTCATCAGAAAGCAAAAAGGTTGAATCAAACCTTTTTTCATTCCTAGGCAAATTATCATTTCTAATCAGTGACTAAGAAGAAATTAAGGCTTTGAATGGTTGCTGCATACACTCCATACTACCTAGTGCATACTAACAATTTAGTATGGAGTACAATGGACTGGAGTATGGAGTAAATAGTGGTATGCACAACACCATACTATAGTATGCATAACACCATACCATTATGAATGGTAAAAATCGGACTATGGTATGGAGTGGTGTGTACAAAAAGATTAAAAACAATTTAAATAATATTTTTAATTATAATTAACTAATAACTATTACAAAATGTTTTTAAAAATTACAAATCAAAATCTATTATTTCGATTATCCCATAACATATTAGCAATATTGTCTCGTATGTTTGCCATATATGGTCTATCTTCTCTCTCGACCTCATCTTGTTCATTTGAGTCATTTTGCTCATTTTCTCTATGCACTTCTGAAGAATCTTCAAAGAAATCTGTATCCGAAAAATTCGAAACTCTAATAAAGTTGTGGAGTCCCATTGTGACAACCCGTCCCGTGGACCCCACTAGCACCCCGCTAGCTGCCCCAACGGACCGTCTGTGGACCCCGCTAGCCCCCCGCTAGCCGGCCCAACAGACCCCAAGCTGGCCCTGCAGGGCATCGATCCTAACCCATCACTGTGGAAATCTACATCCACCAGTAGGTTATTGGTGTACCAGGCGTTCCTCGAACCCTGGTCCCCACCCTTTAACAACCTTCCCACAGGACAAGTTGCCACCAATTGACCTGCAATGAAACAACCCGACCCTTTTTTTTTTTATAATAAATACTGTATTTAATTAAGCATCCCATACTACTTAATTAAACCAACAACACACACATTACCAACCAACCACAATACCAATCATAAACCAACATCCAATAACATGCACAGCGGAAAACATATAACATTAATCAACTCAATATATAACATCAATACATAACAATCCTAACCATTCTATCCAACAACTTAGCATAACTCTATCCATGGTTCCAATCATAAACAATATATATATATATATGACAACACACAAACGAGACCCTAGATCATCCTCCAATCCATTCCAACCTCACCCAAAACCTTCAGGAACCTATAAGAACCATAACACAACCACCACAAGCAAGAACAACACCACTAACACAACCAATCAAGCAAGAACAACACCACAAAGCACCACTAATCAAGCAAGAACAACAAAGGATTCTCAGGCTTAGATAAGCCATGGTCATGCACTCACCTTATCAACTGATTATAACAATCAATACAACCAGTTGAGACCCTCCTAACGTCTGAAACAGCCCAGAAACGCCCTACAACAAGCCACACAACCAAAAACGACTTATAACAAAACTGGACAGAAACATCAGAAAAGAACAGTCTCAAAGACGAAACCCTAAAATAAAAACCAACCGTTAACTATCAAATCGCTCCGGTGAAAAGCTACCCCTAGACGTCACGAAGCTTCCCACAAAATTTCAGCACGATCAGACACCACACGAGACCACGATCTCAGTTACAATCTCCGATGGTCCCAACTCGCGTCTGAGAAAACGTGTCTCACGAAACTGCCAATAACTCATCGAGTTTAAATCCAAATATACTTCTGTAAAAAGGAGAATGACAATGAAAGACTTGGGAATAAACCTACCAAATTTCATTACCTTTGAGAATGATTTGATATGCCGAAACTGCTTCCTCCCAAACCCTAACGATTCTGATCTTTCTCCTTTAATCTCCTTCACACCACAATAGACTCTCTCCTCTCTCTCTAACTCTGAAAACGGCGACCACACACCCTAAAACCCTTCATTTGTCGCTTCTCCACTTATATACTTGGTTTAGATAACTAAACCAAACCAACCAAACCAACCAAATCAAAATTGCGAATTAAAACAAACCCGACGAACCCAGACAAAGGGGTGTCGATCGATGCCACAAGGGTGTCGATCGACACTCCTTCCAAAACACAAAATCTGGTTCGCGGATGTTACAATTCTCCCCCACCAATAAGGATTCGTCCTCGAATCCCGCAACACCGTCCATCCGTCAAGGACCCCCATGCCACCGTCAACACGGCCCGCACGTCCTCCGACCAGATTGAACACCGTCAGCCAAGGTTTCCCGTGCAACTGTCGCAACAGCCCGCACACCTCCGACTGAACCACGAGGTCTCCCTCTAGTCAATATACTCACATCAAAGACACTATTTGCTCACAACCTAGTGCTTCCCCCATTCGTGGTCGCAACCAACGAATCATGCCGGCTCGCTATCAGGCCAACCGCCTTAAGCTACGGCATCCAGGAAGTCACTCACATACACTCCCCCCGCTCTCAGGTCGCAACCTTCGAGTCATACCGGCTCACTGCCAGGCCACAGCCTACAGCTACGGTATCCAGGGAGTCTCACACGCCCACTCCCCCCGCTCTCGGGTCGCAACCCTCGAGACATACCGGCTCACTGCCGAGCCACGGCTCACAGCTACGGTATCCAGGGAGTCTCAAAATCCCGCTCTAAGGTCGTCACCTTAAAGCGCGCTCACGGATCGTCATCCGAAGCAAACATACCACTCCCACTCTCTGGCCACAAAGTCCATCGAGCTATCGGTATCACATGAGTTGGGCCCACACAATCCTGAGCAAACAAGTCGATGTCAACGAGTATCTCCCGACTAGATCTACCTCAACACTTTCCATTTCTGGAAACTTCTATTTTTAGAAACTTTCCTCTTTTAGCATTGCGCCTTCACGAAAACTCATAACCCAAACACCACCATGACCACCACCCGGTCACCTGGAACACCTACCCTCGAGGTATTTTCCATACACTTTCCAAAAATAACAAAGCTCTAACTCCTATGAAGCTTTCCATTTATAACCACCCTCTATTCATGGAAACTTTCTATTTATAGAACTCTCGAGCTATTTCTTTTCCACATGACACACGAGTCAAAAATCCAAACGAACTCCATTTGCAATACATCCACTTACACAACTCACCGCCAACGGTATTTCCCGATACCGGCGTGATCTACCACTTTCCAACAACTTTTCAATAGCCAACTGCAACCCCCGCACAGAAGCTAAAAACACTACACAACTAACAATACACAAAAATCACTTACCATGGAATCTCATTAAAGGCTCGAAGAGGATGATACTAGGACTCCATACCGCAAACAAATTTACTAACTACTCATAATCAATTCCATCACACAACATCATGCATCAAGCAAAAGGAAAATAATTCACCCAATTAAATTCCTAACCGCTCTAACCATCCATTTAACCATCCTAGAACCGTAAAGGCTCTGATACCAAAATGAAACAACCCGACCCTTTTTTTTTTTATAATAAATACTGTATTTAATTAAGCATCCCATACTACTTAATTAAACCAACAACACACACATTACCAACCAACCACAATACCAATCATAAACCAACATCCAATAACATGCACAGCGGAAAACATATAACATTAATCAACTCAATATATAACATCAATACATAACAATCCTAACCATTCTATCCAACAACCTAGCATAACTCTATCCATGGTTCCAATCATAAACAATATATATATATATATGACAACACACAAACGAGACCCTAGATCATCCTCCAATCCATTCCAACCTCACCCAAAACCTTCAGGAACCTATAAGAACCATAACACAACCACCACAAGCAAGAACAACACCACTAACACAACCAATCAAGCAAGAACAACACCACAAAGCACCACTAATCAAGCAAGAACAACAAAGGATTCTCAGGCTTAGATAAGCCATGGTCATGCACTCACCTTATCAACTGATTATAACAATCAATACAACCAGTTGAGACCCTCCTAACGTCTGAAACAGCCCAGAAACGCCCTACAACAAGCCACACAACCAAAAACGACTTATAACAAAACTGGACAGAAACATCAGAAAAGAACAGTCTCAAAGACGAAACCCTAAAATAAAAACCAACCGTTAACTATCAAATCGCTCCGGTGAAAAGCTACCCCTAGACGTCACGAAGCTTCCCACAAAATTTCAGCACGATCAGACACCACACGAGACCACGATCTCAGTTACAATCTCCGATGGTCCCAACTCGCGTCTGAGAAAACGTGTCTCACGAAACTGCCAATAACTCATCGAGTTTAAATCCAAATATACTTCTGTAAAAAGGAGAATGACGATGAAAGACTTGGGAATAAACCTACCAAATTTCATTACCTTTGAGAATGATTTGATATGCCGAAACTGCTTCCTCCCAAACCCTAACGATTCTGATCTTTCTCCTTTAATCTCCTTCACACCACAATAGACTCTCTCCTCTCTCTCTAACTCTGAAAACGGCGACCACACACCCTAAAACCCTTCATTTGTCGCTTCTCCACTTATATACTCGGTTTAGATAACTAAACCAAACCAACCAAACCAACCAAATCAAAATTGCGAATTAAAACAAACCCGACGAACCCAGACAAAGGGGTGTCGATCGATGCCACAAGGGTGTCGATCGACACTCCTTCCAAAAACACAAAATCTGGTTCGCGGATGTTACAATTCTCCCCCACCAATAAGGATTCGTCCTCGAATCCCGCAACACCGTCCATCCGTCAAGGACCCCCATGCCACCGTCAACACGGCCCGCACGTCCTCCGACCAGATTGAACACCGTCAGCCAAGGTTTCCCGTGCAACTGTCGCAACAGCCCGCACACCTCCGACTGAACCACGAGGTCTCCCTCTAGTCAATATACTCACATCAAAGACACTATTTGCTCACAACCTAGTGCTTCCCCATTCGTGGTCGCAACCAACGAATCATGCCGGCTCGCTATCAGGCCAACCGCCTTAAGCTACGGCATCCAGGAAGTCACTCACACACACTCCGACTGAACTACGAGGTCTCCCTATAGCCAATATACTCACATCAAAGACATTATTTGCTCACAACTCAGTGCTTCCCCGTCCGTGGTCGCAACCAACGAATCATGCCGGCTCGCTATCAGGCCAACCGCCTTAAGCTACGGCATCCAGGAAGTCACTCACATACACTCCCCCCGCTCTCAGGTCGCAACCTTCGAGTCATACCGGCTCACTGCCAGGCCACAGCCTACAGCTACGGTATCCAGGGAGTCTCACACGCCCACTCCCCGCTCTCGGGTCGCAACCCTCGAGACATACCGGCTCACTGCCGAGCCACGGCTCACAGCTACGGTATCCGGGAGTCTCAAAATCCCGCTCTAAGGTCGTCACCTTAAAGCGCGCTCACGGATCGTCATCCGAAGCAAACATACCACTCCCACTCTCTGGCCACAAAGTCCATCGAGCTATCGGTATCACATGAGTTGGGCCCACACAATCCTGAGCAAACAAGTCTGATGTCAACGAGTATCTCCCGACTAGATCTACCTCAACACTTTCCATTTCTGGAAACTTCTATTTTTAGAAACTTTCCTCTTTTAGCATTGCGCCTTCACGAAAACTCATAACCCAAACACCACCATGACCACCACCCGGTCACCCTGGAACACCTACCCTCGAGGTATTTTCCATACACTTTCCAAAAATAACAAAGCTCTAACTCCTATGAAGCTTTCCATTTATAACCACCCTCTATTCATGGAAACTTTCTATTTATAGAACTCTCGAGCTATTTCTTTTCCACATGACACACGAGTCAAAAATCCAAACGAACTCCATTTGCAATACATCCACTTACACAACTCACCGCCAACGGTATTTCCCGATACCGGCGTGATCTACCACTTTCCAACAACTTTTCAATAGCCAACTGCAACCCCGCACAGAAGCTAAAAACACTACACAACTAACAATACACAAAAATCAGTTACCATGGAATCTCATTAAAGGCTCGAAGAGGATGATACTAGGACTCCATACCGCAAACAAATTTACTAACTACTCATAATCAATTCCATCACACAACATCATGCATCAAGCAAAAGGAAAATAATTCACCCAATTAAATTCCTAACCGCTCTAACCATCCATTTAACCATCCTAGAACCGTAAAGGCTCTGATACCAAAATGAAACAACCCGACCCTTTTTTTTTATAATAAATACTGTATTTAATTAAGCATCCCATACTACTTAATTAAACCAACAACACACACATTACCAACCAACCACAATACCAATCATAAACCAACATCCAATAACATGCACAGCGGAAAACATATAACATTAATCAACTCAATATATAACATCAATACATAACAATCCTAACCATTCTATCCAACAACCTAGCATAACTCTATCCATGGTTCCAATCATAAACAATATATATATATATATGACAACACACAAACGAGACCCTAGATCATCCTCCAATCCATTCCAACCTCACCCAAAACCTTCAGGAACCTATAAGAACCATAACACAACCACCACAAGCAAGAACAACACCACTAACACAACCAATCAAGCAAGAACAACACCACAAAGCACCACTAATCAAGCAAGAACAACAAAGGATTCTCAGGCTTAGATAAGCCATGGTCATGCACTCACCTTATCAACTGATTATAACAATCAATACAACCAGTTGAGACCCTCCTAACGTCTGAAACAGCCCAGAAACGCCCTACAACAAGCCACACAACCAAAAACGACTTATAACAAAACTGGACAGAAACATCAGAAAAGAACAGTCTCAAAGACGAAACCCTAAAATAAAAACCAACCGTTAACTATCAAATCGCTCCGGTGAAAAGCTACCCCTAGACGTCACGAAGCTTCCCACAAAATTTCAGCACGATCAGACACCACACGAGACCACGATCTCAGTTACAATCTCCGATGGTCCCAACTCGCGTCTGAGAAAACGTGTCTCACGAAACTGCCAATAACTCATCGAGTTTAAATCCAAATATACTTCTGTAAAAAGGAGAATGACGATGAAAGACTTGGGAATAAACCTACCAAATTTCATTACCTTTGAGAATGATTTGATATGCCGAAACTGCTTCCTCCCAAACCCTAACGATTCTGATCTTTCTCCTTTAATCTCCTTCACACCACAATAGACTCTCTCCTCTCTCTCTAACTCTGAAAACGGCGACCACACACCCTAAAACCCTTCATTTGTCGCTTCTCCACTTATATACTCGGTTTAGATAACTAAACCAAACCAACCAAACCAACCAAATCAAAATTGCGAATTAAAACAAACCCGACGAACCCAGACAAAGGGGTGTCGATCGATGCCACAAGGGTGTCGATCGACACTCCTTCCAAAAACACAAAATCTGGTTCGCGGATGTTACAATTCTCCCCCACCAATAAGGATTCGTCCTCGAATCCCGCAACACCGTCCATCCGTCAAGGACCCCCATGCCACCGTCAACACGGCCCGCACGTCCTCCGACCAGATTGAACACCGTCAGCCAAGGTTTCCCGTGCAACTGTCGCAACAGCCCGCACACCTCCGACTGAACCACGAGGTCTCCCTCTAGTCAATATACTCACATCAAAGACACTATTTGCTCACAACCTAGTGCTTCCCCCATTCGTGGTCGCAACCAACGAATCATGCCGGCTCGCTATCAGGCCAACCGCCTTAAGCTACGGCATCCAGGAAGTCACTCACACACACTCCGACTGAACTACGAGGTCTCCCTATAGCCAATATACTCACATCAAAGACATTATTTGCTCACAACTCAGTGCTTCCCCCGTCCGTGGTCGCAACCAACGAATCATGCCGGCTCGCTATCAGGCCAACCGCCTTAAGCTACGGCATCCAGGAAGTCACTCACATACACTCCCCGCTCTCAGGTCGCAACCTTCGAGTCATACCGGCTCACTGCCAGGCCACAGCCTACAGCTACGGTATCCAGGAGTCTCACACGCCCACTCCCCGCTCTCGGGTCGCAACCCTCGAGACATACCGGCTCACTGCCGAGCCACGGCTCACAGCTACGGTATCCGGGAGTCTCAAAATCCCGCTCTAAGGTCGTCACCTTAAAGCGCGCTCACGGATCGTCATCCGAAGCAAACATACCACTCCCACTCTCTGGCCACAAAGTCCATCGAGCTATCGGTATCACATGAGTTGGGCCCACACAATCCTGAGCAAACAAGTCTGATGTCAACGAGTATCTCCCGACTAGATCTACCTCAACACTTTCCATTTCTGGAAACTTCTATTTTTAGAAACTTTCCTCTTTTAGCATTGCGCCTTCACGAAAACTCATAACCCAAACACCACCATGACCACCACCCGGTCACCCTGGAACACCTACCCTCGAGGTATTTTCCATACACTTTCCAAAAATAACAAAGCTCTAACTCCTATGAAGCTTTCCATTTATAACCACCCTCTATTCATGGAAACTTTCTATTTATAGAACTCCCGAGCTATTTCTTTTCCACATGACACACGAGTCAAAAATCCAAACGAACTCCATTTGCAATACATCCACTTACACAACTCACCGCCAACGGTATTTCCCGATACCGGCGTGATCTACCACTTTCCAACAACTTTTCAATAGCCAACTGCAACCCCGCACAGAAGCTAAAAACACTACACAACTAACAATACACAAAAATCACTTACCGTGGAATCTCATTAAAGGCTCGAAGAGGATGATACTAGGACTCCATACCGCAAACAAATTTACTAACTACTCATAATCAATTCCATCACACAACATCATGCATCAAGCAAAAGGAAAATAATTCACCCAATTAAATTCCTAACCGCTCTAACCATCCATTTAACCATCCTAGAACCGTAAAGGCTCTGATACCAAAATGAAACAACCCGACCCTTTTTTTTTATAATAAATACTGTATTTAATTAAGCATCCCATACTACTTAATTAAACCAACAACACACACATTACCAACCAACCACAATACCAATCATAAACCAACATCCAATAACATGCACAGCGGAAAACATATAACATTAATCAACTCAATATATAACATCAATACATAACAATCCTAACCATTCTATCCAACAACCTAGCATAACTCTATCCATGGTTCCAATCATAAACAATATATATATATATATGACAACACACAAACGAGACCCTAGATCATCCTCCAATCCATTCCAACCTCACCCAAAACCTTCAGGAACCTATAAGAACCATAACACAACCACCACAAGCAAGAACAACACCACTAACACAACCAATCAAGCAAGAACAACACCACAAAGCACCACTAATCAAGCAAGAACAACAAAGGATTCTCAGGCTTAGATAAGCCATGGTCATGCACTCACCTTATCAACTGATTATAACAATCAATACAACCAGTTGAGACCCTCCTAACGTCTGAAACAGCCCAGAAACGCCCTACAACAAGCCACACAACCAAAAACGACTTATAACAAAACTGGACAGAAACATCAGAAAAGAACAGTCTCAAAGACGAAACCCTAAAATAAAAACCAACCGTTAACTATCAAATCGCTCCGGTGAAAAGCTACCCCTAGACGTCACGAAGCTTCCCACAAAATTTCAGCACGATCAGACACCACACGAGACCACGATCTCAGTTACAATCTCCGATGGTCCCAACTCGCGTCTGAGAAAACGTGTCTCACGAAACTGCCAATAACTCATCGAGTTTAAATCCAAATCTACTTCTGTAAAAGGAGAATGACGATGAAAGACTTGGGAATAAACCTACCAAATTTCATTACCTTTGAGAATGATTTGATATGCCGAAACTGCTTCCTCCCAAACCCTAACGATTCTGATCTTTCTCCTTTAATCTCCTTCACACCACAATAGACTCTCTCCTCTCTCTCTAACTCTGAAAACGGCGACCACACACCCTAAAACCCTTCATTTGTCGCTTCTCCACTTATATACTCGGTTTAGATAACTAAACCAAACCAACCAAACCAACCAAATCAAAATTGCGAATTAAAACAAACCCGACGAACCCAGACAAAGGGGTGTCGATCGATGCCACAAGGGTGTCGATCGACACTCCTTCCAAAAACACAAAATCTGGTTCGCGGATGTTACAATTCTCCCCACCAATAAGGATTCGTCCTCGAATCCCGCAACACCGTCCATCCGTCAAGGACCCCCATGCCACCGTCAACACGGCCCGCACGTCCTCCGACCAGATTGAACACCGTCAGCCAAGGTTTCCCGTGCAACTGTCGCAACAGCCCGCACACCTCCGACTGAACCACGAGGTCTCCCTCTAGTCAATATACTCACATCAAAGACACTATTTGCTCACAACCTAGTGCTTCCCCCATTCGTGGTCGCAACCAACGAATCATGCCGGCTCGCTATCAGGCCAACCGCCTTAAGCTACGGCATCCAGGAAGTCACTCACACACACTCCGACTGAACTACGAGGTCTCCCTATAGCCAATATACTCACATCAAAGACATTATTTGCTCACAACTCAGTGCTTCCCCCGTCCGTGGTCGCAACCAACGAATCATGCCGGCTCGCTATCAGGCCAACCGCCTTAAGCTACGGCATCCAGGAAGTCACTCACATACACTCCCCCCGCTCTCAGGTCGCAACCTTCGAGTCATACCGGCTCACTGCCAGGCCACAGCCTACAGCTACGGTATCCAGGGAGTCTCACACGCCCACTCCCCCGCTCGGGTCGCAACCTCGAGACATACCGGCTCACTGCCGAGCCACGGCTCACAGCTACGGTATCCGGGAGTCTCAAAATCCCGCTCTAAGGTCGTCACCTTAAAGCGCGCTCACGGATCGTCATCCGAAGCAAACATACCACTCCCACTCTCTGGCCACAAAGTCCATCGAGCTATCGGTATCACATGAGTTGGGCCCACACAATCCTGAGCAAACAAGTCTGATGTCAACGAGTATCTCCCGACTAGATCTACCTCAACACTTTCCATTTCTGGAAACTTCTATTTTTAGAAACTTTCCTCTTTTAGCATTGCGCCTTCACGAAAACTCATAACCCAAACACCACCATGACCACCACCCGGTCACCCTGGAACACCTACCCTCGAGGTATTTTCCATACACTTTCCAAAAATAACAAAGCTCTAACTCCTATGAAGCTTTCCATTTATAACCACCCTCTATTCATGGAAACTTTCTATTTATAGAACTCCCGAGCTATTTCTTTTCCACATGACACACGAGTCAAAAATCCAAACGAACTCCATTTGCAATACATCCACTTACACAACTCACCGCCAACGGTATTTCCCGATACCGGCGTGATCTACCACTTTCCAACAACTTTTCAATAGCCAACTGCAACCCCGCACAGAAGCTAAAAACACTACACAACTAACAATACACAAAAATCACTTACCGTGGAATCTCATTAAAGGCTCGAAGAGGATGATACTAGGACTCCATACCGCAAACAAATTTACTAACTACTCATAATCAATTCCATCACACAACATCATGCATCAAGCAAAAGGAAAATAATTCACCCAATTAAATTCCTAACCGCTCTAACCATCCATTTAACCATCCTAGAACCGTAAAGGCTCTGATACCAAAATGAAACAACCCGACCCTTTTTTTTTTATAATAAATACTGTATTTAATTAAGCATCCCATACTACTTAATTAAACCAACAACACACACATTACCAACCAACCACAATACCAATCATAAACCAACATCCAATAACATGCACAGCGGAAAACATATAACATTAATCAACTCAATATATAACATCAATACATAACAATCCTAACCATTCTATCCAACAACCTAGCATAACTCTATCCATGGTTCCAATCATAAACAATATATATATATATGACAACACACAAACGAGACCCTAGATCATCCTCCAATCCATTCCAACCTCACCCAAAACCTTCAGGAACCTATAAGAACCATAACACAACCACCACAAGCAAGAACAACACCACTAACACAACCAATCAAGCAAGAACAACACCACAAAGCACCACTAATCAAGCAAGAACAACAAAGGATTCTCAGGCTTAGATAACCCATGGTCATGCACTCACCTTATCAACTGATTATAACAATCAATACAACCAGTTGAGACCCTCCTAACGTCTGAAACAGCCCAGAAACGCCCTACAACAAGCCACACAACCAAAAACGACTTATAACAAAACTGGACAGAAACATCAGAAAAGAACAGTCTCAAAGACGAAACCCTAAAATAAAAACCAACCGTTAACTATCAAATCGCTCCGGTGAAAAGCTACCCCTAGACGTCACGAAGCTTCCCAAAAAATTTCAGCACGATCAGACACCACACGAGACCACGATCTCAGTTACAATCTCCAATGGTCCCAACTCGCGTCTGAGAAAACGTGTCTCACGAAACTGCCAATAACTCATCGAGTTTAAATCCAAATCTACTTCTGTAAAAAGGAGAATGACGATGAAAGACTTGGGAATAAACCTACCAAATTTCATTACCTTTGAGAATGATTTGATATGCCGAAACTGCTTCCTCCCAAACCCTAACGATTCTGATCTTTCTCCTTTAATCTCCTTCACACCACAATAGACTCTTTCCTCTCTCTCTAACTCTGAAAACGGCGACCACACACCCTAAAACCCTTCATTTGTCGCTTCTCCACTTATATACTCGGTTTAGATAACTAAACCAAACCAACCAAACCAACCAAATCAAAATTGCGAATTAAAACAAACCCGACGAACCCAGACAAAGGGGTGTCGATCGATGCCACAAGGGTGTCGATCGACACTCCTTCCAAAAACACAAAATCTGGTTCGCGGATGTTACACCCATCGTGGCGATAATTACTCTCTTTTGCACTTCCAAACCATATCTAGGATCATCCCTAAGAATCCTCCACTTCTTCTTCCATACTCCAAAAGTTCGTTCTATAATAGAACGTAAAGATGCATGAGATCTGTTAAATAACTCTTCTTTGTTTCCTGGCGGAGGACCATTGTTAAATTGTGACAAGTGGTATCTCACAACCCGATTTCGTGATGATCTGTATGGAGCTAAGAAACCTTGCTTATTTGGATATCCTGAATCCACCACATAATATTTATCTCCAGGAGGCAATGGAAATTCAGGATCACCATCTTGAGCAAGTGAGAGTACTCTTGTGTCGTGACATGAACCGGGTGCTCCGTTCCAAACATATGTGAATAGCATATTCATATCACATATTGCCATTACGTTGAAGCTTGTTCTATCATGTCGACTCCAATACATGGCTTGCAGTTCAGGCTTGACTTTAACACATACATGAGTGCCATCCATTGCCCCAACAAATCCACTAAAAAAGGGCCAATATTGTCGATCCGCTTGAAGATGTTGTGGAATCCGACGTAGTTCTTGCATTGTAGGCGTCTTTATGTAATCAAAGGCAAGCAACTCAGTAGCTCTCAACACTTCACCAAATTTTCTCTTCACAGTTTGAGATAAATGGTTGATTCAAAAGAGTTTTAGATTGAAGAGCTTCAATGAGTAAAAAGAAGAGAGTTCTCTCTAGATCTAGATTTTGTTTTTGGGAATATGATTTTTTTGTTGTGAATTTTAACATTTATGAATGCATCTATATATATATATATATATATATATATATATTTAGAAAGTACAAAGAAACACAACTTTAACCAATGAGATCAAAGTACTAGGATTCAACTTTAACCAATGAGATCAAAGTACCCAACTTTTACTATTGGTATGGAGTTGGTATGGAGCTTTTATGGAGTAAACTGAAATAATCGGACCAATAGTATAATTTACACAGTCTGCAGCTTTTTTTTTAATTCCAGACTAGTATGGAGATGTATAGTATGGAGAACTGCATACTAGTCTGGATTGGTGAATGGCGTACTAACTCCGGACTGGTCCGACTTCAGTCTGGTCCGGAGCATACTGGACAACCATTCACAACCTAAGTATAAACAAATCAGAGTAGTGGGAATATATACCAGCCATAACGAAGAAGTAGAGTTGTTGCTTTGTCTCTACTAATTCTTATCCTTGACACAAGCTTCGAAATTGTAGCATAGGGCTCAGGTTCTGACTGTGTATCAAGCTCTTGCTCGTGTGTAGTATCCATATTAAACCCTTGTGAGATTAATCCGCTTGAATATGGATTCTCTGTCTAATCAAACACTTCCACAGCCTGAGAAACAGAGGATTAAACGATCAAAACCAAACCTAGCCCAAGATCGAGTAAAGAAACAATTTGAATTTACAGAAAACGAATTGATAAAACTTGCCGATGCTTCACCTTAAATCCGAACTGATTAGAAACTATCCAGAAAATGCAGAAACTATATATCTCGATTTCTCTCTAACTTCTCTCAGTTCATCTCTCTGTTTCAATGCATAAAGAATCTATCAAAAAAGAACCTAAGATGAAGCTTTGGGTCTATAAAACCCTTTAACAATGAAAACAACAAAAGGAACCCAGAAACGATCTATCTTGAGTCTCCTCTTTTCTCTTCACGTACCTCTCAGTTTCTTCTTTCTCTGTTTCAATATGCGTAAGGAATCGATCAAAGAAGGAAGAAGACGCAGAAGCTTTGGGTCTTGAATCAGAGAAAACAAATGTAGAAACGGTTTGAGTTCTCCTCTTGAATATCTCTTTACGTACCTCTCAGCTTCTTCTTTCTCTGTTTCAATATGCGTAAGGAATCGATCAAAGAAGGAAGAAGACGCAGAAGCTTTGGGTCTTGAATCAGAGAAAACAAATGTAGAAACGGTTTGAGTTCTCCTCTTGAATATCTCTTTACGTACCTCTCAGCTTCTTCTTTCTCTGTTTCAATATGCGTAAGGAATCGATTAAAGAAGGAAGAAGACGAAGAAGCTTTTGGGTCTTGAATCAGAGAAAACAAATGCAAAAACGGTTTGAGTTCTCTTCTTAATATCTCTTTACGTACCTCTCAGTTTCTTCTTTCTCTGTTTCAATATGCGTAAGGAATCGATTAAAGAAGGAAGAAGACGCAGAAGCTTTGGGTCTTGAACAAGAGAAAACAAATGCAGAAACGGTTTTGAGTTCTCTTCTTAATACCTCTCTCTCAACTTCTTTCTCTGTTTTAATGTATGAAGAATCGATTATAGAAAGAAGAAGACGAAACGTTTGGGTCTTTAAACCCTTGAGAACGCAGAAACGAACAATCTTGAGCTTCTTTCTCTGTTTCAATATGCGTAAGGATCAAGGAATCGATTCAACAGTGAGGAAGACGAAGGTTTGGCTCTTTTTAAACCCGTCCGTAACTGTAAAAACAAACTAAAATCGCACGTGTGACTCCCACACGTGTAACTCCTACCCGTGTGACCAATGAAATTTAAAGATTAGATTAGCCATCGGATCGGACCTTCTGTTTCAACCTGCATGTCTCGCCTAAATATAAAAATATATATATTATAATTAAAAAATATGATTTATTTTTGGTGTAAAATCAAAATCTTTGATGAGATATACGTGGTCAACGCATTATGAAATTGTGAGATGGTGGGAAAGGTATTATCGACTTTTGTTACTTAAATTTAAATATTTTATTTCGCATATACTATACTACGGTCATGGACTCATGGTGTGTTCTAACTTCTAAAGTTCTGTTTTCGTAATTCGTATTATTGTCGAGATTAAAAATCATCATTTGATACATCTTAATATCATATTTAAGAAAATCCTCGCTGAGGGTCTAAATTCTTCGGAAGTAGAGTTATAAATTCTTCGGGGTTTGGTATTCTTCTTTAACTGTTCCCCCCCACTATGGTCTTCGTTATCAGAACTTCTAGCTTTACATTAATCCACCATTATGCACACAAACCTGCAAGCTCTCCTCAGCCTTTTTCTTATGGTCCCATCAAATACTCTAAAAATAATAATTGTATAAATATATATATATATATATATAAACAATATAGTTAGTGAAATTTGACTTTTGTATTGTTTGTTTTTCCTTGAATTAATGTTAATTTTTCTTATAATTAATTTTAGTATATTTACTGTTTCAAAAAGTTTTGTGGTTATCTTTCTTACTTATAAGTTGTAAGTTGTAACTGATTATTATTATTTTTAAGTACCTTTAATTAATTTAGACACATCTTTCTTAAAATTTATCGAACAAGTTAATAATATATCTTAATTATGATGTTATTAATTTATAGAGGTTTTATTTACATAATTCAAGAGTAATACTGCGAACTCTAGATAATCAAGAATAAAATAGTGGATTCAAGAAGGATCTGTGCTGACTAGGATTTGATAGAGCAAATCTCTAAAATTATTATCATTGTTTATTTTATATGACCATATCATTTTTGTTTCTTGTCAAAATTAATATTATTTTTTAGAGATTTAACTTTATCCAAATAAAATTAAAACATGTACAAAAATTAGAAAAGGTGTGCATGGTTATTATCTATAACACTAGATTATTATTTATCTTTTTTTTGGAAAATACATAGAATGCTTATAAAGTAATTATAGTATTAATATTATATAAATAAACACAACACCAAAAAAATGTGTAATACAATAAAAATAACTAACGAAAACTGGAGTATAAGAATTATATATTGTTGAAAGGTTTTAGATATGTTCGAATAAATTTATATAACTATTAATTTATGATATTAATAGATTATATATAAATTCACGTGATCGGAATAGAGTTTCTCAGACAGAAGTCAGAAAAAGAACAAAACCATGCAAGCAACAAAGATGGTGGAAGAAGAAAAAAACACTAAGTTGATCTACATAGTTCCCGATTCACTAGAAGAAATATTCCTCAGACTGCCCTCGAAATCAATCCTCAAGTTCAAAATCGTCTCAAAACAATGGAGATCAATCCTGGAATCGAAGATGTTCGTTGAAAGGCGTATGAATGTTAAAAAGACCCGGAGAATCATCGCTGCTTACAACTGCGACTGTGGCGACCGTCCGAGAATCATCCGTCAGGCCCGTCTCGACGAATGGGACGACGAAGTGATCGTCTATATACACTTCCGCGACGCAATACCCTCGATGAATTGCGACGCACGGCCCTTGATGACTTGCGACGGTTTGGTCTGCATAGCTGAACCAGAGTCTATCATCGTTTTGAACCCCTCGACCGGACAACTCCTGCGGTTCCCATCCGCCCCAGATCCAGTGTCCTCCCGATTTATAAATGGTTAGTACGTAATCCTACTTCTTCTTTTTTTTTCTTTCTTTTTCTTAATTTTTTGTGTGGCAATAATTAATGGTGTCGAGACAAGGTAGAAACTAGTGTTGTTACTTCTTTCAGGAGAAGAGGTAGATTTCATTCGGGGAAACTGGGTCATGGGATTTGGTAGAGACAAAGTTACGGGGAGCTTTAAAGTAATCAAGATGTGCATTTTCCCTATGGAGGGAGGATGCGATGTTCTTGATGTTGAAAGTGGTGAATGGACGAACCTGAAGCTTTATCCTTTTGTGGTCGGAGTGTCAAGAAAATCCGTGTGTGTGTCTGGTTCCATCTATTGGTTGTCCTGTGCATCGTATAAAATTGGAGGGGGTTCCAAAATCCTAGCCTTGGATCTTCACACACAAGAGTCCCATTTCGTCTCTGTTCCGGATAAGTGGGTCTCACGATATACACATATCGCCAACCTTGAGGACCGTCTGACCATAGCCGATACGCGTGCTGCTACCACACTAGAGATATGTAGCATGGATGCACACCAAGAAATATGGAGCAAGACTTACTCCATAGCTCTAGCTGCTTTAGATGATTTAAACCTAGGACACTCAAGCTGCTTAATGTCGTTCACGCCTCTGGCTGTTTCCAAGCAGGGGAATCTTCTCTTCTATAACAATGACCAGTGGTTGTTCATATATTACCCAGAGACACATGAGATTCGTTGTCTCTCCACCGATACATCTGTTGTATCTTCTTACGTCGAGAATTTGGTCCCACTTCGGTCTGAGTTTGGACATCAGGCGCCTGCTCCAGATTCTAATAAAATCAGCACGTCTAGCTGCAGTTTTCTTACCAAGCATCCGGACCCAAGAACTTCTGTTTACCACTCTAACTATAGTTTAAAATTGTCTAACATTTGCTTATGGTAGTCTCTACTATATATTTTTGTTGTTGTTGGAAATAGACCCTTCTCCCAAGTTGGGACAAATTCTTTTAAGTAGATATGTTTGGCGAGGTTCACACTAATCTTTACGAAATGCAGCAAGTGGCTGGAAGAGTGGAGAAACAAGGCTCTTAAACTACAAAAAAAAAAAAAAAAGGCTAATTTCTCCTCTTTTTCATACCAGACCATACCAAGCAAAATAAGAAACTTCCAAATAAGAAGACAAGAGATAGCAACTTGTTACCATTGAAAGAACAAGTACGCAAGGTCGCCAGCAATGCCTAATTATTCCAAACCAAAATTAAAACCCATGAGAGCAATCTTTCATCAAGAAGACATAAAACATTCTGCAGCTCCTTCATAATCTTCTAAACCAAAAACCACAAACTCTTTTTTTTCCCTACGAATTCAAACCTCATGGTAGGAGGAAATGATGAAGATAAGCAAAGTTTCTCAGCAATTCTCACAGGAATATTTTCGAACACGTGGTAAGCTAATAGATCTAATCCACAAAAAAAAAGAAACAAATTCTTTTGACCAAACTCCACTTTTTTGGAGTGTCAATTACACTCGTGATGTTTGTAATACACATCTCAACAACAACAACAACAACAAAAAAAACTGCAGGAGATTCAAGATTCCAATATTGAGTATTCAACAGATGCTACAACAACACACGATCTTGATAATCAAATTCATTCTCAAACTACCTACTACAAACCATCTAACAAACCAAAAGCAGCAGAACAAAAACAAAAATCACATTACCCATTTGTGTAAGACACCAATCATCAGAGTTCCAAATTTTTTTAACTCTTTGATCCAGCCATCTCTCTTTTTGCCTTCTCCGCATAGACCTTAGTAGCACCAACATTATCCATAAAATACTGTCTGTAAGGATGATTCTTAGGAACAAGTCTCCTAAACTTCTCAAACTTTTTCTCAGCCTCATCATCCTTCTTCAACACCGTATATATAATCCCTTGACATAGATACGGCCTAAAGTCTCTCGGCTCTTCCTTCACTAACTCCTCATACAGCTTCAACGCCTCGTTATGTTTCCCTTCAACAACTCGAATCTGCGCTACTAGCAACTTAAAATCCCTCAAGTCCTTAAGATTCTTCTCTTTCTTACACCTCACCATTGCTTCCTCAATTCTCTTCTCCACAGAACTCAACTCATCACCAGAATCTGAATAAGCCATAACTAAACCGTGGTAAGCCTCGACACGAAGCGGGTCCTTAGCTAAAATCTCTTCGAATCCATTTTTAGCAGAGTCAAAATCACCACTGTGAATAAAGATGTTAGCTTTAAGAATCGGCCACTTTTTCTCCTCTGGTTCAAGTTCAAGTAACCTATCGATCAACTCTATTGCTTCTGTTAGCTTCTGAGATTTGATCTTTATCTCAACCAAACCTCGTAGACATTGCACGTCTTCAGGGTGAGAAACGAGATGCTCTTCGATTGATCTCTCTATGTCTTGGTAAGTGTAATGCTCTCCATTACTCTGTTTCTGAGATTCTACAGACGGCGTCGCTGTGACGGGAGCTGCAATCGCCGGGGAAGGTTTGAGGTGGAGATTCGCAAGGAAGAGCGCTGCTGCGGTGGTGACGGTGACGCAGGTGGATTTGAGGAATGAGAGAGTAGGGTTTTGAGATTTTGATGAGGAAGCTTTGATGGAAGTGTATTTGAAGGATGGAGTTGATCTGGGTAAGGATCTGAAAGAGATGGAGGTTGGGTTTTTCGGGAAAGATGAAGAGAAGTGAGTGAAAGAGAGGTGATTTGGTTGTTGATGAAGCTGTAACTTCCCTAGAGACTCCATGATTGCAGAGTGAGAGAGAGAGAAAGTAATAAGTTTAACCCCTAAAAACCCTACAGTGAGATTTGAGGAAGACGAAGATCAAAGCAGCCTTCGAGTTCGAGTATGCTATGAGATACGACGCCGTTTATGACAAATAATTTGGGCCTTTCTAGGGCCGGAACTAGAAGATTAAACGTATTTTTTCACAAATTAAATGCTAATTAATCTCTTTCCTTAATCCCTCCTTAGTGACCAAAATTCATCTTTGAGAAGTGTGTTTGCTTTTGTGATTCACAAATATGCAAGTTAAAAGGTTACCATACCGTGATATATTACGCAGGTTTTACAAATAGGTTTGCTTTTGTGATACAATTGATCATTTAGTGATGCAAAATCTCAGTACACATACTCAAGTGAACCAGTACTGCTAAGGATATATGATTGTAGTTAGAATCGTTCATCTTCTTTTCAATTTGAAGATTCTGTAAACCACTTTGCCAGTTATATCAAGAATTTGCTTGGTCTACATAATTGCAGTGTTTTGAGTTGTTGGATGTGAAGAACACTCTTAAATAACTCTACGATCAAGAATTTGACTCTCAAATCTTGGACAAAGGGATTTTTGAAGCTCAAGGGATTCATTTCATTACTCAAAACACTGTGGCATATTATGAAATTCTAAAACTACATTATTTAAGAACCAATAATATCTGTATGATGGTTTCACAACGATAAATATTCCCTAAATTGAGTACATAAACTCATTAAAACATAACCATTAGCGAAAGGATAGAGGAGATAGTATGCTGATTCTTCCATGAACAAGAAGAATTCAGCAGAGCACGAGGACAGACAAAAAAAACGATAAAACGGAACTTGATTGTTGAGGCAGCAGGCAAACCATTGGATGACAGAGAGATGTCCACAAGCTTTACTTGTACTCAAATGATGGCACTGGAGGAGCATCAAAACTCTCTAACACCTCTGTTTTACTTCCGCTGCCTGGTTGCACCTCCTCACTTTTCTTACCAAAAAGACCTCCAAACCATGATGATGATGATGATGACGAAGCTGTATTCTGGTTTTGACTCTCTGACATCATCTGTGCTTGATTCTGCATCTGCCCCATTTGCATTCCAGGCCTTCCTTGCATTCCAGGCATTCCTTGCATTCCAGGCACTCCTTGCATTCCGGGCATACCAGGAGGCATGCCAGGGACAGGCTCCTCCATCATCATATGCTGAGGCTGAGAGAGTAGCTTGTTCAACATGATCCCAGCTCCTTCAATCAAAGCAAGCAAAACACCTCCAAAAACAGCTGATCTAGAAGCAGCTCCCAACCCTTGTCGCATGGACAGAAACCCACCAGTTGCAGCACCAGCAATGATGGAGTTCCAGGGATCCTCCTTCTGCCTTAAGTAGACCATGGAGCAATCAAATGTGGAGAACAAACCTCCCCAAACAGCAAAACTGCCACCAGTACGAGGAGCATTCATGCTCACTGATTGTGTTCCTCCAACAAAGCGACTACCTTTGGGAGAGTTGTAAGACCCTTTAATGAAATGAAAAGCAGATCCTCCAACAGCTCCCATACCAAAAGCACCACCGATATCATCAAGGATACGGTCAGGGCATGGCTCTCGAGATGTCTCTGGTGTTCCCATTAATTTATCCCCACCAACAGATTCCTCAGGCTATGATCCTATCGAACCTACAAGTAAGTGAATCAAAATAACGACTGATAAGAAAAATTTCATCATTTCATCGTCGATCCTGAGAAATTAGGGTTACTCTTAAGTCTCAAGAAATTAGATCCATAAATAATTCTGAGCGAAGACGATTAGGGTTTATCAAAGCTCGGTACTTTACGATTGACACGAACCCCTTTGGGGAAAAAGGTGGAGACTTTATAATTAGAAAATGAATCTATCGGAAACGAGAAAGCACTGATGTTGATATAAGAGTGAAGATCGAAGAAGCATACCTGAAAGAGAGAGACTACGAGGAATCAATCGGCGGATGAGCGACGAGTAGTTTTTGAGAGGAGAGAGAGAAATGAGAAAATGAAGGAGGCGCGACGAAGTGAGAGGAAGAGAAAGAAGCCACGGCGCGTGAAGGTTTTTTTTATTAGGGTTGTTTGGTTTGGTAGAAAACAAAAATTATTTGTTTGCTTAATAAAATCTGAATTTAAATTTGAATACATACATATAGTGATGGTCGGGGGAAAACGGCCTATTCCCCCACGAACTTAGTTACTTTATCGCATTTATATCCAAAGTTTTGAGTCGTGCCTATAACTACATAAACTTAACTAAAATTTGAATTTCCTACATAAACTATCCAAATCCGGTCAAAACCAACAAATCGACAAACGGTGTTACTATTCCGTTAACATATGCTGACTAGGATGTCGTATTTGCAGTTTAAGGTGCCACATAATACCATAAAACGACGACGTTTAAGCTATTTAAAAAAAAAAAAAAATCTGAGACAAAATATACCAGAGCTGAACTCGAACCCACAATCTCATCACTGCTTAATTAAACACAGAACCAACTGAGCCAAGAAAATTTCTGATAGTAGTGAGTTACGAGATAATATATATATATATATATATATATCTATAAAAAGATGAAAAAACACCTTTTCTCTCTCTACTTTCTCTTCTCCGATCTTCTCTGCAATTTTAGATTTGTACTTAGATGGCTCTCATTATGAATCCTTGTTCCAGCTAATTTTAGATTTGCTTTTAATTTTTTTCCCTTTTTATGATCTAAATCAATAACTTCTCTTTTGGATCAATTTCCTAGGCTTCACAGGCAGATTCAGAGTCTTGTGGGAAGCTGGGTTGTGGAGGAAAAAAAGTTTTTGCTACTAATAGATTTAATATGATTTCGAACCTAATTTTTGGGTACTACATATTTACAATTGATGGAGGCTCGTCTAGACGGGAGAAGAGAAAGAAAGGAGAAAATTATTTTTTTAGTTTTTGTTACTTTTCATCGATTGCAAGGACATATAAATATTTATCTCTGAATTGAATTGTAACAAAGTTACATTGCCTCTGTTGGCTCAGTGATGATTTTCTATGTTAGAGGTTGGGTGTTCGAGTCATTAAACTAATTTATTTTTTATAATTAGTTGAAACGACGTCATTTCATGGTATTATGTGGCACTTTAAACTGTAAATACGATATCTAGTCAGCATATGTTAACGGAATAGTAACACCGTTTGTCGATTTGTTGGTTTTGACCGGATTTGGATAGTTTATGTAGGAAATTCAAATTTTAGTTAAGTTTATGTAGTTATAGGCACGACTCAAAACTTTGGGTATAAATGCGATAAAGTAACTAAGTTCGTGAGGGAATATGCCGTTTTTCCCGTGATGGTCGGTTATGTAAAAAAGCCTAGAGAGTAAAAGGATCATATAGATTTATGCTTATACGTATTAGTAAAGTATTGATCAATTCTAATATAACAATAATAAATTTCATATAATGATCCTAAATTTCCAAAATTCAGTATAATTGTTAAATATAGCCGCAAAACTTACATCCAACCATATCTTCAAAACATATAAAGAGATATAAAGAGTGGTTAGCAAATCTTGTACGAAAATTAATCCTTTTAAAATTTTATTTTATTTTGTTTGTAAGTTTTCAAAATGGAATAAATCAAAATCAATATCTTGTAAAAATGATTTTTTTGAAAAGAAATGAATACATCAACATCTTTGTTATTCATGGATTTTTCATTGGCTCTGAATTCTGGTTTCAACTTATATGTAAATATGTACTGTGTTGTTTTCTTTTTGAATAATAAAGATTTAATATCTTAACAGAAACTAACCCCTTTTCGAAATCACAATTAACAACATGTCCAAATCTTTCTTTTTTGTTTTCTAAACTAATCGCTATTGCTTAGTCCAATAACACTTAATCTATTGTCACTGTTTTAATTACTTTATCATTCTCTTAAGAAAATGTTAACTATTGAAATATACATAAAAATACATATCAGAAAAATCTGATAGTAAAACATTAATTATTTTTTAAGAGCTTGTTACATACTACAAAGATTTGTTTTTGGGTTTAGCTTAATCAATTACATCTCTTTTTTTGTTTTGGTTATTTTTTGAATAAAAATTAATAGGTATTATTTCTAGGATATTGTTGGACTATCACATACAACAGAATGATAGGTGCTCACTTATACATTCATGATAAGGTGTGGATACTTTTGCGACTATCGGTCAGACATTTATATACACACATAGAGGAAAAGTTCACCAATAAATTTTTGAAAAACTACAATGGTATTCTCAAAGATGATGGTTTAATAAGAGAGGAAGACGGTAAATACGTTTTGGAAAATCGTAAATCAGATTATAGCAGTTTGGCATCTGACAAAGTGAAGGTTAGTTCGCTCTATTGTTTTTTTTGGTTAAGTTGACTAGTTAATACTCCAAGTAATTTTTTGTAGATCTAAAATCAGTTAAAACAATTTCGTAATAGAAAAGACTTCTAATTTCTTGAATTCAAAGTTGAGGGAAAAAATGTTGATATAACGGAAATCATTCGTTTGTTGAAGACAATTGGACCGACCTATGTCGAGATTGAAGTCACTCATGCCTAGACAACTTGTTATGTGAGTCAATATTAATAATTCCTTTAAATATTTGCTAAACATATTTAGATTTGATTTTTGATTTCTACCTTTTTTTTTTCTTTTTTTGAATAGATGGATATATATATATATATATATATATTGTTTTTTTTTTTTTAAGTTATCCAAAATGGAAGAAAGCAATATCTCCGTATGTTATAAAAATGATTAAAAACATGTCTAAATCTAACCGCTTTTCGAAATCACAATTAACAACATGTCTAAATCTTTCTTTCTTTTGTTTTCTAAACTAACTGCTATTGCTCAAACCACTAATACTTAATATATTGTTGCTGATTTATTTACTTTATCATTCTCTTAAGAAATGTTAACTATTGAAATATACATAAAGATACATATGAGAAAAATTATTCTCTTAAAACAATAAGTTATGAAATTCACAAATATGATAATTTGAAATCAAAAATGTAATGATAGCAATATCTTATATGTAATAATTATAGAATCTAATATGAACATATTGATTTCACAAAAATATTGATTAAAAAATGAGAAATAATGCACATTTCAATTTACAAACAAATGTACAACTTTTTAGTAAAGGCCTACTGCTGAAACTTGTTATTGACATGTGCACAAATATGATAGGAAACTAGGAGAGATCACATGAAACTTAATTTTATTTTAGCTATCAATAATGTTTTCAAACAAAAATTTCTTTGTGCTTTGGTATGAACATTATGCTTTGTCTTCAAATCATATATGAGGTTTAGGAGATTTTGTACCTATTAACTTCTATCACATTCTCTTATTAAATTCCATCCTATCCTATTATAATCTAGATATAATAATACAACTATTAGAATCATTATTGATTTTTGTTTTGACACCACAAATAGTATAATTAAATTATGGAAAAACCCTTTTTACCAATACTTGAAGACCTATATAGTTTATCAATCTCCCATTCTCTAATAATGTTGATTTCCAAATTCTTTTCCAAGCAAAAAAAAATAAATAAAACTGAGACAAAAAAAAAAAAAAAAAAAAACTTTAAAACGACTTTTGATATTTGCTACTTTTGAAATTCGAATTTAGAACCTCCTCCCCCACACTTCTTTTTCTCTTCCTTTATACATTTTCTCACTACGCTCCGATCCCCGAGGTCGTCGTCACACACACACTCCCAACGGTTACTTTACCCTAACTTTTTTTTCTTTCTTTCTTTCAAATTTCTCATTTCAATCTCGAAGATCCCTACGTCTGTTTCGGATTCTGCTCTGTTTCTGTAAGTTGAATTTTAATTTAGTATTCGAATCTCTGAGATTCCAAATCAAATTGATCATTGAACATCGCTTTTGATCTCATTCAATTTGAATTTTACAGAAATTGATTTTTGGAAATCGAAAGATCAATTCAGTTGAGGAAGGATGTCGTTTACGCCAGAGGCTACAAGGAAAAGTGGAGTAGGAGGAGTGATCCCATCACCGGCACCGTTTCTAACTCCTCGTCTTGAGAGAAGACGACCTGATTCTTTCTCTACCCGTCTCGACAGAGATAACAACAACAAAGAGGTTAACGTTCAGGTGATTCTTCGATGTAGACCATTGAGTGACGATGAGAACAAATCTAATGTTCCTAGAGTCATCTCTTGTAACGAGATGAGAAGAGAAGTCAATGTTCTTCACAGTGTTGCTAATAAACAAGTCGACCGTCTTTTCAATTTCGACAAGGTTTCGGATTCTTCAATTCTAATTGATGATCTTGTATTGAAGATTGGTTCGTTCTGGTCTCTGATTTTTAATTGATTTATAGGTTTTTGGTCCTAAATCGCAACAACGGTCTATATATGATCAAGCTATTGCACCTATTGTTCATGAAGTCTTGGAAGGTTTTAGCTGTACTGTGTTTGCTTATGGACAAACAGGAACTGGAAAGACTTACACTATGGAAGGTGGGATGAGGAAAAAGGTATGTATAGAGTGGTTTCCTCTTGTACTTTGTTTTCTGCTAGTTTGTTTTATGATTCGTTTTTTTGTTTTTGTTAGGGAGGGGATTTACCTGTGGAGGCAGGGGTGATTCCAAGAGCTGTTCGTCATATTTTCGATACTCTTGAGGCACAAAACGCTGATTACAGTATGAAAGTAACATTCTTGGAGCTTTACAATGAGGAAGTTACTGACTTGTTAGCTCAAGATGACTGTTCTAGTCGATCTTCTGAGGATAAGCAGAAGAAGCCAATTTCTTTGATGGAGGATGGGAAAGGTTCTGTTGTATTAAGGGGTCTTGAAGAAGAAGTTGTGTATAGTGCTAATGATATATATGCTCTTCTTGAACGAGGCTCATCCAAAAGGCGCACTGCTGATACTTTGTTGAATAAACGAAGCAGTCGTTCTCATTCAGTTTTTACTATCACTGTCCACATTAAGGAAGAGTCTATGGGAGAAGAAGAGCTGATCAAATGTGGCAAGCTTAACCTTGTGGATTTAGCGGGATCTGAGAATATTTTACGATCAGGATCTCGGGATGGCCGTGCGAGAGAAGCTGGAGAGATTAACAAGAGTTTGCTCACTCTAGGCCGTGTGATTAATGCCCTTGTGGAACATTCTTCCCATATACCTTACAGGTACTGACCCTGTTCCAGAACTATTTATGAGTCTATTGTCATACTATTTGTGTGTCTGGAAACATGATTATGGATCGTCATCTTTGCAGGGATAGTAAGCTGACGAGGCTTTTACGGGACTCTCTAGGAGGAAAGACGAAAACTTGTATCATTGCTACAATCTCTCCATCTGCTCATTCCCTAGAAGAAACCTTAAGTACTTTGGATTACGCCTATCGTGCCAAGAACATCAAGAACAAACCCGAGGTTTTATTTACGCTACCATATCTTATCTTTATTTATCACTGTATCCTTTGTTTTTGTCCTTCTAACCAAACGTGTCTCTGCAGGCAAACCAGAAAGTATCCAAGGCTGTGCTGCTTAAAGACCTTTACTTGGAAATTGAGAGAATGAAAGAAGGTTTTCACACATAATATTTTGTCAATATCTCCAGTTTCTCTTTTCTATATTATCAAGTGAGGTACTGGATTAGTTTATAATTCTTGTACAATCGATGCAGATGTAAGAGCGGCAAGGGATAAAAATGGTGTTTACATTGCACATGAAAGATATACACAAGAAGAAGCTGAAAAGAAGGTATGTTTAAAAGACGACATTTAAAGTCTATATTTATTTTATCATCAGCTTAATGATTCTTTTGTTGCAGGCAAGAATGGAGAGAATAGAACAGTTGGAGAATGAATTGAATCTCAGCGAAAGTGTATGTTTGCTTTACCTTTTCTCTTCTACATGTTAGAAACTAAACTTATATTCTCCTGTTGGAACTTAACTGGCTTTTCTTATGCAGGAAGCTTCCAAGTTCTGTGACCTTTACGAGATTGAGAAAGAGAAGTTCCTGGACGTAGAAAGTGACCTTAAGGACTGCAAGGTGATAAAAACTCCAGTAATTTACTCTCTAGATTATGCATGCTTTGAATGAGAGTTTTCTTGACTTTTAAATTATTCATGATCCAGAGAGACCTGCATAATAGTAACAAAGAGTTGCTTGATCTCAAAGAGAATTATCTCCAAGTTATCTCAAAGTTGAAAGAAAGAGAAGTCATCATCTCAAGGATGAAAGCCTCAGGTATTCTAGCTCATAAAGAAATTTAAGTCCTTCATCTTTCTTGTGTTAGTTTTATTGAAATTTTCTTGGACAGAGACTTCTTTGATCGACCGCGCAAAGGGGTTGCGTTCTGACTTGCTGCATGCATCAGACGATATAAGTTCGTTGTTCACGAGATTAGGTACTTCTTCTTTCCTATGTCTAAGTCTCTAAACAAGATTTGTCAAGTGCTGATGTTACTTGTTTCTGCAGACCAAAAGGATCAGCTGGAATCAGAAAACCAGAGCATGCTTCTGAAATTTGGTTCACAGCTTGATCAAAACCTTAAGGATCTGCATAGAACAGTTCTTGGATCAGTATCTCAGCAACAACAACAATTAAGAACTATGGAGGAACATACCCACGCATTTCTTGCACATAAATACGATGTAAGAAAAGACCTTACCATAATACCATGTCAGTTCACTTTTTGCTTAGGACCATTTGATAACACTAGTGATTGATTTACACACACAGGCAACACGCGATCTGGAATCAAGAATTGGGAAAACAGCAGACACATATACTTCAGGAATAGCAGCCTTGAAGGAACTATCTGAAATGCTACAAAAGAAGGCCTGCTCTGATTTGGAGAAGACGAACTCCTCTATAGTATCACAAATAGAGGCGGTTGAGAAAGTATGAACAATATCTAGCTATGAAATATTTTCACCTCTTGCTGTGAATTTCTGTTTCTCGGCATTTGTTTTGGTAATAATTCAAGTGCCCTTCTGTTCTCAGTTTCTCACTACATCAGCAACAGAGGCTTCTGCAGTCGCTCAGGAAATACACAATACACTTAATGATCAGAAGAAGCTCTTAGCACTTGCCGCAAGACAACACGAGCAGGTGCTGTAAAAATTATTTGCTGGTATCTTGTTAGTTTAATTATTTTTTTTCTGAAAATTTAACTTTGTTTTCAACTTATCCAGGGCTTGATCAGAAGCATGAGATCTGCACAAGAAATTTCCAGTTCGACTTCAACCATTTTCAGTAACATCTACAACCAAGCCCACAACGTGGTGGAAACCCTTAGAGCAAGCCAAGCAGAAAAATCAAGACAGCTTAGTGCTTTTGAAATGAAGTTTAAGGTGAGCTAAACTCTTAAAGATTTCAATTGGATATGTTCTGAGAGTTTCACACTCACAGACAACTCATCATCTTTACCAAAAACAGGAAGAGGCTGAAAGAGAGGAGAAGCAAGCCTTAAATGATATCAGTCTGATATTATCAAAGTTAACTTCAAAGAAAACTACAATGGTGAGTCTTTCACCATTAATAGCTCCACTAGGCTTTAATTGTTCATTTGTTGAATCAAACCTTAAAGACTGATGCTCTACGTGTTTCTAGATCTCTGATGCATCAAGCAATATCCGGGAACACGACATACAGGAAGAGAAGAGATTGTATGAACAAATGTCTGGTATGCAGCAAGTCTCGGTTGGCGCAAAGGAGGAACTGTGTGACTATCTAAAGAAAGAGAAAACCCACTTCACAGAAAACACAATAGCTTCAGCTGAGTCTATCACAGTCATGGACAGTTACCTTGAAGATTGGTACAAATTCCATCTCCCCATTGCTTTCGGTTCAAACGTCTCACTTAGTTTACATTCTATCTTCTCACACAAACCTTGTATTTACTGCAGCTTGGGAAGGGCCAATGATTCTAAAAAGCTGTGGGAGACCACTGAAACAGGCATAAAGAACCTTAACACGAAGTATCAACAAGAACTTAATGTCACAATGGAGTAAGTTTTGTCCTTCTGCATCCATGCTTTTCTCTGTTTTCAACATCATAACACTGAATAAAGTCTCTACGTATAGGAACATGGCAAAAGAAAATGAGAGGGGGCACGATGAACTAGCATCAACATTTTCCTCAATGGATGCTAACTTTGTTACTAGGACTAATGAACTTCACGCAGCTGTTAATGGTAACCTTCCCTACTCGAAAACCGCTTTTGGCCTCTGGAAGAAAACCTTCTAATCCTTGGTTTTACTCTTTACAGACTCGTTGATGCAAGACCGTGAAAACAAAGAAACAACGGATGCCATAGTTCAGACTTGCATGAACCAGGTCACATTATTGCAAGAGAGTCATGGACAAGCCGTATCAAACATCAGAAACAAAGCAGAACAGTCTCTCATAAAAGACTATCAGGTATTGAAGCAATCATAACAACATAAACTTGGAAAACACTAAAAGCTCTATAGTGTGATCTATATGTGTATATATATATTAACAGTAAAGCTTTTCATGCAATGACCAGGTTGATCAGCACAAGAACGAAACACCAAAGAAACAGTCCATAACTGTACCAAGCCTGGCTTCGATTGAGGAGATGAGAACTTTGTTTTCGCAGATTACTCTCAGCGAAGATCACACAAGTTTGGAGAAAAGATCAACAAAACAGGGACAGGACGAAGCTAACAACAGAACTCCATTCTTGGAAGTAAACATATGAGTGATTAGACAAAAAGAAAATGCTTCAAGCTCTGGCAGTTAAGTTCATTAACTAGATGAGTTTAGAAGATCTAGAGTGTGTAAAGGTTGTTATGTAGTACGCAAACTTATCTTTTACATAAAACCCGGTATGCATATTAATTGCTGAAATCTCAGATTTTGGAATGACGTCACCGGTTATGGTTGATTTGGCTAATTTTCTCATTTGAGTCGACCAAAAATGAAATATGAGAAAGTAAAGAAAGAAAAGTAAAGACTTTTGCATTGCTTCTACAAGAAAAAACATAATAAAGTCAAGAAAATAAGCACATATTTATAATACAATTGCTGTCATCAAGAATCCGTCACTGATGACGATCTCAAATTAATCTGACTGCCTTCGAGCTCTTAACCATCTAGGTGGAGAATGTATCATATACATTGTATTAAGAAAGGCTTTAGGTTGGTCTCTAGTGCATTTGTTTGACCAAATTGAATTTTTCTCAACGAACATGGCGATGGTTTGTATTAGAACTTGGATCTGAAGATTAGTAGTGTTTTCTTGACTATACATAAAAATATGAAAAAACAGTTTACCAAAAAACAAAAATATATTACTTATTTAGAGCTGTATTTTTCCAATCATTGATTTAAGAAAATATGATTAGGATACAGTTTAAACTAAATATATATATGGATGGGTTAGGTGTTTGATATTAATCATTTAAGTAATGACTGTGTGGTAAGCAAGTCCATGAGAAACCAAGTTGCTAGATTTATTCTGTGTCGTGTGTACATTTGTTGACTCTACTACTTTTTGTCAGATTCACACTTTAGAAGTTTCGAAGAAGTGAGAATTATGTGATGATGCATCACTGGCAATGACGATATTACCCTTGTTATTCAACCCTCGTGGTATGCATTGTGCCGGCGGTCGAAGGGTGATTACTGAAAATGTCAAACGAAACAATTACTACAAGTCAAACAAAAGCCGCACTACTTACTTGTTGTTGTTAGAATATTAGTTTAGACGACTTCTTTTGGTCAAACTACTAGAAAGTCTAACTTTTTAGGTATTGCTGTTATATTATAAATACATTACTTCTGAGTTCTCAACCTTCATTACAACATTCTCTCAATTCAGGTTTCTTTTTTAGCAAGCAAAAACTCAAACCTCCACTTTTGTTTGTTTGTTTGTTTGTAACAGCTCTCAAATCTTAATTTACTTTGCTTTCTTTGTTCTCAAAATCTTACCAAACCAAGAAAAAAAATAAAGATGAAGAGAGAAAGATCTGATTTCGAAGAATCCATCAAGAATCTAGACATTGCAAAATGTCTGATGATATTAGCACAAACCTCCATGGTTAAACAGGTCGGTTTGAACCAGAACCAACATACAGTGAGCCATATGAGCAACCGATTCGAATGCAAAACGTGTAACAGGAGATTTTCTTCCTTTCAAGCACTTGGTGGTCACCGGGCAAGCCATAAGAAGCCAAAGCTCACTACCGTTGAGCAGAAAGAAGTGAAACATCTTAGCAACAATTATAAAGGAAATAATCATTTGCACGAATGTTCGATATGCGGTCAAAGTTTTGGGACCGGACAGGCTTTAGGTGGTCACATGAGACGGCATAGGTCAAGCATGAAAGCCCAGTCATCGTTCATATGTCCCGCGGTTCCTACCATGCCTGTTTTGAAACGATGCAGTAGTAGCAAGAGGGTATTGAGTTTGGATTTGAATCTGACTCCGTTAGAGAATGATCTTGAATATATTTTTGGGAAGACATTTGTCCCAAAAATAGATATGAAATTCGTTCTTTAGTTTTTTTTTCTTTTCTTTCTCTCGATCATTTGTATTCTGATTCCCATTCTTTTAATTCTTCAAACGTTAATGTCAAAAAATTTCATGGTATACTAGATTTTAACCAATGCGAACTTATATTTTATTTATATTTTTTTTAAATTTATAATTTATGTTGTATGTTATAGACTTTTTTTACATTTCTTCTACTTTTATATAGAACTCAGTTATTTTTAACTATGGCCATATATGCAGGTAAATATAACTATTGAATCTAAATTTGGTTAATATGAAAAAGTATATTGTGTGTTAAGTTTATCCAGTTATACAGACATAAGGTGGACTGTACTAAAATTTAGTGTATATATTTTTTTGTTACAAAATTACAAAACTTTGTGTATATAGAAACCAAAATTTAAACTTATTACATGCATATTATAATTATTGAAAGTATTTTACTGTTATTTAAGATTAAGAAGTGTTCGTTTTGTTTTTGATTTGTTTTTTCACAGTTATTTAAGGTTAAAATGTTTAAATTTAGTGTATAGATAAAGAAACAAAAACATAAGTTTAATTTTTTTTTTTGGAAAAATGTTTAAGGACTTTTAAACAAAAAAATATACACCAGGATACTTATTTTGAGGCCAATTAGTATGATTTAAGGAATGTCTCTCAAACATTTAACAAAATAGGGAAATGATTAGAAAAAAATAGAAAATGAGGACCAAAAATAATATTCAAGGCATTTCGGAATTCAATAAGTTAATTCTCCTTCTTTGATCCTCATCAATGATGTTATTCTCGATTTAGTTTTCTGAATATATTTTTTTCTGAGCTTCTGCTTCAGTCTAATTGCTTATGAATATGGATTAATTCATGTATTGGTTAACTTTCGCTGGTTTGTCAAAAAAAAGAAACATTAACTTTCGCTGAATCGAGATTCCCACTTTCTACAATCGTTTCTATTGAGTTATTTGTTATTTGGTCTGATTGTCTTTCTTGTTTGGTTTGTCTCGGAAAACATGTTGTAAGCATGAATTATTTACGATTGATTATTGTCGACAAATAGAGAGTACTTGAGTCAAAAGTCTATTGACTATAAGTCAAGGCAAGCAGAACCTATAAAAATCAACAGAAAGAAACGTCAATAAATGAAACGACCGACCCTTTTTTTTTTAAATAATAAATAATATATATATTAATAACTACAACTAGTGGTCCCATACCCACTAGCCACCTAACCATATTCACAATCAACAGCGGAATAACATAAATCAATATCCAATAATAAACCAATAATAATCAATAACAATCCAATAATAACCAATAATAAACCAACACCATAGCATAAACAATATCCAATAATCAATCATCAAGAAACATGAAACCAGCAACCTAATAATGTTTCTAGGACCCAACTCTAGCAACCTAACAATACCAGACAACACCCAATCAAGTCCCTAGAACATCCTCCTCTTCATTGCCTGTATTCCATGATCACACTTTGCCTTTACCTGCACACCACAAACAACAATTGAGATGCGTAAGTATTATCACAAATACTTAGTGAGGCAATCCTCCCATCTACTGGGCTATACACACAAGCAATAAGATCTCTACATGCCACAAACAACAATCAATAAAACAAACCAGGCAACATGGGGTGTCGACCGACACCAGATGGTGTCGATCGACACTGACTATCTGGTGTCGATAGCATGCAACATCCATCGTAACTGAACAAGGGGTGTCGACCGACACCAGATGGTGTCGATCGACACTGACTATCTGGTGTCGACCGACACCAAACTGGTGTCGACCGACACCCTGCCCGACACTCCCGAAAACCCTAGTTGGTCGACCGACACCTCCACATGGCATCGATCGACACTCGCCAAAGTTCCGAGCCGTCCTCGCGTTGGTGTCGACCGACACCCCAACTGGTGTCGACCGACACCGATGTCGAGCAGCGATTTCCCTCGATCAGAAACTTCGAATCTCGCCTCCAATCTTCTCCAATCCGCTCCTTGCACTCCCAGAAGCCAAACCCAGCCCAGACAGCAACGAAATAACATAGAAAACTCAAAGAAACAACCACATAAGCACCAAAACACATAGAATCTAGAGATCTTAGCTTAGATAAGCCATGGTCATGCACTCACCTCTTGGAAGGAAGATTTAGACCAACAGAAACGAATCCAACACTCCTAGCACCCTTCCAACACGTTCCTAGCCTTGGATCTTCAATCCCACAGCAAGATCTCACCAAAAACGCCTTGAAATCTCCCAAACTCTCTCAAGAATCTTAGGAACTGTTTTCTCTCTTTTCTTTTCTCTGAAAGCGGCGACACAACAACCAAACACGACCCTAGGTCGTTTTCTCCCTTTTAAGACCCGGTTCATTGGTTTTCCCTAACCAAACCGGTCCAAATCGACGATTAAAACCAACCCGACGAACCCAGAATAAGTGGTGTCGATCGATGCTACAAGGGTATCGATCGACACCCCTACCAAAAATGCATATTTTGGTTCGCGGATGTTACAATAAATCCTTTGCAAAGTATAAATCCAATTCAATAACTCATATAACTCTAGAATGAATACCTGATCACATGAGATGATGGAAGCTGGGTTCACCTGATAAGAGAGCACATGTGAGAGGCACATGTTAAAAGTAAAGAGAGGATAGTTATAAATAGAGCTAGAGAGGAAAAATATAGGATTATCCTGCGTGATTAACGTTGTGAATTGTTAGAGACTGCGTTCTCTATTCTTAGAAGATGAGTTTGGAGAACTGTAACTCCATGCTTGTCGATTAGGGATTGAGTTTGTATCTTGGATTGAGAGAGATAAGAGAGAAGAGATCTTACTTTCAATCTTATCAAATGGTGCGCTAGTGATCTGCGATCGAATCAAACGCTGAAGAAAGTTAGATTTTCAAGAAATTTGGAGATCACAATGTGTCTTGAGGGATTTCCCATCTTCGATGGTGTTGCTGGTGAATTGCGACCATGGATTTCATGGCTAGAGGATTTCTTTGTTCAGGAGAATTTCACGGCCGATGAGAAGCTGAATCTTGGGCAAAGTCTTCTTGAAGGTGAAGCTCTCTTGTGGTTTCAACGGCGAAAACGAGTATAGGGATATTTTGACAGTTGGGGAATGATGGAGTTAGCCTTGGTGTTGCGATTTGGTGACAGAGATGAAAGAATCAGTCTCATTCAGGAGCTTAGAGAAGAGAAACATATTGAAATCTTGGAGCAGAAGAAAGAATCGAAGAAAGAAGTGGATTTTTGTTTGGGGAAGATCTCGTGGCAATCGCAAGACGTAGTGGAGAAGTCCAAAGAATCATTGAATCAAGTTGATGAAATCGTAGTGGAGAAGAAAGAGATCCAAGAAACATTTTTTCGTCTGTTTCCAATGAATGTGTATCAATAGCAACTTCTGTTGTAGAAAAAGTTACGATTCACAGTAAAGAAGCAATTCTACTCAAAGAATTGTTAGTCCAAAATCAACTCAACCCGCAACATCAGGTATTGATCACTGACTTGGAACTTAGCCGTAGTGTTCATCAGTTAGAATTTTCTGGAATGGATTCAGTTTTGGCAAATAGAAAACTTGGGGAAAAGCATGTTGAGAATCCAATCTTTGAAGCTCTTAATGAAGTAGCATGGATCTTTACTGAAGAATCGCGAAAGAGTCAAGTAGTTGATGTGATGTTAAAAAACACGGATTTGAGCTTGTTCTTTGATGGAAATGTTGCAGCTCCGTTTCAGATTGTGTATGGTAGTGAGATGGACCCTTATGACTACCACGTGTTCGATCAAATGTTTCTTAGAGGGTACAACTTACTGCAACATAAGAAGATGAGCAAGTTTCCTAAGTCATGGATGTTCAAGTTCAAGAACAGTTTGGGGGCACAAAATTCAGCACCAGAACAACTATTGTTTCTAGATATAGTTGCAGATGCGAAAGGGAAAAGAGATGGCTTGCATAAGCAATGTACTGTGTGTGATAGTCATGAGCTGCAAATGCAACAGCAGAGAAAATGTTCTACGTTCTGGACATTCAAATATAATAACAAGGCTTTATGAGGAGAGAAGATATTAATGAAGCAGAGCCAGTCCAATCATAGAGGAAAAATCAAGTTTGAACCTTGTTGCTATTTGTCAACGTAAATTTAGCGATTCAAATTTCTTCTTTTGGACTTCTCAAAATTTTGGAGATTTAGGTTCAAAGGCCAGATTTTGGAGATTTTCATCGTTGTGTTTGAAAGAAAAAAGCTGCAAAAGTTTAGCTTGCAACTATGGATGAACTGCAATTTCACGGTGAAGTTACAGTGCGGAAGATCAGTATGTGTTCAGCAGCTCTACTATGGCAGAAGACAGAACAAAGAGCATGGATTGATTGTACTCAAGTTCCGAATCAAACAATATAATGTTGTGTGGTGGTCTCAGATTGGGAAAGTAATTCAACCTGCAACTTCTGCATCTATGTTGTTGGCTCTGCCAATCATCCCAACAACTCTGCAACAGCTTATCTACATGAATATGGAGCATGATTTTAACATTCAAAGGGCATTGGAACAGATTCAAAAGTTTGGAGATACTAGGATGAAGGCTGTTTGTGTGCTTTGCTTGGGTGGTATACATATCGGTTTTACAGATTTAGGGAAGAGAAAGTTTTGCAAGGACTGGTGGTTTAAGTTTAAACACAACACGTCTAAAGACAGCAGTGCGACTTACATAAGTAAGTGCGGTGGATTCGTTTCTCGGGAGCAGCTCTACCAGTGCATCAACGATTCTATTCTCTACTGCAGTCACTATTTTTCTATCTTCACTACAATTGTTACACCACAGCTTGAGGACAAGCTGTTTTGAAAGGGGAGGCGTATTGATAAGAGAGCACATGTGAGAGGCACATGTTAAAAGTAAAGAAAGGATAGTGTATAAATAGAGCTAGAGAGGAAAAATATAGGATTATCCTGCGTTATCAACATTGTGAGTTGTTAGAGACTGCGTTCTCTGTTCTTAGAAGATGAGTTTGGAGAACTGTAACTCCATGCTTATCGATTAGGGTTTGAGTTTGTATCTTGGAATGAGAGAGATAAGAGAGAAGAGATCTTACTTTCAATCTTATCATCACCATGCCTTTTGAATCTTGAATGATTTGTTCTGCTAGTAATCCATCCTTAGGGAGTTATTTGCTCACCCTATAGTAATTCTTTCCATTCCAAATGTTCCCTGGCAAGTTTTCAAGATCTGTAATTTGTAGATAATATTGCAATAATTATTTCTTGTCCTATAATAATTGGTTGATATAATGAAATACTTGAATTATAGAGAGATTACCACATCAAATGATCCCCAAGCATAGAAATTGCAAATTCTCCAATGATTTCTAAAGCAATGCTATGTACTTCAAAACTTTGTTTCATCAGTATTGTCCATAACTTTGATATAAAACATGTACCTGTAAATGGCGAGTTAAGTCAAAATAATTTGAGATTCATATAAACAATAGGGAGTAATGGTTATCATTAGCTTACCAAGATTATTAAAGTTTCATGGCCAAGATTAACTCTCCATAAGGTCTTGTAAGCAGTGCCGGTTTAGATAGGGGGACAAGCGGTGCGACTGCCCCGGGTTTATAGATTAAGGAGACAAATAATGTAAGATAAGGGGTAAAAAAAAAATAATGCAAAACAAAGGGGCACAAACAAAATTATGCAAGATAAAGAGTCACAAAAAAAAATAATGTAAGATAAAAGAGGCAAAAAACACAAAAATAGTTCATTAAAATATATTTTAATGATTTATTTTTACGAGTTAATAACCAAAAAGACTCTTTATCTTCCATAATTATCTCAACTGACTCCAACGTAGAACGAAAATAAATTTTTATAATCTCATCAAGTGTTTATATATTATCAAAATGAAATCTATATTTTTTAACATATTACAGAAGTTCAAAAAAAAATTTGATCTTTTATTCAAAGAGAAAAAGAAAATTGCCCATAAACCCCTAAAAACCTTGAGCCGGCACTGCTTGTAAGGACGAATATATATCTCACAAAAGTGCAAATGAAGCAGCCATGTCTATCAGTTGCTTTGTAGGTATGGGGTTTCTGTGTTTTGGTTTGCGTATTCACGGGTGAAAGGACTATTTATATATGAGCCAACATGAGCAAAAAGATTACACTCCATATAATATTCGCTTAAATATTTTAGCTTCGTTATTTTATAATATTATCTTACCAAAGAAGAGATCCATAACTTAAATGCATTCTTGACGTGAAAGACTCAAAAATAGTATCGTATTGTTTTAATTTGGTCGAGAGTTGTGAGAGAGATTTTAGGAACCTTAATGATTGCATATAATTGTTTGATTTTTTTAAGGAAATGGTTTTAATTACAAATCTGTTAAATTATATAGTTTTTTTGATTTGAGAAACAATATTTATTTGTATATAGATTGTAGAAAGTTTTTAGTAGCTATATTGATCGTGTTTTTTTTAAGGAAGAGGATAGAAATATTTTAGGAAGTGTTTTGATAGTGTCGATTTTGGAGATTTAATTTAGAAATTTTTTTGTTTAAACGATTTTCCATAAATTGATTATGGTTTTTTTTGTAAATATATAGAGATCAATTTTGCAAATAAAATTTTAAATAAACAAAACTAAAAGGGTAGAAACCAAAATATATTTCAAAAATGTATATAGATAGATATATGTTCGTTCTTAGTTTTTCATGTACTATTAAAAAGAAATTAAATTATAAATTTCCATTCCTGGAGTACAACGTATTCATTAGCGGGCCAAATTTTGGGCCCATCTATGCCTGATTAGGAATTGTAAAACTATTATCTCTTGGCTTACAAAAATCTAGGAATTGTACATACTAATGTATAGGCTTTGCAAAAATCTATCTTAACATTTTTTAAACATTCTCTTTTATCTTTGTATCTAAACAATTCTCAACTAAATTCTCTACAATATTTACAACCAAACACAATCATTTCCTTATTTGATAATATTAATTTCCTAAAATCTATTTTTATCTACCTAATTAAAAGCAATATGTTATATTAAAATAGAGTTCTCACTTCACTTTTATTTAATCTTATATTTAATTATTTGAATTACTATTTAATACATAAAGTTAATAAAATTTTAGATTTTTTTCAGCAAATGATGTGATTTGAATTTTTATAAACGGTAATATATTTTAAAAATTGTTTTAGGATTTTTGTAACAAAACAAGTATTTCCAATATATATTATTCTACATTTGAGTTATTTTAATATATAATAAATATTTACAATCTCCTTTATAATAAAACGGAAGTACACAACATTGTTTTGGTAGATTTTATAATTTTAATAAATGGTTACAAATATGTTATATATATATTATAAATTAATTCATATATTAATTGTAATAAATAAAACCTTAATTGTAACATAAATCTTAAATGGATTATTCCAAATTGATAGTTCATGGATATTACAAACTTTATTTTCGGAACATCACGTATATAGTTCCAAATATCTAGAATCACAATATTACCAATTTATTTTCCACAGATTTTATTGATAAACCACATCAGTTAAAAATTATTAAAGAGATAAAAATATACTCTCAATCATAAAAAAAAAAAAAAAAAAAAAAAGAATCAAGTCTCGCTAATTTAACAAGATTAATCATGATCTTCGGGATCGTATTCAGAAATTAAAAATTAAACATTAATGTTAGATTAGGACCGTGCTAGAATAAGGGTTGGAATTCTTTTTATTTATATTATAATTTTAGAATAAAATATAATTTATATGATTGATTTTAAAAGTTTTTAAGATCCTAATCTAGCATTAATCGTGATCTTCGAAATCATATTTCATTCTAAAATTATAATATAAATAAAATGAATTTCAACCCGTGCTCTAGAACGGGTCATAATCTAGTTAAAAGTTAAAATGACACGCAATGAAATTATATTGTGCGAATGATTTGGATCAATATGAATATAAATTAAATTATCATAAATTTGGTGTTACACAGATAATTTATCATTTTAACATTATCAATATGAGAATATTAGATATATTAAAGAGTAATTTATGATAAATGGCACATTAGTCTTTCCTTCAACGGTTCCACCCTATTAAGCGGATGTTTTTTTCTCGAATTAAAAAGCTTAACTGGATATTATATGTCTTAGTTTTCGTAAAAATAATATCTTATATTTATAGAAAATTTGTATAAGCGTTCAAGAAAACATGTTAACAAAAAATTTCAACAAGCTCAACAATCATTATTAAGGTAGTAGTAGTCTAGTAGATTATCTACTGTAGATACTAGATACACATAGACATAGTCACATCAATTAATGAGAGGAACCATTGTTTTGTCTCTAGTAATTCTAATTTGTGACTCGAGCGAGCCTGGTAAATTGTATATCAGTTAATATTTTGTAATTTCTAATCAAGTTAATTGTGTACAGTTACCCTTTGCACTTTAAAACTTACTATTATGGCTAAACGGGAAGTTAGTATTTATTATTTAATCAAAACAAATAGGAAAACGACAAGTACTCTTGACACTATACAGTAGTAAAAAGTAGGAAGGTTTAATAAATCAGGACTGAATAATGAAATAGACCTCTTTGATTAGAGCAGTTCAACCAACGAGAAATTTAAAGTAAATATTTGTAATTACTACTGTGTTTTTTAATGTAACTAGATTTTAACCCGCGCTAAACCGCGGGATAATATTTTATAAAAAAAATTAAATTTTAAAATGTATTTGTTTGTTAAATATTTTTTTTTTGTTTAGTGTTTAAGATTGTATAACTATATTTTGATTGTTAGTTACAAAATTTGACCAGCTGTATGTAAAAACGAAACGAAATCACAATTATTTAGTTTTATTTATGATAATATTACATTTTTACCATATCAAATTTATTATGGTTACAGTTTTTTAGATTTAACCCGTGAAAAAATATATTCTTACACTATTAGTTTTTAAAACGTTTTTTGTTTTTAAATTTAACCCGTAAGTGTTTAGTATTTTTAGATTTAACCCGTGAAAAAATTATTCTCACATCAATTTATTAGCATAGTAGTAATCATTAAAAAATTAATTGTTTCATATCAAACAATATAGTTATTATTGAATCTTAGAGTTTCTAATGATTTTATAAAAATATATTATATATATAAATATAAACATTTTTTTAGGAAATTATAAACCAACTTTTTTTGTCACCAAACTATAAACCAAATTGCTAGAGATATTTTAGTGATCTAATTAATTTTGTTTTTATGTGTAATTATTTAAAAATTAACTTTGTAAATAAGTATAACATAAATGTTAGAACAACAAATACTTAAAAATGTTAATATAGATATATTTATGTGTCTTTACAAGAATAATATAGATATATTTAAGTCACTATTACTTACCTTTCAAATTCTTATTGATTTGCTCAACCATGGTAGTCTTAAAGATTGGTTTGCTAATGAAAAGATAAAGCTTCATATGATTAGGTCATTTTCTTTCATTGGCTGACATATTATTTATATAGTACATTTTTCATGATAGATTTATGTGTGATATCATATTATTTAGAAAGCAAATAATATGATATCAAGCAAATATCTTTGAAAATATGACAATTAAGAATTAACGCAAAGAATTTTGTAGTGAGTTATGGAATATCCCATTTAATTCTCGTCAATCAGTATATTTGCTTATACTAAAATGGCATGCTAACGTATGTTGATGTTGAGTTGGTAAGAATATTGCATAGTAATAATCAGTTTCTAATGGAGATATATACAAAAACTAGATTAAGACCCGTGCTAGAGCACGGGTGGAAATTCATTTTATGTATATTGTATTTTTTATATAAAATATTATTTATGTTATTGTTTATAAAAATTTTTTTTGCATAAAACATTATGCAATAAAATCATATGCTAAATATGAAGGCTTGAAAAAAAACACATATTTTGTAAGTTTTATATTGTTAATGATTCTAGATAGTATCAGTGCTATAACACTGGTTAAATTTTATTTTATTTCGTAATCTATCTTTTAACCCACTATTTAACTTGTAACCAATCAATCTATCAATTTCGTAATCTATCTTTCGTTAACGTTGTGGTCTATCGATAAAATCTGTGGAAAATAAATTTGTAATTTTGTATTTAAAAATCTTTGGAAACAATGTGATATAAGACTAAAATTTTCCAAAAATACAGTTTGGAATATCCATGATTTTTTTTTGTTACCATTAATATATTAATTTGGAATATCCCTAAGATTTATGTGTAACCATTAATATTAATATATGGATTAATCTATAACCTATTTGTAACCATTTATTAAAAATATAAAGTCTACAAAAACTATGTTGTGTACTTTCCTTTTATTAAAAAGGGGATAAATGTATTTCTTGCTTACAAAGTTAAATATTTGCTAAAATTTGATTTTAACCATTTGGGTTATCGTGCTTATGAACGTTATCTTCGTCATAATTATAATTGAGGATGTAATCTTTTGTTTCTCAAAATCACTCGATTTACATTCAACTATCATAAAGATGTATTAAAATAAGTTTTGAGCATTTAATCTTGATCTCTTAAATGATAGTGTCATGCTGTGTATGGCAATAAGCGTAAATAAATTTGATTGATTAATATATTTCCATTAATTGAGTTAAGTAGAAATGTTATTTTACGAAAATCTGTGGGGGTTAATTAAGTAGAAATATTATTTTAGGAAAATTTGTAGGGGTTAATATTGCAAAAAAACAAATAAAATAAGATAAACTTCAAGGACATAAACCAAAATGTAATTCAAAAATGTTAATATAGATACACCTATTATATACTATATATATGTAGATTATTTTATTTTAGTTTTGAAAATCCAAATAGCTAGAATCATTCATAAGCTGTAGATCAGTATGAATAACTTTAAAATGTTAATTATTCGGATATGAAAAAATTAGTATAAAAGTTCTAGTTAGATTGCAATTTAATTCATATCGCATAGACCCTTTTAGATGAAACTAGGTAATTAATGTGAGTCTTAAGTCTTAACTATAATACTATCACGTTAATTTAGTAATTGATACTCCCTCCGTTTCACAAAGAGCGTCATTCTGACACATTTCACACAAATTAAGAAAAGTTAGAATTATACATGTTTACCCCTATTTAATAAGTAGTTAATGATTTAAATTCAATGAAAATAGCTTTGGGTTTAGGGGTAAAAAAGAAAATTTAGCATTAAAACACTCCTTGGAAATGTAAAATGACACTCTTTGTGAAACAAAAAAAATTCTCTCAAATGACACTCTTTGTGAAACGGAGGGAGTATATGATTTGATTATTATTACCGGTCTTTTCTTTGTCAGTGGCTTTAATTATACTCTCTCTGTCTCACATAAATTGATGTTATATGATTTTTTCTTGTTCCTAAAAGATTGATGTTGTATATTAAAATAATTAAAATAATTTTTTTACTTTAACTTTTCTCCACATGTCATGCTAAATTACTAATAAATTAATTTATAAGTAAAACTTTAATTTTTTCTTAATATATATGAAGTTGTCAAAACATCAATCTATTAAAAACAAAGGAAGTAATTATGTTTAGATGTTAAGACTTGTTAGTAAGTTAGTATAATAAACTGGTTTTCTCTCTCGATATTTCCCCTCACATCACTAACTCATCGTCAAACCATCACAATAGTTGTATATTTGCATTTTTATCACTAATTCTTACTTTCGATATTTCCCCTTAAGCCACCTCTATTGTGAAATTTTTAAATAGGAAATTTAAGAAATTTGATTGTAAGTGTGACTTTTTTCATTCTCATTAGTATATAACTATATATATACACGTAGGTCATGTGACTATCATTTTCCTCTTTTTTTTAGTTAAGTGTTAACATGAATCTTCTTTTGAGTTGACGTGTGACATGTATCAAACATCATTACCTAAGAAGAGTCGAAGAATTAACTACATAGGTTGAAGTACGCTGGAAGTCAGAGGTTTGAAGTCCGCTGGGCAGTCCTAACAAGTCTTTACTCTTATCTGCTAATTGTATATCAGTTAATATTTTGTAATTTAAAATCAAGTTAATTGTGTACAGTTTTTGCACTTTAAAACTTATTATGGCTAAACGGGAGTATTTAATCAAAACAAATAGGAAACCCACAAGTACTCTTAACACTATACAGTAGTAAAAAGTAGGACGGTTTAATAAATCTGGACTGAATAATGAAATAATCTTGAGTCCGTCATATACTCCCGTAATAGTTAAAAAATTTGGTAACTGCGTGAGATGATATGTTGTAGTACAACAATTCTAATTAGGGCGGTTCAAATTTAATTAACCATTGAATTAGTATAACAAAAGTTATGAGTTCGAATATAAAGATGGTGTAATTAGGGTTCCATACTTGTCTCTTATTGTGAGATAAATGTAAAAGTATAATATGATAGTATACTGATATAAAGTCGAAAAAACAAAAAGAATATGATTATTACATACACATGCCCGTTGTTGTTGTTGATTTTTCTTCTCTTTTATTGTTATTTGTATATCTGGATTGGAGTAATGTGCCTCAGCCGTGCGATTGACAAATAACCAAACTGTGTACACGTTTCTTTTTTTTTCTGTCGGTCAAAGATCAGAGCAACTTGCTTTCCAATAGGAAACGTTGTAAGATTGGTATTTTAGTCTGTGGAACACTTCACTAGTATACTTATCATGATAGACCTGTTATGAACAGTGCACAACTTTCTCATGAATGCCACTTACGCTTTTTACTTCTCCCGCCTATTATACGGACACTGCACAAAGACATATTTGCCCTCACATTGATATCAGATTAAAATTAAAGAAAATAATTTTAATTAAACAAAATAATTAATTAAAAAATATTTTATTCACTTAAACACAAACACAACCCATTCGTCTTCTTTTTTTCAGAAAGAGAAATTTTTCTTTCGAAGCTTCTGTCGCCTGAATTTTCTCTTTTTTCTTCTTCTCTTCTTTCTCGCCGCTACCGCCTCTGTCGCCTAAGAACTATTGCCCATTTATTTTGTTGTCCGTTGTGTATAGTTATGGGCAAAATAATGGGAGATTGGGTAGACAACCCATCTACGTTTGTCCATCGTTTTCCCCAATATCCAGGCCTACGTCTTTTTGTAGAATTCATTCCTAACAAGATACCAACTTCTACCATTTTGCAGATCCGGTGACGGTGCAGATGTTGCTAATGTTGTCCTTCGGATGGACAACTCTCAGAAGGTAAGGTATATGTCCCTTCAATTGTAGTTATATTGTTTGGACATATACCTTTTCAATTGTAGTTATATTGTTTGCAGCAAACTAACTTCTCCTCCTTGCAGTTCGACTGATGTCGCAGATACTTTGGCTGATGTCGCAGACACTTCTCCGGGTTGCGCTTTGGCTAAGGACGCAGATACTGGCCATTGTTTCCCTTCGATGGACCAAATCCAAAACCAAAGGTAGATGTCTATCTTTTGTTTGACATGTTGCCATTTTGTCTACTTCATGTTGACATCATTACAAACCTCCTCTACATTTCAGGTCCGATCAAGACTCTAGGAATGTCATGTCTTCTGCGGACCAGTTTCTGGAAGAAACCATTCAGAATATTGAGACTGCTCATGTTTTGCCTTCAGTGGACCAAATCCCAAACCAAAGGTAGATGTCCATCTATTGATACCGCCCATGTTCAAGGATTCGAACCTCCTCCTACACCCCCAAGATGCAATATGTATGAGTTTGCTGTTATTTTCTCAACTGCTCTCGGCATTCTTTCCTTCCTCTTGGCATTCGGCACCACAATCAACAATCTTACGGGGTAGACATGTATGTTTGTTGTCTTTCAGCTTTTTGTCAACCGGCTTTTGTTTGTAATTTGGATGCTTTTCTGCACAAGGTTGTTTGTGATGGACATGTGTTTCGCTGTATGAGTTTGTCTATCGTCTGCTGTATGTATTCCTGTCCGCTTGTGGTCCGATGGACATGTGTTTCGCTGTATGTTTTGTCTATCGGCTTATGTATGATTTAACAGAAGCCTACTTACCTATCTGTCTATCTCAATTTGTGGTCAATCAAAATTCAACTTTTTCTTTTGTACCACAACCAACAACCTTATGAGGCAAACATGTATGTTTGTTGTCTTTCAGCTTTTTGTCGACAGGCGTTTGTTTGTACTTTTAATGCTTTTCTGCTAACCGGTGTTGTGATGGACATGTGTTTCACTGTATGAGTTTGTCTATCGACTACTGTATGATTCTCTGTCAACTTGTGTTCCGATGGACTTGTTTTCCGATGGACTTGTGTTTCGTTGTATAATTTTGTCTATCGGCTTCTGTATTAACCGGTGTTGTGATGGACATGTGTTTCACTGTATGAGTTTGTCTATCGACTACTGTATGATTCTCTGTCAACTTATGTTCTGATGGACTTGTTTTCCGATGGACTTGTGTTTCGTTGTATAATTTTGTCTATCAGCTTCTGTACTAACCGGTGCTGTGATGGACATGTGTTTCACTGTATGAGTTTGTCTATCGACTACTGTATGATTCTCTGTCAACTTGTGTTCCGATGGACTTGTTTTCCGATGAACTTGTGTTTTGTTGTATAATTTTGTCTACCGGCTTCTGTATGATTTAACAGAAGCCTACTTACCTATTATTTTTGTCTATTTTTTCATGCTCGTAGTCCACAACCTTTTCAGTAGAGAAAATAACTTAGTTTTTCATATACACCGATAAATTAGTACACATTCAAAAGAAACCCCAACACCAAAAAACCAGCAAATACGCCCACTTCCAAAAAACACATTCTTCCGAAAAGATCAGCATATGTCTACCACGAATAGACGATCATCAGTTTCTGAATAACCCAAGTGCTTCATTAGCTACCATTAAATCTTTATTAACCCTATAAATCAACTAATGTACCAAGCCGCACAGTCATTAATGCCTGTCACATCGGCATTAATGTCTCCCCTCCACTCTACTAATTTCAGTCCCATTTGGATTCTCCCGCGTGTGTGTTATTGTGTTTATAGACAAAGGGCAATTTCGTAATCTCTCACGTAATGGTCCCTACAAAACTGGCAATTTGAACAAGAAAAAAAAACTGGCATTTTCGACGAGTTTTAAAGGAAAAATGACATTCTTTATAAAAATCCCATAATAAATCCCTTATATATATGTATATATTGTAAATGTCCAAATATAATGTTACACTTATATAGAAAATTTATCTGACGTCATATATTATTAAATTTTGAAAAGAAGAAAAAGTTTATTTTTAAATAAAAGAATTGTGGGTGGTTTTATACAAAAAGTACAAGTTATTAAGTTAATAATGGAAAATAATAATTCCAGCATAGCCTTTAGTAAAAAGTGAGTATTTCACAAAAGGTCCTTTATTTATAGGAATTATAGGAATTAGAAAATGAAGTATTTCACATCTATTTTGCTCAAAGTTTTCATAGAGTTGATGATATACATGTACCTATTTAATATTTATTATAGTATGAAGATAAAAACAAAAAGCAAATCATATCTGTGGCTTCTTGTAGTGTCTCTCTTGTCAGAATTGTCTGTTCATCCCAAAATGATGACAATATATATCTCGTACTAAAGCCACATCAACTCTAATGACAGACAAAATGACCCAAAAGAAAAGAAAACACATGCTATCGAGAATTATCATTTTTTTTTCCTCAACATCAACTTTCATTAAGAATTATCATTTAAGTCCTTTAACCAACAGCTGGAACTTAGTCTTTTTCAGTAGTAGTTTTTGACCTTTTTTGTATTAGTATTTGTTTTTGTGTCATTAGGTTAATTTAGGTGGTTTAAGAGATGATTCACTCCGAGCCGTGGTGTGTTGTCTATTTCATTATGGTTAAAAAATGCAATGGTACTCGATTAGGTAACGTTGGATCCGCCTAGTGTTCCAAAATTGTACTTGATCAACTATTACATTTGCTTTTGGTCTAAATCTATAAAAGTAAATATAATGCATCTTGATTTGGTTGTATCACTTGATTAATGAAAGAATTATCCTTTAAGTCCTTTAGTTTTCTTTTCCCTTTCATTTTTTTAGCTCAATTCTTTTGTTAAATATATATGCGATTCAAAGTTTGACTAAAAGAATATTAAACAATCAAATGAAAATATCAAATAAAAGAAGGTAAGAATAATGAAAAATATTGAGCTGGACATTTTGAGTGTGATTTTTGGCAGATTTTTTTTCGGTGACCTTTTTGACAAGTAAAACTTCTTTTCTAAAAAAAAACAAATTTCTTTCTTTCTAAAATGTTAGTATTTTTTATATAATTGGTTATAAAGCAATGACAGTGTTATTATGACACTTAGAAAGCGGAACAGCTTTGCAAATAATCTAAGAGCACTTCAACCAACGAGAAATTTTGAGTAAATAATTACTACTGTGTTTTTCTATGTAATACACCCAATATATCTATGTAGATTATTTTATTTTAATTTTGATAATCCAAATAGCTAGAATCATTCATAAGCTTCGGATCAATATAAATAACTTTAAAATGTTAATTATTCGGGTATGAAAAAATTAGTATAAAAATTCCAGTTGGATGGCAATTTAATTCATATCATATGTACATCTTTAGCTTCTAGCTCGAGTTAGCTAGCTAGTGACTGTAGTAGACGAAACTAGATAATGTGAGCCTTAACTATAATATCACGTTAATATAGTATTTGACATATGATTTAATATAGTACTTTTTTTTGTCAGTAGCTTTTAATTGTATTATGTTTAGATATTAAACTTTGTTTAGTATAATAAACTGGTTTCCTATCTGGTTAATTAAATATTACTTTGTCGTCAGTCATCACATTACTATCGTCTACTAACTCAGCGTCAAATCATTTTTTTTCAGTTTAGTCTCCTTCACTTCAATTTTGACAAATGAAAGAGATTATGACCGTTCAAATCAAAGGGAAAATTACGTACGACTTTAAATAGAAAACAGCAAAGATTAAGCAACATAGATCAACAAATAAAAGATTATTAGATCGATAAATAAAATATGTTTCTAATCAAGTGAATGTGAATGTAGGTAAGGTATTACATTCTCCTTGGTCCCAATACACATACAATAAGCACATCAGATAATCATTGTTGGTTACACACAATATTATTTTATTTGCGAACAAAAGGAGTATTGTTATTAAATATGATTTTGTATAGTATCCCAATTGTAGGGTGTGTGATCATGTATATATTTTAAAAACAAAACACAGGGGTAGTTATAGTATTGTACTAGTTAATAATATTAGTACCGTTTAACATTCTAAAATATTAGTAATTTTTTGTAACAGATTAAAAAAAAAAAAATACTACGATACTATTAGTTGTTTACTAATTGAAGCACCACCAAAGATAACAAGCACTAGTTTTACTTGGCGGTGTGATCTGCTGTGGCCCGCTCCTCAAATTTTCCATTCCCCTCCCCAAATTTCGTATTTATTTTTTTGTGATCTTATCTGTTACTCTCTTTTAATCTACCGAAACAATAAAAAAAACATTCGTTACCAAAGATACTCGTAACCGTGTTTGTTTGTATTCTAATAGTAATAACATCTTCTTAAGTTTTCTTACCATAATTTTATCCGACATTTCTTAAATGAACTACAAAAACCATGCAAACATCCTCGTGATTAATTTAACATGCACATGATTGGTGTTTGAAACAATTCCAAATTAAGTTTAGCCAATTTAATATCCAGACTAGATTAAGATCCGTGCTAGAGCACAAATTAAAAATTATATATATATATATATATTGTAATTTTTATATAAAATATAATTTATGTGATTGTTTTAAAAGTTTTTTTGGATAAAACTTTATGCAACAAAATCATGTGCTAAATATGATGTCTTAAAAAAGATACATATTTTGTAAGTTTTATATTGTTAATGATTCTATATAAGTTCCCGTGCTATAACACTGGTTAAAGTTTATTTTCTACAAAAATTTGTATACTTTATATTTTAAAATAAAATTTTAATATATTGTATTAGTTTATGTCTGTGAATTTATTTCAACAATGTATATTTTACATCATGACTTGAATGTCATTATAAGACATAATTTTGTAAATTTAGTTTTTAAAAAGCGAATTATTATATTATAAGTAATTTAATATATCGTTATACTTTTTGTTTTAATATACTTGGTTTCTTAAATTCTTTCATATTATAGTGATATATTATTGACATTGCTATAACAAATCAATTTAGAGTGTTAATAGTTTCTAACTTTTATATCAAGTTTCAATATTTTAAAAATATTTGAAAATAAATTATTTAAAGTTTATTATATTATATAAAATTATAAAATTCAAAAAAATATGAAATTGAATTTAAATATTCAAATTTTGACCCGTTAATTCAATAGATATTAACTTTAAAGAATAATATTACTAATGCTTAAATATTTTATAGATTGAACAATTTCTTTGTTTTTAAAAATTCAACTTATGATATATCTGGAAATAAAACTATTTTTTAATTATAATAAATAATATGATAATCTATTTGTTTCACAAAATAGACTTATATATAAAAATGAGAGGTGAAGTATACTGAGAATTAATAAATTAATATGTTAATTTAGATATCAAAAGATTTTAATATGGATGAATAATCAATAATGAAAACTAATATGGTAAATTAGATGATATCAAATGATTCTTTAAAATATTCTCTTTAAAAATTTTAGAAATATATTAAAGTTGCACCACTATTTAACTTGTAACCAATTATTTATCAATTAATATATAACATATTTGTAACCAACTTATTAAAATTATATAGTCTATAAAACAATGTTGTGTACTTCCCTTTTATTATAAAAGGGATATGCTAATTTACACAACCATATCACATATACTGTACTGTATTTACACAAAAAAAAAAAGGAATATTTTATCTTTATTTGTAACAAATAAAATTCCAATAAAAACTAGTGTAAGGAAATTCAAAAGTTAATGAAATTGAACATGTGAGATACTAAAACAAGAAAAAGAAAGAAAAAATGAAAACAAAAGGAAGGGGCTTTCACCATTAGCAGAAGAAAACAAATTAATGTATACTATTATTTATAACTCACTCTCCACAAATCAACATCACACACACACACACCAAACAAACAAACAAAAAAAAGCTCAAAAACCCTCCCTTTCTCAAAACCCTAAATCCTGCTTCAACACTTCATCTTCGTCGCCGTCTATCCAAAAAGCAAGGTTTCTTTTTCTTTGTTTTCTGAGCAAAAATCAAGGTTTCTATTCTCCCCTTTATATGCTCCCTAGACTCTAGCTAGACCAACATTGTTATGTTCTTTCTCTCTTTAACCTCTGTGTTTTTTGAAAAAACCATCAGCTCTTTATACCTATTACTTTCTGGGGTTTTCGATACAGCAATTAATAGATCGGTCGACGATATGGGTTTGTTTGTGTTCATTTTTTTTTCACTGTACTATAGATCTGATGGCACACAGGGGAAAAACGACCGCAAAAGCTTTGGGAAAAGCTCTTCTTGTAGCTGCTGATGATGACACGGTAAAACTTTATTTTTTTTCTTATGTATATTAATGCAAAATCAAAAATTAATAATTCCTAATTTCTAATACTATAAAATTTTAACTTTTTTTTCTATATTTATACAGGTACCTTCTGAACTCCCGAAGGTATAATACTTTATTTTTTTTTTCTCGGTATCGTCCATTTACATATAGTTTTTTTTTTGGTGCATATTTATTCTTAACTCTTTGGATTGTTTCTAATTTCAGGATTAGCCTGAAGGTTTCTGATACAAGTCTCGGAATCCACCAAGACAAGACTCACGGACTCAAAGACTTAGAAGCTTAGGCGGAAGCGTTTTGATGGAGAGTAACCGATTTGATGCTGATTCCACAACACCGAGGGCTAGAGAATATGATCCAAGGGCTATTCCTCGCAAGGATCAAATACTCTACACGAAACCTAAGTTGTTTGACTCCACATACTACCTAGAACTCGCAAAAACAATGATTTGATTCAAAACACAAAGTGTTGAGGCAAACTGAAATTTCTTATTAATCAAAAGCGTGTATTGAAAAGTAAAAAGTAATAGAGCTTATATAGAGGCTCAAGTACAACATCTATATGCTGAAATAAAGAAAGAAATCTCAACAATTAGTGATAATTATGGTCTTTGGGAATTGAATGAGAATATCGGCCAAATTGGGCAAGTTGTGATGCACCTTGAGTCTTGATAACTTGGGGCCAAAGTTATGGTTTCTTGGGACGTCTAGATACATTCTAGGAAGCTTCTGGATGGTCTTGAGAGTCTCACATAGGCGCATCATTGAATAAGGAAAAATTCGTTGTGTTATAAAGACAAACAGATCCAAATAAGGAAAGTTGCACTTTAACTTTATCCGTCTAATCAAGTGAGCTGGGGTGCATCCTAAGATGTGGGGTGAAGTCTCCAAGTGATATAGAAGCTCTCCAGGACGTCAAGGGATGCTTTGGTTTGAGCCATTTATGGAAAGATCCATTTTGAGTGATAATTGACTTGCAGAAAGGCTCCATGAACCATGTCTTGAACTAGCTCGAAACAAGGGTGGCTTTCTTTGATCATCTTCCATAGAATATGTGTAGTAAGGTATGTGGAAGGATGTTGCCTCATTAAAAACCTTTCTATGTAAACCCATTGGGAAAAACCCTAGATAAGGGAAAAATAGTGCAATGGTCCCATTTCAACGATATGATCTTTCAGCCGTTGAAGGTCCGAATCACTTCTAGTTCCAATGGTCAGCTCCAAAGTATGTTTGTTTCTGATTCTTGCACATATCGGAAGGATATCATAGTTCTCCTCAACTGGTACAAGCTGGTTCTCTCCAAAAAATACTTCAGGTAGTGGCAGTTTATCGAGAAGTTCTTCAGATTGTACATCAAAAAGTCTGTCATGTAGTACTTCAGCCACTGCTACAGCCGGTAATTCAGCTCCCGTTCTTACATCAGTTTCCCTTACAAGTTTTGTTGGAACGATGTCCAAAAAAATAAAAGGGTGGTTTTGCTGTCGTAATGCAAGGTTCCAAGGGTGAGTCTTTTTTTACTTTGTATCTTATAAAAGAGTTAAGAATATATAATAATTATATCATATCTTCATCAAACTAAAAAGTCAGTTTATATTAAGATAATTATAATTTACTACTTTTTTGAAATTAAAAATAATAAGTGAGGTAATCTTATTACTAGGTTATTGTTGGACGATCTCGTTCAACAATATGATAGGGGCTCATCTCTTTATCCATGGTAAAGTGAGACACCTTTTGCGATTGTCTCATAAACATCTATATGCTCATATAGAAGAAAAATTCCCAAATGGATTTTTGAAGAACTACAAAAGCGTGAAGATTTTTCTCAAGGAAACTGGACTGGTTACAGAAGACGACTGTAAATGCACTGTGGGAAAAGATAAAGGAAGTGATAGTACAGTTGCATGCGACAAAGTAAAGGTTAGTACTAGTATATTATTTCATTATTTGTTAAGTTAATTAATATTAGGATAAATTTTCTAATCATTAGACTATAATTTACTTTTTCCAGAGGTTAGAAAATGAGATTTTCTAAGTTTCATCATACTTTAGCTTACGTTAGCACATCTCATAAGTAATTTGCCTATTCTCCACTTGCATGTTTTTTTTCTTTTCGATTTGGTTAGTTTTTGAATGTGGGAAATGTTGTTTAGTTTTGAGGGCATCAGTTGATGCGTTTTTCTTTTTATTATGTATTTGTTTTACTTTTTGTCAATTTATCTTTAAAGTCAGCATTAAATATTCAGGATAAAAAAGCTTTTAAAATTGGTGAGTTCATCATCGTCGAGGGAAAGAATTAACGTCAATGAAACAGACATTATTCGTTTGGTGAAGACTCGAGGACCGGTTTCTGTCGAAATAGAAGTTACTCCGGAATATTCAATGACTAAAGTAAGTAAATTTCTTACATACTAGATTAGGACCCGCGGTACACCGCGGAACAAATTATTTATAACTAAAACATTTAAATTATAAATTGTATTTGTTGGTTAAATATGTTATAATTATATAATAATTGTTAATTTTATGGTTTAAAGTTTAAACCATATAACACTGCAATATAATTTATTTTCTTACATAATATTTATTAATCAATTTAATTAGATATATCTATTCTCGGATACTGATAGTGTTAACAAAATAATGAAATGATGTTTTACCCGTTTAACACCAAATTAATTATATCTTAAATTTATATAAATATCTACAAAACCTGTCTCGCTATATAATTCCGTCTCAAGATATTTTAACTCGCACTATATAATCTTAATTTTTAATATTTATTGTTTTGTATTATAAATATTAGATTGAGTTGATATGTTATTTATTAAGGTTGTAACCATTTACATTTTATAAGATTGGTGCTTCTTATAAAGTTTAAATATATTATTAATATTTTAAAGGTCTTCTTACTTTTTTAAAAAGATAAAATATTTATAATATTTAAAATTCTTATAAAGTTTAAATATTTATAATATGTGAAACTTCATAAACGTTTAAATATTATTAATATTTTTACCATTTTATAAAGTTTAACTTTCTAAAAAATATTTATAATTTTTATAATTTTTATAAAATATAAATATTTATAATATTTAACTTTTAAAAAGTTTTAAATATTTAAAATATTTAACTTTTAAAAATCTTCAAAATAAAGAACCGGAATAAACAAAATAAAAGTTTTTTTGAGTTTGAATGTCTGATAATTCAAGCTTTATACTCAATTATATTATGAATCATTTTAGTCTCTTTTATAGTATGACTCTGAACTATTTTCCAATTTTTTTAGGCGATATGGGACATTGTACCCGTATTTTTTAATTCATCTATTGAGTAATATATGTCCGTTTTTAAAAATTTGTATTACATCATATGCAGTAAAAAATCACAATTTTTATTAACTAAATGCATTTTAAAGATAATTTAAATATAAATTCTAATAAAAATGAAAAAGAATCATATATATGTTTGAATGAGGTAGAAATATTTCCTTATTTTTTTAAGTCTTTTCTATAATTAATTTTGAAAATTTTGGTAACTAAGATTAATGTCAATGCATTAAATGTAAAAACTTTCCAAAAAGTATTTTTAAGCAAAAACTGCTGCAAAAATACTAGTATAGATTTTTTCAAATACTAATTTTTTATTGACATAATCTGGATTTGACTTTTGACTTTTGTTTTTTTAAATAAGAGGATATCATGTACTACTAGATTTTAACCCGCAGTACACCGCAGTATTATGTATTTTTGTATATTTTATATAACTTATTAAAAAAAATTATGTTGGATCAAATATATGTTTAAAACTTTTTTACAATAATATTGAGATATTTGTAATTTTATTTTCTTTATTTATTTAAAAATTATTATTTTCATTTAAAATTTAATTAATCAAAATTATTTTATTTTGGAATTTAAACAATCAAAATTAGTTATTGTCAAAGTAAACATCTGTTAATATGTATAATACTTTGTAGTTAGTGTAAAGTTATTTAAATTTTATTCACCAATTTGAAATTAGTTAGTTCTGTCTATGAGTATGATGGAGCGGGTTAGTGTTGGTTTTTAACTCTTTTCATATAAAATTAAGTTTTAAAATATTTTGTTTGTGTTTTTAGACCAACCCGCAAAAAATATATAAGTGTACTAATATTAACCTAATTTCCATCACATACTTATGATTATTTTTATCTAGGTTTGGACCGTGGATAAATAAATAAAAGTTATTAAAAAAATAGTTAGTTTTGTATATGAGTATGATAGAGCGGTTTAGTGTTGGTTTTTAACTCCTTTCATATAAAATTAAGTTTAAAATATTTTGTTTGTGTTTTTAAACCAATCCCATCACATTCTTATGATTATTTTTAGTTTACGTTTGGACCGGTGGATAAATAAAATTTCCCATAAATTATTGTTGCTTTTTTAGTATTGTTATTGATATTTACACAGATTTAGTTTTATTATCATAAAGTTAGTAATATTATTGATATTACTCATATGACTAAATTTGATGTAGTATTCACTATTTAAATTGTGCAACAAGATATATATATATATATATTTGTATTTGACATCATAACTCTATAAATGACACATCTTTTTTAGTAAAAAAAATATATATCATTTTTTGGAGGTTAAAACAATATATATATAGTATAATAAAATTATACATTATTAGTTTATTTTTATTTTTTTTCTACCCATTTTGACATCAATTGCTCTATCTATTTTAACATAAAAAATATTAAAAAATTTATGTATAATGGAAAACATGTATAATGGAAAACATGTATAATGCCAAACCAATAATGGAAAATCGAAATTGAATAAGGTAAGATACTATAGTTTATTTTTTCATTAAAACATTTTAAAACTTGTAATTAAAAAGGAAAATAGAAATTGATGTTGTTCAGATATTTAGGGAAATATATATTTCCATACTCGATTTTCTTAATTTGATTTTTCTTTTTAATTTTTTTTTTGTATTAAATGTTTTAATTACAATGGCATATGATGTAAATATTGCCCAACTTTAAATACTGTGAAAATAATAATATAGAGAGCCACCCAAAAACTCGAAAGTTTAAAATCACATCGTGCTACTTACCAAGTATTCAACAAACAAAAGTGGCGTATCATATTTCGAGTATCAGAACAGTTGGGGGACCCAAATGGGGAGTGAATGGTTTTGGAAAATTTGCAAGAAGAGTCAGTTTGCCTGCTGGAAGACCCTCCTTGATTAAATCCTACATGTATCCTGAGGTATGCATGCATGTGCATAATTTCATTCTGTCTAACTTATGATTAATTTACTAATTTTATTATTATATATAATAAACTTTTACTAAATTATGCAGCTTCTTGATCAAGTCATGGATGTATGAGGACCAAAAACGCTAGTAAGTAATATATTCTTGTACTAAATATGTTGTCTTATCTATTATGTTGGTTATTGTTGATATGAAAAATAACAATTGAATGAATTTGTATAAGAAATAAGATCTGGGCAGACTTTTGGTTTAAATCGACAGGTACAATGAAGAACGACAAACTGGATTTGTATTGATTTTATTTCTCTTGCGTAGTCAAAAATTACATATGTTCTTTCTCTTTATAAATTTCAAATATTTAAACTAAGCGAACTCGAACTTCTCCTGAATCTCCTCCTACAATCTCGCCCACGATCTTTCGAGCTTATCTCCTTGAGCTTATCTCCACTTTGACTCAGCAACTCAATCGAATTCTCTTTCTGAACCCGCGCTAGGCCCATTAATTGGTTTGGCATCCGATCTTTAACGGGCTTTCCTCCAGACTTTTAACTCGTCGAAATCCAACACCAACAGTTATTTACCTTATATATGGACTATGGTGCACTATAATTCTACGAATTTTAGTTTATTAAACAAATGAAAACCATATTTTTGGTATTTTGGTATTTTGAGAAAAATCGTTTTGTATTTTGTTTTAAGTAACTTTTAAAGACTTTGTTCTACTACGTATGCAGTTATGCTGTACCTTTTTATATGATGCTATCAAACATAGTAACCATATGTAACTTAATCTTAATATATAAAAAACATAAGTCACTTACCGACTTACTATGTTTGATATGATATAAAACGCAAGTCAATATGTAAATAAAATAATAAGTTTTCTTTTCAACATTCAATGTAAAGTAATATAAAACACAAGTCACTTACCACGCATATCAAACACAAGTCACTAATTATCTTATTTATCATATTGCATTTTTGGGTATTAAAAGACTACACTGCTAATACTGATCACAAGGATAGATTCTTATACTACAGCTTCTACTTGCACCTTAGTACCTTACACATGCACCCATAGCTTAGACCTTACTCCTAGTTGTAAACTCACTTCTACAAGCACGGTTAAACTACTAAACATTACACAACAAAAGTCTAATACACTTGACAACTCTACTTATAGCTAGACTTGCACCAACCTTACAAACAACATAATTCAATAGTTAGTATAAAATGATTGTCTCAATAATACAAGATACACAAGCTACAGATCGACTTGCCAAAGAACCTGTACCGAACAATGTTTTTTTTACCAGTTACTATTACATTCTTGTATTTTTTGTAAATGTCCCCAAACGAGGATCACTCTTTCTGGTAATAAAAGCATTCGAAATGTTAAAAAAAAAAAAGTTAATATAATTTCAAAATTAAAACACTATACTTTAATCTCTATACGATTATTATGGAAGTACATATATAAAACTAATATTATCTTATATCAAAATTACATCAAATTAACATTACAATAAAGATTTATGGATTTTATAAAGAAAAACTTAATAATGATCATTGTAAGTGAAAATGTCAAATCGTAATTTTTGCAATTTAATTACTTAACAAAAAGAAAATACATTATTGATCTTCTAAATAATAAATAGCCAAATAATATTTAATATTTAATTTACCATATTAATTACTATGTTTTAATAACACTAGATTTTAACCCGCGGTACACTGTGGGATTATCTATTTTTGTATATTTTATATAACTTACTAAAAAAACATTATGTTGGATCAAATATATGTTTAAAACTTTTTTGCAATAATATTGAGATATTTGTAATTTTATTTTCTTTATCTATTTAAAAATTATTATTTTCATTTAAAATTTAATTAATCAAAATTCTTTTGTTTTGTAATTTAATCAATCAAAATTAGTTGTTGTGAAAGTAAACATCTGTTAATATGTATAATACTTTGTAGTTAGTATAAAATGATTTAAATTTATTTACCAATTTGAAATTAGTTAGTTTTGTCTATGAATATGATGGAGCGGGTTAGTGTTGGTTTTTAACTCCTTTCATATAAAATTAAGTTTTAAAATATTTTGTTTGTGTTTTAAAACCAACCCGCAAAAATATATAAGTGTACTAATATTAACCTAATTTCCATCACATTCTTATGGTTAATTTTAGTTTAGGTTTGGACCCGTGAATAAATAAAATTTTCCATAAATTATTGTTGATTTTTTAATTAGTATTATGCATATGTTAAATTGCTAAAATCTGTATTTACACAGGTTTAGTTTTATTATCACAATACTAAAAAAGCAAAAATAATTTATGGATATTACTCATATGAATTATTGATATTAATCATATGATTAAATTTGATGTATTCACTATTTAAATTGTGCAACAGGATATATATATATATATATATTTGTATTTGACATCATAACTCTATAAATGACACATCTTTTTTAGTCAAAAAACATATATCATTTTGTGGAGGTTAAAACAAAATATATATATATATATAGTATAATAAAATCATACATTATTAGTTTATTTTTATATTTTTTTCTACCCATTTTGACATCAATTGATCTATATCCATTTTAACATAGAAAAGATTAAAACAATTTATGTATAATGGAAAATATGTATAATGCCAAACCAATTATCAAAAATCGAAATTAAATAAGGTAAGATACTTTAGTTTTTGTTTTCATTAAAAAATTTTAAAACTTGTAATTAAAAAGGAAAATAGAAATTGATGTTGTTCAGATATTTAGGGAAATATATCTTTCCATACTCGATTTTCCTAATTTGATTTTTTTTTAATTAAATATTTTAATTACAGTGGCATCTTATTATATAAAGTTCAATGACAAAAACTCTTATTAACGAGATCGTGACACGTGTCAAAAATATTGATAAGATGTTGACATGTGTCAAATATAAATATAGAAACAAATTTGATTTTTACTATTTTACTAATCTACATGAATCTTATTATATAAAGTTCGATGACAAAATTACTAATTAACAAGATCATGACACATGTCAATTGTATCATTCATATGTTGACATATTTCAATTGTAAAATTTATTAAAATTTTAAAAATAAAAATGTAAAAATTCAAAACCTACCATAAAAAGGTTTTCTATAAAACTAAAATAGAGAAAATAAAACCTAATTTTATTTAAAAAAAATAGATATATATATATATATATATCATAAAATTCGAATTATAATATAATTGATTTATTTTAATTTTAATTTGCTAATTTGGCAAGAAAAAATATTACTTTTTATATAAGATAAAAAAATAATTGTGAAAATATACAATTAATTACTGTTTATCAAAAACTGTAAATACTCACCTTTACATAAAGAAAAGATGGTTGAAGTAAAAAAAAAATAGATCGTTTCATATTTTTTTTCACCAATCAAATAATTTATTCAAAAAGAGTGTTATTGTAATATATAAAATAGGATTATGTAATATTAATGTATGCGTTTTTTAACTATAAAATTATTAAAGTAAAGAGACATATAATAGATTATTTAATCTTATTATATAAAGTTAAATGACAAAGTTTCTTATTAACGAGATCGTGACACGTGTAAAAATATTGATAAGATGTTGACATGAGTCAAAAACAAATATAGAAACAAATTTGATTTTTACTGTTTTACCAATCTACATGAATTAAAAACAAATATTGGCCACGTCTTTTTGTTTAAATATGTCAATTAATTTGATTTTTACTATTCTACATTAATTATTGGCCACATTTCTAGAAGAAAAAAGTTCAGAAAATATTTACCTATCAATATAAGGAAATTGAGTATATCTCTTATTATATAAAGACGTCTACTAAGTGGTATCCCATATCAAATAAAAACCTTGAGTACAGTAGAAAATCATGAACTTCAAAGAGACAGTTACAAACCATGAGACATCGGAAAACCATACTAGCAAAAGAAAACGGGGTATCATGAATGATAATCAGATTGCTATGATGGAAAAAATACTTGCAGATGAACCTCATATAAAGCTGGATTTAGCTACACTTCAAATATGGGTAGACAAACTAAATCAATATGTAAGTACAATCTTATTATATAAAGTTCGATGACAAAATTACTAATTAACGAGATTGTGACACATGTCAAATATATTGATAAGATGTTGACACATGTCAATTTTTTTTATAAACGTAATAAGACAGCTTATTATATATACAGAATTTTACATGTTTCTATTTTAAAACATTTATATTCCTAAATCAAAAAGGAAAACTGACAAAATCAATATATTTTCCATTGTATCCTAATTATATTATACATGGTTTCTCAATAAATTTGACATGTGTAACCAAAAATTTAATTCATTAAGCATGTATATTAATCAATAAATAATGAATAACAAAGTTAAAAAGAATAACATAAGTTATTTAACATAATTTTAGTCGGATATAAATTATATTTATCGCTGTAATATAAATTATTGTAAGTAAGTACACAAAACCTTGAAACAATAAATAAATTTAAAAAATCAATACATGATTTGTATAAGTATAGTTTTACATGTTTTATTTTAAAGTTTTAATGCATGTAGTAATATGATAAACCTGAAAGAAAATAGAAAAATGAGTTTGTTAGAATGAATATTTGGTTAATTGATTAAAATTGACAAAAGTATTACTTATAAAATTATGACATATAGAAGATTATATTTAGGATATTTTTGGATTTCCAAAAATTTTGTGGATGTTAACTGATTTTTTTACTGATTATTTTTAATGTTAAATTTTAAATACTAACCAATATACATATTATCTCATATTATTTTTGTTATTAAATTTTTTAACTAATCCATGAAGAAGTGAATTATGGTTTTACAATGAAATAGATAGTTAGATGTGATTACTAAACTGAATGTCTAACGATGCAATTTATTTTAGATGAAATAGATTAAAAAGTTTTCAAATATTAATTTGTATTATTTTAAAAACAAATCATTCAAGAATATTAGTAAATTTTAATGTTTGAATTTATAATTTTAACACATGTATTTTTGTAATGCATATGTCAAAATATAAGATAATTTGAATACAAATTATAAATTACAGGAATAAATCTTTAGTTATTGAGAATTTTTCTGTATCTTTATATATGTTTTTATTTTATAAATTTTACTCATTTTTAAAATTGATTATGACATGAGGTAAAATTAGTACTTATGAGATAACAACATAACAAATATATCTTAAATAATGTTGATTGAGTTTTTTTTGGGAAATTATATTTTGTTAATTTTTATTTATATTTTCAGTTTTTACTAAGATATAGATTTGATATGATGTATTAATTGTGTTTGATATAAAGTACTTAGTTCTATGAATTAAGATGAAATGTGTAATTAAATTTAAAATATGGTCTCTTATGATGATATAAATATTTAAATGGTATTTCCTGTCCTATAAGAGTTTTTGGGTCAAAGTACAAAGATTAATAAATAATAAATATTATGTCATTTATAAAACTTCCACCAATAGAAAATATACTGCATAATTCAAATATTCATAAATTGTTATATTAATAAAAATTATACATAAAAATTTGAGAAAATATTATAAAACTCTTATATAATGGAACCGAGAGAGTATTAAATGAAATATGAGAGGTTTATATTCAATATTAAAATATTATAAGATAAAATCAAAAACATGTATGTTACTACTTAACTATTCTTAATAAATTTTTTAATTTTTACCCGTGTTATTACGCGGGCCTTATCTAGTTGTCTATAAATAAGTATAAACTTCAAGCTTCTTCTAAAAACTGCTGTGAAAATAATAATATAGATTAGCATCTCACTGACATTAAAGGGCTAGGGTTCTGTATTTGTTCATAAAACACGCACAGCTCCTTCGATGGCGAATGATTTTCCAGGTACGAATCCGGATCTGTAATATTTTTATTTGAAGGATGTATACATACATATATTGGATGAAATCCCTAAAGTTAGTTAGTCGGTACGGTGTCAGATTGGAGAACGATGGTGCATCCTGTATATTTGCTATACAGGGAAGATGAGTTTTCTCGGGAAATCTATTATCCTTCTATAAGACGCTGTGCGGATGAAGACAAGGTCTCGGCGGAGGAAGAGTATCGCATCTTAACGGAACAAGTCGATGAGTCCGAGGTTTTTTCATCTTTCTTTTATTTTCTTTTTGTGTATGTTTGATTCTTTCTTGCTTCCTAAATCTAGTGTTTAGAAAAGTCAGTTTAATTTCTTGGAGAATGATATTGATTCATCATCTTCTTGGTGTGTATTTTTTTTTATAATAATAATCTTTAGGGGTTTGACATAGATTTCACCAAGTTCCGCTGCGTTTTCAATTACCTACCTGTTGATCTCGATGGAGACGACGTGTTTGGTGGACCAGGAACCAACAGAGAGTTTATGGACAGGCTGTCTTTGGGTTCCCTAGAGGTTTTCAATGAAACTAATAGTACAAAGTATGAATTTGACAAGGTTATCAAAGCCAATCATCACTTATCTGCTGGCATGATGTTTTACATTACCTTTCAAGCTAAGCTGCCCTCCGATGATGTCTGTAAAGAGTTCCAAGCCAGGCTCTGCTATTGCAGTGGTATCCCCGATTATATCTCATGCCAACTCAAACCTGAGAAAAGAGGTTACTCTTTTTCTTTCCCATCTTTCTATATATCTCTGTAGTTCTCAATGATTGGTCTATCTTTTGTTTTCTTGTCTTTTGAGAGTAATTTAGAACAGCTGCTTATATAATAGTGTATTTTGGATTTGCTTTTGGCAGTTCACTCCATTGATCTTCCGGAGAGAGAAGATCCCAAGAAACCAAGGTATAAATAGCTATATCTTGTTTTCTTCTTTACTTTGATGAGTCTTTTTCTCTCTTCTATTTTCTCTTAGTGAATGTATTTTTTGTCGTATTAATTTCCTCAGGTTGCGGCAGGAGCAATCTAATGTCTAATAGTGGCTATCTTGTCTTCTTCTTTACTTTGATGAGTCTTTTTCTTTCTCTTCTCTCTTAGTGTACGTAGTAGGGGGTTTAATTACACTCTGCTGAATGTATTTTTTTGTTGTTGTTTGGATATCCTCAGATTGACGCAGGAGGCATCTAGTGTTTAATAATAGAAGTGGGTGGGTGATCAGACAGCAAGCACTCTCGTGATATTTAACCCGAGTCTAGTTTACTATTACTTTTGCTATTTCCCCTGTTCGTTTCTTGTCTTTAGAGTCCAACTTCCCATCTGTTTGTTGTTCACAACTTTTACCTGAAGAGTTCAAACTCTTATGTTTTCTCAAAATATTTTAAATTATGTACTCTAACTAGGATTTAACCCGGACAATATTTTTAATTTTATAAATTTAAAATTTATATTGTATTTATTTGTTATTTTATTATTGTTTTATTAATTTAAAAAATATAAAATTTTACAGGTATTTGATATAAGTATTCAAAGTATATGATTTTTGTAGGGTTTTTAATGTTTTAACCCATATGGTATATGTATAGTTTAGTAATACATTTACCTCCTGGTACACATCTAAAAGTGCTTTAAAAAATCAATTCCACTTAACTCCCTATATGGGATTAATGACAACCCGTCTCACCAAAATCAAAATAATTTTTTGCGTAAAAAAATTAATCAAAATAAGTTTTTTTTATCAATTTTAATTATGTTAATTTTTTTACCAAATTAGCATATTTTTATAATTTATAATTTTTCCATGTCAATATATATATATATATATATTTTATGATAATTAATAGAAATTTATTTTTTTTGGTAATTCCTCAAAAAAATAAAAAATAATAAACCAAATTATATAGGGGGTTTTCAACATATTTAATGTGACATTTATAATTGGATTTTCGCTTTAGGAAATTTATTAATGCCAATAGAATTATGGAGATTGTAAACTTTTGTTATGAAAAATTTGTTGTATATCATTTAAATTTGAGAGATTCTAGCATCCATAAAAATAATTTTGGAGATTTAATGGTTTAAAACTTTAATGGGTAGAGTTTTTTTTGGAAAAATCGGAATGTATAAATGTTGTTAAGATTTTATGGCAATAAATGTAACAAATGTTAGTCTATTTAAGAAAGTTTTGTATTTGAGTTTCTCTGCAATGTTATTTATAGAATTGTTTTAGGGGTTAATGTTGTAAAAAAAAAAAGTAAAACTTAAAAGGTATAAACTAAAACTTAGGGGGGTGTATTGAAACAATGATTTTGGAGGATTTGATGGGATTTAGGAAATTTGAAAATTTTGAAGATTTTAGGGAAGTTGATATGATTTATAGGAATATTCTTTCAAATCCCACCTAAAACTATGAGATTTGTATATTTGTATTTTTAACCTCTCAAATCCTCTCAAATCCTCCAGAATCACTAAAACTCATTAAAATACAGTGAACTTTAACGTAGATTTTTAAATCATCAGTTCAATAATAGTGGATTTCAAGAGATTTTTTTAAAATCTATGATTGAATAACATAAAATTTGTAACTTTTACACACCCCTTACTTAAAAAAATGTTAATATAGATTAGTCGATGTGCAAATTCAAAGTTCGTTGATTCAATTATGATAGAGAGCAACGTTTCTCTCACTCTAATTTTTCTTGGTTATCCTTAAATCCCATTTTTGAGCCGTCCTTATAGAACCGGATACTTTCGGTCCGGTTGAATTTTAGTAAAGCATTTTACCGAGGTGTTTAAATTACATAGCGTTTTCCTTTAAATGTTAAAATGACATATTTTACCTTCGTAAATTTTTTTTCATTTCTACAGATTTTTACCTTCTCTCTTTTCTTCTCATTCTCCTTTTTCTCTTTCTTTCCAAGTTTCCACTCGCTTGTCTATATAACTTAATCGGATCCCTTAACCAAACATATGTTGATTAGCAGCCCAACTACGCATATTATTTTTCTTTCCAGACTATTAAGCGGATGTTGGCAACTCAATTAGTATAGAATCCTGGTCCCCACCCTTTAACAACCTTCCCACAAGACAAGCTGTCACCAATTGACATTATTCTTTTAGAAGCAATGCTGACTTTACAAAACTGAAAGTGGTTTTGATTTTAACTGAACAAACATAGAGAAAACCCAAATAACAGTCGTCGTAGCTCAATACATATATTTATACAAAATTCGAAAAAATATTATATCTTGGTTTTGGCAGATACATATATGATAATAGATAGTATGCAAAAATATAAAGTTTTAAAACGTTGTTATTTCACAGATTTGCTTATATATAGCCATATAGGTTTAGAAAGCTTTGTATAAACGTTCAAGACAAAAATAAAATAAAAAATATTAGCAATAGCAATTTTTCTAAAATATTAAATTATGTATTTATTTTCATGCTCGTAACATTGTAATAAGTAACATTAGCAACTCACTGACATTAAAGGGTAGGGTTCTTGTATTTGTTCATAAAAGCAAAGCGATAAATCTGATTCGATGGGGGATGATTTACCAGGTACGAATCCAACTCTGTAATTTTTTTTTTTAAGGATCTATGTATATCTATATATAATAGCAAACCCACTTTTTTGTGTCAACTTTAATCCTATGGATGAGATTAGTTTCACTTTTCCCTCTAAGGGTTTAAAATTATTAATGATCCCAACAGTTGCAAATTATTAATCGTGTAATTTCGTCGTATTCCCCTCTTTCAAAAATCACACATTTTAATTTTTGCATCTCTTTATTGTACCTCCATGTTTCAAAAATCACATCTATTTATTTTTACACCTTTTTTATTTCACACCTCTTTGTTTTACCTCCATGTTTCAAAGATCACATCTATTAATTTTTACACATTTTTATTTTACATTTCTATGTCTTATACCTCTTTGTTTATTATATATAAACTTTTCTGGAAAACATAATCAAGTTTCTGAGTATTTTCAAAACTTACAAGTTAATAAATAAAACTAAAGAATTATTTTATTGAAGTGTTTTTTTAATATATAATAGCAAAACTACTTTTTGTGTCAACTTTAATCTAGCGGATGAGATTAGTTACACTTTTCATTCTAAGGGTTTAAAATTATTAATGATCCCAACAGTTGCAAATTATTAATCGTGTCTTTTCATCGTAACCCCATCTTTCACAAATCACACCTCTTAATTTTTGTATCTCTTTGTTGTACCTCTATGTTTCAAAAATTACATCTCTTTATTTTTATACCTTTTTTTCACACCTCTATGTTTACACATCTTTGTTGTACCTCCATGTTTCAAAGATCACATATATTAATTTTTACACATTTTTATTTCACACTTCTATGTCTTACACCTCTTTGTTTATTATATATAAATTTTTCTGGACAACATAAACAAGTTTCGAAAAAAAAATTTCTGAGTATTTTCAAAACTTACAAGTTAATAAGTATACCTAAAGAATTGTTTTATTGAAGTGTTTTTTAATTTTTTAAATATATAATAGCAAACCCACTTTTTGTGTCAACTTTAATCCAACAGATGAGATTAGTTCCACTTCTCCATCTAATGGTTTAAAATTATTAATGATCCCAACAGTTGCATATTATTAATCGTGTCTTTTCGTCGTGCCCTCATCTTTCAAAAATCACACCTCTTAAGTTTTGCATCTCTTTGTTGTACCTCCATGTTTCAAAAATCACATTTATTTATTTTTACACCTTTTTTATTTCAAACATCTATGTTTACACCTCTTTGTTGTACCTCCATGTTTCAAAAATCACATCTATTAATTTTTACACATTTTTGTTTACACCTCTTTGTTTATATAAAATTGTAATGTTTTGATCCAACAAATGTTTTGTTCCGTTTTTTACTTGAAATGTAAAATTAACAAATGTTTTAATCCAACAAATGTTTTACACCTCTATGTTTTACACCTATTTGTTACACCTTTCACTTCCTCGTGCGTTGCAAAAGCCTTAATTTGCTGTCCCGGATTGGAGAAATGCGCTGGAACCTGTGTTTATGCGATACACGGGTGATGATGATGATGAAGATGTTTCTGGGACGAAAAGGTATTATCCTTGTATAAGACGCCCTAAGGATAATGAGCCTAAGATCTCGCCGGAGGAAGAGTATCTCCTCATGGAGAAACAAGTCCAAGATTCCAAGGTTTTCCATATTTTCTTTTCTACTTTCAAATGTTTCGTTTCTTCTTGGTAAAATCTAGAGTAGAGGAAGCCAGATCTCTATAGTACTCAAGTCAGGTTTTCTTTTTTTGGTTATCTTTAGGGGTTTGACATCGATTTCGCCAAGTTCCGCTGCGTTTTCAATTACACACCAGTTGACTTCGTTTCTGGAACCATATACCACAAGAGAGTTTATAGACAAGCTGTCTCGCGAATCCCTTGAGAGATTCAATGAAATAAATACTACAGAATATGAATTTGTCAAGGCTATCAAAGCCAACTATCACTTCTCTGCTGGCAACAGAGTTCCAATCTAAGCTCTGCTATTGCTATGATACCCCCGATTTTACTTCATGGGAACTCTATCTATCTTGTACCACCCCAGTCCCAAAAGTCCAAGGTACGTATATCTATCTTGTCTTCTTCCTTTTTTTTTTTTTTACTTTGATGACTCTTTTCCTTTGTGTTTTATCCTTGTGGTACATTCTGCTGAGAGTTTTTCTTTTTGTTATATTGATATCCTTAGATTGACTGACACTGGAGCCATCTAATGTCTATTAGTGGGTCTGGGGTGGGTGATCAGACGCAAACACTCTTGTGATAATTTGACCGAGTCCATGTTATGTAATGACACTAGCTACTACTACTTTTGCTATTTTCCCTGTTCGTTTCTTGTCTTTAGAGTCCCACGTTCTCATATGTTTGTTGGTCAAAACTTTAAATGTTTTCTCAGAAAATTTTAAACTTTATATGTTTGTCTTAAGGTGCGAATTCAAAGTTCGTTCATCCCCGATCAAATTATGATTGAGGACTCAGTCTAATTGGTCTCGGTTGTCCTAAAATTCTTATTTTTGAGCCGTCCTTGTAGAACTGGATACTTTCGGCGGTCCGGTTGGATGTTTAAAATGGTCTGAATTTTGTTACAACATTTTACAAAGGTGTTTATATTACAAAGTATTTTTCTTTAAACCGAATCCCTTAACCAAACATGTCAGAACTAATGGGTTTTTTTTTTGTTTATTTGTAATACTAGCTACATAGTGCATTGGTTTTTCTATCCAGAGTTCCAGACTACCAAGCGGATGTTTTCTTCCCCGATAAAAGGCTTAACCTGATGTTAGATGTCTTAGTAGTTTTTCGTAGTGATAGTATCTGTATGTTCATTTATGGTAGATTTAGAAAATTTGTATAAACGTTAAGACATATCAACAAAAGTGTTCCCAAAAAAAATTTAGTGAGACCATTTGTCTTGATCCATATACGAACGTGTCCCATCCAAAGTGGACTGGGTACGTACGATATTTGAATTCATAAATTTGAATAGAAACTGATAAACCGATTTATTTTTTTTGGGGTCAAAACCGATTTACATTACTTGAAAGGGGAATTTACCGATCGATCTTGATTATAGAACTCATTCATTCACTTGCCGAGAGAGCCGCCAGAGAAAAAACAGAACTAATAACGGGTTAGGGTTCTTGTTTTTGTTCATAAAACGCAAAGGCAAATTCGATGGGGGATTATGATTTACCAGGTACGATTCCAACTCTGTAAATTATTATTTTCAAGGATCTAATACATATATGATATATCCCTAATTAGTTGCATAATTTATCCGGTCTCAGATTGGAGAAATATGGTGACACCTGTAGAATTGCGATACAAGGATGACGGTGATGTTCCTGGGGAATATTATTATCCGCATATAAGACGCCCTAAGGATGAAGAGTCTACGATCTCAGCAGAGGATGAGTATCTCCTCATGAAGAAACAAGTCCAAGAATCTAAGGTTTTCATTTTTTTTTTGTTTTTTCATTAAAAAAATTCTAGGTTGATTCTTGGTAAATCTGGAGAGTTAATTAAAGAAAGCGAGATTTTTTTTTCATCAGTCCTGGAAGATTTTTATGGTAATTTAGTTTTATCATTCTAATCTTGGTGTGTGTGTGTGTGTGTTTTAAATATCTTTAGGGGTTTGACATCGATTTCACCAAGTTCCGCTGCATTTTCAATTACAAACCCGTTAATCTTGATGACAACCAGTATGCTGTGGAACCAGAAACCACCAGAGAGTTCATGGGTATGGAGTCCCTAGAGGGATTTAATGAAGTACAAAATATGTGTTTGTCAAGGTTATCAAAGCCAATTTTCACTTCTCTGCTGGCATCATGTTTTACATTACCTTTCAAGGTAAGCTACTATCCGATGATGTCTTAAAACAGTTCCAAACTAAGGTTTGCTATTGCGGTGAACCCGATTTTATCTCATGCGAACTCAAACCTGAGAAAAGAGGTAACTCACATGACTTGGTCTATCTTTGTTTTCTTGTCTGTTTTTGAGAAATCATTTTGAAACTGATTATAATATTTTTTTTGGCAGTCCACTCCATTGAGGCTGCAGATAAAGAAGATCCCAAGAAACCAAGGTATATCTATCTATCTTGTCTTTTTAATTTACTTTGATGCGTCTTTCCCTTACTAATGGTTCTTTTACACGCTGCTGAAAGTTGTTTTCTTGTTGTATTTATATCCTCAGATTGACTGAGTTGAGCCATCTAATGTCTGGATCAGACGCAAGCACTCTTGTGATAAATTGACACAATTATGTTATGTAATGACACTTGCTACTACTACCCTTGCTATTTCCCCTGTTCGTTTCTTGTCTTTAGAGTCCCAAGTTCTCATCAGACGCTTCTCTTATCTTATTATATTTTAATCTATGTATTGACGGTGTGTTTTAATTTATTAGGTCCAACAGCGAATTTCAAAGTTTGTTAATCCCCTAATTATGATAGAGAGCACCGGTTCTCTCAGTCCAATTTTTCTTAGGTTGTCTTCAAATCCCATTTTTGAGCCGTCCTTATAGAACCGGATACTTTCGGTCCTGTTGGATGTTTAAAATGGTCTGAATTTTGATAAAATATTATTTTAAAGGTTCAAATGACATTATTAATTTAGCTTTCTAATATTTCACTCTTACAATTTTTTTTTCTTTCTTTTCTTCTCATTCTCCTTTTTCTTTCTTTTCTTCTCATTCTCCTTTCTCTTTTCTTTTCAAGTTTCACTCGTTCATCTCTTGTCTATAAATTATTAATCTTTTAGCAAACAAACCGAATCCCTTAAACCAAATGTTGAGCCAACTAAGGTGTTGATTGGTTCTTCCGCTACCTCCTTCAAACGATGTGTTTGCGGGTGGTAGCGGTTGCTAGCGATTGGTACCAATCGCATAAACCGCTCCCAATTGTTCCAAATCGCTCCCAACCGCTTAAAACTACTGAATTTCAAAAGCTGCTTTCCCAAGCGTTTGCGGTTACGGGCGTTTGTGTTTGGATGAGTCTTTTTCTTTACTTTGATGAGTCTTTACTTTGATGAGTCTTTTTCTTTATCTTCTCTCTTAGTGTAGTAGGGGGTTTAATTACACTCTGCTGAATGTTTTTTTTTTTTGTTATTTGGATATCCTCAGATTGACGCAGGAGGCATCTAATGTTTAATAATAGAAGTGGGTGGGTGATCAGACAGCAAGCACTCTTGTGATATTTAACCCGAGTCTAGTTTACTATTACTTTTGCTATTTCCCCTGTTCGTTTCTTGTCTTTAGAGTCCCAAGTTCTCATCTGTTTGCTGTTCACAACTTTTAGCTAAAGAGTTTAGACTCTTATGTTTTCTCAAAACATTATGAACTTTCTATGTTTGTCTTAAGGTGCGAATTCAAAGCTCGTTCATCCCCAATCAAATTATGATAAGAGCAACCGTTCTCTCAGTGTAATTTTTCTCGGTTGTCCTAAAATCTTATTTATGAGCCTGATACTTTCGGCGGTCCGGTTGGATGTTTAAAATGGTCTGAATTTTGTTAAAGCATTTTACCGAGGTGTTTAAATTACAAAGTATTTTTCTTTAAATGATTAAATGACATACATTTATCATAATATTTTTTTCATTCTTACAGCTTTTTTGTTCTTTTTTTTTCTTCTCATTCTCCTTTCTCTTTCTTTACAAGTTCAATCGTCCATCTCTCGTCTACAACTTAATCTTGTACCAAATCTACGACAAACTGAATCCCTTAACCAAACATGTCGATTAGCAGGCCAACTATGCCTAGTCAGAACTCAGAACTATTGGTTTTTTCCGTCTTTTTGTAAGACTACATGACGCATTAGTTTTTCAACCGAGTTCCAGACTATCAAGCGGATGTTTCTTTTCCCGATAAAAGGCTTAAGCGGATGTTATATATCTTAGTTTTTCGTAGTGATAGTATATGTATGTTCATTTATATTAGGTTTAGAAAATTTGTATAAACATTAAGACGTATCAACAAAAATGTTCCCAAAAACAATTTAGCGAGACCATTTGTCTTTGATCCATATACGAACGTATCCCATCCAAAATGGACTGGTTACCTACGATATTTGAATTGGTATATTACACGCATTTATAAATTAAATTCAGTATAATTGTATGCTTGAAAGGGGAATAGATGTTGATCTATAGAAACTTAATTAAGGATGACTAGGTTAGACCCGCGCGATGCCGCGAGATGTTTTTAATACATTTTTAATATATTTGATGTTAAATATATGATTTTTAATTTTTTGAAATTATATTAATCATAAAAATTATGATTTACACAATGATAAAATATAGAAATGTACCGAAAAAATTACAATGTTTGTAAATTCGTAGTATTTGTTATGCATTTACATTTTAAGTTGGATAAATTTTATTTTATAATTGGTGTCACCGTAGAAGAAATCACATCTATGTTCGTAGTAAATACATGCAATAAGATAGACATATGATAATTTTTGTTTGATAATACGTAAAGTTTATGTATGCTGCTCCAAGAATCTAATAACTGATCCTCTACACAGGCTTGAGAGATTAACGTAGCTCATTCTTAGAATAAAGTGTAAATTAAACAATTGTATGACTTTTTTTCTTTTTGGTCGAAAAGCAATTGCATGGTTTGTTCTCAAATTTAGAATACCAAAACGTTGACAAAAATAAACAAAAGAAATGAATAACTTAACTAATCATAACTTGTTAATATCACAAATCAATACTATTGACTAATGATAAATGTGATGTGGAACATAGAAGGATTTTTTTTACTGGACATGAAATGCTTAACTGTATTATTTAAATTTAATTGGCTATCTATTTTAAGATTTTATATGTTATAAATGAAATGATAAATGTTATCTAGTATTTGTTTTTAGATTTTACTTGTTGATCAACTTGTTAATGAATCATTAGCATGCAGGTTTTGATAACATTGACTTTGTTTGCATTTTTTATTGAATAAGTGACTTCTTGTGAGTTATATGTTTTTAAAAAAAAACTATTTTAGCAACTTCGATGCATTCTAGTGATTGTGATACATACTATTGGTAGATGAGCTAAAACATATTATGTAGGTAATCTAATAATGTAAAAAAACATAATTGCGATTAAGAAAAAATTTCTTTGCTTTCTATGTACAGTTGTTTTTGCGATTAAGAATACTCTAATCGAAACAGAGATTTTGATGTCAATCAAAACCGTTAATGGACCACACTACCAAAGTATAAGAGAGCCCAATTGAAGAATATTGAAAATGAAACACAACCATTACGAAGACCAATCTTGTAACACTACAAACCGGCAACAATAAGACTTAAGCATACACAAGGCCAATAGGTCATGTCCAACGGTGGTGCTAAAAAAAAGTGTTAAGGATTGTATTGAATAAAACACATTAATTTTAATTTTAATTGTTGATCAACAGAGATTTTACTTGTTGATCAACTTGTTAATGAATCATTAGCATGCAGGTTTTGATAACATTGACTTTGTTTGCATTTTTTATTGAATAAGTGACTTCCTGTGAGTTATATGTTTTTTAAAATAAACTATTTTAGCAACTTCGATGCATTCTAGTGATTGTGATACATACTATTGGTAGATGAGCTAAAACATATTATGTAGGTAATCTAATAATGTAAAAAAACATAATTGCGATTAAGAAAAAATTTTCTTTGCTTTCTATGTACAGTTGTTTTTGCGATTAAGAATACTCTAATCGAAACAGAGATTTTGATGTCAATCAAAACCGTTAATGGACCAAACTACCAAAGTATAAGAGAGCCCAATTGAAGAATATTGAAAATGAAACACAGCCATTACGAAGACCAATCTTGTAACACTACAAACCGGCAACAATAAGACTTAAGCATACACAGGGCCAATAGGTCATGTCCAACGGTGGTGCTAAAAAAAAGTGTTAAGGATTGTATTGAATAAAACACATTAATTTTAATTAAATCAGCTAAAGTTTTGTTGTGATCGTAGCTTAATTTAGCTAACGATCAATCTAAGAATCGAGTGTCTGTCAACCTGTGATTGTTTTTTTTTCCTTCCTTTTTCGCTTCCTTCTGTTCTCTCTCTCCCCACTTCTCCAAGCTGATCAATCTTTGCCCGTCGTCATCACCAACTCCTGCTCCGATGATCGCTCAAATAAATAACTATGGTGACGACTTTCGTAGACTATCCGAGGAAGACCATAACGACGCCTTATGATGCGGTGGCTGGAATTGCTCCGTCCAAATCCTCCGTGGCACCACCACCTCCTCCTCCTGCTGCGGCGGCGGAGGGAAAAGCTACCACGACCACCAATTTGCCTTCTCTATTGCCTGATTCAATCTGTAATATTGAAGAATATGATTGAGAGTCTCTGTTCATATCTTTCGTGTTGGTTGCCTTGTGAACATTAATGCTCTTGATGCAGTAGAGAAAGGTGAGATCAATAAGAATGATGATGACATGTATGCAAGATTAGTGTTGATCTGTATTAATTGTTATAATCTGATTGGTTATACATTTTAACTGATGTGTCAACACCTGCTTCAATACAGAAACTGAGATGTCAAGCTCTCGAGAGAAACACTCCATCTTTTATTGTATTGATTGATTCATTCATTCATTCACATGCCGAGAGAGCCGACAGAGAAAAAAAAATTAATAAAGGGTTTAGGGTTCTTGTTTTTGTTCATAAAACGCAAAGGCGAATTCGATGGGGGATTATGATTTACCAGGTACGATTCCAACTCTGTAAATTATTATTTTCAAGGATCTAATACATATATCATATATCCCTAATTAGTTGCATAATTTATCCGGTCTCAGATTGGAGAAATATGGTGACACCTGTAGAATTGCGATACAAGGATGACGGTGATGTTCCTGGGGAACATTATTATCCGCATATAAGACGCCCTAAGGATGAAGAGTCTACGATCTCAGCAGAGGATGAGTATCTCCTCATGAAGAAACAAGTCCAAGATTCCAAGGTTCTCATCAATCCTGGAAAGATTTTCTTTGTTGATTCTTGGCAAATTTTTTTTTTTATTTTCTAATCATCTTGGTGTGTGTTTTTCATTTTTATATATCTTTAGGGTTTTGACATCGATTTCACCAAGTTCCGCTGTATTTTCAATTACCTACCAGTTGATCTTGATGACAACCAGTATGCTGTGAAACCAGAAACCACCAGAGAGTTCATGGACAGGCTATCTCTGGATTCCCTAGAGGGATTCAATGAAATAAATAGTACAAAATATGTGTTTGTCAAGGTTATCAAAGCCAATTTTCACTTCTCTGCTGGCATCATGTTTTACATTACCTTTCAAGGTAAGCTACTATCCGATGATGTCTTAAAACAGTTCCAAACTAAGGTTTGCTATTGCGCTGAACCCGATTTTATCTCATGCGAACTCAAACCTGAGAAAAGAGGTAACTCGACATGACTTGGTCTATCTTTGTTTTCTTGTCTGTTGTTGAGAAATCATTTTCAAACTGCTTATAATATTGTTTTTGGCAGTCCACTCCATTGAGGCTGCAGATAAAGAAGATCTCAAGAAACCAAGGTATATCTATCTTGTCTTTTTAATTTACTTTAATGCGTCTTTCCCTTTCTGTTCTCTCCTATGTTACTAATGGTTCTTTTACACGCTGCTGAAAGTTGTTTTCTTGTTGTATTTATATCCTCAGATTGACTGAGTGGAGCCATCTAATGTCTGGATCAGACGCAAGCACTCTTGTGATAAATTGACCGAGTCTATGTTATGTAATGACACTTGCTACTACTACCCTTGCAATTTCCCCTGTTCGTTTCTTGTCTTTAGAGTCCCAAGTTCTCATCAGACGCTTATGTTATCTTATTATATTTTAATCTATGTATTGACGGTGTGTTTTAATTTAATTAGTCCAACACCGAATTTCAAAGCTTGTTAATCCCCTAATTATGATAGAGAGCAACGGTTCTCTCAGTCCAATTTTTCTTAGGTTGTCTTCAAATCCCATTTTTTTGCCGTCCTTATAGAACCGGATGATTTCGGTCCAGTTGGATGTTTAAAATGGTCTGAATTTTGATAAAAGATTATTTTAAAGGTTCAAATGACATTATTAATTTAGCTTTCTAATATTTCTCTCTTATACTCTTCTTTTTTTTTTTTTTTTTTCTTTTTTTTCTTCTCATTCTCCTTTCTCTTTCTTTTCAAGTTTCACTCGTTCATCTCTTGTCTATAAATTAATCTTTTAGCAAACAAACCGAATCCCTTAAACCAAATGTTGAGCCAACTAAGTCAGGCCTAATGGATTTTATTTCTTGTCTACATGACGCATTAGTTTTTCTTTCCAGACTATTAAGCGGATGTTGGCAACTCAATTAGTATTATTCTCTTAGGAGCAATGCTGACTATACAAAACTGAGTGGTTTTGATTTTAACAATAGTAACTAAACTTTAGTCTGTGTTTGTTAAATATTGGATGTTTTGTAAAATAGAAGAATAACTAAATTTTTTGATCATTTGGGAGGCTAAATGTTTATATTAATTTTCAACCCGCAGTACAGTGCGTGACTATTTGTTTGTTATATTTAATTTGTTTTGTTTAGTATTTGAGACTCTATTTAGTTTTTTAAAACAAAAATATAAGGGATCTAAATACATAATAAGTAATTTACACGCTGTGATTAAGTCATATTTTTCCTAATGATTTAATTATTTTACACAATCTTAATTAAATCAACTTGATTTTATATGTCAAATATTATAACAATAGTACTGCTGACAAATAATAAAACAAGGATCTAATCCGTATTAGCACATATTTTATTAATTTCAACATGTCCTCTATTATTACCCATCTACTATATAACTTCATTATATAATATTTTAAACTTTTTGAATTTTACATATTCATAATATATTTTAATATATCATATTACATAAAAACAGAAACTATGATGATTATGATATTTTAATATATTATATTTTAATATTTTTTTTTTCTTTGTGTGGTTAATATATCATAGTTTCTGACTTTCTATTTCTATGTAATATTGATTGTTGTTTACTTTTTTTTTATAGTTGGAATGAAAAGTAAAATATTTAGAAAACCAAATTTAAATTAGTTGTTATTTTTGTGCAATTTTGTTTTGACTAATGTTGTAAATAACTTTTTTTTTAAATTAGTATAAAGAAAATAGTATAATGTTAATATATAAATACTAAACAAACATAGAGAAAACCCAAATAACAGTCGTCGTAGCTCAATTTATGATCACTATAAAAAATTTGAAAACATATTCTTTCTTGGTTTTGGCAATATTGTACATATATGATATGAATATAATAATAGTATGCAAAAATATAAAGTTTAAGACGTTGTCATTTCACAGATTTGCTTATGATCTATAGGTTTGGAAAACTTGTAAAATGTTCAACAAAACATAGGAAAATATATTAGCAAATATGTTACTAAAGTTAATTTTCTAAAATACTAGATAAGGACCCGTCCGATATACGGGTTTTAAACTTTTGTAAATAAAATTAAATTTAACAAAAATATATTTAAATTTGTTGTACGTTATTTATAAAAACATTTTTTTGCTATAATATACTGATTTATATCCATTTACAAATTTTTGATTTCTGTTACCATTAAAAAGTATATATTTTACATGTTACAAATATATTCTTTATCACTACCTAAGAAAATATCTATATAAACACATTACGTCAACTATTATATGTCTTTTTATATTAGCTTTTGCATAGTTTCTTAATAACTAAAATTATTGGTTCAAGAAACTTTTCGAATAAAGAATATATTACATAATATACTAATCAATGATGTATCATCACAATAGTGTATGACCAACCATGGAGAGAACCTCGGCTCCGCCCTCCTCCCTTATGGAGAGAATCATGTGTCCAACCTCCTCCACCATGAAGAGAACCTTGGCTCCGCCTTCCTCTTTTGGGAAGATAGCATTACATGCGTCTGACCTCCTCCACTATCGAGAGAATCTTGGCTTTTCCCTCCTCATGTGTTGAGAGAACATGTTTACGTCTTTTAGCTATCTCAATATGGCATGCTCCGGCAACTAATGAAACTAAAAGCTTTTTTCCAATGTCACAAAATCTTTTGATAGTAACTAATGTTAAATTTGACAATGTATTCATGGAAGTATCTTTGACACATCATGATGTACGTAGCCTCTGTCTCCGAGCTCCTATGGATCTATCAAAAACAATTTACAGTTTTTCAATCTATCTATCTATGTTTGTTGTAAGCTTGTGTATGATTAGCCTATTTTATCCAACCATTAGGTGTATTTTTTTACATCTAAGTATATTATATGTTACAAATATATTCTTTACCACAACATAGGAAAATATCTATATAAACACATTAAGTCAACTATTATACGTCTATTTATTTTCACTTTTGCATAGTTTCTTTAATCACTAAAATTATCGGTTCAAGAAACTTCTCAAATAAAAAGTATATTACTTAGTATACTAATCAATGATGTATTACACAATAGTGTATGACCAACCATAGAGAGAACCTTGGCTCCGCCCTCCTCCCTTATGGAGAGAACCTTGTGTCCAACCTCCTCCACCATGAAGGAAACCATGGCTCCATATTCCTCCCTTGGGGAGATAACCTTGCAGGCATCCAACTTCTTCCACCATGAAGAGAACCTTGGCTCTGCCTTACTCATGTGTGGAGAGAACATGTTTACGTCTTTTAGCTATCTCAAAGTGGCATGATCCGGCAACCAATAAAACTAAAAGCCCTTTTCCAACGTCACAAAATCTTTTGATAGTAACTAATGTTATATTTCTTAATGTATTTGTGGAAGTGTCTTTGACACATTATGATGTAGCCTCTATCACCGAGCTCCCATGGATCTATCAAAAACAGTTTATGATTTTCCTACTATCAATCTATGTTTGTTGTAAGCTTGTGTTTGATTAGCCTATTTTATCCAACCATTAGGTTGATGGGGTTCTACTCTTTATCTTCCTTTGGGATTGAATGAATGGTAACAATTATGTTTGCATAAAAAAAGGTCTATGACCAACCAATCAAGATTGAAAAATTAGAAGAAAATTGATTTGACATAATTAAAGAAATAAAGAAAATTATAAGCAATGTAATATATGAATCTCAAATCGGAGATGAAAATATAAATTAAATAAAACAATTTAAAAACACTACAATAAAAAGAAGACACATATATTAATCTTACATTTTCGTTTGGGTCAACATATTAATCTCTTACCTATTCCAAACTGAAAAAAGGAGAAAGTAGGAGAAAGTTTTGGTTAAAAAAATTAAAGAAAATTTACCTTCCCATTAAAACTTTTTTACCAAGAGAACAAAGTTTAAAGCAGTGTTTATGAATAAATTATTTTGTTAGATGAAAAATGTGAGAAGATTTATGTTTATGTAGAAGTGAGTATTTACATTTTCTAGAATTAATAATTAACTGTACATTTAATTATTAATTCTAGAAAATGTAAATAATGTTATAATTTTGAATTTTATGAAATATATGATCTCTTTATATTTTTTTTTTGAATTAATAACTTAAAATTAAAATATGTAAATAATGTTATAATTTTGAATTTTATGAAATATATGATCTCTTTATAATTTTTTTTTAAGAAAACTGTTTAATTTTTGTAATTTTTGATAATTATCTTTTTACATTTTTAATATTGTTTAAACAATATTTTTTTTGTTTTTTGTCATTATCTCAAATTTATGCTTTTAAATACTTACTTTACACATGTCAAAATCTCAAATTATTAACTTGACACGTGTCAAAATCTTGTTAATGGCTGAGTTTCAAAACCCAACTTTATATAATAAGGGGGGGGGGAGGAGGGTATTGGTTTATGATTTAGAAAGAATTTTAATGATTTTGTGTTTTTAAAAATCTTGCTGATTTTTAAAATCATAGAAAATCTATACTAGTATTTTTGCAGCAGTTTTTGCTGCAAAAATACTTTATGGAAAGTTTTTTCATTAAATGCCATTAAATTCTATCATTTCTATTCATTAGCTTAATCATTCGATTTATTCAATGGGCCATTATTTGTTATACCCATCGATCAACTTTTTAAAAGGGCCTGCGACTTTATTTAAAAAGGCCTTAAAGTTTTTTTTGACCCAATTCCCGTTTTTCAAAAGACAAACAACCTATTACATCTAACCAATAATACTTAATGCAAGATATACTAATGCTATATTTATGTTGCAAACGAAGGCCTAAAACTGGCAAGTAAAAACAATGCCATCTAAACATTCAATAAAATTTCATGATATACGATCTCCTCAATTATGACCCAATCAATATCCTAAATCATATCAAACAAAGGCCAATTATTAGAATAAATGCTATATAACTTACCTAAAAATTAGGAACCTCTATATACACTATTATTAGGGTCCTTTATAAGACTTGATATAAAAAATATTCCCAGGACATAATAAGGAAGAAACTTTTCAAAGCCTTCCTTATTACATCAACACAATCAACATAAACTAATATTCTCAAGCGATCTTCTCCTTGGTCACCAAGAATTACATTAACTACTTCCTTTAACAGTAAATTCTACACAGCAATATAAATAAGTCTTCGGCGATTGAGAACTAACCTCACATCGAAAAAGAAGCTTCCTAACGCATACTTCTTACCAACATTCGTCTATTCAATGGCAGCTTCATTTGCTCTCCTCAGAGAATTACGTCCTTACAAATCTTCATGGAGGATCCAAGTCAAAATCTTACATTCATGGCGCCAATACACTGTCCAAACAGGAGAAACATTAGAGATGGTGCTTGCAGATACACAGGTTATTACTCTACATTATAACTTTAAACAATAATTTTTATGGTATATGTCTAACCCTGATAATCTTTCATAAATATATTAGGGTGTCAAAATACATGCAAGCGTGAAGAAGGATTTAGTTTCGCGTTTTGCTCCTCAGGTTCCAGTTGGTGAGTGGAAGTTAATTGAAACTTTCGGGCTTACTCATGCAACTGGTCAGTTTCGTCCTACCAATCATTTGTACAAGATTGGTTTCCAAACTGGCACTGTTGTCTCACGTTGTGAGAATATATCTGAATCCAACTACTTGACTCTTGCTAAGTTTGAGCCAATCTTGAAAGAGGAAATCAATCCATGTATGTTAGTTGGTAAGTTTACATTTTTTAAAACAAGTATATGATCAGAGCGATGTATCTTCTACTATTTATGAAAATAATATTTGTTTTCTAGATGCAATCGGACAAGTTGTTAACATAGGAGAACTGGAGCTTAAGGAAACTAATAACAAGCCGAATAATAAGCTCGATTTAGAGTTGAGAGATGAAAAGTAAGTTGTGTTTTGAGGCTTATGACTTGCGATGTACATGCTTGGTAGTCAGTAAACTTTTATTAGTTTACTAACTCAATTCTTATACAGGGATGTAAGGCTACCTGTCACACTGTGGGGTTCACATGCCGAACAAGTATTTCAGGCTTGCCAGGAAGCTAATGGAGTAATGGTGATATGTGTGATCAGATTTGCGAAAGTCAAAAACTATAAAGGTATGCTTCCTTATTAATCATGTTGGTGTCAAATGGTAGAGAATAAATGTATGCTGTTAATCATATTGTACAAATGATAATACGATAAGAATCTACTAAGCATATCGTCATGTTTTTCAGGAATTGTGAGTTTGTCTAATTCTTACAATGTTTCACAAGTGTTTATCAACCCTCCCTATCCTGAAGTTGGTGCTTTTATTCAGACGTGAGAATTTTGAAATTTAATTATTTTATCTGAATATGATTTTTAACAAGTTTTTATCAACCCTCCCTATCTTTAACAATTTTCTGTTTTAATTCAGCCTTCCAAACGATGGTCTGGCTCTTACATTCCGCGAGAATGTACCAAACAACCAGATTGTAGCATTTACTGCTGACCAGAGTGATCAGTTTCCCAGGAAAACCATATCAGAACTACTCAATTCACAAGAGGTATCCATAACAACCAAGATTTTAATCAATACAATAATGTTCTAATAATACTTAACATTAGATTAACCATCAACTATGTCTAAATATTTCAGATCGGTAAGGCAAGGTTGTTGTGTACCATCTATGCAATTGATACAGATTGGTCGTGGTACTATTTTAGTTGCAGAAATTGTAACAAAAAGGTTACTCATATCTATCCATCCGCCAATGAAAAAGTGACCAGTGAAACAAAACAAAAGTTTTGGTGTGACCAATGCAAATCCATTGTAACCAATGTTGACGCTAGGTATGATTCTTACTTTTATGTTAAGTACTATTTTTATCTCTACTTCAATCGGCATTAACGTAGAGTAAAAAAACTGTTAGGTACATGATATATGTCAAGGTCATGGATAATACTGGTGAGACCAAGTGTTTGCTGTTTGACAGTGCAGCTGAAAAAATCATCACCCAAAGCGCCAAAGCTCTCTTAAATGGATCACTAGCTGAGGTATTTTGATCTACGGAATAAGCACTTTTACTTTGAAGTAGTATATTTAAGATTAATTATTAATCTTATTTGCCACGAAATAGATTGCAGACCCAGAGAACTTGCCAGATCCAATCAACAATGTCATTGGGAAGACATACCTCTTTCTGGTATGTGTTGAAAAGGCAAACATTTGGGATGGAAAGGACTCTTACAAGGTTGCTAAAGTGTTGTTGAATGATGGTTCGTTGGGAGAGGAAAGCATGCTTGACTCTCAGGAAACAATCAACTTGGACTCTATTGTATCCGGTGACCAGGTCTTATTTAGTAATATATCTGTAAATTATTTATAATTTTCAACTTTAAGTTTTTCAGTATCTAATTAAGCTATTTCATTTTGTTTAACTATTTTCTAGAGTCAACTAATGCTGACTAGCAGTCAAGATGGAGGTGAAACTAATACACCATCATCCAAGCGTGTATCATCTCTCAATTTGGAGTCTGCTGATCAATCATCCACAACCAAGAAGTTGTGTCTTGCAGCCTCAGAATTGGACAAACAAGATGAAATCATGGAGAATGAAGGACTCGCAGGTTGTGAAGGTTCCAATGTCACTCAAAGAGAGGGGAAAGGGATCGTGAAATCTGATGGAAAAAAGAACCAAACAAAGAAGACTGGAGGAGTGCACATCAAGACTGAGAAGTAGGTGTTAGAAAGGTGCAACCAGAGATTGCATGTCGTTTTTGGATCGCTGTTTCTTTATGCTTTTTAGTTGAGTTTTATTTACACTTTATTTCTGGATTTGGAGGTTTAAGAGTTTGGTTTGTTATTTTATGATTCTATTTATTGAATAATAAAATAAATGGCGATCAATTAATTTATTTCCAGATAAAGTTTTAGCTGTATAAGCATTATGTGATAATTTTAGTTTGTTTAAATTTTTAATTATATGATAGAAATTTATTAACTATAAAAAAATATTTGATATGATTAAAAACTTTATGATATGGTGTGATTTGTTTAAAAACTCTATGGCATTAAGTTTAACAGTACATAATCATAAAATTACTAACCTGATGAAACCTGACGACTTGAGCAGAAATAACTGGGGCAGTGTTCAATAATCTCGGTGGTGTTTTCTTTGTCTACGGTTTTGGAGGAACTGGAAAAACGTTCATATGGAAGACTCTATCTTCTGCAGTTAGATCAAGAGGAAAGATTGTGCTTAATGTTGCATCAAGTGGAATTGCTTCGTTGTTATTAGATGGTGGTAGGACTGCACATTCAAGGTTTGCAATTCCCTTGAATCCTGATGAGTATAGCATATGTAATATCAACCCTAATTCTGATCTAGCAGATTTAGTTAGAGAAGCATCTTTAATTATCTGGGATGAAGCACCAATGATGAGTAAGTATTGTTTTGAATCTATGGATAAAAGCTTTTGTGATATTATTGGGAACATCCACAACAAGGTTTTTGGAGGAAAAGTTGTAGTTTTTGGAGGAGATTTTAGGCAGGTGCTTCCGGTTATTAATGGTGCAGGTAGAGCGGAAATAGTGTTGTCAGCTTTAAATTCTTCATATCTATGGGACCACTGTAAGGTTCTAAAGCTTACTAAGAACATGCGTTTGCTAAGCAACAATTTAAGTATCGATGAGGCTAAGGAAATCAAAGAGTTTTCTGATTGGCTTTTAGATGTTGGTGATGGTAAGATTGCAGAACCTAATGATGGTGAGGCAATAATAGATATTCCTGAAGAATTGCTAATTACAGAGGCAGATGATCCAATTGAAGTTATAAGCAGAGAAATCTACGGAGATCCAGAGTTGTTAGCTGATAATAATGACCCAAAGTTTTTTCAGAAAAGAGCCATATTAGCACCAACCAATGAGGATGTAAACACAATAAACCAGCACATGCTAGAGAAGCTGACAAGTGAGAAATCTTTCACCTTTAACTTACTTATGTTTAAGTTCTTTTTTTTCAGCTAGAGTGTAAACTCAAGAGTATAATAAACCATTGATTTTTTTTGTTACAGGCCAAGAAATGATCTATCTTAGTGCGGATAGTATTGACCCGTCTGATTTAGATTCACAGTCTAATCCTGTTCTTACAACCGATTTTTTGAACAGCATCAAATTGTCTGGGTTGCCAAACCATGCTCTACGTCTAAAGATTGGTTGTCCTGTAATGTTACTAAGAAATATAGATCCTAAAGGTGGGTTATGTAATGGTACTAGGCTTCAGATCACACAATTGGCTAACCATGTTGTAGAGGCAAGGGTTATTACAGGAGACAGAATAGGTGATAAAGTTTTGATTCCTAAGACATTGCTTACACCATCTGACACGAAACTACCATTTAAAATGCGTAGAAGACAGTTTCCTTTATCTGTGGCATTTGCTATGACGATTAACAAGAGCCAGGGACAATCTCTCGAGAAAGTTGGACTCTATTTGCCAAGACCGGTGTTCTCTCACGGCCAACTTTATGTTGCTCTGTCCAGAGTAACTTCGAAAAAGGGATTAAAGATTCTTATTGTGGGGAAAGATGGAAAGATTGACAGTAAAACAACTAACGTTGTTTTTAAAGAGGTTTTCCAAAATCTGGGGAACTAACCATCGATTCTACAACACCTGTTTGTTCTAAGGTATGTTTGAACTTAAATATGTTAATTGTACTCAAACTTTTATTAAGTTAGTCTTAATATTACCTGGTGTATATTTTTTTTCCTAGATAAGTCAAGTTAAAGTTAAAAGGACGAATTTGAAAGTCAAGACTGTCAAGATCAACCAATTCAAGACTATTCAATGGTTTTAACCATCAGGTAATAAATCATACACAATCTTTATAACTCTTTCTCAAGAACTATAGTTTACAGTTTTGTGATTCAAAGAACTATATGTTTTGCAGACAATTATTTTATAATTCACACTGCTATTTTATTTGTCCTACGAGTTTTCAGTAATAAACAATACTGACCTTCTTCCATTGCTTATGTCAAAACTTCTTGCCTTATGTGTGTACACAACATATTAGCATTTTACACTATCTGTCACCTACACATAGTAAAAATACATGTTAATAAATAATTTTATGATAACAAAAATAGGATATGTTTGAAATAAGAAACAGATTTATTATCTTTGTGGAAGCAGATTTTTCCAACTGCGTTATAAATTGGATCCGCTCCAACCATCCATTATCAATGAACTTAATATATTGACCCTCCGATTGAAATTCCTGTTGAAACCCATAAATCAATCAAACGATAAGATATTAATAATTTTAAGAATCACATATATCATCCAAATACCTATTCAACTTATTTGTTCAATTATATTTACAATTTGTTCTCCCTCATAAAATCTGAGAACTTAATTTGTACTACCTTAGATCCTCATATCTAAAACACAAGTCTGTAACCAAACCGATATCTAAACAAGTAAACTCGGTTTTGACAATAAGATAAATATTTTTTGACTTAATTGCAGAATCACAAACGAAACCTTAAATTAGTAAGTATTCACAATAACAATTTTATGAAAGCTGAAGCCTTACCTCTTAAATTTCTATATTCCCAATTCGCCTTGCCAACAAATTTCAAGGATCTAAGCTTCTTCGGATGTAGATATCGGAAAATACAAAGAACCCAGATGGAGTTTGGTTGCATCGGTTAGTGAAACAAAGAACAAAGAAATTATCGCTGATGAGTTTGTAGATAACAATTTTATGAAAGCTGAAGCCTTACCTCTTTAATTTCTATATTCCCAATTCGCCTTGCCAAAAAATTTCAAGGATCTAAGCTTCTTCGGATGTAGATATCGGAAAATACAAAGAACCCAGATGGAGTTTGGTTGCATCGGTTAGTGAAACAGAGAACATCGCCTTTATCGCTGATGAGTTTGTTTTTTTTTTTTTTTCTATGTTGGAGGAATCTGAAATAAAGAACAAGAGATAAGCATCGTGGAACTCTGTTTCTTTTTGTCAATTTCATTTATTTTCTTTATTTGTTTTTTCTAATAATTAGCAAAGCCCAGTAAAGTCCATTAACTAAAATAGGATCCAGTCAAAAAAATAATGGCCCAAACAAAACCAGTTACTAAAAAGATATTATTCCAATATAATGAACCTTTTTAATCCTTTTTCTGGTTGGAAAAAAAATCCATAATTTAAAACGTACAATAATTTTGTTATGTTTTAAGTATGAGTAAATGATTACTAAATGGACAGAAATTAGTCAAAAATGTGTATATTATTAGATTAATATATACATAAAATAAAATAATATATACCTATATACACATATTATTAATTGAATATCATGAATAGAGATAAAAAATTCGACAATAATAATTAGACACAAATTATATTTTAACAGTTATTAGATTATATTTATAAAATTTAAAATAAAAATTTGTCCCGCGGTGTACCGCGGGTCCTGATCTAGTTAGAAAGTAAAAACGAAGGATTCTATAAGAGATTGTTTAGGAAGTTATTTTAAATCTTGCTGATTTGTGTTTCCTAATCTTGTAAAATCTTTCATAAATCTTTCAAAATCTTTCTATTTGATGAAAGAGTTTTCATGACTTTTGTTATGAAGGAAATGATATAAAATCCTAAACAAATAACACAAAATTTGAATTTATTAACAATCCAAGATTCTTTTGTTTTAATTGAATAATATAAAACTTTTAATGACTTTATAAGACTCTTAATCCAATAACACTAGATTTATCAAGATTTTAGATAACTTTTTACAAATCTACAATCAATAACACCAAATTTTTAAAGAGTTTTAAAAAATCTTGATTGAATAACAACATATTTTACATAACTTTTAAAGTCATTAAAATTCTTTCTAAATCCTAAACCAATAACACAAAATTTGAATTCATTAACAATCCAAGATTCTTTTGTTTTAATTGAATAACATAAAACTTTTAAGTAAATACTTAGGTTCACCCCTAGGGGTGAATGTAAGACCTCGTCCCTAGAAACCATACTCGGACCTAAACAGGCCGATAAAAATTTTTCTAAGGCCGACGAATTCTATGCGAATATTTAACAAGTACAACAGCTGTAACATCCGCGAACCAATTTTTGTAATTTTGGTGTGGGTGTCGATCGACACCCTTGGGTGCATCGATCGACACCAAGTTTTTCGGTTTTGTCGGGTTTGATTAATTGCCGAATTGGTTTGGTTTGGTTCAATTAAATCCCTAAATCGCATTTAAAGGGTTATGAGACGAATTAGGGGTTTTGGGAGTCTCATTGTTGTCGCCGTTGAGTGAAAAAGAAAGAGAGAAAAGAGAGAAAACGTTTCTGAGATTTTCTGGGCTTGTTCTTGGAGATTTTGGAGAGATCTGAGGCTGTAGAAGTGTTAACTGTTGCTGGAAGCGAAGGGGGAGCTTCTGGAGGTGTTGTTTTCCACGTTTCTCAATCCATTCTTCCTGTTCTTGAGGTGAGTGCTTGACCATGGTTGATCTAAGTATGAGATCTCTCTTGTTTGGCTGTTTCCTTGTCTTTCTGTGGTGTTTGTTTGCTTGGGTATGTTGTTTTTGAGTTTCCCATAGGTTTGTGTGTCATTTGGGTGAGTTTGGGGACGAAATCGGGATGATTGGAATCGGGATTCGTCGTTCGTGTTCGCGCAGTTCGCGTCTGCAGGTAAGGCATCGATCGACACCATTTGAGCATCGGTCAACACTGTTTGTGTCAGCATCGGTCGACACCCTTCAAGCATCGGTCGACACCAAGGTTCACAGCATCGATCGACACCCGTTAAGCGTCGGTCGACACTGGTCTCATCCGAGACTTGTTTTTCCTGGTTTGATGTATTGTTGTGTGTTGTTTGTTTTGCTTAACTTGAGGGTCTCATATGCTTGTGTGTATAACCCAGTAGATGGGAGGACAGCCTCACTAAGTATTTATGATAATACTTACGCATCTCAATTGTTGTTTTGTGGTGTGCAGGTAAAGGAAAAGTGTGATCGTGGAATCAAAGGCGATGAGGAGGAGGATGTTCTAGAGGCTTGATTGATTGTGGTCTAGCTATTGTTAGGTTGCTAGTATTGAGTTGATAGAGCATTGTAGGATGTTGGAACCTTGCTATTTCATTGTTGAATTATTCGATTATTGTTGTTGGTATTCTTTTGGTTTAATGGAATTTGTTTATTTGGTTATCCGCGGTTATTGATTGTTGATAGGATGTTAGTGGGTATGGGACCACTAGTAAATTAAGGTATTAAAAAAAAAACGGGAAGGGTTGTTTCAATAGCGAATATGAATAACAGGTGATATAACTTAAAACTTGTGAATTCACTAATAAAAAGAGATTCAATTCATCCTTAAAAATAACAATGGTCTCATGCATGATAATAACGGAACTAGTAAAGACAAACGCCATGAATAATTCTACCCAAAGCCAACATCCTCCTTCCTCCCTTGCCTTCGTCACACGAGCTTGTCAGCCACTAAAGTCCCGATCATCGGACATATCTTTTCATGCGTCCAATAAAAGGAGGCGTATGTAAACAAAGTTTACTTAGTGGAGCGGTTATCCCGTCTCACTAGGCTCAGTTCAACGATCTCAATCTAACACAGGGTATATTCCAATCAAGTCACACAAGTCAATCAAATACCATAGGATAGTCGCCTAAATCGCTTAGACCAACCATCATTCATATTGCAATAGAAACCATAACCATAAAGACAAGCAATTAACAAGACTAGATAAACCACGGGTCAAGAGAATCAACCATGGAACTCGGCCACAGTCACGCACTCACCTTTGGTATCGACCTAAGGTGTTGAACTCTCGGTTTCTATGCTCAGATCTGATCCCCGCTTCTACACGGACAGATCAATACCATTAGTATCCGAGATATATCCCATAACCATAACCATAACCATCGACGGATCTAGGTGGAAGGACACTTACCGTTCCTCTCTCAACTTGGACGTAGGATCTATCTCTCGGTTAAGCTTGACGGAAACTCTCCTCTTTCCCTCTTGCGGCGGCTCTCGGATACTTGTGCGAAACTAGAGAAAATCTAAGGGTTTTATCCCTTTATATAGGATCCACGAACCGCCCTAAGTTGTCTTAGAACGATAAGTCTCACCGCCCATAACTTACCATTATTTTTGCATCTATCCTTATCCGATCACCTTTCCATTACCGCAAATTTCTATTTCTCTCGGGTTTCCTTACCCGTGAGTCGGCTTCCGCGAGATTTCCGAGTCCTTTAGGCCCTTCATCGGCCCATCGTCCAATCTATCCACTCTCGTCCCTCGGCCCGGTCCATCGATCGCCGATGCAACCATTTCCGGATAGTCTCCTTCACTATCACTATCACTTCACTATCACTATACTATCACTATCACTTCACTATCACTATACTATCACTATCACTTCACTATCACTATACTATCACTATCACTTGGACTTTCATTCCTATTTTACTCGGACTGTCTCTCAGACTAAGTACCGAACCCTCACATCCCATTGCTCGACAATTTACAAACCCATTTCGTCCGAGCCAATTTTCATCCAGAAACTTGCAAGCCTGAATGATCTGATCACTGTAAACTTGAGATTCCATTTCTTTAGTTCAAACGTCTGTTCACTACTTCAGTAGTCTCGAACTCTCCATTTCCATACCCAATCCCCATAACTTATCGGATTCTACCGTCGGACTCTATCGTCGCTGGCTACCGCATTCTCTCGGCAATCCTCGATACCAAGTATCGGCAACTCTCGGCAATCCTCGATACCAAGTATCGGCAACTCTCGGCAAATCCTTGATACCAAGTATCGGCATCTCTCGGCAATCCTCGATACCCAATATCGGCATTCCTCGGCATGGGTTACCGGTATTCTTTGATACTAAATATTGGTATCTCTCGGCTCTAGTTCTCGGTAACTCTCGATACTAACTCTCGATCTTTCTCGGTACCGTTTCTCGATCTTTCTCGACTCTGATTCTTCGGCACTCTCGGCACTGATTTCTCGGCACTCTCGGCGCTGATTTCTCGGCACTCTCGACACTGATTTCTCGGCACTCTTGGCAGTGATTTCTTGGCACTCTCGGCACTCTCGGCACTGATTTCTCGGCACTCTCGGCACTGATTTCTCGGCAATTCTATTACCGAGGTTCCGGGGCGTTATATTTCTCCCCTACTTAGGACTGATTCGTCCTCGAATCTTTGCTTTCCTTATGAGGAATCTCTCTTTTATCAAACCACTTCTTGAAGTTTACTTTCATAACGTCTTCTGGTTCCCAAGTCGTCTCCTCTATCCCTTCACAATACCATACGACTTGAATTAGCTTTGTCTTCTTCTTCTTCTTATGCGGACCTATCATCTTCGTACCAGTTATCCGAACTGGCCGACCGATGATGGTCATATTCACTTGCAGGTCAAGTGGGGGTTCGGAGATCACATTCTCCTGTCCCGTGATGCACTTCCTTAGCATCGACACGTGAAACACCGGATGAAAAGCTGACATAGCCGGAGGTAACTCCAACTTGTAGGTTATCGGACCAATCCTTTCCAGGATTCGGTACGGTCCCATGTATCTAGGTGTCAACTTAGTATTCAGTGCTACCCGATCCTTACCCTTATAAGTCACGGTTTTGAGATAAACCATATCTCCAACCTGAAACTCCAACTCCCTTCGGCGCTTATCCGCATAACTTTTATGTCTATCTTGAGCTTCTTTCATCTTCAGCTTCAAGATCTTGATCTTCTCGGTCGTTTCGTCCATGAAATCTCGAACATAAACACTCTGCTCCCCTACTTGTGTCCAGCACAAGGGTGTTCGGCAAGGTCGACCGTATAAAGCCTCGTACGGTGACATGCCTATGCTTGCGTGGAAGCTGTTGTTGTAGGCGAATTCCGGTTATGGTAGATGCCTAACCCAATTATCTCCCCAATCCAACACACTGGCTCGTAAAAGATCCTCAAGCGTCTGTATGGTGCGCTCGGACTGTCCGTCCGTTTGCGGATGGTTGGCCGTACTCATATCCATTCGCGTCCCAAAACGCTTTTGCAAGGCTTTCCATATTCCTGAGGTAAACTTCGAGTCTCTATCTGATACTATGCTCGCTGGAACACCATGCAACCATACTATATCTTGTACATACACCTCGGCCAATTTCTCGGCCCCGTCCTTTTTGTTGATGGCCAAGAAATGCGCTGAATTGGTCAGTCGATCCACGAGGACCCATATAGCATCCTTCTTGTCACACGGCGGCAAGCTCGTGACAAAGTCCATGGTTATCATGTCCCATTTCCACTCGGGTATCGGTAAGCTTTGCAACAAACCGCCCGTGACCTGATTTTCTGCCTTAACTCTCTGACATGTCGGACACGCTGCGACCCATTCTGCTACTTCACTCTTCATGCCCGACCAATGGTAGTACCTCTTCAAGTCTTGGTACATTTTGGTGGATCCAGGATGGATCGCTAATTGAGACTGATGCGCCTCCCTAAGGATTTCGGTACGTAAGTCCTTATCCGAAGGAAAACACACTCGTCCCTTAACCAAAATAGTACCGTTATTTGCTGTCTCATACTCGGTTCCGTCCACCTTGGACAACCGTATCAGCTCTGCATCTTTCTCCTGTGCTAACCGTACCCTTGTTAGCAAGTCTGCCTGGTTCGCGGCCCCAAGGCCTAACGGTTCCAACTGCGGCTGAGCCATGCTGGCGAAGCCTTTCATAAATCGTCGATAGTATCCGGCCAGTCTTAGGAAGCTTCTAATCTCCGAGGCGTTCCGCGGTCTAGGCCACTCTGCTATGGATCGAATCTTCTCCTGATCCACGGACACTCCTTTGTCCGATACTACATGTCCTAAGAACCCAATCTCTCGCTTCCAAAAGCTGCACTTGCTCAGCTTCGCGAACAGCTTCTGTTCCTTTAGCCTTTCTAGCACTTTCCTCAAATGCGCAGCATGCTCCTCTTTGCTCTTCGAGTAAACCAAAATGTCGTCTATGAACACAATCACAAACTCGTCCAGGTACTCTCCGAACACATTATTCATGGGCTTCATGAATGCTGCTCGGGCGTTGGTTAACCCAAACGGCATGACCACAAACTCGTAGTGGCCGTACCTTGTCCTAAAGGCTGTCTTACAAATGTCAGACTCCTCTATAGGGATTTGGTGATATCCCGAAGCCAAATCAATCTTCGAGAAATATGTGGCTCCTCGAAGTTGATCTAACAACTCGTCGATCCTCGGTAAAGGATACCGATTTTTCACCGTCACCTTGTTCAATCCTCGGTAGTCGATGCAAAGCCGAAAGGTACCATCCTTCTTCTTTACAAAGACTACCAAGGTACCCCATGGTGAACTACTCGGTCTTCCGAACCCCTTCTCCATCAACTCTCCCAACTGTTTCTTTAACTCAGCCATCTCCGCCGGTGCCATGCGATATGGAGCCTTCGATATCGGAGCCGTACCAGGTTCCAACTCGATAGTGAACGGATCTGACCGTGATGGTGGTAACCCGGACAAAGGTCCAAACACGCTCTCATACTCTCGTACCACTGGTATCTGTGATAGTCCTGTACCCGTGCCTACTTCCTCTATCATGATCTAAGCCAAGTATGCTTCGCACCCATTACTGATCAACTGCTCAGCCTGCATCGCCGAGACCAATAGGTTTCCCGACAATGGCCTGATGCCCTGATATTCTAACATCCCTTTTGCAGTCTCAAACAATACACGCCCGCAGTAGCAGTCCAAGTGAGCTTGGTGTTTGCTTAGCCAGTCCATACCCAATATCACGTCGTGTGCCTTCACTCAACATATGACCAAGTCTGTCGGCATATCCATACCGCATACCATGACCGAGATACTACGTACCACCCCGTACACCTGACCGCCCGCTGCTTGCACTAAACCAAAATGATCTCCGGTTTCCTTCCGGAAACCACCTTTACCAATCATATCCGAACTCACAAAATAATGCGTAGCCCCGGTGTCAAAGATCACATGAGTTTCCATACCGCCCATGAGTAAAGTCCCTACACAATTCTACTTGCTAAGAACCTAACCACACACAAACAAACACACGCACACACACACACACACACAATATTCACGCAAGAAATTCACTAAGGTGAGTATCCAACTTACCAGTGATCTGCTATGAAGTGCTCGCTTCCACCTGCCCGTCCGCAATCGAATACACCCTAGGCATAATCGCCGGCCGTTTCGGCGGTGGTGGCAACGGCAGCACCTCGCTGGCCCATTTCTGCCCTTGTGTTCCCAACTGCAGACAATCCGGCCGAATGTGACCCGGCTGTCCACATTGGTAGCACACTCGTGTGTTGCTCCCCTTCTTCGGACAGCTGCTTGCCATGTGACCCTTCTCACCGCAATTGAAACAAGTGTCCGTCAACAGTCGGCACTGATCCGAGTGTCTCTTACGGCAAGTCGGACACAAGCGCACACTGCCCTTACCCGTAGGCTTCCGACTCCCAGTCTGCTTATTTCCAGCTCCCGGTTCAGTTTTCCGCACCGGCGCCTGCTGCACCATGATCCCTCCAGGATGCTGCTGAGCTTCCTCGACCAGTCCGTCCTCCAACATGGCCGCCTTCTCCACCAACTCAGCAAGACTCCCGAAATTCCAAATCATACACCGGTTGCGGACATCCACTCTCTTGCCCCGCAAGAACTGACGAATCTGAACTTGCTCATCCACCATCTCATTCCCACCGTACCTCTTGAGCCGGTTGAACTCAGTCTCATACTCTCGCATGGTCCGGTACCCTTGTCTCAAATCCAGGAATTCCGACTCAAGACGGTCGATAGCTTCTTGCGGAAAATACTTTGCAAGAAACAACCCACGAAAAGTCTCCCATGAACTATTCGGGTTGACCATACGGTTCGCCACACCCGTCCACCATGCATGGGCTTCCCCGGACAGGTAGTGGGTAGCGATGTCCTTCCTATACTCCATCGGACAACGCACCGAGTCGAAGTTTCTCTCGAGGTGACTTTTCCATTCGTCAGCCTCGGTCGGATTCGCTCCTCCACTAAAGTACTGCGTACCCAACTTAAGCATGTGGTCCATGATAGTCAAGTACGAAGGAGCTGCCACCACTGGCACCACATTAGGTACAGGCGGGTTTGCGGCTTAAGGTGGTGTCATTTGGTTCAGTATTTGGACCAAGGTCTCCAATACTTGCCCCATCCCCACGTTCGCAGTCGCATTAGCACCCGTACCCCCTACTGGTATCGCTCTCGTACCGACTCCCTGGGTTCCATGCCCTCCGGTTTCCGTCCCGGTCCTCGCACCCACTTGCTCAACATTCACCCCAGCAGTGTTCGGTGCTTCCTCAGTGTTCCCTCCGACTCCTGGTCTAGCCGAGGTATTAGCCAAGTTGCGAGTGTTAAGTGCCATCTGAAATACCATAATCGATTCTAAGTTAGCGTCCAAACCAACTTAGCCTATCACCCTATAATCTAAATATGACCAGTCTTACCGTGAGACGTTATTGGCAAGGAAGGGATGGCTTTTTAGTAACAATAACCCATGCACCCATTATATGAACATAACCTAGAACTATAACCGTGCTCTGATACCAAATGTAAGACCCCGACCCTAGAAACCATACTCGGACCTAAACAGGCCGAAAAATTTTTCCTAAGGCCGACGAATTCTATGCGAATATTTAACAAGTACAACAGCGAATATGAATAACAGGTGATATAACTTAAAACTTGCGAATTCATTAATAAAATGAGGTTCAATTCATACTTAAAAATAACAATGGTCTCATGCATGATAATAACGGAACTAGTAAAGACAAACGCCATGAATAATTCTACCCAAAGCCAACATCCTCCTTCCTCTCTTGCCTTCGTCACACGAGCTGGTCAGCCACTAAAGTCCCGATCATCGGACCTATCTTTTCCTGCGTCCAATAAAAGGAGGCGTAAGTAAACAAAGTTTACTTAGTGGAGCGGTCATCCCGTCTCACTAGGCTCAGTTCAACGATCTCAATCTAACACTGGGTATATTCCAATCAAGTCACGCAAGTCAATCAAATACCATAGGATAGTCGCCTAAATCGCTTAGACCAACCATCATTCATATTGCAATAGAAACCATAACCATAAAGACAAGCAATTAACAAGACTAAATAAACCACGGGTCAAGAGAATCAACCATGGAACTCGGCCCCAGTCACGCACTCACCTTCGGTATCGATCTAAGGTGTTGAACTCTCGGTTTCTATGCTCGGATCTGATCCCCGCTTCTACACGGACAGATCGATACCATTAGTATCCGAGATATATCCCATAACCATAACCATAACCATCGACGGATCAAGGTGCAAGGACACTTACCGTTCCTCTCTCGACTTGAACGTAGGACTCTCTCTCGGTTAAGCTCGACGGAAACTCTCCTCTTTCTCTCTTGCGGCGGCTCTCGGATACTTGTGCAAAACTAGAGAAATTCTAAGGGTTTTATCCCTTTATATAAGATCCACGAACCGCCCTAAGTTGTCTTAGAACGATAAGTCTCACCGCCCATAATTTCCCATTATTTTTGCATCTATCCTTATCCGATCACCTTTCCATTACTGCGAGTTTCCATTTCTCTCGGGTTTCCTTACTCGTGAGTCGGCTTAAATCTCTGTGAGATTTCCGAGTCCTTTAGGCCCTCCATCGGCCCATCGTCCAATCGATCCACTCTCGTCCCTCGGCCCGGTCCATCGATCGCCGATGCAACCATTTTCGGATAGTCTCCTTCACTATCACTATCACTTCACTATCACTATACTATCATTATCATTTCACTATCACTATACTATCACTATCACTTCACTATCACTATACTATCACTATCACTAGGACTTTCATTCCTATTTTACTCGGACTGTCTCTCGGACTAAGTACCGAAACCTCACATCCCATTACTCGACAATTTACAAACCTTGTTCGTCCGAGCCAATTTTCATCCAGAAACTTGCAAGCCTGAATGATCTGATCACTGTAAACTTGGGATTTCATTTCTTCAGTTCAAACGTCTGTTCACTACTTCAGTAGTCTCGAACTCTCCATTTCCATACCCAATCCCCATAACTTATCGAATTCTACCGTCGGACTCTATCGTCGCTGGCTACCGCATTCTCTCGGCAATCCTTGATACCAAGTATCGGCAACTCTCGGTAATCCTCGATACCAAGTATCGGCAACTCTCGGCAAATCCTCGATACCAAGTATCAGCATCTCTCGGCAATCCTCGATACCCAATATCGGCATTCCTTGGCATTGGTTACCGGTATTCTTCGATACTAAGTATCGGTATCTCTCGGCTCTAGTTCTCGGTAACTCTTGATACTGACTCTCGATCTTTCTCGGTACCGTTTCTTGGTCTTTCTCGACTCTGATTCTTCGGCACTCTCGGCACTGATTTCTCGGCACTCTCGGCACTCTCGGCACTGATTTCTCGGCAATTCCGTTACCGAGGTTCCGGGGCGTTACAGTGAACCTCTCCATTCACCCCCTCTTCTCTCTGCCAATCAGAATCTTCCATCTAATATTTCATTTAAAAATAAATCAAAATTGAATTAAAAAGTAACTCAAATTAAGGAAACAAATTCTGTATACTTTTAATTAAGGAAAATTAAATATTTGGCTTGGTTTAGATTTTTAAAACTAGAGTAAAATTATATGTCGGTTTGGGTTTACAAATGAAGTGGTTATTTAGATTTTACAATTAAAACGAAATTATATGTCGGTTTGGGTTTACAAATGAGGTGGTTAGGGTTTAGATTTTACAATTAGAACGAAATTATATGTCGGTTTGGGTTCACAAATGAGATGGTTACGGTTTAGATTTTACAAGTAGAACAAAAATATATGTCGGTTTGGGTTCACAAATGAGATGGTTAGGGTTTAGATTTTACAAGTAGAACGAAATTATATGTCGGTTTGGGTTCACAAATGAGATGGTTAGGGTTTATATTTCATATATGTCGGTTTGGGTTTATTAAAATGCGGTTTAAGTTTTAATTTTATAATAATATATACAGATTTTATTTCCTTATTTTATAATGGGGTGAATGGAGAGGTTCACCCCTAGGGGTGAACCCAAGTATTGTTCAAACTTTTAATGACTTTATAAGACTCTTAGTCCAATAACACTAGATTTATCAAGATTTTAGATAACTTTTTACAAATCTACAACCAATAACACCAAATTTTTAAAGAGTTTTAAAATGTCTTGATTGAATAACAACATATTTTACATAACTTTTAAAGTCATTAAAATTCTTTCTAAATCTTAAACCAATAACCCCTCTTAAGATTTTTTTTTTTAACAACAAGAGATCAGCTCAGACGAGCCAATTAGTTGGGAACTGGTTTACAAACATAACTTGGTGCGGAGATATACGCGCTTGGCGTGCCAAAGAATCCGCCCTTACATTAGCATTTCTAGAAATTAAAGATAAAGAGAAAAGAGAAAATTCCTCCCTATCAGTTTTGATGTCGTCAAGGTACGCCGAGAATGCTGGCCAGTCGGAAGGAGAAGACACCATCTTCAACGCTGGCCAGTCGGAAGGGGAAGACCCCCTCTAAGATTATAGTATGTATTTTTTTTTATGCTCGTAACATTGTAATAAATAACATTAGCAACTCACTGACATTAAAGGGCTAGGGTTCTTGTATTTGTTCATAAAACACGCAAAGCTCCTTCGATAGTTCGATGGCGGATGATTTTCCAGGTACGAATCGAGACCTGTAATTTTTTTATTTGAAGGATGTATACATACATATATTTGATAAAATCCCTAAAGTTAGTTAGTCGGTGTCAGATTGGAGGACGATGGTGCATCCTGTGCATATTTGCTATACAGGGAAGATGAGTTTTCTCGGGAAATCTATTATCCTTCTATAAGACGCTGTGCGGATGAAGACAAGGTCTCGGCGGAGGAAGAGTATCGCATCTTAACGGAACAAGTCGATGAGTCCGAGGTTTTTTCATCTTTCTTAATTACTTGCTAAAATCTAGTGTTTAAAAAAGTCAGTTTAATTTCTTGGAGAAGGATATTGATTCATCGTCATCTTGGTGTGTGTAATCATTAGGGGTTTGACATAGATTTCACCAAGTTCCGCTGCGCTTTCAATTACTTACCTGTTGATCTCGATGGAGACAACGTGTTTGGTGGACCAGGAACCAACAGAGACTTTATGGACAGGCTGTCTCTGGGTTCCCTAGAGAGTTTCAATGAAACTAATAGTACAAATTATGAATTTGTCAAGGTTATCAAAGCCAATCATCACATATCTGCTGGCATGATGTTTTACATTACCTTTAAAGCTAAGCTGCCTTCCGATGATGTCTCTAAAGAGTTCCAAGCCAACTCAAACCTGAGAAAAGAGGTTACTCTTTTTCTTTCCCATCTTTCTCTATAGGCCTCAACGATTGGTCTATCTTTTGTTTTCTTGTCTTTTGAGAGTAATTTAGAACAGCGCTGCTTATATCTATATATATAAAGTTAACTTTGCTCACTTCTCCTTCCTCCACATCAACATCTACCTAATCAATTTTTTTTTTTTTTTTGCATAAAAAATATTATTTTTAATATTCATTAATTGCATATTTATTAATTATAATTAATAACAGTAAAAATAAATAACAAACGAATTAACTAAAATTAATTAAATTTTAGAATAGTATAAACAATAATATAATTTTTTAGTAAATAATAAAATTAATAACTATCTAAAAATGAATTAAGTAAATTTAATGAAAATTTTAAAATAGTAAAAATAATACTATAAATTTTTTTTAGTAATAACATTATTATTAAAATTATTACCAAAAAATGATTATATTCCAAAATTTAGAATGGGTTAATGGATTTTAGAATGTAAGTAAGATTTTAATGCATGGTGGAATAAAAAAAAGTTATGTAATTGTATTTATAAAAATCTAAACATGAAAATAAAATTGAAGTGAAACATTAGTTTCTAAGAAACATATACTATAAAGATTTATTATTAAATTTTACTTATAAGAAAGAAAATATTAATTACGTAACTTAACTTAACTTAAAAGTTTTGATCTGAAACAAAGGGGCACACTTTTATTTGGGAAAACTATGAAAAAGAATTTTGAAAAAATAATCTATCTTAAAAACAAAATCAATGGTCAGGAAATATAGAAAAAATAATATGCAAGCCGTTACAAAAAGTGGCATGTGATTTGTGTAGCATATCTTATAAGGTGGAGCTACAATTTTATAACATGATATAAAATATATATAACAAATATAACATATATATATCTATATATAGTCAAATTCTTTTAACCCAAATATTGGAATTTGTTCAAAAAAAAAATCCAAAACAATGGCAAAAACAACATATTTAAAATACACTATATTTTTTTTTTTGAAGACGAAGATGGGGTTACATCACAATATTAACATCTGCAAATAGCATATGAGATTTTAAAAATATATGTAGCTTAGATTAATGAATAGATATTTATTGTGGGGTTTAAATATTTCATCATTTAAGCATTTTTGACTTAGTCTGAAATTATATTATGACAGATGATGCATTTGGACAACCTCATTGTAGCGACATAGCAGTAAAACTGTTCATGAAACTTTGTATATTTGCATTTAATGTTGGATATCGATATATTTAAATTGTCTCTATAATTAGGTCAACGATCGACATTGACCTTAGAACTTTTAAAATTATGTTTTCGTGGGATATGAATATGGAATGAACTCTTTTAAAGATAAAAAAGATTGTCGACAATATTATTGCACACCAGACAATATATGTTATATATAGATTAGTAAAATAAGTACGGTATTTATATAGATTTATCCTTTAATCTTTAAATTATATTCATATTCAATGATTCTTATTGATAACAGATTTAACTAAAATTCTACGTAAAATCGCAAATAGATATAACAAAGAAATATTATCTTCAAAAATATATATGTTGTATATCATTGAGTGAAGTAAGTTATATATTTATACTCAAAAGTTGGAATTATTATATTTGAGCTCAACAATTTATGTTGATAACAAATATTTTAAATTAAAATTCCGCGCGTGCGCGGGTGCAAATTCTAGTATATAATAGTACTGTATTTGGATTTGCTTTTGGCAGTTCACTCCATTGATGTTCCGGAGAAAGAAGATCCCAAGAAACCAAGGTAGGTATAAATAAATATATATTCCCTGTTCGTTTCTTGTCTTTAGAGTCCCAAGTTCTTATCTGTTTATTGGTCCCAACTTTTAGCTAAAGTGTTCAGACTCTATGTTTTCTCAAAATATTTTAGACTATGTATTCTAATCAGTCCAGTGCGAATTCAAAGTTGGTTGATTCTCAATTATGATAGAGAGCAACGGTTCTATCACTCTAATTATGATAGAGAGCTATTGCTATGATACCCCCGATTTTATCTCATGCCAACTCAAACCTGAGAAAAGAGGTAACTCGCCATGAATTGGTCTTATCTTAGTTTTCTTGTATGTTGTTGAGAGATCATTTTGAAACTGGTTATAATATTCTTTTTGGCAGTTCACTCCATTGAGTATATCTATCTTGACTTCTTCTTTACTTTGATGAGTCTTCTTTCCCTTTGTGAACTCTCCTAGGGTACTAGAGCTCTTTTACACTGCTGAAAGTTGTGTTCTTAGCTTGTTATATTGTTATCCTCAGATTGACTGACACTAGAGCCATCTAATAACTAATACCGGATCAGACGCAAGCACTCTTGTGATAAATTGACCGAGTCGATGTTATGATGTAATGACACTTGCTGCTACTACTACTTTTGCTACCAATCTAAGACAAACCGAATCCCTTAACCAAACATATGTTGATTAGCAGGCCAACCATGCCTCGTCAGGACTAATGGATTTTATTTCTTGTAATAATACTACATGAAGCATTAGTTTTTCTTTCCAGACTATTATTAAGCGGATGTTGGCAACTCAATTGTATTACTCTTTTAGAAGCAAGGCTGACTTTATAAAACTGAAAGTGGTTTTGATTTTAACAATAGTAAGACTAAACAAACATAACAGTCGTCGTAGTACATATGATCATTATACAAAATTCAAAACATATTCTCTCTTGGTTTTGGCAGATACATATATGATATGAATATGATAATAGCTAGTATGCAATTGGTGGCAACTTGTCTGTGGGAAGGTTGTTAAAGGGTGAAGGACCAGGGTTCGAGAAACGCCTGATGCACCAATAACCTACTGGTAGATTTGGATATTCACAGTGATGGGTTAGGATCGATGCCCTGCAGGGCCAGCCTATGGGCTCAACTAGCAGTGAGGCTAGTGGGGTCTACTGGAGACTGTGTATTTGAAATACGCGGATGACGATGAAGATGGTTATAATGAAGATGGTTCAGGGAGGAAAAGATATTATCCGCATATAAGACGCCCTAAGGATGAAGAGCCTAAGATGTCGCCGGAGGAAGAGTGTCTCCTCATGGAGAAACAAGTAGAAGAATCCAAGGTTTTCCATCTTTTCTTTCCTACTTTCATATGTCTGATTCTTCCTTGGTAAAATCTAGAGTTGAGGAAGCCAGATCTTTATAGTACTCAAGTCAGTTATTTGTTATCTTTAGGGGTTTGACATAGATTTCGCCAAGTTCCGCTGTCGTTTCAATTATCTACCAGTTGATTTTGATGCTGACAACGTTTTGGAACCAGAAACCACCAGAGAGCTTTTAGACAGGCTGTCTCTAAAATTCCCTTGAGAGATTCAATGAAAAGTATAGTACAGAATATGAATTTGTCAAGGTTATCAAAGCCAATCATCACTTATCTGCTGGCATGATGTTTTACATTACCTTCCAAGCTAAGGTCTGCCATTTAACTAATACCCCCGATTTTATCTCATGCGAACTCAAACCTGAGAAAAGAGGTAAACTAACTCTCGCCATGACTTGGTCTCTATCTTTGTTTTTTTATTTGTTGAATCGATCAATTTGATGCTGGTTATATAATATTGTATTTGGATTTGTTTTTTTTTGCTAGTTCACTCCATTGAAGCTCTGGAGAAGGAAGATCCCAAGAAACCGAGGTATATATATCTTTACTTTGATGAGTCTTTCCCTCTATGTTCTCTCTTAGGGTACTAAAGGTTTTTTTTACACTCTGCTGAAATTTGTTTTCTTGGTATATTGATATCCTCAGATTGACTGACACTGGAGCCATCTAATGTCTAATACTGGATCAGACGCAAGCACTCTTGTGATAAATTGACCCGAGTCTATGTTATGTAATGACACTTGCTACTACTACCCTTGCTATTTCCCCTGTTCGTTTCTTGTCTTTAGAGTCCCAAGTTCTCTCATCTGTTGTCAAAATTTTAACTAAGAGTTCAGACTCTTTATGTTTTCTTAAAATATTTTAATTTATGTATTGACGGTGTGTTTTAATTTAATTAGTCCAAGAGCTAATTCAAAGTTTGTTAATCCCCTAATTATGATAGAGAGCAACGGTACTCTCAGGGAGTCCAATTTTTCTTGGTTGTTCACTTCCCATTTTTGAGCCGTCCTTATAGAACCGGATACTTTCGATCCGGTTGGATGTTTAAAATGGTGTGAATTTTTTGATAAAAGATTTTCTTTAAAGGTTTAAAGCTTTTTTTTTTTCTTTTTTTCTTTTCATTCTCCGTTTCTCTTTCTTTTCAAGTTGCACTCATTCATCTCTTGTCTATATAACTTAATCTTTTACCAATCTATGACAAACCAAATCTCTTAACCAAACATGTTGATTAAGGGATTTGATTTATTGGTTGTCTTCTAATGGATTTGATTTCTTGTACTAATATTACATGATGCATTAGGTTTTCTTTCCAGACAAACGGATGTTGTTGGCAACTCAATTCTATTATCCTTTCAGAAGCAATGAAGACTTTATGAATCTGAAAGTGGTTTTGAATTTAACAATAGTATAATATACTACACAAACATATAGAGAAAACCCAAATAACAGTCGTCGTAGAATATGATCAATACATATGATCACTATACAAAATTCGAAAACATATTCTTTCTTGGTTTTGGCAGATACATACATGATATGAATATGATCAATAGTATGCAAAAAATATAAAGTTTAAGACGTTGCCATTCCACAGATTTGCTTATCTCTAGGTTTGGAAAACTTGTATAAACGTTCAAGAAAACATATTAGCAAATATGTTATTAAAGCCAAATTTTCTAAAATCTATAATTATGTATTTATTTTCATGCTCGTAACATTGTAATAAATAACATTAGCAACTCACTGATATTAAAAGGGCTAGGGTTCTTTTATTTGTTCTTAAAACACGCAAAGCTCCTTCGATGGCGAAAGAAAATTTGTATAAACATTACGTATCAACAAAAATGTTCCCAAAAACAATTTAGCGAGACCATTTGTCTTTGATCCATATACAAACGTATCCCATCCAAAATGGACTGGGTACCTACGATATTTGAATTGGTATATTACACGCATATATAAATTAAATTCAGTATAATCTTATGCTTACTAAATTTGAATAGAAATTGATAAAACGATTTATAGTTACTTGAAAGGGGAATAGATTTTGATTTATAGAAACTTAGGGATGATTCATTCACTCACTTGCCGAGAGAGCCGACAGAGAAAAAAACAAAATTAATAAACGGTTTAGGGTTCTTGTTTTGTTCATAAAACGCAAAGGCGAATTCGATGGGGGGATTATGTGGGGAATGATTTACCGGGTACGATTGTGGGGACTGATTTACCAGGTACGATTTCAACTCTGTAAATTATTATTTTCAAGGATCTAATACATATATCCCTAATTAGTTGCATAATTTATCCGGTCTCAGATTGGAGAAATATGGTGACACCTGTAGAATTGCGATACAAGGATGACGGTGATGTTCCTGGGGAACATTATTATCCGCATATAAGACGCCCTAAGGATGAAGAGTCTACGATCTCAGCAGAGGATGAGTATCTCCTCATGAAGAAACAAGTCCAAGATTCCAAGGTTCTCATCAATCCTGGAAAGATTTTCTTTGTTGATTCTTGGCAAATTTTTTTTTTTTTCTAATCATCTTGGTGTGTGTTTTTCATTTTTATATATCTTTAGGGTTTTGACATCGATTTCACCAAGTTCCGCTGTATTTTCAATTACCTACCAGTTGATCTTGATGACAACCAGTATGCTGTGAAACCAGAAACCACCAGAGAGTTCATGGACAGGCTATCTCTGGATTCCCTAGAGGGATTCAATGAAATAAATAGTACAAAATATGTGTTTGTCAAGGTTATCAAAGCCAATTTTCACTTCTCTGCTGGCATCATGTTTTACATTACCTTTCAAGGTAAGCTACTATCCGATGATGTCTTAAAACAGTTCCAAACTAAGGTTTGCTATTGCGCTGAACCCGATTTTATCTCATGCGAACTCAAACCTGAGAAAAGAGGTAACTCGACATGACTTGGTCTATCTTTGTTTTCTTGTCTGTTGTTGAGAAATCATTTTCAAACTGCTTATAATATTGTTTTTGGCAGTCCACTCCATTGAGGCTGCAGATAAAGAAGATCTCAAGAAACCAAGGTATATCTATCTTGTCTTTTTAATTTACTTTAATGCGTCTTTCCCTTTCTGTTCTCTCCTATGTTACTAATGGTTCTTTTACACGCTGCTGAAAGTTGTTTTCTTGTTGTATTTATATCCTCAGATTGACTGAGTGGAGCCATCTAATGTCTGGATCAGACGCAAGCACTCTTGTGATAAATTGACCGAGTCTATGTTATGTAATGACACTTGCTACTACTACCCTTGCTATTTCCCCTGTTCGTTTCTTGTCTTTAGAGTCCCAAGTTCTCATCAGACGCTTCTCTTATCTTATTATATTTTAATCTATGTATTGACCGAGTCTATGTTATGTAACGACACTTGCTACTACTACCCTTGCTATTTCCCCTGTTCGTTTCTTGTCTTTAGAATCGCAACTTCTCATCAGACGCTTATGTTATCTTATTATATTTTAATCTATGTATTGACGGTGTGTTTTAATTTAATTAGTCCAACAGCGAATTTCAAAGTTTGTTAATCCCCTAATTATGATAGAGAGCAACGGTTCTCTCAGTCCAATTTTTCTTAGGTTGTCTTCAAATCCCATTTTTGAGTCGTCCAGTTGGATGTTTTTTTTTTTTTTTTTTTTTTCCATCTGAAAGGTATATATATTAAGATTGAAGGATTAACTTTACAAAGCATTATGCTCTTAGCTCTAACTAAAAGAGCTCTTCAAAAAATAGTTAAAGGTAACCACCCAGGTTAGAACTAAAACTATAGAGAAGGAGGAACCATCTCACTGACAAAGATATCCTTGAGCCAACAAAGGAAACCCGTTTGAACATAGGAATGGCACCGGTTAGATTTGGTGACACTTTGTGCAATGAGAAAGGGCCCTCTGTTAGTTGCTCTTGATTCCGAGACTACTTTCCAAAACAAAAGAGGTGACAGGGCTTTCTTCATTTCTGAGACCTGAAACCTATAGGACGGCCATGCTTTTGGTCTGTTGATAGCATTGACCAAAATCGATTCTTCTAAGGCAAAAATGATCCGAGAAAGCTTGTGGCTAATCATACTTTCAGCTGCTCACTTAAAACAGATCAAATAAGCTTCCGACCATGAGTTAATATTAGCAAAAGCCCAACGACTATGAAGTTTGACTGAGCCCTTGTCGTCTCTAATGACCCAGGATCCTCCAACCGAACTTCTCTTCTTGTCCCAAGAAACCCCAATGTTGCATTTGTCCCAAGAGGCGGGTGGGGTTATCCATCTTTTTCTAGCTGACCTGTTATGACATGAGGAGGAGTTTTGCGTTTCAGTGACAACCTGTTGGGCTAGGAACCAGTCCAGGGCATTATCCCTAATCTTTCTCAATGTTTCCATAGCAACAAATTGTTTACCTTCTATGGAGAATTTGTTTCTATTCTTCCAAAGAGTCCACAAAATCCAAGGGTAAGCTTGTCTTAACTCCAGGTCAACATTGGCATTCTCCCCCATGGACAAGCAGAACTGAATATTTTCATAAACCGACTGCTGATTGAAACCGAACTCAGGATGAGTTGGATGTTTAAAATGGTCTGAATTTTGATAAAATATTATTTTAAAGGTTCAAATGACATTATTAATTTAGCTTTCTAATATTTCACTCTTACAGTTTTTTTTTTTCTTTCTTTTCTTCTCTTTCTCCTTTTTCTTTCTTTTCTTCTCATTATCCTTTCTCTTTTCTTTTCAAGTTTCACTCGTGCATCTCTTGTCTATAAATTATTAAACTTTTAGCAAACAAACCGAATCCCTTAAACCAAATGTTGAGCCAACTAAGGTGTTGATTGGTTCTCCTGCTACCTCTCTCAAACGATGCGTTTGCGGGTGGTAGCGGTTGCTAGCGATTGGTACCAATCGCATAAACCGCTCCCAATTGCTCCAAATCGCTCCCAATCGCTTCAAACCACTGAATTCCAAAAGCTGCTTCCTCCAAGCGTTTGCGGTTGCGGGCGTTTGAGTTTGGATTTTTTTTTATTTTGAAAAATTTTGAAACAAATCAATGATAATGAAATATTTTTTTATATATCTTTTACCTAACTATTTTATTCATTAAGGATGAGAGAAAATGAAGTACGAATACGATTGAGAATATTAAAAAATAAACAATTGGAAGAAAATAAGAATTCAATTAACAATAACCCGGAAAACTTGATGTAAACTTAATGGCACATCACACATAAGTTCAAAAAAATCTAAATTAATATAACATTTCATCAGAAATTTAAGAAAATAAGATTATTTGTGAAAAATATAAAAACAAATCTCGAGTGACTTTTCTCAACTCTCGTTTGATCATTACTACCGATGCAAATACTGCCCCATAGAACTTATTGAGTGTGTGAGATTTAAGAAAGAAGATCTACGATCTAAAACATATGTTTAGTCATTTATGAAATTACTTGATTAAAATTTTGGTAAAAAGCCAAATGCATAAAGTAATAAGTATTTCACTATGAAATTTATTTGTTTTTTAAATAATTATTTTAGTATTTTTAATGAATTTTAATTTATAAATCAAGTATAATTATATATTACATTTATTATGTTCCAATCGCTATTGCACCCGCTGGTCAACCAGTCGTAAACCTCCCGCAAACGCACCAATTTTAAACCGCAATTGCCCGCTTCCGCAATCTCCCACAACCGCAATTGCATACACAGCGTTTGAACCAGCCAGGCCCTAAGTCAGGCCTAATGGATTTAGCTTCTTGTAATAATACTACATGACACATTAGTTTTTCTTTCCAGAAAGTTGGCAACTCAATTAGTATTATTCTCTTAGGAGCAATGCTGACTACACAAAACTGAGTGGTTTTGATTTTAACAATAGTAACTAAACTTTAACATGTATTTGTTAAATATTGGATGCTTTGTAAATAAAAGAATAACTAAATTTTTCGGTCGTTTGGGCAGCTAAATGTTTATATTTGTTTTTAACCACAATACACTGCGTGACTATTTGTTTGTTATATTTAATTTGTTTTGTTTAGTGTTTGGAACTCTATTTAGATTTTTAGAACAAAAATATAAGGGCTCTAAATACATAATAAGTCATTTACACGCTGTGGTTAAGTCATATTTTTCCTAATAATTTAATTATTTTACACAATCTTAGTTAAATCAACTTGATTTTATATGTCAAATATTATAATAGTAGTAATGCTGACAAATAATAAAACAATGATTTAACCCGTGTTAGCACATATTTAATGATATTTTATTAATTTCAATATATCCTCTATTATGACTGATCTATTACATAACCTCATTATATAATATTTTAAACTTTTTGAATTTTACATATTCATAATATATTTTAATATATCATATTACATAAAAACAGAAACTATGATATGTTTGAAGATATGTTATCATAATCATAATATTTTAGTATATTATATTTTTTGTTTTCTTTGTGTAGTTAATATATCATAGTTTCTGTCTGTTTTCATGTAATATTGATTGATGTTTACTTTTTTTTATAGTTGGAATGAAAAGTAAAATGTCTAGGAAACCAAATTTAAAGTAATTCTTATTTTTGTGCAACTTTTTAGAGACTAATCTTGTAAATAACATTTTAAATTAGTATAAAATAAATAGTATAATGTTAATATAAATACTAAACAAACATAGAGAAAAACCAAATAACAGCCGTGGTAGCTCAATATATTATGATCACTATACAAAATTCGAAAACATATTCTTTAATATGCAAAAATATAAAGTTTAAGACGTTGTCATTTCACCGATTTGCTTATCTATAGGTTTGGAAAACTTGTATAAACGTTCAAGAAAACATATTAGCAAATTATTAAAGCCACTTTTCTAAATTATTAAAATATATCCACATTTGGTAAAATGCTTTAACCGAGCATTTTACCGAAGTGTTTAAATTACAAAGTATTTTTCTTTAAATGTTTAAATGACATATACTTATCATAATATTTTTTTCATTCTTACAGCTTTTTTCGTTCTTTCTTTTCTTCTCATTCTCCTTTCTCTTTCTTTACAAGTTCAATCGTTCATCTCTCGTCTACAACTTAATCTTGTACCAAATCTAAGACAAACCGAATCCCTTAACCAAACATGTCGATTAGCAGGCCAACTATATATGCCAGTCAGAACTAATGTTTTTTTTTTTTTTTTTTTTGTAAGACTTGACGCATTAGTTTTTCTACCGAGTTCCAGACTATCAAGCGGATGTTTTCTTTTCCGATAAAAGGCTTATATATTTTAGTTTTTCGTAGTGATAGTACATGTATGTTCATTTATTTTAGGTTTAGAAAATTTGTATAAACATTAAGACGTATCAACAAAAATGTTCCCAAGAAAAATTTAGTGAGACCATTTGTCTTTTGATCCATATACAAACGTATCCCATCCAAAATGGACTGGGTACCTACGATATTTGAATTGGTATATTACACGCATATATAAATTAAATTCAGTATAATCTTATGCTTACTAAATTTGAATAGAAATTGATAAAACGATTTATAGTTACTTGAAAGGGGAATAGATTTTGATTTATAGAAACTTAGGGATGATTCATTCACTCACTTGCCGAGAGAGCCGACAGAGAAAAAAACAAAATTAATAAAGGGTTTAGGGTTCTTGTTTTGTTCATAAAACGCAAAGGCGAATTCGATGGGGGATTATGATTTACCAGGTACGATTGTGGGGACTGATTTACCAGGTACGATTTCAACTCTGTAAATTATTATTTTCAAGGATCTAATACATATATCCCTAATTAGTTGCATAATTTATCCGGTCTCAGATTGGAGAACTATAGTGATACCTGTAGAATTGCGATACAAGGATGACGGTGATGTTCCTGGAGAATATTATTATCCGCATATAAGACGCCCTAAGGATGAAGATTCTACGATCTCAGCAGAGGATGAGTATCTCCTCATGAAGAAACAAGTCCAAGATTCCAAGGTTCTCATCAATCCTGGAAAGATTTTCTTTGTTGATTCTTGGCAAATTTTTTTTTTATTTTCTAATCATCTTGGTGTGTGTTTTTCATTTTTATATATCTTTAGGGTTTTGACATCGATTTCACCAAGTTCCGCTGCATTTTCAATTACAAGCCCGTTAATCTTGATGACAACCAGTATGCTGTGAAACCAGAAACCACCAGAGAGTTCATGGCCAGGCTATCTATTGAGTCCCTAGAGGGATTCAATGAAATAAATAGTACAAAATATGAGTTTGTCAAGGTTATCAAAGCCAATTTTCACTTCTCTGCTGGCATCATGTTTTACATTACCTTTGAAGGTAAGCTACTATCCGATGATGTCTTAAAACAGTTCCAAACTAAGGTTTGCTATTGCGCTGAAACCGCCGATTTTATCTCATGCGAACTCAAACCTGAGAAAAGAGGTAACTCTCGACATGACTTGGTCTATCTTTGTTTTCTTGTCTGTTTTTTGAGAAATCATCTTGAAACTGCTTATAATATTGTTTTTGGCAGTCCACTCCATTGAGGCTGCAGATAAAGAAGATCCCAAGAAACCAAGGTATATCTATCTTGTCTTTTTAATTTACTTTGATGATCGTCTTCCCTTTCAGTTCACTCTGCTGAAAGTTGTTTTCTTGTTGTATTTATATCCTCAGATTGACTTAGTGGAGCCATCTAATGTCTGGATCAGACGCAAGCACTCTTGTGATAAATTGACCGAGTCTATGTTATGTAATGACACTTGCTACTACTGCCCTTGCTATTTCCCCCGTTCGTTTCTTGTCTTTAGAGTCCCAAGTTCTCATCAGACGCTTATGTTATCTTATTATATTTTAATCTATGTATTGACGGTGTGTTTTAATTTAATTAGTCCAACAGCGAATTTCAAAGTTTGTTAATCCCCTAATTATGATAGAGAGCAACGGTTCTCTCAGTCCAATTTTTCTTAGGTTGTCTTCAAATCCCATTTTTGAGCCGTCCTTATAGAACCGGATACTTTCGGTCCAGTTGGATGTTTAAATTGGTCTGAATTTTGATAAAATATTATTTTAAAGGTTCAAATGACATTATTAATTTAGCTTTCTCATATTTCACTCTTACATTCTTTTTTTTCTTTCTTTTCTTCTCATTCTCCTTTCTTTCTTTTCAAGTTTCACTCGTTCATCTCTTCTCTATAAATTAATCTTTTAGTAAACAAACCGAATCCTTTAAACCAAATATTGATTTAGGGAAATGTTGGTTTAATCTTCACCAAGGGTGATCTTAAGGAAGTTAGCGAGGAGGTTGCCAAATACAAGGTTGGTTTTGTTCTTATAGCAAATGTTTGATTAGTCTGTGTAGCTCAACTTGTGTATTGGATTGTGTAAAATGTTGATGCTTTGTCTCTCAATGTGATTGGATTTGTAAATGGAACTCTTTTATGATATGGACAGGTTGGTGCTCCTGCTCGTGTGGGTTTGGTTGCTCCAATTGATGTGGTTGTTCAACCTGGCAGCACTGGTCTCGACCCATCTCAGACATCTTTCTTCCAGGTTTGCTTAAATCATGCATTTGCAATGCTCTATTGGTACGAAATCTGTGTTTATTGAAACATGAATGTGTTTTTTGAATGTTTAGGTGCTTAACATCCCAACTAAGATTAACAAGGGTACTGTCGAAATCATCACCCCTGTGGAGCTTATCAAGCAAGGTGACAAGGTCGGGTCTTCTGAGGCCGCTCTTCTAGCCAAGCTTGGGATTAGACCTTTCTCATATGGTCTTGTTGTTCAGTCGGTTTATGACAATGGATCAGTCTTTAGCCCTGAGGTTCTTGATCTTACAGAAGATCAACTTCTGGAGAAGTTTGCTTCTGGTATCTCCATGGTTACTTCCTTGGATCTAGCTGTTTCTTACCCTACTCTTGCTGCTGCGCCACACATATTCATCAATGCGTACAAGAATGCTTTGGCTATTGCTGTTGCCACTGACTACACTTTCCCTCAAGCGGAGAAGGTCAAGGAGTTCTTGAAGGTTAGTCGTTAAACTGTATATCTTTTTATGTGATAGTTCCTGAAACTTGTATTATTGTTCTTTAATGCTAACTCTCTCGGGTGTAAATTTGCTTGTAAAACTAAGTCAGGCCTAATGGATTTTATTTCTTGTAATAATACTACATGACGCATTTACTTTTTCTTTCCAGACTATTAAGCGAATGTTGGCAACTCAATTAGTATTATTCTTTTAGGAGCAGCAATGCTGACTATACAAAACTGAGTGGTTTTGATTTTAACAAAAGTAACTAAACTTTAACCTGTGTTTGTTAAATATTGGATGTTTTGTAAACAGAAAAATAACTAAATGTTTTAGTCGTTTGGGTGGCTAAATGTTTATATTAATGTTTAACATGCGGTACACTATGTGATCATTTGTTTGTTATATTTAATTTTTTTTGTTTAGTGTTTGAGACTCTATTTAGATTTTTAGAACAAAAATATAAAGGCTCTAAATACATAATAAGTAATTTACACGTTGTGATTAAGTTATATTTTCCTAATGATTTAATTATTTTACACAATCTTAGTTAAATCAACTTGATTTTATATGTCAAAATATCCGAAAAAGTATTGGAACTACTGGGTACCCGAAAGAATCTTTAAATTTAATTAAATTTAAATAAACTTAGCTAAATCTTTTTTACATTTTTATGTGACAACCCGTCCTGTGGACCCCGCTAGCCTCACTGCTAGCCCGCTAGCCTCACTGCTAACCAGGCAAACGGACCCCAAGCTGGCCCTGCAGGGCATCGATCCTAATCCCTCACTGGGCAAATGGAACTATTCATCCAAATCCACAGTAGGTTATTGGTGTATCAGGCGTTCCTCGAACCCTGGTCCCCACCCTTTAACAACCTTCCCACAGGACAAGCTGTCACCAATTGATCTGCACTGATACCAAAATGAAACAACCCGACCCGTTTTTTTTTTTTTTTATGACAATAACAAATACAATATATAATTAAGCAGCCCATACTACTTAACTAGACCAACCCAAATCACAACTCCTCTTAAAAACCAATAACTACCAATACACACAGCGGAAACATACCAACCATACAGAACCATTACAACATCAATACAATAACAATCCTAAGCATTCTATCCATCAACCTGTCATATCTCTAACCAAGGTTCCATCATAAAAAAATATAACAAAGACCAACAACACACAAACGAGATCCTAGATCATCCTCCTCCTCATCGCCATGATTCCACAACACAAACCTGCACACCACAAACAACAATTGAGATGCGTAAGTATTATCACAAATACTTAGTGAGGCAATCCTCCCATCTACTGGGCTATACACACAATCAACTGAGAAACCAATGCTTAACAAATGACAACCAAACACAAGAAACAAGGAAAAATCACGAAACAAGCAACTTGGTGTCGACCGACACCAGAGAGGTGTCGATCGACACTGGCCAAACATGGTGTCGACCGACACCTAACTGGTGTCGATCGACACTGCCTTCGGAGACGCGAACTGCACGAATCCGAACGACGAACCTCCGTTTCAATCCGCCTACATTCTGTCCCAAACTCTCCCAAAAGCCTCAGGAACCTATAATAACCATAACACAACCACCACAAGCAAGAACAACACCACAAAACACAACAAATCAAGCAAACAAAGGATTCTCAGGCTTAAGATAAGCCATGGTCATGCACTTACCTTATCAACTGATTATAACAACCAATACAACCAGTTGAGACCCTCTTAACGTCTGAAACAGCCCAGAAACGCCCTACAACAAGCCACACAACAAAAAAATGACTTATAGCAAAACTGGACAGAAACATCAGAAAAGAACAGTCTCAAAGACGAAACCCTAAAATGAAAACCAACCGTTAACTATCAAATCCCTCCAGTGAAAAGCTAGCCCTAGACGTCACAAAGCTTCCCACAAAATTTCAGCACGATCAGATCTCATATGCAACCGCAATCGATACCGAAACACCCGCTGGTCTCAATTCGCGACAGAGAAGAAACGCCCCACGAAACTGCCGATATCTCCTAGAATATTAACTCAAATTCACTTCTGTAAAAAGGAGAGTGTACGAAAATCTCTTAGCTACAACCTTACCAAAAATCATTGCCTTTCGAAACGTTTTGATCAGTCGGATCCTATTTCTCCCAAACCGTGACAGTTATGTTTCTCTCTTAACTCTAAGGAAAAAGCTTGATCTCCTTTTCTTTCTCCAATCAAAGGCGACTCAACACTCTAAAACCCTTAATTTGTCGCTTCCCACTTAAATACTCGGTTTAGATCACTAAACCAAACCAACCAAACCAAAATCGCGAATTAAAACAAACCCGACGAACCCAGAAACAGTGGTGTCGATCGATACCTTTATGTAACAAATTATTTTAGATATTTTGATTATTTTAAATATTTAGGTATAAAACTAATTGAAATATTCAAAATTATAATCAAAATTTTGGGTAATTGAATTATATTAATGCTAAATATTATAAATACGTTTATATGTTCGGGTTTGATGGGTATCCAAATGGGTACCAAGTATTATCCGACCCTAATCCGAATCCAAAAAATAGAATCCAGTAGAGTTTTATAAGCAAAACTGTATCCAACAAGAACCCGGTTTTTTGGGTCGAATCCCGGAATGAATATTTAGGTATGGTTTATATGCCGAAGTCTAGTTTCTGTTTCCATGTAATATTGATTGCTGTTTACTTTTTTTATACAGTAAAAACTCTATAAATTAATACTCTATAAATTAATAAACACTATAAATTAATAAATTTTGTTGGTCCCAAGTCAGGCCAGTGTAAAAATTAACAAAATTTGATAAGATAATAAGATAATAATTTTTTTAAAATTCCCATGTAAAATATGGTCCCAATAATATCATAAATTAATAATCATGTAAATTTACATATATATATAGTGATATAATAATGTATGTTTCTCCTAAAGCTCATTTCTATAGAACAAATGTAATGTTGTATTTTCAAACTATAACTATATCTCTAAAATATTTTATAACATGTCGTAAAAATATATAAATTTTTCAAGTTTTCAATTTTTATATATGCATCATTTACAATTTGATAATTTGGCAGACTCTTAAAATAGGAAAATTGATACTATTCATAAATTTGAATTATGTATGTCATGTGTATAAGTCAATTTGTCTATAGTATTTGTAATTAATTGTCAATAATGTTTTCTAAATATTACAAGTTCAATTCCTAAACCATAAAATTTACAACATTCAAAAATCTAATCTTATTTTGCTAAAATTGTCTCAATTCATAATTTTTAAAAATTTAAACAATTAAAAATATATCTATATATCTATAAATTAATAATTATTATTTTATAGTGTAAATTAATAATTATTAATTTATAGATAAATTAATATCACTATAAATTAATAAAATGTCTTGGTCCCAACATTATTAATTTATAGAGGTTTTACTGTAGTTGGAATGAAAAGTAAAATATTTAGGAAACCAAATTTAAAGTAAGGGGGTAGTATTGGATTCTAATTTATCAAGATTTTTGAAGAGTTCAATAAAATCATTAAAAGTGAATAAGTGAAAGATTGTTAAAGATTGTTAGAGAGTTTTGTTGATTAGTTTTTTAAAATATTGTAAAGTCTCCAAACAATCCTTGTATTTTTGTGATACTTTCCATGACTTTATTTTGTAAAGAAAGTTTTTAAAATCATGAACCAATAACATAATAATTGAACTCATTAACAATCCTAGATTCTTTTGTTTTAATTAAATAACACAAAACTTTTAATGACTTTATAAAAGTCTGAATCTAATAACCCAAATTTCTTAAGATTATAAATGACTTTTTACAAATCACAAACTAATAACACTAAATTTTAACAGAGTTTAACACAATCTTGATCTAATAACAACAGATTCTACATAACATTTAAAATCTTTAAAACTCTATTCAAATCTCAAACCAATACCCCCCACTAATAGTTATTTTTTGTGCAATTTTTTAGAGACTAATTTTATAAATAACTTTTTAAATTAGTATAAAGTAAATAGTAGTATAATTTTAATATAAATACTAAGCAAACATAGAGAAACCCCAAATAACAGTCGTCGTAGCTCAATATATTATGATCACTATACAAAATTCGAAAACATATTCTTTCTTGGTTTTGGCAATATACATATATGATATGAATATGATAATAATGGTACTGATTGGTGAACACAAATAAAGTATTACAAGTGGTACAGCTTTGATTTTTTACCAATCACAAAAATTTTACTAAAAACTTTATTAAAAGCTTTACTCTCAGTTTTTTTGTACAGCTTTCACATACAGCTATTTCTTACAGCTTTGCACTATTCCGTAACAGATTACAACTTCAGCTTACAGTTTTGGCTACATTGCCAATTAGACCCAATGGTATGCAAAAATATAAAGTTTAAGACGTTGCCATTTCACAGATTTGCTTATCTATAGGTCTGGAAAACTTGTATAAACGTTCAAGAAAACATATTAGCAAATAATTATTAAAGCCACTTTTCAAAAATATTAAAGTATGTATTTATTTTTATGCTCGTATTGGTGAAGTTTTATGCTCGTAACATTGTAATAAATAACATTAGCAACTCACTGACATTAAAGGGCTAGGGTTCTTGTATTTGTTCATAAAACACGCAAAGCTCCTTCGATAGTTCGATGGCGAATGATTTTCCAGGTACGAATCCGGATCTGTAATATTTTTATTTGAAGGATGTATACATACATATATTGGATGAAATCCCTAAAGTTAGTTAGTCGGTACGGTGTCAGATTGGAGAACGATGGTGCATCCTGTATATTTGCTATACAGGGAAGATGAGTTTTCTCGGGAAATCTATTATCCTTCTATAAGACGCTGTGCGGATGAAGACAAGGTCTCGGAAGAGGAAGAGTATCGCATCTTAAAGGAACAAGTCAATGATTCCGAGGTTCATCTTTCTTGATTGCTAAAATCTAGTGTTTTAAAAAGTCAGTTTAATTTCTTGGAGAATGATATTGATTCATCATCATCTTGGTGTGTGTTTTGTTTTAAATAATAATCATTAGGGGTTTGACATAGATTTCACCAAGTTCCGCTGCGCTTTCAATTACTTACCTGTTGATCTCGATGGAGACGACGTGTTTGGTGGTCCAGGAACCAACAGAGACTTTATGGACAGGCTGTCTCTGGGTTCCCTAGAGGTGTTCAATGAAACTAATAGTACAAATTATGAATTTGACAAGGTTATCAAAGTCAATCATCACTTATCTGCTGGCAGGATGTTTTACATTACCTTTCAAGCTAAGCTGCCCTCCGATGATGTCTCTAAAGAATTCCAAGCCAGGCTCTGCTATTGCAGTGATACCCCCGATTATATCTTATGCCAACTCAAACCTGTGATTCTGTGAAAAGAGGTAACTCGACATGACTTGGTCTATCTTAGTTTTCTTGTCTGTTGTTAAGATATCATTTTGAAACTGGTTACAATATTTTTTTTGGCAGTTCACTCCACTGAGGCTGCATATAAAGAACCAAGGTATATCTATCTTGTCTTCTTCTTTACTTTAATGAGTCTTCTTTTCCTTTGTGTTCTCTCCTAGGGTATTAGGGTTTTTTTCAACACTGCTGAAATTTTTTTTTCTTGTTATATTGATCGATATCCTCAGATTGACTGACACTGGAGCCATCTAATATCTAATACTGGATCAGACGCAAGCGCTCTTGCGATAAATTGACCGAGTCGATGTTATGATGTAATGACACTTGCTACTACTACTTTTGCTACCAATCTAAGCCAAACGGATTGTTGCAACTCAGTTATAATATTCTTTTCGAAGCAATGCTGACTTTAAAAAACTGAAACTGGTTTTGATTTTAACAATAGTAATACTAAACAAACATAGAAATAATAGTGGTCGTAGCTCAATACATATATGATCATTAGAAAACATATTATCTCTTGGTTTTGGCAGATACATATATGATATGAATGTGATAATAGCTAGTATGCAAAAATATCAAGTTTTAAGACGTTGTTATTTCACAAATTTGCTTTAGAAAACTTGTATAAACGTTCAAGAAAAAAAATATTAGCAAATATGTTAATGCCAATTTGTCTAAAATGTAACTCACTGACACTAAAGAGTTAGGGTTCTTGTATTTTTTTGGTTATCTTTAGGGGTTTGACATCGATTTCGCCAAGTTCCGTTGTCGTTTCAATTACCTACCAGTTGATTTCGACGCTGACAACGCGTTCGTTTTAGAACCAGAAACCACTAGAGAGCTTTTAGACAGGCTGTCTCTAAAATCCCTTGAGAGATTCAATGAAATAAATAGTACAAAATATGAATTTGTTAAGGTTATCAAAGCCAATTATCACTTATCTGCTGGCATGATGTTTTACATTACTTTTCAAGCTAAGCTACTTTCCGATGATGACTCGAAAGAGTTCCAAGCTAAGGTCTGCCATTTAAATGATAACCCCGATTTTATCTCATGCGAACTCAAACTTGAGAAAAGAGGTAAACTCTGGCCATGACTTGGTCTATCTTTTTTTTCTTGTCTGTTGAGAGATCAATTTGATAATACTAGTTATATAATATTGTATTTGGATTTTCTTTTGGCAGTTCACTCCATTGAAGCTCCGGAGAAAGAAGATCCCAAGAAACCAAGGTATATATATACCTTTGTTTTTTTAAAAAAATTTTGATGAGTTTTTTACACTCTCCTGAATGTTTTTTTTTTGTCATATTAATAATCCTCAGATTGACTCATTAGCCATTTAGTGTCTAATACTGGGTGGTGATCAGACCGAGAACCGAGTCTAGTTATATATATAATGCATGACCTATGCACATGGAATTCTCATCAGCTCTATATGCACACATTAGTTGCCGACATAAAATTAAGAGTTTATGCTTTTTTTTAGATTATACAAAACTATCAGATCATGTATCCTTCACCTTGTTAACTTCCACTTTTATTTTTCGTTTCCACACCATATATAGCTTGCTGATGATTGTGGATTCTCAAATGTGTGGGATATTGATAATGCAAACGAGTTATTCACTGTAAGGAATATCAGGTGCATGTTTCTTGTTTAGAAGTAACTCTCCTCGGAGCCATCCAAATGCCACTGATGAGGACGCTAGAGAAGCATTCCCATAAGCCATCTCGCCAACACTATATGAATCCATGACCACTCTTAGTTATAGCCATCCAAACTAACAAAATCAATCAAAATTAGCTCAATTTCCATTATGTTTTACGAATTAACCTAAAAACATTCATTTAGTACATTTATATATCTGAGGGTATTTACGGACATACAAAATTATAAGACCAGAATGCGAAGAGAATTACACCTAGAGAATTAGGGTTCTTGTTATGTTCATATATAAAACGCAAAGGGGGTCTGACTTACCAGGTACGATTCCAACTCTGTAAATCATTTTGAAGGATCTATACATATATCCCTAAGTTGTATAATTTTCCGGTCTCAGATTGGATAACTATGGGTACACCTGTAGAATTGCGATACAAGGATGACGGTGATGTTCCTGTTCCTCGCAAATATTATTATCCGCATATAAGACGCCCTAAGGATGAAGAGTCTAAGATCTCAGCGGAGGATGAGTATCTCCTCATGAAGAAACAAGTCCAAGATTCCAAGGTTTTTCGATTTATATGTTGATTCTTAGTAAATTTCTTTTATCTGCTTCGAGAATAATATTGGTTCATCATCTTGGCGTGTGATAACGTAAAACAGAAATCACAAACAACCAACAGAGAAGAGAGTGAAATAGAAAGAAACAGAGAGTAAAACGAAATTGATTAAGAAACTTGTAACTGGTAAACAATGAAACAACGTTCACAAGAAACGCAGAATCATCATCTCATCGCAACAAGGATGAGGAACAAGGTCACCAAACCCAGAAAATAGAAAACAACAATCAGATTTTGCATAATCCTAAGTGATGAGCTAACAGATGCTCTTATAGAGAGTTAACAAACGGTGTTGTTCCCTTTCCGTGACGTTAACAATCTTATTCCGTTACGACTCCAGCTGTCTTTTCTCATGTGCTTTACTTCTTCTTCTTCTTATCTTGACCACATGTGCAAACTCCCATTATACTATATCAAAGCTCCCCTCCTTAGAGAACCTTGCCCACAAGGTTCAGTTGTAAAACAGTATATGGATCTTCACTTGCAGCTAACAACTCCATTGTACTTCAGTTTGAATCAAAGATTATTGAAACTGAACCTCCAGGATCCCAAACTTGACTGTCAAAATTCTGTGAAGATGGAGCCTTGCAACGATGCCACACATAGTGACTTGCACTCCCAAAGTGCATATGAGTATTCAAAGCCATGATCATTTGTTGCAGCTCCACTTCTGAAACTATATGTAAAAGCTTGAATCTCCACTTGTGCTTAATTTGATCAGTCACTTCACCATGTGTAAACTGTTGCAGATCCTGTAAAGTTTGTCTCAACCACATTCTGCACCACAAGCATGACTTTTGTGTTTGGCTCGGAAATCTTGTAAGCTCATATGCAGTCCCCCTCCTCCTGAATTCAGTTTGAACACCAAAACTGATGAAGTTACTGTATCCTCTTTGCATGAGTGCATCATCAGAAATAGTCTGCAATTTTGCAGCCAACCAACTGAAAATTACAGCAGATACTAGCTCAACTCCTTTGGTAGATATCTCTAGTGGCTGTTGCAAATAGAACACTGCAGAAGCAAAAAATCCAGCAAGAGAAGGAGAAACATAGATGGTCTGTATGAACACAAGTGTCCTATCCATCTCTTGGTTCTGGAAATCACTAAGGTGAACTTGTACACCATCAATTGGTACTCTCCTTAGTGTTGTTTTGAACTTGAACCTCCTCGTCTTATAGCATATACTCATCTTCTTCTTCTTCTTCTCAAGCTCTGAAACTTTGTTCTTTTTCAAAGAATTGTTCTGCAGCCATAACGAAGGTTGTGCTGCTGTCACCCCTTTAGCCCCATCATCGCTTGAATTCTGCAACAAGCCCACCACATCGATCTGACCATACTCAAGAGAAGCTTTAATCAAAGAACTCGCCACAAACTCATTACAATCATTCCCAAGAGAAGAAACAATACTGCTGAGAAACTCAATCCCTTTAAAATTCTGATTGAATAAACCATTTTGAACAAAACTGCTGATAATCGAATTCCACTGTCTGATGCTACCATGTCTTAAACCACAATCTGAAAAGCTTCCACACATTTTGTACAGCCCCAAGATCCTCTCATCGATATAGCTAACACTGGAGCCTCTGTTTACAATTAGGGTCTGCGTTTTCCGTTGCAAGTCGTACCTTCTTAAAAGAGCTTGTGATGCATGTTTGATCTGTACAAACAATCTCATATTCCTGTTCCCATTTTGAAAGCACTCTCGAACATCATCAACTCGTAGTATTAACGCCTGATGAACAAACCACTTGTCAACGCCAAAATCTGAGACAAAGAAAACGTCATTGCCCTGTAGCGATAGGTCCTCTTTTGCACCTCTGGTCTGTTCTCTTGACCAGCAAATATCTGCATGTAAACCCAGTTCTAGAACACCTTTTGCATCAGTCAACGGCTTCCGAAATTTATATTTAAACAGCCATTCTGCCCTTGCACTTGGTGCTCCTCTATGTTTAAACTTGAATTTCCAAGATTTAAACCCTTTCATTGTCTTCTTTATTCCCAGCATTTTTCTATGTTGAGAAATTTCACCGAACACTTGGTGTGCAGAACAAATTTTCTTGATACTTAACACTTTCACACCTCTCTCAACATCACCTGCAACCTCAAATGTCGTCTTACTGTTCTTTTGAACCCCTTCTAGTTCTAGATTCTCGTTCTTCACCACATCTAACTTTTCCAATCCTAAATTTACTTCCCTACGTTCAACACTCCTCAAAAGCTCAGAATTAGCAATAGGTACCTTAAATTGTGGAGTTGGTTCTTCTTCCACAAATGCTTTCTCTTCTAGAGCTGCATAGGCCTCATTGATCGTACAATACTCAGTGGATTCACGAAGTTCTTCATTAGAGAGCTGATTTTCATCACCATCAATCATGAGAATCCCTAATTTCTTGTGTTTAAAGTGGTGATGGGGAGTTTCTGGTTCTGCGCAGAACACACACAATCCCTTCGACCATCTCTCTTCAATTTCTTCCAACGATATGCTCTGACGGATCTTCATCTTGCGATTTGAAGACGGAACTTTGATCTCCGCCACTGAATCCGATACCTTGTTGTTGGTGTCAGGAATTACGAACGGATGAGGTGGAGATCTTAGCTGTGAGTATCGTACGCAGTTGTAAGCTTCCATCGAATTCTTTGTTTCACGATCAACCGCCTCCCTCAACAAAGCATATTCTCTCTTCCACTCCATTGTTTCCGAGGACACGACTAGCTCTGATACCATTGATAACGTAAAACAGAAATCACAAACAACCAACAGAGAAGAGAGTGAAATAGAAAGAAACAGAGAGTAAAACGAAATTGATTAAGAAACTTGTAACTGGTAAACAATGAAACAACGTTCACAAGAAACGCAGAATCATCATCTCATCGCAACAAGGATGAGGAACAAGGTCACCAAACCCAGAAAATAGAAAACAACAATCAGATTTTGCATAATCCTAAGTGATGAGCTAACAGATGCTCTTATAGAGAGTTAACAAACGGTGTTGTTCCCTTTCCGTGACGTTAACAATCTTATTCCGTTACGACTCCAGCTGTCTTTTCTCATGTGCTTTACTTCTTCTTCTTCTTATCTTGACCACATGTGCAAACTCCCATTATACTATATCAGCGTGTGTGTGTGTGTTTTTTTTTTTAAATATCTCTAGGGGTTTGACATCGATTTCACCAAGTTTCGCTGCATTTTCAATTACCTACCATTTAATCTCGATGCCAATATTGAGAATCCTTTGGGAGTAAGAATAAGCAGAGACTTAATGGACAGCTTATCTCGGGAATCCCTAGAGAGATTCAATGAAATAAATAGTACAAAATATGAGTTAGTCAAGGTTATCAAAGCCAATTTTCACGTCTCTCCTGGCAGCATGTTTTACATTACCTTTCAAGGGAAACTACTTAATGGTTATGACTCCAAAGTGTTCCAAGCTAAGGTCAGCTATGGTGGTATCCCTGAGTTTATCCAACTCAAACCTGAGAAACTATGTAATTCGTGATACTTGGTCTATCTTTGTTTTCTTGTCTATTGAGCTGAATTAGAAAACTGGTAATAATATTGTATTTGGATTTGTTTTTGTCTTTTTAATTAGTTTGATGAGTCTTTTCCTTTGTGCTCTCTCTCTCTCTTAGGGTAGGCGGTTTTGACACTCTGTTGAATATTTTTTGTTATATTGATCTCCTCAGATTAATTGACACATGAGCCATCCAATGTCTCAGACACAATCTAGTACTTATATAATACAAGACCCATGCCCAAGCATGGAATTCTCATCAGCCAATCTAGTACTTATCCTCAGAGTTTTTGCGTTTGTAGATGAATAAAACTATCAAAATCCTTCACCTGGCTAACTTTCACTTTTCTGGTTCCAAATAACAATCGCCGTACGTAGCTCAATACATATGATCACTATACAAAATTCGAAAAGCTCTGATAAATTGATACACATGTAACTGGATATCACTCAATCGGAAGCTTCCTTCCCAAACAAAACAACTCATCAGACTCTTTATTGACTTTTACGATTAATATGAACCCTTTTTGCCATCCAATTTAACCGAGGGTATGTATGGACAAACAAAAACGATAAAACCCGAAGCGAAGAGTACAAAACCTAGAGGGTTAGGGTTCTTTTTTTTGCTCAGAAAACGCTAGACGAATTCGATGGCGAATGATTTTCCAGGTACAATCGAATCCAACTCTGTTAATCTTTTGAATGATCTATGGGATCGAAATCCCTAAGTTTAAATAATTTACGGTCTCAGATTGGAGAGCTACGGTACATCCTGTATACTTGCTATACAAGGATGATGATGGTTCTCAGCAAGGTCTTATCCTTAAATAAAACGCCCTAAGGATGAAGAGCCTAAGATCTCGGCCGAGGAAGAGTATCTCCTCATGGAGAAACAATTAGAAGAATCCAAGGTTTTCATCTTACATATGTTTCATTTTCATGTTTGACCTCTTGGTAAATCTAGAGTTAAGAAAGCCACTTTTTTTATCTTTAGGGGTTTAACATAAATTTCACCAAGTTCCGCTGCGTTTTCAATTACAACCTACATCTTGATCTTGATGACGACGACGTGTTTGGTGGACCAGAAACCACCAAAGAGTTTATAGACATGCTGTCTCGTAAATCCCTAGAGGGGTTCAATGAAATAAATAGTACAAACTATGAATTTGACAAGGTTATCAAAGTCAATCATCACTTCTCAGCTGGCATCATGTTTTACACTACCTTTCAAGAGAATATACTCTCCGACGATGTCTTAAAAGAGTTCCAAGCCAAGGTCTGCTATTGCAATGATATCCCCGATTTTATCTCATGCCAACTTAAACGTGAGAAACAAGGTAAGTAGTGATGATTGTTTTCTTGTCTGTCGTGATCAATTTGAAAGTTGAAGTTCAGACTCCATGTTTTTCACAAAACATTTTAGTGACTGTGACATGTGTTTTAAAAGTTGAAATGCGAATTCGAGTTTGTTATATGTCCGTTCGTCGTCACTTGTAACGAGATTAAGCTCCAATTGTGGTAGAGCAATGATTCTCAGTCTGTTTCTTTGGCAAACAAACAAGGGTTGTACTAGGCCTGGGCATAAAAATCAGACTTGAAAACCCGACCCGAACTGATTCGAAAAAAAAAGATTCAGTTTGGTTTCGGTTTGCAATATAACCCGAATAGATACTAAATAATTTTGTTTCGGCTTTCGATTCGGTTCAGGAAGCATCTGAACCTGTAAACCTAATAATACAGGTTCACTGGACCCAAAAAGGTAGGAAAGTCTAGATGAAACAGTTGGCAGACTCTGTAATGTCGATTTGTTACTTGTGGGTCTTAAACTAGTCGTGTAAATCATGGTCGTTCTCTATTCAGTATGTTTGAAGAAAACTGATGCTGGAAAAGAGCGTCTATCTATTGTCATACTTATAACATTGTAACTAATCAAACATCGCAAGCTAATTTTAAGTAAATAGCAGCACAACGGGTATCCATTATCCGTCTTGAAAAGAAAGAAAAAAAACTCTTTTCTTTAATTACAAGTACCAAAAATGTAGCAATTACAATATTGAAATCATATATAGTTGACAAAAAAAAATTAACACTGTAATAAAGTTGACTTCAACCAAAAGTTCAACTTTGCGTGTTGAATAAAGTCAAAGGTACTCTATTTTGAAGCACGCAATTAATTGCCACTTTTAATTTTAGCGACCAATTTAAAAGAGTTTTAGTTACTAAACATGTGATAAGCCACCAATATTTCTCATCGACCACTATCACCATTCACCACATGGTCCAAATCTATAGTTTTATTAAATATATATTCATGCGAACAAATACAGATATATAGAGACAAACATGTAACATATGCATGCGCGGCTTCAAACATGATGAATCATTTTATAATATTGTAGAATGTATAGTTCGATGTATCGAGTTTTTGGTTCTGAAAAGTTGGTGACTTTATATATTGAAGGTTTATGTATGAAGGGACCTACTGATTCGGCATATGTGCATGTAGATGTCGATCCATGCATGCCTTTATTTGAGAAGTCTCACTTTTTCATCAAATTTGGATGAGTTTTGGAATCGCTAGCTACGGGGATAATCCTATATTCGTATAAACCATATATAACACATATGACATATATAGCCAAACATGGATTCATCATCATGTGTGCAAATATATATGAGAAATATCTCAGCATGGTATATTCGTATATATGCAATGCATAATGCATATTCCCCACTCGCTAATCTGTCAAATACTCGTTTTTGCTCAATTCTATTGGTTAGTAATGGGCCAGAATTGTGTGTGACCACCACTAAAACTGCATAATCATAAACAATGCATAAATAAGTTGAGGAATTTCTTTTTGGATGCATGAAAATATAAAACGCTCAACTCTATTGATGCATGCACGTATATCACACTAACGTCTATAGATCAATACTTACTAGCTAGAATGCATAGCCCCTACTAACTAATACGCGGAATATCCCAATTATTTCAACAAATCATTGGCTAATATTTACTTAATTATGTCACAATATAATATTTAATTAATACTTACATACTTATTTATCTATATATGGTTTAGGTCGGTGGTAGTGCTTTCCAAAATTTTAGGACTCTAGTAAAGATGGAAATCAATCCCAACGAACCCGATGGTCCAAATTCGATTAATTTGTCTGCATTATAATCGTAAAAGCATTATTTATTGGTCTAAGTGGGTTGTTTAGTCATCAAAATGACTAAATTAATGAGATTAATGTTATGTTCTTATATTAACTTTATATATAATATAATTAATTAATATCAGCATAATGCTTGATTAGGCGAATCATATATAAGAGAGTTTAAATCACACTCTGCTTGGCATGAAGTGCATTTCATGTGATTCTCGTGAATGGGAAAAAGCGGGGGATCATTCACGTCATTGCTTAGCTAGCTAGTTACTATTAACCGAGTGTACATGTCAATTAAAAGCTCAATGGAACTCCTAATTCAGTATAATAAAACTGGCCATGGATCACACATATATATTTTGATAATCATATATATATATATATATATATATATATATATATGATCATCCCTTATATAATAAAACGGAAGTACACAACTTCTTTTTGTAGACTATATAATTTTTATAAGTTGGTTACAAAATAGGTTATACTATATTATATAGGTTGGTTACAAAAAAAGATTATATATTAATTGGTCAATATGTGAAGTACACTTAAGAATATCCCACAAAATCTTTTTAAAGAGAATATTCCAATGATTTATACAATTTTCAAAATAAAATCTTTAGTATTCCATGTATTGTTACAAAATGTATACTGTTAAACATAAAAATATACTCTTAGGCGTAAAAAAGAATAAAATATTGGCAATCTATCACAATTAATCATGATTTTTAAGATCTTATTGTGCAGTTGAAAATAAAATATTACCTAAGCACGGGTGATATTAAAACAATCTTACCAAACATGTTCAAAAATTAAAATAAAAACAACCAACAAACATAACAATTTCTCATACATAAAATTACAAAATTAACAATCCAAAACTTACAAAATAGGTGTTTTTTACGAGCATCAAATTTAGCATATAATTTTATTGCATAATATTTTATCCAAAAATGATTTTAAAAATAATTATATAAATTATATTTTATTCTAAAATTATAATATAAATAAAAGGAATTTCAACCTGTGCTCTAGCACGGGTCCTAATCTAGTATAAATGTTATAACGGTAAATTAAAGCACGGCTCTGATCGGGTGCTAAGTAAAGTTTATCATCTTCACGATGTAGTCTATATATGCATACGTACTTGGAATGTCTCATAACACATACTGTTGTATTAGTTAAACTAATTAACTTCGAGCCTTCGAGACTACCCAACCCAAGGCTCAGCAGTTACTTGCGATTGCTTCCAACCATAACCACACTCGTACCAACGGAGGTCCTACCACAATCACTCCATTTAGTTAATTAGTATGAAATTTATGACAACTAAAAATAACAATAATCTTCAATTATATATTACTTAGAGCAGCTCCATCGGTTTGATACCCTATATATGAGTATGCTAATATAATACTTTAATCATTTTATATATGAATTTTTAAATTTTAATTTTAATTAATTAAAAAAAGAGTAACGAATCATATCAAGCCAAGTATGAAAAAACCATTGTCAGTCATTTCTCATTGTTTCTCTTGCAAGAAACGTTTCTGGCCTTCTCTGCTCTTCTCTCTTCCTTTTTATTTTTGTAAATATTTTAATACTGAAAGATTCACCTACATACGAACCGATGAAACTGCTCTTACATGTTGAACCTTAAACATTCTAAATGTTTTATGAATTTTTTTCCCCTTAAATTAGTAATCTTATAGATTGTGTACAGCCTTGTAGTAGTTCATATTATGTTTATTCCTTTCTAACTTAGTACAGTAGTTTCTTATTTTTATCATTATAAGAGTTATTTCAAAATTTTGTCTAAAATGAAACACTTTTTTTTTAATCTATAATCATTAACTATTTGCAATCTAATACAATTTTCACTATATAGTTGATTATTTTTATATTTCATATATTTTGTAATTTAAATTTCGTAGTTTTTTATTCACAAATTTATCCTATAGTGCGCTTCAAGGCTAAATGCTTTTTCCTAGTCGAAACTTAAAGGAAAAACAAAGTGAACTAGAGTCTTAAAAATCTAATATTGAAAAAACGACCATATAGTTTCCATCCGGAAACTTCTAAGAATAACGTGGATTATAATTATACCATACTCAATTAGAATGAGAGCTATATATATTAATCACGATTCACGCAGATTAAAGGGGGCTAACTCAGAAATGTGGGTCACTCACTTGCCTGCCAAAGCTGGCCATATGAGAGCACTTTCTAGGAGAGTAGTGGTACCAACTTCCCTCTCTATACAATATTTCGATCCAAATCATTGGTCTCTCAACTCTATCATCAAAAGAAACATTCATTATTTAGTGTTTTTTTATAAACTTATTAAACTATTAAAAAAAAAATAAGCTTTACAACAGAGCCGTAAATTTGCAATGAGCATTTAAAAGTATTGGACTTGTAATACTTTTTAAAGTACGATAGACTAAAAGAAATGCAAATCTTTTTCGAATGGTCATATATCGATAGCAATCGTTTGCTAGTTTTTTTTTTTGGGGTCAAAAGTCTTATATTAATTAATAAATATTTCGCTAAATATATTTTTTTAAACAAAATGAACATTTTATGTGTGGTTTATAATATATTTTCAATATCTGATTTCTAACTAAGTTAAACATGTATCAATGTACGTTAACACATAGCCCTTTTTCAAAAAAAAAAAAAAAATGTACGTTAACACATGTATGTATATGGTGTTGGTTGAGATGGACTCATCATATCAATTGGACGCAAACGTGAATTTATCATAAGAAAATCAAGGACATGCCTAAGTTTGGTTGTTATGACTTTAGCGCTTGTTTTTAAATGGTTGCGTGATATTAAGATTCTGGATTCGATATTTCACATACCATGTACAGTTTTAAATCTGAATTTTATGCATGGCATGGCAGTTTACATACTTCTCATCATAGGCATTCATTATTGTTTTCCAGTCTCCCTTTATAAAATATAGATCGGACATGTGCATCTATTTGGGAACTTAACTTTTAGCAAGTGAGTTTAATTATTAGAACACTTGATTGTAGTCACTAAACACTAATCATATCGTTACAACTCTAATAATTGGACAATACTTTCGTTCTTTAGCCTTTTTCTGATTTTTATTCTCCTTTTGTAGATTAACTAACCAACCCCACTTTCTTTGCGCCACTCCATCTCAAAACGCTCGTTGGCTTTTTCGATATTTAATTAATTAACATATTCTTCCAACCATATTTTAATATTGTCAGGATTTTGTTGCTATAATAAAATATAAACATATAGATTTGGTAGTGATTTTAAAAAAAACTTCAGCGCTCGTAATTAGAAGTTGAATGATCAGTATTCAACTTTGCAAAAAAGAAAAAACAAAAAAACAAGTTTGCAAAAGACAATTCTTGATTAGTGTATACTAGCAGAGAATCCGTCGTTGTCATTGGTTATATATTCTCGGTTTATTAGTCGATAACCATTCAAACTTCGTTCAAGAGTTCTGAAACCCATTTTCTTCTTTCTCACCCAAGATGTTACAACATCATCATGTCGCCTACGATGGACTAAGATCTACTGTTATAAGTTTAAAAATGCATGTGGTTCTTTTCTTTCCTGAGCATAAAGTTATTACATCTTTTAACATAACTCATACAGAAAAAAATACTCTCTAATTTCAATGCTTAGATTATGGTTCTTGCTAATTGTTCCAGTCTGTTATATTTCTTGTTGTTGGCAAAAACAACACTTACTTTCTTGTTGTTACTCGGATCTAAATATTTTCGTTAGTTAATATTAGACGACACCTGTAATTATCTGCCTTCAATTGTAGCTTGAATAACCGCCAACTAAACTTCTAGAATTTGTCTTATATAATGAACTTCACTTGTTTTAGCCCCTTTTCTTTTTTTGTGTCGACCGCCACTACAAGAAAACAGCTTAGAACTGACGAGCATAACCGTCAGTAAACCGTCGGAAACACACATTACCGACATATTACTGACGGATGCGTCCGTCGGTTCTAGATTGTCGGAAAAACAAATCTGTCGGAAATCCGTCAGTAATAACCGACAGATTTCCGACAAGCATTTACCGACAGATTACCGACATATATACTGATGGTCTGTTTGTCGGTAATCCATCGGTAACGACCTGTTGGAAATCCGTCGGAGACTAGTTTGTCGGTAAGCCCGTCGGTAATTTTTTGTCAGACATCCGTCGGAGATATATTTCCGACGATATTACCGACGGAACAATATCGGAAAATGTCTGTCGTTTCCGACAGATTTCCGACGGTATGTAACGGAAAATGTCCGTCGTTTCCGACAGATTTGTGACGGAAGTTTTTATTTTTTATTTTAAATAGCATAATTATACAAAATTAATAATGAAAATATTTATTAAAACTGAAATACAAATTTAATACAGAAAATATTCATAAAGTTAAAAGTTTGAGAGAAAATATTTTTTCAGTGAAAAATATTCTAATAACCGAAAACAAATAATTGTTCCAAAAAGAAAACAAATATTCAAGAAAACCTAAGAAGCAGAATGTCTTGCCCGCATCTCACTCATGAACGCTGCTAGCTCTGCGTCCCTCTTCTTGTACTCCTCGTCTCTTCTTTTGTTCTCCGCTTTTTGTTCTTCTATTTCTGCTTTTTGTTCTTCCATTTCCTTTTCCAAAGCTGCAATCCGAGCATCCTTCTCTTGCATAGCTTGTTGGAACTCTTGGGTGGGAGCAAATGAGAAACCTGATGATTGAGAAACCAAACTTCTATCGGAGAGATTTCCTAGTCCAAAAACCCTTCCCTTGGTTTTAGTAGTTTCCTACACATGCAATTTTAAAAATATATAAATATTTTAAAACAAAACAAAAGTAATACAAAAATTTTAAAAATAAATGTTACCTCGAAAAAATTTTCATTTGCTTTCTCTCTTCTAAATTCAACCGTAGACTCCGATCCATCAAGAGATTGTAGCATCTCCTCCTCCCGCTTCCTCGAACTCTCAACAAGCAGCTTTGCTCTACCATCTTGTAATTGGCCGGTCTTTTTGTTGGTGTGCATATCCTCCATCAAAGTAATATAGTCTGGTACCACACCATCCCTAGCAGTCTAAAAGAAACATTTAAATTATGTAAATATATTCTAATTAATGATAAAGAAAATAATTATAGAAAATCTTAAAACTTACAAGTTGCTTTTGTCGAGTATGAGCGCTTATTGGAATATTGTTGTGGGTAGCCATACCCAACCCGCCACGTTTGCTTCTTCTATTCTGAGAAGATTGGGAGGATATTGTTTCTGTAGCTGGTTCCCCCCAATATTGAATGAAACCTTTAAAGAGATCCTCGTTCACATTTTTTGGCACCTTTCCTCTCTTCCACAATTGCTTCCACTCATTCAACTGTTTAGAATATCGTAGTGCGGCATACTTCTTGAATGCTGTTCGAACTTGGTTGGTGACCTCTGGTTTCCAATTGAAATCTTGCTAAAAATATAAAGAAAATGCATTAGCAAAAAATATATAAAACAATGTTATAAAATTAAGTTGTTAAAGTTGAAAACTTTACCGCAAATTGCCGAAACCAAATGTCTTGTTCTTTTGTAGGCATCACTGAAAACTTTGCATATGGTGTTTTGAGGATTCCATACATCATATGCAAAATGGATTTTGTGATGCCATTATGAGAATCATGAAACCATGTTGTCCCTGGAGCACCATACGGATCTAAGCGGGGGATAAGTGATCGGCCAGGTTGAGAAACAAATTCTTCAATGCTCATCTCAACTGGGACATTTTCTGAACCTTGAGAATCCGGGATGGCGCTGCTAGGTGATTGTGAAGCACTAGCTTCTCCATTAGCTTGGTTCATAGATGTGTTTGCAACATAAGAACCATAGTTCCTTCGACAAACAAACAGCAAAACTTAGAAACAATCTTCTAGCATAATTCAATTAACAAAAATCAATTCATCAAACCCAATTAACAATTTATATTCCATCAAACTTCAATTCATCAAAATTTAATTAATGCTATCCAATTAACATTCCAAATCCTCAAATCAATAACACCCAAACAGAGCCAATTCATCAAATCTAATAACTCTACAGACAACTACGAAATCTAACAAACCTAAGAAATTCATTAGAAAAGAGAGAACTTACGCCATAAGAAGTCGCCGGTTCGGAGGGAGACAATTGCCGGAGTTTCGTCGGGTTGGAGGAAGGAAGTCGTCGGAGATTGGGCGGAGAAGATGCGGGGGGAGGGGGAGAAGAAGATAAAACAACTTTGGTATTCTCGATTTACCGACAATCGCCGGTTCGGAGGGAGACAATCGCCGGAGTTTCGTCGGGTTGGAGGGAGGAAGCCGTCGGGCCGGAGAAGATGCGGGGGAATGGGGAGAATTCGATGTTTTTTTTTTGGTCTGAGAAAAATAAAACCCTCGGGGGAGAAGAAGATAAAACAACTTTGGTATTATCGATTTACCGATGGAAAACCGACAGATATATCCGTCGGTAATGACTAAATATTTAATTGCCCGCGACAATGAAAATTTCATTTTATTTCAGTCCTGGGTAAAATTTCGCGATCCGTCGGAAATCTGTCAGTAGATCCAACTATTACCGACGTATTTCCGACGGGCTTCGAGGTTATAAGATAAATTTAATTATTTTATTTCTTTATTTATAAGATATATTTAATTATTTTATTTATTTATTTTTATAAGAGATATTTATTTTATTTTTTTATAAGAGAAATTTAATTATTTTATTTAATTTTTTTATAAGAGAAATTTAATTTATTTATAATAGATATTTGAAAGTATCAAAATTTATGTATTTATTTGTAAGAGATATTATCCGTCAGAATCCGTCAGTAATCCGTAAGTAATTTTGAAATTTTCAACGGCTATACAACGGCTACATTAACGGATATATTTACCGACAAATTTCCGACGGATATTTATTTAACTTGTCAGAAATCCGTCGGAAAGCGAATAATCAAAACTGCTATAATAACGGATAAGTATACGGACGGATTTCTGACGGCTGTAAATTAATTCCCATCGGAAATCTGTCGGAAATCGAATAATATACAAGCGACAACATCAACGGATATATTTACCGACGATATTCCAACGGATAGTACAGACGGTAGTGGTTTGTCGGTAATCCGTCGGATATTTTGACAGATTACATACGGACTATGTTTGTCGGTAAATTTCCGACGGAAAACTGACAAACTCTTGTGGCATCAAAAAGCTGTCAGTATATCGTCGGTAATTACCGACAGAATTTTGACCGTCAAAAATTCTGTCAGTTATGACCTTGTTTTCTTGTAGTGCGCCTTGGTTTATTACTTAATGGCTGAAAATATGACTTTAATGCATGTTATCAAGAATTTAACTTTTATAACTGAGATTATACAATATTCGAAACATTTTTGTTCTTAAATTTCATGTCTGTACGTTGAGGACAGCTAAATTGTTCCCATGGGATAGTTTTATATGCATAATGTCAACACTAGATCACATCAATATAATCTACCTCAAGAAAAAAATAGATATATTTTCATCAATACATAAATATAGATGTCTTAATCCTTTACCTCCTCTAGTAAAAATTAAACTAATCCCCCTTTTTAGGTGGTGATCATCATAGTCATATCTAATTCTTTATTTATTTTGACACATGGAGGCACTGTGTTATTGAAGCCTCGTATAAAAATCAAATTTACTATGTATTGATGACACTTAGACTGGCTCTAATTAGAGAAATAATGTACTGTTTAATGAATTAATGAATAGTGGTGACGTGACCAGGTTATACGTTCAAAGTTTAGAGTGTATATTTATAATTAAATAATACATTTTCTACTACTATATTCTTATTTAATACTCCTATATACTATTACCACAACTATTTTAAACTAAAATTTGCAGATTTAATTATTTTGAAATTATTTTTTTGTAGAAATTTCATAATCTTCGTTATATTTCTTAAACTAATTAATCTTTTGAAAAAAATGAAATAATGTATCAATGATTTCAAATGTTCGAAAGTTTATTTCATTCGTCATATTCACTGTCATAGGAAGATAGAACGTATATAAGGTTTCAACTTTTCTTTCTGTTCTAAGAGGGTGTTATTGAATGAAGGATTTTAATAGATTTCAATTACTAGTGGATTTTAGAATTCAAAAAATTTCTAATTCATTTAACATGAATTTGTTGTCATTATTAGTGGATTTGAATGACAATACTAATGAATTTGAAAGTCATTACTAGTAGATTTTATTATTTTTGAAGTTAAATAAAAATAAAATAAATTACTCATAATTATATCAAATGAAACAAAAACATATCTTCGCAATATTTTCTTGTCTTTGTCGATTTGATTGGGGTTTCTTCTTGATTTATGGTGGTGGATCTCCGCTGGAGATTCTTGTTGTTAAGAGTTTTGATTTTTTGGATCTGAGATGGAATATCAATCTTTTAGGGTTTCTTTTTTATGTGATTTCCCCTGTTCTTCAATCAGATGAAACAAAAACAAGAGGAACAAACATCTTCAATCAAAATGAAACCAGAGATAGAAGAGTTTTTAATCCTGGACCTTATTCAAACAAAATAAAAAACAGAAAAGGGAAGAAAAACCAGTGAAATTGTGTAAACAGTGAATTTGATAGGCATAATCAGATATGAGGATCTGCAAACTGTGTCAAACTCCAAAATGAAATATCACAGTGGTCTTTTGGCCAGAGTTATATTTTATTTCTTAATTCTTAGATTAATCTCCTGAATCACTTTTGAAAAAAGAGAGAAAGATAAAGAGATTGAAATACTTGAGAAAGATGTCGGATTGTGTTTGTTCATCTTTTTGGAGTGAAATACGTTGAAATCTAAAATGACACCAAATCCAATGGACATTGAATAACAGTGTTTTTAAAGAATTCTAAAATTCATCAAATAAATCCATAATCCAATAACAACAGATTTTAATGTACTTTTTCAAATACCTAATTAAATAACGTTGGATTCCAAAATACATCAAATTCTTTTTAAATCTATTATTCAATAACAACCCCTAAGTTTGTTGAAATTCGTTTTTAAAATATCTACTAGAAATTATTAATTTTTAATGCTGCATTTCACTGCCAATTGAACTTTAAGTTAACCTAAGTTTCTACTACAACCACAATGTTGTAAAGTACAATATATATAGCACAGAGAAAATCTTTAATTGTCTTTCAGAATGTTAAGTTTACACCGATTTAACTTCGAAAACTTTTTTTTTTTTTTTTGGATGAATGTAAAATTTTATTCATCAAAAAAACATGTTTTTTACAACATGTGTAACTTTTCTGAGTGTTTAAGTGTTAATACATGAAAGAAATTTTAAGTTCTGGTGGAAAACCAGCGGATGAGGACATCTTGGTAGTCCTCGTGACCCGAGTTCAGGAGCAGAAGGAGTCTGTTACACACGATTCTGTCTATCCGTTTGCCTAGTCGATGAGCCGAGATGGATTGTTCTTCATACCTGCGGTTATTACGCTCCTGCCAGAGAGAGTGCACCGTTGCTTAATTGTAGGATGTATCTGAGAAACAGCAGAGAGATCTTGTCAAGAGTAGTGTCTGAGATGAAAACTTAATTTAAACTATATGCATGTTAAATTTTCTTTTGTGAATTACAAGTATGTATATGTTTATTTCTTTTTTTAAAAAGTGTATATATATGTATAATTATACTATATATTGATTATTGAATATTGACTTATATACGATATCCAAATTCTCGGATACAAAATATGGATAATATGACGTACAGAATATCAAGAGACTTAAGACGATAATGAAAGATTACTTGTCGTTTGTGAGTCTAAAATCCGACGTGCATGTTAGGTCGCCCGCATTATTTCAATCAATCTACACATACCTGTAAAAATAAGCCACAGTTTGCAAAATGTTAAAAACTTTGTATAGTTTAATCCAAAGGGGGAAATATAAAAGCGATAAAAACTAAAAAGTATGCACATTGGAAGTTTCTTCGACTAGTCAAACATCTAAAACTCCGAAAGAGCAAATAGCTTAATAAGTTAATTAGCTTTAGAAGAGAGATTAATAATTGTTAATACATCGGGGGACATGGATCTTCATCACTCCTTGTAAATGGATCGATAAGATCATATCCGTGATGAAAGAGACAGGAGATCAATAAATGCGAGAATTTAACCTACCTGATCTATATATGTTGCGTTAATATTCGGACCGTAGGATAAATCAGGACGTGTCGTCTGAGATTATGTGATTAGTTGGTTACTAATTATATTTAATGCATGTTTGTGGAATTCTGATTTGCAACGAGACTATAATAATAAAAGGAGTTGGAACACATGTCCGAGTGTGGAGCACGATGACGATTCGTAGGTTTTTTGTGGGTTAGTCAAAAGAAGGCCTTCAAAAGTTCAATTTTTACGAGGTTTTTTTTCACTACACACACATATAGGCGTCGGTGACAATAATAAGAAACCTTTGATAAGAACTTGTGTTTTTATTATATTTTCAAGATAAGTTTTACACAAAGAGGACAATGCCTTATATATACAACAAAGAGAACAATCTAGAAAATGATGAGTCATTGTGACAGCTCTCATTACAGCTGTGATCAGCTAATCTCAATCCTTGTCTTGGAGTGAGCTAAAACGGTTGTGAAGCAGAGGAACTGCAGGTACTGCTTTTGGCATGACTTGAGAGTGTTGACCTTGACCAGCTCCCTTTGTTGGGCTTCCTCCTTGTTGGATCATTTTGTGGCCCAGCTCACAAGTATCACTTATATTCCCCCTCAAACTTGTGGTGGGTGGAACACCAACACGAGGTTTGTGTCGCAGACTCTCAAACTCACGCTTGAGAAGAGATTTTGTAAAGATGTCCACAAGTTGAAACTGAGCTGGTATGTGTTGTGTCTCTATGTGTCCCAATGCTACTTGTTCCCGGATGTAGTGGAAATCAGTGTCAAAATGCTTTGAGCGTTTGTGAAGAGCAGGGTTTGTACTGAGATACACTGCAGAGAGATTATCACATTGGAGTAGGGTTGGGAACTGCTGGGATATCCTGAGATCACGAAGTAGGAATGATAGCCAAGTTATTTCGTGAGCCGTATCAGTTAGCGCCCTGTACTCTGCTTCAATAGACGAGTGTGAGACTGTTTCTTGTCTTCTAGCCGACCAGCTGATAAGGTTTGGACCAAGAAGAATGCAGAACCCTGAGGTGGACCGACGAGTTTTTTTGCAACCAGAGTGATCACTATCACAAAAAGCTGAAAGAGACAGATTAGAACTCTTTTTTATAGACAACCCCATTTGTAATGTACCTTTGATGTATCGCAATATACGTTTGAGCAGTCCAAAGTCAGAGACTGTAGGTTCATGCATCCGTTGACACACAAAATTGACTGCAAACTGAATGTCAGGCCTCGTGATTGTGAGGTATTGAAGCTTTCCCGCAAGACTCCGAAAGTAGGTGGGCTCAGAGAAGAGTTCAGTATTCATCTTGTCAAGATTTTGTGGCAGTGGTGTTGGCATGGGATTACGTCAGACATACCAGCTTGATAGAGAATGTCCTTTGCATAAGCTGTTTGATGAAGAAAGAATCCATCCTTGCATTTTTGGATTTCAACACCAAGGAAGTAGCTGGGAGCTCCAAGATCTTTCATAGAAAACCTTTTATTCAGAGAGTCTAGCAGAGTGTCTACTAAACCCTTATCACTTCCTGTGAGAAGCATGTCATCAACGTATAAAAGCAGAACCAGGGACTTCCCATTTCTGTGATAAGTGAACAGAGATGGATCAGATTTGCAGCAAGTGAACCCAAATTCAATCAAATATTTGCTGAAAGTGTCAAACCAAGCTCGTGGAGCCTGTTTTAGGCCGTATAGAGCTTTTGTGAGTCGACAAACATAGGAGGGTCTCTGTTTGTCAATGAAGCCAGGTGGTTGAAGCATGTATACGGGTTCTTGTAATTCTCCATGAAGAAAAGCATTTGAAACATCAAGTTGTTTGATGTCCCAATCTTTAGCAACTGCAACATCAAGCACCATACGAATTGTTGCTGTTCTAACAACTGGACTGAAGGTCTCCAGATAGTCCAGACCTTCCTCCTGATCAAAACCTTTTGCAACGAGACGAGCTTTCAGCTTGTCTACCGAACCATCAGGTCTAAGCTTGGTTTTGAAGACCCATTTGCATCCCAGAATGTTCATATCTTCAGTAGGCTCAGTCAAATCCCAAGTGTGAAGCATGTGTATTGTCTTGATTTCGTCATGGGCTGCATCATTCCAACCAGGATGTGCTAGAGCTTCTGTAATGTTTTTTGGTTCTTTCGGAACAAACCTTGATGTAAGAAGTACATATCTTGGATTCGGTTTATGAATTCCTGCTTTGCCTCGAGTTGTCATAGGATGAGCATTAATCTCTTGTGGCTCAACTTCTTGATTGTCAAGATTATCTTCTTCTTGATTTTCAATATTTTCTTCTTCAAGAGCTGAATTGTCAGTGTCTTCCCCTGTTGATTCTGCTTCACTCTGCATATTGTCTGACTCATCAACATTCATGATTGTGTTTTCAGATTCTGAATCTGTTGTTGTTGTGACTTCACGTGACGAGTGGACCAAAGACTGAGTCGGAGCTATGTCAGGTGATGGAGTTGGTGATGCTGCTTGCCACGCTTGAAGTAAAGGAGTTTGGTATGTTGGAATCAGGTGTTTGTATTGTTGTTGAAAGGGGAAGCAGTTTTCATCAAAAATAACATGCCGCGAGATGTAAACTCTACCTGTTGGAGGGTATAAGCATCGATATCCCTTATACTGAGTATGGTAGCCCAGAAAAACACACTGCAGTGACCTCGGATCAAATTTGTGATTAGCCATTGGTCTAAGACACGGATAGCAGGCTGAACCGAAGACTCTTAACATGGAGTAGTTAGGTTTCTCGTTGAACAAAACCTCAAACGGACTGCAGTTGTTCAGTTTTGATGATGGGAGAAGGTTGGTGATGAAGCAGGCTGTGAAGAATGCCTCAACCCAGTGATGAAGAGGAGTGTGACTATGAAACAACATAGTTAGTCCTAGCTCAACTACATGTCTGTGTTTTCTCTCAGCAATCCCATTCTGCTGGGGAGTGTAAGGACATGAGATTCTGTGAATTATCCCATTGTCAGAGAGGAACTGTTTAAGAGCATTGCTTGTAAACTCTCCTCCTCCATCACTCTGAAAAGCTTTTATCTTAGTCTTGAATTGGTTTTCAACCATTGATTTAAAAACCTTGAATATAGAGATAAACTCAGATTTTGCCTTCATAGGATAGAACCAGGTGAACCGTGAGTATTCATCCACAAAAACTGCATAATATTTAAACCCTTGTTGAGATACAACTGGAGAGGGTCCCCATAGATCACAATGAACTCGATCTAGGGGACAAAACACTCTTGAATCCGAATCAAAAAACTGTAATCTACTATTCTTCCCCATCTGGCAAGGTTCACAAATGGAGGTTGTTCTGCTCTTATTGATGCTAACTTCCTTGCTGGTCTTGAGATGTTGGAGAACCTGAGAATTTGCATGTCCAAGCCTGTGGTGCCAAGTATCTTCTGAGGCTGTACACTGGCGATTTGAAAATAAAGCTACAAATTCTTGATTCTCCAAAGTGTATAACCCTCTATTTCGTGGACCCTTTGCTACCACCTTCTGAGTTGGTATGTCAACAATACAAACTTTATTAGAATCAAACCAAACTCCACATGGCAAGTCATCACACAGTTTAGATACAGAGATGAGTGATTTTTGCATATCTGGACATACCAAAACGTCTTTTAGCGAGAGTTTACCTGCAATGGTAGCAAATCCAACATGAGTGATAGGAATGAAGATGCCATCTCCAACTTGAACTGTGTCATTCCCGGTGTAAGTCACAGCAGACTGCAGATTATTGGTCGAGGTAGTGACATGAGCAGTGGCTCCAGAATCAGTGACCCAGTCATTCCCATCAGAGATTTGCAGAGAGGAAAACACTTGAGCAACATCAGGTCTTTGATAATTATGATCAAAGCGATTCCAGCAATCAGACGCGAGGTGTCCTGTTTTACCACAAATCTGACATATGGGACGTTCACCAGAAGACTGCGGAGCTGTTTGATGCTGTGAGAACCCTCTGCCACGAGAAGAGTAACCTCCTCGTCCTCTGTTTTGTCCTGAAGATCGACCTCTGCCACGATAACCTCCCCTTGACTGATTCCCATAACCAGTCTGTTGAACCTGAAACGCAAGATGTGGAGTAACAGCCTCTGAAACCGTGTAAGACTGCAGCTTGTTGTCAAAGCTTTCAACTTCTGAAACCACATCACTGAAGCTTGGTGGAGAGACTTTGCTCAAAGAGCTTTGAACGACAGTGGCAATCGGATCATAATCACGCCCCAAACCATTTAAGAATCCAAAAATTTTTAAGGATTCATCTATTGGCTTGCCAATAGAACTCAAGGCATCACATATAGCTATAAACTCTCGACAATATGCAGCAAAAGACATGTCTTTTTTTTCAAGAACCCATAGACTACGGCGAAGAGTAAATTCCCTAGCAATGCTACTCTTATTGAAGTTCTCAGCTAACGAAATCCAGACATCTCTAGAGGTAGTGAGATTATGAACATACCCGAGGACTTCTTCAGACAGAGTGCCAAAGAGCCACGATCTGACAAGTTGGTCTGTGCAGAACCAGCTTTCAAACTGCGGATTGGGAACCTCTGCGCCAGTTGTTGTCGTGGTGGTACGAGAAGGAGCTGTCACGGCTCCATTGACAAAGCCGATGAGCTTTTGGCATGATAAGAGCGATTCAAACTGAGTTTTCCACAAAAGATAATTTGAGTTGTTGAGTTTGAGAGTGACTGTACTCGTGACATGGATATTGTCAGGAAAGGGGTAAGATGTCGCCATTGTAGAACCTGTTAGGGTTTACAAGGCTCTGATACCATGACAATAATAAGAAACCTTTGATAAGAACTTGTGTTTTTATTATATTTTCAAGATAAGTTTTACACAAAGAGGACAATGCCTTATATATACAACAAAGAGAACAATCTAGAAAATGATGAGTCATTGTGACAGCTCTCATTACAGCTGTGATCAGCTAATCCTCATCCTTGTCTTGGAGTGAGCTAAAACGGTTGTGAAGCAGAGGAACTGCAGGTACTGCTTTTGGCATGACTTGAGAGTGTTGACCTTGACCAGCTCCCTTTGTTGGGCTTCCTCCTTGTTGGATCATTTTGTGGCCCAGCTCACAAGTATCACTTATAGTTGGTACGGTATATATGGGCCGATGGCTCTAATAAAATATATTATTAGTAATAATAAAGAGGAGCAATAAAATGTTTAAAACGTTCAAGGAAATCAGTATTAGGTTTGTTTTTTATCACTGCATGCAGAAGTATATATATTAAACTTAACATTCTTAAAAAAAAGAGTCCAATAACTTTGGCTGTAGACTGTAAAGATAAAACAATTGGCTGTAAACATATATAGTTTCGTAAGATTGCCGCCCTTTTACATGTTAGTTGGGTACTATAAAACTCGATACTTTCAAATATTTGCTATCCTTCCAAGTTTTAAAATGTCCCAATGGAACAATTTACTACACTCTTAACAGTTAGTCATTTAGTGATTGTATTTTTATATTTTCATGGCAGGAAATATGTTAATGACATAGGATTGGTAAGTTGAAAAGAGAAATTGTGTAACAAAAGTGGGTAAATTTGAATATTGTTATGGGAAAATAGCAAGTTTGAGGTAAAAGCAAAATAGTACACGTTTTCAAAAGAACTTAACTGATTTGACCAAGACATTTTAGTACGGTATGTGTCAACTCTGCCAATTGCAGTTTGGTTTACAGTATTTTCCACGTCAGAAAACCTTTTTTGTTGCTTTAAAGGAAAAAAAAAAAAACTAAAAAATGGATATCATAACCAAATTTATAGAAAGGATATCACATGGATTCAAATAAAGATTATAGTATTTAGAACTCCAAATTTGGTAAAACTCAAGATGTTACATGTATAATACTGTGCTAAAAATGTTATTGTGCGCATTCTTATATACATATGAGGAAATATCATTTGTCTCTATAGGAGAGGACGACTGAATAATTGAGTTCATAATTCAGTCGTAAGTTATTAGTTAATCTTATTAGTGTAAATTGTGTAGTTAAATCCTACTTGTTTTAATTATATTCATAATTTCAATGCTGAGACAAAACCGTGGGCTCATGAAGTCAACCATACAACTACAAGAGGATTCATTTGAGAGATGCGAAGGAGTTGACCGTAATTTAAAAATCGTTGGAAAATGCAATTTATGTACTCCAGAAATAAATTTATGTTAATGTGATTTTGAAGCGAGTCCATATCATGAATTGTTCACATTTTAATTTCTAGTCGATTACTACGGACTTACGGAGTACGGACCTTTCACTTAAACTTATAATTTTTTTAATCGTATTATTTTAATATAAAAATTATTTTATAATTAAGTATATAACATATTATAAATAGGTAAGTTAAAACTTTAAGTTTATTTTGTGAAAACTTAATAAATAAAAGGTACAATAGTAGACACAACAAGTCAACAAGCTTTAACAAAATAATGAAAAACCGAAACCAAAAACACTTTTGATATAATAAGAAGACCTCTTCTTGATCCACAAACCTTTCCTACTTCTAGATCTCCCCACAGGCCATACCAAAGGAGTAGTAAATTTCCAAAATTACAAACAAGGAAAAATTGCATAACTAATCACGATTAGTATTACCATAAAATTTCTTACTAACCTTCCATCTCAGTACACCTTTGCATAGGTAATGTAAAGTATCATTAAATATTAAAAAAATATCACACATAAAATAAGGAATGTATTGGTCCAATCAGTCCACCTCCACACATAACACAACTTTTATAAATTCCATTTATAGCCGTATAAGCGCACAACGTTCCTCTTCATCCTTGGCAACTTTTCTCTCTCCCTCGGTCTCCCTCACACAAGTCTCTCCTTCTCAAAATTTAAACTGGCCCTTCTCCATTTTCGTTCACAAAACATTGTTTTGTATAACTTATACTCATGTAAGTCTATAGCTCCCCTCCTACAAAACTACAATTATTACAGCTAATAAATCTGTAATTTACCTATTTGTTCATTAAGTCGTTTTCGGACAAGACTATCTATTGTTTGAAACTTACTAATGTCTTCCCTTGAATTTTCCTCACGCTTTCGTCTTCTTTTACTTGCTCTGTTTTTTTCTCTCTTCATGATAGCTCTGTTTCCTTATTTTCCCCTTTAACACTAACCATAGGAAAAAATGGTTTTGTTATCCTTCCTCTCATCGATCTCGTTATTGCACCTCCCTAGTTCAAAGATGCGTACGCTTATATTTTCGGGTAATTAGCTTTTTTTTTTTTTTTCTAAAATAGTAAACAAAGTTTCAGTTCTCGTTTACAAAACCTTATTCTCTGCTTTTTTCCCCTCTGTAAAGGAAGAACATGGCTTCATACGCATCATGGGCATGGCATGTGTTAATTAAATTTTTACAACATGCTTTTTAATATAATTCTCCCTTAATTAAGACTCTAGAACTGTTTATTTTTTTTATAAGTAGTTAAGTTTTTAAAATATCTGTCTCCGATTCTCCTGCAACTAGGTTTTTTTTCTATTTTCCCGTTGAATATCTTAGCTACTAGTATTATTTTGGGTTCAATTTGTTTGTCTGCGTTTTCTTTATTTTACATTATAATTTCTGTCTTTCTTGATCTTTGATTGGACCCAAATTGCTCAATAAATATTATTCATATAGTTATTAGTCATTATTTTTCCATTAATTTCGTTTTCTCTTACGCGTACTAATATCTTGCTTACCTCTTAATTTCCAGATCCTCATCCTTTATAAATCCTCGGATTCGTGGTTCTTGACTTTTGTACAAACAACAACGGTGGCGGAAAAAACAGCAGAGCGTTCTATTATAGAAATATGGGGAAGATCTTGAAATCTAAGGTACCCTTCTTTAAAACCACAAGTAGTTTTTAGTTCTTTAAAATCATCTTTTTGCTAAAACCGGCTGCGTTTTGCTTTGTAGGCTTCTTGGCCAAGGACCGTCGTGAAGAAGTGGCTAAACCTACGTAGCGGGGCTTGCGAATTCCACTCAGATTACCCAGTCAAAGGTAGAGATATTGACTCGTGCCGTTTTAATTTGGATCTTTTTCTAAACAACTCCGTGCCGTTCTTTTTAATATTCTCGTCGACTTACCGGAGGGTTTTTTTTTTGTCTAGTGAATATGGAGACACGGCGAAAAAGCTGCTCCGACATGATCGTGCCGGAAAATTTTCCAGGTAAAAAAAATATATTAAAAAATCTCATGAGTTTTACTATATTATTATGGTGCATCGAAAACGGCGACGTATCTATTGTCCGGAAACCGTACTAGAACTGAGACAGTCTCCGTACAATATAAAGTTTTTGGGTCCATCTTTAGTAGTAGGACTGTAGGATTAGACATATGTGTCAAAAACGACGGCATAATGGGATATTAAGGAAACTGGATTTTATCTATGAAAATCATGTTTTAGCAAGTGATAAATCATGAGATGAGATTAATTAGTTGTAAAGATAAAAACAAAGAAAATAATAGATTAGTTGATTTAGTTGTAATATCTGTCTCCACGTGTAGGGTGAGAGATGAGGACTTAGGCTATAAGTTAAAAAAAAGTCGCAAGTTTTAGGTGTACTTGCTATTCAGAATTCACCAGTTTTTGTTTTATACATATCTTTGGCCGTTTATAATTTTTTTATAATACTAATTAAGTACGTAATTAATTAAATTTATTTTTGTTTTGCGGTTGTAATAGGGTGGTTGGGCCAAGGAAATGGGGATTTAAAACAATCAACCGGTGAACAACATCTGACACGTGTTGATGACAAACTTGATCTCAAGTAATATATATATGCTTTCATGATTAACCTATAATTATCTTATTTTTAGTTACAATTAGCTATGGTTACTAACTTCGTAATTTGTTTAATTGTTGATGATTAGAATGTTCGTGGGGACATGGAACGTGGGAGGGAAGTCGCCACATGAAGGATTAGACTTAAAAGATTGGCTTGAATCACCCGTAGATGCCGACATTTACGTGCTAGGGTATGCTTATAATAACCATATTAACGATTTTTCTCCTACTTTTAATATATGGTTTGGACTAATTAAATATATCATATCATTATTTTGTTTTGTTTAGGTTTCAAGAAATCGTGCCACTAAATGCCGGTAATGTTCTTGGAGCCGAGGACAGTGGTCCAGCGGCTAAGTGGTTGTCTCTTATCCGAGAAGCCTTGAACAACAACAACAATAACGACCTTGAAGTTGTTAAAAATCACAGAACCTCCTTTGAACTTACGAAATCATCACAACAGCCCCGCTTCAGCTTCTCAGGTCTCTCGGATGATAACCCAACTCCATGCAATTCGACCCCACCTCGCGGATATAGCCTCGCGGCGAGTAAACAAATGGTGGGGATATTTTTGTGTGTATGGGTTAGAGATGATCTCCGGAAACGTATAACCAACCTCAAGGTTTCATGCGTTGGCCGTGGCATCATGGGATATCTTGGAAATAAGGTTAGTCCAAGATATGCATATATGTTTCAATAGAGCTGATTCTAAGATATTTTGATATATGTTTATGCTTGGTAGCTAATTAGCGATGTCACCTTGTATAGGGCTCCGTATCCATCAGCATGTCGTTGCATGAGACAAGTCTATGCTTCGTTTGTACGCATCTTACGTCAGGAGAAAAAGAAGGCGACGAGGTCAGAAGAAACTTAGATGTGGCTGAAATATTTAAGAGGACAAGATTCTCACGTTCTTCTAAAGATTCTCGACCCGAGACAATAATGGACCACGAGTAAGTAGTCTATATGAAAATGTTGGAATAACAAGTTTATTTTATAATATTGAAGTTTGACTTAACTTATTAATCGTTTTGTTATGTTGTGTTACAGTAAAGTAATATGGCTCGGAGATTTGAATTATCGGTTAAGGGCGAGCAGTGACGTACATGAAAAACTTATAAACCATGATTGGGAAGCACTTCTAGAGAAAGATCAGGTATACAAAAATTTTTATGTAAACTTATTGGTTGTGTATATAAACTATTTATTTAAGAGTACTTAAACTAATAATGCATGTTCTCTTTGCAGCTAAAGATAGAACAAAGAGCTGGTAGAGTTTTTAGGGGATGGGAAGAAGGCAAGATTTATTTCGCGCCAACGTATAAATATCAAATAAACTCTGATAATTACGTAGCCCAGACCGTAAAATCAAAAGAAAAACGAAGAACTCCGGCTTGGTAAGATAATTAACATGCACTAAATATTTTACAATAATGATGATTTTAAACTTTGTTTTTTTTTCTAACAATGTTTTTCAAAATCATTTTATTTTCAGGTGTGATAGGATATTGTGGAAAGGTGACGGGATGAAGCAACTTTGGTACGTGAGGGGAGAGTCAAGATTCTCGGACCACAGACCGGTTCACTCTCTATTTTCGGTACATATTGACTTGACTCAGAATCAATCGAACCGGAAAACTAAACCGGTTAACCAAAACCATCGTCCAAACCCGGTATTGCCTTATACGTGCCACGGGAAAGTCCAAGCTGAAGAGATTTTGTTGCTCACGCGTGCACAAAGTTGTATAGATACACAACCTAGACTTATATCGTCTGCTTCCTAATTTACATTTGTTTTTTTGTTTCTGTTTCTTTTTGGATGTTTTCATGTTGACACAAAGAAGAGATGAACACATGGATTCCTAGGATTGGACAGTGGAGCTTTCGAATTTGGCAAAAGCAAGATTGTTTAAATTATGTTAATATTGGGTTAACCTTTTTTTTTTCTTGTTTCCCTCTATTAGCTAAGTTTTGGATTAGATCGAATCGAACATATAAAGCTTTTTGTTTATTAAAGTAAAAATTGAAAATTTTATTTTTCCGGCACACACTTAATATAGACCCAAACATGAAAAGCCCAAATCACTGGAGCCTCTCGGTTCTCCTCGTATAACTTTCTCACCTGTTTGTACTTCATTCTTCGCAGTTCTTACTATTTACAGAATTGTCCTCTAAATTTTTAATTTGTCAGAAACACCCAATAACAGAGTATAAACTTTTAAAATTTAACAATTAAACCCAAAATTTAATTTCTAACTTTTAAATTTCACAAACATAAAACTATAATAATTAGCATAATGATTTTTATTCAATTTCTTCGCTTGTATAGGTTATATTAAAAGATACACAACATATGGTGTGCATCACATCTCACAAAGATTATACTCTGTTCTGCTCTTAATTAAGTTATGTCTAAATCCCTAATTATATCAGTGATTATTTCACTATTTATTGTTCCCAGGGATAGGCATGATTAGGTACAATTTCCAGGTCAGCATTTCCCATCAATACAAAGTATCGACGGTTCTCCATTCCTAAGGATTAATATAAGACTTCATTCCTCTGAGGTAAGCTACATGAATTATGCATATCACTAAAACGACTCTGCCTCTAACAGATTTTTTTTTTTTTTTTTGTTAATTAGTTAACATGAGTTAGTTATATTCATCAAATTTATGATGAATTTTTGAAATATTCAGAAATCAGAACTCAAAAGTTACTTGTAAGGGTTTATCAAATTTATGATGAATTTTTGAAAATGTTCAGAAATCAGAACTCTAAAATTATTTTTAAGGGTTTTACTAGTCATGAGTCATGAACTCTGGTTTAGACGACACTATTAGGAAAACTCTTAGCTCCAATACAATTTTTTTTTTTCTTTAGACCACATGGTAAGTCTGTATGAGCGTGTCTTGTGGTAAAATTTTGCCATTACAATTTTTTTTCAATGATATTTTGAAGCACAAAGGAGGTTAAATAAGCTCACTTTTGAGAGAATTATAACTTCATTGCCAATAAATTTTCACCTGTACTGGTAATTCATTTACCATATTTCATTGTATATATACGGCATGAATCACATAGTTTTATCATATATAAATTTTGCACTTCCTCTTGGACAGATTTTTTTTTTCCCCTCCATGGTAGTTAGCAATTCTTTTTCTACAGTTTCTCTGATACATATTGGAAACTAGTGAAAAATCTCTAGTACGTTCTGACTCCTCCATGAAAAACATTTTTGCCGATACACTTGTTGAGTTAGACTGAATCTACAATTGTTGTTCTCTTTTCTCCTTGCTTGCTGATTGTAATGACTTCATGATCAATATTAGCCTTTCCAATTCCGCTTAGTTCTAGCTTTGGTTGTGTTGATGCATCAATTGTTAGCGGCGTGGATTGATATTTGTAATCTTTGCCTTTGCCCCATATCACAAGGTATAATCCTCCACATATAACCACCGCACCAAGAACCCTGCCAAAAAAACAAAATATTTTTAATACAATTATATTGATTTTGATAGTTAAAAAGCTCATGTTTTATGTTTGGTGATTTGCTTACCTTCCAAGATACATCTGCTCTGCAAAGATGATGGTTGACATAATCGCTACTATGATCATACATAGAGGACTAAAAGCTGTTACAAACACAGGACCTCTAGTTTTCATCACCACTCCTCCAACATAGTAAGCCAATGCTGAGCATACTATCCCCTGCACACATTTTAGATCCAACAATTTATTTTATTAAATATAATTAATGATGAATAATCCACTGGCTTATTGGGATATGTATGAATGAATCTTACACTATAGGTGGATGTAAGAAGTTTAGTATCCCAACCAATGGCCCAAGCACTAGGATTTCCTTTCTCCATCACTAAAGCCACGACCGTTCCTTCTATTGTCCCCATTAGGCATATCCATGCTGTGAGAGAAAGCTCAGCCGGGTATGTTCTCAGTGTAACTGCCTGATGAAAACATTGATTCATTTGTCAAAAATCAACCCATAGCTATATTATTTTTGAAGTAGAGAGAATTTAGCTTACTTGAAGAATCATGAAACATGCATAGCTAAAACAACCAATTGTGACCAATATTGCTCCTTTGATGGCGCTGTGAATATCAGTCCCATCTGTGTTTTTTGAAGATATTCCTTTGGTCCAAAAGAGATCAAGAACTGGACCTTTAACAAGTGTCATGATCATGGCTCCTCCAACTGTAGCCAAGGTTCCAATCACTTTACCCGCGCTCCTGATGCATCTTAGCTTCACTCTTTCGAGCCCAAATATATAGGCAAGGACAAAAGTGATTGCAGGTAGGACATTGTACATGGCGGTTGCAAATGTAGCCGTAGTGTATTTCATCCCTAGATAGTATAAGTTCTGATCGATCACTGGCCTATATTATTACAAAATTGTTTATTAGATCAAGTTAAGAAAAAGAAAAAAACAGAATGAAATGAAGGAAAAAAAAAATATTACTCGAGTAAACCAAGGAGTGATATCTTGAAGAATATCATCAGTGTCATCTTCGGTCTCACCTTCCTGTTTTTATTTAAAATCGAATTTGATCAGAAAACTGAAAATTGATTAGAACATGAACTATGCATAAGCTTAGAATCATTTCAATTTGGTTCCTAGACTGACAAGAAATTACTAGATTACAAGTTCACAGTTACTAAAGCATACACACTTTTAGATTAAGCACTTAATGTTGAATTAGTATATCTTTTTTTTTTGCAAAAAGAAACACTAAAAATAATTGTAAGGACTCACATTGAATGCATGATAATGACAGAAGCCACAGAAAAGCAAATATAAAACGGTTGCAAGTATTTTGTCTTTTAACATATGAGTGACCACTTCTTATCATCATATATTACGTCAAAAGCCTCATTCTTTCTTTTTGCTATAATTTCATTCATCCTTCCAACACACCAAACGTCCATGCAAGCACCACCCACATTTTTTTGACATAAACAATTCAACAATAAATATGTATACACATGATTTAACCTAAAATTTCTTGAGTGGAATATGACCACTAGAGTTTCTTTGCGTTTGTGTTTGCATTTCTATTCTATCATGATCATAGATATACCATCACATAGAAACACAAAGGTAGCCTAAAAGATTTTTTGTATTGCAAACTCTGTTCCTAATATTGATCAGACTTGATATATATATCCTGCTATCATGGTCCTGAAACTACTCCATATATTTTGGTATCAACTATAATTCCCAACAATTCTTTTTTTTTTTCTTCAAAATAAACACAAACGTAAAAAGAATGAAATCTTCGTGTAGATGATATTTTGATGTAGTGGTTCAAACAAAACAATGAACTATGTTGATCTAAATAGAAGGGAAGATAGAGAATAGTATGTACTTGTCGAAGTAGAAGGCGAAGGGGGCCATAACGATGGTAGCAACAGCATGACGGTAAACAACAAGGACGTAATTGCTCATGCCTTTGTTTAGAACAGCCTTTGACAGAATATCCATTCCCGCTAGTCCTACTTGCAACACTACCATTGAAATGAATGGCCTTGCCTTCTCCATACAATCCCTCTTCTTTACTTCCTCCATCCTAATAACTTAGGATCAAGAATTTAGTTTGATTATATTTTAAAGTAGTAGCAATATATGAAGATATTTCTTTTCAATTGAATGAGTTGTTATGTTTTGTCTTGGTTATCTCTCTTTATATAGAGCCAAAAGATAAAGGATGTGATGTGAACATTCATTTCTCTACGGAAACTTATACGTCTTTTATTTGTTTAGTGTAAATATTTTATTATAAAAGTATATCCGTAATTTTTCTTTTTGTAAGTTTTCAGACAAGTTGTCCAATTCCTTACTCTTAAATCATGGGACGTATTTCTCTGCCTTATCGACTAAAACCATACAAAGATACAAAATTTTGTAACTTGTAAAATATAATTCTTTGGGTTCGCATATTTGATCGAATTTGATTGCACGTTAGCTGTAATCAAATATATATTCTCTAATTTGATTCATTTTCTTCATGATAATATTATAGTGTGCGAAGTATACAGTTCGTTTTTAACTATATGTTATATTGATAATTATGTCAACTACCATAATGTAAATCCACATAAAAGATGCATTTATCAATTTTATAGACCAAAAAATTTGCTGAAACAATGTCATGCGTATTCGTTTACAAATACATTATTTTCCTCGGTTGTACAAAATAAAACATAGAAATATCCTAAGCAGATTTGTTTTTTATGTTCCCATATATCATTTGATGAATGGTCGCCTAACTCCAGCAGGAGAGGTGTTGATGCGTCGAGCTCTTTTTAGTATAAAGTATAAACTAAGTAAATGATTAATGAGTCACAGTATACCGACACTGTTGCGTAGAGTGATCATTGGTTACATTTTTTTTTTCTTGCCTTTTTTCCTTTTTATTAATTTATTTTCTAATTTATTTTTAGTTCATGGAATATTTATTGATGTAAGTGGGTATAATCGCCAATATTTTGGGTCATTTGTACTGTTCCCAGTTTGCCACTTAGTTTCTGGTGGAAACACTTTCATTATTTTCTTACATATAATTTTATTTTATTTTTGTAAAGAAGGATCGGTTCGGTTGCGTTTTTGATTCATTATTCTGCACTTGGCAGGTATATCAAATTTTAAAGTTGGTGGACAACTAGGTTTTATGGAAACGGAAACATATACGTGGAAACAAAACGTTTAAGAAACGCACATATATATATATATATATATATATATTTACATATATGATATATAATAAAAATTATGTTAAAAGAAATATTTGAAACAACAAAATTTTAAAACAGAAATATTAAATAGTTAAATTAAAACACTACTAATATTATACTTATATGTATAATGAAATTTTACATTTTCAAATTATTTATTATCAAGTTTCTAAACAAAAAAAGGTTTCGTCGTGTTTAAAAATGGAAATCTATCATGTTTCCAAAATATAAAATTTTCAGAAATCGTGTTTTTGTATTTTATTTCCGTGTTTTCACGAGTTTTTGTTTCTAAAACGTTTTAAAAACGGGAAACATACTTCAAAAACAGTTTTCATGCAACATAAGTTGACAAGAAGCTGAGAAGCTGCAGTGGGCTAATGAATAATGATATATAATTTTTTAGATTTTATATAATACGTAAGTGCTATTATGTTATTGATCTATATAAATTAAAATTTTGATGATGAAATTTTAGATGACGCATGTACTAATTTTAGATTTGTAGATATTAAATGTTATTAAACAATTTAAAGTGTCACATGCATGTAGTAATTTGATTGATAGGCGATTTGTAGATTTTTTTGTAACATTATTTTCTTTTCATTTTTTGTTGTTGTTATACATATAAATGTGGTGAGCTTTAGTACTATCCAATATCCATTAACCCGAAAAAAATCCCTTTTAATTAAAATTACATGATTATTTGATAAATATATGTTCATATACATTATACAAGTAGAGAAATAACAAGAAGATACAAAAAAAGATTAAGTTTAATTACTATACATCCTAAGGCTATACATGTGTCTCTAGAGACATATGTAATTATTATTTTTTATCAAAATAAAATTTTGAACCAAAAGGAAACATGAAAAGAAAAAACTGTCAAGAAACGATATTACTTATCTTCGCTTGGTTTAAAGTTGAGTCAAAGTCACAGATACATGCATAAACCTTTTATATATGTCGTATGTATATGACAAAAAAAAAAAAAAAAAAAAAATCTTATACATACACATAAGATTGTAATTTTACCAAATCCTTAAACGTTAACGTTTACGTACTTTGTCAGAACCAATAAGAGACGTGCAAAATAACACTGGGATTCTAAATATACATCTTCTTTCCCTTTTGAGCTAACAAAAAGTAAGATTCCGTGTGGTGCACCGATCTTAAAAAAAAAAAAAAGATAAGAGATTGGGAATGAATAAATTGAAATGATTTAAAAAGAATTTTTTTTTTCTTGATCGCTATTATTGAACGTAAGGTACGATTTTTGATTAACGTCTCTCCTTTCTAACCATTTGATACTATATTTTCATATATAAACTCACTTTGTATTAGATATTTTGGCACTTTCTTTATACAATTATGAAGGCTGAAACGTTCGTAGAGAAGTTTTATAAGAAGACTATTGCATATCACTGTACTATACATAGGGTTATCGTATATTGGTTTTATATGAGATCGTGAGAACACAAGATACATTATGGATTTAACCTCCGACTAACAATAAAACCAATAGGTGATGTTAAACCAAAGAAAACTTTAATGATATCTGCATAAATTTTTATATAAAACGTCTTAAGTTAGGATTGTATATACGAGTCTATACAATGTCGTTTTTTCTTGCGGGCCAACCTTTGGATGACCTATAATATCCTCTCCTAGTCCTAGATATATATGTGGGCAAACGACACGAAACCGCATATATAAGGCTGTTTTTGAAAGCTCCAAATTGAAGATGTAAACATCGAAAGTAAAAGGTGAAAGAATGGGATCTCAATTAATTTATTTATATGGTCAAAGATACAACAAACGAAAAGAAAGATAATGGTCGTCTTCTTCTGATCAAGTTTTTTTCCAATTGCTCCTTTTTCTCTTTTTTAACTTGTTATGTAATGCTTTCTCTCGCATTATTGCCTAGTAATGCTTTTCCCCGCATTATTGTGTATGCTAATGCTTTGGGCGGTCCTCATTTTAATACATATGGGCATTGTCTTTCCTTTTAATACTTTCTTTTCATCAGAAGTTATATAACAATTACGAGATTTAATGTGCTTTCGTTTATGAACATTGATCTATCTAGTGGATTAATATTATTATTCGTTTTCTTAAAAACCATTAGAAAATTTGAAGATGGATTTCCTCGTAGATCTCCGATCTTTCTTAAGATACGTAATTATAGTTCTCTTACTCCCAACATTAATGGATACATCATAAAACTAACCAACATGATTTCGATAGTTCTCCAGTTCGATCCTCTCACTGTTAAATATCTACATAATTTAATATGATATACAAGTGCCTAATGTTATACTATAATCGTAAAGGAATACTATATATATGAATTGAGAATAATTTGAGTATGATTGTTTATGGGGGGGGGGGGGATGCTTTAGTGTGACTATCTATATGGTGTTATAAGAAAGTAATATAAGATAATATCTCTAATTGTGGTCACGAGTGCGATTGTAACGATTAGCCTTAACTTTTTCATTAACCTGTTTTTTTAATTGGCCTTTTCTTTAGGTAGGAATTTTTTTAGTGTTATCAATCGACAATAATTCATCCGACTCTGCTTAGTTTAGTTGAAATTTGAAACATAACCAGGGGGATTAATTATAAACTACTTTTTCTTATTTTTCATTACACTTTCATTAGTGTAAACAAATAAACATTGTGTCGTTGGTCCACAAAATATTAGGAATCTCACATATGATACAAAAGATATATACTTTAACTTAAGTTATATATATATATATATGTATATATATATATATGTATATAAATATATAATTCAGATACACAATTGAGCCGAATTAAAATTATAATAATTGCTTAACAGGTTTCCTCTTATCAGAAGCAAATTAAATGTATTAAAATTCAAATATATGAACAATCTGTACAATTCGAATTGAAGAAAGAATTTGATCTCTAACACCAAACCTAAGTTTGAGCTTGATTAAGCTTATGCACACTGCATAGTCACGCAATCCAACGTCCCAAAGTTAAGTCCTAGAGTTTAAATGTCTTTGCATTACGGGTTAGACTGTTTAGATAAGACTTCGTACTTAGTGAGTGTTAATCTATACTAGTATTTTTGCAGCAGTTTTTGTTCAAAAATACTAATAAAGAAAGTTTTAGCAATTAATGCTACTAATGCAATTAATTCTGAAACCTCTAGCAATTTTATATGGAACTCTTAGTATTTTATGGGCCTCTTGATAATTCATAATTTAAGGGCATCTATTTATTTAGGTTGTAGACAAAACGATATCCAAAATTTCATAGAACCCGCGAAAATATACTCTTTTGCTAATAATCTAGATGAAATTTCCGGAAAATGAATTTGTAGACAAAATTTCCGGAAAATTACATTGCAATAACTACAACATTAATGTCTCAATTGCCAAAATGATTTTGAATACAAATGAATAAACTCTTGATTTATCAGATATTTAAACTTTAAAAACTTTTATTTGGTTAATTCCGTTCTTTATTTTAAAGATTTTTAAAAGGTTAAATATGAAAAATATTTAAAACTTTTAAAAAGTTAAATATGATAATATAATACCGTAGATACACAATAAATATTAAAAGTTAAGATGATATAGTGCGAATTAAAATATCTCGGGATGGGGTTATATAGCGGGACGGGTTTTATCGATATTTATATAAATTAAAAAATAGCAGTAATTCGGTGTTACACGGGTAAAACATCGTTTCATTATTTTGTTAACACTGTTAGTATCAGAGAATAGACATATCTAATTAAATTTAAATTTGTATTATATAAAAAATAAATTATATTCCGGTATTATATTGTTTATTTAACAATTATTATATAATTATAACATATTTAATCAACAAATACAATTTATAATTTTAATATTTTAATTATAAATAATTTTGCTCCGCGGTGTACCGCGGGTTCTAATCTAGTACTATAATCTAAAAGAAGAAAATGAAGTTACTAATTTAAAAGATGTAGGTAGAAAAGAACAAGAATTACTAATTAAAAAAAAAAAAGATGAGCAAAAAAAGAAGACGAAGGTAATGTGTAAAGATTATGGAGAACAGATCTAAGTGAAGTAGTTGGTGATTGGTGGGAACATAATTACTTTGTTAGTGTGTCTGTCTCAAATGTTTAAAATGGTGTAAGTCGACTCAGACATCAAGTCTTATCACCCACTTGCAGCTTTATTTCTTCGGTGCGTTCTTCATCAGATTTAACTTCGCCTTGACCTATCTCTAATCTCAACCCCATAATTCCCATTTTCCTAATAGATAATTACTAGCTATAGTTTTCATCATGACACAGTAGATTCTTCATAGATTATGTTGTGACATCCAATCATGAGAGAAGCTCATCCATATGAATCATATCTCATCAAACTTTTTTTTTTTTGAAAATATAGATTCCAATCGTGTTGAATGTTGAATTGATAAAACAGAATCAAAAATGGATATTGTTTGATAGCAAATTATGCTCATCTGGATTTGGCTTGCTTTTATTAATATCTACAAAAATAAAGGAGAATTAGGAGTGAAAGTTACACTATAAGATCCAAATAAGTCTTGATCTGATGAGAACTAGAAAGCAGACAATAGGCATCTCCATTGTGGCAAAAAATAAAAGCAAAAGCGAACCCTTTACATATCTAAAGACTTGCAAATAATTTCCTATCACATACCGAAAGAAGTTTCAACAATCCTAACTTGTGTTTTTTTTTTTTCTTTAGTCTTTGAATCATTAGGTATGGTTTAGAAAATATAAAGACATGTAGATATAATATCTCACTCCATAAACATTAGGGACGAAGGCTAAAGAAATGAAATAAAGAAGACTATATCATAGATAACAAAGAAAGAAATGGTGGTGCATGCCTTTGTTTCTTTTCCTTACCGTACGTTTAACACGTTTTAAGAACCGAAACATGTTGATTTTCGCGTAGCTTGGGGATGTTACTCTCCAGTAGCCTGATTTCGCGTAGCTTGGAGAAAGTACAAGACAGAAGATAGGTCGTGTTACGATCAAAACAATCATCACAGACGACAAATAGATTGTCAATGGTATAATTAACTGATGTTGGAGTCTACAATGAATTAGGATTAGGGTAATGCATGCACTAATCTTTGCTCAGATGGTCAACTAACCCTTGGAAACTGAGTATTTTACCTTTCTGTTGGATATGTTATTTTACTACATTCAACACATATATATAAGTCGCTTAATTACGGAGAACAATGTTCACGTTTGCGTTCCTTCACATACAAACTAGTCGTGGCACTTTGTAACTCCATAAATGAAAAAAATCAATGTTAGTGTATATCTTGAAAACAATAACAATAGCCAGAGGCCAGAGCCATGATGACACAGGGTCTCAAAAAGAACTTGATTCCATATTCACCTGTAAGAACTTGGCCCTTGGAAAATTTGGCACATCATGGAAATGACAAATGAAGTGACGGCTTTAAAAAACGAAATACCAAATCACGTGAAAAATAAGGAGGAGAAATTAAAATATTAGACCATGCATGGAAGGAGAAGGTAGAGATACTCTTATTATGCTTGTAATCCAAAACCAGCTTTGTTCCCCACTAGAATCTTGTTGACATTGTCTTTGCTCAAATGTTATGTTAGGGGATCTGATTCCTGATGTCTAATCATAGTTAATAGATTTATAACTGAAACCGAACTCAGTAAAAACGTGATCTAAGAGTAAAGATAATATTTACAATACTGAAAAGATGATTTAATCTGTAAAATGCCCCCATGGCTCTCCCTATAAGTATGTTGCAATAAGATGAAACCACTTAGGCGATATTTGTAAATTCCCACCATAAATAAAAGAAGGAGAATACATTCACACGTTATATCAGAAAAATAATAAACAAGCAAAAGGGGGACAAGATGATTCTTTCATAGAATATCTCAAAAACAAACCCCTGTTTGTGAATTATCCCAAATTTGCAGCTTCATTCTCTTGTCATCCATCACCAGCTCAATGTTCCATATCTTGATATTAATATTGTCAAACCCAAATTTCGACTGAGTGAGACAATAGACATAGACCGGGTTAACAAAAAGAAACTCATACAACTTTGTCCCATAGACAAAGTTCAAACTAATCTTGAAACCATTAAGAAGCCTTAATACAATAGCTCCTATAAGATTGAAGGTATCTCAAAAAGTAGTACCAGAGTCATCTTCTCGGAGGAGTCGAGATACTGAGCGCATTACCGAACGAGTACGTCAGCATTCCGGTCAATCGTATCTCGGAGCTTCTTGTTTTTTTTTTGGTTGGATTGATCTAGACCGTTGGATCTTGTTCGTGATGGCTTGATTTAAGGTTACCTTTGAAACGCTGCCGTATAGTGTAGCTTTCCATACTGCAAACGACGACTGGGCCTTGGGCTTAACTCTTTACAGATTGTTTTTAGACTCAGCATATATGGGCCTTAAGCCAACTTTCAGATCCGACCCAATAAAAATAAGCGATGCGTCAGATGGAAGAGATCCATCCTCCTATGCAATCTCAACCGTTTATTTATCAACGCCACGTCATCAATCCTAGTAAAAACACAGAAACCAATTAAAAGCAACCACTACTCTATATAATAAACAACAAATCTGATTACTTCTTCTCAGATCATTCATCATCATTCATCAACGCCGTCTCTCAAAATCCTCTGAAATTAATCTCATCATCATCTGTGATGGCACCAAAAGGAGCGGAGAAGAAACCAGCCGGGAAAGCACCGGCGGCGGAGAAACTACCAAAGGCGGAGAAGAAGATCAGCAAAGAAGGAGCAGGAGCAGGAGGAAGCGAGAAGAAGAAGAAGAAAGCGAAGAAGAGCGTGGAGACATACAAGATCTACATCTTCAAGGTTCTGAAACAAGTCCATCCAGATATCGGGATCTCTGGGAAAGCTATGGGGATCATGAACAGTTTCATCAACGACATCTTCGAGAAACTCGCTCAGGAATCGTCTAAGCTCGCTAGGTATAACAAGAAACCGACGATTACGTCGAGGGAGATTCAAACCGCCGTGAGACTTGTCTTGCCTGGTGAACTCTCTAAGCATGCTGTTTCTGAAGGCACCAAGGCGGTTACCAAATTCACCAGTTAATTAGGGTTTTCTGTATATTGATCCGGTTTAATTGTTTGGTTTAGACTCTATTTCGTTGGATCTTTTTCCGGAATTTGATGGATTATTTGGTTATTCATCCTCTCAATAATTGATATTTACTTATTTAGTCCCCAAGGATGATTGACGATAGACTAGTACTGATTTGTTGTTATGCACCACCAATGACGATAGACGATAGACTAGTGATTTTGCTAGAGGACATCAAGATAACATAGGGGTCGTTACGAACTTAACCACCATGACCATGTTGCTGTGTTTGAAAACATAATGTCACTCTCAGACTGCATCATATATAGAACCAGAAGAGGTTTGTGTTTTTGAAGGTGACTAGATTGCTTTATTAGACGATGAAGAAACAAATTTGTTACTCAGTTTTGATTTTACAAACGGAGGGATTTAGATGTTTGCGTCTTCCAACATTTAAATGTTTATGCCAATATCTGAATCATGGAAAGATGGTTCTATCCGTTGTTAGTGATGATTTGAACAAACTCTCAGTGTTAATATCATAACTTTCAAACATTGGAAAATAGAGATGTGGATGACAAATAAAACTGATGCTGAAACAGCTTTGTTATGGAAATGGAGCCATGGAGGGAATCTGTTACAATAGATTATAAATATTCCAATCGTTATGTTCCAGTTTGCAATTGTTTGTTGATACATGAGGAGAAGCGAGTGGCCGCTTATTTCTAAGCGGGACGGTAACCAAACCATAATTGGAGTCGGAGAGGACGATGAATATCAAATATTGTCATAAAACTAAAACGCTATTTCACTACACAATGTTCCCCAAAACTAAACGCTATTTCATTACGCAACGTTCGCAATACTAATCGCTAATTCTTCTCATCAAACTTGTTTATATCGTCATTTATTATACCAACAGGTCGTTGAATCATGACGTTATTATACCAACAGACCGACCTAATATAATTAGGTAGATTTTGTTCGGTGTAATTTATTTCCTTAAATAGCAGTTTAGTAGCCCGTTTTAGACCCAAAAAGAAATATATCAAGGCCCAATAAAGAAAAGTCTTAAAAAGATAAAAGGAACACGTGTACGGTAATGAATCTACCTGTAGGGTAGGCCGCCACATGTATCACCGTCGATTTATTCTTGTTTTAAAAACGTCATCAATCATTTTCTTCGTCTTCTTCCTTTGTGTTCGTCTTCTTCTCAAATTAGCTTTTTTTGCTTATTATTATCTTCCTCCTCACGCGTGAGATTCGTTGTGGATATAATTAATTCTTCTCCTTAATTCTCTGGTTTTACTTTTTCTCCATGATCCGATTTTAAGGTTTTTTTTTTTTTTTTTGGGTATATCTATCTCTTTTGTGTCTTTCTTCTGCATCAAAAGTTTTCTGAGATCTCTGAAGATTTTTTTTTTCATTTGGATTTCGAAATTGGAGAACTAGGGTTTTTTTGCGGTGCTAGGGTTTCGAAGAGCATAAGATAAAGAATGCCTTCGGTGCCCTCAAAGCTTCTTCTTCTCCTTTCTTTGACACCTTCGTTGACTCCTTATCATTCTGGTTTGAGTTCTTCTAATCGTTCGAAACCTTTTGAAAAGTGTGATTGGCGTGGTAATCTTAGTTAACATTTCTGATTCCCTTCTTCCCCCTCTCCTCTCCTCTCCTTTTCTTCCCCTCTCTCATCTCTCGGATACACAATCTTTGATCCATCTCTGGTGTTTTCATTTTTGGCGGTGCTCCATTTGCAACCCAATAAAGGTGAAATTTTTTTGTCTCAAGTTTTAATTTTTGTTCAATTTGGGGTTTCTGTTTCATAGTTTAGGTTTCAAATTCATGCAAGTAGAGCATTTGGTTTATAATAACTTTGAATTTGTTTGTGCTGTGATAATCTTATGCTTTTGTTTCCTTTGTGTGTTCTAAAGATCATTCTTTTACTAGTTATAACTTTGAATTTGTTTGTTCAGCTTTTAGTTGGATATGAGCTCTGTTTGTGGTAAGTTGGATTTCAAAGATGCAAGCTTTGAGATCTCTGGTTCGAGTTCCACACAATGTTGTTCTAAAGGCTCCAAGCATACCTCGTTTACTGGATCTGAAGTTTCTCAGGAGGATGATGGAGATGAAACTGGTTATATACACCAAACTGTGAATGAAGAAACTACTGATGATAAGGATTCCAGCAAATCCACTTTAAGTCCCAACTCTTCTGATGATGAAGACAAGGATGAGAACCTTACGACTGTAAGTCACGATTCTGGCTAATTCTCTATTTTTATGATTAGATTTTGCTGTTTGTGGTCTATGTCACCTACTAAGTACAAGTTGGGTACCAGTTTTTGGAGCTTCAAAGATCACACACTAGCTAGTTGTTTTGCCTAGGCTATCGTGGGTCATTGATATTTCCTATGTGTGGTATGTTTTCCCTGCATCAGTCCAGATGGTTTTTGAAAGAATCAAGAGTCTCGAATTTGTGTTTCTGAAAGTTCTGTAGTTTGTACTTTAGTAAGAGTTTTAGAGTCCTCGCAAATGAAGTGTTGTTGGTCAGATTGGTTTCCTAGTGAGATCCTTTTCATATCTCTCAAGCCAAGGCTGCGTATTATTCCCTGCTCTATGCTGGTTGTTTCTCACCTGTTTCTTGAATTGCTACAGACACCACCAGTTGTTCTCATACCAGCCATAAAAGGCAGTCGAGAGAAGCATGGCTTGTCACTGAGGAAGACGAGTGTTTCATGGGCGGCTGATGTGTATGATCCTCCTCCCTCGATAGCCTCCCACACAAGAAGCAAGAAACACCAGCAGAAACCCAAGAGCAAAGACAACCACAGGAAGACCGGAAAGAAAGGACAGAAGAGTAAAGACAACTCTTCCTCGCGTGGTGGCAGCAGCAAAGACAAGAAGAAAGCTTCTCGCAAACCCAGCTGCGAGAAATTTGAATGGTTAACTCAGATGCCTATAGTTGCAGCATCTTCTTGAATGGCTTTGGCTACTAACTTTTATCACATCTATGAGCTTGGCCACCTCTTGTCTAATAACCATCAAATCTGTGTCTGTTTCTTGTTGAATTTCATAACTTATGTGTAATAGATGATCCGTAAAAGTATTGTAATCGTTTGTTGCTTCTACTTTATTCTTTTTTGGATTTAGTTTCCCTTTCTTATGTGTAATAGATGATCGATCATCCCTAACACTATTCTGATAATTTTGTTGCTTCTTTTTCCTTTTTGAGATTCAACAGTTTCAAACGTGTCAAACAGAAGAGGTTGACAACAACTTTATATTATATTGATATATCTTTCCAAAAATAAACTTCACCTATAGTCTTTCCTGTTTGCATGCGAGACTCATCAATGCTTTCTTAGTAGAGCCTAAAAAGCTCGAAAGCTCAGTAGTATGGCCGGGATGCCTATTCGATGTAGGAGTAATTGTCGGCAAATATTTAAGTCCCCATCCTAGTGTGCAGGAGCGGATGAAGGAAACTTGAGGTTAAATCTGATTCTGAGGACTAGCCTCTGTCGTACATGTGCAGAAGAGCAGAGCTGATACTGATTATGATATATGCGCCATATCCTTTGTATACACATTTCATTCTCGATCATGCATTATCTCTTACAAATATTGTGAAAATTTGGTTGAAGTTTGTTTATTTTTTCTTTTCTTTTTGGGATACTGTATATAGTTTCACTTTACGTGAAGAACTCAAAGGAACTTTGTTTATTGAATCGTTGCAGTCTTATTTGAAGCAAAATCAGTTTATAAATTGAGATCATAACACAACAACAGTACATGAAACTCTGTCTCTTGGTATCAGTCCTATGAGGTGTACTCAGCATTGATCTTGACATAATCATAGCTAAGATCGCACCCCCATGCCTTTCCGATGGCTGCACCTTCACCTGATCACCGGACAAAACCGCACTCAGGTCCACAATACATGGTTTATTTAATAAAGCTAGTCAAAACACTCTCTTACCTACGGATATGTCGATCGTAACCGTTCCGTGAACCTCACCCTTTTTCTTGAGGTAGTTACTGGCTCCATCCCTGTTATATGCATTTGTGTAAGAACATGATCTAAATACATTTTCCTATTGAGAGACAAATCAGTTGTAAGATAAACCTGTCAAACGGAAGAGGTTGACCACTCTCCATGAGTGAGAACTCGCCGAGAGATATCTTGAGCTTATCCATCTGGAAAGAAACCCCGGCATAGCCAGCAGCTGCAGCTATCCGTCCCCAGTTTGGATCTCTCCCATAAACAGCTGCCTGTCAAACCAGCAACAATAGACGTTTACTACTAACTTAGAAACAAGAATGCTCACTTTGATTAGAAACAACAGACGTCTATTTATGATCTCATACTTTGACCAGTGAAGAGGAAGCCACCGAGCGTGCAATTTTCCCTGCCTCTGCTTCAGTTTCTGTTCCTTTTACAGTTACCTAATGATTTTTGAGTTACTTGTTAAGGTTTGTTTTTGATCAGAGGTTTGGGAGATGAAGTTATATTTTGTGAACCTCGATGAGACATGTTGCTCCTTCACCATCCCAAGCTATTGATTTAGCGAGCCCTTGCATCACCTGAAAAATATACGTTTTTAGGGTTTCATCATCCATGTTAAGTCCATCTCATGAACAACTGTTACGAAGATAGCAAAAAAAAAACATACATACCGCATCAAGGCATGCCTGAAGCTGTGCTGCTTCGTTAGAATTCAAAGAAGATATAGAAGGTGATCCAGATAGTCCACTCGCCAATGCAATGACTGTGTCATTAGTACTCGTGTCGCCATCTACCTATAAGACCATTGAGTTCAATTTAATCAGAACTTGGAAATGAAAACAATCCATTTACAACAACGTTTGAAATTGTGTAACCTACAGTGATCTGGTTGAAGCTTCGGTTTACTGCAACCTTTACCATCTTTCTCCAGATATCACTTTCAACTAGCGCATCCGTTGTGATGACCTGAGAAAGATAGATATCGTTTAGGCATTGTTTCTAACAATGTATGTCCAAACAGATACACGCCTAAGAAGAAAGTAATAAGGACATACACCTAACATAGTAGCCATATTTGGATGGATCATCCCGGAGCCTTTTGCCATACCCCCAACTCTAATTGTGGTTCCACCGACCTGAGCAATTTCAAAATTTTTGTAAGATATATGAAATGTCAGAAATAGAGTACAAATGTGTTTCTTGAACCTTCCTACCTGTGATTCAACTGCCACACTCTTGCTTACAAGATCCGTTGTTGTGATTGCTACAGCAGCAGAATCTGCACTGTATATCAAATTCATATGGTTATGTCCAACAGATACTTAAGAAATTGAAGATTGTGTAACATACAAACTCAGAGAGAGATTGAGAAAAGAAGATTATACTTTTCAACAGAGTCTGATATCGAGTTGACTAGGGTTGGAAGTGATTGGATAAGCTCTTTCTGCAAAAGAAAAAAAGAGTAATATAAATCGGAGCACTTGCACTGAAAAAGAATGAGAAATATGTTGGACAAGGAATGAGAAAGAAGTTATACCTTTTTAATCCTCTGACCAATAACCCCAGTTGACTCGATTAACACTTCATCTGGATTCACTTGAAGTAGCTGCAGCAATAAAGAAACAAACGGTAACAATGTTGAACAATATGAGGTTTTCACAAGACTCGTGAATGAAAGACACTAATCCATACCGTCGCAAGAGAACCAACACAATCTAACATATCTTGGTAACCAGCATCACCCTGAAAAAAATGAATGATCTTAATCCTTAATACGTATAACAATAATGAGTGATGCATAGCTAACAACTATATAGATTTCAGGCTACTTCACAATCATATTAATGAACTCCTAAACACATAACTCGAGATCTCAACTTAATTGAAAGCACAGGACTACATCTACGAACATCTTACCGTAGCTGCATTAGCCTGACCAGCGTTGATCAAAACTGCACGCGCCTGAAAAGTTTCAAAGCTCAAAATCACAAAATCCTTTGGTTCGAGATACTAAACCCGAAATGATAAGGTAGAGAGGATTACCGTTTTGGAAGTCTCAAGAACCTTTTTGCAGTAAACTACAGGAGCAGCAGCAACCACATTCAAAGTAAACACTCCTAAAACATTCCCAAAGAAAAAAAGTCAGAAATATTTGCCTATGAATAACACACACATATTAAGAACCAAACAAGCTATAGCATTGGAACCTGCAGCTACAGCATCTACATCACAAGTTACAAGAGCAAGATCAGGTTTCTTCCCAGCAGCTCGTAATCCAGCATACATACCAGCAGCTTTAAACCCTTTAGCAGCTGTAACTCCACCAGCTATCTAAACCAACAACAAGATTTCTCAATTTTACAAAACTTCTGAATCAACTCCTCAAAAAAAATTAAAGATTACTAATTTATGATGCAAAGCAAAACCTGTTTCCATGAGCCTTCAGGTAAAGAGATTGGAGCTGCTTGTATGTTACCAGAAACCTCCTCCACGCTGGTTGCTACTGCGAACACTCTAAAATCTCTCCGTGAAGACGCCATAAAACTCTGAAATTTTTTTGCCAAAGTTTTAATCTTTTTCTTCTTAAATGGCAACAAAAGCACAAACACACACATAAAATAGATGAAGAATGAGAGAAGAGACCTTAGGCGCGAAGAAATGAGGAAGCTTGAAAGATGCGAAGTGAGTATGAGAACAATGCATTGTTTTTAAAACAATCACCAAATCAGGAAGCTGCAGATTGATTTAATTGTAAGTCCCAAACTATGTGAATTCGAAGTAAGGGGAATACTCTAAGACTAGAAGAAGATGATCAAAGGGGAGAGAGATCGATCACCTTGAAGAGAGCTTGGGTTCGTGGAGTCTCCACGAGAATGATTATTTTAGTTTTGAATTAGCTTCGGCTGCAGAATGTAGAGTGTCCCCTCTCTCAATCAAACACAACCCTCAATGATTAAGCCGGTTAATAAAAGCTAAACATTGAACCGGGATCAATTTTAATTGTATATTAAACCTAAACCTAAACCTAGACCTAAACCAAATTCAAATTGTCTGTCACATTGTACTTTTTGTTTGTACTTTTGTCTGAAAATCAAAACCTTTGAACACTAGAAGAAAGTCACAGTCACAGACTCACAGTTCTTGATTTTTTTTTATGACAAAAAAAGAAGATCACAGTGACAACGAAGGAGAGAGAGACCATGGCAGAGAAAGGGACGGAGGGAGGCTGTGAATGTGAATAACATAAAACGCTGCGTTTGTACTTTGTACTTAGGATTTTTTTTGGTCAGTCATTGTCCTTTTCAATCTTGATTTTGTATAAACATCTTCTGTTGTGTCTGATCCAGCTTTTTTTAGTTACTCTTATTACTTAATCTGTCCAAAACGGAAAAGTTAAGGTTCCAAAGGATATGACTTTTGTATCCAAAATAGATGAATGGCTCCAAGAATCTGATTTTATTTCATACATAAGTAGTCAATTGGGTTTCTTTGTTCATTTACACCAGCCGATGGTTTTGTTGGTTGTGAAACCAGATCCAGAATAAGACTGAGGAGGTTCCTGCTGTAGAGGCCGTCTTGGTTCTCTAGGTTTTGCAGGATCCACAAAGATCACCCAACCGTCCAAGAACTTTGCATTCATTTCTTTCTTGGCCTTCTCTGCATCTTCTATTGTTGCATATGTCACAAATCCGAAACCCTTTGATCTCCCTGTTTCTCTGTCTGTGATCACTCTCGCTGCAACAACCAAACAAAATCTGTCAGTCGAGGCTCCATATGCTCTATATGTTGGATAAAAGGAGAGAGAGAGTAGCATTACCATCCACAAGCTCCCCAAAAGAAGCAAATGCATCCTGAAGCTTTTCATTTGTTGTGAGTCTAGAAAGACCTATTCACCAAAGATACAAAGAGTACATGTAATGAGAACATTTTTGATCTTCAGGCCTAAAAGAGTCTAATAAAGCAAACAAAATTAAAAGCAATCCATAACTTAGAACATATATATGAGTTCCACATCTAAGAAGATTAGCACACTCATAACAGTGCCTCACAAACCACTACATTCAATTAGTAAAAATTGGAAAATTGGCCCGTAGATCTCACTCAACCTTTATGTTGATTCCAGACATAAGATGAAACTGATTGATAAGATCAAAGATCCTAATTATCTTCCTAAGCAAAAAGGCTCTCACTTTACGAAATGGTCAAAGACCCCTAGGAGAATGATCATTTCTCAAAATGGTCCACACGATAAACAAATACTTATCATCTGTAAGAGAACATGACCAGAATCATCCAAGCTCGACATCATCTATAGCACAACTCCAGAAAAGCTGGAAATTCATCTTTGATTAAAATTGAAAGACAATTCAAGAAAGAAATTACCACTAACAAAGAGCTTGGGAGACGTAAGAGTTGAGCAGTGGCGAACGCATGAGGATGGCGAAAACAAGAGGCTGTTGTTGGATCCGGCAATGAGATGGCGAAAGCTGGATGAGAACGCCATTGTAGCAACTAGCAAACTGAGACGAAGGATTTGGGATCAAAGGGTTTTAACTAAAACCACACATATTTTATTTATCATTCGAAACGTCATCGTTTCCTCTGTTTCACATACGTGAACGTTAATTAAACAAAGAGGAAACAATGAGAAGTCCAAACTCCAAAGATTGTTTCAAAGTTCAAACATACAGTATCCAAATCTTTCATAAGCTTTGCCAAGAACTTTTACAAAACACAAAAAGATATCTGAAGACTGAAAATGATTTTATTTTCTGGTTAGTCTAATACTGTCACGAACATGTTGTTTATATCTGTTTTCTATGTATCTGTTTATTCTTCTCTTTGGTCTCTGTACAAAACATGGAACTGTTCTGGGACTCATCCTCTGTAAAACCTACAAATCTATATTCAAAAAAAATGAACCAAATATTACAAAAAAATATACTAAAAAAAAACTGCTCCATCTTCCAGAAAACAAAAAACAAAGAAGAGGATAGATCCCAACACCAAAAAAATCCTAGAAGAATCTTTTATCAGATCAAATGAGAGTTGTTGATTCTGATAAACACGCCTTAGGTACTTTCTTCTCCAGCATTGACGTTCCTTTGAAGATTGTAAGCTGCACTTCCTTTTGGTACTCCAGCAACTGCAAAAAGACACCATTCTTATTGATTCTTGCTGCTTTCACCAAATTCTGAATCCTAGACAAACTCACAATTCCATAGCAGATCATAACGAAATACAAGAAGAAGTAAAAAACTTCACTTACTTGCTGTTCAGCCATCCTTGTAAAGCCAAACTTCTTTGTCCATATAGACTCAGCTTCTTCAGCTGCCGGAAGGACCAGGTTCTCAACATTTAAAGAAGAAAGAAGATTCTCTACACAAGCATACAGTCCTTGGAAGTATCCCTAGTGACCAAATCACATAAGAAAACTAATTCAATCCATAAGCAAAAGAAAAAGAAAAAAAAACTGAGATATTATGAAAAATATGAAATGTATAGAGGCTTTACCCTTCCTTGGTACTCTCGGCTTGTAGCTACAATAGGAAGTTCAGCAACTTGCTGACCAAATATTCTCAGCAACGCAGCAGAAACAACAAGAGAACTAAACGAACATCATGAGAAAAAGTAATTATTAGCATAGAAGACAAACAAGTTGTAAGATAAAAGGCAGAGTAATAAACAGAAAGAGAACATACTTTACAATCAGGACCAAACAGTACAGTCCTCCAAACTCCTGGCCAGATATGTTCCTCCTGCAAATACATCATTAGAATTACAAGAACAATCAACCACTGCCAAAACATGGCTATTATATCAGAGTTTGTGACGTCATTGCTTACCCATACACCATGACAGGAATGAGATCACGGCCAGACTTCGCAACTATGGGATCAAAGCACTCCTAGAAGATTAAACAGGAAAGAATTAGGGTGCATCTTCGTTATACATATTTTAAGAAGGTCAAAATTATACGCGAGAAAGTGGTCCAACATATATAGCCCTGGGGCACATCTTTAACAAGTAATAAAATCAAAAACATAGTTGGAACACAGCTGAAGTCAAGACATACCCTGAAGATAACAGCCGCTCGCGAATGCAAGGGCAGATGCTCTGGGTATCGACTCTTTCCACTAAGTATTCTCCATTCAACTGTATCCCCATGATCGGTATATATTCCTTTTTCTCTGTCTTTTCTACGTATCATGTCTAACAGAGGTGTAGGAATAGTTTGCGGCCCACAGGAAACAGAACTCTGAACTGCCGCGTGAATCCTGCTGCAGTCACTACAACAGAACCATTTGTCCTGCGGAATTTCCTACAGCAATCAAGGAAGAAGTTGAGAAAAGACGAATGACCTCGTGATCACAAAGCAGAAGGAGCCAGCCTAACACAACTTACTTTCAAATCACAGAGCCCATTCGCTCTGAGGCAACCAACATGGTACTCTTTCTCACACTTCAAAAGAAAAGTAGAAGATGATTATCAGAAAAGACTGAACTACTAATAGGACGAGTTGAATTAAAAGAATCTGGAATCAAGGGAGTACCTGGTCACAGAGAATAACAGTCCTATCATCAAATTTTCCAATGCTAAAATCATGGGACCTATCAAATAAGACCACATGTAAATTCAACATCATACACAGTAATCAAAGGTGCCTATTGCAGTGGCTTGCACATGTATTTAGGATTAAACAACTGTTATAATCTATACGAGAAAACTAAATATAGTTATGCAACCAACCTGCAAAACACACAGCCACCAATTTCGCTTTCTGGCGCTTTGACGACTCTTGTCAGTCTTATAACTATAGGCTTCAAGTTGCTAGAAGGATCAGTTGCAGTAGCCTTTTTACAAGACACAGGTCCATCATTGCAGCTCGAACAGTACCAAGTACCTTCAGGCATAGACTGAAATTTCAAACAAGCTGCATATAAAAGAGACATGAAGGATCAGAACCAGAGGAAAAAATACGAGAGTTGATATCTAACCAACGTTGTCCCATATGCATTACGATTGAGGAAACCATTTAAGAAATCAGTGCTTCAGCTACTTTCAAGTTGAAACCTAGAAGCTTATTTAATATATTAGAGTACACGAAAAAGAGTACTATACTGCAGCACTTACATGTATGAAATGCTTGAGGACATCCAGCACAAAGTAACAAATCTCCACCATCCCCACAAATTGAACACATGTCATCACTATCACCAGTTGTAATGACATGTCCATTCGCCAATGACATGGCTATATCGTGCAATGACAATCCGGAAGAGATATAGATATGACGATAACTGCAGAAGATACAAAAAAAACTTAAGAAACACATTCCAACATTACAAGTTTACTTTAAAGTTATCCCTATCTCACGGTAAAATAGCATATTATTGGATAACTCACGGTTGTCGTCTAGCAGCCATTCCAGCATGAGATTCGAATTGCGAAGGACTAATCTGTTGTAAATAAATACAAAACAAAATAAGTAAAACCACATCTGAAATTCAAACTGTTTCTGACGTACAATCAACATAGCCATTTCATCCACCATTTACCTCTCTGCTGCAACAGCTACATACTATACCACCTCCTTGCTTGTAACCCTGTAGTAGTTTCTGTAGGGAAACATGTTAACAAAACTAAGGTTCAATTCAAATTTCAGGGAAGATAAGCAGAACAAGTCGTTTGTCTGCAATAACAAACCTGCGTTTTCACATAGTAAGCCAATTCAGTCCCGTCCGGAAGCCCATTAGGCATAAACAGCAACCGATGTAAATCATTGTCCCTAGAAACAGAGGATTGTATCTTTTTAATAAATGTCGGATAGCAATTAGAGATTCAAATGCTAATAGAAGAACACAAACCTCTTTCTATTGCTTCCTTCAGAAACTTTCTTATGACAACCCGTACCAGATACATGAGAAGCAATCCTACAGGATTAGCGACCAAATAAATTTCCATAGCTCCACAGATAATAGTCCTAAGGACCATAAGTAATACCTAGATTACTACAGTAATGAATTTGTAAGTGAAAATATCAAAGATGAATACTTCTTTGCTATCCGCTTCGGCTCATACAATGTGTCCTTTGCATATGATTTCTCTGGATAATAATAGTTCTCCACAGAGCATGGAGTAAGACTCTGACTCTCATCAAGACCAGGACCAGGACCAAGATAACTGCAGCTTTCAAAGGAATCACTTTCAGATAGTAACACAAAATGGCAACTTAGATTGCATTAACCAAAAGCTATATGAAACCAAAAGTATCACTGATTATCATCTCAAACAAACTCCCCAATTACAGATCAAGTAGTAAACCACAAGTAGGAGGTGATATTACCTGACAGTAGAATGTTCCGTGATATAGTTTTGTTCAGACATGCTATTACTTTGTTGGAAACTTGCTGCAGGAAATAACAGCATATCCTCAATACTACTAATCAAAAAACATTGATCGCAAAAGAAAATATATGGAGAGCGCATAGATGCACCAACAATCTAGACACCTGGCCATCACCTTTCCAAGCTTGAAAGCCCTCCTCATTCAGAGCAGAACCAGCTACATTTCTAATCACTTCCTCGAGAACATCACGAGGAGCGGTCTTAAGTTCTTGAAGTATGTTATAAACCGACCTTCCATTCTCCAAAAATATGTGATTATTAGGATGTCTAGTTTTTGCAGCAGCATGCAGCTCAAACTCATACGCACTTAAAACCTTTTTGCATAATAAAATATGACATCGTTAAAACACACACAGAACAATTAACTACAGAAACAACAAAACCATACATAATGATCGCAAAGAAACTCACTTTCGAGAAATTGCAACTCGCACAGCCACACAAATACCCAACCGAATGGATTATCCCCTGAAGCTCTCTCTGAAAGGCCATAAAAAGTGATATAACGAGTGTGTAAGACATCAAAACTCTAGTCGATAAGAAACACAAAGATTCAGACTTTACCACAGGTGGGGTTGAAATATACTTCACTGGAGCACCTTCGAGGATACCCGTTTCCAAAAGCTTCTTCACGGTAGATGGGTAGCTGATAGAAACAATCTTCTTCGGCATCTTCACAACACCACCATCCCAAGTATGATCCTTTACCACGGGCAGCAACTCATCAAATTCCTTTTTAGGTTTACTCAACTTAAACGTGATCTTCGTGATCCCAGTCGAGCTAAGATGCTTAGGAATCTCCAACACAAAACGAGATGGTGGTAACAACACATCACTCGAATCCTCTGTTACGCCACCACGTTCTCCATCGCTTATAGTCTCCTCAGAACCAAAATCACTCCCGGAACACTCTACAGGATCACCTAAACCGGATTTAACCGGCTGGCTAGAAACATCGCGGAAAAGAGATGTGCTTTCAACAGGAGAAGCGACGGGATTAGAAATCTCCGATGTAATGTCATCGTTAGAAGCTTCTTTAGCTTGTTTCTTATTAGGAAAGTGATCACCTTTGACACCAACTTCATCATCAGTAGTATCAAGACGCTCTCTTTTCAATTGAGACATTGATGATGATGATGAATTCTTCTCTTCCGCCATGATCTCTTCCATTGGCATCTCTAAACAAACTGTTCCTTCTTCTCCCATCGCAACGTGGCATCCAATTTACAGAACAACACTAACTACTAAACTAGAGAGTTTAGATCTGAAGCCTTGGGATTTGAAATCACGTAATCGTTGAACAGTTCCAGTATTCAATTCGTAAACTTGTATTATCTGATTCCTAGGAGAAAGAGTAATCTAATTCAATCTGGGGAGATGATGAAATTTACAGAAGAAAAAATTTAAAAAAAAAAAAAAAAAAAATCAATTCGTAGGAATCAAACGAGGAAGACAAAAGACTAAAAAAGTTATGTGGGGATAGAAGAATCAATCAAGAGTAGAGAATTACGGATCTAAAAGATCTGTAGACAAGGCTTTGGAAGATTTCGAATTGGGTAGGGAGATAAAAGAGAGGACGGCGAAGAAAAATTAGGGTTAGGGTAAAAGAGGGGAAGGAGATAAGATGTGGGAGAGAGAAGGAGGGGGGGGGGGGGAAGAAGAAGGAACGTGCAAGGCGGCAACGAACCAGAAAACGAAAAGCTTTGTTCTCGCGGTCCAGATTACTTTTCAAAGCAAAGCAGAGGAAAAGGAAAACAAAAAACCAGAAAATAGAAATAATAATAGTAATCGGTAAATCCAAATTAAAAGAAAATATAATTGTTTTCAAATGTTTACTTTTTGACCGAGATTTGCAATCTAGTTTACTTTAAAAACAAAAATTAATGTTTGATTTGAGTAATTTTAGTTTCTTTATTTGTTTTTTTAGTGATAATCCTATGTATAATATTAGCATATATCAAAATATCAGTATTTTTGAGATTTGGTTGTTTTAGATTCGAGGGGGTATATGTGAGATTTTAAAAGTATGGAGGGTATTATAAAATTTAACTGAAACTTGTGGGAGTGACTTTATGTAAAATGAAAAGAAAAAAAAAAAAGAGGGAAGCAAATCGTGGCAGTTGCTGATGACATTTTGGAAGGAATGTACGAGAAGAGAGACCAAATCATTTATTTCAGTTGCTCCTATTTACATAAAAAAAACTTGGAGAACATTCACGTGTATATGTGGGCTCTTTTCTTCAATAAAGAGATGTCTTTGTTATAGTTTTAATTAAACTTTTAAGAAAACAAATATCTAAAATACCACATATATATATATATTATTCATAAATAAAAATTTTGGATTTTTTATAGTAATTTTAGAAAATGAAACATAAGTATGCTATTTTTAGAGTTTTTAATTAAAATTCTACACAGTATTTAACTATTTATTAAATAAAAAATATTACTATTTTTGTTTGATGAATTTTATTGGGTTGTTGAAAAAAAAAAAAAGCTTCTTGGGTTTAAAAATGCAAAGATTTGAAATTTAAGATATATTTGAAAGAATTTGTTCTGATTCGCTAAGGCAAGTAATGTTGTCACCCATACCAACAAAACTTTGACAAATGGGTATTCTTGACAAAATAAGGCATACAAATATTAATCATACATTTTCAAAGATGGAATGATGTTAATTTTTATTTCAAAACTTCAAATCTATATAACCCTACAAAATCATTTTAAAATTTTCTAATAATCCAAAATTTTATATTCAGTTTTAGCTTCTTTTAATATAAACTCCTAGCAAAACCTCCGATCAACCAGCATATAAAAAGTGGTAAGATCATTGAACCAATGGAACTCTAACTAATTTATGCCATTACGTATGACATAATTTCACTTGTTTGTAAATTTCACCTCTATTGCTCTAAAATATCTAACCTCGAGACTCCGACAACTAATTTTTGTCCTAAACGTGCGTCTCTAGCTCCCAAGTATGCAAAGTTACGAATCTCTGACTACGTCTTAATTCACAACATGATTAAAGACACCAAAACGGCGATAAGTTTGGTCGTTTCAAAGTTTGTCCTCAAAAATTCGTCGTTAGAGCAGGTAAGATTAGGTTATCTTCTCTTCTCTACTTATCTCCTTCATCGAAGCTACTCCATCTTCTATATGGTGGAAGTAATATTTATGACCGGTTTGGAAACTATAAACCCTTAAGAGAGAAAAGGATAAAGTCGATACCATTAAGAAAAAACTTTAAACCAAGAATGATTTGCAATCTTTTCTCATCTCTGACTCACCGATTCGCCTGGCGAGTTCCGCTTTTCGTCTACGGCGTGACGTGGACGTTGTTTCTGACGATCACGGTGGCGATCATCTCGCTGGCACCGGAATTCGCATTCGTCTCGGCGATTTACCCGTCTTCTTCTTCTTCTTCTTCGGTGGGGTTCTCGCGGCGGTGCGGTTCCGACGCAGCCGTTTTGGTTCCGTTGGATATTCCCACGGAGATGTTCTGTTTGCCGGCGAATCTTTTCCGGAGGTCGAAGATGGACCTCGTTGTTCCGCCGGTTTTTGCAGCGATTGTTGTGGCTCTTTCCGCCGTCGTCGTACGAACTATGGGCCTTTGGGAGGCTGAAGAAGATACCCACTAATTTAGGCCCATTAATACACTATTGACATCGCATAGACCACTAAATATTCTCATACATGTAGTTATTATATGTGCATTTTTTTTTATATAACCATGTAATATATATACTTCTCTTAATATAATTTGGAGAAATTATAGATTACTAGAGGAAAATGTTATTTTATAAGACTAATTTTTGTGGTGATATATAATAAAGATATGTCAATGTGACAACATCATCAAGAAATATAAATTTTGAGTTGTTGCCTTGTTGGTACATTATTATTGAGAGAGAGAATCAATGAGTTTGACACTGAAATCCCAAAGTTTATCGGCTAAAGAATTGTCGGTAGCGAATTTGCTTCGAAGTGATGACGTTACAGTCGCCGAAATACTTACCGGTGACGCCTTTGAGATCAGGATGAAGTGCGACGTAACATGTCGTTGCTTCTCCCTAATTAACAATACCCCCAACAAAAATTAACAAACATATAAGAAAAATAATATAACTAAATCTCATATGAAAAACAAACATGACAAAGGGTTTTAAGTTCACCTGAGGTATATATTTCCACAAGAGGAACGTCATAGCCTTGAAGACCTCTGAACATACGTTAATTAAAATGTCGAATTTAGGAGAAATTGATCAAAATTTAAGTGTACGATAGAAATGAAGAATAGAGAACCGGTACATACTCATGCCTAAACCAATGTAGTAACAAGTCTAGGATGTACCAAATCTATACTATTAAAAGGGAAGCACTATTTCAAGTCAAAAATGAAAAATGAGAATATATGACATAAATGACCCTGAATAAATTAAAAAGCATACAATAGGAGAGGGATATTAAAGTAAATTTCATGGTAAAAATGAGGGGATTCTATTGTGAGCCGGATTGATTCTGTTCGGATCATGTATTAAGTGTACGGAGCTGTTTTTCATAGTCTCGTATCCAAACAGAATCAAAACAAGCATCTGCAATAAAATTCAAAAAAAATAATTTTTTTATTTAATCAATTTAAGAAAATAATAATTTCGATATTTATGTAAACTATTTGATTTGGGAAATTAAATTCGAAATTTTATATATGTTAACATATTTAATTTGATTATATATTTTGAGATATATCCGGAAACAATAATTTCTGATTTTAATGTTACCTAATATACAAAATCATCTAATTTTATTTATAGAAATAATTTAGAAATGTTTCTATAAAAATCGAGCAATTAAATTCAAAATTGTATATATGTATAAAAAATTAATTTGGTTATATATTTGGAGATATTGTCGTAAACAATATTTATGATTTATATTATGATTTTCCTTTTTCTAAAATCTATAATCCAAAACTAAATGTACAAATCTAAAGTAACTACCAAAATCGTGTTTGTTAGTATCATAAAATATATTGTGTTTAAAAAGATATATTAATCTTCATCACTATATAAGATGTGTCGAAGTCGAAGTTTTTAGTTTCTTTCATTCACAAAAAAATTTTCCAGCATCAATATTTTGAGTTTTAAATTTTCTGACTTTTATTTTTCATTTTCTTATAGTGTTTCATATTTGAAACTCTTCAATAACATGTGAAACATAAAAATCAAAAATGTACAACTTCTAAAATATGGATGTTGTGAAACAATCAAGTTATAATTGATTTTCTCTTATGATTTTTTTTGAATAGTTATAGTTTTTTATGTTAGTACTTATATATACATTAATTATAATAGTGTACTTTTGCTGCATGATTTTTTGTTTTTTGTTTTTTAAAAACAATCTATGATTATATTGTTACACGTAGCCTATTGGTATTAAATCATATTAGTGTGATTGATTTCTTCTTTATATTTTCTCAAATCATAATGAATTTTACAGTGAACTACTCAATTGTTATTTATCTTTGTGGCAAAAACAAAAACAATTGTCTTTACTGATAACAAAAACAATTTTGATCATTCTTTTTATCTAAACCAAATTAAAAACAAATCAAATATTAATTTAGTACGAGTTTGGATTATGAATCTTAATAAAATTCTTAATAAACGTTTACATATAAATTATAAATATGTTAGTAAACTTAGTTTTTTTAAATCAATCCCGCACGTATGTGCGGGTCCGAATCTAGTTTATTATAATGACAATGACATGAAAATATTTTTTTACACTTTATAATGTTAATTTCATATTTATATTTCTCAATTAATATATTAGAATATAATTAAGACACCAAAACGGCGATAATTTGGTTGTTTTAAAGTGTGTCCTCAAAGCAGGTGAGATTGGTTCTCTTCTCTACTTATCTCCTTCATCGAAGCTACTCCATCTTATACGGCCAGGCCCGTTGATGGGAAGATGCGAGGGGTGTTTTTGCGCTAGGTCACATTACTTTTGAAATTTCTTTTACAAAATTTTTAGGTATATTGATATTTTGACAAAAAAAATCTCAAATATGTAAAATCTACAAATAATAAAAAGCAGGAAAAAATTTTTAGTACAAAGTCCAAGGAAAGCCGGCGCAAGTGTGTTTACACAGTTATATGAAATTATTTAAGAGATTATGGGGATCAGATTCATATGTGATGCATTCATTTTCAATATATGATCCTGATTATAGCATATTATATATGGTGCCTAAGTTTTCAGACTTACGGGGGAGAGGGGGAGGAAACTGCATGTGTTATCTTTTTATCTCTTGATTATCAGCTCGTTATTTTTGCTCACTCATAATAAACTGTCTTTTCTTACTATAAAAATTCTGAGAATCAACAATTAAGAAAGTTCAAAATTTTATATTATAAAATCGCATAATATAAGATTACATATCTTAAAACTCAAGTGGCCAATTACTTATGAATATAGCTAGTTGTGGTCTCCCGGGTACAACAACAACGTGGAGGATTCCCAATACAATTTCCATGCTGGTAGCCCTCTTTCTTCTTAATACAATCATTGAAGCATGTATGATCGTCCAATAAACCTTCACACTTATAAATACATGGACCAGATTTGCCCACTGCACATATAAGTAGAACCTCTATAAATTAATACTCTTTAAATTAATATTCGCTATAAATTAATAAATTCTTCCAGTCATGAGTGGACCGATATAAAAAATGACACATTTTGATAAATTAATAAGATAATAATTTTTTTGGAAATTCTATGTAAAAATATGGTCCCATCAATATCATAAATTAATAATCAAATAATATTGAAATATGACTCTATTGTTGTTTGCATATTCTTGAATTTGCATTTTTATTGGAGTTCATCTCTAATCTTCTTCATTGTCGTCTACTCAAGTCGCATCTAAAAATTGTGAAGAGTTCTAAATGCGATAATTGTTTCTTTATATTTAATTGCTTCTAAAATTAAGGCAATATCTTATTCGACTTCATTATTACCATGAATGATACTAGTAGCAGTTTCTTCTAAACTCTAAACATCTAACATCTATCATTTTTACCTAAACTCTAAACTTAGCAATTACGATAGGCAAGATTATAAATTAAGAAATTTTTTTAAAAATATGAATGATAACAAAAGTATCTTATTTTATAATACAAAATTTTCAAAATTCTGAAAATTAAAAATATCTTCATAAATTAATTTATCGATAAATTAATAAATCCTCTATAAATGAATAAAATTTCATGGTACCTAACTTATTAATTTATAGAGGTTTTACTGTATATATATACGACATTAATCTCTATACATTAATTTTTGCTTTTGAAGTGATCAAAGATAATGAAAAAGTAACATAAAATAAATTCTTCTAAAATAAACAACATACCTGATATCGCTAAAACATTGTAATAAGAAAATGAAATTGTCAAGACTATTACAAGAAAAACAGTCACTGAGCTTTTTGTGATACCCATTATATACCAAGAAATAATGTTCTATGATTTCTTAGTTTTTTTTTTTTTTTTTTTTTTGCGAAGGGTTTTGTCTATCTATTTTTCTATTATGTGTTTGCTTATAGTTGAATCTTATATATATATATTTGATATAGGAGAAATTTTCATTTATTTAATTATCTTTTCAAAATGGAAAATAATCTCAAAACTACTATAACTGCATACATATCAGACGTTAATGTTGGAAATAATATTTGATTAATATATATATATATATATATATATAGAGTTTGACTAAAATTGATTACGTATCATGCTGCATTGACTATTTATGTGATTATTTTTAATTAAATTTGATTTGATAATAAATGTGAGCATGTCAAAGGAAGTAAAAGATATTTGCACAGTTTATATATAGGGAAGTGGATCTTTAAGCAATATAATTAAATCAATCAAATGCTGATACTACTATTAAAAGTTGATATTGCAAAGCGTGTGATATAAAAGTGAACTGTTTTTTTTTCAAAGTAATCTGGATTTTCATCCTTTCCTTGCCTCTGTTAATGCTAACGAAGACGTCACCGGGAAAACGTCATTAGCATTTGTTAAGTTAAACATATTTTACACCAAAATAATATTTTATTAACATGTAATTAAGGCCTATATCTTAAATGTGTAATAAGGCCCATGATGTAATATATACCAATTTTTATTTTATTTTTAATTAGTATACAGCATATATTATCTCTGATATTATTATTAAAAAAAATTATCTAACAAAAAGATAATTAATATTAGATGTTAGAGAAAAAAAACAGATGTATTAAATTTTTCTGGGGTTTACAGTTTTGGTTCAACTTTTTCGACTTATTTATTGCATAGAGGATTTGTATAAAAGTATTGGAAAAAGTTTGACGTAACTCAGTAACTGATGAATAAAATTCGTGTAAGAAGAACATATGATAATCATAGGAAATATTGTTAGATTAGTTTAAATCTCTTTTTATCTCTTTATTATCGTTATTTTTGCTCACTCATGATAAACTATGTCTTTTCTTACTATAAAGAAACTGAGAAACAACAATTAAGAAAGTTCAAATTTTTATATTATAAAATCGCATAATATAGGATTACATATCTTAAAGATCAAGTCGCCAATTACTTATGAATATAGTAAGTTGTGGCCTCCCGGGTACAACAACAACGTGGAGTATTCCTAATACAATTTCCATGTTGGTAGCCTTCTTTCTTCATTGAAGCATGTATGATTGTCCAATAAACCTTCACACTTATAAATGCCCACTGCACTTATACTTTATAAGGTTAATTTTATATTTATATTTGTGATTATTAAGACACCAAAACGGCAACATTTCAAAGTTTGTCCTCAAATTCGTCGTTAGTACGTACTATATAAAAGCAGGTGAGATTAGGTTATCTTCTCTTCTCTACTTATCTCCTTCATCGAAGCTATTCCATCTTCTATACGGTCAGGCCGGCGATGGGGAGGTACGAGACTGCGAGGGATGCTTTTGCACTAGATGTTTAGATCACGTTACTTTTTACAAAAATAAATTTTACAAAATTTTACAAATCTTTTTTTACAAAATTTTAGGATACATTGACACATCAAATATGTAAAATCTACAAATAAGACTTACAAATAATTAAAAAAAAACAGAAAAAGTTTTTGGTACAAAGTCCAAGGAAAGCCGGCCCTGTATACGGTGGAAGTAATATTTACGACCGGTTTAGAAACTACAAACTCATAGAGAGAAAAAGAAAAAAATCGAAACCCTTAAGAAAAAAAACTTCAAACCAAGAATGATTCGCAATCTTTTCTCATCCCTTACTCACCGATTCACCTGGCGGATTCCGATTTTCGTACAGGGCGTGACGTTGACGTTGTTTCTGTTGATCACGGTCGCGGTCATCTTTTTCGCACCGGAATTCGCATTCACCTCGGCTATTTACCCGTATTCTTCTTCCGTGAGGAGAAAGTTCTCCTCGCGGCGGTGCGGTTCCGACGCAGCAGTTTTGGTTCCGTTGGATCTTCCTACGGAGATTATCTGTTTGCCGGCGAATATTTTCCGGAGGTCGAAGATGGACTTAGCTGTGTCGATGATTTTTGCAGCGATGGTTGTGGCTCTTTCCGCCGTCTTCGTACGAATTATGGGCCTTTGGGAGGTTGAAGAAACCAATATACACTATTGACACCACACAGACGACTTAATAGTCCTATAGATCTAGTGGGATATACAATATGTGCATCTTTTTTTTTTTTTTATAACCTTGTAATATACTTTTTTCTCAATTTCATTTGGAGAATTGATAGATTAGTATACTAGAGGAAGATGTTACTATTTTCTTACACAAGATTTTGTGTGTTTATACTTCATTCGATTCTCACACAATCGATAACGTTTTCTAATTATTGCATACCATAAAAAAACTATGTGGTGACATATAAAAAGATATGTCAATGTAAATATAAATTTTGAGTTGTTGGTACATTTTTATTGAGAGAGAGAATTGACGAGTTTGACACTGAAATCCCAAAGTTTATCGGCCAAAGAATTGTCGGTAGCGAATTTGCTCGCAGTGATGATGTTACAGTCGCCGAAATACTTCCCGGTCACGCCTTTGAGATCAGGATGAGTTGCGACGTAGCATGTCGTTGCTGCTCCCTAATTAACGACGACCCCATAAAAAAAAATTAACAACCATATAACTAAAATTAAGTCTCAATAAGAAAATTTCGGAATGAGAAAGGGTTTGAAATTCACCTGAGGTATATTTTTCCACAAGAGGAAAGTCATAGCCTTGAAGACCTCTGAACATACGTTAATTAAAATGTCGAATTAGAAAAAAAAATAATCCAAAATTGAAGTGTACGATAGGAATGAAGAATAGAGAACCGGTACGTACTCATTCCGAAACCGGAGTGACGGAAGAGATTGGTGGTGACAAGTCCAGGGTGTACCGAATTTACTGTGATGTTCACACCTTCTTCCTACATGATCATTTCGTATTATGGCATCACATTTTTAATCACTTACACATAAAATGTACGTTAAAGACTATATCAATTATGTGTATGTGTGTGTATATATATTACCTGTAGTTTACGAGATAGTGCATTGGAGTGCAACAAGTTTGCGAGTTTGGACTGTCCATAAGCCCTTCTGTCCGAATATCTAAAATAATGATATAGACCATATATAGAATTTGTTTTTACATATTAGTTATAAAATTTAATCTCAAGTTCAATATATAAGTATAAATTTGAATCAAAACTTACCCATCAGGGTCATTGATGCTTTCGAACTTGATACCTTCGGGATAAGTATAAGTATGAGCAATAGATGATAAATTCACAATCCTTCCTTCGGTTCCACTTTCTCTTGCGCTACTCTTCATTTTGTCCAGAAGCAGATTCGTCAACAGAAAATGACCTGAACGACTCATTATTACATAACATAACTATAGATTTATTGATTTAAAAAAAAAAAGTTTATTGACTTTAGCATATACTTATTTAGTAAACATGATTTTTTTATTTTGATAATAACTATATAAATATTTGTGTATTTCGATATAGTTTTCTGAATTCTGACAAGGAACATAAAAGTAAAAAACTTACCGATGTGGTTTGTTGCGAATTGTGATTCAATCCCATCTTCAGTAAGCTGGAAAGGACAAAACATGACACCTGCATTGTTTCTAACATGACACAACGACAATTTAACATTAACTCTTAATCGCTGCAAAATAAAAAAGACAAAAATTAAATAAATTAATCTTTATAGCAACATTGAATATTTCATACGTACATGAGTATGTTGAGAGGAAGATTGAGGGCAAGAAATTGATCCGCGAAGGATCTGACTGATTTGGTGGAAGCGAGATCGAGCTGAAGATAATCGATACGAGCTTTAGGGTTCATCTGAAGAATCATCTCTTTCGATTCATTACCAGCTTTTGGGTTTCTTGCAGCAATGATGACATGAGCTCCTCTCATTGCTAACACTCTTGCTGCCTCCAATCCAATCCCACTTGTTCCACCTTTTTTTGGTTCATTTCCAAAATTTTTAATCATTATATTTGAAGATATTGCAGACAAAACAAAAGAAGAATCCAACAAACGGCCGAAGCAACGTACAAGTGTACAACTAACGATAAGATTCGTACTTTCGTGTCTTTTTACAAAGTAAGTCACATGCATAGAAAGTAAATTCTAGCGTTATCAGAAGAAAGACAGAAGTACTTGTTAATAAAAAAATAATTATGGCATGTTGACTACTATCAAATCAATATGGTCATGTATTTTGTATTTTTCTATTTTCTTAGTTTGATATATATAATAAGGTTTGATCTATATGTATCTCAATCTTAATTAGAGAGAAAAAAGAAAATAAAGAATGTTTTGGTTATTTACGGAAAGGTAAGAAAATCTTCGGGTGTTACAAAAATGAGAAAAATAAATAATACTATTTTCTTATACAATCCCAACATTAAATCTTAATAGTTTGACTTTTTCTTCCACCATTATTGAATCTTAAAAGTTTCTTTTAATTTTGACAAAATATCTTTCACGACACCAAAACGTAAAACAAATTTGTTTGGCAATAATAGATTTGCTTTGTTTTTCCCCTTTTTCATGATTTGGAAAAAAAAGAATATCAGATGTAAAACAAAACAAAAAGAAAACAAAGCAGAACCTGTGATGATGGCAGTGAGATGATTAGCATCAATGGAGTGAGTGACATCTTCAGCAGTTGAAGCTGAGCCAAATCCACTCCTTCCTGCTTTCCCTGTCACCATTCCATATATTCCCATGATCTCTCTCTCTCTCTCTCTCTTTATCTAACCAATAATATAAACCCTAAAAAAAGGTTGCTGCAGATGAATAAGAAGAATGGAGAAGAAATAGAGGTAGAGAGATTACAGGTAAGGAACTTGTGTGGTTTTAAATAGGCTCTCACGCGTGAGAAGATTAGCTAGATTTAGACTAGAGTTTGCTGTCGACACATGTGGTCCATTAACCTTTTCACTGACAGCTTATCAAAAATAAATGATTACATTTTTCGTAAAATGCCTAGAAAAGGTAGTAGTAATTAAGACACATAGTGAAACTAATCCAAACAATTGACTAATTTATTGGACAAAGATTTTTTTTCTTTACGTTGAATTGACTAATTATTTTTAAAAATTATTCCTTTGAAAACTTATTTTTTTTTAATAACCTCAATTTTTTTTTAAAGAAAAATATAGGAACTCGTCTACCGATCCCAATCGAATACTTGAATTTTAAACAGACTTATACTACAAATAATACATCACTGTTCTGTATTTTAATTCTATGCTGTTGCAACCTTGTCTACAACTCCAATTGCTCATCTAGTTTCGTCTACGTTAGTATGTTATGAGACTGGAAATTTCGTTATTATAAATTTAACATAACGTATATATATAGCATAATCTGGCCTGGTTCAGGATGTCGGATTATTGAATGCAAGTGTGAACTGGTGCGGTTTGTACGACAGAACATAGAACGTGTGAGCGACATGCTCTCAACTCATAAACCAAGTTGCATCGTATACGTTACGCAAACGTAGCCTTCCCTTCAGTTTCAACTTTCAAACTTCCAATATTCTAAAGACACATTGCTTGGTATATCAAGATTTCTTCCAAACTATGTCATCTCCACATAACGCTACCACTATTTAGCTACTTCTTTCCCTCCATGTACATAAGATTTTTACATATGAAATAAGCTGAGAATAAAACATTACCCCATTTTCTTCTTGACCAAAATTTCAATTTGAAAATATATCTGTAATCGGATCAGATTCCGATAAAACTTTCCTCACCAGTTCAGAAAATTAGAAATTCTTGTTGAACTACGAAAGGACATTGCGTGCGTAACATAGTAACCGGACAAAAGAAAATATGTGAAATTGAAAGAAGACAATATAAAGAAGGAAAAATTGTTTTTGTGGTCATTACAAATTTCAAATAAAATAAAAAGTTTAAAATCTCAAAAAAAGAGCTGAAGACTAACCCGAATAGTTTAGTAAGCAGTTCTCTATGAAGCTTGTACAAATATAAATGAAACTATATTGTAGAAGAACAAATAGTGACGATCCATATTTTGATTGATCGCCAAAGCAATTGATATGTGAAAAGAAGGACCTGTGATGGCTTTAATATGGTTGAGATTACCACTCTGCTCTCTCTTGTGACAGAGCACGAAAACCCACAGCATCTGCTTTTCCTTAATTGTACAACTTCATTCACCATCATCCATGAAACACCTGTGATTAGCAAAAATAGTGTTATTGCGAACGTATCGACATTAAAGTGTTTGGATTAGTTTTTTTGACTTGATTGGTGTTTAGTGCTTACCGCTAGAGAAATCCTCCACCAGTCCAAGCAGAGTCTGATTTCCCATTGTTACCTACAGATTTCTTAGCGCCTGCACTCTGATAATAGAAGTCATCATCTTTGGTATCATTATCATCCCAACCAGCCCAACCATCGTCATCATCATTAGAAGTCGACACCTTTGGTGCTGCTTCCTTTTTGGTATCCTTCTCATCTCCCCAGTCATCCCAAGAATTCGAGTTACGATAACTGTTGTTGTGACCACTGGATGATGACTGTGACCCTCCAAAAGAAGATGAGTTTGCTGTTTTGTTTCCAAACCCAGAGTTCTGGTAGAGACCGTTTCCCTCGTTCTTATTCTGTTGATTCCAGGTTGATGCTTCTTCTTTAGTGAACTCTTCAACCTTTTGTGAAGCAATTGCCATTACTCCTTTCATGATCCCCCATGTCCTCTGTCCTATCTCTGTTGTCTTATTCGCAACAACATTAACAGTCTCACTAACCGTGTGATCTAAGCCACCTTCTTTGACCTGCGATGACACAAAAAGTTTCTTATCTCACAATCCAAGACATTATTGTCAGCAATATTTGACAAGTATAGATACCATCCGGCATTATGTTATATGCTCAGAGGATCCCACTAGAGATTTTGCAGAGGCTTAAAGACAAAAGTCACAAAACACAGTGGCCTCATACTACAATTGGAGAACATTATGCAGCTAGAGAAGACTCTAACTTTGTTGAAAATTAGATAGCCTAACAGAGTATTGAGCAAAAGACTCTAACTTTGTTGAAAATGGGATAACGTTAACAGAGTGTTGACCAAAGCGGTAATTACTAGATTTCAATATAAATTTAACACGGCTATGAAACAACTAAGACTACAGACTGTTAGGCTAATAAGTGAGCTTACTGATTACGTCCTAAGAAAGCAAGCACATCACCGAAACAGAATGATAAAAGAAGTAAATACCTTGGAAGTGAACTCCATGGTGCCAGTCTGAACAACATTCGCAGCTGATGCAGCAACAAGAGACAATCTCCCAAAACCCTATTTTCCAAAAACAACAAACACAATCATTCACACGATAACACGATAAATAGAGAAGTCACTCAACATCTAAATCAAATCACTCTCAAAGAAGCATCCATCCAATTTCAATTTACCTCAGACATAACAGAGAAAACATCAGCACCGCCACCACCTTGTTGATTGCTTCTCGGAGCTGGACCAGGGCTAGATCCAAACCCAACATACTTACCTCCTTGAGAAGGAGGAAGTCCTTCAGGCTTAGACTCATTCTCAGCCATCCTCTTAGCGAAAAAACTCTCCTTATTAGCCGCCGAAGCCTCCAGCTGAGACCTCGAGTATATATCCTCCGACGATTTCGACTTCGCCGGAGCACCACGACCTCCCGACGACCTAAAATCACTCGCCGATTGATTCCTCCTCATATCCGTAGATCTAAACGAATCATCATTATCCCAATTATCCCATCCACCATTACCAGAATCCCTACCACCTTGAGACAACGGAGGCTTCTTATTCATCCCACCAACCGATTCCTTCACAACCGGCGGATCTCTCCATTGTCTTCCTTCAGCTAAAGCCTGGATCCGATCTCGATACACAGACGCGGCGTTCGAATTGTACTTGGTGATGATATCGGTCTCTTTAGAGATCCCGTACTGAGCCAGAAACTTGTTGAGACAATCGTTGCCTCCGGCGTCCATTTTCTTGATCTGGATCTCGGACCATGAATCCATGGTCACGGATCTGACGAAGGAGATGTGAACACCTAAGCCACGGTGCTTCCCTGAGCACTCCAAGCACATGAAGATCCCGTATGAAACCGATGCCCATTGTGGATTCTTTTGGGAGCAATCGACGCATACCTTGTTCTCTGGCTGGGATTGGAGAGTTCGTAACCTTCTCGCCGCCGCCATAATGGCCGATTCTCCGATCAGATTACTAATTTGACCCGACCCGAATAGATCTGATTCAGGTCCAGATTCTGATGATACACCACCAACGCGTTTTTTCGCTCAATCGTTTTTGCTAATAAATTTGGAAATTTTTTTTTTTTCATGCGTTTTTTTTTTTGGCACGTGCGAGTTTCGCGGCACCTTCACTGAAAATTTCCAATATTATTATTGTTTTTTTTCTTCCAATGCTAAAAATATTGTAAACGAGCTAAAAGGAAATTAGTAGATCTAAAAAAATGTATATAAGTATCATTTAGTATTAATTACTGTCCAAATTCAACATAAGTATAAAATTTTATGCTAATATTATCATTGTGTTACCAAATTCAAATAGCTAAAAGCAAATATTGTAATCTTAGCTACAAACTACTAGTTCTTGATTATTTAGTGATATTTTTTTGATATCAATATCTTGTACATAACTAAGGTGTTCCATCATAGCTGGATAAACCTGTACGTAAGGTTCATCTTAGCTGGAAACCACCAATACAGACTAGTAATTAAATCAATCATCGTTTCTAGGATCTCAAACATTGTCTCCCAGTCCCACAATAGTTTTTGATGTATTCTTTTCAATGTTTCCTTGAATGACTAGTGTTGAAACCACTAGTTGTCGTCCCATTTGACAACTTGTTGATTGTCGATTTCCAACTATCAGAAGCTCATAGTCCTTTCTCATTCCTATTGCCTCTATAATCTCTTCTAGATTTTCCTCAACTTCGATTTGTTCGTACTCTACCTCTACACCTTCACATTGTTTCTTGAATTCTTCCACTGCTATATCATCAATCTCCTACATCATCACAGTATTAATTAGTTATGGTTACGTTATATTCTTTAGTAAGTTCCGTCTACTACACTAAAGTTAATGTAAATGATTATTTACCTTTTCAGTATAACCAGAAGTTATGGTATTATTGGAGATTTGCAAGAGTGTTATTTTGGTCTTGGGGTGTTGAGCTATTCTACTTCCAATCTCAAGTGCTTTTCTATCGCCGAGTCCACCAATGAACACAAGTCCTATCCTTTTTGGCCTATCGTGGCTACTGCTTTCTCCAGTCTCTTTGTGGTCTAGAACAGCAACCACTGGGCATTTAGCATTCTCCATCACCCTCTCGTTGACCACTCCCCATCCCGTTACCATATGCGGTAATATGATCATCCACACCTTGTTATGTTCCGCCGCATTGCATATGTCCTCGTGCATCGTTCCCAAAGCTGACACACTTTTTAAGTGGCGGATTCTAATCCTCTGTTTCTGGTCTCTGACCTGTCCGTAAATACTAAACGCAGCTTCTATCTGGTCACGCGGCCTCCCTTTACACAACTTAGCTATGAACGGCACACCGTTTCTTCTCGTTCGTTGGACCATCGAGATGGAGGATGATAGTTCAGTGAGTTCCATCAAATGCATCACATATACTTTGAGTGATCCATTGGACGTACCAAGAGACTCAACGAGTTTGATTATGCAAGGAACGTCATGAGGACCACGTACGCAGGCTAGGATGCGTAACTTCTCTTTCTCGTCACCTGTGGAGTCAGAACCATCATTGTTTAAGGGTTTATATACCGCCACGACTGATGGAGTCGTCATGAAGGTTGTGACCAGAGCCATCAGGACTAGAATTGCGAACATCTCGTCGTTGAGCACCTAATAGATATTAAAAGCATGTAGATCCATCACAAACTTTAAGATATCAAGACTAAAATATCTCAATGGCCAGTAAATAAACATATAAATAAAAAAAATATTCCATGTTGCATCTTCTCTACTTTCACAAGTTTGGCTAGTGTTTAGGTCCTACAACAATATTTGTTTCTTTGGCGTTGGCTTTTGCTTTTTTTTTTCTTTTTCTAATCTAGTTATAGTGTTTAAATTAAATGTTTTTTTCTAAAATAAAATCTATAGAAGTATCTCAACATTGAGAAAGTAAATAGGTCTTCTGTGTTCTAAGAATTGCTCTAAATATATGAAAGAACTAATATTGTGGTAATGTGTACTTGTCTAGTTTACTAGTACGAGGTACCTTCTTCTCCTTGCCGATGTTTAGTACAACTAGCTCAACGAGCCCTTTAGTGTTCATCAAAAACCCTAAAGTGAGGGATTCACGCGCCGATATGGTGCACATCATCGCCATGAGGAAGGTGCCAATGATTTTCCCTGCGCAAGCCGTGGATATTACCAAGGCCAATATCCCCCAAGCCTCTGCACCTTTGATCTTGTTTACATCTGTCTTCAATCCGCTAGATGCAAAGTAGAGCGGGAGTAGAAGCCCGGAGACAAAGTCTTCTATCCGCTCGACGAGCTGGTCACTGAAAGATCCACTTTTGGGGATGATTAGGCCAAAGACAAACGCCCCAAATATGGAGTGTAGTCCGATTAGGTCTGTTATAAAACCGGAGACTAGGACTCCTGCTAGAGTTAGACATATGCACGCCTCGTGCATCGTGCTGGCATAGTTCTGGACAATCCATTTCATGGTTGGTCGGATCACAAAAACCATGAAGAGTACAAAGGCAAGACCTGAGAGGAGAACCCATATGGATACCAATGGAGATGCATGTTTGTGGTGGTCGTGGCTTCCGGGGAGAGCCACGGCTAGGGCAAGGAGGATCCATGCAGCCATGTCATTGAAAGCAGCAGCTGCTAAGGCTGTCTGACCAACACTTGTGGTCAAGAGCTTGAGTTCAGCTAAGATACGAGCAAGGACTGGGAAAGCTGTGATGGAAAGAGAGACTCCAATGAAAAGAAGGAATTGCCAGTATCCTGTTGATTCATGATCCTCCTCCACGGCTCTACGGAGTAAAAGGGAAACACCAGCGCCCAACACAAAAGGAAGAGAGATTCCGGCAAAAGAAATAGCAAAAGCTTTTTTTCCCGTGCGGCCTAGAACCGTAAGGTCTAGTTCTAGACCGACTAGGAAGAGGAAGAAAAGGAGGCCGATGCTAGCAACTGACTCTAGTATCGGAGTGCTCCATGCTGGAAACACGAGTTTAACAAAATCTTTGTTTCTCCCCAATGCTGAAGGTCCCAACAATATCCCTCCCTATAATAATGTTATAAATATATATACTCGACGTACAACTGTATAGAGAAGCATATGTGTATAGTGTGTCTAGAGCTTACAAGGATCTCGGCGACGACTTTGGGTTGACGAAGGGGTTTGAGGAGGAGGGTAAGGAAGCGGCTGGTGAAGAGGACGATGGTGACTTGTATTATTAAAAGAGGAAAGGCACAGTTGAGAGGATTGTCTCCTCCCCATACTCCATCCGACGCAGTTTTGATGCTCGTTCCGTTTATCGCCATTTCCTTCAATTTCAGTCAAAATAAGGAACCTCGATCGATCTTATACTTTTAATTTTATTTTTTTGCTTGTAAACGAATAATCTAACGGAACAATTTTATTTGATTTTTTTTTATAGGTTTTGGTGTGGCCTTCTCACTAACATGATTGGAAGATCTTATGACTAGTTAGGAGCGACCGATTACTCCTTTTATAGATGAGAAAGGAGAGTGGTTAGTGACAAAAACCACTGTTTTTTGCTACAAAATAATTTTAGAGAAGTTCCATACATTTTTGTTTTGTAATGCAAAATTTTTTTCCCTTGTCAACATCATTTTGTTATTATATATTTGAATTCTCTTGTGCGTATATCCATGGTGCTCACTCGCATAATTACTTAAAATAATTATCACTCGCTGTCAAAGAAAGAGAACGTCACTGACATTAATCTAGATAAAACACCCATATTCATATTTCTAATGAAGCAGCCGATCACCAAGTCTTTATCATAACAACGAAACTCCGATGGTCAAAGTTATGTATGATATGAATGTGTATGTTAAATCGGGTAGCAGTGTTGAATGACATCGAGGGTGCGATTCGGGCTGTTCAACAACGTCCCACTAGGATACAAACTGGTGCTGATGTTCCATTATGGAAAATTCAGAGTGGCCGTTTTTCCAAAAAATTCTCCACTCGACACACTTGGCACAATATTCGTCACGCACAGCCACGGGTAGACTGGTACAGTGGGGTTTGGTACCCTTACTCCACACCCAAGTACTTTTTTCTCCACTGGCTTGCAATTCATAATCGCCTATCCACTGGGGATCGCATCAAAAACTGGTCCTCGGGACAACAGACGAACTGTGTTCTCTGCTCTGCTACGGAAGAAACCAGAGAGCACTTGTTTTTCACTTGTCTGTACGCTGCTGCCATCTGGAATGATCTGATGCAACCTCTACTCTTGTCTCAGTACTCCACGGATTGGAACTGTCTGCTACCACTGCTCACCTCAACATCCTTCAGCTTCATTCAACGCTTCCTGCTCAAATATGTATTCCAAGCAACCCTCTATCACTTGTGGCGCGAGAGGAATGCTCGGCGACATGGCGAACCCCCCTCCCCACAAGCAAGAATCATCAAACTCATCGACAAAAACATCCGCAATAGACTCAGCTCAATCATGGATCACCGCTATGATGAAGGTTTACAACTTTGGTTCTCCATACGAGCTTATGCTCAGTCTCCTATCCTCACTTAAGCTCAAATTCTTTAGCTTTTCTTTTGGACTCTTCTAAACCAATGAAGCATTTATTGTAACAACGATTTTTTGGGTTAGAATATAATTTTACATTCATTCAAAAAAAAAAATGTGTATGTTAAAGGAAGAGCAAGTGCCTGAATCCGATGGGTGGAATTGAGTTTACCTATCGTATTTTTATAGAATGGCTTCCTTTGCCTGTCATATGTAACTTCCAATGTTCTGAAGGTACATGCGTCGCATGCATACGTCTCGTCTGATATGAGACATATTCAACCGCATTTGAATCATATATATTGCAAAATCTTTTTTTGTCAGTGTCGGTTATATAGCATAATTTAAAATGTAAAGTTGAACAAGAGTACCAGTCCAAATAAATGGTGGTCCTAATTAAGAAAAAAAAGTAAGTGACTGTTCTCTTGATAGTAGATTTTAAAAATGTGTAATATTGTATTAAAAATAATTCTAAGCAACACTTATTTAGTTTTAAAAACAATAAATGTGATGGTTTAAAAGGTATAACCACTATCTTAAGAATGAATAAGTGGCTCGTAGAAAGAAATTAATGGTAATATTTTCCTTATCTCGTGTGTCCATCAGTCCATTGGACCCGAACTGGTTGAGTGTAATATACAAAAGATCCGATTGGCAGAGTAGTTAAAGCTGTAAAGAAAAATTGTAAGCTATTATGGAACATTGTAAAACTGTAAAAAAAAATTGTACATGAAAACTGTACAAAAAGGTGAAAGTAAAACTTTTAAATAAATTTTTTAGTAAAATTTTTATGATTGGTAAAAATTCAAAATTGTACCACTTGTAACGCTTTAAATGTGTTTACCAATCAAACCCAAAGTCTTTTGTTTTTCTTAGGTCTAATTTTTAATGAATCAAATGTGTATTTGTCGTCGATTACAAAAGAGTAGTTTGAGTGCACTTACGACAGTCCACTACTACTTCTCCGTTCAAATATATGCATAATGCATTATATTCTTAAATATCTCCTCGGGTGCGGTTTGGGAAAAAAATGTATTACGTCTTCTAGAATTTTAAGAGAACAGCGAATTATTACGTCTTCTAGAATGTATTACGTCTTCTAAAAAAAATGTATTACGTCTTCTAGAATTTTAAAATGTATTCTTGTGCACGACACGAATAATACACTCTAATACGATCGAACGTTCTGTGTACAAAGTAACAAACACGTCGGATTAATCATTCTTTGTTCATGGTGCGTCGATCATGTTTCTTTGTTGCCTTGTTGGTACCGTAAATCAATATTCTTGAATTGTGATAACTAATTATCATAAATATGCGAATATCCAGATAACGGAACTGAGTAAAAGACAAAATGTCCCATAATCGACTCAACCAGTCAAACCTTTGTTTCAGTAAGGCGAAAGCTTATTGGGGTATATACATTGCTCCAATAGAATGTGGAGAATTTGCTTTAGCCACTAATTAAAAGTATATTTGACTTTGTGCTAACAACTATTTTGTTTCTTATACTACTACGTAGTACCCTATATTTTAAGCACTCTGGCTTTTAATTGGAAACGTGTCGAACCCTATAGAATTTACACCCAAAGAAAAAATTAAACAAATGATTATAACACAAAAAAGGCATTAAATATAATATAGTTAAACCAAACAGAGCCGTGTCTCGTTTTTGTAAATAGAGAAACTGAGAATGTAAGCAAAGCAAACTTCTGACTTGAGCGACTAAACTTGAACCGGGTCTTCCATATGGAATAGTTTCGATTATTTACTTTTGCGAGTAAGAGAACTTGTAATATTTGAGGAAGCATCTGAAAAATCGTAATACATTCAAAAAGCGTCTAAACACATGTCCATAGTATCGTCATTACGGCCTAGGCATCGTCAATCTTGCATAGATATGAGGTCTAACGGTCGCTTGTCTTTATCAGCTTATACGTCATTTGCAATCATACTACTTTGTTAAACGATTCCTCCATTTGCAATCTTCAATGACATAAATAAAACTACTTTATCAACAACCCAAGTCAAAATGTGGCTACAACAAACTACACATGTATGATCGAACTTGGATCTCTAGCGCTGACTTTGTAGACCATAATACACTCTACAACATATTTAGGTCATACCAAAACTTGATTTATTTTTCTTTTAACAATTCTGATATGTCCCAATCAATCATAAACAAATTATGAGAACTAATAAAAGAAAATTATCTAATGATTTATATTGATCCTTTTTTCTTAAGTAGAAACCTACATTTAAAAATTATGATCAAATTATGGGCAAAAATCTTAACTTTCTTTAGTTTCAAAATTGATATCACAACTTTTAAAACAAAATAAAGTAGAATAATAATAATAACATACAAGAAATGAGAACAAAATAGTCCGACTAAAAGAAGACTAACCCTCCAAGAAGAAAGGCATCGACTGATGATACAAGTCAACATTGCAACAAACGATGGACTGGATAATATAAAGATTATATACACAAAGAATAGAAAGAAACGGATAAGTAAGATAATGCAAAAGGTCGTCTCATACCCTTGAGGAGGTTTGAGAGAAGGGCATCAGTGATTGATGTACCAATACCACCAGATGAAAAAGGCCTAGACGCTCCAAGCATTAATCCCTGAAATGAAAAGGCCTCTTTTGGCAGACGCTCTAAGCATTAATTCCTGAAATGAAAAGAGAGAGGTAATACCTTCGTTTGCGCAAAAGGCTCCCTATCACCTCGTTCTGCCAAACATTAGAAAAACAAAATAGCAAAATATTTTAAATAATCAAAAATATCCTAAATTTTTTAGACATATATGTTAAAATTTAGTTTAGCATTTTTTCAAAAAATTGTACTATTTTGGAAACCGAAATTGTGAATTAACTGAATGGATCTTAAACTCCTATATCCAAAATATCCGGAATTCAATGGATACATCCAGAATCGAACCGAATATCCAAACGCCCAGGACGATGCCGTCGTCACACCACCAATGGGCCTTCTGGAAGGCCCATTTTACCCAAATAATTTTGTTGAGAATATTCAAAAGTTCTATAAGCTCATCTCTACTTTTAAGGATTTAGTTACTAAAACAATTAATATGTTACCTAAATAATTAAGCATTTAATGAATTTTGAAATCTTACCAATTTGGTAATATACTTTTAATTTATTTAGTTTTTTCACTATATATATATATACTAGGTTTTTACATGCGGTACACCACGAGACTAAATTATAAATTATTGTATTTCAAAGAATAATTTTTAATTTATTTAGTTTTCAAATTCCCAATTAATTAACTTTTATCTAATTAATTTATATATTTGTTTAGAATGTTTTTTCTTGTTCTTACATTTTATAACCTAATTACAATAAATTTGTTATTAGATAGAAAATTAAATTTTAAAACACTTAGTTTTGTTTTCTATAAGTAAACAGAGGTATATGCCTATATGGTATGTTAGTGTATTTTTATGTGTATACATTTTTTTTTTGGAATATTAAAAATTTGTTGCAGTGTGTGTAATGTTTTGTAGTTCATATACTAAATAATTTATAAGTTAATTTTCTAAACTATGACTACAAATCTATAGTATATGAAATAAATTATTAGTTTTAGTGTTGGTTCTATAGTCTAAACCCGCCATGCTAGGCGGATCATGCAATATGTTCAAAGATTTTTGATCTGCAAAAACTCATCGTACGAAACCCGTGAAAGTAAAATATAGTATGTGAGCCTAAAAATCACTTTTTATCAAATCAGTATTTCAAAATTTTAAAGAACAATATCTTTTCACTCACTTCCTTATAAAATAAGAAAATAAAATATGTATACATTTACAATTATGTTTGTTACCTTTTAAAACACTTCGTTTCTATAAAAAAATTGAATATAAATAGAATTAATTTATTTATTAAATTAATTATTTAATGTCAACATCATGCATATAAATAAGTGATCAACTTAATGATTTATTTTATAAATGTCTCAAAAAATGTATATATAGATATAAATATAAGAGATTGACTATAAAATCTAAAATAGCTCTAAATCTATATCATTTCCTTAAATAAAAAGTATATCATTGTAGTGGCTATTTCTATTAAACTCTATTTCTTGTCTTTTCTAGGATATAGTACTAGGAAATAATTAGTCTTGTGCTTCATCTCCAGATTAATTTCCTTTGTAAAGGATTTTGCAAAACATACGTATCATGTTAAGACGACTTTCATAGTTATGGAAGCCAATATATTTGTGATAATATTATTTACTTCATTTTAGTTTACTTTACTTTACATTTCATACTGGATCATACTGGATTATATATAAGAAAGAATTTGGTTTTGGAATTAAAACGAATGAATGAATGAAAATGTGTGTGTTTCTTTGTAGATATATGAGTGGAATGATAGAAAGAAAATGACATTTCCTCCGACCGAGCTTGCAAACTATTTGGGTCTTGTTGACAAAACTAAAGGCATAAAGGCAGCAATAGCCTTGTTCGATAGAATAGACCCAAACTTCGACAAAAAAGACCCTCATGCCAAGAATTTGCCTGCTTACCGGAAGCTTCTGGGATGCACCTACTCCAAGAGACACACGCTTCCTAACTACACCTACTATTTCGGCGGTTCTTCCTCTTTCTTGAGTAGCCCCCGTCTCGGCATACCTCCGGTCCAGCTGACGTCCTGAGAGGCAAGTCTCGATATTCTGGCGATATAGCTAACCTGATAATCCCGGCCTATTTTCCACCTCCCTTTAGTCGAAATCCATCAGACAAATAACTTTTGCAGCTGATAAGTTTGGATGATCGTGGCGGAATAAGTCACAACATAAGTTTGGACTTTGGTGAGTAGTGTATTAATGAATAAAAAAGCACAGGTTTCCAGAATTTAGCTCTTTATTTCTGAATTCTTGGATCTTTTTTTCTTTGTAACTTAAAATCGTTGTATCTTCCATGTTTGCACTGTGTTTCTGTGTTCATCTATATAATGTCATCTCTTGATGCAATTTATTTATTTCTATGGCACTTATCAACTTTATAAATTCTTAGAAAAATTCACATTCGATTTTAGCTTATAAGCTGAGAACCACATATGGATTTTCGTTACTATGACACATGAATTTATTAAGTTCAAATTAAAACCTCGTTAGCATATCACCGCCAATACTGAAGATCAATCATGTGAAATGTTTTGAAATACATAACACCATAAATAATATGACTTATGTGGTGCCATATGTTACATAAAATATATCATTATTAGATCTCATGCTTAGGACAGCCATTACGGACCATGTCGGCGGCATCGGTTGATTTTGGTGCAGCCACGTGTATATTCGTGAACCGGGGTACGGGGTTTATGTGGCTGTTGATGACATCCTGGTGGAGGATTAGGACGTGAACATCGGTTGAGATTCAGATATTTCTTCTTCGGTTCGCTAGCATCAACTCCTCCTGCAATCAAGATGCTAAAAATCACCAACAAGATTATCATAAATGTCTTCATTATTTGTTGTTCTTTTCTTTTCTTTTTTTCTCTCGTTGGTGATTTCAAATATTGTTTAAAAAGGTGAGATGTGGATATGGGTACATATAGAGCTTAGAGGAGACGCTAATTTTAGCAAATCCAGATTTGAAAAAAAGTCTGATTCTAAAGTTGGATATGAAACATGGTTTTTGGAGAGGCTTTTTCGGGATTCCATTGCTTTAATTTAGAGAAAATTTTCGTTAAATAAATTGATTCTTTCCAATTCTTTCACAGCAGTTTTGATAAAAAAAAACATGAAGTTAGAAACTATTTACAACTATATTAACATTTTCACAACAGTTTTGATAAAGAAAACATGAAATTAGAAACTATTTGCATTCAATGTCATTGTAATTAATTTTTTAAAAATAATTAAAAATTAAATCATACACAAAAAAGACAATTGCAAAAATCAATATTTGCATATACGTATAACCCAAAAAATAAAATTAAAATTCTTCATTCATTTATTTCCATAATTTTATCATATTAACACTAGTTTAATTTATCTTTAATACTCCGAAATCTCCTCCACACTAATTTCGCATATGATTAGAAAATTAAACATGCTATCGAATATCCATATATATCCGGAAATATAGAAAGTGAGATTTTTTTTATGAACAATATCATTATCATTAAATATATTAGATTTGTAATTTATGATCAGTTAAATTTAAATTAATGTAAGGTGATTTCCTGATTTTTGTTAACAACTAGATCAGGACCCGCGGTATACCGCGGGACAAATTTTTTTTTTTTATTTTTTTTTTTAAATATAATCTTTATACTATTATAATATAATTTGTGTCTAAGTTTGTTGTCTAGTTATTTAAATTTTTTTATATATCTCTGATAATGATATTGAATTAATATGTGTATAAGTGAATGATATTATGTTATTTTATGTATATATTTATCTAATAATATACACAATTTTTTGCCTAAATTCTGTCAAGCTAAAGACCATTTTTTGCTTAAAACATATCAAAGATAATAAATCTGTTTGTTATTTCAAACATATCCTATTTCCTTTTTTATAAAATTATTTATTAACATGTACTTTTACTATGTGTAGGTCATAGACTCAATAAACTGCTAATATGTTGTTGTTGCTCCATCACCATGTACGCTATAAATTATTTATAGTTTTTGACTTTTGCAAATCTGATCACACATATCACCGTTGCTCCATCAGCTTCCTGGCAAGCCCTAAAAACTTGTTCGGCAAGTGAACTCCATAGTGTGCAATGTAGTCTTACATCCCTGTATAAGAAGTGAGTTACTAAATAAATAAAAGTTTTTAACAACCAAACCATTACTTTCCAATCATTTTTTCCAACACAACTTACTTTTCATCTCTCAACTCGAAAGCTTGTTATTAGTTTCCTTTTCCTCCATTTCTCCTATGTTAACAACTTGGCCGATTGCATCTACAAAATTAAATTATAGTTTCCTAAATAGTAGCACAAACTTACGTGTAAGTGATCATATACTTGTTAATAAAAATTTAAACTTACCAACTAACATACAGGGATTAATCTCCCCATTCAAGATTGGCTCAAACCTAGCAAGACTCAAGTAGTTGGATGCAGATACATCTTCACAACATGAGACAACCGTGCTAGTTTGGAAACCAGTCTTGTACAAATGATTGGATGGGCGAAACTGACCAGTTGCATGAGTAAGGCCAAAAGTTTCTATAAACCTCCACTCACCAACTCCAAGCTGAGGAGCAAAACATGGAACTAAATCTTTCTTCACGCTTGCATGTATTTTTACACCTTAAGATATATATGAAACTTAGCAGGGTTAGACGTATACCATAAAAATTATCTTAAAAGGTTATTATGTAAAGTAATGACCTGTGTATCCGCAAGCACCATCTCTAATTTTTCTCCGGTTTGGACAGTGTGTTGGCGCCATCAATGCAAGATCTTGACTTGGATCCTCCATGAAGATTTGTAAGGACACAGTTCTCGGAGAAGAGCAAATGAAGCTGCCATTGAATAGACGAATAAAATAATGTTGGTAAGATGTATGCGTTTTTGCTGTGGTAAGATGTGAGGTTAGTTCTCAATCGGCCAAGAATTATTTATATTGCTGTGTAGAGTTTACTGTTAAAGTTAATGTAATTCTTGGTGACCAAGGAGAAGATCGGTTGAGAACATTAGTTTATGTTGATGTAATAAGGAAGGCTTTGAAAAGTTTCTTCCTTATTATGTCCTTCGAATATTTTATATAAAGTCTTATAAAGAACCTAACAATAATGTATATACAGCCTCCTAATTTTGAGGTAAGTTATATATAGCATTTATTCTAATAATTGGTATTTGGTTGATATGATTTAGGATATCGATTGGGTCATAATTGAGGAGATCGTATATCATGAATTTAATTGAATGTTTAGATGTCAATTGTTTTAACTTGCCAGGTTTAGGCCTTCGTTTGCGTCATAAATATAGCAATCGTATATCATGCATTAAGTCTTGCTGTTTAGATGTAATAGGTTGTTAGTCTTATAAGAAAAACGGGAATAGGCTCAAACAAAACTTCAAGGCCTTTTTAAATAAAGTCGAAGGCCCTTTAAATAAGTTGATCGATGGATATATCAAATAATGGCCCACCGAATGAATAGAAATGATAGAATTAAATGACATTTAATGTAAAAACTTTCCATATAGTATTTTTGAGCAAAAAGTGCTGCAAAAATACTATTATAGGAAAATTAAGCATACTTCTATAAGAAGTTCAGAAAATTATTTGACGGTCAAAAGAATGAGCTTAGGACCCTCGGTTTCGTTGAGAGTCTCTCTTCTAACCCTAAAGGATGGGGTATACAGCCGGCGGAGTTATTCCTTGGCCGGAAAATGGCAAGTTGTGGTTGCGATCTCCTTGGGATATCAAAAGATTTCCAAGATATTCCAATTTCGATGGATATTGAGCGTATCTTTTCACAATATTCTCAGATCTTCGTTTTGGAAATTAGGGTTGTCATCCAGGCCGCCGCGGTTTCTAATATCTCTGTGTCCTCGGGCCTTCCCACAAACAAGGATTGGAGTGTTTCTGCTGGTAATGGAAGCGAATCTAAATCTAGCGATGAGTTCGATGTCGATAACAGATGATACTCCGATTATCCTAACGGACGATGGTGATTTCGGAGTGGCGGTCGAGTGCAAACTAAGCTTATTGGGGAGACTTCTCAATCCGGAATGTCAAAAGATGGCAAAGATGCTGATGAAGATGCCACGAGTTTGGGGGGTCTATGAGAGAGTACGCGGTATTGCCTTATCCCATGACACCTTCCAGTTCGTCTTCCAGCTAGAGAGTGATTTGGCAAGGGTCTTGAAAACTGGGTTCTGGACGTTTGATGAATGGGGGTTAGTACTGGAAAGGTGGGTTGAATCTCCGCCGGCAAACTTTTTGGGAACCTTTCCGCTTTGGATCAGGATAAGCAATATTCCGGCCAACTACTTAACCCTCAAAACTATTGAGGCGGTTGCTGGACGCATTGGCCATGTGAAGGAGATTGCCTTTGATCCGGAGAGATCTCAGTACAACGCTTTTGTTCGAGTTAAGGTGATTTTTGATGTTGCGAATCCTCTGGTCAAAACAAAGTCGATACAGTTACCCAGAGGCGATCTTGCTATGGTGAATATAGAGTATGAGAGAGTCCGTAAGTCATGCTTTCATTGCCTCAGGCTTACACATGAAAAGCAACGTTGCCCATTCCTACAACGCGACGGTCAAGGGCAGACGTCTGATTTAGAGAGATCAAGGAGGAACTCGACTAGGGACAACCGGTTCCCCAAGGAACTTGCTGACACAATACTACCTTTGCTGAAACAACCAATGTTTATAGACGTCCCTCCTCAATCTAATGTGGTGGTGCCGGAAGTCCTTGTTGAGATGAAGAAGTTTTTGCAATCAGGAGATCCTGCCTTGGTAGGTCAGAGAGAACAAGCCCTCCGGGCAACGTTAGATTCTATATCCTCAAATGCGCGTGCTCAGAACGCATTGCTTCGTCTGGAAGGCCCTCCGTTGCTTACTCCGGAGCTTAGTAAAGGGAAAGGTTTAGTGTTTGGATACCCACAGTCTATGGGGGATGATCCTACACAGCATTTGATTTCCACAGTTTGCCATACGGGAACAGAAGTTGTTCACACCAACAACGATACTACTGGACTACCAAACAGTAAGGTCACTGCAATGGAACAAGCTGGCTCCACAGGGTTTCACATGGGGCTCTTAGCTGGTATCAAAGAGACACTCAGTGGTAGTAAGAAACAGACTCAGAAAAAGGGCTCTTCTTGGAAGCGTAAATCAAAGAATGAGGGGGCTAGGTCGAGTACCAATCCGTCTAATTCTTCTCAGGAGGTGGCTGCGGAGAATTTGGTTGGTCCTGCGATCAAACGGAAAGCCTTAGAGGATGGGGAAGTCTCATCTAAGGTCCTCAAGACTGTTCCTGCTGTCTCTCCTCAACCCAATGAGCAGAGAAACGATGGCTTGAGGCTGTGTGTGGAGGGTGCAAACACAGGTGGTAGTGTGAAGGCTGTTGCTGACATATCAGGTTCGGTGGTTTTCCAGAAACCACCCAGTTCTCAATGAGTATAATCAGTTGGAACTGCCAAGGCATGGGGAGCACCTCGGCAGTTCGACGTCTGAAGGAGATGCGTAGTGAGCATTATCCAGACTTTCTGTTCCTCCTGGAGACTAAAAACTCCAGTGATCATGTGATGGGGGTGAAAGAGTGGCTAGGATATGACAATGTACATATTGTCGACCCGGTTGGGCTGAGCGGTGGCTTAGCTCTTTTCTGGAAAGACATGTATCGGGTTGAAGTCCTTCAGTCTGACTCTAGAGTGATTGATACTAGGATTTGTCAGGGATCTATGGTTTTCTATATATCCTTTGTCTACGGAGACCCGGTTCGACAAATGAGAGAAGCTGTTTGGGAACGTATTACAAGAATTGGTATCCAGAGAGATGATCCATGGTTGCTTACAGGCGATTTTAATGAGATAATGGATAATTCGGAGAAACTGGGGGGTCCACGGCGCCCAGAGAGCTCCTTCTATCCTTTCAGAACCATGGCGAGATGTAGCCGAATCAAAGAAATACCGAGTTGTGGTAATAAACTTTCGTGGGGAGGCCGCAGAGATAATGTGTGGGTTCAATGCCGACTGGATAGAAGTTTTGGTAATAGTGGTTGGTTCGCTCTGTTCCCAAGAACTAGTACTGAATACTTAGAACTGATGGGCTCGGATCATAGACCAATACTTACAAGATTAGTAGGAGACGATACGAAGTTCAGAGGTAGATTCATTTTTGATAGACGGTTGATTGGTAAACCAGAAACAACTGCGATACTACGTGAGCAGTGGGCTTTGGAAGGGGGGACGCAAAGTAAATCTGTGTTAAGTGGTCTCACCCGGTGTAGGAAAGCTCTGTCCCGGTGGAAGCGGACTCATCCTACTAACTCTGCCACGCAGATCCAACTGCTACGTAGAGACCTGGAAGAGGAGGCTACGAAACAGTTCCCTTGCTTCAGAATGTTGCGTCAACTTAAGTGGGCACTCACTATTGCCTTTAGGGAAGAGGAAGTCTATTGGAGGTCCAAAAGTCGAGAATCCTGGCTTCAGTCCGGTGATAAAAATACTTCTTTCTTCCATAGGAGTGTGCAGTATAAACGCATGAAGAATAGACTCAATTCTTTAGTTGACAAAAACGGATTTGAATGTTTTGAGGAGGGATCCAAAGGTAACATTGCTGCGGAGTATTTCACAGAGTTATTCAAAACCTCCAACCCTGGGAGCTTTGAGGAGCTTTTAGAGGGCATGTCTCCGAGAGTGTCAGACGGAATGAACCTACAACTGGCGGCCCCAGTGACAGCGCAGGAGATTAAGCAAGCGGCTTTTAATATCAAGGGAGACAGTGCTCCAGGGGCTGATGGGTGGACCGGTGCTTTCTTTCGTCAATACTGGTCAATTGTTGGCGATGACATTGTTAGGGAGGTCCAGGGTTTCTTTGAGGCTGGCGTCCTCCCACAAGATTGGAACCATACCCAGATCTGTCTCATTCCCAAGAAAGATAATGCCAATCAGATGAAGGATATGAGGCCTATCAGCTTGTGCTCAGTTCTCTATAAAATAATATCTAAGGTGTTATGCACAAGGCTTAAAAAATGTCTGCCGGCGCTAATCTCTGAGACACAAGGTGCGTTTGTATCCGGAAGATTAATATCTGACAACATACTGATTGCCCATGAAATGGTTCATGCTCTGCGTACACATGCTAATTTCAACTCAGAGTATGTGGCCATTAAGACGGATATGTCAAAGGCATACGACAGGGTCGAATGGGATTTTCTGGAGAATCTTCTTACTCGTATGGGCTTTGCGACTAGGTGGATCCAGTGGATAATGATGTGTGTACGCTCTGTCACATATTCAGTGCTTATCAATGGGAGTCCTTTCGGTTTTGTTATACCAGAACGGGGAATCCGCCAGGGAGATCCGCTCTCCCCTTTCCTGTTCATCTTGTGTGCTGAGGCCTTGATTCATGTCATGGAAAGGAAGAGAACTCAGGGACGTCTAACTGGGTTTAGTTTTAATGAGTCATGTCCGGTTGTCCAACATTTACTATTTGCTGATGATAGTTTGTTGGTGTGTCGTGCAACCAAGGAAGAATGTGCGGAAATTTTGGCATGTCTGAACTTATATGGTAAGGCATCTGGGCAACAAATAAACTTTGAGAAGAGTGCTGTGACTTTTGGAAGTAAAATGCCAGACTCAAGGAAGTTACTGATCAAACAAACATTGGGTATTGAAGCAGAGGGGGGAGCAGGATCTTACTTAGGATTGCCGGAGTGTTTCAGTGGTTCCAAGCAGGCACTCCTGGCCTTTATTGGTGACAAACTCAAGAACAGACTGCAGGGGTGGTCTGCAAAAACCCTCTCCTTAGGGGGAAAAGAGATTCTCCTTAAATCAATAGCATTGGCGCTTCCTGTATACGCCATGTCCTGTTTTCGCCTGAGTAAACATCTGTGCAGAAAGATCACGAGTGCTATGCGAGACTTCTGGTGGAATAGCTGTCAGGGACAGAGGAAAATTGCTTGGGTGGCTTGGTCTGAGATGTGTAAACCTAAAGCAGATGGTGGTCTGGGTTTTAAAGATTTGGGGGACTTTAATCAAGCCCTTCTGGCTAAACAGGCTTGGAGGATCCTCAACAACCCGGACTCCTTAGTCTCTCGTTTCTACAAGAGTCGCTACTTTCGGAAATCAACTATTTTGGAATGTGGTTCGGGCTCAAGACCTTCGTACGCATGGAGGAGTATAATCCATGGTCGTAACCTCTTGAAACAGGGTCTGATGAAGACGATAGGGAACGGTTTGGACACCTATGTTTGGAAGGAGAAATGGATTTTTGACAAACATCCGAGAGCTCCGTACAGGTTGGATACTTTCTTTAATGTCAACCTGAAAGTGGGGGAGTTGCGCAGTCAAGTTGACGGTCAATGGGATGTAGAAAAGGTCAAGGCGCTGTTCCCACCTGATGATGCAAAACAGATCCTAGCGATGGAAGTTGCAGATTCGAAAAGGGATCGTTATATTTGGCCATATTTGCCTTCTGGTGCCTATTCGGTTAAAAGCGGATACTGGTTGCTTAGAACCTTACCGTCTCTTTATGCGACTCGTTCGGAAGATCACATTAAGCTCACAAGCATGAAAGCGAATGTGTGGAAACTACAGACAGTACCAAAGATTCGATCCTTTCTCTGGCGAATGCTTTCAGGTGCTTTAGCGGTTTCGGAGAGGTTAGCATCCCGGGGATTACATGTAGACACTAGATGCGCAATTTGTGGTCACCAGGAGGAGACAATATGTCATATGCTTTTCTCATGCCCGGTGGCACGGCAAGCATATGCCCTTGCGAATATTCCTCTTCCCTTGGGAGGTTTTTCTGACTCGGACTTGGTAAGGAATTGGGAGCATTTGTTGATGTTAATGGAAGACAAGTGCATTCCGGAAAAGATTCGCAACATGATACCCTGGCTGTTGTGGGAAGTATGGAAATGGCGGAATACATACTTATTTCAGGGCATACAAAATGACTTACGGGAATTGGTGGATAAAGCTTTCACGCATTCCTCACATTGGTTTGCTGCACAAGCGCTAACAGTCTCATTAGACAAGCAGCGGACAGTGCGACAACCCCTTGAAGTCAAATGGAGGAAGCCCCTGCCTGGAATTACAAAATGTAACGTTGCAACATCTTGGGGGAAGAGTTCCCCAATGGTTGGTGGTGCATGGATCACTCGTGACAATCAAGGACAAGTCCTTCATCATGCACGTATTGCTTTAGAAAGCTCAGACACGGAAGTTTTGGCCGGCCTCCGATGTTGCTTATGGTCTCTGGAGGCGTTACAGACACTGCATATTCCTCGGGTTGAACTGGTAACGAATAATGCTGCAGCTGTTGCAGCAATCAATAACCCGAGTGACTGGCCGCGGTTTGATTCTTTGTTACAAGATATACACGGGGTCTTGTCGAGTTTTATATATTGGGACTGCTACCATGTACTCAAATCGGCGAATGAAGTGGCGGTGGCTATAGCTAAGAGTGTAACACGTCAAGGGAGATTTCAGTCATATTTATCCTTGGGAGGCCCTTCATGGCTGCAAGATCAAGTCCGTAAAGACCAGGGTGTGTCGCTTAGCTGAGTGATTTGTGTAGTTTGTTGGTTTATTTTGTTACCTGTCTCACTTGGAGGGTCGATTGACCTCAGCATCAAGTGTAGATAGTTGTTTTTTGGATTCTCTTTTCCCTTGTACTCGTTTTAAACTTGGTTTCTATCAGATGACAAAAAAAAAAAAAAAAAAAAATACTATTATAGATTATTCTCCCTAATCTCGACTTTCCAAAACAATCGGACCAAGTCGTGTTCATTCCAACAATAATTTGTACCAAATCTAGAGAATATGCCTTATGTTTTCTATAATTTATTTATGCAATAAATATTGAATATTAACATTTATTTCAAATTGCTATATTTTCTAAATTTAAAGTTTGCTCACCAAATTTTCTGGATTACTAACAAACATAATCCTAACCATATGCTACATGTATAAATACTCTAACAATAAACCAAAAAAATAAATGGAATTTTCAAAAATACTCATTTTTCTATGTCACTTTTTAAAAATATTTTTTGGTGGTGTCCATTTTCAAAAATACCCATTTTTAATATATAAAATGACAAAATTATAAATCCTAAACCCCAAATACTAAACCTTATCCCTTAAAAACTATATCGTAAATGTAAATTGGGAATCCAAAACTAAAAAATCAAATTCTAAAAATTAATTTAATACAGAGTAATTGTGTAAAAGAAGACAAAAAAAATGTTCAAAAAAATGCATTTTTGAAAAGCAACATGACAAAGAAGAGGCATTTCTAATAAATTCTCTCAAAAACATAAAAACAAAACCAGCACATTAAAGTTTAATCTTCGTAAACATTTCGTAGCTCCATATTCTTTGTTTATTTTTTAATATTCTGTTCCAAGCTGATTTACTTTTTTCTGATTTGTCAGAAAGCCGCCGGGTGATGAACTTAACGATAGTGACGAGACTTAAAGAAAATAAAAATGGTGAGAGCGATTCTTCTGTTCATTACTATTATCTTTATTTTAGGTTTATGATTATGTTTTGATGAGATACATATTTTGTGATACTGCAGCATGAGATAGAGCATGCGGGACTCAATGGATGGGGGCGATACAACATTGTCGGATAGAGACATCATGAGATGGAGATAGATCCAACCAAATTCGTAGCATACCACTTAAAACGAAATCAAAATGTCTATTGTGCACCACCAAAACAACATTGTGGATGGTCTAGCCACATCATAACGAGGTGCAAAGTCCTGAAGGAGGTCACGACACAAACTCAAGGTTGGATAGGAGTTTTGATCTGAACACACAATCTCTCGACATCGAGATAAAGCAGCATTGAAATGACCATTTTTTTTTAATCAAAAAACTTATGGCCTTCTCCCCCCCAACAAATTTTTTTTATGCAATCAACAATGTTTTTATCTTTTTTTCTCTGGTTAATCTTTATATGGTAATATGGCAAAAATCTTTAGACTTTTTTGTTAATATTTTTAAACATATTATTATGTATATAGTGTATTTTTAAATTTAAATCTTTTAGTTGAAAAAACATCGTACCGCTCTAGTTCTTTTGATAATTATATAATCATCGTAAATATGCGAATATCCAGATCACGAAACTGAGTAAAGACAAAATGTCCCATAATCGACTCAAACCTTTGTTTCATACATCGCCCCAATGGCATTGGGATAATTTGCTTTAGCCACTAAATCGATAAAATAGCTAATCAAAACTTTAAAAGTATCTTTGACTTTGTGCCATCAACCATTTTGTTTGTTATACTCAATTGAAAACGGTGTGGCTTTTATAATTGGAAACGGTGTCGAACCCTATAGTATTTAGTTATTTACACGCAAAAAAATATATATACAAATTGAAGATGGTTGTAAACTGAGATAGAGACCCTAACAACAGCTGGGAGTTCTCAAGCTCCCGAAGTTATTAACAAACAAACCCTAAGAACGAACGATTTACAAAAATCAGATTACATAGTAGGAACAAAACACCAAATCCACACAAAGTTCGTCCTTGCCTCTTCAAGGCATAAAACAACATCCATGATCCATCGCGTTAAAGTTTTCCGACGAGGCATGCATGCTCAGTGTAATAACGAAAACAGAGAAAAAAAACAGAAATATTAAAATTTGGTCGTAAAACCGAATAATTAACAGCATCACGAATCAATCGTTTAAATTAAAATCCAAAATTAAACCAAGTACATACAGTAAAACCGGAAGAAAAAAAACATTCGGTTTTAAAGCAAACCAAAACCAGAATCTTAACAAAAACGATAACCAATCAATCAATCTAATATATTAAAGGAGAAGTCGAGAGGGCTGAGAGCCACTCTCACAAAATTTGACCTCCTTTGCCCTTAATGAAAATTACCCCTAAAAATAATTCGGACAAGCTTTTTCTCCCTATTTAAGTTGTTAAAACGCACCACATTCATCCACAGACTTAAGATTACTAATTTGCCATTAATGAGATTTAAAACTGGACCTTTTTACCCTTTTCTAAGTTTTATTTTTTTTTTAAAAAAATAAAAATTCGAAAATTAAAAAAAAAAAACGAATTTTGTTTTACAAAATCGGAAATCTAATATATTTACACAATATCTCTTTTTTTAAAAAAATGGAAGATAAATATTAGAATATATTACGAATATTTGTTTAAAGAAATATTCTATTTTTAAAAATTTTAAAATGGTAAAGATAATTATGACGATTTTCCTTCTTAGCTATATATATAGAGGCTCACCCAAAACAGTAGAAGTCGGATTCATTAAGCTAAACATATATTTTGAGAGCATAATGTTTTTTTGTATTATTTTGGTTCTAATGAATCAACTTTACTATTGTGTGATTTAGATTTTTTTTTCATGTTGATGTACTATCCATATGCTTTGGTGCTTTGCATGATTAATTTTTATGCTGCTATAATTTTTAATTATTATGTTGAATCATATCAAAAGTTTTACTCATTTTGTACTGTTTGGCTGTGTTTTAGGTGTACCTGCCATGGACCATGGATGTTTTTTTGTATATAAAAACAAGATTGGACGAACAAGTTGATGAAGCAAGCAAAAACATCAAATCGGTAAAGTATTTTTATTAATTGTATTTATTTATTTTTTATAGTGGTGATTGTTATTCAATTTTACTCTCTTGGTTAAACATGATCATATTTTTATTCCATGATTTTTTTTATTCTACATGCAAATGAGCAAAGACAACTTTTGAAAATTTTATATGATTCATCGGATACTAATTTTTCTGCTTTTTTTTGTTGTAGTAGTTGTTTGGAAAGCAAGATCAAAGCTATCATAGACTTTGTCTATGGATTCTCCATCTTTAAAAAATATAGGTTGTATTATTTTCTATATTTTGTTTTGTAGTTTAGTAATTTGAAATAAAATTTTATATGTAACCTAATACATATTTTTTTTTTCAGTTGAATTCATGGATGATCATTGATCATAATTGCGGATCTACAAAACTGGATATAATAAAATTCAGGTATTAATTTTTGCTAATCTGAATCTTTATTTTTCTAAATAATATTGTTGCTAATGTTTTTTTGTAATAATTATAGTTGCAGAAAATTATGGTGGATTCTGTTCATAACAAATTTATGGTAATTTTCTAAAAACTTGGATTTTTTTCTATTTACAAATAGATTTAAATTATAATTCTATTTATATAAAACCTATTACATATTTTTTTTTTTCAGTTGAATTCATGGATGATCATTGATCATAATTGTGGATCTACAAAATTGAATATAATGAAATTTAGATATTAATTTTTGCTAACCGAATCCTTAATTTTTTAAAATAATATTGTTGCTAATATTTTTTTGTAATGATTATAGTTGCACAAAAATTATGGTGGATTCTATTCATAAAAAAATTATGGTAATTTTCTAGAAACTTTGATTTCTTTCTATTTACAAATAAGCTAAATATTTTTTTATGACTAATATTTAAATAATTATTTGTGACTAATATTTCTTCATAAATATTTGTGACTAATATTCCTTCTTCCTCTTAAATTGATAGAAAGAAGAAGGAAGGAATATTAATTGGATTCGGGACTTTATATCTCAGAGATTTTTCAAGAAGGAAAGATATTATAGAAGATTAGGAAGATTTTTTTTTAACAATTTACAATTATTGTTTATTTGAAATTGCTTTAGACGGATAAATAATATATAATAAATAGTAAATTTCTCATATTTTTGATAAAAAAAATCAGAAATCTAAATTTTATGTCTCATTTAAAATTTAAAAGTAATAGAAAATAAATACTAGAATATATTACAAATATTTCTTTGAGAGTATCCCTGTTTTTAAAATTAGTAAATTTCTACAGACCTTTTGTTTCACTTTTAAAATTATTTTTCTTTTAAAAACGAAAATTAGAAGAAAAAAACATAAATCAAATATTCATATCCAATTTAATTTTTTTTTAAAAAGTGAAAATAAATACTTAAATCTTTTGTAAATATTTGTTTCAAGAAATTTTATATTTTCTAAAATGTTTAATTTCTGTAGATAATTATGACGGTTTGATTTGGATAGAAGGAATTGAAAATCTCGAGAGGATATACTAAAAATATCCATTTAATTTGATGATATGATACAATCTTTTGTGATATCGACAAAATCTTATAGGATTGATGTAAATCTCGGGAAAACCCATGTTATTCCGGCTGGATACTCTATCACCAAAAGGAGGAACAAAGATTCTAAATAAGACAAAAGGTCCTGACAATTAAAATGTATATATATTGAAAATATAAATGAGTAATTTTAACAAATTATTTTTCTTTCACTTTTAAAAATAAACTGTTTAAAAAACGTATTATTATTTTTAAAACAAAAATTAGAAAATCTCAAAGATAAAATAATCGAATCCCATTTTAAATTATTAAAAATGGAAAATAAATACTATTTTTGAAGATTAAATTATAGCTTCTCTTTTAGTTAATTCTTTTCCATTTACTTTTTGTTGGAATCCTTTTTAGCCTTATAATTAATTTACTTTTTGGTTTGTTAAATTAGTTGAACTATTATATATTTGCCCACACAAATTTATAAAAGAATTGAATTAGTAATATATATTTGACCACAAAAAGTTTAGACAATAATTCTTTTTAAAAAGTTTTTTCCCGCACAAGTCAAATTGTTATTTGGTTAATTGAATGTAATTTATTTTTCGCAAAGCAAAATTATAAATAAGTGATTAACTTTACTGTTGTAGGTCTAATGTTGACACATGCTCAGATAGAAAATATATGTTTAACTGAAATAGAATTGATGTTGCGATCGAATGGAACGTCTCTTACGGCGTTTGAGAAAATGCCTAAACCAGATAATAGTATGATAAACACATGTGTAAATAGGCTTATCGCAGATGAGAGAATATATAAACCTCATAAACAACAGGAATTGTACAATGAGTTGTTACCTATGCTAACTGAGGAGCAAAGACGTGTTTATGAATAAATCATTCACTTTGTGAATCACGACAAATGTGGTATGTTTTATGTTCATGGATTTGGTGGTACTGGAAAACTTTCTTGTGGACTATTCTTGGTGCTGATATAAGGTCTAAAGGTAATATTGTTATGAATGTTGCTTCAAGTGGTATAGCTGCTTTGCTGTTGGAAGGTGGTAGAACAGCTCATTCAAGATTTGGTATTCCAATCAATCTTAATGAATATTCTGTGTGTACTATCGATGCCGAATCGGATCTTGCTGACTTAATTAGATAAGCAAAACTCATAATATGGATATTGAAATAATAATTTTAAGAAATACTAATATTAAATACATATCTAAAATTCCATCTTTATTTTGTTATTTAGAGGTGAGGAGAGACGATATCTTAGGTCTGATAGTATTGAAACGTCAGATAAAAATGCTCATGATAATATGATCTACACTCAGAAATTTCTAAACAGTATACAAGTTTCTGGATTGCCAAGCCATGTTTTAACGTTGAAAATAGGAGCACCTTCATGTTGCTAAGAAATACAGATCCTATGGGAGGTTTGTGTAACGGTACAAGGTTAATTATTACTCAGATGGCCAATCAAGTAATCGAAGCAAGAATCATGACAGGAAAAAAGATTAGTGATAGAGTACTTATCCCTAGGATGTATGTTAGTCCACCTGATGCAAAGTTTCCCTTTCGTATGAGGCAACGACAGTTTTCTGTTACTGTGGCGTTTGCAATTACTATAAACAAAAGTCAAGGTCAGACGCTAGAACATGTTGGATTGTTTCTACCAAAACTGGTTTTCACACATGGACAGCTTTATGTTGTCTTCTCTCGAGTCACAACCAGAAAAGAATTCAAGGTGTTACTTACAGATAAAGATGGAAAATGCCAGAATAAAATACTTAATGTTGTTTTCAAAGAGGTATTTGAGACTGTATAATGATGGTTTGTAGTTGGATAATTGTTTTGGATATTTAGACTTGAATTATATTTCTTCTCCTAAATATAGTGATTTTTAATATCTTTAACACTACCTCTATTTTATAGTCAGATATTGACTTTCACATTGGAGAAAACAATTTTCTAATTTAGAATTATTCTATATTATAAAATAATAGATGAATACACTGTAGATGGTCTAAGAACATATTATTTAAAATTTTCACATGATTATATTTTATTTGGTTTCAACAATGTTGTTTGAAAACATATAATTGTTAGCTGTATCATAAAGTGTATATATAATTTTACATCATATCTATTAACTACAAACTTTACCTTTAATGTGTAATTATATATACTAGGATTTCAGCCCATACGTTATCGTACGGGAAAATGAAAATTTAAAATGACTAACTTTATGGTAATTCTTTAATATAGTATAAAAATCATAAATAATGACTAAGATTAATCAACCAAATAGTTAAATAAAATATTTGTTGTATATATAAAATGAAAAATCGATTCAGTGAAAATAAGAGAATAATGTTAAACATATATAAATCTAAGTTTACTGAATCATACTCAGATAATCAATTTTGAAAGATATTCACATTAAAAAAAAATTAATCATTATTCTATCAAAATTTATAAAATATAATAAGAGAATCAGGAAGAAAGAGCTATAGCTGCAACAAACTAAATTGACTAAAAAGATAAATCTATAAAAAATTAGAAATCACAATTAATTACCTAAATTAATACTTGGAAGAGATGATCAATACATGTAGATGGAAAACGACACCAAATAAAAGTTAGATGAATAAATCAATAAATAAAACAATTCAAAAGTTTTAACAAAGATGAGTGAATCAATGTTGATTAATAAATTGAAAGAAAATAATACTTATAATTTTTAAATTTGGAGGTGTTAAACAATACTCAAAGAACAAAAACTCTTTTCAAGGTCCATAACATATATATGTCCATAATAAATGTGAACACTGAAAGTTGTGAATACGGCGAAGAAACACAATTGTTGAATCAAAATATTACAACTTTTAATATCATTTAAAACTAAACATCTAGATGAGATAATAAAAACAATCTTATCCCTTATATTTAAATTGAGTTTGCTATAATATATAAACATAGAAATCTATGAAAAATTAATAATCACAATCAGTTACCTAGATTAATAATTGAAAGAGATGATTGATGCATGAATAAATGGACAACGACACCAAACAAAAGTTAGATGAATGAATCAATAAATAAAACAATCCAAATTTTAACACAGATGAGTGAATCATGTTGATTAATAAATTAAAAGAAAATATTACTCATAATTTTTAAAACTTGGAGGTGTGAAATAATACTCAAAGAACAAAAACTCTTTTCAAAGTCCATAAAAATTTGTATATATAAAAACAAAAATGTGTGAAAACAAAGAGGTGTGAAACAAAAAGGTGTAAAACAAAAAGATGCGAAAACTAACAAGTGCAAAGATTGAAAGCTAGGGTACGACGAAGAAACACAATTATTGGATTAAAACATTGCAACTTTATATAAACAAAAAGGTGTGAAAACTAACAAGTGCAAACATTGAAAGCTAAGGGTACGAGAAGAAACCCAATTTTTGGATCAAAACATTACAACTTTATATAAACAAAGAGGTGTCAAACAAAAATTTGTGAAAACTAACGGGTGCCAACATGGAAAGCTGGAGGTGCGACAAAGAAACATAATATTTGGATCGAAACTTTGCAAATTTTGAGATCATTAACAAAGGGTGAGATCATTAATAATATTCAAAGAACAATTTTTTTTCTTTCAAAGTCCATAAAATTATGTATATATATAAAAACAAAAAAAGTGTGAAAACAAAGAGGTGTGAAACAAAAATGTGTGAAACAAAAAGATATGAATACTAACAAGTGCGAAAACTAACAAGTACAAACATTGAAAGGTAGGGGTACGACGTAGAAACACAATTGTTGGATTAAAACATTGCAACTTTATATAAACAAAAAGGTGTAAAACAAAAAGGTGTGAAACCTAACGGGTACCAACATGGAAAACTGGGGATGCGACGAAGAAACACAATTGTTGGATTGAAACTTTGCAACTTTGGAGATCATTAACAAAAGGTGAGATAATTAATAATACTCCAAGAATAAAAACTCTTTTCAAATTCCATAAAGATATGTATATATAAAAACAAAGACGTGTGAAGACAAATAGGTGAGAAACAAAAAGTTGCGGAACAAAAAGATGCGAAAACTAACAAGTGCAAACATTGAAAGGTAAGGGAATGACGAAGTAACACAATTGTTGGATCAAAACATTGCAACTTTATATAAACAAAGAGGTGTAAAACAAAAAAGTGTGAAAACTAACGGGTGCCAACATGAAAAGTTGGGGGTGCGATGAAGAAACACAACTGTTGGATCAAAACTTTGCAAATTTTGAGATCATTAACAAAGGGTGAGATCAATAATGATACTCAAACAACAAAATTGTTGGATCACAATTGTTAGATCACAACTTTACAAATTTTGAGATCATTAACAAAGCGTGAGATCATTAATGATACTCAAAGAGCAAAAACTTTTTTCAAAGTCCATAAAAATCTGTATATATATATAAAAACAAAAATGTGTGAAAACAAAGAGATGTGAAACAAAAAGTTGTGAAACAAAAATGTGCAAAAACTATCAAGTGCAAAATTGCAAGCTAGGGGTACAACGAAAAAACACAATTGTTGGATCAAAACATTACAACTATATATAAACAAATATGTGCAAAACAAAAAGGTGTGAAAACTAACATGTGCCTACATGGAAAGTTGGGGTGCGACAAAGAAACACAATTGTTGGATCAAAACGTTGCAATTTTTGAGATCATTAACAAAGGGTGAGATCATTAATAATACTCAAAGAACAAAAACTCTTTTCAAATTCCATAAAAATTTGTATATACATAAAAACAAAAAGGTGTGAAAACAAAGAAGTGTGAAACAAAAAGGTGTGAAAACAAAGAAGTGTGAAACAAAAGGTGTGAAAACTAACAAGTGCAAACATTGAAAGCTAAGGGTACAAGAAGAAACCCAATTTTTGGATCAAAACATTGCAACTTTATATAAACAAAATTATAAACAAAGAGGTGTAAAACAAAAATTTGTAAAAACTAACGGGTGTCAACATGGAAAGTTGGAGGTGCGACAAAGAAACATAATTTTTGGATCAAAACTTTGCAAATTTTGAGATCATTAACAAAGAGTGAGATCATTAATAATACTCAAAGAACAATTTTTTTTCTTTCAAAGTCCATAAAATTCTGTATATATATAAAAACAAAAAAGTGTGAAAACAAAGAGGTGTGAAACAAAAAGGTGTGAAACAAAAAGATGTGAATACTAACAAGTGCGAAAACTAACAAGTACAAACATTGAAAGGTAGGGGTACGACGTAGAAACACAATTGTTGGATTAAAACATTGCAACTTTATATAAACAAAAAGGTGTAAAACAAAAAGGTGTGAAACCTAACGGTGCCAACATGGAAAACTGGGGATGCGACGAAGAAACACAATTGTTGGATCGAAACTTTGCAACTTTTGAGATCATTAACAAAATGTGAGATAATTAATAATACTCCAAGAATAAAAGCTCTTTTCAAATTCCATAAAAATTTGTATATACATAAAAACAAAAAGGTGTGAAAACAAAGAAGTGTAAAACAAAAAGGTATGAAAACTAACAATTGCAAACATTGAAAGCTAGGAGTACGAGAAGAAACTTAATTTTTGGATCAACATTGCAACTTTATATAAACAAAGTTATAAACAAAGAGGTGTAAAACAAAAATTTGTGAAAACTAACGGTGCCAACATGGAAAGCTGGAGGTGCGACAAAGAAACATAATATTTGGATCGAAACTTTGCAAATTTTGAGATCATTAACAAAGGGTGAGATCATTAATAATACTCAAAGAACAATTTTTATTCTTTCAAAGTCCATAAAATTCTGTATATATATAAAAAATAAAAAAGTGTGAAAACAAAGAGGTCTGAAACAAAAAAGTGTGAAACAAAAAGATATGAATACTAACAAGTGCGAAAACTAACAAGTACAAACATTGAAAGGTTAGGGTATGACGTAGAAACACAATTGTTGGATTAAAACATTGCAACTTTATATTAACAAAAAGGTATGAAACCTAACGGGTGCCAACATGGAAAACTGGGGATGCGATGAAGAAACACAATTGTTTGATCGAAACTTTGCAACTTTTGAGATCATTAACAAAAGGTGAGATAATTAATAATACTCAAAGAACATAAACTCTTTTCAAAGTCCATAAAGATATGTATATATAAAAACAAAGACGTGTGAAGACAAATATGTGTGAAACAAAAAGATGCGAAAACTAACAAGTGCAAACATTGAAAGGTAAGGGTATGACGAAGTAACGCAATTGTTGGATCAAAACATTGCAACTTTATATAAAAAAGATGTAAAACAAAAAAGTGTGAAAACTAACGGGTGCCAACATGAAAAGTTGGGGGTGCGATGGAGAAACACAATTGTTGGATCAAAACTTTGCAAATTTTGATATCATTAACAAAGGGTGAGATCAATAATGATATTCAAAGAACAAAATTGTTGGATCACAACTTTGCAAATTTTGAGATCATTAACAAAGGATGAGATCATTAATGATACTCAAAGAGCAAAAACTTTTTTCAAAGTCCATAAAAATCTGTATATATATAAAGATAAAAATGTGTAAAAACAAAGAGGTGTGAAACAAAAAGGTGTGAAACAAAAAAGTGTGAAACAAAAAGGTGAAAAAACTAACAAGTGCAAATATTGCAAGCTAGGGTTACAACGAAGAAAAAAATATGTTGGATCAAAACATTACAACTATATATAAACAAATAGGTGCAAAACAAAAAGGTGTGAAAATTAACTGGTGCCTACAAGGAAACATTACAACTATATATAAACAAATAGGTGTAAAACAAAAGGTGTGAAATCTGTATATATATAAAACAAAAAAGTGTGAAAACAAAGAGGTGTGAAACAAAAAGGTGAAAACCCTAATTTGAGAAAATCATGAGATTTGATAAAATTGCTGATCTTCTTCCCGGAAGAACTAATTGGCGTATAAACGCCAAGGTCTTACATTCTTAGAGTATCAGCGAGTTCTTTACAAAAAAGTACTGCTTCTTGTGGATGTAGAGGTTAGCGTTGTTAATTGAACATCATTCTTACTTAAATTTCAAATTTTAACAGTTCTTATATATATATATATATATGAATTCTTACACAATTGTTATTAAATTGTGAAGGGTAACACAATTGAAGCTACATTTTTACCAAATACACTCGCTAAACTTCAAAAATATATCGACGATGGTGACTGATATGATATTAGAACTTTCAAAGTAATCAATCCAACTCTGAATGAGAGGAATACTCATCATCCTTATCAAATTAAATTCACGGACGATACTACTATGACGTTGGTCCAACAATTGAGTCCAAAGAATTACTTTTGATTCGAGGATTTTGGATGATATATATCGTGGAAGCACAGTTAATATTGATATGGTACAATCTATGAGTATAGTTAATTGTAACTTTGTGTTTGGGAATCTAGAATCTTTATAGGATTTGTTGTAACTTTGTGTATTGGCCCCTCCCTTAGAAAAGTATGAATTAAACTTTTACAAAATGTAGATTTGCAACACTTTGGAAAACTAAATTCTATCTTTTCCCCAAATTAGATGTTTGTGGGTGTATAGATGTGGAAGATAAAAGAAGACCTGAGAGTGACATTAAACGTAATGAATTTGTTTTCACGTTGTTGAATTGCAGGTAAAAGACATTTACTCTACCTTTAGGACAATTACGTTTTAAAATTGTCTCTTTTAAGATTTTTTATTAATTTGATAAACATGTAGGAATGAAAATGTGAAGTGTCGTGTGAAATATAACTACGCTTCTGAATTCATGTTTAAATGGCAATCAAACAGGTGCCATCTCATGCACAAATCCGAACCTGAGTCTTGTGTAATACGGATTGTGAAAGTCGGAGAATATGAAGGTATGTAACATAAAATAGTTCTGATATAATCATCATAAGGTAACCAATATATTCTCTCTGCAAATGTTTATAGGTGCACCATGTATCGAAAACACATTGACCTCTTCGAAGATCTTTATAAACCACAGTTCGAAGGACTGGTAAGATTTGATTATGTAAAAATAACTTTGTACACTTTATATATGATTATGTATGATGTTAAAATAATTTTGTTTCATACACTTAATATATTTATAGGTCTGAGTTTGCTGGACGTTATTACATAAACCATGTAATGGAGCATCAAAGTGAGAGCTCGGAGACTCAGTCATAAAGAATGGACTCAGAAATGAAGTTACCGTGGCTTAATGAACTTTTTGTATATGCAAACTTTAGTATAATTTTGAATGTTTGTAGTACCAAATACAATGGTCTAAACGAAAGTATATTTATGGGTTGCTTAAAATATTATTTTAATGGTCTAAACAAAATTACATATGATATTGTTCCAAATTATTATATCAAGGTAATTAAAATTGACCGTAACAATTGTATTTGGCTCATTTAAAACTTTGTTACGGTCAATTTAGGCTTGAACTTTATAAATGAACTTTAAAATTTCAATTAAACTTTAAAAATGGACTTAAAATTTTAATTTATATTTTGCATATGTAGAGTAATACTATCAATAAACATTTTATTAACTATTCATTTTATTATTTTAAAAAATAAAATAAAAAATATTTAATACGAAACTTACAAAAAAATAATTTATGTCTGAACATACGAACTAATATAAAAATTAAAAAAAAATTAAACAAGCTTTTAAAATATGAAAAAATTTTAATTCAACATTTTAAATAATTAAATTAATTTTTTTTTCTTTTTTCTATTCAGTTCTTGCCCGCACAAGCGTGTGGGTAAATCACCTAGTCAACGTTAAAGTGAACTGTTTAGGGTTTTGACAATGGTGACTTGTGAGAGAGTGAGACAATGAACTTGCGCCGCATTGTGATGGTATCCGGTTCACATTTCTTGAAGAGGGTCCGTACGACGGTGGCTGCTCCGGCATCGTCTAGCGTCGAGAATTCTCACCTCTGGAGGCGGAGCTGTACAACGTCAAGTTCTCCATTGACGGCGGCTGGTGTCAAGGCTGATCAATTCGTGAAAAACGATGGATCTTCGGGTTCTGCTCAGAAGGCGAAGGTGACAGCCAGAGAGCAGAGGAAGAAGAGGAAAATGTTCAAGGAACTTCGGTCTATCATAGAGAAGAAGGGGAGGGGAGTGAAGAATACGTTAAATGAGTTTATCAAGAGGGAGGAGACAGAGGGTGTTTCCATCACTCAAGAAGATCTCTTTGGTTGGGCTAACCAGCTCGACAAGTTCGGAAAACACATACACGCTTGCCAGGTATTACGTACGTTAGATGGATGATGGATCATACTGGATTATATATAAGAAAGAATTTGGTTTTGGAACTAAAACGAATGAATGAATGAAAATGTGTGTGTTTCTTTGTAGATATATGAGTGGATGGATAGAAAGAAAATGACATTTCCTCCGACCGAGCTTGCAAACTATTTGGGTCTTGTTGACAAAACTAAAGGCGTAATGGCAGCAATAGCCTTGTTCAAGAGAGTAGAACCAAACTTCGACAAAAAAGACCCTCATGCCAAGAATTTGCCTGCTTACCGGAAGCTTATGGGATGCACCTACTCCAAGAGACACACGCTTCCTAACTACAGCTACACTTACGCTTCTTCCTCTTTCTCGATTAGCCCCCCGTCTCGACATACCTCCGGTCCCTCTGTCCTGAGAGGCAAGACTCGATATTCCGGCGATATAGCTAACCTGATAATCCCGGCCTATTTTCCACCTCCCTATAGTCGATGCCCATCAGACAAATAACTTTTGCAGCTGATAAGTTTGGATGATCGTGGCGGAATAATTTACAACATAAGTTTGGTGAGTAGTGTATTATAATGAATTAAAAAAGCACAATTTCAGAATTTAGCTCTTTAAATCTGAGTTGTTGGATCTTCTTTTTTTAACTTAAAATCGTTGTATCTTCCACCAACTATAATCGTTGTATCTTCTTTTAGTTTGCACTGTGTTTTCTTATTGGGCAACATATAGTTAAAACCAAGCAAATGTTAGAAGGGGAAATAAATATTGAAGAAAAATTAGTTTTCTTTATCAAAAAAGAAATGAAGGTTGAAGAAAAAAAGAAATATATAGCATCATACAAAGAGGGAAGTCTAGAAAGATGTCAATAATTCATAAAATCATATTTCGTCCTCCACATAAACAAAATGTTAATTGGTGAATGTCGTCAATTAATAACATATTAGCTCCCTGTAAGGCTGTAATCTTCTACTTATCTAGAATTCATTCAACAAATTGTCACTTTATTATTATTATTATTATTATTATTATTATTATTATTATTATTATTATTATTATTATTATTATTATTATTATTATTATTATTAAAGTGAAACAAAAAAGAAACTACCAAAGCAGAAGTGCATGGCTTTAGATTTTCCTAATATTTAACGAGCTGATGATCTTATTCCGAGTCAACGGTACTCACCCACAGGTCCGGCTTAAAGCTATGGCTAGAGGGGCGGTGGCCATGGGACAAATTTTTTTTTTAGAAAAGCTTAAGCATTTGGGGTCCAAAAAACGGAGAAAAAAATTCTATACTGAAAAATGTTCAAAAAAACTTATACGTCTAGGGATTATATATATAATCTCCTTATAATTATTTTTTAAAAAAAAACTTTGTATGTTTTTTATAAATTCTGTAATTTTTGATAATTATCTTTTTACATTATTAATAATTTTTTTAAAAAAATATTAATTTTGTTGTAATCAAATTTCTACTATTAAATATTAACTTTTCTACTTGTCAAAATCTGAAACTGATAACTTGACACCTGTCAAAATCTTGTTAATCGCTAACTTTTAAAACTTTTTAAAATTTTAAAACCTGTGATGTGAACCCAACTTGGTCATAGTTTTTGGGCTGGCTATTATGGTCTAAGGCCCATTTTGTTTTAGTATGCTTTTGCTGTGGAGTCAACGGCTTTTTCAAGTGTTTAGAGCAGCTACCAATAGGGTTTAAGTTTTAATCGACTTTTGGCTTACATTTCTTTCTAACTTAGGGGTAGATTGGTTGATTGAATTGCACCCATATTCTATAAGTCGAGTTTCCGACTCTTGTTAAACTTTGCAATGCTTAGTTATATATAACAAAGCGAAACAATTATAGGAAAAAAGAAAATTCAACTTAATAAACTTGAACAGATCTTCCATATAAAACAATTTCCATTACTTACTTTTTTTTTTGTTAGGAAATAAATATTAACATCTCGGCTACATCACTTCAACAAGACATAATCCAAGTCTTGTTACCATAATACACCAAGTAACTTTGAATTCTAGACTGATACCAACAAAAGGGATGAAGACAGAAATTGTAACTTATTTATCTTTCTGGGAACCTGCCATAGAGTCAGTTTGGAAGTAAAGATCTCTGCCTCTGCCAGGAAGTCCAATTTCTTTACTTGTACGCGCTCAGTACAACTGTATTTTTAGAAATAAAAAATTAAATCTGAACAATTGTCAAATTAATAAAAGTAAATGTAACTAAATGCATTTCTTCTACCTTATAATCCCAACAGTGACAGTTCTATGGAGGAGGTGCGGAGAACCAAAGGAGATGGCCCAATGTCCACGACGAACATTTGTAGAAATCCCAAGCTCAAGGGATGGATATGTATCATTCTTATCGAGTTCTAGTTGGACAATTGCAATATCCAGGTTTATGTCGTACTTTTTCATTCTACCAAAGCGTTTTGTGCCGTCGTGAATAAGTAATTTCGACCTATATTAAAAATTAATAGACAAAATAGTGAATCAAAATATTCAAATATAAAAAATTCAATCATCAAGAAATCTCTCTTACCCTTGTTCTCTATGATTCTTTGGATTTGCGAATGGGTGCATTACAGTTCAAAACAACGTGGCAGCACGTAAGGATTAAGTCCTTATCAATTAACATCCCTGATCCATTTGATTGCTTACCCTTCGTAAAACCAAGAAAACCTGTGGAACCACAACATAAGAATCAAGAGACATTTATAAACCAAATTTTTGTAAGAGAGATCAAATAGAAACAAAAGCAAAAATACCTTTCGGAACATGCACTCGAACAACACTCAGACCCGCAGATGCAGAAATATTTGCTATTGGGTCTCTGTCAAATCCCAAGCATCCATAAGATCCCTAAAACCACAAAATTAAATCATTTCAAGAAACGCTTATAGACAAAACACAGAGAACAATATATAAATTTACATATCATTTTAGTTTAGATTTATAAAAGAATGGTTAAAGTTTAAATTATACAATTAAACAAAATTATATGTTGGTTTAAGTTCATAAAAAGGTAACTTAGATTTGAGATTTAGATGTTATAATTAAAAACTATAATATAATGTTTAGATTTTTTTTTTTTCTTTGGTCAATAATATTATGATATATACAAAATTATATACAGATTTTGTTTTTTTTTTAATTAATAATTTGTTTCCTTAATTAATTACGTAGGGGTGAATAAGTGATCACATTCGTGTATCTCCAAATTTAGTTGTACAGTATAGACTAACTTAGAAATTAATAAATTTCAGTTCAATAATATTATGAAGCAATAATGCACTAAGACCAAACGCATTGGTAGTCCTTCAATATTGGTCCCTCAATTATAATAGTAATATTTTGGAAGGTTTTTATTATTTGTATAGCATTGGTGTCTACTTCTTTTAAGTCCCCTGAAACTCCTCCCTCGGCACCTCAGGCACAGCAACGGTGGTCTACGAAGCTCCTCCACCGTATGAGCAAAGTTACAATTCGTCACGTACGGACAAGTCCCAGCGCGAAACTTGCAACAAAGCTTCGTCTTGAAGAACATTTTCCCAATCGCTTTGGTACGATTGCTCGCGGCGGAAGTAGTAGCGGTAGTAGTAGTGGCTGACGAAGACGACGGAGAGCCTCGAGTCTTCTTGTTCGGAGGACCATTGTTATCGCCGGAGATGTTATCGGGATTCACCGCCTAAACTCGATTGTAATCATCTTCCGTCGCCCATACGGCACTATCTCCGAGATTGGGGAACCAATTATCCGGCGGAGGATTGTTCGTGGGTATCACGTGAACTACATCGCCGCCGGAATCTCGCCGATGATGAAAACCTAGAGATATTCTACACCCAATCACAATTGAACACGTGGCGAAGTCGACGCTGAAAAAACGTCCCAAAATAAGAAGCGTCCCTTCATTAATGGGCTTTTTTGATTTAAATTTAAATCAAAATAAAACGGGGGACGGCCCGAATCAACGCCAATGCGTTTGGTCTAACATATATTAACTATACACTTCATGCCTTGCGTTCTGAATGGGCCGGCCTGTATTAGGAGTTGTGAATGGGCCAATTCGCAAGCCTTGCGTTTGGTGATGGTATCCGGTTCTCATCTCTTGAAGAGGGTCTGTACGACGGTGGCTGCTCCGGCATCGTCTAGCGTCGAGAATTCTCACCTCTGGAGGCGGAGCCGGAGCTGTACAACGTCAAGTTCTCTATTGATTCACGATTCGCTGCCGTGATTTTGTTCGTGTAGGTGCCCTGATTCTATAAAGGTGATTTCTCTTTCGATTTGGTGAAATTGAGTTATTGATTAATGGTTTAGCTCATTGTTATGTTGTTAGTTTCTTACTCGGTTTGCTTGATTGTTTTTGTTCCAAATCGAAAGCTTAATAAATAAATGAAGCAAAGAAAATGTGGAATGTATAATGAATTCAACCTAGATGACTAACATGTATTTATAGGGAGACTTATAATTGTTACTCGATTAGGGTATATATTAGGGTATATTCTCCTAATTTTTGAAATATTAACTATATTTAATTCGGTAATCAAATCTTGGAAAGAAATATTTCTGGACTTCGTTAGTTTAGGAAAAAATTAATAAGATTTACGGTATCTAAATCAATTAGGTGACTTTGCACACAAAAAAAAATCAATTAGGTGACTAAAAACTAGGTAAAGTTTGAAAAGAAATATCTTTGTAACTAAATGATATTTCTATAATTCAAAATTGAGTAGTAAATGTTTCAATTGTACTTCTATAATTTAAAATACCATAATTATAGTTTCCGAAACTGAAGCATAATAATACTAATTGTTTGTTAGTTTCCTAAATTAGAGGAACAAAAAATATTCTCGCAAGTAATATAGTTTAGTTTTGGAAAATCTCTTTTAAGTTTTCATTTAGTATTTAGGATAGAAATATAAATATAAAATAAAACCCGATAACCCATTTATAACACTGCAGATATTTTTAACCGAATCCGACTTCTTTAATCTCGGGTTATTTTGAGAAATTGACCTAACCCGAAAGCAATTTTGTATTTCTATTTTACTTATATAGGGATGATTCATAGTTTTCAAATCAAGGTAAATTAATTAATCTTATACACAACTTAATCTTATACAAATTAATTAACTTACGCACGATGATGATGGAAGAGGAAGAGTCCAAATTTTTTGATTAATTAGGTGTTTTTTAATCAACTTATAATTATGTTTAGTCATACAAATATACTGGATTAAGATTTTGTTAAAGGCTAAGCCTACCAGTTTGTCAAAAAACCCAATGACCATATGTTAATATTTATTTGAGGGGTGTCAACCAAATTTCAAAAGAGTGTCAAACGTCACTTAAACATATGCTAATTAATTATTTTTATAAAAACTCATTTAAAATTTATAATTTCATGGACACCCCTCATTCTTCACTGTCTCCGCCGCTGGATACATCCAGAATCAAACCGAATATCTAGATACATGCCGTCGTCGCACTACCAATGAGCCTTCTGGAAGACCCATTTTGCCCGAAAGTTTGTTGTGAATATTCAAAAGTTCTATAAGCTCATCTACTTTAAATGATTTAGTTACTAAAACAATTAATATCTCACCTAAATAATTAAACATTTAATGAAGTTTTGAAATCTTACCAGTTTGGTAATATACTTTTGATTTATTTAGTTTTTTTCACTATGTATATATATATACAGATATCTAGAGATTAACTATAAAATCGAAAATAGCTCTAAATCTATATCATTTCCTTGAATAAAAAGTATATCATTATGGTGGCTATTTCTATTAAACTCTATTTCCAAAACCATTCAAAAACATTCCAAATAAAAAAAACACTAACCAAACCAGCTGTTAACCGACGGTTTATAATGTCGATCCGTGTGATTTTATCAACATAGCATGTGGACCGTTGGATCTTTTGCCATCCGTGTCATACCTGATAATGGAACCTGAACCGTTAGATTTAAAATGCCTGTGAAACGACGACGTCGACTTCTAACCGGGAAGACGAAGAAAAAAAGCGCGGGAAAATCGAGTCTGCATCTCATCGTCTTCGTAGGTCAATCGTTTTTCTGGTTGTCGTCTCCGGCTGCTAACTAAATCTAATCGTCGAAGTTCTTACCGGCGATCTGACCGGACAGAATCGAATCTACGAACGATTCGTTGCCGGTGATTTTGTTCGTGTAGGTGTCCGGATTCTATAAAGGTGATTTCTCTTTCGATTTGGTGAAATTGAGTTATTGATTAAGTGTTTAGCAGCCCATTGTTATGTTGTTAGTTTTATTACTCGGTTTGCTTGATTGTTTTTGTTCCAAACGAAGATGGAGGACATTGACAACATAGAAGAAGAAGAAGATGAGTTTGGTTTCTCAAGAAACTACTTTCTGGCGAAAGAATTAGGTGGGGCGAGTAAGCGATCAGCTCACAAGCTCTCTGATATTCATATTGTTGATGAGCAGGTGATTCTTTTTTGGATATTCTCTTCCCAATTTATGCTTTTTTTCTTGTGATAAACTGATGGAAAAACGTTGTGTGTGTGTTTTCAGGAGCTTAGAGAAACATCATCTAATATTGAAATGAAACACGCTAAAGAGGTTTCTGAGCTTATGAGTGATTACAAGACTATGTACCCTAAGTGGGTCTTTGAGCTCAGGTCAGTAAAAACGTTCTTTGCTTTTGAGTTTTGACTTAGCATATGTTATACTCCTCTTTCTTGGATACACGTTAGAATCTGAAATATTACTTATTGTAGAAACTGTTTAGAGGAATTTAACTTAGACATTGAGCCTGGACTTTCTCCCGTATTTCTCCTCTAGAAGTTAGAGTCACCTATGTTCCATCTTAGTTGTGTCCTGAATCTGAAATATGTTCCATCCATCTGAATCATCATACTTTTAGTGTGTCTTCATTTCATTTTGCTGCTACTTACAGGTGTGGCTTTGGCCTTCTAATGTATGGCTTTGGTTCTAAGAAAGCTTTAATTGAAGATTTTGCTTCTGCTTCTTTGACTGAGTATTCCGTTGTGGTCATCAACGGCTACCTCCCTTCCGTAAATCTAAAACAGGTACTCTTTTCTCTGTTTGGACTCAGGGGTTCTTTTTCTTTCTTTTAAACAGCGCTATGTTCTTCAGGTTCTTTTAGCATTAGCTGAACTTCTGTCCGAGCTGTTGAAGTGTAGAAGAAAGAATTCGGGGAGCGTCTCTAAAGGTCAAGAAACATCTCCTTTACGCTCCATAGATGATATTCTTTCCTTTCTACATGCCCCACAGTCTGAAGATAAAGACTGCTTCATATGCGTTGTTGTCCATAACATTGACGGCCCTGCTCTTAGGGATCCCGAATCACAACAAACTCTTGCCCGGCTTGCTTCCTGTTCGCACATACGTCTTGTTGCCTCTATTGACCATGTCAACGCTCCATTATGTAAGCATTACTCTTCAACTATGTCTTTTACTAATTGCTCTATCTGTCCAATACTTTAAATATCTTCTGTACTGCTTCTTTGACCTGAGGTGATGTCTCTTGTATATATTGGCAGTGTGGGATAAGAAAATGGTGCACACTCAGTTTAACTGGCTATGGCACCATGTTCCAACATTTGCACCGTACAATGTCGAAGGCGTATTCTTCCCGTTGGTTCTTGCACAGGGAAGCACAGCCCAAACTGCCAAAACAGCAGCCATTGTCTTACAGAGTTTAACGCCAAACGCTCAGAACGTCTTCAAGATTCTTGCTGAGTATCAACTTTCTCACCCAGATGAAGATGGCATGCCCACTGATGATCTGTATTCAGCCTCTCGGGAACGCTTCTTTGTGAGCAGTCAAGTGACTTTGAACTCACATCTCACAGAATTTAAAGACCACGAACTGGTTAAGACCAAGAGGAACTCTGATGGACAAGAGTGTCTGAATATACCTCTCTCTTCGGATGCACTTCGACAGCTCTTGCTTGATCTCAATCAGTAGCCTCCCTCGAACTGTATTTGATATGATTCGTTTTTTATTTGCTTCAACGAGTTATTGTTTGAAATGGTTACATATTTAAATTTAAGACAATGTTACAGTCAACCCTCAAAAGCTTTTAATGTGGTAAATTAGTAAATATCTTAAATCATGAAAAGTTTCTTTCTTTGTACTGTACAAACACAAATTGAATCATGGTTGATTCCAACGCATCGTACACACAGCTTGCAATGAGATGAAAAATCCTATTAAAACAGTGAAAACGCCTATATATGAGTGGCCATTGGCCAATATCAATGAGAGATGACTCCTATAATAAGCTATTACAAACAAAGGAAACTGGACAGATGCTTCTCTTTTTTTTTATGTCAGCATCAGATCGTTTCCACTGAGATGAGGACGGAGACACACCCGCACCTCATGCTCTTCCGGGCCAGCTCTTAGTTTCGGAACAAGTATCTCAAGAACTGATCCAGGTCCATCGTAATACGCTTCAATGTTTGCATCTTCTGGTATCCGGGTTGATAACGGGATCTCTCTGACAAATTCTCCTGGTGGACAGTGCTCAGAGGCTGGATCAGTCAACTTGAATGTTCTTTCATGTCTCTTTATAAAAGGTACACGCGATGTGCTGATGCATGAAACCTTTATGATTCCGTGTGCGAGAGTGTTCCTCCACGAGACTTTAACGCTGTTTAAATCAACAAAAGGAAGGCTGATTATGATCAAGTAGCCTTCTTCATCCTCGTAGATCGTCTTTGCAGCAGTAACAGGTCCATAAACGTTTTTCATGGCTCCAGTAAACTCGTTTGACCAATTTGGTATCTCGTTCTGGTGAGATTCGATAACAGGAGGTATAGGGTTCACGGTTAAGCAACATTCCTCCTCATGGATCCCATTTGAGAACAAGTCCTTCCTCTTCTTGTGGCTTGAGGGAGACAGATCAGTTGCTTCACCATTAGAATGGTTGGATGGTTGAGTTGAGAGATTGAGCCCTGATCCATTAAGTAATTTCTTAGAGTGGCTTGCAGAAGGATTCTTCAAAGACGGTGTAGGCCTCTCGAGCTCAAAGTCAGTGTTGGGAAGGTTTCTCCACGAACCAAAGTCACTAGCTTCAGGTGGAATGGTGAAATTCAAATCACGACCCGTAAGCTCCATCCACCTTTTCCTCTCTTCCTCATCAAGACACGTAAGGTTTGGCAAAGGAACAAGCTCAATCCCGTGAACACACTGCGGATTTGACAAACCTCTGTAGTGCTTCCTCTGCATTCTATGAGACCTTACAAAACCTTTCTCAACACTAAATGGAAACAAACGATCCCCTTGTCTAGAATGCCCGTTCATGTAACTCCTCAGCTGCATCTTCCCAAGCGCATTCTCAGGTCTTTCCTTAAAAACCCACATATACATGTTCTCCATATCATGCTGAACTAGAAACACATCAAGCTTCAAATCTGACTTGTCAAAACCAGAGATCCCATTGCTATCCCTAACTATCTTCGCCTTTGACTTCTCGTTCAACGCAGGCTTGAAGTAGAAACTGAAGAAGAACCAGGCACCCCACACACTATCAACCCGCTTAGCACATTTCCTCCCAACCTTAGGCACAACACTCATGTAATTCTCAGTCTCATAAGCCTGTGAACCTAACCCAACATCCAAAATGTCACAAGAATCCAAGTTCCAAGGCTGAGGAGGAGGACTTCTCTCAGCTGAGAGAGGCAAATTGATATCAGGAGGACCAGAGAGAAGAGATTGCCTGTTATTATTCATCTCCAAATCAAGCTCCTCATGAGAAGAAGCACTAGAATCCATAGACAAGAGAGTCGAAGGATGATGATTCTCCATTGAGTCAAAGACGTTAAACAAAAAAGTATCTACCTTTTTTCAACTCACACCAGAGACAAATCTCATAACCCCAACAATAACAATAACAACACTTGCAATTCTCATCTTCCTCTCCCAAAGACAAACACTTTCTAAAAAAAAGGAACCAAACTACTTACATATATATATACCTAGAACACTCCTTATCTCAATCGAACTCAACAAAACCTAAATTCCCAATCTTTCAGCTATAACTCCAATGAGATGTAAGTAAAACCCTAATCGTGAAATCCTATAACAGGAAGCTCCCTAGTCTTCTTAGATACTGATGAATCGCCTTAAACTTATGAAGAAGAGATGCAAAAAGGAGTTTTTTTTTGGTTCCCTTGTGGAATAAATACAGATAAACATAGAAAGAGGATGAAGCTAAGATGAGCACGATGCAGATGGTATCGTCATCATCGTCGCCAACACAACAAAATCTTGATTTTTTTGTTCTTCTTCTTCCTCTTTTTTTTTTTTTCTAGAGAGAGAGAGGAAGAGATACGAACCCGACGGAAGTAAACGCCTGCCCTGGATGGCACCGTGGAGACTTTACTCCGTTACTTAACGGTGACGATGATTTAGTTTATTGATACGTTCGTTTGTTTTCAGATTACACGCCGTCAACTATGTACAGTCTTCATCGTTAGTTCTAATTTTTTTTGTTTTTTTTTTTTTTAGGAAATTTATAAAAAAATATGTTTAAAATATATTTGGTGATAAGAAGAAGAGCATATAAATTATTATTTTGGTTTTCAAACCAACGTTGTTGGATTTGTGGTAAATAAAAGAAGAACAACATACACTAATACATCGTAGTCTAAAATGTTTTTATCTTTGTGGTCTTTATATGTTCTAACCTTTTTCTCAATCAAACAAAACTTCATGAATTTGATATCATGAATTTAAATAATCCATATGATTATTGAATATTTTAATGGGTTAACGTCTCACTACAATATATTTAGGTCATACTAAAACTTCATTTATTTTTCTTTTAACGATTCTGACATGCTGATTTATATTGATCCTTTTTTCTTAAGTAGAAATCTATATTTAAAAATTAGGATCAAATTATGGGCAAAGATCTTGACTTTTTTTTGTTTTAAAATTGATATTAAAACTTTTCAAACAAAATAAAGTAGAATAATAATAATAACTAATAATTTTTAAATATAAGCCATTTAAATCATGAGTTTAGGTCGATTAAACTATGAATATTGTTGAAGCTCATTTAAAACAATAATTTTCATTGACATAAATTTTTTAGACATTCTAATAACTTATACTAGGATTTGGTGGACTTCTTTGTTATCTTTATTGTAAAGTCTAACAAAACGTCAATTTGAAGAGATTCAATGGGTTTATGACGCCGAAGAGCATTGTGACCCTGAGTTTGAAATTCATGCTCCCAAACTCGAGTATATGAGTATCATCAATTACCAATATAAGAGCTTCATAGTTCACACTATTGGTCTTGGTCTTTATGCAAAAGTGAACATCGATCTTAACTTTAAGGCCTAATAATAATAATAGTAATAATAAAACTCATAATTTTGAATTATGCATAAAATCCATAGTCAGTATCCTCCACTACACTTCAAAGCTCAAATCACTACAAATTAATGAATTTTTTTTCTTTTTTTTGCCTTGTATAGAAGATGTAATCCATGTGGTTAAGGTCTCTCTACAATATATTTAGGTCGTACCAATATTTGATTTATTTTTCTTTCAACAATTCTGATATGTCCCAATCAATGATAAACAAATTATGAGAGGTAGTAAAAGAAAAAATCATCTAGTAATTTATATTGATTTTTTTTCTTAAGTAGAAATCTACATTTAAGAATTAGGATCAAATTGTGGGCACAGATTTTGACTCTCTTTAATTTCAAAACTGATATCATAACTTTTAAAACAAAATAAAGTAGAATAATAATAATAATAATAATAATAATAATAATAATAATAATAATAATAATAATAATAATAATAATAATAATAATAATAATAATAACTTAGTTGTCCAAACATATTGCTGATATCAATTTGAATAGAACTTTCAAAACTTCTCGTAATATTTTTTTTTTACTCATCTTAAAGTTCATAACATTATCACGCATTGTAGATTTTGAAGTACAAAACATGTTAAAGTAAAACCCATAAAATCCGTCATCACTATACTCCACTACACCTCAAAGCTCAAATCAGTGGTCTATTATTAGCTTATATATAACCAAAACCAAGAGTCATACATAGAGATATATAAAGGTTGGAAATAAAAGAATAAATAATTTTGGTGGCACCGACAAACCACCAAATGTCCAACCACTAGTGCCATGTAACCATCGTAACAAAACACCAAAGAAGATCCTTCTTCATCTTTATCACTGTATTAAAAAAAAAAAATCGAAATACATATACTATAATTATAATAAAAACACGCTATCAAAATTAAATAAACCAATGAAAGAGATTTATAAAACTTTGTTATGTAAGCGTAATTAAAATAGTTACGAAAGTGATTGTTGCATACGAGATTAGCAGATTAATACAACCGCTAAGCTGTAAGTGAATACTGAATAGTACTACTATTTAATTTTGTTGTTACAAATAAAATTATTTAATTTTGACCTTTCGCCGAAGAAAAAAAGAAAAACCAAACTTAGTTAGAAGTAATAAGAAGCACTATCTCTCGACCCCCACCACATTTCATATTCACATAATTATGTTCAATAATTCAACAACAACCTTCGGCTCCGACTCCGGCTACGGCGCCGTCGTCCCAACTCCCACCGTTACTGTTCCCGACACCGCCTTTCCCGGCACCACCATCACTACCAACTCAACCTTCATCATCTTCGGCCCTCCACCACCGTTCCCAGCTCCTCCACGAAGCATCGACCTCTCTCCTCTCAAACTAATCTTCGCCGTCATCGCCATCGTCGCCGTTCCCGCCTTAGTTTACGCTCTCTTCTTCACCGTCCCTTGCTCTTCTTCCTCCCGACGCAACTCCTCTTCTTCACGCCGAAGCAGCACATCCTCTTCCTCCGAAGACGTCACCGTCGACATCACCTCACCGACCACCACCGTAGCTCCTGACTCCGACGAGAAAGTCCAAAAGGAGGAGAAACATCCGAAGGAGATCGGAAACGAGTGCACGGTGTGTCTTTACGTAATCGCCGACGGTGAGAAAATACGGCGGCTTACGTGTGACCACGCTTTCCACGTGGATTGTATTGAAGAGTGGCTTCAAGATCATCCTAATTGTCCCATTTGCCGAGCTGAAGTCCCTGTTAAACAACACACCACCACCGAAACCGCAGCTGCCGCTAACGTTACTACTGTTAACGCGAATCGCAGCGGTGGAAACCGTCGCGTTTCAGCCACTAATAGAGATGACGATTGGCGTCAAGGCTTACCTGATGCTTCTAGTTTAGTTTGAATTTTTTTTTCTATATAAAAAAATTAAATATAATTTATTTCTCGATTTTGCAATTTTCCACAATTTTTTTTTTTTTATTATAGATATTTTGTAAAACAAATTACGTCAATTTCGAAAAAATTAATTTAATTTGGTTGCTTCGTAACTGCGTAAGCAACTGTGAGTGTGTATCTGTGTGAGTGATGTGAAATCTGACGTTGACTCACAGCAAGCTCCTAGATTAATCGGACGGTTATTAATTCATCCACGTCTTCTCTAAATAAAACGACAGCGTTTTGGTATTTCACCAACCGAGATAATATTTTCAAAATTAAAAAAAGGAACCAAACTTTCGTCTTCTTCTTCCCGGCGTTACTCTCTCTCCACCGTCGGTTCAGATCTAGAGACGGACATGCTCCGGAGAGAAACATGAAAAGATCTCACATTACTTCTTCTCGTTCTTATTCTCGACCGGTGGTTTCAGTATTATTCGGCGTTTTAGTTTTATTTCTTCTGGGTTTAACACTCACCTCTCGTAAACCATCAGATTCATCCTCCGGTTTAACACCAAATCGAAGCTTAACCGTAAATTCGAAGATTCCGAAGTTAGCGTATCTGGTAACGGGGACGAAAGGAGATGGGAAACGTGTGAAGAGGTTGCTGAGAGCGATACACCATCCGAGAAATTACTATCTTCTTCATTTGGACCTCGAAGCTTCCGATGAAGAGAGGATGGAGCTTGCTAAGTATGTGAGATCGGAGAAGAAGAAGAAGAAGAAGAAGTTTGGGAATGTTATGGTTGTTGGTTTAGCTGATTTGGTTACGGAGAAAGGTCCGACGATGTTAGCTAGTACCCTTCATGGTGTTGCGATTTTGTTGAAGAAAGCTAATGATTGGGATTGGTTTATTAATCTTAGTTCTTCTGATTACCCTCTCATGCCTCAAGATGGTAACTTTTTTGCTCAATCTTTAAACCCAAATTTCATAAATCTTTGCTTCATGTTTGGTGGTGATATGTTCATTGGAGTATCAAATTAGGCGTAGACAATGTATAGGAAGTAGGCAAGTCATATGAAACAAAAGCCTTATGTATTTGATTGGCTCATGTGTATTTGGTTCTATTGGTTCATCAATCTTATGTATGGTTTGGTTGGTTGTCTTTCTAGACGATGCTGTATTGTATAAGAATCAAGAAAATATCAATGCTTTTGATTGTCCTCTTAACGTGATTTAACCTCAAACTTAGTTTCTCTTGATTGAATGCTTATCACTCAAATATTTTCCCCTCTGTTTGATGTGTCCTTCAGTGGAGTCCGATCAGTTGACTAGCTGTTTTCTTGCATTAGTGACTTGTACAAGAATTAGGGAGATATATGATGTATATATGTTTGATTTGTTTCTGTGTATTGACTTTAACTAGACTCTGAACACTAAACTTTAATGTAAGACATAAGAAGGTATCTAAAATTTTTTGTTTTAGCTTTTGATTTGTGGATTCTTGTTGTTTTTAGAGATCTTATTGTACTCTTGGCTCTTCTTCTGTTTCAGATATTTTGCATATCTTCTCATACTTGCCTCGCTACCTGAACTTCATTGAGCACACAAGCAACATCGGTTGGAAAGAGTGAGGGAGCTAATATTATGTATACCTACCGTGAAATGTCCTCTGTTTTATGTTTAGAAATTGATCATTTACGTTGCTTCTTGCATAGTAGCTCTAATTGTAACTTTTGCAGGAACCAAAGAGCAAGGCCTATCATTATCGATCCTGGCTTTTACCATTTGAAGAAGTCTGGTGTCTTTTGGGCTAAAGAACGGAGATCTTTGCCTGCTTCATTCAAACTTTTCATGGGTAAAAAAAACACTTAATCTCATTTCATCTTCACTTTTATCCTAAGCATATGATTGCCTCTTCTTCATTTTGTGGATGAATCTTGTTCTAATAGGTTCAACCAGCGTAGCTTTAACAAGACCATTCCTCGAGTTCTGCATTTGGGGATGGGACAATCTCCCAAGAACGTTATTGATGTACTATACCAACTTCCTCTTGTCATCCGAAGGCTATTTTCAGACAGTTGTGTGCAACAACAAAGATTATCAGAATACAACTGTTAACCACGACCTGCATTACACAAACTGGGATCCGCAACTCCAACAGCGCGCCTTGAATCTAACGGTTGAGAATTTCTTGGATATGGTCCAAAGCGGGGCTCCATTCGCAAGGCAGTTTCGAGAGGATGATCTCGTACTCGATAAGATCGATACCGAGCTGTTGGGTCAAACAGACGATGGATTGGGGTTGAAGACTCCTGAGGTTGTTAAGCCAACGGTGAGTTGGAAGAGGCTTGAGAAGCTCATGGTTAGGCTTCTTGACCATGAGAATTTCAGGGCTAAGCAATGTAAATAGTTCTTTTGTGTTGTCTTAACTCTTGATTATTGATTTTGTATCATTCCAATCATCAATGTTTTTGTGAAAGGTTTGTTTTTGTATCTTTAATCTGGAATCTGGATCGTCTAAAGAAAAGAATTATACGTTAACACTGATTTGTTCCAAAATGTCATCCTAAGAATTGATATCTTAATGTAATTTATTTTATCCTACAAATGACGGATCAAAAAGTTGGAATTCATACTTACTATTATTTACCTACACTGAAACTTTTAGACCAAACTCTACAGTATTGTACTAGTTTGCCTACATATTACCAAAATATAGTTTGTTTGTAACATAGCTTCTATGATTGGTAAAGCGAAAAGAAGAAACAACTTGACTAGAAATAATACCATGGACTGAAGAAATACATTATATATTTGTAACTTGGAGAATGATAACAATTTGCGGATTGCTTACACTGCAATTGAATAGATATTGTGGAACTGCATAACCATTCTATTGTGATCCTAAATTACAAAATCAAAGCCATTACTTACCAAACTATATATTCCACACAAAATCTACACCTATTCCAATGAACGAATATTAAATATATTAGTTTTGTTTGCCATTTTGTAGTTAGTACTAGCATACTAGTTGATCCATATATGTATCCATAACTGCTAAATTCTATCATAAAGCTAAACTAAAAACCATATAAAAACACATATTTAAATCTGTAAATTAGTTTATTTAGCCGTTTTTAGTTTACTATGTAATCCATATACTATCAATCACACTATAGATGACAGATCAAATCTATCGAAATGTGTGGAGAATGTTTTCGTTGTAAGTAAAACTTACAAAAGAAACCTCGGAAAATGGTCCCAAGGCTCAGTGTTTTAGAGTCACGCGGTTCGAGGGAGCGTGACGATCAATAACATCTACGAGAAGATATTGCCATGCAGAGGAAAAAAGCAGAGAGAGCGAAAGAGAGAGGGGGAACATGATGGACCGGTCGCGATGCTTCGGCTGTCGTCCAACGACCAAAGCACCCATTTTAACCCACTTTTCCTATTTTCAATCTCTTTTTCATTTCTTTTGTTTTTCAAATTATTACTAGAATAAATCATTATATGATCAACGATCCTATTATAATCATTATGCTAACACCTCGGAATTCGGTCTACATAACACCTTTGTCTCCTAAATTCACTCCATATATTCTAATCAGATCAATCTACACAGAAATCAACTATATATAATCCACTAGTATAACTATTAACCAGAGAAATTCGATTATTTAATTAAGTTGAATCTAAGAATATAAAATGTGGTGATCATATTATTTAAGGGACAAGAGTTAACTTTTACATAAGGATTTCATCCAGTACGATAATTAGGCCGTTAAGTTTTACAACAAAACAATCTTTTGTGAAACAAAAATAAAGTTTTACAACAACAATTAATTAGTAAGTTAGGCGTTATATTTGATAATCTCGGTCTACATGTGTGGATCTTTGAAGCGAGGACCATCACAAGGGACAATATAAAAGCTTAGGTATTAAGAATATATACTTATATACATATATGTGAAATGAAACTAGTGATAGGAAATTTTAAACCCTAACTAAAGCAAGAAAACAAAAAGAATCATGTCAGTCCCACCCCATATGGAACACAAACCCTAATAATTACATATATGAAAATTATCTTCTTACATCTCCATACAAAATTATTGTATATATACACACATGTACATATATATATTGACATAGATATATATAAAGGTTCATCCACTTTAAATTCTAGCCATCTTCATTCTCACACTCAACCTTCCTTTCTCTCTCTCTCTCTCTCTCCCTTCATTCTCATTCTCTCTCGGCTTTGTTTTCTCTTTGATCTGATTCCTCTATTCTATTTATAATCCATCACCCACCACGGAAAAGAGAAGAGAAAAAAAAACCCTTTACTTTAAGAATTTTGAAGAATAAAATCAAAAGAGAATAACAATGGTTTTCTCTTCCATCCAAGCTTATCTTGATTCATCCAACTGGCAACAAGTAAGTACTTTACTATTCCATATATTCACTTCTTATTGCTTAGCAATTACATGTTCTAAATTTGGAATCAAAACCAAAAATAGAAATCTTAATTCAAAGCTACACAAAAAAATTCTTCTTGCTTTGCAATTGGCATGATTTTAGTTTGGAATCAAACTCAAAGAGAGTACTAATATTAATTCAAAGCAAGAAAAATAAAAGACAGAAAGGTTCTTCTTGCTTAGCATGTTCTTGAATATTCTTGTTCAATTTCAATAATTCCTCATCCTTTTTATTTTGTAACTTTAGGCTCCTCCGAGCAATTACAATCAGGACGGTGCGGGAGCCTCAGCAACGGGAGGTCATGTTCTTCGTCCTCAGCTTCAGCAGCAACAACAACAGCCGCTGTCTAATGGGAGCGGGAGCGGAGGCTGCGGCTCAATCCGAGCAGGATCGATGGTGGATAGAGCAAGACAAGCAAACGTAGCCTTACCCGAAGCAGCACTGAAATGTCCAAGATGCGAATCCACCAACACCAAGTTCTGCTACTTCAACAACTACAGCCTCACTCAGCCACGCCACTTCTGCAAGACCTGCCGGAGATACTGGACACGTGGCGGTGCTCTTCGCAACGTCCCCGTAGGCGGTGGTTGTCGAAGAAACAGGCGTTCTAAAAGCACCAGCAACAATAACAACAACAGCACCGCTACTAGCAACAACAACAGCTTCTCCTCCGGGAATGCATCCACCATCAGCTCGATTCTCTCTTCTCACTATGGAGGAAACCAAGAGAGTATCTTAAGCCAGATTTTGTCTCCGGGAAGGCTAATGAATCCTACTTATAATCATCTCGGAGATCTCACTAATAATACAAAAACAGACAACAACATGAGCTTGTTGAACTATGGAGGATTGAGTCAAGACTTGAGATCAATCCATATGGGAACTTCTGGTGGGTCGCTTATGAGCTGTGTTGATGAGTGGAGATCGACGTCTCATCATCAGCAGCCGAGTTTGGGAGGTGGAAACTTGGACGATTCCTCTAATCCTAATCCATCATCAAATGGGTTTTACCCTTTTGAGTCACCGAGGATAACTTCAGCGTCGATCTCTTCTGCTTTGGCATCGCAATTTTCTTCGGTTAAAGTTGAAGATAATCCTTACAAATGGGTTAATGTCAATGGTAACTGCTCTTCCTGGACTGATCTTTCCGCTTTCGGCTCTTCTCGTTGAGTTCAACCACACAAAAAACAAAAAGAGGAAACTTGAGGGTATACTTTGGTGAAAAAGAAAACCTAGTTACTAGTTATTAGGTTAGTTTTGTCTTATTTTAATTTGCGTTTTTGTTTAGTTAATGCTGTTTACAACTTTCCGGCGTTCTCTATCTAATGTTGTTAAGCTATTGGATGTTTTTGAGACTGTTCCTTTGTTATTTGTCACTGTTCCTTTGTTATCTTTCGAGTTTCACTACTATGAATGTATTAGAGAGATTTATCTCTCGATCTTAGTTATTGAAATTCCGACGAGTTCATTTCATTTTTCACTAGTTTTGTCTTATACCGTTAATATTATTTTGTCTGAGGAGTACTTGATGTTAATAATTAGAGTTAATTACTAGTACTTAAGTTTGTAGTGTCTAGTAAAATTTATGTTGTTTTAAATTAATAGTCTAGTTTGAAACTGCCTAACTGGCTCGTTTGAGTTAGTTCATAGCTGTTGACAAAAAAAAAAATCTAGTTTGAAACTGATCGACTTATTTTCTTTTCAACTTAGCTTTTTTATCAGTATAGAGCGCTTAATCTCGCCATAAACATCACAAAATGGTAATTAACTGTATTTGATTCTGCAAGTTCTCACCATTACTCTTTGTACATATGCACTCCTCTAATCACCTTATGCATGTTATGTGCGTTAATGAATCAATAAATAGTCTCATAGACATTTTTTTTTTCAAACTCTACCTCGGGCGGCAGTCACAATTCCCAAAAGCGAAGAATCTAAATCTGATGATCTGATATACTATATGGCTGGATCCTAGAGAATTAGAGATCATGTATGTACTTTTTCAATTGTTTATTTTCAATTGTAGAAAAATAACTCTTTTAAGGATTACTTTCAATTACTTAATAATTTTTTTTATCAGTTTCAACATGTTTTTTTTCGGGTCTAATGCAAAGATACACTTTACCCAAAAATACATTGTTTACAAGGATTTTTTTAAAAATTCTCGAGATTAAAGCTTTGAATATAATGAAGGAACAAAAGAGATGTGAATAGAGACGAAAAAGAGAAACTGATCGTTGGGGTTGGGTTGAATTGACGAAACCAAATTAAAAGCAAGGAATCTTAGGTTTAGTCATTCCAGCATTTTTTTATATATTTTCTATGTCAAAAGCAGTTTCTTGCGCATAAGTAGGTTGATTTCAAGGACAAATTAAACAATATTATGATCGAGATGTAGTTGTGTGAAAACACTTAAATCATTTTTTATTTGTGTGTTTTTCATATACTGTAATATTTTTGTATTTATAAAGACACACTTTAGAGGATTTGAAGATGTTCTGAATTCAATTACGTGTTGAAACTTGAAAGAAGTGTTTAGCGAATAACTTTTTTTTTATGTCAATCACATTTTAAATACGTAGGCGATAATGTTAATCGTAAGATGACGGCTGGATTTTTCTTACATGTGACTACGAAACATTAAGAAGGACAGAAACAGAGAATCAATGTCGGGACGAGAATTTTAATCTTAAGATTGTCAGTTTGACGCGCCTTGGTACGCGTGTTTTGTACACAACTCACTAGGCGACAAAATTGCTTTTTTGTCAGTTTGTGTGAGCCACGTCATCCATTTTCACTCTCAAGTCTTGGGGACTCATCATCTCAAGTCTAGTACTTTATTACTATTGATGTTATAGTCCTTTGAGGAACGTCCTTCATCATCCTTCTCGAAAAGGAAAATTCAAAAACGAATAGACAGAAAGATGTATTATATACACATAATATGTTTGGGTCCTAAAAAAGGAGGGATTGGTTCACAGTGAAAGAAAGGAATCTAAATTAGATGATTGTGTTCTGCTTTTGCAAGTACCAAGGCTGCTCACCAATATGGAATAAAGCACATTCAAACCTATAATAAAGTTAGGCCACATAATAAAAACCTGCCCGACCTCCCATAATTTAGCTTATAGTATTAATTTTTATTAATATTTTAGTTTTTAACATAATCATCGACATTGTACTACAAATACTTTAAATTTCAACTATTCCAATTTAGTTTACAACTCAAATTATCGTATTCATGTCGTAATTTACATTTTTAATTGTATCGGTTCATTTGCAGTCTGAATTGATCAGAAATATTGATAAACTGGTTACTTAAATTTGATCATATCACTCGAATGTAGATTCAAAACTTAATTTTACTACACGCAAGTGAATAAAACATAAAAATAAAAATAAAAACTGTTCATAAAAAATAAATTAGTACTATACGCATAATAATTTGTTTCTTACTCCTATCAGCTACTCGTCAGTTAATGATTTGAAGTGATAATAGCTAGGCACAATAAATCAAGATAGGCTTCTGTATATGAATGAGCCCCAACATACGCATAGTACGGCTCAGAAATCCAAGTTAAAATCTTGTCTCCTGATCATGTATGTATTTCTGTGCGTCAATATATACAATATGTAGGCACATCCATGTATGCATATTCATGCGAAGGTCTAGGCAATTAGGCATATATAGACGACGACCAGCATATTTGTGTACTACTTCTCCTGCAGCTTTCACTTTTACAGCATGTGTTTTTCACTTACTTCCCTGGGACTACAAATAAATAAATTATATAATTTCATTTGTTTTTTTTTCAATATATACAGCAAATAATTTTTAAGCATATTTGTCGGAATTTCTAGATTGTTTAATTTTTGTAAGCATGTGTTACACATTTTTTGCTGGTTAACGTTCAAATTTTTATAATGACACTCTCGCTCAAATTTTGTAAGCATATGTGTTACACATGTTTTGCTGGTCTCCTAGGGTCGTCTTATCATGTTCGATACTAGCTAGAATAATAATCTGTGGTACAAAACCGAAGATTTTGGCCATTATTAAATTAATCCGTCAGGCGTCGCTGGGAGTCTAGAAAACTCATCACTGGCCAGTATAGACCAACTTGTACAGGACTGGTCCCGCTAAGATCGGCCAGATCGACCATGTTAAACAGTAGAAAAAGAAAAGAGTTTTTATTGTTTTATGGTTAACTGTACTTTGGTCTGTTTACAATCATCCACTAGAACTGGATAGAGTATCTCCTACACAATTTTTTTTTTCTTTTGTGGTACCGCTAAACTTGCTCTATTAAGGGGTGTAAATGGTACCCATATATGGAGATCATGACCATGAAATTTGAGATTCCACAGTTTATATTTTCCCGAATCTGACAAAAAATCCCATGCTGCATTTGCAAGTAACAAAAGATCAAAACTTCATTTTTTTTGGTTGCAGCGCTTTGTAGTGGAGATACTTAATTATTTTATGCTTAATTTGTAGATAAGGGTATTATGGCGGCTTGGAAAATAACATCTCTAATATGCTAATGCCACAAGTTTCCAATAGATATTGTAAAATGGACTTTTCTTTTTGTACATCACAAAAAAACTATGGACCTTTTCAATTTTGGGAACCAAAAGATTTAAAAACTGATCGGTTCTGATCATATGACCTGATCAGTTATAAACTCACATTTAAGCCAAACTGTAATCGATCATCATATTATATTAGTATTAGCTTGAAAGCATCATCAATTCTCTAGAAGTTTCGCGTCAATCCAAGTTGCATCACATATAATCGAAAAATACGTAAGATATGTGCATACATAAAATATACTAAAGGATCTAGAGTCTCTATCATCTTTTAGGTGTTGGGAATTGATCGATATAATTCTAAGGATCATACATGTGGATAAAGTAGTGAAGGGATCATAATCTCTTAGTAGTATTGCCTTGTCACGTTTCTTCCTCATGTTGTCATCAACCACACACGTTCTTCATTTTAAGACCAGAGATTCCTTATTAACTATACACTTTATGAAAAGTACACAAGCGTACATACTTATATAGCCGGTGCATGTTAATGTACAATTCATCTTGTTCTTTTATATAATTGATCAGATATACCTTATGCTATTAATTAGAAATCTTAAGCAGAAACTTATATATATTAACGTAACGTTGGACCATGTAAATCTGAGTTTATATCCGTTTACAACTTTATAACCTTCTCTCTTTTTATATTATTTGTCGGATGTGTTGATTGAAATAAACCCGAGGTTGCAACTTGTGAGCTGATAAATGGATGGAATCTAAAACGATGTTTTCATAAATTTCAAACCACTTCTGAGAGTTCCTAACAATTTCGAAAACTACTCTCAGGAAATTGTGAAACTCACCTAATGATTTCAGAAGCTCTCAACAGACAACAGCTTCTGCAAACTCCTAGCTAACCACCTCAAAATGCTAATAAAGTAATAAATGACTATTGGAAGTTTCCAATGGATTTCCGAAAGCGAAAGAAATTGATGAGGATGTTAGTTTTTCATATGATTGAGATGGGATAAGGACACATGCACACGGATCGTAGTCTACAAGAATTAGAATTTAATAGCACCTTGTAAAAGAAATTTCGATACATCATCAGAAACCATATGAAATTACATATTTTTGCAACTTCTAGAGATTCATATTTTTGCAACTTCAACAAGGTTGCGATCCAAAATATATCCCAAGGAAAACAATAATATACGATTTTGGAAGACCTACAGTTCGCCTACTCATTACATATACATTGTTGTCTAAAATCTAAATCATGAGAACTCACGTACGCATTACATACATACTAGAAACAAGGCCTTGAGATGACTAAGGCGCACCGTGACATTTTGTATTGTTCAGTAAAAAGTGTGGTTTACTCCTTTTGATATGGCAAATTCAATAGAGGCCCAAATAAGCTATTTTCATAGCTCGTTGCCTCGTTTTATACGATTTATTGAGACTTCATAGGTATTTTCTAAACCAACATAGTAAAACAGAGGGAACTGCATAAAAGTAATAGTTTAATAAGCTTCAACATAAAAACGGAACAGAGTGAAACAAGATTAATCCACATCCCTAACAAAGCACAACACATAAACGCTCTTTGGGCATAGAGAAGCCAAAACTTAAGTTCCAAAAGAAACAAATATCCCATAACACAAAGGCCTAAGATGCTTACTTCTTCTTCTCAGTAACACCACCACCACCAGACCTACGAGTATTCAACCAAACAAAAGTCAGTTTGATTCCATTGCTAGATATGATTCAACACTCTATTTCATAAAGAGAAGCAATACAAAAGACTACAAATTGATGAAGAACCTAGCGAAATGAATTGAGCAATGTGAAAATGAAACTCTTAGGGATATCAAAATATACATGGGATTCTTAAACATACCTCATCTTACGGAGAACACTAGACATCTCCTCTCTCTTTCGCTTGGCTCTCTTGTGGGTACCCAACTTCCTCTTAGCAACCTTAAGAGCACGCTTGTCTTTGCCAACCTTGAGAAGCTCACTGATTCTCTTCTCATAAGGAGCAAATCCAGCTACCTCTCTGATCAGTGATCTGATGAACAAGGTTCTCTTGCTCGTTTTCTACAACAAATCCAAACCAAAAACATCAAAACAAGACTCTTGAGAAATGAATCACAGATAAACTAAAAACGAAACTCTTTTGAAACTAGAGAATCAAAAACTAACTAACAGTGTCCTCATTGCTCAAAACAAAACCATTTCTCATCTCAAAAACTCAACATTTCCAGTAAAACTCTAAAGAATCAAATCAAAACTAAACACTATGTGACCCATCTCTAAGCTTATCACCGTTAATACTTTAAATCGAGCTAAAAAACATAGACACACAAAAGCAATATCTAAAAAAGCAATGAACTTTGTAATCAAAAGGGAAGTTAGATTGATACCCCTTTGCGAGAATTGGGACGAGGAGCAAGCTCACGTCTGGTGACGACATGTCCTTTGTTCAATCCAACGAACAAACCGGTCTTCACTGCTGGAGTTGTCATCTTTTACCTGCAATAAAATCATAGAGAGTACGTTCAGATACCGATTTTGAATATCCTAAAACAATGATAAAGAAGAAGAAGAGGGTTTGAATCAGATTCCCAAACCTGCAATGGAGGAGAAGCAGCCGCTGCAAAACAACGAAACTATGGAGAAAATGAACGCAGTTTTATATATACGGCGACAGAAGGGAAACCCTAAGTTTTCTACTAATTGGGCCTTTTTTGCTATTCTATGGGCGTTTTAGGTTTAAGCATATTATAACTTAATATTAGTAGAACCCATTTATAGTGGACTCAGGCCCAACACTGAAAGAAGCTTGCTTGAAAATGGAATTCATAACATTGGTCCAATGTTATACAACAGTTATTTTATCATTTTGTATCGAATAAATTAAAGATCATTCGTCCACTGTTTGTTATACAAACGCAAGTTTGTTTGTATGCATTTCATTCCCAAATATAGCATGCATTATTATATGAACATGAATGAATTGAGTTTAGATGTTCAAACATAACTTTGCAAAAAAAAACCTTATCATGAAAATTGCCAATTTATGTGAAAATGCTTCTCTAAAGTTAAGCACTATGGAACTGATATAATATAAAGTCATTATAAGGGATCAATTTTAAAAATCTTTTTTTTTCCTTCTCACTAATTACAAAGTTATGATAAATTTATTAAGGGATCATTTAATCGTTTGGTTGACAGAAAATGTACTGTATAAAGGTTATTTAGTGAGCTATGAACATTTGTCATATAACACTTGACTAAAGTCTAAAACCATAATTTAACTCATCATCAAAGCGTTCTCTCACCTAAGTTTTCAATGAAATATCCTACATATAGTAAATATATCGTCTATTTATTATTGCAAAGAAAATGACATAAGTGGAAACTAAAAATATAATGAAACAAGAATGGTAAGTGGCTAAAATTTGATTCAGATATATAGTTTCATGGTTCCATTTCCTTTCAATTCTACTGTTATAAAAGATCGGCTGCCGGGGGGAATTATAGTTTACGATTATCTCATGATTAATCTAGTTTTCTATCTAAAATTTGATGGAAACTGTTGTAAGAGAAAAAATATAATCTGAAGGAATAATTTAATTTTTATATTCGTGAGAATTTATAGTCTGTAAAAATTAATTACAATTTCTTTCGATGTTAAAAAAATAAAATAAATTACAATCTCTTTTACATCTTCTTTCTTGTTGTTGAATAAGATACCAAAACGTTTCATTGAAGCTGCAATTAATCAAAATAACAATTAATGGTCAATTAATTAACAAATTAGGAGACAGGTCAACAAAACCGAAAGCCACATAAAAAGTAAGAGAGTAACATAGACGAAACGAACATAACGGCAACAAAAGAAAGAAATAAAAATATTGAGAAAAAAAAAAGATTTTGAAGATCCATAAGAAAAAGGAAGAAGCTTAACGAGTTATCGTGTAGCCTTTTATAGTAAATTAGCATTGGATGTTCCAACTTTAGAAGTCGAAGGAACTTAAATAAGGCCTCGACCCCTAAAGCGTTTATAAAATTCTATATCACAATCTCTTTTCCTGTCCTGTCTTCTTCTTCATGTTTCTCTCCCTTTTTTTCACTTTTATATTCTTTCTCTCTCTCTCTCTCACTCTTTTGCTAACCCTTTAACTTTACGATGTCATCTTCGTTCATTGTGTGAGTGAATATCAGTAAACAAGTGTACATTATACAATTGTCAACAATTATCTGTTATGTAGGTTACCCACATCACAAGGCTACTGGTTGACTGATACGAATGAACTTTACACTTCACTTATGTTGAACCCTCATGTACTCATACGAGTAATTATTCACAAGATCACGAAAACATATTTTAGCTAGTTGTAAACTTTTACAACAAACAAAAAAATAACACAATATATCAGAAAATCATCCATATCGATCAAAAGAAGAAAAAACCTAACAATGGACAAATAATAATCATCTCGAAACGAAAATCTCAATATGATCTGGAACTCTTAAAAACAAAATACCAACCTAATCAAGTATTTTTCTTTTTGTCTATTTGCGGGAGAGAAAAAAAACGTTCAGATATTTTCCAAACTTGACCTAAAAATATGGTTCATAAAAAAATAAAATCATAAAGACTAATATAAAAAATAAACTCTCCTTAATCTTAATTATTTCTTGATCGTCATTGTCGTCGTCCTCCACTGCAAATCCGTTATAAACGAGGTCACGTCATCTTCTGGCGCGAAACTCAACCGTCTCCGGCAATACATCGTTTTAGCTCTAAGCATCTCCGACGAATACTCACGTTTCCTCGGTGCCGGTGGACATTCTCTGATCTTAGGGATTCTATTCTCCGGACGAGTTGGTGTTTTGAATCCGTCATTATCTTCCTCCACAACCTCTTCTTCTTCAACTCCATCATCTGATCTCTTCCTTTTCCGACAAATGTTTAACACAAATTTCTTGTCCAAACATTCATCTTCTCTCGTCTCTGTTACACCACCTAACGTTACCTCTTCCCTTCTCAAGCTCGTATTCGACATATTGGAGAAATGGCACAGAAACAAGAACACAAAACTCTTGTTCAAGAGAGAGATAGAGAAAGAGAGAGAGGGAGAGAATGGGAGACGAGAAATAATGATTGATCGATGTAGATAGATCCAACGTGGTAAAGAATATTAATCAAGAAAATTGTCAGCTTTTATTTTTTGTTGTTATTTCTTTTCTTTTTTCAGGTTTGTTTAGAGTCGGAGATTGGAGCGAGTTTATTGTGGTATTGTTGTTGGTTGTGGTAAGAAAGAGTCTAAAGGGCGTACATAACGTAACACAAAACCCTCTAATTCTTTCAGAAGGGAAGACCGTTACGATAATATATTTATCATGTCGTCGAATAAAGTAATAGAATGATGGCCCGATGCCTTTCTGCTTCTCGCAAGTTAAGCACCAAAATTGACGTCTGCCTTTACGTTTCCAAAACTCCATGTGCGCTTTTTTTGTTTCCTCCTGAAAAAAAATATATTTGTTGCCGTTAAGACTTTAATTTCGTATCTAACTTATATTTATTAGCATACAATCTTTTTGCTAATAATGAGACCCAAATCTTATTTTCTTAGAGAATTTATGACTTCAGAATTCAGATACATGAGTCCTGTTTGATTAAATTATTATTTTTTTTTTCAGGACGAAGTAGTATTAATATGTTATGTAAGATAAATTCAAATAGGAATAATATATTCTGATGATTTTGCAAAACATTTGGACAAGAAAAATATATGTAATATATATAAATGACAGTTTTTTTTTTTTGTTAAGTTTGAAGAATATGAATTGTAACGACTTTGTTTTCGACCATGTTAACGATATATACTATAGATACATTCATGTATGTAAAATTAAAATAGTAAAAGTGTCTCTTGAATGTTACAAGTTCTACATGCATATATACTTATATACATATGAATGTGACTCTTAAACAGTATAGGTAAGTTACATAAGGTAACGATTATTAATTTTCATATATATTTTTATATTTTATTATAAAAACATTCCTGCATATGAATCTCTTACTCATGAATATTTTAATGGTTACCAAACTATAAATATTGAAATAGAAGACAAAATAGGAATATCGAAGAGTAAAATTTGAGAAGAAGAATATATTTGACTGTAAGTAAAATTTCTTCCCTGTTTGTTTTTCTTTATCTAATTTTCTTTTTCAAATAGACATTGGTGAAATTCATGATATTTATTTTCACTCAAGAAATTTTAAAACACGCGTGAATGGTACCAAATAAAGAAAACAAAACATATAGGCTATGACGTGCATACATATGATATGAAGCATTAAAAAGTGTCATGACTCATGAGCTTTCAAACCATTTGTTTGGAGATAAGTGAAAATGCATGACGTTTTATTGTGAAGTGTGTGAACCGTCTATTAAGTATTGATACTGATGGACGAAACCAAAACTCAAGTCCAACCGGTCTCGTCTTTGTCTTACTTAAGCGATAATTATTATAGTTCCGACGTAAAAGGTCATTTTGGTTCATCCAAATAGTAACTTAAACTCTTCGCTTCTAAGAAATGTTAAAATTAATTACAGGTCCATCCAAATCCAAAAAAAAAAAATGTCATATTAGATAATTTGCCTTACTAAATTCGTTCAATTCACAACAATTTGAAAGTTTTTTTTTTAACATAAATTGTCATCAGTTGCACAATTCATGACAAAAGTTACAACTATAGAAAAGAAAACTTGTGTCCAATGGATTGAAATTGGTATATGTTAGGCCCATTCGGAAATAAATGTCCATTCTGGATGAGAAGCCCAACACGTTTTTTTAAAAAACGCATAGAAGGGTAAAAACGTCATTCCAGTGTTTATAATTTTTTTATTTTATTTTTGGGGTACTGAGTGATTTGAATGAAAAATTGAGAACCGGAAAAAAAGGTGAGCCGAAGTCGAAGCCTTTGGACCCGTTTTTTCTTAATTTTTTTTACTCTCTCCCATTCATTCCCTTCTTCCTCTTCTCCCCCTTCATTTGTTTTGTTTTGTTTTGTTGTTTCATCTCATCTTCTTCCCTTCCATTCTCCAGCCGCTTCAAAGTTTTTACTTTTTTCACAATTTTTTCAGGTAATTTTTATACCCTTTATTGTATTTTTTTTTATTCCCAGCATCGATTTGAATACATATCGCTGTTCGGAATTCTGAGTTTTGTGTGTGTGTGTGTGTGTGTGGATCTGGGGGGTCTCTATTATCATCACTTGTACTTAATCTTTTCGATATATGTTTTTTTATCGATTTTAATCAATCGTATCGTATGTTTCATCTCACCCATTTGTTAATTTTGTTTAATCGAACAATTCTCTCAACCGTGACTGATGTTTTTCAAATTGTCTATTTTATTAAAAAAATCCTTTTTTTATATCTTTGTTGTGGTTGAATTTTATAATATTGTATTTGATTCTGGATCTACAATATTCCATTTTTAAGGTTTGATTTTTTTATTGATTTGTCGTTGACAAAAAAAAAAAAAGGATTGGTCTTTGTATTGTTTCCCCATATCTGAATTGGTGACATGTACTGATTAAAAATTTGATCTTTATGTGTGTTTTGGTTTGAAGAAAATGGCTGACGGTGAAGACATTCAACCTCTTGTTTGCGACAATGGAACTGGAATGGTTAAGGTCTGTGTGATTGATTCTTTCTCTCTCTTTTGATCTCGTGAACAATGTAGCCTTTTGGTTTTTTTTTCGATTTTAAGATTATATGTTGTTTCTGTATTGAGTATAGGCTGGTTTTGCTGGGGATGATGCACCTCGAGCTGTGTTTCCTAGTATTGTGGGTCGTCCTCGTCACACCGGTGTGATGGTTGGGATGGGACAAAAGGATGCTTATGTTGGCGACGAAGCTCAGTCCAAGCGTGGTATTTTAACTCTCAAGTACCCGATTGAGCATGGCATTGTTAACAACTGGGATGATATGGAGAAGATTTGGCATCACACTTTCTACAATGAGCTACGTGTTGCTCCTGAGGAGCATCCTATTCTGCTCACTGAGGCACCTCTTAACCCGAAAGCTAATCGTGAGAAGATGACTCAGATCATGTTTGAGACTTTTAATGCCCCTGCTATGTATGTCGCTATTCAGGCTGTTCTTTCTCTTTACGCTAGTGGTCGTACTACTGGTGAGTGATGAACCCCTTTCGTGTTCTCTCTTATGGGATTAAAAAAAAGCTTCAGTATTTGTACATTTTGTAGAACAAAAAAGTAAAGCCTTTAGAATGATGAATGTGTGTAGGTATTGTGCTTGACTCTGGAGATGGTGTGAGCCACACTGTTCCAATCTATGAGGGTTATGCTCTTCCACATGCGATTCTTCGTCTTGATCTTGCTGGTCGTGACCTCACTGATGCGCTCATGAAGATCCTTACCGAGCGTGGTTACTCTTTCACCACCACAGCAGAGCGTGAAATTGTCAGAGACATAAAGGAGAAGCTTTGCTACATTGCTCTTGACTATGAGCAGGAGCTTGAGACCGCCAAAACTAGCTCAGCTGTTGAGAAGAACTACGAGCTACCTGATGGGCAAGTGATCACCATTGGATCTGAGCGGTTCCGTTGCCCTGAGGTTCTTTACCAGCCATCTATGATTGGTATGGAGAATGCTGGTATCCATGAAACCACCTATAACTCCATTATGAAGTGTGATGTCGACATCAGAAAGGACTTGTACGGTAACATTGTCCTCAGTGGTGGAACCACAATGTTCCCTGGAATCGCTGACAGAATGAGCAAAGAGATCACTGCTTTGGCTCCAAGCAGCATGAAGATCAAAGTCGTTGCTCCTCCTGAGAGGAAATACTCTGTCTGGATTGGAGGCTCCATCTTGGCCTCCCTCAGTACCTTCCAGCAGGTACACACAGTCCCATCAATTCCTTCATCTAAACTACCTTTGTCATCTCTCTTGTGTTATACTAACTCAAACAATGTTTTGAATTGTGCAGATGTGGATTGCAAAGGCAGAGTACGACGAGTCAGGTCCATCGATTGTTCACAGGAAATGCTTCTGAGTTCGAAAGTTGGATCGTTTTTCAGAGAAGAAGCACCGCCGGGGTTTTTCCGACCAGTCCTCAAGCCGGGTTTTTAATCTTCCGTTATTCTGCTCTTTGGTTTTGTTCTTTTATGTTTTGGAATTCATGCCAAATACATTTTCATGGATTTATGGTAATCTGTTTGTAGTATGGTTAAAGTCTAATGCAACTGTGTTTTTGAGTGAATAAGTATTACACCTCTTTTCTCTTTAATTATCATTATGTAACAGTTTGTTTTCTATCTTCTGAATTACCCTAATCTAATTTACATATGTAAAAGCCTTATATATCAATTTTATTTATGAAAGATGCACCTGACTGAATTCAACACCAAGCTTGAGAAAACAAAGCCATAGATAAACACTGAAGTGGTAACAAGGAACAAAGGTGAATGGAAGAAGCTAAGTAACAAATACAAAGCTGAGTTACAGAACCCAATAGTCTGATCAAAGAAAGAAAATGAAAAAAACCAAATAAAATAAGCTTACATTACATTACAACAAAGAGTTTAGGAGGCAGTTTAAGGGCGGTCTAATCTGCAACCCATGTGCTGTTCAAGAAATTTGGTGAGTCTGATATGTTTAGAGGTCCATTGATCTGCCAGCTTCTGTTCTTTGGCCTCGGCATCTCTCCTCAAACCAACTAGCTGTTCTCTATACTCTCCTTCGATCTTCTCCATTGCACTCTTCTGCTCTTCCCTCAGAGCTTTCATCTTAGCCTCAATCTCCTCCATCTTCTCCCTTTGTCTACACGACTTCTCTGATTCTAGCTGCAGCTCCAGCCGCCTTAGCCTCCATGCGGCCTCTTTCTTATGCTCCGCCCAAGCTCTATGCCCTTCATCTAACTCTCTACAACACTCCACAAGCTCTGACAAGAACACACCCTCGCTACTCCCACTACAAGATGGCATCATATTCCCTAACACAAGTCCCCCTGGACCGCTCTCTACTCTCTCGGGCTGCTGCTGCTGCAGCCACGGGATTGGCGGTTGAGGCGCGGCTGCAGCCACGGTGGAAGGCGATAATGTCAAAGTCACTGATGGAGGTCTTACGACAACATTGTTCCCATTGTTAGAAGTAGCTAACCAAGGAGGAATCACCGGGTTAGGAGGCTGAACTTGCTGATCAGAATGTAGAAACCCTCCATTCGAATTAGCCATCACCACAGCAGCAGCAGCAGCAGAAGGAACAACGTTAGACCGCTCTTTCACAAGCTTCTCAGCAAAACTCTCAAGAATCCGATCGTACTTGCTCTCGTCAATAGGCTCAACTCTCTTGTTACTCTCTTTCTCTTCTCTCTGTTGCTTCTCTTTAAAGACTTCCCACCACTTCCCTAACCGCTTAGCCGTCCTCCCGGGAACCTCCGCAGCAATCTTCTTCCACTTGTTGCCGTGTTTCTCCTGAAGACGGATCACAAGCCTCTGCTCTTCTTCAGTCAAAGAACCTTTCTTGATCCCTGGCTTAAGATAATTCTTCCATCGTTCAAGACAAGACTTGGCGTCACGGTTCAAAGGTTTGTTCATACGCTCAGAGACAAGATGCCATTCTCTCGGACCGAACTGTCTAACATAAGCACGTAACAATGCATCTTCTTCACCACTCCAACGTTGCCTCTCTTTCATCTCCTCCTGACATCACTTCTTCCCATCTCACCATCTTTCTTCATCTCTACCGATTTCAAAATCAACCCTTTTCATAAATTCCCACAATTTATAACATCTACAAGATCTGACACTATAAACTTAAAAAAGAAAGAAAAAAAAAAACTTCAATTTGGGATCAGAAAGTGTAAAAACATGTAACAAACTCAAGAATCTTCAAGAAATGAAAAATGAAAAGAACTTAGACAAGGGTTATAAGCAAAAACTAGGAATGATTAGTTATCATCATCATCAGTTCATCACTATACAAAACGAAACAGGGGAAATTAATGCTGACCCCAAAACACTATTAGCATATAGAGACCCTATTAAGAAGATAAGAGAGTTGAATTATATATTATTATAATATATAAAAACAAAAAAAAAAATGCTCACCAAATAATATTGGAAAGGAAGACAATCCCAAACTCTAAAGCAACTTCCATCACACAGAGGAGTTGTTTTTCTAGTTGGAGAAGAAAATGGAAGAGAGAAAAACGAAAAAAAGACCAAAGTGAGAGAGGCTTTTAAAACCAGACGACGTAGACGATTAGACCACAGAGACGGCAAAAACTATTATTATTAAAGAAAACAAAAAAAAAAAAAGAAGAAAAAAGTTTACCGACTGAGACACAGACGTTTTTCCCTTTTTCACACAAGTGGGGGAAAAAACAAACTTCTGACAGTGGCGCGTGGAGGTAAAAAAGTTGAAATTCCATAAGTTTGTTGTCACCAATTTTTTTTTGTTTATGTTGAAAATCATATCACATTGGGATCTCAATATTCATTTCAATCACATTATAAGTTTTAAAAATTTATATATATAAATCGAATATACGTAGATGCTTTCAGTTTAGAAGCCAAAATTCGCCAAAAGTTAGTTGTACTTTAGTGGCTGAATATATTGTATTTTTTTATATCTATATAAATTTGTTAGGTTGATATTTCAGAAAAATTACCCATACTTGCTAATCGTATAACTGCAAAGTGCAAATGTTGATCGTAATTTACAACATGTTAATCTATTTTATATCCTTTCAAACTTTTATATTTTAAAATGATATAATAATAAATAAAAAATTAGAAAGATGAATACTTTTTTTTTTTAATTACGATCGTCCCATTATCTAAATCTTTCTATTTATATGGAGCATAATTCAATATCTATTGTGATAGTGTCTTCTATAAAATATTGCATTAAATATTTATACAGAGCAGAATTCTCTATTGTTAAACTTATCATTCAATATTGCATTTTACAAAGGTTTTTGTGATGATAAAAGAAGAAAACATTAAATTGTAAGAAGAAAAAAAAAACAATAAAAGTTTAGATTATTATTACTATATTTTTTTCTTCCTACAATATATTAGTAAAATAGTTAACTAGTTTTAGAAAGGGTTAAAAGAAATTAAACTGTTTAAATGTACTAGACCTAATAAACCCACATTTTGAAAATTGTTTGCCATTTGAAAATCAATTTTCTAATAATCCTGTACTATGTCCTTGAATGTAAATAGATTTTACATAAAAAATTAGTAATGAAAAAGTTTCTTTGGTGTGTGATTTTCTGTGGTTATAAAAAAAAAAAAAAAACAGGATTTGACGTATGAGTAATTAGAGGGATGAGGAGAACACGTGTCAGAAAATGGGAACGGTATCTTTTGGGAGGCGAAAGCATGTAAGTGTGTAAAAATGGTCCCCCTTCCTACATTAGTCCCTACCAAAACATACTTTTTCCTTTGTTCCATCACATCCGACTACCACTACTCACTCTCTCTCTCTCTCTCTTGCTACCATGCACCAATGTGCGTATTTTAGTATCTTCTCCGAGTCCTATAATCAGGCAGACAACACTTTCACTCTTTTATTTATTATTGCCTCTCTCTCTACTACTACTACTACAGTACTACTACTAGTCTCACTCTCTCTATCACCCCCCCCCCTCGAGAGTATCTTAACAATTTAGGCAACCAACCACATAAATATGATAACACTTCTACATATGACGTCACTCTAATGCTTACAATATTGTAATAGTAAATTTATTGTTGTAATAGTCATACTGTAATACTATTATACTAACTAATAATGCATTTGGACAATTCAGATTTGTAATGTAATAGTTGAATAGGAGGAATTTTCGATATAGTTGTAGCAGACTCACCATTATTAATTAAATACATTATATATTAAGTTTGCTATGGTTTGCATTTTATCATTTGGTCATGGAAACTTTGTAAAGAGACATGACCCGACATCAAAAAGTTATTTTCATCAAATTAGAATGTTAACTACTACAAAAAGTGAAGAGAATTCATAACAAAAATCCCTACAAATATAGTAATATTAAGCTGGACAACTCTACTGAAAAAAAAAATCTTCGAAATTCAACTTAATATCCACGTTTCTTTAGTGTATGATTTTTTATAAAAATATATAAAACTTTTAAGTACATAACTCAAAATTGAGAAGATCTGCCACTTGAATCAAATACATTTTAAAAATGCTTTGTGTTAACCAAATATATTCACCTGTTACTAGCCAATAATTACGAAACTGAGTCACTCACTCCCAATGTAACACTCAAGAAATTATGATGTAGTTTGATCTTACAGTTCAGATAGATGAGAGAACAGCCAACATGGTAGGTTGATTTTGTAACCAAAACAAGAAAAGTACGTTGATAGGAGGCTAGTGGTGGGCCTTCGATGGGCCTGCTTTGTATTGATTAATTTTTCTTTACATGGATATGAATGATTGAATTACTTGACCGTTTTGTTTACCCAAATTTTGTCCTCTTTACATTCAAAATTTGATATAGTATAGTTTTGTGTTTTTTTTAAAAAGTTTTGAGTTAGGGCATGTTTTCCAATTGCGAATTTTAAAACATGTATGATCATGTTTCCATAGTCAGATCCTTCATAATATTGCATGTCCCTCAGACCCTCAAGACCTAACAAAATATGTATATACATTTTAGAATTTTAATTATGGGGAAGAACGAATAAATAATTTAATGAAATACTAGCAAGAGTATAAAAAATACACTATTGTATATAGAATGTGAAACAGAGCAAAGACAGTAAAAAAATAAAGTAAATGCTGAATGGAATCAGAGAAATATGTTTTTATATAAAAGAAAAAAAGAAAAACAAAAAATAATAATGATAAAAGTGAGGGAGATGACATGACATATGAGTTGTCAAATTGAGGCAGATCCCTTCTCTGATCTTCTCTCTGCCATCTCTTGCCTTTTACCTCATGTGCTCCATCCCCTCCGGCTTTTTTGTTTCTCTCTTTTCTCTTTTTTTTTTTTGTTTTTACTATTTTATCAAACTTTTTTCCTTACAACTATGAGATGTATTTTTTTTTGTTGGTTTGGATGCGTTCTTCTTACATGGAATTTTCTTTTAATGGGAAATTTTTTGAAAAATCAAATTTGTCTTCAGTGTTTGTGAAACTATCATTTTTTGGACATCTCGGTAGTTACGCTATTTTAAATTACTAAAATAATGTTATTTGAATTCTTATTTAATTTTTTTTTTTTATATATATACAAATGTAAATGATAACCGTTAACTAACATATATTCAGAAATTTAATTCTGAGCTTGATCATTTTTTTTAGTACAACTTATTAATAAGTTTATAATTTGCATTTTTTCTTAAATCTTGGTGTGTTATACGTTCGTGATGAGGATTGATTCGGAGTGGTAACTCGATTAGCATGCTATAGGGAATTAGGGACCATATGCATAGAAAAATTGGTTCGGTTAATTAACGGTTTTCCTCTCAGTTTTAATGATTTGTTGACTGACAAATAGAGTTAAACCGTTAATTATGGCATTGGATTGGATGCTGTGAAATGAGTATTCTTAAATAGCTAGAACTTAGGGCGATTAGGTATTACATATATTGAACCAATTGGAAATCCATCCGTCCTTTCTTGTTTTGCCTTGAGCACAGTTACTGAACTCCATTTAACTTGTAACTATGATATGTGAAATTTTGAGTTTGGGTCGAGAAATTAAACTAGGTTCTGGTCATAATTGGGTACGGGGAATATCATGTGTACTGTACTAACTCGTTATTCTAATAATATATAGTTACAGAGGTTATAGTTTTATTGAGTTCAGGCTATTTATATGGACATGTTCTTTTTTTTTTTTTTGTTAAATATTATATGGGCATGTTGTAGTTTGGGTCATGAATCCTTAAACGGGGTGCCCATATTGTTTTCTGACAAAAAAACATTATGAAATTCACTCGTTCCTTTGCTGATTTCATGTAATCTAACCTGCTTAAATGTTAACTAGAGTTGACGCTGTTTTTGATTTAGGAATATAATAGTTGAATTAGTAATAGTATGATGGGTTAAGGACCTTTTTTGCCAGCCAATTAAGGACTTATTTATGATAGATGACAATGTAATAAGATAACCAAGTAAAAATGATAATAATGTGATGAGGATCATGATAATAATGAGTATGGTTTGGGCTATGTGTCGTGCATCATGTCTGATGGATGTTGAATTATGACATGTGCATCACTGCATATATATGTTCTAACTTGAGTTTCATATACAGTAGTACTATGCGATCATAAAGAGACGTATAAAGTAAAAATAAAATCTTGAACTTGCTCATTGAATATGAATCATTTTATATATGAACGAACGTCAACAAACAACAACAATAACAATGCTAAACAATAACACAAAGATAACGAGCACAACATCACCCAAATCAGCACATGTATCACAAAAAATCACAAGCACAACAATCACACATAAAAAATGTGCAATAAAAAGTAATATACTACGTACCTTCACAAACTCGCGATGCCGACAACTTATTAACCCTTTTCAGTCCATAACCACTTGCCCTGGGCCAATAACCTTAAACATCGCAACCTTAATGATGCAAATTACAATCAATTGTCTTCACTCTATAATACACTTAGACAGGAGTCCCACACACGAAATCGAATCCAGCTAGATTTTAAATAACTTATAGAAAAACTTGGCCCAAGGGCCCATTATACGGTCCATCAGACTCAATCATAGACTGTCTACATTCACTCTGGCTTTTCTTTATTAGCAGAAGATGACACCAACGAAATAAAATAAAATTTGCTGATAATAATAATACTTTAAAAAAAACAAAGTAAAATAAATTTCCCAAAGCCACCGGAAAATTTCCCGAGAAAATTAAAGGGAGAAACCCAGGGCTGGAAAATGTTGTCTCTGATCTCTCTCCTCTTCCATAGTATTTAAAATAAATATAACATCTCTTGAAGTATTCTTTTGTTTGTCTTCATTGCAAAAAAAAAAACGTTTTGATTCTTTGTGTGTGTGGTTCAAACTTCAGAGAGTTCTCACTTCTCAGACTCGGAAGTTTTTGCCGGAGAAAGTCTGACCAAACTGCCACGAGGGAGGAGCAACGTTCCACGAGGTAGAAGAACGTCGGTCAGAAGCGGTGACTCTAAAAGAAAGTGATTGGCCAATGAGTACGGCGTTGGACTGCCAGTTCTGTCCCCAGTTACGACTCATCCTCACCCACTCTGTCTTTGATCCTTTCACGCTAACTCCGTTGATATCTCCGGCGCCGGCAACGTTAGTGACTAGAACAAGGTTGAAGTATCTGAACCCGTTTACTGTGAACCTTATCCCTCCTATCTTCCGACAAGGTACCCTTCAGAAGAAACAGAGAGTTCAGTCAATTATTAACAACAAGACAAAGAGATGATATCAAGAGAGAGAGAGATGGATCTCTAGGTTACTGTGTCCTGCTTGTTTCCCCGAAAAGATAAATTTGAAATATTAAATAAATTAAATTTAAATAGTATGTTTCAGAGTAAAATACAAAGTAATAATAATACTATTGTGAGAGCGATGGTTTCAGTTTCTGAACTCTGGAACTCACATAGGCCGTTATCTAAAAAGTGCTAGAAACCTATAAGAAAACAAAACACACAGAGATAATAATAACATGTTCGGTAGTCGGTACATATATCTTTGAAGTAGAGCACCTAAAAAGAATTAAGACATTTGCATTTTAGAACAAAAGAGTCTTTATAAAAATTTACTCAATTTTTTAGCATATTATAGCGAGTAATCAAACAATAAAGCCTCTAATTAGTTTTACTTGTACACAATAAAACACTATTTCCCATCAAAACATGAATCTTTCACATAATACAGATTTGCAAAAGTTACTATTGTGTAATTTCTTCACCCTAATAGTACTTACAGTTAAATTCTCTTATTGATTGATTCACCAAAACCAAAACGATGCAGAAAAGTAAAAAAAAGATTTGGAAAAAGACAAAAGAAATGAGAGAGAGAGAGAGACCTGCGATAGGAGACGGGGACAATGCCTGCACGGTAAAGACCGATCTTGAGGAACATAGGCATAGCGAGATCAAAGTGCTCACGCGGCGGATTGCACCATCCTCCGTCGTCACTCGGCTGAGCGAAATTCGGCGGACAAAAGTTCGTCGCCGTCACAAGAATCGACGGATTTCCCGGAACACACCACCTCGGGTCGTCGGTACACTTGATCTCGAAGCAAGCACCGCAGCTAAATCCGTTGTTGAACAGAGCAGTGCTCAGCGCCGCCGTGTTCACACCGTATCCTTGGCTGTACAAGTTCCCGTATCCACACGCGCCGCCTATCAAAACCCCCACGCGCCAAAACACACAAAAACAGAGAACACGATAAAGTTAGGAACTTTACAGAAAAAGAAAAACAGAGAGCACAACAAAGTTAGGAACTTTCTCAAACAAGAAGAAGTTAGAAATTGTAACGAAATTGATAATGGTGAATTTGGGAAGGTAGTGAGTAGTGAGCATATATACCCATGGTTCCGGAGGCGTCACTACCGCCGTAGAAAGTGGCGTGTGCGTTCTGCCAAGGTCCGCCACTGTAAACGCCGGGGATTTTGGCGTTTGTAGCTGTTAAGAGAAAGGAAGCCGTAACGGCCAACCACAAGCAGATCCCAAACGCAGTCGCCGTCATTATGAGAGAAGAGAGAGAGATGTGTGTATTGGATAGGACTGAGAGAAAGCGGGAAGGACTATGTGTATTTATGGGGACTTTGGCTGGTTGGGTTTTTTTTTTTAACCTTACACTAAAATTTGGGTCATTTCTGTAAATTTTGCAGAGTTATAGGGTTTTGAGGTAAATTAATTGATTTCCATCTCACCGGTTTAATGGGTTCTTACTTATAGACTAAACCGAATCGATCTATTTCTGTTCTAAATTAAAATTAATGCTATGACAAAGTTTACGCTATGACAAAAATGGTGACATCTTCGTGTAGGCTGACAGAGTAAACCAAAATTGAAACAATAATATGTATGTTTCTAATGTGAATTAGTATATAATAATAGACATATAAGTTACAATCTATCCGAAACCAAACCGATTACAACCCAAAAGTATTCATAGTTAAAAACCGAAAAAGCCAATTCGATTTCTTTTGGCCGAATCAAACCAAAAAAACAAATGCCAAACACAATTACGTATGTTTGTCTTTTCGTTTTACGTATAGGTTAATAGTATTTTATTTGCCATTATCTACGCATGCACGCATGTATAGTTTTTTTTGGTTACAGAGCAATTAACATAAATAAATGTATGTGTATGCTACTATGCTTAACTGCTTATAGAAAGAACAAAAAAAAACATATATATACATGTATGCATATTTCTTGTATATTTTCTTGTGAACATATCATATAAATGAACCAAACGAATCGAGAGCATCACATTAAGAGCATGTGGTCGACATACAAATAAATATATTAGGTTTTGCAGCACATAAATATTGTTTATTTTATGAATTTTTTGAACAATAATAAAAGTTGTGTATTAAATTGGATGACATAGGGCCGCAATAGTTGAATGACAAGCTTCTTGAGCTATCGTATTACATGATATGCATGTGGAGTGTCTCTGATATAATTGTTGTTACACAAATTCTACAAAGGTTCCATGTGATTTGTAAGTTTTAAGGGCTCAGGATAGGTGAGTTTGCAGCAGCTATGTGTACATACTGTTTACAATAATTGAGATTTCTATTGCGAACTCTCCAACAAAAAAGTACAAACTTTTTTTTTCATGACGTACTCGACCTGATATGGTGAAATTATCATGTAAATGAGAAAACATAAAGATATATAATTTTAGAAGGCTGTAACTATGAAAACGTTTAATCTAAATAATTTGATATTTTGAAACAATAAATTTTGTTTCGATCATTTTAATTTTCAAAGGAAGACATATGCATATACATTATAACCTCTATAAATTAATAATATTGGGACCAAGATATTTTCTTAATTTATAGTAATATTAATTTATATATAAATTAATAATTATTATGCTATAGTGTAAATTAATAGTTATTAATTGATAGATATATTTTTAATTGTTTAAATTTTTTAAATTATGAATTGAGACAATTTTAGCAAAATAAGATTAGAATTTTGGATATTGTAATTTTTATGGTATTGAAATTGAATTTGAAATATTTAGAAAACATTATTGAAAATAAATTACAAATACTATAGACAAATTCACTTATACATAAATTTTGAATTTATGAATAAGAATATCAATTATCGTATTTTAATAGTCTATCAAACTATCAAAATGTAAATGAAGCATATTTAGAAATTGAAAACTTTAAAATGTTTTAGCTATTTTTTTATAAAATGTTATAGAATATTTTATATCATTATTATTTGAAGATACAACATAGTATAATATAAATATGAGGTTTAGGATAAACATACTTTATTATATCAGTATATATATATATATGTAAATTTACATGATTATTAATTTATAATATTATTAAGACCATATTGTTCATAATAATTTTTAAAAAGTTATTATTTTATTATTTTATTAAATTTTGTTATTTTTTATATTGACTCGATTTGATACTAACAAAATTTATTAATGGATAGTGTTTATTAATTTATAGATAATAAAGTTTTACTGTATATAACTTCACTAAAGCCGGCCCTCACATTTAGAAACTCCGAGCAACTTAACCAGCTAAGTTCTGGTATTCACACATTATTACACTGATATAGTAAAACATTTGTAAGAACATAAAAATTATTGGAATATAAACATAGATAGAGAAGCAAATAACTGTATATAGAAAATGGATAATAAAGAAATAAAAATAAAATCTATAGGAAATGGTTTGACTTAAAAAGATGTAAATCGTTGATTCTCTCTCTAATTTAGTTAGTTCCAGCTCAAACGCACTAAAAGTCTAAATCAACTATATATATATACTGTATATATATATATATATACAGAAGAACTATGTTATGTGCAAACTACAATAGTATACGTGTCAAAGTTATGCTCTCTAATTTCACCAAGGTTTGTCATCCATGGCGATGGGTGGATTGGTGTGCTGCCTGGTTTGGGTCGAGGACAACCTCAAACATTCCAAAAAATTCATGAAACGTTAGAGTTACGTTGGTGTGGTCGCCAGGAAACTCCTAAAACACATTCAAACAGATGGTTCTAGCGTTGCGGTGATAAATAGGAATTTACAAAGATCTAGAAGTTGCACGTCATTTGTAAGAAACAAACTTAGCTAAACCAAATGAATAAGGTTTTGCTTGGTTTTACGGAATTAGACATAAAAAGTGGCTTAGAAAAAGCTAGATAATTATCGAAAGAATGATGCATAAAACGACGACGAACGAACATACAATCAAAATATCAGTCCAAACGTCACACAAGGGATATAATAGACAGTGATATGTAAACAATAGACGTGATAACGTACGTTTGCGCTCAACCCTATGTATAAGGTAATTCTACATATGCTTGACTTACATAACACTAGTTGATCTATCGGGTCTTTTACGTTTCTCACGCGAACATGTTGATATCGTATTATATTTTTTTTTGGCGAATATTGAAACTGAACACAAGCGTGGAGTTAAACTAGTGATACCAGAAAAAAAAAAATATTCTATTGAAAGTTGGGAATGAAGTTCATAATCGTAGCCATTGTGTGTGCTCTTGGGGGAAAAGAAAAGGTCCAGCGACTCTCTTATTATAGTTTAACTAGGCCCCTAAACTAAGAAATAAAAATGATTTGTCGACATTTTAAGGTTCTAGAAAGGAAAAATAATAATTAAGGTTTGATTCTAGTACGATCCAACTATCCAAGTTGGGGAAAAAAAAAATATAGATAAAATCATAAATCTCATTAAATATGTACTTGCCACTAAAAAGAAGAAAAAAGTATAGTGTACTACTTACTAATTTGCATATTAAAACAACAATTATGTAAGCTTTAACTTACTGTAATGACAACACGTGGCAATCAATGAACCGATAAGTACATTTTAGCTAATTTGTCAAAACAATAAAAAAAAAAATGATAAAGCACGACGACGACGACAGGTCCCCACAAAAAAAACGCATAAAGATCCAACGGCTGTGATTTGTTTTTCCCTACCTCGGAGATTAGACCTTTTTATTATAAATTCTTAATTAATCTTTAAAATTAATTTTAAACGCATTTATTCCGATTCCTTTCTCTCTTCGGTCCCCTCCCCACCCTCTAAAGTCTCACCTTCTTCTTCTTCCTTAATCACCTGCTTCTTTCATTAATTTCTCAATCGATAAAAATGGTTACTGAACCAGGTCTAACCGGGATTTCTCCATCGATTAATCGGAACCGTTTGCCCGGTTTACCCGATCAATCCACTTCGTTGCTCCCTAATCATACCCAGTTTACTCCGGTGTCACTATACGACGGTTTCAATTACAATCTCTCCTCCTCCGATCACTGTAACACCGTCCTCGCTGCTCCGCCTGAGTTTATTCGGGACATAGTGGAAGAAGAAGATCCGGCTGATGATTTCGATTTCTCCGATGCTGTGTTAGGATACATTAGTCAGATGTTGAATGAGGAAGACATGGATGATAAAGTATGCATGCTCCAAGAGTCTCTAGATCTCGAAGCTGCTGAGAGATCGCTTTACGAAGCTATTGGTAAAAAGTATCCTCCATCTCCTGAACGGAACTTGGTGGTGGCTTCGTTCGCTGAGCGGAATGGTGAGAATCTTGACCGTGTGGTTCCAGGTAACTACACCGGAGGAGGTGATTGTATAGGTTTTGGGAATGGTGGAATCAAGCCACTGAGCGGTGGTGGTTTTACTTTAGATTTTCGAAATCCTCAGAGTCGTTGTTCATCGGTTCTAAGTGTTCCTCAATCTAATAATGGTTTTGGAATGGACCAGTCGTCGACGAAGAAGACTTTGTATGCTGATTCGAATGGGGAGAGTCATCAGTCTGTTTGGTTGTTTAGGGATGGGATTGAAGAAGCTAGTAGGTTACTTCCTGAACAAAACGAGTTGATTGTGAATTTTAGGGAGGAGAGTTGTATGAGCAGAGGAAGGAAGAACTCTAGCCGTGATGAGATTTGTGTGGAAGAAGAAGAGAGGAGTAGTAAGCTACCTGCTGTGTTTGGTGAGGATATTTTGAGGTCAGATGTTGTAGATAAGATCTTGGTTCATGTTCCTGGTGAAGAGAGCATGAAGGAGTTTGATGCGTTGCGTGAAGTTCTGAAGAAAGGAGTGGAGAAGAAGAAAGCTTCAGTGGCTCAAGGTGGGAAGAGACGAGCTAGAGGAAGAGGACGTGGAAGAGGAGGAGGGCAAAATGGGAAAAAAGAAGTTGTGGATTTGAGAAGTTTATTGATACATTGTGCTCAAGCTGTTGCAGCTGATGATCGTAGGTGTGCGGGTCAGTTGTTGAAACAGATTAGGCTGCATTCTACGCCCTTTGGTGATGGGAACCAGAGATTGGCTCATTGTTTTGCTAATGGTCTTGAGGCGAGGTTAGCAGGTACGGGAAGCCAGATTTACAAAGGGATTGTGAGTAAACCGAGATCAGCTGCAGCTGTGTTGAAGGCTCACCAGCTTTTTCTTGCGTGTTGTCCGTTTAGGAAGCTCTCTTATTTCATAACCAATAAGACCATACGCGATCTTGTTGATAATTCTCAGCGGGTTCATGTTATTGATTTTGGTATCCTCTATGGTTTCCAATGGCCAACTCTTATTCACCGGTTTTCCATGTATGGATCACCAAAGGTTAGGATCACCGGGATTGAGTTTCCGCAGCCAGGGTTTCGTCCAGCACAGCGGGTTGAAGAAACTGGTCAAAGGTTAGCAGCTTATGCTAAACACTTTGGTGTGCCATTCGAGTATAAAGCAATTGCTAAGAAGTGGGATGCAATTCAACTTGAAGATCTCGATATTGACAGAGATGAGGTTATCATAGTTAATTGCCTCTACCGAGCTGAGAATTTGCATGATGAGTCTGTCAAAGTAGAAAGCTGTAGAGACACTGTTCTCAATTTGATCGGGAAGATCAATCCGGATCTTTTTGTCTTTGGCATTGTGAATGGTGCATACAATGCACCCTTCTTCGTGACACGGTTTCGCGAGGCTCTCTTTCATTTCTCCTCGATTTTCGACATGCTTGAGACAATTGTGCCACGGGAAGACGAAGGGAGGATGTTCCTTGAGATGGAGGTCTTTGGGAGAGAGGCATTGAATGTAATTGCTTGTGAAGGTTGGGAAAGAGTGGAGAGGCCTGAGACATACAAGCAGTGGCACGTCCGGGCTATGAGGTCAGGGTTGGTACAAGTTCCATTTGACCCAAGCATTATGAAGACAGCGCTGCATAAGGTCAACACATTTTACCACAAGGATTTTGTGATCGATCAAGATAACCGGTGGCTCTTGCAAGGCTGGAAAGGAAGAACCGTCATGGCTCTTTCTGTTTGGAAACCAGAGTCCAAGGCTTGACTGATAAATCCTCGTTAGCATAAGAGAGAACCATATTTTGATTTTTTATCCCTGTAATTCCAAGATATGGCATTACAGGTACAGCTCGGATTCATATTCACATTGCTTTAAAAATACCATCTGATTCTTTCTAAGCATTGTATTGAGACTGTGTCTTTGTTTGCAGATGAAAGTCTTTGTCATCCGGAAGAACTTGTTAAAAGATGATATTGATGTAAGTCCCTATTTATAACTTGCTAGCTGGATATTTGTTGAATTCTCAGCTAGGTTCTCCTAACGGTATTCTGTAGCTAGGGATGATCAGAGAGTTTGTATATTGCTAGAGAGTTAACTTGTCTAGATTGTAACACGTATAAGAGGAAGCTTAGATAAACTATGGTTTCAAGAGAAGGTTTTTACTTCTCCAATGTACACACGAGGACCAACGTACATTGAAATAAGAGGTTTTACTATTTCTGGAAAACTCTTCTGCTTGGAATCTGAGCTCGTAAGTGTTATTAGTTGTGGTCCCTTAATGCTATTATGTGAGTTTTGATGTTCTCTAAATATATTTCAAAACCTCATGAGAAATAGAAAGAGCCGGTTCACACACATAAAGAACTCATCCCTCTCAGTGTCAATCATAAGACTCTGCTACGAGAACAAAGAGAACAAAAAATACTAATCAGAACTTAGTGGTTACTTGAGCGAAAAGGGCCTTGAAGTCCTTTGTTGGGGTGCCAGTTCCCTCGGGCTTTGAGGCCAGGTCTAGTGCTTTGAATTTTGCCTCCTCAAGTTGCAACGCCTGCTTAAATAGAACACTTACCATGATTAGGAGAAGCAAAAACTGGTTTAAAACATATGGCGACTGTTGATGGATAAATCATCCAGTTTATGAAATCTCTTTTGATCATAATGAACCCACCTGAACACAGACTTCTGCAACATCAGGCCTTGCGATTGTTCTTGTTTCCGTCTCGAGAAGCTCGTCATCTTTTCCCACGAGTAATTCACGAATGCCACCTTCCTTATCCTGCAGACCTCCCGCTCTGAATCCAAGAGCAAATATTGCAAGATGAGAATTCCGCCATTGAAATTTGTATCGGATGCAAGTAAAACAACAATAAAGTTTACCTGATGATAGTGTAGGGAATACCGGAATCAGCCAAGTATTGCTCAGCCTTTCTCTTCCAAACCTACAAAATTGCAGAAAAAGACTTTTAAACCATTTGCTGTGAAACTTTATCTCTGTGTATTGAAGAAAACAGAGAACGACGAGTCTCACCAAAATGTTAGCATTGCCAATACTATTGAGAGGGTGATTAAGGTTTGTTCCTCCCATCGACCCAACCAAAACAATCTGCTTAACTCCCGCAGCCTTAGCTACATAATTCAGCAAACAATAAGCACCATAGCTGAAACACACATACACAAAACTCAAAGAGATGAATAGTAATACAAACCAGCGTCAATCTGATTCTTCTGACCAATCCAATCAACTTGTTCTGGATAAGCTCCATCATCAAAGTAAAACTCAGGTCTCCCTCCTTTACTAGGATCAAAACCGGGTTTCATTTTCGGTACAGCACTAGTAAGAATGACCAAAGCATCAATCCCTTCAACAGCAGAAGCAACGGCTGCAGGATCTCTGATATCTCCAATGAACACCTCATCCTCTCCACTAATCTTTTCCTTGCTCTCTTTCGTCCTCACTAAACCCTTCGCCACAAATTGATCCGACCTCTCCTTCAATTTCTTGAACACAATTTGCCCTGTCACATCCACCATCAACATTGAACTGTGTTCTTATTGAATTTCACAGTACCACATTGTACAGAGAATCTAAAAAATCTTCTTTAGCTAATTATGATGGATTAGAGAGAGAGTCAAATGAACCTGTTCTACCACCGGCACCGGTGACGAGGACGGTGAGAGGTTCAGATGTTGCGGCTGCGGAAACGATAACGGACACTGTTCTGAGCTTTCCGGTTAACTTCCTACGAGCACAAATCGACGTTGAATCCGAAACAAGCGAGCGGAATTGGAGAGACGACGAACGAGGAACTGAGACAAAAGAAGAAGCTACAGCTCCGGATTTGTGAGTGTTAGCAGGAAGCAGTGGATGGAAGAATGTTTTCGTTGTCGTCATCATCGCCATTGACTGGAGAATTTGGTTTAGCTCAGACGATGACTAGAGAGAGTGAAGAGAGATATCGATATTTCTGATTTTCGCCATCGCCACGTCACCTTATCTTCTGAATTATTTGAACTTTATTTCATTTTATTCTAATTCGCTTTATACGGGCCTGATATTATATTGGGCCAAGGCCTTAAGTCCAGCGTTTTGTATCATTTGATCCGATAATCTGATTTTTATTTATATTTTTATTACTTATTAATTAATAAACTTGAGCCAGAAGGAAGAAAGGTTATTTACAAAACTACAACAGAGATTGTTTAATTACTTATGAGTGACAAAGAAAATTACTGCTGGAATCTTTCAAATAACCCCGGAGTTTAATTTATTAGGCTATAACCGGAGTTTCAACGGCAAGCTTTGCGGTGTAGCTAACTTTTTCAGGCTTAGCCTCTGATACCCAGAGCTCTGGCAAAGCCTCCTTAAGGTTATGAATGTTTTCTAACGCATAATCTGCACATTTCACTCTCTGTGAAGTTCCCACCTACACCAAAACAATCATCATCACTCCATTATGATTCTCGACCCTTCACTACTTAGAGTAATGAAACGTGTTTTGAAAAAAACTTACCAGAACAGTATCCAGACCAATGCGTTTACCGGCCTGAATGTTTCGAACACTGTCATCGAAGAACAACTACAAGAAACATTCAACGCGTTAAAAGACTGTTAGTTTTATGATTTACTAGAGATGATCAAAGCAAACAAACAAATGGGTCAAAAAAGATTACGAAAAATCTAAAGAGGTGGTACTCACGGTTCTTTGAGGGTCGATGTTGGCGATTTCAAGAGCCTTTACTATGGCGGTTTCAGATGGTTTGCAGACAATAGGTGTCTTAGGTAAACCGGAAACTGGCTGTTCATGATCGGATAAGTAGCTGATGATGTCGAAGATCTCATTCTTATCATCATTAACGTTGTCGCGATTTATAGAATTTAAGGATTCAAAGCAAAGTATTCCTTCGAAACAGTCCTCTAACCCTAGCCTCTCTAGGGCTCTAGCTGCGTGCAACTTATCTGCGTTTGTGAAGATCTGAAAAATTGTGACAGAGAATTATATATGAGAAATTATATACTTTTGAATTGTAGGAATGATTAAGTTGAGAAGAATCATTACGATCTTGCGAAGAGGTAGGCTAAGTAAGAGACTTCTCAAAATTGGATCTGGTTTGATGTTCTCATAAGGTAGTCTCCCGTGTACAAAACTGTTAGGAAATATAAGACAAATTCAGAATCATCCTATGACTTGGTATACTGTGCTAAGAGATTTTGTGTATATACCTGTGATACTCGTCATAATCGAAGTTATAACCTATGGCCTGAAAATAATTATGATTAAACTCGGTTAAGAACTAAGCTATGGATTCATTTAAGTTCAAAAGAGAGAAGTAAAATTTACTCGAAGACCGGCCATGGTAGTTCCATAATTCTTGTAAAGTGAATTAGATAACTCGAGGATCTTATTCTTGTCGATTCCAAGCTTCTCCACCATGTAGTCTACCAACAAAAAAAAAAAAACAAATTTTATAGAAAACGTAATGACTTGCAGAACAAGAAATTGATTTCGGATGAACAAAAGTCACCTTTGATGTTTTGTCCACATTCTTTAGCAATTCCAGAGCTAAGTGGATAAAGGGTATCATCAAGATCTACAAAATTCCCACAAAAATATAGATATTGTTTCAGATAACAAAACAGAGAAAATTGCCGGAAAAATGGAAAACAGAGCAATGAGTGTCTTACCAAATAAAAGGGTATCATATTTTGAAAGCTCAATCTCCATATTTAGTCGATGATGAGGGATGATTATCGCTGGTTTTAATTACTCACTCCTCGAGAATCTTTATATAAAGAGAGAATCTTAGACTCGGTGACAATGATGCTTAATAATCAAAGAAGAGGAGGAAACAGAGATTCAGACAAAAGTGGTGGGAACCAAACTGCCAAAGTGTGCAAGTTTAACTCATCTCCATATGTTTGGGGATAAGAATTATGTTTGATTGGCTGGTGTCACACCGACCACTCGTAATCTTAAATAGTACAATAACATATCCATTAAATTTGATCTAAAATGTTCATAATAGTTTTTATAAACTAAAACTAATTTAAGTATAGGGAACGAAAAATACAATTATGGTTTTTTTACCTCTCACAAAAAAATAAAATATTTCAGAAATAATCAAAACGTAACGAAAGATTAAAACCTACAATTTGACGTGGTTGAGAACCTCTATAGCAATTAACAGATTATATGTAGTTATGAACAATGTAGTTTTATCATATGAACTATGAAGCCATTTAGTAACAAGAATTTGTTCAAGCTTTGCGTAAATGCATGTAACCTAAAGTTTCCATAAATTTGAAAATCAACTCATCAAAAAAAGCGAGAATAGCAAACACAAAAATTGAAAAGAAAAGAAGAAGCATCTATGTAATATATTATCGAACCTGATCTAAGAAACAAATGGCTTAGCTAATGAAAACGCAGAGGACAAGTCGTGAGAGGCCAAACAAAGGCAGAAGAAGAAGAAGAAAGGGAAGGAGAAAGATTAGAGGCAAAAGGCTTTATATAGAGGAGAAAAAGCCAACGCGGTGTTCAACTTTTACGTGCTTCCCATTTTTTTCTTTTCTTTTTCGGCAATTTTTTCATGTATCTCTTTTTCAGTTAACAATTTTTATTTTTCGCCATATCATTTCATTAAAATATTTTAGAATATATATACAGTTGCGTTACGTGTTCAATTTGAGCCATCGTCAAACCGGAACTAAACAATGCACTTTTTCTGACTACATAATTTTAGGTTTACCATCAATTTGTCAACTATAGTAGACATACTCAAAATAATTATACATTCTGTGAAATTTATCGTTAGAAAATAAAACCGTAACATATTTACTTACACAAAAAAATTATGTTAATCTTATCAGATTTTTTTTTCTTTTGCCAAATATAACAACATAAAATACAATAATTGAATATACAACAATTGTTTAGAGATATACTAGATTAGGCCCGCGTATTAACGCGGATATAAGAAAAATATATGAAATTTTAAGTGGCATTCAAAATATTAGTTAAAAAAAAAATCTGCAATGCAATTTCTTTGTATATTACATGATAATAAAATTAGATTTTAATTCTATGCACTCAATCCTAATGAGTAACATTTATAATTTTCATATCAAAAGAAATATGCATTATATTAAATTTATATCTTACTTAATACTTTTTTAAAAACTAAAAAATAATAAAACATAATTCTCAAAGAAATACTGAAAACTAATTAATTTTATCTCATATTTGAAAAGTAACAATATCTTAAATATAGTTGTTCATATTTTTTAATCTCATACGTAATAGTCTTACTACTTGTCCAACTAATTTTAAATAAAACTACAATAACATTATCATAAATTAATCAAAAATTCAAAGATGTTATTATGAAAAAAAATATTTGTTCATGTAAAGGTTAGTATCTACAAATTTTTTTTAGGATTAATAATCGACAGTAGATTATTTAGTTATGGTATTATAGTAGTTAATTGTATAATTTTATTAATTCTTTTTCTTCTAGGAATAGTAATTTAAAATTAGAATTAGTATTAGTATTATTTTTTATATACATATATGAAGTTATGAACTATCTGTTATATTTCTTAACTTGTTAAATATCTTTTTCTTTTAATTCACAAATCTGTTAAAACAAAGTTTTTTGTATATAACATATGACAAAATCTTTAATTGTTAAAATTGACACGCCTCGCGATCACATGAATTACTAACTTTGAAAACCAATGTTTATTTAATAACATAACATTGAATACACTATCAAATCATTCACCGGTAATTTTTTTTTAAGAAATTTACATTAATTTCTTATTTTAAATATTTTATTTTTCTTATATCATGTTAATCACTAATTTTAACACATTAAACATTTTTATACTTTAATCACTTTTCTCTATAATTTTTTTACTATATGATTATAATAATTACAATTAAATTGCAAATATTTTCTTTATTAATTGCACATATTTTCCTATTAAAAGTAGTAACTTAATAGATAACTTTTTTTATATAATAGATTACTTTTGGTTTTATATACTTTTCAAAAATATTTGTTGTAATCCTTTTATTTTTAGGATTTTTTAAATTTTCTATAACTATTAAATAATTTTTTTTCATACATATCAATTTATTATCGATATACTTGACACATGTCGCGATTATATAAATTATTAATTTTAAAAACTAAGGTTTAGATAATAAGATACGTATTTTGGCATTATCGTATAAGCTTTCTGGTTTAAAAACTATATGATCTTGTTTAAGTTGTTTTAACCCGACTAGTAGATAAATTATCTTTACCCCATATCCCCTTCATTTGGAACTTGTTGCAAGTACAAGAGTTGATGAGAATGATACGAAAGGAAACTAAAGCCAAAGGCATGTGTGTGGTGTAGATGCAGTGAATACAGCTATTGATTTACGACCAACTTTGAACAAAAGAATCATGTGATTACTGATTACTTATGATAGGACCAACACAAAAAAAAAGTTTTAAGACAATGAGCTGTCACCTTCTCATCTTCTATTATTCTTGATTAGTACTTTTGTTTTGTTTTGTTTTGTTTTCGAACAAACTTACCCCTTCAATAATTGACCAACAATGCTATCATACAATAATTGATCAACAAGAGGACTTGTACCACACGGTTTTGTTTCCTATGATAATTTCATTTTCTAGAACCTGGTTGATTATATATAAATAAATCACACTCGTTATTCAATTCCTAGTAAATAAGTTATAATTTTTGTACCCTGGTAATTATTGTCTTCAAATCAGTTTTTTATTAATTGTGAACAACTAAAACTCGAAAGTCGAATCCGGATACAAACTTATCCTACGTACTCCTATATCACTTTGAAGTTTTAGGTGACAAGTTTGACGTGTGGAAGTAATATGTATCATCATTGTTATCACAATTCACAAGTACATCAGTACGTGTACGTGTGATTGGGCATCTTGAAAATAACCATGTGGTCCTTTTCGCAGTAATGATTTCATTGTTTTCGTTCCTTCCTATGAACGGTTGCGATGCCACTTTTGTAACTTTAGTGATTATTGAAAAAAACAAAATCCAAATTTTAAAAATATACACTGATTTTCCCAATTAACCTTTTTGAAAAGTTTATATTAAACCCTAAATATTAATTTAAAAACTTAAATTTTACCAATCATTATATGCAAAATGCAGCTGTAAAGTCTTGAAATTAAAATAAAAAGTAAAAAGATAATGTTAAATTGCACTCTTTTTATCCGTTATCCTTTAATATTACACTATTATCTTGAAACTTAATATATTTGCGCTAATATTCAACCTAAGTCTTTTTATTTTTCTATGTGAAAATAAGTTTTCAATTCCTACTACACAAGCAGTTTCTCTAAGATTACCTTCCAAATAGAATTAGGTTTAATATAAAATATAATTATACTTTAGTGCTCCCTCTAATCACAAATAGTGTCATTTTGACACAATTCACATTAATTAAGAAAAGATAGAATTATACATGTTTGTTCATATTTAATAAGTGTTTAATGGTTTAAATTGAATGAAAATAAGTTTTGGATTAAGGAGTAAATTAAAAAAGTTAATGTAAAAACACATTAAAATGGTAAAATGACATTTTTTTGTGAAACATAGAAAAATCTCTAGAATAACATTATTTGGGAGTATTAATGATTTTTTCTTTTCTTTTTGGGTCAAAGTATTAAAGATATCAGTCTCAAATTTACCAATTAATAAATATGATTTTTCAAGATTGAGTCAAATATAATACATCCAGATTGTTCTCTAAACCCAAAACATAGCTAATCTGCTCTTCCTATACTATAATATACAAGATGGATATTGCTTTCGTTACATTCATAGTCCTCGGTTGTCTTGCTGCCATTCTTCTCGTATGTTGTGTCATCTCTGGTTGCAGCAATTGTGGAGAGGAGAAGTATCTGTCCGATGCTTTTGATCTAGAAAATAGTCAAACGGGAACCAATGATGTTCCAAGTTTGACCAGCACTGGCCATCATCAATCATCATGATAACATCAACAATGACGGTCATCACAACATCATCATCATGAGTCCATGACAGCATCGTTAATTTTCCGGCGGAGACTCTTCTGGTGGCGGTCATCGTCAAATTTTTCGATGATGTAGCTTGTAGTATCTACATAGTAATTTACTTTCGTTTTTATATTTTTTTTCGTATATTCAATCGTTTGTTATGAAATAGATGTAGAGATCGAGAAAACGCAGAAAACAAAAGAGGAGCAAATTGTTTTTGATTTCTATTTGGAGAACTACACAAATTTTTGTTTGTGTTGATGATACAAATACAAAATATGTTGAACGTCGAGAGAGATTCTCAACACTATAAGACAGTTTCTTTACGTACTCTACAAGAAACAAAGTTACAAGTCAAGAAAAGAAACGCCGATTCGTTCCTTTAAAATCAAAAGAGTGTCGTTTGGCGACCGATTCTTCTTGGTAAGCCAAAGTTTTGATAAGATCTGATCTCTCCATGAACTGTAGCTGTTACAATCACCATCCCCCAAGCCGTTGGCTGTACAGTGTGTGGACCGTGGCCACCACCGTCGAACCACGACCATGAAGACAACCTTGCCGATGTGTTTATCGATGGGGATTCCCCAAACCTTGATGAATGCTGCTCTGAACCGTTCATACTCGAAGACGCGCTGCAGCTTCCTAGCTCTGGTCCCGCCTCTTCCTCTGGTTGTAGAGGACTTGGAGTAGCGGGCTTCTTAGGCATAGGAGGTAACCCCGGTTTTTTATTGCGGTTAGATGTTGTTGGTGCTGTCGCCGAGTATTCTTCTCTTGTTGGTGAGCTTGTGGAGGATGAAGGCTGGCTTGAAGTGGATATGCGCTTTGAATGGCGTTTAGAGTGAATCTGAACTGGTGGTGGCTCCCCTCTAACATGGCCGTGCCAAGGAACAGCGGCTGAGACATCTTTGCAGTGAAAATGTTCGTGTGATTGTGTCGTAACTGTTGATCTTGTCCGGTGACTGTCGTTCTTCCACAAGTAAACTTGAGAGTCTTCGCTCGCACAGATTATGTATTTCCCGTCCTGGCTATACGAAGCAGAGAGTTGGCTGCACGTGTTTCTAAAGCCTGTCAACAAAAGTATCAGTATTTGTTAGCTCTCTGCATATATCGATTTGATCACGCTGTTGTTTGTGTATATCCAACTGGTGCTTGTAGAGAGTTTACCTTTGAACTTGTGAATAACTTCAGAACCGTCTAAGATTCGAATGCGTGAATCAGCGGATGTGACAAGAACTTCGGATGGATTCACCGGGGAAAACTATATAATGCATCAACTTCGTAAACATTTAATGGTGTTTACTCAAGTCTTAAGGAGGAGGTTTGGTTTTTTAAGGACACGAACCTGAAAACTGGTGATCTTCCTTCTCGCTTGTGATTTCTTATTGCTCTGAACATCAATCTGACTAGTTTGATTTAGCTTACAATCTGTTCTACAGAAGAAGAAAAATAAAAACGGGTAGCAATGAAAAGGAGTATTCAACTAGGAAGTGATGTTTTGAATCAGAAAGAGCTTAGGAAGAACCTTCTGTATCATAAGCACGGCAAATTCCTTTATGTGATCCGATAAGTGCACCCTTCAATCCGGAAAAAAACCAAAATTTCCATCATTAGAAAACAGCAATGGATTGGATTTTGAAGAGTACTGCAAGAAACAGAGCAACTTACCTGACCGTCTGGAGTGTAACAAGCAGCAGTGACCATTTCATGAAGATCACTCCATTCCACAACATGTCGATCTTGTATGCTCCATATCCTTATCTTAGCGTCAAGTGATCCACTTAAGAAATAATTTTCATCCACTGGACTGAACTGAATACATGTCACTGTTGAAATCAATGGGACAAAAGGTCAAAAGGGTATGCAGCAAAACTATAGCTAGATGTAAAAGACACAATACAAAAAGATGTGTATCTCACCGTAGTCATTGTGGGCAAACAATTTGAGACATGTTTTGGTTTCTAGATCCCATAACCTGACTGTTTTATCCATGGAAGACGAAAGAAGAAGCTGAGATTTAGACCATGACAGATCCAAAATAGCATCCAAATGACCCTTCAAAGAGCAAACAGGCTTATCAGAAAAGGAAAAGACTGTTTCAGGAACATGAACGTAATCCGGGATGTGATTGCTTCTTCTCCCCGAGGTACTTTTCCCTTTCTTTTTCTTGTCTGTTATCTCATTCCCACCACATGATCTTTCCCCAGATGAGTCACAAAGTGAAGGATGAATAGGAGTAAGACTCCCTTCATTCATAGACATCAGCTCACATTCTTGAACCTCCCACACATGAATGACCCTATCAGCTCCCCCACTCGCAAGATAATGAGCATCTTGACTAAACTTGATAGTCCAAACCGCACCTTCATGAGCTTGAATCTCTTGACACATATGTAAAGCACTCAATTCTTTATAAGACTTCCCTGTAGGTCTCACTTTCACCCACTCATTAGCTTTACCATGTTTATTACCATCTTTCCCTTTTCTAGGACTATCCGTGGAGGTGCTTCCTTCGTTTCCATCTTTATCCGCAACACGTAAACTCATGGAATGAGCAACACCTTTAATGTTCTTCAACAAGGCAGCTCCTCTTCTCTTACTCAACCTCACACTTTTCGAAAGATAGGAATTAAACTTCCTTAAATCCATTATAGGTTCGTAGTTAATCCTATTCACATTCTCTCTACGCATAAGCTCTTTAACCACAGGTGAGTAGCCAACACATTTCTCAAACTCCTCTAATGTTAATTGCTTCCCTGTTTGTAAATCACTAAGCCTATTCCACATCCCATCTTCATCATACTCATTCACTATAAACTCTTTCCCTGTATCAAGATTCTTAATCAAGAAAAACGCACCAACCGCAGACGTCAACGCCTCTGAACCATTACCACCACGTGAAGCCTTACCGTTTCGACAAACAGCAGGGGACTGTTGTCTGATCGGAGTTTGGTAATGACAGATCCTCGTCCGTGTAGCTCCAATAGCGGAATAGGTTCTCGTGAGACGTTGCTTTGAGACTTTCCCTAAAATCTCATCTTTCCTTCGTCTCTCAATCAAGAACCTCTCGATATCAGACTCTGATCTTGACCTAGCAAGCATAACCGGAACGTGGTCATGATCATGATGATCGTGATCTTCAATCTCCGGTTCATCATTCTTAATCTTACCCTTCATCTTCATCTTTTTGTTATCTTCACCGTTACTAGTACTAGCAGCGTTAGAAACAACGCGGCGGATGGAAACAGCAGCACTGACCATATCTTTATTGCTAGCAAGTCCCATGCCGTGGAGAAGACGACGACGCCGTTCTGAAATCGATCCGGGAGCAGCCATCCAGATATCGTAATCAGGAGACATGGACGGCGTACGGAACTTTCTAGAAGCGGTGGTTAAGGAAGAGACGGCGGAGGAGAAAGAGAGACGACAATCGTCGAAATCTTCGTCGTCGTCGTCTTCGTCGGAAGACGAAGCAGCGGATATGTCGAAAGGTAAAGCAGAAGAGAGACGATCATGAGTTTCGAAGAACCTTTCGTCGTCTTCGTCTTCTTCGAAATCTCCTAATCCTTCCCAGTTCATCGTCATTGTTCTCTTCCGATTCATTTTGTTGTTTCTATCTTCGATCATCTTCTTCAACTACAAATGAATTCGAAAATCTCCAGAAAATTGAATTTGAGAAACAGATTTTGATTTTTTTTTTTTTTTTGTTAATTTCAGGGCAGCGTTATGGAAGGATGGGCAAATCGGGAATTATGGGGGAAAGTGTCGAAGACGTGTTTGCTCTGTTTGTAAGACATTTCATCTCTTCACGTTCATTATTATTATTAAGATCTTATTTCAAAACAGAGGTCGTGGATGCATGTTTTGCTTCCGTCATACTTCAGAAAAATCTAATTTACGTTTGGTTCTTGGACTATATAATACGAAATAAATCATATAGTAGATGTTAGACTTTACGTGTGACCCACATCTTTTTATAATTAAATAACACTCATTTTAAGGGTTTTTGTTTTATAATAAAACGGAAGTATACAACATTTTTTTTTAGACTATATAATTTTAATAAGTTAATTATATATAGGTTATTAATTAATGAAAAATACTTAGGTGCATTCCTAGGGTGAACTTTCTTGTTTACTTCTTCCTTATCAACCAATCAGAATATTCTATACATTATCTTGTTTAAAAAAATAAATCAAAATTAAATTAAAAAGCAATATATATTAAGGAAACAAATTCTGTAAAATTTTATTTAAGGAAAGTTAAATATTTGCTTGGTTTAGATTTTACAATTAGAATGAAATGATGTATCGGTTTGGGTTTACAATTAAGGTGATTAGGGTTTAGATTTTACAATTCAGACAAAATTATATGTCGGTTTGGGTTTACAAATGAAGTGGTTAGGGTTTAGAGTTTTACAATTAAAACAAAATTATATGTCGGTTTGGGTTTACAAATGAAGTGGTTAGGGTTTAGATTTTACAATTAAAACAAAATTATATGTCGGTTTGGGTTTACAAATGAAGTGGTTAGGGTTTAGATTTTACAATTAAAACAAAATTATATATCGGTTTGGATTTACAAATGAGATGGTTAGGGTTTAGATTTTACAATTAGAACGAAATTATATGTCGGTTTGGGTTTACAAATGAGATGGTTAGGGTTTAGATTTTACAATTAGAACGAAATTATATGTCGGTTTGGGTTTATAAATGAGATGGTTAGGGTTTAGATTTTACAATTAGAATAAATTATATATCGGTTTGGGTTTATAAATAAGCAGTTTAAATTTTTAATTTTATAATAATGTATACAGATTTTGTTTCCTTATTTTATAAAGAGATAAATAAATAGGTTCTTAAATATATTATGACATGTCAGATTCTCATTGGCTAAAATAAGAAGAAGTGAACAAAAGTGTTCACCTTAGGAGTGAACCCAAGAATTGTCCTTAATTAATTGGTTACAAGTTAAATAGTGGATGTAACTTTAATTTATTTTCAGAAAATTTTATTATTAGAGCACATTATTTCCGAAAATCTTAAAAGAGAATATTCTAAAAACATCATTTGATATCATTTAATTTACCATATTCATCAAATAAAATATTTTGATATCTAATTTAACATATTAGTGGAAGCCCACTTGGCCCAGTGGTTGGCCTAGGGTTCATTAATGCTTCTACACCAGGAGACCGGATAATGCGATTTATAAATTGTGCAGATTAATGGAAGCAAAATTACAGATAATTTCCAGTGATGCGCAATTATCGCCGTTCGCCGTGATTCGATATAGAGAAAGGGTGTCCATGAAGAGCATGGAGAGGAGAGCAATCTAATAGGATCAGAAGGAATTGTCCATGGTAGATCATATGTAATAGTTCTCATAATTTACAATCAATAATAAATTCAGAGTTAAAAAGAAAAAAAAAAAACTTAACATATTAATTTATTAGTTATCATTATATTTCACCTCTCATTTTTATATACTTTATTTGATATATTTTGATGCAAAATTATATATGATTGATGAATTTTGATGAAAAATTATTTTATGAAAATTTAAATTAGTATTAAGGAAAAAGTAAATTTCAGATACACAATTTTTTAAAATATAAAAATCATTTGTGTTATAAAATCAAATCTATACTAAATAAAAGTATGAGCTATAAGAAATAGAGTATAACGAAGAAGAAAAGTATAATGAAGAAAGAATATGAAGAATAAGAAAACATTTAATAAAACATGAACATAAGTTTTTCTGGTGGTCAAAGAAATGGTTTAGGATATGTGAGGTCACCAATTTGATCCGCTTCACCTTGACGTCGAGTTGAATTCATGATTATTTTAATCAGATTTGATTTTATAACACAACTGATTTTTATATTTTCAAAAATTATGTATCTAAATTTTTTGTTTCCTTAATACTAATTTAAACTTTTATAAGATAATATTTCATCAAAATATATCAAATAAATTCACGCGTAGCATGGGTTCAAAACCTAGTGATTTTATAAAAGTCTGAATCTAATAACACAAATTTGTTAAGATTTTAATCTATACTATAAAAGATGGTCAACTCTCTCCATATGGGTGGCACGTCAACAGTGGAGAGAATGCCACATGTCAACTCAAATTAAAAGCATCTAAACTAAAAGCAAACATATTTAAAATTAAAAAGGAATCTAAAACATCTTCCATGTCTTTTATTTCTTTCATATCACAAACAGTTTTAATATTTATATAAAAATCTAGAGAGGCTTAGAACATGTTATTGTATTCTTTAAGAGTTTAAGGATGTATCACCAAAAGATAAAAATGTATCGAGAGTAAAAACTAAAGATTCGCTTTGTCCTCTTAAGGTAAACAATGAAGATATCAACATTTTGAAGAATTGCAACAGTGATTGTGAATTTGGTTAATATTGTAGAGAAATTTATGAAAGTGTATCTTTAAAGAAATATTTTTTTTTATATATGAAAAATATCAGATTTTTGTTCACTATCGAATTAAAGATAATTAAATCAATGATATAATGTTGGTTGAGGAAAATACAGAGAAAAAAGAAGAAAATTAAATGAAATTCTTATTAAAAAATAAATTTTATAGTTATATTCAAGAAATTGAATAGCTAGCAGAAAGAGAAGTTGTATATCTTAATTATAATCATTAGAGAGTTAACCAAGCTACATGAAATTTTTTTTGATAAAAGAGAATTTGAGAGTCCCATTGTTTTTAGTTGAGATGCTTAAATACAAATATATCTAAATTCCTAAATTTTAGACAAGAATTGTAGGATGTTTAAATGTTTAAATCTACCAATCAAATGTGCAAATTGTATGATGATTTTACTTTCTAAAAAATATGCTAATAGTTTTCGTCTACAAAAATCACTTTAATAAGATTTAGCTTTAAACAAAATTTAGTATTCTTTGCCTCATCACACAAAAATCTTAGTTTTGTTTGTTAATATATAACTAGAATATGACCGTGCTAGAGCACGGGTTGAAATTCCTTCATTTTGTTTATTTTAGTAAGTTTTATTTAAAACATCGTATATATAATTATTTTATTTGTTTTTAAAGGTTTTTTTTGGATGGAAATACTATGGTATGAAATCATATACTAAATATGACTTATGAAAATAACATATATTCTGTAAGTTATATTCTAGTATATCTAGATTTTGGGCTGTGGTATAACGCGGATTAAGTTGTGAGATAAAAACATTAATTTTTGTTTGTTAATTTTATTTGATTTGTTTAGTGTTTAAAATTATATATTGTATTTTGATTGTTAATTCTATGACTTAGCCTATAGTATAACATATATTAATTTTATGACCAAATATGTAACATATATTTGTGAAAATCATCGTGACCGAGAAAACCTACCAAACAACATTATTCCAAACTTAAATTTAATCTGATAAATCATATTTTTGAAATGTTAACCCGTGCTCTAGCAAGAAATCATATTTATGAATTTTTTCCATATTATAGTGACATATTATTTATCCGTGTTATAACAAATCAAATTAGAATGTTTATAATTTTTAACTTTTTGATCTATCATATATTTATGATATTCTTAAAAATATCAAATTAAACTATTTTTAAAGATTCCAAATTAAATTATTTTAAAAGTTTATTATAGTTATAATAATACTATACAATTCAACAAAAGAAATATATGAAATGAATTTAAATATTCAAATTTTGATCCATTACTCAGTAAAAATTTTCTGATAAAGTTAGGTAATATTTTATGTTTTAGTATAATCGGAAATCACTTGTAATCTACGGAAAAGTGATTAATTTCTATTAATTTCTGAGATTTTTTTTGTCTAGTTAAATATTTTTTGAGATTTTATTTATTCTTTGGAATATCCTTTTTAATAAGATCATAATCCTAAATCTATATAACCTATCAAATAATTAATTGATATGTCTATATTTTGTCTCTGCTAAGCATGTTTTTGTCACGCATCTAGTTAGAATAACTAATTGTTTTGCATGAATTTCTACTCTCTTTTGTACACTTTTCATATTTAGGTAGTTCTTGCATTATCTTCGCATACATCATGCATTTTGGAGTATTTCAGGTATTTAGGAGACTTTGGAGCCATGCTGTCTCGAGTCGCGCCATCACTCCGTCATCACACATCCGCTCGGGTCACGCCATCATTCCGTCATCACACATCCGCTCGAGTCGCGCCATCATTCCATCGTCACACATCCGCTCGAGTTGCACCATCATTCCATCGTATGTATTTCTTTCAAGCTCTATGCTGTTGGGGAACGAGGACCCTACTTAAACTGAGGGGAGAGCTATGCTACACTCTGAAAAAGTCTCGAATCAGCCAAGCTTTCTCCCAATTTCTCGCCAAGAGCTATCCGGCGACGACAGAGGAACCACACATCCGCTCGAGTCGCGCCATCATTCCATCGTCACACATCCGCTCGAGTCGCGCCATCATTCCATCGTCACACATCCGCTCGAGTCGCGCCATCATTCCATCGTCACACATCCGCTCGAGTCATGCCATCACTCACTCGAGCCACTACTCATTCGCACATGTCAGGAAGACGTTCCATCTTACACGCTTCAGGAGATTCCCAAACCGACTCTTCATCTTGTCGTTTTAAGTTTTAGGGATTTTATGTCTTTACTATAAATATGTTTTGTTAAGTCTCCGCGACATCATCTAAGTTTTTATCTCGTTATTATTTTGTAAGGTTTCCCTAGCCACCAAAAACGGTTCTCAGACTTTGTATCCAGATATCTTTTGATACATTGAGTATTTGCATTTGATTTCTTCCACAAACTTGTTTATCTTATTTTTACCTATCTAAGAATGCTTGTTTCAATGTTTTCTGAGTTTGTATTGTTGATGATGATTTCTGGATCTGAGTAGTGCGTTAGTTCTTGAGGATGTGATAGATTAGGTGGAGGATCTTAGGATGTAGGGTGTTTAAGCTTGATTTGTATGATTCCCTTCTGGACTAGAGTTAGAATTACTAGTTTCTCTCTGATCAATTGGAACTAGGTTCGAGACATTTCCACACCCAAAAGGTGTTCGATGAAATGTCTGACCAACTAGTGCCAGAGACTTACGTTCCTAGCCTAAGAGATTAGTTGTCTAGGATGTTTGTTGACGTGAATGAACTTGTTTGTCATGCCTGCTCGACCACGTTTCTCTAGCGAGAGCTAGGTATGGAAGTAGTTGAGTCTGAGTAGCTTTTACCAAGAGATTGGATTAGCTAAGTTGTGATGTTCATTGTTTAGGGATAGATTGCTTGTGGCATGTTAAACACTCTGTAGACTAGGATACTCCACCGACATCAATTACTCCCATCCTTAAGACTTTTATCCTTTTGATTGATATTACATTCTTGAGATTGTTTCGCTTCTTGCCCTTTTTTTTAGTTCATGTTTAGACTCGTTCTTGTTTTTATTAATTTTCATTTCTTGTCTTGCATTCTCGTTTCTAGTTCCAGAACGCATTTCCGTTTGCATTTTTTGTCATTCTATGATTGTTAGAAAAAACACTCTTTTTGAATTGGCTTGACTTGTGATTCCTTGATTGCATCTTGATTGCTAGCAACATCCCATTTGGATTGACACCTTAAATACTACAACACTTAAGGTTAATTGAACCTACTAGGAGACACAAAAATCTTAGTATCATTAATCCATATAATCTATCAAATAATTAATCTTAGTTATAATCAATATTAATATTATATAGTCTACCAAATTGAAGTCGTGTACTTCCGTTTTATTAAATAGAGGATTTTTAATCTTTCAAATGTGAAAATATAAGAAAAAATCTTAGTTTTGTTTGTTAATATATAATTTTTAATCTTTCAAATGTGAAAATATAAGAAAAAATCTTAGTTTTGTTTGCTAATATATAATTTTTAATCTTTCAAATGTGAAAATATAAGAAACAATCTTAGGGGGGTGTATTGAAATATTGATTTTGAAGGATTTTGTGGGATTTAGGAAATTTGGAGTTTTGATAGATTTGAGGGAATTTGATATGCTTTATGGTAAAATTCTTTCAAATCCCACCTAAAACCATGAGATTTGGATTTCTGTATTTTTAACTAAACAAATCCTCTCAAATCCTCCAGAATCCCTAAAATTTATTAAAATCCAAATCCACAAACTGTTTTGAATAACAGTGGATTTTAAAGTAGATTTTTAAATCATCAGTTCAATAACAGTGGATTTTGGGAGAATTTTTAAAATTCATGATTGAATAACATAGGATTTGTAACTTTTATACAAATCACTTAAAATCTCAAGTTGAATACACCCCCCTTAGTTTTGTTTGTTAATATATAATTTTTAATCTTTCAAATGTGAAAGTATAAGAAGCAAAGAAGATATTGCAATAATTGAGTATTAGTAAAAGCTTGATCCGGTATTTTCTAACAGAGAGAAAGAGAGAAGTAGTATGAGCAAAGTTTGATCTGATATTCTCTAAGGACATTCCCATTGGTCATATGGTATGTAGATATCTGAAAACATTAATTTAATAATTTTATAATAAATAAATTATTTGTTTAAAATTTAACTAATAAAAAAGAAATGACCTAATCTCATAATGACATCTGACCTATTACAATATCTAAACTGTTTCTAACTTTTATTATTTTTCAAATTTTTAATATACTGATACTCAATCAAAGATGTGAGATGGAAATGCTCTCACGAGATAGATGACTAGGAACTCAGTTGATGATTTTGCACGTAAGATTTCTGGCCTAGCATCCCAATCAGCCTCTCTAGGGGAGAACATCGAACACTCGAAGTTGCTGAAAAAATTCTTCAAAGGACTCCGATCCCAAGAAATAAGTTCATTCATTGTAACTTCCCTTGAGAAAGTCCTAGACCTAACTTCAACAGAGTTCCTAGTCATCTCTCTCGTTAGAAAATATCGGATCAAGAGCTTTGCTCATATACTTCTCTCGCTCTCTCATTTAAAATGTTAGGCGGGAATGCAATGAAATACAAAACGAGTTTATTATATATCACAGAACATGAGATTACATTTGAGAGTGAGGCAAGCAACTATAAGCTTTTCCCTTGATGTTTTATTTGGAAGTAAACGAAACTTGAACATGAACACACACAAATGGCATGTCCTCACACCGAATGGAAACAAAAGTCACACTTGGTACCGTATAAACGCCCAAAAGTCAAACAAGCTTTTTGTAGCAGTGGCAGTGATTGTCACCTCCCTCAATAACCGCCCAGCAAACTTTAGGAGAAGTGTATACCAGAACGCAACACTTACAACATTCAGTATCGTCCGTATTGTGGGCACTCGGGCACTCGCCAAGGAACACACGTGAAGCGGCCGTAAGACATGGACCACCAGTACCGCATGATACGCCCCCCGCAGCCTCGCTCTTATGGATTCCTAGATGTTGACATATTCATCAGCGAAAGATAAATTAAGAGACAGCTGCATAGGACAATATATGGATGAGATCAACTTTGTAAAACTAAAATATTATACCAGTTGAAGCCATCAGGACAACAACCAAGAGAACAGTGAAGTTGACGGAGTTGATGAGATTCTTTGCCATTTCTTTCCTTCTTTGCTTTTCCTTCGCTATAAAACTTCTTCTTTTTTGTTTTTGTTTTTTCTTTAAACTTTAAACTTTGATGATTTAAACTCGTAGATGCATGTTATCATATATTTATAGTCAAAATTTTGTAACTTTGTTATACTCGTTTGATCACTTCTCTCTTCTTTCTGATTTTCCCAGGTTCATAATGTCGCCACAATTATACACAGCCATCTTTGTTTTCGTCTTTATTAAAACATGCACTTGTCTTTAAAATAGTAACTTAAAAAAAGGTCATCTCTGTATAAATTGTTTTTAACGTTCATTTTTAGTTAGTTTGAAATAACTATTGTTTAAAATTGATATCGTTGTTGTCATAGACCGAGTAAGCAGGAATCTTGGCAATTCTTTAATCCAATAATGATACCGATTTGCCTTCATTCATTAATTAGCTTTAGGGTTTCAGCTACAACGCAAAACTATCATGGCGACACTATCTCCTAACTTCTATATATGCGAGAGAACAAGAGTATTATTGTTAGAACTTTCCTGGAAACGAGCTATATTTAATGACACTCTCATATTTTTCAGATGATCTTTTAAGTTTGGTTGAATTGTGTGTAAGTACATATTGAAAATTAACAAAAATTAAATGAGAGAGTATATATATAAGGGTTATATACCATAAATTATCATAGTAAAATCATCTATGTAATCATTTTCATAATTTATATTAAATAATTAGGATTGATCCACTCGTACACCACGAGATAATATTTTTATATTTTTGTAATTAGGAGTTTGGTTTGAAGTTGTTTAGGTTTTGAAATCAAGTTATGCGTGGGTTTCTTTGATATATTTTGATGAAAATTATATATGATTGATGATCCTTGATGAAATATTATCTTATAAAAATTTAAATTAGTATTAAAGAAATAAATAAATTTCAGATACATAATTTTAAAAATATAAAAATCATTTGTGTTATAAAAGTCAAATCAGATAAAAATCATGAATTTAACTCGACGTCCAGGTAAGACGGATCAAACTGGTGACCTCACATATCCTAAACAATTTCTTTGACCACCAGAAAAACACGAAACAATTTTATAATCATGAATTTATCTTGTTTTTCATTTTTAATTGATCGCAACCACTTATTTTTCATGTTTTTTATTCAATATTTTTCTTATTCTTCATATTCTTTCTTGTCATTTTCATTGTCAAATTTTATTGTAATTGTAAGCATTACTTTTACCATTCGGTTCTTCGTTATACTCTTCTTCTTCCTCGTCAACTTCTTCACATTCTTCCGCTAAAAAACCATTTTTTAGACTACCATACAACTTGTTAACCCATCAAACTCCAAAACCAAAGTCATTTATTTTCTCATAAAATTTGTGTAATTCATGAAGACCAGCATAGTCAACACATGCACCCAATTATTGATAATTTCATCCATATACATATTCGGTTTTAGATCCACACATATTTAAACTTCTCAAACCAAAATCCTTACTTGTAGAAAAAGTAATATGAACACATGTATAATTAAAACAATATTTGTGCTTTTCGTTGATACTTCTTCTTTAAACTCAAATAACATAAAATCAAGATCTTGCGACGTCAATCATTATTTCTTAGACTTAAAAATAAAAACTTTACTGCAAGAATATCAAATCATCTGTAAAGTCATACACAAAAAACATGTTTTACAGCTCATAAGAGATATAAAACACAAACGGAGATAAATAAGATAGTTTTAAGAAATTAAAAATTTTAATATACAATATTCAGTAATTCTTAAACTTTTAAATTTTTAATAGATATTAAATATTTAAAATTTTTTAAACTTTAGATGTAGTTTAAATATTTGTAACATTTCTTTTTAGAGTTAAATATTAATGACACTTTAACTTTTTATAGAGTTTAAATAGTTAACATATTTTAACTTTTTATGGAGGTATTTATAATATTTTTAAACATTCTATAAAGGTTAAATATTTATAATATTTAAACCTTTAAATATTTATAATATTTAAACCTTTAAAATGTTTGGAAATAGTAGGAACCGATAATTAATAAAAGTATTGAAGAAGGGGATCCGAAATAGGCGACTTCTCTCCTAGGCTCGTAAAATCTTTTCAAAAAAACAGATCTCACCTACTCCAAACTACCAAAAAGAGTATTAACCAACAGATAGTCAACGGTCTGTGAGATAACCTAGCAGTTCCTGGCTTGCTTCCGACAAACTTTGTGGCCAACGGAGCTGCTCCACCACTCCTTCTTCCCTGAACCACCACCTTGGTATGCATTCGAACTCCCTGTGGGTATGTGTTCCGTCTTGTACCTCAACATACTTTCTTTTCCCCGATAAACCTGCATTTGTTTAACCCTGTGTAAATCTTGTAAACCCTGTTAACCCTCACAATAACACTACAAGAAATATCAACATTAATAGCATAAGAAGATAGCTCATTTTTCATAAATGCTATAAAAGATATAAAAAAATTTTGACAACAAAACAATAGCACTGAAACAAAGCTAAAATAGAAAATCACTAAATGAAAAGCTAAAATCACTTATCCGCCAATATTTCACCCAAAATTTTGACTCGAGCGCCCATACTTAGAAAAAATAATACTTAGAGCCGTTGAGCAAACATAAAAACATAGTAGGACAAAAAAATCTTACAGACCAAAAAAAATCTCACCACTCGAAGAAAAAAAATTAATTTCTCATTTCTCCACAAATTCGAAGATCTGTGGGCAAAATCGATAGATCTCTTGTCTAGTCTTGTAGATCTCTTGCTTCCCATTGTCTTGTCGTTATTTCAGTACATCTGTGGGCAAAATCGTGGTGGGGGTGTGTCGACCACAGCTGTAGCTTTGCGGCGGAGGATTTGGCTGGTCTTGGTGTCTTGCTTAGTGATTGGCGATGGTGTCTGGGTATAGGTTTTCTCCAATTTGGGATTTTCGACAATAATAGCTATCAGTTTCAATGGTTGTTTTTTTCTGCTTCTGAGGGATCTTTCATCCGAGGAGGAGAAGACAAATCATGATTTCCACGGCGGAAGCAGATCCTGAAGAAGGAAGAGACCTTCATAACGGCGGCGGCTAGACAAATTAGGATTCCTAGAGCTTCGAAGTCAAAGCCATGGGTAAGCTCTAGGTCTTTCTTTCCCCTTGTCCGCTTCCATAGAAGTCAGTCAAAATTTTGCTTTTTTTTTTTGTTTTTTTTAATTAATGGGTTTATTTGTTTCTTTCTCTTTTGAGGTGATACTACGAAACAGGTGTGTGTTCTATTCATATTCGTGTTCCAACATGACGATTGATTTGTCTGACTCAGTTGGGTCGGTGGCTCGCGTGTTCTTACAGTAAGTAACAACAACATCAAGCTGATCGATTTAAAGGTAACATAGGTCTTTGTCTTCCATTTGTGCTCTTTCTTAAATTTAATCACGTTCTTTAAACTACGAAACAGATGTTCGTGTCCCAGAAGGATGAGTTTATTCAGAGAACAAACACTGTCGTCGGCGTGTTCATATAGTAAGTAACAACATCATCAATCTGATCGATTGAAAAAAGGTAACATATATCTTTGGTTTCACAATCAAACTGGTCCTTCTTATTACATGTGTCTTTTTTCAACTCAACACGTCTTATGACTCTTATTCCACCATTCCTTGTCCACTTCAGTTTTTCAATCCTTACTTAAGTCATCAGTAAGTCTACTTCTCTTTAAAAGTTCTCAGACCTCTCTATTTTATTATTGGGGAATTCTCTTCTTTCTCTTCTTTATGACAATATTACATGATGGTTTTGTTCGCTCTCTCTCAGGTTCTGAGCCAGCCAACACTGCAACCGCCAAACAATATATGTCCAAGGAGTGGCCTTGTTAGCCTTCAATCAGGCTGCTACGAAATCTATCCAAAACCAGAGGTTTACTTTTTTAATCTTAGCATATAATTTGGTCTCATTCCTCCTCACTTGACCATCATTGTTGTTTGTTAGATTTGACTAACTTCCTTTTATCTGGTGTGTTAATCTATTCTTTAACCAACATCTATTAGCTTGATTGTGGAGAACAATACTTGGCCGTTTCTTATTTCCTGTGAAAGTTATCCTTTGTTTCCTTAAAACCGATGGTATATTATTTCCTTTATCAAATAAATTACCACAATACTTTTTTATATATATTTCAGGTTATTAGGACATGGCCTCGAAGAGTTTCAGCAATGAGTGTTGCTGCCCGTGTGGCTCAAGTGATGGGTGTCAAACTTGAGCATGAGGTATGCTCGCTTCATTTCTGGCTTGCTAAAGCAGATTCCTCTTCATTACAAGTAATTCTCTTTAAGTAAGTCTTTTGCTTGTTACAAAGTTACTGGAATTTGGACAAAAGTCTTATAATACTTAGGTACATAACCTTAGGCTAAGATATTGTATTGGTGTTAGTGTAGTCTCCATTCGACTTTATTCACTATTATGAGCGACTTCAGATCATTTATTTCTCTTACAAGATGTCATTGTGTGCTTCATTTGCAGGAGACAACCAAGGACAAATAAGAGAGCCAAAGTTCTTGGAGAATGCAGGGAAGAGAGAATTGCTTGGAATGATACAACAACCTAAGTTCTGGGAGGGAGAGAAAGAGCAATGGAGTTAGTTCATCTGAATTGTAGTACTTGTGATGTTGTTTGAGACTTTGTCTTAACAAATGGCATAGAATGATGAACTTTGTAAAATCACAATAATGTATTTTTTGTATGATATATGGAAAGGAGTATGCTTTTAACAAATTGGTTTTGTAGCATATAATTAATTGGAGTATTGGATTATATATTTGGAATAAGATTGCAATTCATCAATTTATAATGTAGCACAAAAAATTTGCTACAAAACAATATAATATAACAAAAATTATGAGCTACCAAAAAATACATTAAAGCATTTAATTAATGCTATATAAAACAACATATAATAGCATATCAAAAAACGCTATTGTAGGGTGTGACCCTATTATAGCTGGGGCAGAGATAGCGTTTGATAATTCGCTATCAATGACATATAATAGCATTTCTCTAAAGCTAACAAAACTCATATTTCTTGTAGTGTAAGTATCTTTGAACGCCATGTCCCCCTCTTCACCCTCACCCGTGTGTACCGTTGAGGTAAAAACCATGGATAAAAGGATACCTTACCACCTGAAAGGAAAGGACATCGACTCCGGCAACCCTTCTCCCCCTCTGATATGTCTATATTTTGTCTCTCCTTAGCATATTTTTATCATGCATTTAGCTAGGATAACTCATTGGTTTGCATCATTTTCTAGTTCTTTCAATACATTTTGCACGTCTAGGTAGTTCTTGCATCATCCTTGCATACATTGTGCATTTTGGAGTATTTCAGGTATTCAGGAAACGTTGGAAGCCATTCTTGTCCGAGCCATTGTCACCATCTTTGTTTCGTCCGAGCCATGGTCACCATCTTCGTTTTGTCCGAGCCATGGTCACCATCTCCGTTTCGTCTGAGCCATTGTCACCATCTCCGTCTCGTCTGAGCCATGGTCACCATCTCCGTTTCGTCCGTGCCATTGTCACCATATCGGTCTCGTCCGAGCCATGGTCACCATCTCGGTCTCGTCCGAGCCAGGGTCACCATCTCCGTTTCGTTCGAGCCATTGTCACCATCTCCGTCTTGTCCGAGCCATGGTCACCATCTCCATTCTGTCTGAGCCACGCTCCCCAGCATCCGTCCGAGCCATGATGACATTGCATTCCATTCGACGCACACGTACTCGATCGTACATGTCGGGAAGAAAGACGTTTGGTTTCACACGCTTCAGGAGATTACTGAACCGACGCTTTACCTTGTCGTTTTAAATTTTAGGGTTTTCCATGTTGGACTACTATATATACATTTTGTTAAGTGTTTGTAGAGAAAATCCTATCTTTTAATCTCGTTTTTGTTCCCAGAAGGTTTTAACCTAGCTACAAAAATACGTTCTGAGACTTGTATTCCGATATCGTTGAGATTTATTCAGATTTTGCATTTGATTCCTTCTACAAAGTTGTTCATCTTATTTTTGTCTATCTTATTATGCTTGATTCAATGATTTATGTTTTTGCATCCTTGACTATGATTTTCGGATCTGAGTAGTGTGTTAGTTCTTGAGGATGGGATAGATTAGGTGGAGGATCTTAGGATGTAGAGTGTTTAAGTTTTGATTGTATGATTCCCTTCTGGACTAGAGTTAGAATTACTAGTTTCTCTCTGATCAATTGGAACTAGGTTCGAGACATTTCCACACCCAAAAGGTGTTCGATGAAATGTCTGACCAACTAGTGCCAGAGACTTACGTTCCTAGCCTAAGAGATTAGTTGTCTAGGATGTTTGTTGACGTGAATGAACTTGTTTGTCATGCCTGCTCGACCACGTTTCTCTAGCGAGAGCTAGGTATGGAAGTAGTTGAGTCTGAGTAGCTTTTACCAAGAGATTGGATTAGCTAAGTTGTGATGTTCATTGTTTAGGGATAGATTGCTTGTGGCATGTTAAACACTCCTTAGACTAGGATACTCCACCGACATCAATTACCCCATCCTCAGGACTTCTTTCTTTCTGATTTTTATTACATTCCTGGAACTGTTTCGTTTGTTCATGCTTAGAATCGCTTGCGTTTTTATTCACTTTCGCTTCTTGTCATGCATTCTTGTTTCTAGTTCTGTGACTCATTTCCGTTTCGCATTTTGATCATTCTAGGACTGTTAGATAAAAACATTCTTCGAATTGGCTTGACTTGTGATAGCTTGATTGCATCTTGAGTGATAGTAAACATTTCCAACTGGATTGACACCTTAAGTACTACAACTACATAAGGTTAATTGAACCTGCTAGGAGATACAAAAATCTTAGTATCACCCTCGCAGAAGAATTTGAGCCCCAGAGCTGGACACCTCTACACTCATTGAAGAGAACTCCCTCATCCTCATGGGTCGTTTAACTAACCCTGCTGCCCAACAAGTATGGTACTTTTTCCCGTTTCTAGTTAACCGATGGGACCTGAAAGGAAGAGCTGTAGGTTTAGACCTTGGAAGAGGATGTTTCCAATTCAGGTTTGATTTTGAGGAAGATATGCAGAATTTCTAGACAATAGACCATACCATTACGACCACTGGATGGTAATCCTTCAAAGATGGAAACCTGTGATATCTGCCACCTTCCCTTCTCAAATACTCTTCTGGATTGAGGTCCAAGGTCTTCCCAAGCACTATTGACAACCATATATGCTTCAAACCATTGGGGAGGAACTCGGACAGCTGGAGACCATGGAGATAACATATGGCTCTGCAAAAATAAGAGTCCACGTAGATGGTCTGAAACCCGTTGTGAAGGAGACAATAATTGACTTCCCAAACGGAAGTGAAGCCTTGGTTACACTCGAATACAAAAATCTAAAGGCCCACTGCTTACATTGCTTTATGCTCACTCATGAGACGAGGAACTGTCCTCAACTAGCTGAGAAGAAGGAGCTTCCACTCGCACCCCCTCAACCCAAGCACCAGCCTCAATAGAGGTGTCGAGGAACTACTACACGCCCCAAGATAATTTCATGGCCCAAGAAGCTCCCCGATCCAGGATGATCACCGCACCTACCAATTGGATCCACTAGGTCACAACATGGGTTCCAGACTTCGATAAGGGTCGCAGAGTATACTCCTCAGGAGGGTGAAGCTACGGGAGCTCCCACTCACGTTATTGAGGCCAGTCACACAGAGGTCACCCTTACCATGGCAAAGAGACCCGACGTGAGCACCTCCCACCACACCAGCTTAATCGTGACAAGGGGTCTTCTAGAAGCCCAAGAATGCAATGGAGGGAGAGGGTAACGCCTTCGAGTGGATCCCATATCGAAGCATTCAGCTCTTCTAGACCTAGGCAACCACCTCTAGAGAGGAATGAAGCAAACCCTGACCCTCCTACTCCACCCCCTCCTCCTTCAAGCTCCGACTTGCAACGCAGACTCGATCTTACCATGCCATTAACCATACCGACTCCTGTTTTATCAAAAGAACAAGTTCTAGATGAGTTAAGAGAGGTTACAGTGCAATACTTAGTAGTTGCTGATCCCACTGAAAGTGCAGCCAGAAAACAAAGAGCGATTCAAAGAGAGGCCAGGAGGAACCTAATGGAGAAGACTGCAAAGGAGATCTTACAGAGTGCATCCATGCCGACTGAAGGCATAGCTACCCAAACCCAAACTCTATCCATTGCGAATAATTCAGAGGCGAGAAACATCGCTAGTCCTCCCATCAATCAGGGCACTGATCTAGGAAAAGTGACAAAAAGAGGAAGGGGGAGACCTCCCATAGCAAAACTTACAACAAAGACACAGAAGAAACTAGTAGGTATCAGAAGTCAAAAAAAGAAACCTGACCATGAGCTCTCCTAAAAAATGTGGAAACACGACTTTGCATAAGTAAAAAGGAAGCTTAGCAGGAACAAGTAAGCAGAAACTTGATAAAGGGAAAAGCACGAACATAGCTGAAGTCTCTAGCGGAGCCCCTCCAAAAGGGTCGATATTTCCTGCCATGATAAAGAAAATTGTGGATTTTCAAGATCCACCAAATTCTCTTCCTAAAATTTTTTAAGCTAGAACTATTGTGGGCTGGGTAACCCTGCAACAGGGCGGCAGCTGCGTGAGATGCACTCAGAAATCTCACCAGACATAATTTTCCTTATGGAGACGAAAAATGGAGATGAAGTGGTTAAGAAGCCAGTGGACTGTATGAAGTTCAAATCTCACTTTCTTGTTCCCCCGCATGTCCCAGGAGGGGGTGGCTTAGCGCTGTTTTGGAACTAACACGTCGATATCACCATCCTTTCCTCCTGCAAAAATTTCATTGATACATGGTTAAATATGAGGGGTAAAACATTCTATTCCACCTTCGTGTATGGAGAACCTGAAAGAGCAAGGAAAACTATATGGCAGCAGCTAAAAAACATCAGGATTGATCGAGAGGAACCATGGTTCCTAACAAGGGACTTCAATGATATCATAGATGGATCTGAAAAAACGAGGAGGACCACCCAGGACAGATGGTTCCTTTGGTGATATCAGAACCCTCATGTCCGAGTGCGATCTCTATGATCTTCGACACTCAGGTAACTTTCTCTCCTGGAGAGGAAAAAGGAATGATCATTTAGGCTTCTGCCGCCTAGACAGGGCAATGTAAAATGGAGCATAGGCAATATATTATCCCTATAGTCAAAGTGACTATCTCAACTTTGAAGGGTCGGATCACCGACCTATCCTCACCCACCTTGACCTGTCAAAAAAGAAGAAATGGGGCCTATTTCATTACAATAGGAGACTGAAAGATAATGTGGAGGCTGATCCAAAATATTTGGGCAGAGGAGGATGAGACAGATGTGGAAGGAAAACTTACTAGATGTCACCGGGAGATCGTCAGATGGACAAAAGAAAAGCACCATAATAGTCAGAAGGAAGTGTAATCATACAAACAAAAGCTAGAGGAGGCTTTGACAAGCAAGGAGGAAAATCAGGATCTAATATCCACCTGAAATATCAACCTCCTAAAGGCTTACAAAGCTGAAGAAGACTTTTGGAAATAACGAAGTCGCCAATTGTGGCTAGCCCTTGGAGACAAAAACTCGGGATACTTCCATGTTATCACCAGAGGCAGACAAGTGGTCAATAAATTCTCAGTCATAGAGGATGACAAAGGTGTACCGGTGTACAAGGAGGAACAAATAGCAAAAATTATTACCAACTACTTTGAGAACATGTTTACCTCTGAAGATGGAACTCAAGCCGAAACCATGAAAGAGGCAATCACCCAATTACACCGGAAATAAATCAGACCCTCATATCAATCCCATCACCAGAGGAAATTAAAAGAGCATGTTTCTCCATACATGCAAAGAAATCTCCCGGACCAGTTGTATTCTCAGCTAGCTTCTTCCAAACACATTGGGAGTCAGTAGGCCCAAATATTGTCCTAGAAGTTCAAGGTTTCTTCCTATCAGGAACCATGCCAGAGAACATAAACAAAACTCATGTTAGACTAATACATAAGATCCAAAGTCCCAAAAAAATGGCAGACTACAGACCAATAGCACCCTGCTCAGTCTTTTATAAGATCATCGCTAAGGTGTTAATAAAAAGGATACAACCGTTCCTGCAACAGGTGATTTCGGAAAATCAGTCAGCCTTTGTACCAAAAAGAGCAATATCTCATATTGTACTCATCACGCATGAAGTTCTACATTACCTCAAAACCTCTAGGGCAAAAAAGCGATGCAACATGGCGGTGAAAACTGATATGAGCAAGGCATGTGACCAAATACAATGAAATTTTATCAGGATAATCATGGAGGAAATAAGCTTCCATCAAACTTGGATCAGATGGATCATGACATGTATTAACACTGTCTCGTACACCTACATGTTAAATGGGACAGAGCAAGGAAAGGTTATCCCAAGGAGAGGCATACGACAGGGAGACCCATTGTCGCCTTACATTTTCATTCTTTGTAGCGAGGTCTTATCTAGAATCTGCTCCAATGCTCAGCTGGAGAAGGTTTTGCAGGGAGTTAAGGTGTTAAAGACCGGACCGCGAGTAAACCACCTCCTTTTTGCAGACGACACCATGTTTTTCTGTCGATCTCACCGCCAAAACTGTGAAGCATTGATGAATATCCTACAAAAATATGAAACTGCATCAGGCCAAATGATCAACAAAGCAAAATTGACTGTTACGTTTTTAAACAAAACAGATGAGCATACAAGGACTATAGCAAAACAGAGCCTAGGTATCCAACAGGTTGGGGACTTGGCAAATACTTGGGTTTACCTAAAGGGTTTGGCCAAAAGAAAAGAGATCTGTTCAAAAATATTGTTGACAAGATCAAACAACGCTCCCTAAGCTGGTCCACGAGGTTCCTATCCATGGCTGGAAAGACCACTATGCTCAAATCAGTGCTAGCTGCTATGCAAACCCACACAATGCGGTGCTTCAAGATACCAGGTTCACTCTGTAAACTAATTCAATACGCGCTGACACATTTTTGGTGGGACTCCTCCCCTGATAAGAAACAGATGTTCTGGATCTCCTGGGAAAAAATGACAAAATCAAAACGGAATGGTGGCTTAGGATTCAGAGAGATTACAACCATTAATGATGCGCTCTTAGCAAAGGTAAGTTGGAGAATCCTTATCAGACCAACGTGTCTTGGCCAGAGTCCTCTTGGGGAAGTACTGTCAACAATCTTCCTTTATAGATTCTACAGTCTCTGCATATGTGTCCCATGGTTGGAGGGGAATATGCATTGGCCGTGACTTAATCAAAACCAATATGGGGAAAGCTATAGGCTCTGGAGAACAGACTTCGGTTTGGTCAGAACCATGGCTGTATCTGACTGAGTCCATGACGCCAGTGGGACCAACGATGGCACACTACAGCAATATGGTGGTCGCAGACCTCTTACATCCAAGCACCAACCAATGGAATGAGGAAAAGATCCGACTAACCATCCCGCTGTATGAGGATCAAATCCTGGAAATCAATCCAAGCAAACTAGGAGTAGTAGACCGATACATATGGTTCCCCACGCCATCTTTAAAATCTGGATACCAAGCAAACATGAACGTATGAGATAAACCAGAACCCCAAACAGATCCGACCAATGACTTTAATTGGGAAATAGACATCTGGAAGATCAAATGCTTACCGAAGATAAAGTTCTTCCTCTAGAAAGCAATGCGGAATGCCCTGCCTACGGGTGAAAACCTAAAGAGCAAAAGAATAAACCCCACATCAACGTGCCCCTTTTGTGTCCAAGAGGAAACGAGCATTCACCTCTTCTTCCACTGCAACTTTGCTCAACAAGTGTGGTGCCAAACTCCGATACTGCCTCCACTTGATCCCACCCAGATCCCTAGTCTTCGAGTGGGTGTCGAACTAATTGGAAAGCTGAAATGCCTACCTCCAGTAGGAATCGTCGATGGCTCTATTGGTGCCTGGATCCTGTGGACCATTTGGAAGACACATAACAAGTTATTCTTTGAACAGAAAACGGTCTCGAGCATGGACACGGTATCCTAAGCCATCACCTATGCCAGAGAATGGTGGATCGCCCATGATCTATCGATTAAGGATACGACCAACCAAGCTAGACAAGTCACGAGAGTAGTTAATGCCGGACTTACCTGTCATTTCACTTATGTCGCATGGAATGAAGAATTGAAAACGGTGGGACTTGGATGGCTGTTCCTGGATCCGATTACGAAGGTAGAGACCAAGGGATCTGACACAGCTACCCATGTTAACTCCCCCCTTATTGCAGAGGCACTTGCGATGAATCGTGCACTCCAACACGCCTCAGATTTGGGTTACCAGAAAATTTCTTTTGCATCAGATTCGTAGATGTTAATCAAAGCTACAAATATGGAGCTCCAGCACAAGGAGATCCACAGGATTCTACACGACATCCTGGAAAGGACCCTGAAGTTCGAAGAGATCAGCTTCAATTTTGTCCCTCTTGAGATGAACTGAAGAGCGGATGAGATCGCAAAAAACGCTTTAACTTCTTTGTCTATGTATTCGCATTTATGTGATCCAACCACTGGTTCGAATTTATTCCTGTAACCACTAAACTGAGGGATACCAACCTGGTTTAACTCTCTTTTTAATGAAAAAAATTGGTTTGACAAAAAAAAATACCTTTAAAATTTTTAATTTGCTAAAATAAATTAAATAAAACTTTTAAATTTGAAAACCTGATAAATCAAGCTTCCTGCTAATTTATAGCTTTATATATTAGTTTTATTTATAATGGTTCTTAACTTTTGTCTAAAATTTTCTAGCCGATGTGAGACGTTATACAAATTCTTTTAGAGAAATACCCTAAAATAGCACTAAAACAAGTTTTATGGACAATTATAGCACACATTCCAAAAATATCACTATTTTAACACATTAAAATATTTAAAATTAATTTTTAGAAATTTCTTTTTTTTTTATGTTTGGGTTCTCAATTTCACATGTAGGGTATAGTTTTGAGGTGTAGGGTTTAGTATTTTGAATTTAGCATTTAATTTTGAAAGATTAATTGGTGCTATTTTTGGAATTTTAGAGATGTTGTGTTAAGTTTGGAAAAAAACTTATTTTAGTGCTATTTTTGAGAATCTCCCTTTCTTTTATTTATATAAATTTTACTTGTTCTTAAACTTTTAAATTTTAATTTTGTTTGACATCTTTTAAATTTTAAATAGAGAATAAATATTTAAAATATTTTAAACTGTAGATGTAGTTTAAATATTTGTCACTTTTTTTAGAGTTAAATATTAATAAAACTTTAACTTTTTATAGAGTTTAAATAGTTATAATATTTTAACTATGTATTAAAAAAACCATCTGATGAAATTATCAATAATATTTTAACTATGTATTAAAGAACCATCTGATGAAATTATCAATAATATTCTAGCGGGAAACGGTATTTATATTAACCGACAATACTTATGGTAACTCTCCTTCATTACAGGAACATAAAGGAAGGATCTAAGTTACTTTTAAGTACTTTTAGTAACTAAGATTTTGTGATTTTGTGATTTTGTGATTTTGTGATTTTGTGATTTTGTGATTTTGTGATTTTGTGATTTTGTGATTTTAAGTACTTGTATATCTAATTTAGACATAAGAAAATATGCCAATTTTTTTTGCAGCTAATCAATATCTTGAAAGTTGGAAAACTATAGAGCTGCAAAAAATTGTTTGTTGCTATAATTTATTTATCTGTAACCTGTTTACAAACATTATTTCAAAGAAGCTCTCTAATCAGTTTTGAGTTTAACGTTTTAAGGTTTGACAAGAATCAAAACAGAATGAGTACAGCTCTCTATGTACATCCTCATATATATTTTTGGAGTCTTAACATTATTTCGTCACAACATTAGCGTTGAGAAATATTGTTCAAATTCTTGATCAATTGTAGGCTTCTTTGTGTCATCTAGAGTAGAATCTGCTGCACACATGAGAAACCAAGTTAGTTAGTGAATTTTCCGGTTCAGTGAATCAACATGGTCAAACCAAACCAAACACCGGCTTTTAATTACCTTGGTTAACAGTCCATCTCCCAGAGGACAGAACAAACTTAGCAGCATTACTACATCCCTTAGCTTCTTCTTCTTCTCTTTCATCATCGAGATAGAGAAGGTTATCAATATCTTTCTCTGAGTAATCCTCTAGTTTCTGAGTCCCATAGATGAAATCAAGATGGCTTTCGAAACAGGTCATCTTGTCTTCCCCCCTGCACGATCCAGATGATTCCTCTTTCATCTCAACCTCATCATTGTTACATTCCATAGAAGTTGTTGAGTTCACATAGGACATCGAATACTCTGTATCAATCTCCGAGCCACCATTGGTATTTTCAGAACAAGCAACATTATTGGCGAAGCAAACGTGCTTGGAAAGAGGTAATAATGATAACTCAGATTGATCTGTCTGAAATTTCCTCTTCTTGCTCACATCAGCTGTTTCCATTTTCAACGCATTTTTACTACTAGTGATGATCATGTGATGGAACCTGCAAAAGAAACCGTGACAGAACAACTCATATTAGGATTAAACATCTAGTGGAGATGTATCTTAATTCTTAATCATCAAACATATGAATCGAGTTAATTTATTGATCTTGAACTTAATAAAGAGTTTAGAAACAAAAATATGGAAACTTGTAAATCTCAATGATCAAGTAAGTAACAATACTATAATCATCCTCTGTAGCTATGAATACATATAATATAGGTTTCCTAATCAATCATCATAAAGTATCGTATTATGTTTCTTTAAGAAACTTGAGAAGAATCATAAGTAGAAAGTTTGATCTCTAAGTTAATTAAACACTAATTTTTCCAAAACACAGAGATCTAATATTTGATAAAAAGGGTAATAAAACAAGAAGAGGAAAACTGAAACCTGTTAATCTCAGATGGCTTCTCGTTGTTGTTAACTAGTTCCACTTCAGGCATAGATCGCAGAGAGAGATAAGAGTTGGAAGCTAATTGTTTATTCTTTCTCTTTATGCTCTTTCCCCTTTCGGAGAGTCGTAAAATCTGGAAACTGCAAAACATTTTATAATGTAAAAATTACTCATCGAGAGTATGACGCTCAACGTATGAACGTGAACTCCACGGACCATTTTGAATCCGTTGATATCGTCTATGCGAGGTTTGTGTACTACACGGTGAAAAGCATCTTGGGTATTGGAGAGGTGACCCATCTCTCTTTCACGGGACCGTTTTTTTTTATTTTTATCTTTTCGCTCCATAAGATTTTGTAATCTTTTTATTTACTATTGTCCCATAACGATTTTATGGGATTTGGATGACAGGATGAGGTCTATTTATCATTTTTTTGACATCTAGTTATGATAAGGATTTATCTATTTACTTTCCTAAGAATATGATAACAGCTTAAAATTATTTCAGTATTGTTCTCTTCATACTATTTGGATTTTTGAGATATAGGATTACTACAAATGTGATATGACTTAAAATATTAGATTGTACCATAATGACAAAAGAGTATTTTAGTTCTTTACTGGTTTGGTCTGCTATCTAATAAGCAAAAATATCCTACTATGATAATCTTATAATAATTGACACGTCATAATGTACTGGATCACGTGCCTCGCATGTGCCCACGAGTGTATCATCATATGGCGCTGTCTGATGATGGTTTTGGCTTTTCAAGTTTCATCATTGCAACTCGTAAGACGAAAAGCTGAAACCAGATCTTCCTTCGTTTACTGTTTTAAGCTCCAGCTTCTGAAACGGACTGGCCAAAAGAAATGAAGATTTTATCATCTTTTCTATACTTCAAACAACAACAACAAACAGATTCTAGTTTTGTAAACAAAACATGAGGACTAACCTGCTGTTTGGATCATAATAGAAACCGCTGATGGATCCATCACTGCAGGAGAAGCATACGTAGTAAAATCCAGCTATTGTTAGTCCACAATCTGTGCCAACATTTACAAAGTATTGTTCTTTCCATCTCTGCACCGCAAGTAATTTAAACCGGAGTTGCAGGAATTATATGGGATACTTGGAGATAAACAACTGTGATGATCAGAATTGATAGGAAAAAACTGAGAGTTGTACCATAAATATATAAGGGTAATTGTTAAGATCCAATTGCCTGCCACCATCAGACTCAACTTGTCCCTGCAGGATTTTAAGTCCAGAACGTTGCTCAGGAGATGTTACTGACTCTACAAGCAGAGTTACTTGTGCGTTACCTGAAGAGGCGAAAAAGATGGGAACTTTGACCAATGTCTCATATCATCTTCCCTCCTGTGACAACACAAATTCAAAATTTTATTTTACAATAAGAAATCATCAGTTTCATATCTTCAAGAAACGAAGGGGTTGGGACATACGTGGCTTCCCATTTTCCGGTGTAAAACGTATAATTCTTTCCATCAACAATTTCCCCTTCCCAGAAGGTTATGACCTGAAACGCATAACAACAGTCAAGAATCATTCCTGCAACTGTATTTCAAGGGGAAGCAAGACAACAAACGAGTAAGAGTGTAAGGGGCTAAGGGCTTACAGGAGTGTCTGCCATGGGAACGTTTAGAGCTTCCATGGTGCCACAAAGATAGCCATGTTCAAGGTCAATTCCCTGTATCTGGACGTTAACTCTCCAAGCTTCCTCCTTCTGTTGATTAGAGACATTTTGGGTACCAGAAAATGCCTGCACCACAAAAACATGTGCGTATGCCACAACTCAAAAGCCCTCATCTTTATGTTTATTATGAATAATAATCAATCTCTCGAGCCAATACATGTTCTACAATTCCTACTACATACTCTAGATACAAGTGCACTTGGATTTTAGTATACAATTCAACATGAAAAAAAGAAAGATATCAAGCCAGTCAAAGCCAACTTCTACTTCATCTAAAATTAAATCAGCATTACTCTACAATCTTTACGCAATTAGAACATTGGTAACTGCAGAAAATTGGAAGAAAGTATATCAGTATATGGCCCCATGATGTTGGTGCCTGCCTATGAATGATGCTTTGTAAACAACGAGGCACAAGATCTTTAAGTTTTTTTTTGCATTTCTAAGTAGCTAAAAGCCTAAAACAACATGGAAATTATAACTTCACTTCCAGTCTTGCAATAGCCCCACTCCCAAAAAATTTACATATTAAGTATATTAACAAACCCTTATGAAGCCGAGTTTCTATAACTACCACAGTCGATCAACTGAACCAACAGAAAATTAGCAATTCTAGTGATTTCAGATATTCAGAACTTCTCAACCCTCAGAGCAATTTCACATTTCACAGATAAGAATACCTAAAGATAATCTTTATTTATATATCTAGGTAGGGTATACTCAGATTATGCTTACACATTAGGCTATGTTCATAAAAAGAGTGTACATACATACATAACCACAGATGCACAAGCCTAAATACAAGAACTAGAGTTCCTTCTAGTCCTACAATACTCCCACGACCTCTTTCTATGGTCAGACATATTAATAAGACCAATTTGTTAAACGAAGAGAACAGCTTGTGAATCCAAGTAGTAAGATTTATCATCCCATTACAATCCTAGAAAGAAATTTCTAATTTTTACAGAACAATTTAAGCAACATAACATTTTTTTTTTGTTCATTTGATAATTCTTTTTACCTGGCCAGCACCAAGAAGTGAACTAGGCGGTAGTTGTGATCGAGTCCCAGGATCGGTTCCTAAATGACAAACAATCTCAATGAATGAACGAGAACCACGAATTCAGGAATAGGAACAAACCAAAGAAGCAATCAAAACCTGAAACTTGGGCAGGCGTGCTGCTCTCAACGACTCTCACCGGCATTTTCTTCCCCCTCCTCCTCCTCCTTCCCGTCTGATAAAAATCCGATCTTTGGGTGCGACCAAATCAAATTGTGGAGCTTTAGTAACCGAGATGGGATCGAACCGATTATACCCGGTTCAATTTTTCTAAACCGAGTGAAATTATACAGCGGATTAGGCTTCTCCGGTTTACTCACCACTTGAAGAAAACCTCACAAAAACCTTTTTCTCCCTCCTCCGTCAGACCGAATCTTCTTTCTTTATCTCTCTTTCCTCGCCGGCGCCTCTGAATTCTTCGACTTCCGAAGGTAATGTTCTTGGGTCGATTACAAAGGAAGAAGCTTTTATTCACCTCTGTTATCGAACTTGCTTTATAAAAATCTAACCTTTGGACCTGACTTCTCTACTCTTCTCTTTGTCTAGCCGCTTCTGTCACTACTCGACACCAGGTTTGTCTTCTTCTCAATTTGAAGCCATTCTAGTGTCACAATTCGTAGCTGTATTAGTTTTAGTTGTTGGCCTTTCCTTGCTTCGTTCATTAGTTTAGTTACTGACTCTAAAAATGTTACTTGAATCTATTCACATTGGTTTAGTTATTGATATTGAACTAGGTTTGCTTGAGTTCATCCTCTGTTTTGCTCATGTTACTTAATTGCATACTTGTGAACGTTGCTTAAAAGCAATATGTTCTGAATGTAATTGTTCCTAAGATTTTTTTGTATTGCATTCTAGATGTTGCTTCTGAAGCCAAGCTCAGCTGTTGCTCTTGTCTCTGGGAATACAACTCCAGTCCTCCATACTCCTCGCTTCACCTACAGAGTTAAACCTTTTCCAGTGAACAGAACTCTGTTGTCCCAGAGTTTGACAATGGCAAATTTACAGAAGCTTCCCACTTCGTCATCTGCGAAACTGAATCCGGTGTTAGCGTGCAGCTCTCATGAAGCTTCTCCTATCAGGTACTTTATGTCTCCTGTATTTTGGATTTTGTGTACACGACATCTTTTAGTTTTGATATACGCTTAATTAGGTTGCAAAGTTTATGTGCTTTGAGTATAATGGTGTCACATCATAATCATTTGTCTCAAGTATGTGTATGTTCTTGATTCTTATTAGTTTCTTGTCTACTGTGATTAGGGTGGTTAGAAAGATAGTCAAGAATTGATCAATTAAGCTGTTGGGATGTCTTTTACTTAAAACTAAAGATCAATTAAGCTTGCATATATGAATCTTTGGAAATGAAGAAAAACTTTATCTTTTCTTGTAAGTGTCATGGACTTCAGAAATTTCGTAGCTGTTGTGGTTAAGATTGCATCACACCAATTGCAATGAAGCAAAATGTTAAGAAACTAGCTGTGCTTCCCTGCTCGTTTCTCTATTACTATGAATTTCTAATGTTATTTTTCTTTTCTCTTTGAAAGTGAGAATAACGAGAATAAACATGCCCACGGAGTTTCTGAGAAAATTGTTGGAGTTCTTGGGGGTGGACAATTGGGTCGTATGCTTTGTCAAGCTGCTTCTCAACTGGCTATCAAAGTGATGATTTTAGATCCTTCAGAAAATTGTTCAGCGAGTGCATTGTCTTACGGTCACATGGTTGATAGCTTTGACGACAGTACTACAGTAGAAGAATTTGCAAAAAGGTCTCTTTTTTGTTTTGTTCTTGAATGCTTCAGGTTCCCAATTCTTACTTTCATTACAAATATTGATGGTTATTTCTGTTTATTGTCGTAGTTAGATGTGGAGTCTTGACTGTAGAAATTGAACATGTTGACGTGGAAACATTAGAGAAACTTGAGAAACAAGGAGTGGATTGCCAACCAAAAGCTTCTACTATCAGAATAATACAGGTTTCCTAGTCTCTCAAATATTTTCATCAGATGGAGTTTTCCCAGCAATGTGATTTATACGAGGCAGTTTGATGTTCCAGGATAAATACATGCAAAAGGTTCATTTCTCTCAGCATGGTATCCCACTTCCAGAATTTATGGAGGTTAGGCCCTTGTTTATGCTTTGTTGAAAAAATTCACTCGTGAAGTTCTCCATGAATCATGATGAGTTTTTTTAAATATTTTAACCCCTAAATCTCGCCACGTCAGATAAGCGATATTGAAGGAGCAAGAAGAGCAGGTGAACTTTTTAGTTACCCTCTTATGATCAAGAGCAAACGATTGGCTTATGATGGACGTGGAAATGCAGTTGCCAACAATCAAGATGAGCTTTCTTCTGCTGTAACGGGTAAACCCTTAACTAACCATATGTAATGTGTAATTTCTAGTAACAGTGAGAACCAGTTAATCGTGTACTATGCCACAGTCATTGTAGAAACAATAAATTGTGAGTTACATGAACAATAATGCTCTCATGTGAAACTAGCATTAGTGTTCTGAGATAATCATTGACTTTTTATTCTTATTAAGACCTGTCACCTATGTTTGTAATAGATATCTTAATGACATACCTTTTAGTTCTACAGTGTAACCTATATTTTCCTGCCTTTGCGTCAATATTTTTTCTCTTTTCCAGCTCTTGGAGGTTTCAGTCGTGGTTTGTATGTTGAGAAATGGGCACCTTTTGTCAAGGTAAATGATGATGATAATTTTTTTTTGCTTTATTGACTTATTGAGCTCTGACGTGTATAATCTGTTATATAAAATTTTAGGAGTTAGCTGTTATTGTGGCTAGGGGAAAAGATGGTTCTATGGTTTGTTATCCCGTTGTTGAAACTATTCACAGGTAGCTCAAAACTCCACCAAATATGTTTTATAAGGTTGAAAGATATGGTACAACTTTTTACTTTCTACTGATAGACCTTGAAATACACTCTAGGGATAACATATGCCATATAGTTAAAGCACCTGCAGATGTGCCTTGGAAGATCAACAAACTTGCAACCGATGTTGCCCAAAAGGCTGTTGGTTCTTTAGAAGGGGCTGGTGTTTTTGCAGTTGAGCTGTTCTTGACAGAGGATAGTCAGGTATATTCATACATTTTAGGAACTTTACCGTCTCTGTTTTCATTTTTAACTTATCAGAGTTTTAGTTCCTCCCAGATCCTGCTAAACGAAGTTGCACCTAGACCACACAACAGTGGCCATCAAACGATCGAGTGCTGTTTTACTTCACAGTTTGAACAACACTTGCGGGCTGTGGTTGGTCTTCCACTCGGTGATCCGTCAATGAGAACTCCGGCATCCATTATGTACAATATTTTGGGAGAAGATGATGTAATTGATGATTGTCTTTACTGATCGTTTGAAGTTTCTTGATAATAATATTATCTTTTAATGCGTTTAATGAACATGTAGTGGCCTTTGGTTTCAATTTTTCAATTTTCAGGGAGAAGCTGGTTTCAAATTGGCTCATCGGCTTATTGCAAGGGCTATGTGTATTCCAGGTGCATCTGTTCATTGGTATGACAAGCCAGGTTAGATTTTTTTTCCCTTACGGTTTTCTTGTGGTATGTTGCCAGTTTTTGTGAACGACCTTGATTACTCACAAAGCTTGTACGATAAACTCTTACTGTCAGAAATGAGAAAGCAGAGGAAGATGGGTCACATCACTCTTGTTGGGCAGTCTATGGGTGTTTTGGAACAAAGGTTACATTGTATATTAAGTGAGCAAAGCCACCAAGTAGACGGTCAGTTTCCATAGCATCATTTGGTATCTATATGTTATAGGCTTTTAGTTTCCAAATGCCTCCCTTCAGACGTAACTTACCAAAATCTGTTGTATAACCTTTTTGTGAAACTACACCGCCATTTTCATGATTGTTGAACCCTTCATGAATTTTCAAAGTATCTGATAAAAATGTTTGTTGCTTGTTGTTTATACATTGCAGAGACACCTCGTGTTGGTATCATCATGGGTTCAGACTCGGACCTTCCTGTTATGAAGGATGCTGCCAAAATTCTGGACCTGTTTGGTGTGACACATGAGGTAAATTTTAAGATCTGCTCTAATAATTGAATTTGGCACGACTTACATGAGGTAATCATAATCACTGAAGACAGATATAAGAAACATGGCATTTGTAAATTGGTAAAACTAGTTGTGAAGAAGCTCAAATATACTCCAGTATGTCAGGTCTTATGTATAGTACATACTCTGTAATCAAAGATATGCATTGCCCAATAGTTGGCCACATTGATAGTGGCCTAAATTTTCGGAAGCAGCTTCTCCTATCAAATATGAAGGGTTTCTTCATGTTTTATCACAACAAAATTCATTGCCTCAAACTGTGCAACCTGAATGGTACAATATGGTATCATTTGCTTACAGGTAAAGATAGTTTCTGCTCATCGCACCCCGGAGATGATGTTTACATACGCAACCTCAGCTCATAGTCGAGGCGTTCAAGTTATCATTGCAGGTGCTGGTGGTGCTGCACACTTACCAGGTATGTCTTTAACATGAAACTCATCCTGTCACTCCCTCAAAATTGTTAACGTAAAGTATTGGACTTTCTTTGGAAATTAGGTATGGTTGCTTCACTCACTCCTTTGCCTGTGATTGGTGTCCCTGTCCGTGCTACCCGTTTGGATGGAGTTGATTCACTTCTCTCCATCGTTCAGGTACACTATTCATTGCATCATAATTAACTTCAGCTTGCAACATTTGAAACGATTTAGGTCTGCTGTTCTTAAACCTTTCCATTTATCCTTTTTTTTTTTTATTACCAAAGATGCCTAGAGGTGTTCCTGTTGCGACAGTTGCAATAAACAATGCGACCAACGCAGCCTTGCTTGCAGTCCGGATGTTGGGAATCTCTGATACTGATCTTGTCTCAAGGTTCTTTTTCTTATCTTTTCTTTTGTTACAAAGAGTCAGATAGAACAAGAAGCAGGGAACCGGGAACCGTGTTAAATATGAGATATGTGGGTTTTTTGTTTGGTTGATCAGGATGAGTCAGTACCAGAAAGACATGAGAGATGAGAACATGGTTAAAGGAGAGAAACTTGAGAGAGAAGGTTGGGAATCATATTTGAACCAGTGAGTGTGTTATTGGGAAATTGGGAATGAACCATCACGAGTGATTTTGCTGCAACGAAGATCTTAAAGGTTAGCCTCAATTCTTGAGTTAGTTTTTTTGTTGTTGTTGTTGTTGTAATTGTTATTGCCATTCGCTTTAAGACTAATAAAGCATATAATTAATTGGGATGTAACTGAGTTTGTATTCCCTAGATGTCCATGAAAACTTTTTAACACTTGAAAATTGGATTTATCGGTTCATAGATTTAACGTACGTTTAGACAAACTTAAGAAAAACCGAAAGTAAGATAAACCAAGTTACAATGTATTGAAAGTTAAAAAAACACCATAGAGCTTCTTCATCTTCTTCTTCTAGCAGTCGTCGTCGTCGTAAGAGAAGATAGTCTTCTTACCCCAGAATCTGATCACGTCGGATTTTAACTCCTGATGCTTCAGATTAGGTTCTCGTAGAAGGTTGTCTTCATACCAAAGCTTCTCTACAAGGTTGTAGTTGGGTCGGATTGGGTATGGAGCTCTCTCAGCCACGTCAAGAAACATCTTACTAAAAAAAGATTGACTATAGCGCAACATTATTTGACCATTCTTGTGTTCCAGCGCGTCCTCTGCTTCGTCAGCAGAAGCAAACTCAACAAAACCACAGCCCACATGCTTACCCATGTGGTCTACAATAAGTCTAACACCAACAACTTCTCCAACATCTTTGAAAAAAGAGATGATATGTGGTGTTTTAACTTGAGAAGGGAGATTGGTAACAAACAGCGTCTTTTTTCTTGCTTCCTCCTCAACATAATCAGCAAGTCCTTCCACTGCCACATCTTCTTCTTGTCGAAGGTAGTCTTCGTACCAAACTTTGTGATCTATGCAATACTTAGGTGGAGATAATGGATTCATCTTAGCAACTTGAAGTAAAATATTGCCACCCTGAAAATATGCACCGTTCTTACTTAGCAGTGCTTTCTCTGCTTCATTAGCAGAAGCAAACTCAAGAAAGCCCCAGCCCACATGCTTGCCCTTGTTGTTAGCAATAAGTCGAACATGAACAACTTGTCCAACATCTTTAAAGAAATCGATGATATGTGATATTTTAGTTTGGGGAGTAAGATGCGCAACGAAGAGCGTCCTTGTTTTTCTTATGGCAACTTCCTCAGCAAAATTGGGAGTAGTTTCTGTTTCGCCATGTCCTCCTTTCATCATCATCAACGAAATCTTATGATCGTGCAAGTATTCACCATTCTTCATCTCCAGCGCCTTCTTTGCTTGATAAGCAGAAATAAACTCAACAAAGCCATAGCCCACATGCTTCCCCTCTTGGTTTACGATAAGTCGAACGCTTACAACAGATACTCCAACATTAAGGAAGAACCGTTTGATATCTGATATTTTAGTTTGGGGAGAGAGATTAGCAACAAAGAGTACTTGGTCCTCAGCAGGTGTCGTCTCATCTTCTTCTCGTCCAAGGCAGTCTTCTTGGTACGAAACCTTGTGATCTAAGGAATACATTGGTAGAGGGTATGTCTTCTTAGCCACATAAAGAGCGATCTTGCGATTGCGCAAACGTTTACCGTTCTTCTTTTCCAGCGCCTTTTTTGCTTCGTTATCAGAAGCAAACTCAAGAAATCCATAGCCAGCATGCTTACCATCTTCTTTCATAGCAAGTCGAACATGAACGACACCTTTGAAGAAACCGATGATATCTTGTATATTAGCATGTCGAGAGAGATGGGCAATACAGAGCGTATTTTTCATCAAGACAGCTTCTTCTTCCTCAACTAAATCGGGAGTGTCATTAAGTCTTTCCATTGTCTCCTCCTGATCATCATCAGACTTGTGCTGGAGACTAGGATCAGCAAGATCAAGTCCTTCCGTTATTAATGTCTCCTCGGATGTTTCTTTAAGTTTCTTCAGCATGGGTTCGGTCTCCAAATCATCTTCTTCCAAGATTCGCTTACCAAACGAATCAGCCTCCTGATCATCATCATCAGACTTGTGCTGGAGACTAGGATCATCAGCAAGTTCTTCCGTTATTGTCTCCTCGGATGTTACCTTTTGTTTCTTGAGAATCGGGTTGGTCTCCAAATCATCAACATCAACATCATCATCCAGCTTTCGCTTACCCAATAAATTGCCCATGGTGAAGATGAAAACTGCGACGGCTTATAATTTTCTGGTAAAGAGTTGGAAGAGCAGCAAGCAATATTAAAAAAGATCTCCAAAAACCCTTTAGCCCCTCTTTGAATCTATCTCTCTAAGCTATTTTATGAATCTCTCTGCCTCTAACCCTAAGGCCAAAGCGTACCTTATTTATACTAAATAGGATAGATTAATACAACAGGCTTTTTTCCTCTTCTAAAACAAATAGGAATTGACAAATTTCCTTCTTCTTAAAGAAATAGAAAATTGAACAAATAGGAACTGACAAATTTCCTTTTTCTTAAAGAAATAGAAAATTGACAATTTATTAATTGTTGAATTTCAAAACTAAAGTTTTGATTTATATTATATTTTAATGGATTACCAAAAGCTACAACAAGTTTACTTCCAAGAAACTATATTTTTGACGAATTAATTAATTAAAAATTAAACAATTAATTAGTACGAATTGTTGAATCCCTTAGGTCTCGAAAGATGGAAGAAGTACATAGAGGTTGGAAACCATTTCGAAGAGCAGCTTCCCAAACCCTAGGAGAATTAAGGATTAAATTGTCGAGACCGCACTCGTGTTCCTCCCACCCTTCTAGCGAGTGTACTATCCCACCAACTCTCCATGCACTCATCACTCTCCTCCCCAGCCAATTCTATATATGGACACACAAATGTGTTATATAATTAAACACTTGACACGATACGAAAATGTTCTATTTGTGTTTGAAATTTACGTTTAGAGCACGGTTAATTAAAATGATTCGAGCTGTGTTAGGTATATATAAAATAAAATAAAAAACTAGAGAGACTATTTTACTGAACTGAGAATGTTTATGTACCTCACAAGAATCAATGTTTTGGGCAGAGTCAGGGATGATCATAGCCGGAGTGGTATGGTAAACGCAGTCTTTTCGTAGTTTGTCAGGAGGAAATTGAGAGAAAGGAAGAAACAGAGTTCCTTCTTTTGCCATCTTCTGCTCTTTTGTGCTTACCCCATTTCCCACCAACCAAATCTACATCATACGTTACATATTTTGTTATGTAATCATTTTTTTTTTTTTTTTTTTTTTTTGCCAGCGATGTAATCTTGAATATGTCACTATTAGTTTAATGTCATTTGTAATTTACGCATACCATTGGATTGTAATTGGTTGTGAGCACCAGATTTTCCTTACAACTATCGTCCAAGAATTCGGCGAGCAAGGAATGCTCTTCCTTGCGTAACACCATCACCTATTTAATACATTGAGTATGAAAACCGATCAGAATTTTCTCTAAAATATGAATCATAATTTATTAAAAAGCTTTCAAAACTGTAAATATCTTAGGCAATTTCAAACACAATCCTAAGTAGGCCACGTGACATTGTTTACGTCTCAAAAGGCACCTATTAAACTATCAAAGGATCAATTAGATAGTGGCATAACGTTTATATATGGATATTCCATTGACTTTTATCTACGTTCGATCCTATTCTCACGCGAAATTAATTACAGAATAAAGTCAAGTCTTTTCATTTCTTCAGTCCAAAATCCAAATAATTTTTTGTTCAATGGGCCAATCCAAAATTCCAAATTAAAACCTTTGTTCAATCTTTTCATTTAATAAAAAGTTAGGTGTACCTTGATAGCATTTTGGCAAAGAGAAAAGACAATGGCACGAGCAACTTTTGTGACTTGGCCTCTAAAGAGAACCTCTTTGGTCCCAATAGGAATGCTATGAAGTACCACCTCAGCTGCAAGACTGCTTCCGTCCACAATCTTTATCTTTAGCTTTGGATGCTTCCTTACGTACATTTCTCCATACCCATTTAATTCTTCTCCCTGAGTATATCAATAATTAGGTTTTATTATATAGAGCTGATGATAAAACTTGCAAACATAAGAATAACCAATATAATTAATGTATTAATAATTGCATGCCTGGTTCAATAGCCCCAAACTCATTACTTTCACACCCTTCTTCTCCGCTTCAAGAATAGCCGATTCTATCATTTTGTTGATACATTCTTTCTGCTGCGGTGACATGTACTGTTGATTGGCAAACACAAAAATATTACAAGACGTGAAACTGTTTGATATTTAAAAATTTGAGAAAGAGAAGAGAGATATACATGAGAAGGGAACTTGGGAAGAAGGTGGGTGTGAAGTGTGAGATCACGAAACCGGTTTCTCTCGAAGACAAAGGTTCGAGAAGAGAAGGAAGTGAGGATGAAGGAGAGGATAAGAGTGAAGGGCTTCATGAGGTATAGGTAAAATCGGGAAGAGAGCGGATGCGAGGAGAGGGAAGCAAAACCGAGACGAAGTTGGTAAATAGAGTCGACTGATGTAAGATGGGTCAGATGGATCGCGTCAGGCTTTTCTTCTTCTTTCTCCAACGATGTTTCGTACAATGAGTCACTGCACTCGTCGGTGGTCCCATAGATGTAGTCGTACATTGGCATGAATAAAGAGTAGTTCGTCCTGAATTGCGTATGGTGTAGCGAGTGAAACCTAAAAAAATCATATATAATTAGTCTCAAATTGTTTCCACCATAGTTAATAAATTTGAACGTTGTAAGTAGCATATACGCGATTGTCACATATCTTAGGATTAGTCTGAATATTAGTCCGGATCACCAGATTATATTAAAATAATAATTGTGTTCAATGTGTAGTCACAATGCTTTTTTATGTGTAGTAACTAAAACTTCTAATATTTTTATTAAAATTCATTTGTAGATTGTAAAAGCAAAAGTCAAACGCTTGTTTGCGATTACAATTTACAAAACTATACCTTTTGAACATTACTTTTTAAAATGTGAAAATAGTATCACAAGTCACAACACAGAAATGTAACGCGTCTAAAATATAGTTAACTAATTACTATTCTATTGAATATATGTACTTACGAGGGAGTGTAGAAGAGGAACTTCAGAGGAGGTAAAAGAGAGAAGAGAAATCTCGGAATGAGCTCGAAGTTGCAGTGACCCATATTGTTCATAAAATCTACGTAAGTTATGTATACGAGAATGGAGACGACTGAGGCCGTCCCACACAACAAAGTCGTTACTAGAGGTAGCCCCAAGATTAACGTATATCCGATGTGTTCTGCAAATGGATGAACCACCGCTGCAATCAAGACCCATGGTTTAGAATTTTTCGCACATATTAATAAAAATATGTAAGATAGTGTGAACACATTTTTCCTCAAAATGTTATGTACGTACAAGTGATCGGCTCGGTGACAATAGAGGAATGGTGGTGAGAATGATAGCGAGAGTAGAGGAAGTGGTGGTGGAGGGCTCGGTGAAACCAGTAGTAGATGAACTCCACCGGACCAGCATGGAGAAGAGCGACTAAGATCAATCCATCGGTTCGCCAGAAGGGAAGGGTATCGGTCCCTAAGACGTACACTTTGGTTAAGTAAACAATGAGGGAGTTGAAGATGATCTGATCGTCCCAGGATCGTTCTCGGTCTACTTGGTCAAACTCTATGGACTTGTTCAAGATCCGCTTGGTTCCTTTTGCAGTTTGGTACCGGGACAAACTTATCCATACTTGGCTATGAACAATCCTCCACACCGTCATGGCCACTACCAAAAGTTTCTCGTAGTCTCTCATGGTTGCATATGAGTAGATGCTGTCGATAACCAGCGGGGCTAACAGCAAGTACTGCAATATTTATCCATATTGTATACAAACTTCATGACTAATGAGTGATATAAAGAAAAGATTTATAAATGGATGCATTTGAAGATGTTATAAAGCAAAAGAGACCTTAAAGCTTCCAAGAGGTGCCCATGGCCAGTCCGTGAGAAAACCTGGTCTCGACGCCATTTTCCTTCAGCACAATGATGGATGACTACTCGGTCACGTCCTTCCAACTCCTTGTATGTGTGAATGTTACTATATATACAAATACATGCGCAGTTAGAATAGAGGACATCACATTGACATGTGAGGCACATGAGACTTCCTTTTTCCGAAAGTCTAAAAGATTCTAAACCCAATATTTTAAGTTTAACAGATAAGAGATCCCGTTTGATTGGTGAGGAGTGAGGCCTGATCAAATTTTATTGAATCGACACGCTTCCCAAATACTAAGCTACTAGATTAGGACCCGTGCTAGAGCACGGGTTGAATCCTTTTATTTATATTATAATTTTAGAATAAAATATGATTTTGAAGATCACGATTAATGCTAGATTAAGACTTTAAAACTTTTTAAAAATAATAACATAAATTATATTTTATATAAAAAATACAATATAAATAAAATGAATTTCAACCCGTGCTCTAGCACGGTCTTAATCTAGCATTAAGGTTTACTTTTTAATTTCTGAATATGATCCCGAAGATCACGATTTATCTTGTTAAATTAGCGAGATTTGATTCCTTTTTTATGATTAAGAATATATTTTTATCCCTTTAATAACTTTTTTATTGATGTGGTTTATCAATGAAATCTGAGGAAAATAAATTGGTAATATTGTAATTCTAGATATTTGAAACTATATATGTGATCTTCCGGAAAAAAAGTTTGGAATATCCATGAACTATCAATTTGGAATAACCTGTATAAGATTTTTTTTTATTACAGTTAAGGTTTTATTTGTTACAATTAATATATGGATTAATTTATAATTTATGTATAACCTATTTGTAACCATTTATTAAAATTATAAAGTCTACCAAAACAATGTTATGTACTTCCGTTTTATTATAAAGGGGATTCATTTGACTAACAAATTTGGCATATACTAATTATATCACAACTTTCCTTACTGTTTTCAATTTCTTTTCATTAATTGGTCCCTTCTTGGAAATAATCTTTCGATTATTTGGTTTTTTTGGCTTATCAATCAGAAACTTTCAGATCTTCATTCCAAAATCTGCATAGATAAGGGGAAAATAATGCATTGTGGAGGTTAATTATGACAAAAAAAAAAATTAACAATCAAACATTGACTGAGGCAATTGGGCTAAGCAGCACTATCCTTGAACCCTGAATCTCTTCAAAAAATCCATTTCTGTGGCACTAATCTACGTTAGTAATCATTTAACTATGGTAGACTTCTATTTGTAATACTAAATGATCAATAATCATGTGACTCTGTTTTAGGGTGCAAATGGTTACTCATAGTACCAAAAGAATGGGTATAATAATCTTATATAATAAAGTAGAGAGTCTTCCCAAAAATTTCAACTAGAGATTTACACATGTTGCTTGAGAGCTTGATACCTATCCTAAATTAATTTTAATCATTTAGTAATAAACTAATACATATGTCTTTTTCCTCAAATTTAAATACACTAATATCTAATTTAACTAAATAAATACTTATTAAAATAAGAGGTTCAAATGATTCAAATAAGACATAGCACATGAAACTTCAGAATTTGTATTAAAATTAGTTTGTAGATATTTCATATTTTTATATTTAAAGAGGTTCAAATGATTTAAATAAGGCATAGCACATGAAACTTGAGAATTTGTGTTAAAATTTCGTACGAAAATATATGTTTAATAAACTAAGAAAATGCTAACATGACAATTAAAAGGAGATTGTATGACATTTGAGAATCTATTTTATTTGTCATAAAAAATACATATGTAAAAGTATTTTACTTATGTTTTGTTTATATTTCACACATGTTTTTCTTATTGTCTTGTTAGTTTACTTATTTATCTTAAAAAAATATATGTAAGATATTAAATAAATGCATATCAAATCTGATTTGTAGTCTACAAGTTGTTTGAGTATCAGCAGATCCTGCGGAAGGTAAATTGTCTTTCTCTTTGTAGAATGATTTTTTGTCATGTTGTCATGATATCTCTTGTTTTTCTTCTTATGAATTTCATCTTCTTTCAGTTTCTAGATGATCCTTATGAGAGGAAGACAAATGCAGCTGATGTACTTCTGGTGAAAGCAATGCTCCTTCATGCAATCAAATGTCACAGGAAGAGGTGTATCCTTCACAACATCGTATCTCACTCTGACCCTGACTGTATTTTTCCGCGCAACATCCTTATGGCGTTGGGTGACAAAAACTTTATTTCCACGTTTAAAAAGTAGAACTGAAGTGATCTAATTAATGCTAATACCTGTTTGACTAGAGGATCGTTGAACAACTATTTAATTATAGGATCTTTCAAATTTGATCAGACTTCTCGTAAAATTCATATTTAACCATTGAATAACGATTAACCATTATTTCTTAAGTGGCACCGAGTTTGAGACCATATCCAACCAGACTCGAGGTTAGAACAATATTGTTTTTTTCAAAAAAAATATACACTACACAAATGTTTCTTTGTAAGATCAGATCCGAATTTCCAATTCCCAACAAAACATTTCAACTGTTGCTAGATATACTATTAAGAAAGTTGTATTGAGACACTTTAACTTTATTTGAAAAAAAAATTATTAATGTTATACATAATCTTATATAATAAAGTAGGAAGTCTTCCAAAAACTTTCAACTAGAGATTGACACATGTCGCATGAGAGCTTGACACCTGTCCTAAATTAATTAAAATCATTTAGTAATAGACTAATACATGTGTCTTTTTCCTCAAATTTTAATTACACTAATATGTAATTTAACTAAATAAATACATATTAAAATAAGAGGTTCAAATGATTCAAATAAGACATAGCACATGAAACTTGAGAATTTGTATTAAAATTAGTTTGTAGATATTTCATACTTTTTATATTTAAAGAGGTTCAAATTATTTAAATAAGGCATAGCAAATGAAACTTGAGAATTTGTGTTAAAATTTTATACAAAGATATATGTTTAATAAACTAACAAAATGCTAACTTGACAATTAAAAGGAGATGGTATGACATTTGAGAATCTATTTTATTTGTTATAAAAATACATATGTAAAAGTATTTTACTTATGTTTTGTTTATATTTCATGTATGTTTTGCTTATTGTTTTGTTAGTTTACTTATTTATTTTTTTAAAATATATGAAAGATATTAAATAAATGCATATCAAACAATCAAATCAAATCTGATCTCTTATATATATATATATATATATTATAGTCACAAATGAATAAAAATTTATAAACAACTAAAAATACATCATCAACGCATTGCGTGGACAACCATCTAGTTATGAATGTAATAGAGTTGAAATGAAGGAAAAAGAGAGGAATGATTTCATTATGAATGTAGTAGAGTAGAACTAATTCTCCTACAAAATAGTAGAAGAATATGAAGTATATTTACATAGTCTCATATCTCATCCAAATAGTCTCTACAAATCAAAATGCAAAACACACAAAAAGGTTCAAAATATTCAAAACATCACTATCGACATAAATAGCATATATATAACTTCAAAACATTCTATTCATCTTCCTCCTGAAAGTTGAGAATCAGCAATGGAAGATCCACCGGTAAAACCTTTAAAGACGGAGGAGGAATACGACATCCCTAACTCACTAAATCCGTCATGAACCCCAAACATCATCCCAGTCCCGGACAAGTCCAGTGGAGACAAGTCCGGTAACTTTGCATCTCCTCTTAGATAATGTAACACTTGTCTCATACTTGGTCTAGCCCGTGGGTCGGAATGAGAGCACAAGAGACCTAGCTTCAGTACCATTTCAACCTCTTTCTCGTCATATTCTGAACCCATATTCGGATCTTTAGCAGCCAAGATGTTTCCCTTGTTCCATAACCCGAAAACCCAATCCACTAGCAAGAACGTCTCATCAGTCTCATGCTGCATCTCAATAGGACGTCTACCGCACGTGACTTCTAGTAAGAACGCTCCAAACGCGAAAACATCTGTAGCGGTCGTTGCACGTCCTGTCCGAGTGTGTTCAGGAGCTAAGTATCCCAATGTTCCAACAACGTGCGTGGTCTGAGGATCCGACCCGTGATCATACAACCTAGCCAAACCGAAATCTCCAAGTCTCCCATTAAGCTCTCCATCTAACAAGACGTTGCTGGCTTTGACGTCACGGTGAATCACCACTTGTTCCCATTCTTCATGGAGATAGAATAAGCCAGAGGCAACACCGAGAATAACCTTAATCCTCTGTTTCCAGTTAAGCGTTACCTCAGGAGTGTTGTACAAGTACTTGTCTAAGCTTCCATTAGGCATGAAGTCATACACAAGAAGAAGCTCACCTCTCCTACGACAATAACCCAATAAAGGAACTAAGTTCCGATGACTCATCCGACCAATACTCACAATCTCAGCCACAAACTCTTTCATCCCTTGTCGTGACTCATGCGAGACTCTTTTAACAGCAATATCCAACTTCGTACCTGGCATCACACCTTTGTAAACACTCCCAAACCCACCAGATCCAAGTAGATCCTTCTCCTTAAACCCTTTAGTCGCGTAGTACAAATCCTTAAACCTGAATCTGTTCTTCCCAAACTCTTTTTCCCATTCTTCAAGCTCCTCCGCGAACTTCCTCCTCCTCCTCACAATGTAAAACACGAGGAAGATGAACGAGAAGATCAAAAACAGAGAAATCAACGGCATCCCGATCTTGTAGAAGTCTGAGATCTTCTTGGGCACGAACCGAGGAAGCTTGGGAAGTCTTGATAAAGCTAAAGGTGGAGCCTTTTCGTTCAACCCGAAACTCCAACCGAGAACATAATGTTCAGACAGAACAGAACCTGTCGCGGAGGAGAAACCCACATACATATCTTGAAGAAGAACAGAGGAAAGATCCCTAACAGCCGAAACAAGCGGCTTTAGAGGTTTCTCCTCGTTGAACGGAGCCATCGTCACATCGATTTTATTACTACGACCATCGTAGTCAACCCAAACCTGCATCGGCTTACGACTGATCAAACTCAGGTTCTTGAACTGAGCTTTCTCATCCCACCACCCAGCGTAAGCAGTTCTCACAGAGGTCAAACTATTGATATCGATTCCGACATGGTTGTCGTCAGTATCGTTAAACTCTGTACTTCGGATCGTGTCCAATTCCACAGCAAAGACATGGTTAGTGTCATTACCGTTGTTTGCGATGTTGAAGAGACCCAAGTATTGACTTGCCGTTGCGTCAGGGAGACCTGGTTTTGGAGCTACGACGAAAGCGATGCCGTGCCCGCTGAGTATGGCGATCTGAGGGTTGATAGCGAAGACGAAGGTGGTGGAGAAGGAAGAAACGGTGCCGTTTGGAGAATCTTTGAACCGAATTGGTTTGGTATAGAAAGCGTGACCGGTTTTTTGAACGGTTGTGTTGGTTAGCTTCAAGAGACCGTTTGGTGTGATGGTGGTGATCCCTTGGATTGATATGTCCTTCTGTTGATTGAATCCGTTGTTGTATATGAAATTGAGAGTCTGTGAAGAAGATTTTAGTGTTTGTAAAAGGAAACTGAACAAGAAGATGGTGAAAAGCTTCAAGAACATGGCTACTACTTACTACTAACTCTCTTCTTGTTTTGCTTCTCTGTGTTTTTTTTAGAAAGAAGAAGAAAGAGAGACAATTTATTTATGGTGAGGAAGAGAGTGGAAAAGTCGTCAAATCTTTTTTATTTACATTTTTTTGATTCTTTTTCTTATTTGTTTCTAGAGAAGAGAAAAAAATAATTGTTTTTTGATTATTTTCCTTTTGGTGGGGGGGGATAGGTTAGTGATTGAGAAAATTTTGATCAAGGTAGGTGATATGTGTTCCAACTTCCAAGATTAATTTGCTTAATTTAACTCTCTCTCTTTGTGTGTTTTTTAAAATAATCCATTTTATATACTCCAATACCAATAATTAAATCTATAATTCTATCATGATCATTATGTTTGTAAACCATATAAAAAGATGAACTAGTATTTTATCAACTACTCGTACTAGTATTTATGGGTAATGATGAAAAATTCGACGGTAGCCTTTATTTATTTGAGATAAATCATATGAAGTCATGACTTTGAAAGGAAAATTGATTAAGATTTTTATAATCATTATGAATTAATTATGCTCATGAATTTGATATTTTAACCAGAAATCTCCTAGTAATAAGAATGACTGAATGACATCAGAAACCACATCATCATACGCTGTCACGTATCCAAGGCCCAAGGGAAGGAGTATTTCGAGTAATTTGTGCTAATTAAAAATTACTATTGATTTGACTTTATTAGGCTGTACTGCTGCCTCTATGATATTGTTGTCTTTTTTAGAGACACAGACTTAGAGTCGTCTAATAAGTCACAGACCCACGGTCGTCTAATAAGCCAACTAAATACAACGAGTTACAAACATTTCCTGAAGTTTTTATTGTGAAAAATATATTGCAAGACACGTACTACCAATCAAACGTGAGAGTCTGATTTGGGCATATTTGTGGACACAACAGCTTTGATGGTTCTCGAAGTTCCAGTTCCTGCCCGCCGATGACATAGCTCCCTAACTCTCTTTTTTTTTTTTTTTTTTTTTGTTAACGAAATGATAGAGGAAAAAAGTTTCTTACATATGTTTACTATTCGTGTAGATGAAAAGTGAAACTGTGTGTAACTTTTTCAAACTAAGTTTATTTGTAAATCATAGTTCCTTATAAAATTGTCAAGCTTTTTATACCAGCATTGTCTACAAGATCATGATACCATGAGACTTTTTTTCGTATGGCATCTCATAGTACCATGTAATTTAATAGTGTAGGGTACTGCATTTTACTTTTATGTGTTTTTTTTTTTTTTTTTTTTTTTTGTGCACCACTTTTATGTGTTTTTTTTTTGAATAATGAATGAGGTAGGTGGTGGGCTGATATTGGAAATGACCTTAATGACAAATTTGGACCCCATGTGACAAATGCACAAACTGGTCAAAAGTTTTAGACTCCAAAGAGGTCCACACTAGTAGTAATCTTGGAAGTTTCTGACTGACTGGATTAATCTTTGATTCTTGAAGTCAACCATGTGAATATTCTCTTCTGATCTACTTGAGTTTTTGCGTTATATTGTCATTGTCCGTATGCTAGGATTAATCTTGGGAAAAATGTCAAAAAAATCTGAAGTTATTTTTATTTGGACGTTTAATACCTAATGGTTTTCGGTTGGAATAAAAATACATAATATATTAAATTAGTGTCAAATAAAACCCTCTCTTTTAAAGATTGGTTGAATCGAACATACGACTTAACAGACGTTAACTTGGGTAACGAAATCGCTAAACCGGATTAAGTTTTAATCACACGTTTTTAAACAGATATATACAATAGGGTTACATGAATAAGCGTGTATGTCGAAGTAGTCTAGTGGTGAAAGGTTTGTTTTATGATCATCCGAACGTGGATTCGACCTGCATCCCTAGAGGCTTTTCGATTTTTTTTTTTTTCTTTTTCTGAAACTCGAAATTTTTTTTGTTCTAAGATTTTTTTTTGAAAGATCGCCAGAGCTGGAATTGTTCTGAAAACGACGATGAGATTCATAGGTTGATACGGCAGCTGCCAAATCGATAGATCGGAAACATTCTTCCTAGATTGATGATAACGATGGATGCTGCTATGGTCCAAAGCTTCATATAGAGACTTTTCTGGCGAATTCAAATAATTCAGCAGCAGATCTGGATAGGGACCATTAATTGGTGGCTGCGACCGTAGCTCACCTTTCACTAAAAAGAAGGTGGCTTCGACGGATCGTTAATTGATGGCTGCGACTTCGACGGAGCAGCAGACTTGGTAACCGATGGTTGTGAACTCAATTGAGCGGCTGACTTCTTGTTTGTTTCCGGCAGTTGAGGCGACGACATCGGCACTGAAAAAAAAAATGTTGTTGGTAGGATTCGAAACCGGCACTCTGATGTTGTGATATATACCCTATACCAGTAGACTACTTTAACATATTCGTTTAGTTTAGTAAACATATCGTATATATCTATTTACGAAAATGTGTGATTAAAATTTAACCCGGTTTAGCGATTCCGTTACCCAAATTAACGTATGTTAAATCGTATATTTGATTCAACCAATCTTTAAAAGACAAGGTTTTATTTGACACTAATTTAATATATCAGGTATTTTTATTTCAACCAAAAACATTAGGTATTAAACGTCTAAATAAAAATAATTTGAAGTTTTTTTTGGCATTTTTCCCGATTAATCTTTGATTCTTGAAGTCAACCATGTGAATATTCTCTTAAGTCTTAACAAAGTCTTCTCTCCTTGCTTTTCTTGTGGTTCGGGAAGAAGAGTTTGCCACCGACGTGTGGTGCTAGGAAGAAGTTGAAATAGAGAGCAGGCGTTTTCAGTACCTTAGAGATGAGATATAAAGGATTCTTCTAAACTATATATTTATTTAACTTCTGATATAGTAGTACTGTAGTAGTATTCCTTTTACACTTAGTTTTGGGATTTTCTCTTATTCGACCCAAATGTCAAACAATACTCACAGTTTATTTTTGGTTATATATTGAACTTATCTGTCACAAAAAACAAATTGTACCCTACAATAATGTATAAGATATCATCAAGGCCCCGAGACCAATCTCTTCTTTTTTTGTTTGTTATATATTGAACCTAGCTTCTCAACCTCAATTTTAAGAGCCCTCTGGCTCTGCCTAATAATCTGTTACAAAAGCAAATTGTTGTTTCCTATTATATCCTACTATATTAATTGGAAAGTACAAATATGAAACTAACCTTAAATGTGTTAAAAATTACATTCAATTGCCATTAGAAAAACTTAATTAAAATTAATTAATTAATTAAATAAATAAAATTAATTAAAAACGAAAATGGGGGACACATTAAATAAAACAAATTGTAGAAAAGTAAAAAAAAATCTATTAGAATCAAAACTAATCCGTATTAAAAAAAAATTAACAGCTAAGATTTTAAAAATCTAATCGAGTAAAATCTACAACTACAAAATTTATCCTACTATATTAATTGGGAAGTACAAATATGAAACTAACCTTAAAATGTGTAAAAATTACATTCAATTGCCATTAAAAACTTAATTAAGATTAATTAATTAATTAAAAAATGAAAACCGGGACACATCAAATAAAATAAATTATAGAAAAGTAAAAAAAAATCTATTAGAATCAAAACTAATTCTTACTTAAAAAAAGATTAACAGGTAAGATTTAAAAAATCAAATCTAATAAAATATACAGCTACAAATTTTATCAAAAAAATTTTCCACAACAGATTAAAATTATTACATACAAGAAAAGGAAGCCACAGAAAAAAACAATGAATGTTGTTTTCAAAGAGACTTTTTAGAACTTTTACTAGCTATATGTAGTTGCTCTTTTTTACATGTTAGTAAGGATTGTGTTTAGTCGATAAAAGTTTAAATAATTTTATTCATTACATACAAATGTTTTATTGACAGGTTTTCTATAAACATTTTTAAAACACAAAAATTATAATATAAGCAAACCAAATTTTTAATCACAAACTACTATAAATAACATAATAATAAAATAAATTATCACAAATTTTTATTAAAAAAAAAGTTCAACCCGTTTTATTAAAAAAAGTTCAGCCCGCGATTCTCCGCGGGTTAGTACCTAGTACTGAGTATAAGAGATCATCTAGTCCCCCAGACCAATCTTCTTCGTTTTTTGCTTGGGCCTAAAATGGTAAAACCAGCTCTAACTATATATTTTTGGAGGAAGACATGTGTTAGTAGTGTTACAGGTCTACTCCTGCTGTTCCAAGAAAATCAATATTTTTGGTGTATAAGGAAATTTCTGCAAATACAATAATTACGTTTTATAGTTATAACTATAGTATAAGAATACTAATGAAAGACAATTAATAATAAAAAAATTATTAAAAATAAAAGAATTATGTTTTGGAATTGTGGCTAAAAATATTTTTAGGAAAAAAAATAGAAATATTTTTTTTTTCATCTTAAGATCGTTGTTTTCTTTGAAAATAATAATAATTTAATATCTTTAATAACAAAAGGCACAATTCTTATCTGCCCAAAGCCACAAATAGGCTGAGCACGGCACTGCATGTAGGTTGAACAGAGTAAACACTTCATCGTTGTACGTTATTTTCATCTCAAAGTAAACACTTAGGTGAAACAGTCAATACAATGAGATAAAGCGAACAGAGTCAAGGTAGAGAGAATGAGAAAGCGTGGCGTTCAAGGTTGTTTTTGGGTTTTTATAAAGTCAGGTTGCGTTATTAATTTTAAGAAAGATTATCCAATCAAAATACGGTATGATTTAATAAAAGGGAACATTTTAGGTCAGGTTGCATTATAGAAGATTATCTTAGGAAAAATTTAAAAGGAAACATTTATCCATTATTGGATTAAGGTTTTTGCAAAAGCCCACATGGCACCAAGGGATTGGTGGATATCGTAGTTCCTTGCAGCCATAACGCAATCCAATTCCATTTAGGGATTCTTAAACCGACACAACTTTGGTATATATGGATTACCTCTAGTCTTGTTCTGTCTACGATCTTATATTCTGAAACAAGGATACCCTAGCAAGAGCTTTTTTTTGTTTCACAAGATAGGATCAAAGATGCAAGCAAGGAAACCCTTATTCGCGATCTATGCGATTTCTGTTCTCGTGTTGTATCTTCTCTTCATTGAATCTCCAAAGTCTGCTGTTCCTGACAACAACTCACCGTTCAAACGAAACTTACCTCTCTCCAGAACCGATGACCCCGTGGCCATGAGTACTCGTATCGTCAAAGTTGTGGACTCAGACCATAACGAAAAGAAAGACTTCGATCCGCTGGTACATCCAAGCGAAGCTGCCAAGTTTGTGAATATTGACTGGTTCACAAGAAACGTGCCTCTCTCCAGAACCACTGACCCCATGACCATGCGTAGTACTAGTATCGTCAATGTTTTTGACTCAGACCCTAACGACACAGAGGAGTTAGATCCATTGGTACCTCCTCGTAAAGATGGCAAGGTTGAGAGAATTATTGACTGGTTCCGAAGAAACTTGCTTCCCTCCAGAACCAATGACCCCGTGACCATGAGTATCGTCGAAGTTATGGAATGTTCCGACTGTAACGAAACAGACGAGGTAGATCCGTTGGTATCTCTTCCTAAAGCTGGCAAGATTGAGAGCATTGACTGGTTCACAAGAAACATGCCTCACTCCAGAAGCAATGATCATGACCCCGTGACCATGAGTAGTAGTAGTATCGTCAAAGCTGTGGAATCCTCCGACTGTAACGAAACAGATGAGTTCGATCCGTTGGTACCTCTCCCTAAAGCTGGCAAGATTGAGAGCATTGACTGGTTCAGTAGAAACATGCCTCTCTCCAGAACCAATGATCATGACCCTGAGACCATGAGTAGTACTAGTATCGTAAAAGCTGTGGATTCCTCCGACTGTAACGAAACAGACGAGTTAGATCCTTTGATACCTCTTCCTAAACCTGGCAAGATTGAGAGCATTGACTTGTTCAGTAGAAACATGCCTCTCTCCAGAACCAATGACTCCGTGACCATGACCAAAAGTACTACTAGTAGTATCGTCAAAGTTGTGGACTGCTCGGACCGTAACGAAACAGAAGAGTTAGATCCTTTGGTACCTCCTCGTAAAGCTAGCAAGATTGAGAGAATTGACTGGTTTAGAAGAAAGCTACCTGATATGGAGATACTGAAATCGACTAGCAAGAGCAAGAGATTCCATTCACGAGTTTATGAGTTGTACAACAACAACAACTGCTCTGCTCAGTTCTTTATGGTTTGGCTTTCTCCTGCAAAATCCTTTGGACCAAGAGAGATGTTAGCTGTTGACACTCTCTTCACCACCAATCCTGGTGCCTGCTTGGCGATTTTGTCCAACTCCTTAGACTCCTGCAGAGGAGACACCATCCTTAAACCATTGATTGATCGAGGTTTCAACCTCATTGCTGTAACCTTTGATATCCCGTTCCTCGTCAAGAACACTCCTGCTGAAGCTTGGCTGAAAAGACTAAAGAGTGGCCGCATGGATCCTGGTTCTGTCCCCTTGTTCATGAATCTCTCTGACCTGACAAGGCTCGCGGTGCTCTACAAATATGGAGGAGTCTATCTTGACACAGACATCATCTTCCTTGACGATATATCAGGACTAAGAAACACCATTGGAGCACAGAGCATCGATCCCAAAACCAAGACATGGTCAAGACTAAACAATGCAGTGATGGTCTTTGACATCTACCATCCGCTTATGCGAGAATTCTTACACGAGTACTCCACATCTTTCGACGGAAACATATGGGGACACAACAGCCCTTACCTTGTCTCTAGAGTTATCACGAGATTAGGAAACAAACCTGGATACAACTTCACAATCTTACCACCGAATGCTTTCTATCCAGTGAATTGGATCAAAATACCAAAACTTTTCAAGAAACCTGCAACCACAAGAGAAGCACAATGGGTAGAGAAGACGGTAAAGGACATGAGCAAAGGGAGTTACATGATTCATCTATGGAACAAAGTCACAAGGAAGATAAAGATTGAAGAAGGAAGCGTTATGTACAATCTCATCTCTACTCACTGCACAGTTTGCAGAAACATCACAAATTCTCATACTGTCTAAGCAGGTACAAGGATTCTAGTTTTTCAAGGAAGCGTATGTATATAGTCTTATCTCCACTTACTGCACAGTTTGCAGAAACATCACAAATTCTCATACTTTCTAAACAGATGCAAGGATTCCAGTTTTTCAAGGAAGCGTCATGTATAGTCTCATCTACACTCACTGCACAGTTCTACAGAAACATCACAAACTCTGATACTTTCTAAACAGATACAAGAACGCTTCTTGTTTTTCTTTTGCTTTTTAGGTGTTCATATTTGCTTTTCTTTTTCCTTTTCTTTTGTAAAAGACTCGAATCAGAAGTAAAAAACTGATCTGGTGTTCTTAAGTTCTCAACACCAAACATATTAACCCAAAAACCTTAACAACTACGGTTTTTGTTGTCATGGTATGTTAATTTGTAATTGTCCTAGGGTTATATTTGTGGGAGGATGTATTAGTCCTTGGAAACGTTGATCCATCATATTCTGCTAAATATTTTGGTTTTGCGTTGAATATTAATACACATTATAAGTTTCGATTATATGGTTGAGAATGGTAGCTAGATCAATTCATTTTGCATATGAATTCAATTCGAACACAAACAGAGGAGCAGCAAATGACTCCACATTACTCAAAGCCGATCTGGTCAAGCTGAACAGAGAAGGCTATGGCCTGCATCTATTGAACAAGATCACCAGAAATACTAAGCTCGCAAAGGGAAGTGTTATAGACAACATAAATTCAGTTGTTGTTTGCAGAGAAATACAGAGATAACAAGAAATTAAAAAATAGGTGTGTTAGTGTTTGTGTAAGATTTTTGTCCAAAGCCTAAAAGGTAAACACTTGTTTCACTTAACCTAAATGTTTCATACATAAACTTAACTGCCTTGCGACACACGTATCAAACGTTCAAAAGCTCCACACCAAAATCCCCTTTGTCTTGATGTCTATATTTGTCAGCTTTTTGTGGTAGATGACTGTTACACCTTAGAACCATAAGAATGAATTTGGAGAAATTCTTATTACTTTTCTCCAAAGGGATCAGTGTTCGATTAAATCCATGTTAGATAACAAACAATACAGCTTTTACCAAAATAATAACTTCTTATTAAAAAAAATTGAGAACAGTATAATCTATATAATATTAATACAAATTAACAACAGATAAGCCAACACTGAGAACAAAAATGGCATAAGATCTCTTAACACAACACAGCGTTTCCAAATCTTTGGACTCATAGCTTAAATCAATACTACTAACTCACGCTTCAGAGCTTCCTGGAATCCATAAACGTCTCTATTCAATCAATTATCACTGTCTTGGAGCTGCATCAAAAAAACCAGCCAAAGGTTACAAATGCTAATTCACGTAGACTAATACCAAAAGTACAGGAGACTCAGATGTCCCAGGCGAAATAAACATACCTCCACCAAGTGTAGCTTCAGGTAACTTCTCTATTGAGTACTTGCGTTGTGTCACATACATGATCGGCACACCAGGAATCTGCAAAGGAACAAAAATTGAAGTTAATAATTAATATATCCAAAGAGTTAATCCATGGACATAAACAAAAAGTAGTCATACAATAAACTATCTTTACCTTTCGAATCCTTCGCTTTAAGTCTCTATCACATGTAGCCACTATGAAGCACTTATGCTGTACGTTGTAAGAAAAGAATAATATCACAGAAACATACAAAAAATATAGAAAGAACAATGAGACTAGAACATCGCACATCCTTGCAGAGTCTTATATACAAAGTTCAACAAGCCAGGAACGAAGAATTTACCTGAGTAACTCTGTCAACGAGACAGTCATCAGCATATGTCCCTTTGTGTACACAAGGTAATCTTTCAAAGCGAGGATCTTTCGCAATCCTACCAAACATTACAGTAACCAATAAGTAATCCATGGTGAAATACTACTGAAACTAGGCACTTCTTTTAAGAAGTGTTGTTACCTTAGAGCTACACGATACTTCTGACCTAACTTCTCTAACTCAGCTATGACGCAGTCCGTGATACAAGGAGTGCCTTTTAAAAGGGTTAACAAAAGAGACAAAATTGCGTACCTATAAACCAATCAAAGTATATAAGTAACTCACAGTTTGCGTACAGACAGTCTCTCATTCCCTTCTCAAGATCGATCTATATAGATACACCAGAGCAAAAGAACCATAATGAGAATCCAATCAGGTCAATGCAGAGACAATAAAGATGGTTCTTTTTTTTTTAATAAAGAAACTGCTCAGAGCTCTGGAAGATGTAGTACACACACCGACCTTATTCTGGATAGAGAAGTTGATGAAGTTAGTATCCACCAAAACCCGGTAAGGAGGAACCAATGTAGCGTTGTAAGAAAAGAATAGCCCAGCAGGAACACTCGGACTGATCCAAAATCAAATCAAAATCAAATTTTGAAGGAAACCCCAATAGATTACAACTTTGCAACGAAAGCAAAAAAAAAAAAGGGTAAGTAAGTAAGCTTACACGTTTCTCGGAAGCTCCGTGAGGTCTTTCTTGTTTGGATTCAGAACCTCTTCCTTGTAACTGAAGAAAGAAAAACAAAACATCATAATATGGTGTTTTTTAAAAAAATAAGGTTCATAATTTTTTTTGTTAGTTAAGGCCCGATATATTTCAGGCCTATACAATAATGAATGGTCCTTTCCCATTAATATAGTAGGGATAATAAAAAATGCTTAATTTCCTAATTATAAATAATACTCCCTCCCGAGTATTTCCTAATTATAACTGTACTTTCGGGTTCGGGTTGATCATTCTTCCTCCGTCATCATCATCTAGTCTCTATTTTAAAATTTTTTTGCGGTAAGTTTCTAGTTAGGGATTTATAAAATCTTAGTCTTTCCCGTAACAGTCTCATAGATTAGGTTTTTTTTTTTTCCAGCGAAATAGAGAGGGAATAGGATTATTTTGTTCCATTGGCACTATGGATTTGTTGAGGACCGAAGGTTGTCAGAGAATATGTGATTTACCCGAAGATTTGCTGTTGAGGATCTTACTCCTCGTCCCGACGAAAGATGCAGTGGCCACTGGTATCTTGTCTAAAAGATGGCGTTGCGTCTGGAAGATGCTCCATGAACTCGCCTTCAAAGACGACGACCAAGGGAGCGAGAGCTTTGTGTGGTTTGTTGACAAGTCACTGCAACACCATAAGGCACCGAAACTAGTAAGCCTGGTTGTCGAACTGGGTCCACAATGTCCTCCTGTTGACGTAGATGTCAGAAAGTGGGTTGACAAGGCTGTTAACCACGGTGTGAAAAAGTTAGATTTTAATCTCCTCTGGACGACAGGAGAGCCCACAAGCTTACCTCAGAGCCTTTACACATGCGACTCGCTCGTTTCTTTAACTCTATCAAACCAGATTCTAATTGACATTTCTTTCCCGGCTAGCCTACCATCTCTCTCTTATCTGAAACTTGCCTATGTGGTCTACAAAGACGAAGAATCTCTTGCTAAGCTTTTATCAAGTTCCCCGGTTCTCAAACAACTGGTGGTTAGACGACCTGGTAAAGATGACAACTTGACAAACTTTACCGTCAAAGTGCCTTCGTTGGAAAGTTTAACTTATGTGACCTCAGACTCAGAGGAAGAGGGAGAGGGAGAGGGAGAGGGAGAGGGAGAGGGAGAGGGAGAGGGAGAGGGAGAGGGAGAGGGAGAGGGAGAGGTAGAGGGAGAGGGAGAGGGAGATGGAGAGGGAGAGGGAGAGGGAGAGGGAGAGGGAGAGGGAGAATATTTCACTGGGTCGTTGGTGATAGATTGCCCTCGATTAAAATTCTTAGACATAGCTGACTATAGGCGGAGAGACTATGTTAGTTTGATGAATAATTTCCTTTGCCTTGATACCGCAGCCACCACCTTGATTGCTAACCATGATGATGAAAAGTTTCTGAGATGTCTTTCTTCTGCCATACGTCTCAACTTGTTTTTAACCGAATCAATGGTATATACCTCAGGCTCGATCTCCTCTGTTCCTTGTTGCTTGCTTGGTCAACCAATCTTTTTTTTTTGTTTGTTTGTTTTATCGCAGGTTGCGTGTTGTAAAACCATTGAATTCCCTAGGGTCACAGATTTTGTCTTGAATGCAGCAGATATATCATTATATTGGTTGGAACCACTTATGTGTTTGCTTCAGAAATTTTCTAAACTGAAAACTCTTGCGGTCCAGACCGTGGTAAGTGCCATCATCCCTTAACATATATGCACATCTAGTTTTGATGAATTTTAATAAATGTATATTAAAGAGTAAATACTGTCATGGTGTATCAGGGGTGTCCCCCATGTTCCTGGAACCAGCCGAGTACTATTCCCCAATGCTTATCGTCTCATCTAGAGATTGTTCAGTGGATAGAGTATGAAGGAAAAGAAGATGAGAAACAACTAATGAAATACATTCTCGCTAACTCAAAATGTTTAAAGACAGTGGAGATGTCCTTCTTAGAAACATGCCATCTCAAAGAGTGTCAAATGGAGTTAGAAGCTATGCCTAGGATTTCACCATCAGCTCGGCTTGTTTATTGTACCCCTAAAGTCTGTTGGAGTTATAAGCCGGATAATTATTATAATATATACTAAAATATTTTTAGAATTATCATTAGTAAGTTATTTCAAAAGATTTTTTTGTTTTTTTTGCTTTTGAAATTAAATGGACTCTTCTAGTGCTTAATGGTGTTTCCCTTTGTTCATCACTGTGTGTCTCTCTTGTCTTAGAGTAGCTGTGGTTTAGTAAAGGTTTTAGCCATTGTTAAGAGATTAGTAATATACGAAATTGATGATTGTCGGTTAGTGTACTACAGTTCTTCAAGACTTGCATCTGGGGTCAGTATTAGCTATTGGGATTATTAATACAATAGCTTTGTAATCTGCGTTTTTCTTTAGCTTTTGTGATCCAGAGTTTTACGTGGAGAATACTCGACAAAGAAACTTCTGTTTTGTTTGGATTGTTTATTCTCCAACTTTTATGTAACACGAGCGCAAGAACTTGAGGCCAACTTTTGAAGGAAGAAGAAATCGTTTACTCTCACTGCTTCAAAGCTTTGTGGGTAATCACTAATCAGCTTCTTCATGACAGCAAACTTTTGAGCTTTCTTTGCCCTTCCCATATTTAGAACCAAAATAGTAACAAAAAAACCCTATAACGAAACAGAGAGAACGGGAAACTGAAATAGGGTGATGCGAGGTCAGAACGGGAAACTGAAGAGGGCTTTTACTTTTGTAAGCTCCAATTAGTGTTGATAATAAGAAGGTGGATTGCTGAAACAACGGCCGCCGGAGGAAATCAGCAAACATGGTTCGTCGTCTTGTTCACTTAAGCTACTTTTCCATTTCTTCTTTTTTTTTTTTTTTGTTATTTGTCTCACTCTGTGATTTATGCTTTAAAAGAGAAGCCAATGTGATTTATGCTCTGTTCACCTAGATTTGGATTTATAAAATCTCTCGTCCTAGTTTAAAAAATGTTTGAATTGTTTTAACATTGCTTGCGCCTAAAACGTTAAAACCAGCTCTAGCTATATTAACTTTTGGAGGAAAACATGTATTACATGAGTTAATAAAACTATAATTATATTGATATGATAAAAAATGTAACAATCTGTATAAATTTGACTTTAGCCAAAGTTTATGATTTTAAGTTAGTTGATACTTACATAAACGAACGAATAAGAAAATTGTTGCTCAACTTCTCTTGATATGAAACTTTATATAGTCTCAGAAGATAAAAGGGAGCCGATCCATCTGTCCTTCCATTCATTTTTCGCTCGGATGCTTTGTTGGAAGAGATACACTTTCGAAAGGATTAAAATGCCGTATCTTGACATGGATTACGTTTTTCGAGTCTCCTTCACTGTTGACAATTTCACAGAACTGTCTACGTGGTGCCTGTAAACCCAATCAAATATAAAAAGATCATCTATATTTTCAACTACAAATCAAACACACCAAATTTAAAAGCACAATGTATAACTATAAATCAAGATATATTCTCAAATGCTGTGCCTAGGAATAATTCATGAATTTCTCCTATAAGGTTGGTCACTAAATTGGTGTAGGTACAGATGTGAAGATTTTAAGTGTCCATATAATTTTACTTACCATTTTCCACAGATCAGGCCTCCATGTGGTAGCAGAAACGTCGATGAACTCAACCAAGTTGGCGCCAGAATAATGCGGCGAATCACATTGCGCCTCGCCCACGTCAACATGTTTCCGGTACGTCGTAAGAGTCTGCCCTGACCCTACCTCATAAACCCGGTCCAAGAAATAAACAATGGGTCTCTGGCATGGATCTCCGCTGATGGGTCGGGTATCAAACGAGAAAGGCTCCAAGCTCGACGTCCGCCACGACTTGAACGTAAGAAACGGCGTCTCAAGCTCCTTACCCGTGACCAAAGACGGATAAATCTGGATAGTGTAGCCCCATGAAACGGAGACAGACCAGTTCCGGCTTGGGTCATGGCAGAAGCTGTGTTGGATGATCCGGCTTGGATCCGTCTTGTATGCTGACATGAGTCTTCTTAGGGCGTCGATTTGGTTCGTCGCTGGAAATATTGAGTCAACATAGTCGAGGTGGTGGAGCGTAACCAGAGGAGCCACCGGATGGGCAGCTAGTATACCGTACGGGTTTCCACGTACGTCCACCTGGATTTTACCATTCAAAGAAAAATCATTAAATCCTGATCTTATGGTTCCAAAAATTAAGAACGTAACTTAGATATAGTTGCACCAATATCAATATGCCACGAGACTAAAATTTGAAATTTTCCTAACATTCCATCCGAATTTTAAGAAACGTACGAGTCCTAAAAATTATAACTTAATGAATTTTTACTATCAAAGATTTTATAATTAAAGCAAGAAAATAGTATTGTTGATTTTAATTAGGATAATTTTACGTTGAAAAAAGAAACGGACACCAAAATCTGAGCAGTGAAGCTTCTAAATTTTTACAAGATTTGAAATTTAAAACTAAATTTTCAAATAATGGAAATTCAATATTCCACCGCAATCTTAATTTTAAAGCTAAAAATTATATAGTTCTATATAAGTGAACTTTCCATTAATGACAAAAAAAACAAAAAAGGAAAAATTTGAATATACCTGATGGAAACCTAGTTCCTTGGTAAGGGTAACTCCAATCTCGCTTAGACAAGCTTCAATCTTTTGATCAGATCCATATAACGACGCGTAACGGTCAATACAACCATCGATTATCTTAACAAGCTCGACGGCTAATGGGTAACTAATTGCCATACCTCCGCCACCGTAAGCCATAGCGTATGAGTGAACGATGTCTTGTTCAACACTCTCCGAGTTACCTCCGATGTAATACATTTGATTGTGATCATACTTATTTAGAACCGTTATAAGATTGTCCACAAAGAAAACGGTGTCGTCGTCACCCATCACGAACCATCTCACGTTCGTTAACCCTAACGCAAAAGTCTCTTTGATGATTCTCGCCATTCGTATAGCTGATCTTGAACCATACCTAATGAAAATATTTGGCAATCGGATGAATAAATCGTACGTTTTGGTGTTGTCACACATATAATTTGTTCTGTGGTCACATATATAATTTAACTAGATTAAGATAAATTGGTTGAAAAAATTATTTTATGAAGTAGAAACAGTTTATACCAGCAAGTGTAGTTGAATCGGGACGTATCCGCCGAGACTTGGTACGGTGGAGAAGTTGAGAGCCACGTCATATTAAGAGGCGGTTCCTCGTCAAGCCATACAAAGCCGCGGGTGACGTTGGGACGCCACCACAGTTCGGAGTAACGGCTGCGATCTCCCCAAGTTTGAATGGAGCCACCAATCCCGAAAACTATGTGGGAGACATCGGTGGCCTCCGAGGACTGATTCTTCCGGAGGATGGTCGAGGAGGAGGTTGAGGAGTTTGTAGTGGAGTTGACATTGTAAGGACCTAAGCGACGGTGGCCGATGATGCGGTGGCAATCGGAGCAATCGGAGAAGATGATGTAGAAGAAGATCAGAGCAACGGAGATGAAGATGCATATGGTGAAGAAGAACTTGGAGACGAGGGAGAGAACATGGCTAGGTTTTACAGTCGTTGCCGGAAATATCGACGGCGGTTTGTAGCGGAGCTTAAACGGATCGAAGATGGCCATTTTTTTTTTTTTTTTTGTAATATGTCGGATGGGGTTTTAATTTGTATCTGTCTATACAAAATATATGAGGAATGTATAAAACTTTTTTTTGTGGTAGGCACGACTGTATGAAACTATGAATAAGGGGGTTTAGTGGAAATAAAATTTGCATTTATTTATTGCGATACAAATTGAGAAAGTCTATGTTCATCGAATATTCCTACACCTTTATTTTCGTTAATGAAATATATGATTTCGACAAAACAAATCTTTTTTAGTTACGATGCAATCATCAACATTGTCTTTTTGAATTCAAAACATGTAGCTTCTAAAAATAGTCAAAGAGATATTGTATATGCTAAAAATAATATTGATGGACCCTTAAGCTGTTGAACATCTATCCTATTGGGCCAAGCATGGTTGAGTATTTTTAAGATTTTGATTAAATTAAAAAAAGGAGGCAAGAGTAACCCAATAGTTTTGTTGCAAAAGGTAATTCTATGAATTAAATTGAAAAGCCCAAAAGTCTTTTAATAATTATGAGGAACCACTCGAATCAAAGGTCTTGATAAAAAAAATGTAGTTATTGGGTTTAATTATGTTACACACACTCACACAAACAACCTTTGTTCATGGTTTTGTGTGTGTGTGGTTATTGTTTAACTGAGTGAATAATGTTAGTTATGTAAATTTGTACGTTAATAACGAAAAAACAAAAAACTATGATAAAATTAATTAGAGCATTAAATTGTAGATATCTACAATGTTCATGTATATATGTTCGTAATAAAAGGCCTTGGTAGTAGTATTTGTTTTACAAACAGCATGCAACTACACGAAAGATTATACTGGTCAATCGAATTAGTATTAGAAAACGCATAGGGAAAGAATGATTACGCCGGTAAATAGTAATGCAATGTACAATCAAATACTAGTGTCTAAGTTTCATGCATATAGATTTAATTTTAAAATTTTTTACTCAAATTTTACAAAAGATATAAGAGAGAGAGAGAGAGAGAGAGAGAGAGAGAGAGAGAGAATTTAATGATATAGAATTGTGAGTGAGACTTTCATGAGAGTATATAATTATGTAATGATGAATCAGAATGAGAGTTGTATGTTATATAATTACATTATCTCACTCGTGGACAACTACTGTTCTTTATAATTGAGAATAAAATAAAAGTAAAACCAGATTGGTAAAGCGGACCAACCAAGAATTTTTGGTCTTTTCTTGTTGTCAGGATCCTCTGTAGAACTTTCGCTTACATACGCACAAGTGTATTATATTTTCAGTTATTATTCAAAGTCTAGTTGTTTATTGCGAATAGACATTTGGCGATTGATTTTGCGACCACAACAAGTTTTCTTGCAAGTTTTATTCATAAAATACCTTTTTCCAAAAACTTTTTTACTTTACGAAATGAATACAATCCAAAGTCCCTTACAAAATAGAGAAAATAAAATAACAATGCAAGGTTGAACCATGTGAAATCTCAAATCATCTGATTTAAAACAGTTAACCTTACGAGACGATTAAGGTTTAATTTCATAAGCATTTGTACACAATAGTAAAACCCTAAATCATTGATCTACCTTTTAAATGTATGTTTACCTTGATGTTAGTTTCACGTGCCACGACTTTGGGTTCGACCGTGTGGAACATATTTCATAATAAATATATAAATAAGATAAACTCTAAATATTTTCTAGATTAAATAATGGGAAATAATTGATGATCATATTTTATTTTTCTCCAGCAAATTCTTAGAGTATTATGGATTCTATATTATTAATTAAGAATCGTCCAAACTTCCGTGACACTTAATTCTTAGAATCCAAACAAAAGTTATCACCATATATTGTGCATATATATTGATTAAATATTGAAGTATGAAAGTTATAGAGAATGAGATTGATCATTCCCATGTGGATGCTCTGCCCCTATTCGAAGACTTCACTTCCACCTATGCATTGTTATATTCGGAGAAGACCACCTAATTAGTCTAATGTGCGTATCTAACTAATACCCAAACCCTAGGTAAAACAAGAATTAATTGATAGCTTTGAAGTTTACGCTAATTGGTTGTATAACTTATTTAAATGACTCGTCCAAATGTCAAAGTCAGTGGGTGCTATTATACCGTTTTGATTAGTAACGATATTTTCCCAAATATCAATGGCTGCATCGCTACTAATAAAACGACAACAACGACAAACATGATCACTAATGTGAAATGTACAAAATTATAGTCTTTCGAAATATATTGCGAAACCAAAATTGCAATAAGAAGTATTAGAGGTAATTTTAACTAATAGTCCCTAATGTGATCATATTATCATAATAAATCATTTAAACTTTTTTTGAATTAAGGCTTTGATATCATGTCAAAGCTGTAAGAGATACATATTATTCCAATTCCAAGATACATAAGAATATATGAAATCTCTAACTAGCTCGCACAAGTTTTCTATGACTTCATTGTAAGTCTGTAACATTTCTATGAATCTCATAACATATAATTTCATATATATTCTATATGTTCATTTACATAATTATGAGATAAGATCATTTACATAGTTAAGAGATTCATGTATATCTCTTCTCTCATATATATACCACTAGAAAATGTGAACTAGCTAGTAATGGCCAACATCGTTAAATCAAATCAACCCATCAAGACACTATTTAATTTCCTTTCCTTAGACTTCTAGTAAAAACTCACTATTAGATTAATTAGTTCCAAAACTCTTAAGACAAGTAGATACTGTACCCTAGATATATACATATATATAGTTTCTCCTATAACTTACGTAGAATTGGGACTGAGGGAAGCAAATTTGGTAAAAAAAAAAAAAAAAAATCCGATTATGTAAACCTTTTTTAGCTATGGTATTTAACAAAAAAAAAAAAAAAAAAAAAAAAAAAAAAAAAATTGGTTATATATATATGGAAACTGGATGGTAGATAGAAAGAGTGAAACTACTAGGGTTTATAGGATCTTAATTCATGAAATAGTTAGTATAAACAGATTCTTCCAATGCATTATAGGTGGTTGATAGAAATAGTGCAAACCTAGTTTACAGACACAGCTTTGAAATATTTTTAAGTCTAAGCGATAGAAGAGTTGGTGACCCATGGGGCTAAAAAGTTAGGGTATAAGAGAAAGGGACTAAAGACTCTAATCGATCGGTTGGAATAGTATAAATATATAAATCTTATATATTAAAGTGTGTATTGAGACAAAACAAGCGAAAGGGAATATGTGTTGTGACATATTTGGATTTTTGTGCTCTTTCTTATGCTTATTTTTCTATGATTTTGACAGAATATCATGTTACGTACTGAGATGCGAATGTATGTGGAAACGAGCTTATAACGACGTTCCACAACAAGGAACTAATAAAATTTAAACTATTGAAGGTTAGTAAAACCTTTCGTTATTGTTTACGAAAACAAATTAGAATTCAATCTTTCGCTATTTTGGACATCATACTCGTTATATTTTTTGATCGGGAATTTAATACTTAAATTAGAAATTAGATTCGTTTTTTACTTTTGAGTATTCGTAGACTTTTGTATTTTTGCCAAAGAGACTGGATCAAATTTTTCATAAGATTTTTTCTTTCTAAACATGTACACATAGCACGATATCATAATATATAACAAAATTCACTCAACCCTTGATAGTAACACTAACACTAACGTCTAACGGTAAGTTGATGCAAAATAAGCATCAATTATTCAATTTTTGCTACTTTCTAAATCATTGATATACAGACTCGTCTTGTTTATGTATTGGGGACTCGATCGAACATGTCTTAGCTAGGTAGAACATATATCTAATCTCTCTCTTTATGAATAATTTAATTACTTTAAAATGCTTATATGATCAATGAACTAGTATCACCTTTATAATAAAAGGGAAGTACATAACATGGTTTTGGTAAACTTTATAATTTTAATAAATAGTTACAAATAGGTTATACATAGATTATAAATTAATCCATATATCAATTGTAACAAATAAAACCTTAATTATAACAGAAAATCTTAAACGGGTTATTCCAAATTGATAGTTCATGGATATTCCAAACTTTATTTTCAGATGATCACGTATATGGTTCCAAATATCTAAAATCAAAAGTATTAAAGGGATAAAAATATACTCTCAATCATAAAAAATGAATCAAATCTCGCTAATTTTTAACAAGATTAATCGTGATCTTCGTGATCGTATTCAGAAATTAAAAGTTAAACCTTAATGCTAGATCAGGACCGTGCTAGAGCACAGATTAAAATTCCTTTTATTTATATTATAATTTAGAATAAAATATAATTTATATGATTGATTTTAAAAGTTTCAAATGTCATAATATAGCATTAATCGTGATCTTCAAAATCGTATTTTATTCTAAAATTATAATATATATAAAAGAAATTTCAATCCGTGCTAGAGCACGGATTTAATCTAGTTGGAATTTATAAGAAAAACAACCTTATCAAAAAATCCAGATAAGAATATATGGAATACATAATGCAAATATTATAATCGTAAAAATTATATTAGAGCCATCGAAATTTAATTCTTTTATAAATTAAGCAACTAAGATCTATGAGACAATTATTCATCATTCTCTCTCTCTCTCGGAAATTGTGACAAAATATTCCTTCTTCATGTGATTTTGTTTTGGATTGTGGTTACACCCACAACATGCTCAATACTTCTTTTTTTTGTTCTTTTTAACCAAGAGGTTTCTGACTTTAGATCCGTAATTTTTTTTCATAACAAATGAGTTTGTCATTCTCCAGTCTTACGATTCAAAGCCGAGATTTTAAAGCTTATAACGATCTCCTAGCTCCAGTATATCACTGATTCATTATCGTTGGGTTATATATATAGTCTAAATATATACTTTGGTCTTGTTTATATATCCAAGTACTTATTAATAGATGCATATATATATATATATTTTTGTAATTTCCATTGTCATATTCGCTTTGCTATTTTTTTTTTCATATTTTCATTTCAAATATACTAATATATACCGAGAGTTCATATATATACTCTTATTCATATATACCCAAGCTAAATTTTAACGAACTTTACCCACAAAACTTAATCCTATATTGGTATCTCATTTTACCCACAATGCTAATAGATATCTCAAAGCCTTAAATTAGAAATCAGGAAATGAATTATCTTTTGGTATGTGATAGGCATTTTATATGAATCATTCGCACGAAAAATTATCTTAACATGTAATAACAATAGTGTACAGAATAATTTAACTAGAGTGTATACTGTGTAGTAAGAATGCTTAGAAAATATATCAAGTACGAGAAAACTGTGTATGAGAATATTGCTCAAGCCTTTAGTATTTCCTTAGTTTTTTCAAAAATTTTAATGGATTTTTCATACAATTTATCCAAAAAAAAAAAAAAAAAAAAAAGAAGTAAAACAAAATCTGTATAGCTAGCTGGTACACTTTAAACACGCAAAAACCAAGGAAAGATAAATCCAAGTAACACACATACACATACACATACACCCATACGAAATGTTTTTTTTTTGCTCACCATATGAAATGTTTCTATTTATATATATTTTTTCTTCCTTACCTTTGTTTTGGTAGGACTTCATCGGTCCATCAATCAATTTCCCTTTGGTGGAACGGTCCCTAGCCTAAGCTCAAGGTCTAAATCCTCAAAGCGATCACCCTTGTGTTTGATCTCCTCTTTTCTTGTAATAATGTCACTCTTACAAGATAAACTTGAAATGAAAATCGGTGGCTGCGATGGACTCTCATGCCTTCGTCTTTTCTTACATATATCACCCCTCCCGATCTCATCATCGCTGCCGTGAGCAGTAATCGGAAAACTCTGGTGGATGACCAGATTCATGCTCACCGAGAGATCAGTGCTATTTCCAAGACCAAGTTTTGCTTTGTGCTCGATTCTTGGCACATCACTCTCGATCTTTCTCTTCTTGTCTCCTTCCATAACCGGAATTTCATATAGATCACAACGCTTTTGCTCCACAAAGGTACTCGGGCACGGCCATGGGGAAGAGGGAATTTTTTTGGAGTTCTTGGAAGGTTCTACAACGAAAGAAGGAGAAGAGGAAGAAGTATTTTGTTTTTCAGGCAAACCAGAAGAAACCCTAGGAGTCAAATATGGTAAAGAAGAAGACGAAGAAAGGTCAATAACACAAGAGTGTTGAGTCTTAAAATAATTAGGTTTCGAGTTAAAAACCAAAGTATAGCAAGAGGTTTCACGAATATCATCGCTATCGTTATGAGATGGATACTCCGGAGGTGAAGAAGATTTGGAGAATAAGTTTTGGTCGTCGGCTTGCTTAAGCCGTGCTCTGTCTCTTCGGTGAACGTTCATGTGGCCACCGAGGGCTTGAGCCGATCTAAACTCTCTCCGGCAGAAGCTACACGTGTAAGATCTCGGCGGCCACAAAGATCCGGCAGCATCGTCTTCCGCGAAAGCCAGCTCTTCCCATGATGATTCTTTGTTGCTTTTCTTGGGGATCCAGAAGTCATCAGGTTTCTCCATTGTAGATGATGGCCAATTGAGAAGTTGACGACAAGCCCTAGAGGGAAAAAATAAAAATCTTCCTTGTTTTCTTGGGTGGTTAGAGGAACCCTAGATGATTAATATTAGGTGGTGGATTACGGAAAAGATCAAGAATGGTGTCATGAAAATAATGGAGGTCAGGGTGTGATAAATATCAATTAAAACCAAAACGAGTGGAGTATTTTTAAACGATCAAGGGGTTATATTTTATTATGTTAATTAATTGGACCGTAGGGATTTTATGAAGAAAAAAAGATGATACGAAGTTTGGATTTTAGTAAAAGTTAGCTGACTGATCTAAAATCTTTTGTGTTTGCTTGTCCCAAGTGGCTACCCACAAGTGAACGTATACTAGTTTTTAATATATTTGTTTGTATCGTATTATTCTTGTGAATCTACAGTCATTTTATACACATTCTATACACACCTACGTGTATGTTCTGTCTTTGAGGTGACTATAGTTTGTTCAAAAACTACTATTTATTTAAATAGGTAAATCCTCACGATAAATAGATTAAATACATGTTTCGGTTAAATGATTTTAATTTTGAGTATATCATATCAAGAATTTTGTTAATCAACATTTTTTAATAAAATGAAATATTGTATAAATAAACTAAATAATATCATTTAACCAAACGAATTTTATTTATAAAATGATGGTAATTCACGATATGATTTCTTCAATTGATGACCATAATGAAATTATTCATTCATCTTTTGTGTCTTTGTTCAACTGGAATATAATGTCCTAACCTGACATTTCAAAACTTTCATTTCATTTCGTAAACTCTAAAGTTAATTACATTGGTAAACTATTTGTCACACTAGTTCATAATCGAACTCAGTATTGGAATTAAAAAAAAAAAAAAAAAAAAAAAAAAAAAAAAAAAAAGCTAACTCCACATAATACGAAAATATATTTTGATCTAAAAAGAAAAATCGGACATAAGATAAAAGACCAACCAATCTAGGTGTTGGGCTTCAAATATGCTCTTCAAGGCCCATATGAAAAATAAAAGAGGGAGCAATTAACAAGTTCATTATTTTCATGTTGAATTTTGTTTTTCTTTTTGTTTTTTTCAATAACCAAAAAAGCTTGAAGCTAGCCTCCTTGTACATCCTATTTTTTGTTTTTTTCACATCCTATTTTTCTTTACAAGAAACTCTTAAAATATATAATTTCAGAGGAAATTACAAAACTAACAACTCGTATAAATTTACTACAAACTTCTTGACATGATGTTATTGTGATAGACACATTTCACCTTCATTTATAACTATTTAAGACCATCACACATGTTTTAAATTTCGGAGATCCCATTTTTAATAAAAGGGAAGTACACAACATAGTTTTTGTAGACTTTATAATTTTAATAAATGGTTACAAATGATTATAAATAGGTTATAGATATGTTATAGATTAATCCATATATTAATATTAATCGGTTATACCTAAATATTAGCGATATTCCAAATTGATAATTGATATATTAATGGTAACAAATAAAATCATGGATATTCCAAATTGTATTTTCGGAAGATTTTAGTCCTATATCACGTTGTTTCCAAAGATCTTTAAACACAATATTACAAATTTATTTCCCACAGATTTTATCGATAGGTCACAATGTTAACCAAAGATAGATTACAAAATTGATAGATTGATTGGTTACAAGTTAAATAATGGGTTACAAGATAGATTACGAAATAAAATTTAACCAATGTTATAGCATGGGTACTTATCTAAAATCATTAACAATATAAAACTTACAAAATATGTGTTTTTTTCAAACCTTCATATTTAGCATATGATTTTATTGCATAATGTTTTATCCAAAAAGAATTTTAAAAAAATCACATAAAAAAATTATAATATAAATAAAATGAATTTCAACTCGTGCTCTAGCATGAGTGTTAATCTAGTATCTAATATTTTGACAGTACTATCATATATATTTATTGTTAACATCATAGTCTGTAAGGTAATCAAATTTAGTATTATATATAGGAATAGATATAGCCACAGTCATCATTTGTACCAGGCACGGCCAACAAGCAGATAGATAAACATTAAATCAAAACAGTAGTCAATATATCATACTCAATTGGCTTCTTCAACGCAAACGGATTAATCAAGTCCTAAATAGCTAAATGCTTTTAATATGTTGACTATACCAAAATAGTCTAGTGGGCACAATTCCGTAACCTTTTCTTATTTTTATTTACCCCCAAAACGTCACCACTTAACAAATCTTTTGACATCATACGTTCTTTTCTATAATAATCTAAACATATCTTCCACTTTTTATAAATATATTATGATTTACTTCCCATTATTCAAAGATTTCATAGAATAATTTTCGTTTCGTAACATCAATTAACTACTCTTGTAGACTTTATCACTACAAGAAAACATGCGTTTTGCGAGGAACAGTTGCGACGGACTACAGCTCTCGCAAATTTGCGGTGGATTTGCGAGGAAAGTACGAGAAACCAACAACCTCTCGCAATTCCCTCGCAAAATTGCGAGGAAGCCAGTCGTCGCAAATTCGCTGCTCATTTGCGAGGCATTTACGACAAATTCGCAGGGAATGACACCTTTCTCGCAAATCAATCGCAAAATTGCGACGCATTTGCGAAAACAGTATCCATAGCAAAATTGCTATGGACATGCGAGTGATTTGCAAAAGCTATAGCAAATCCATTGCAAAATTAGGAAATTATTATTATTTTTTTTATTAATATTACAAAACTTAATATAATTATTCTGAAATATATTTTAATGTGTTCATAAGGTGAATTATTCTGAAATACATTACTATTGATGATTAAAAAGATGATAGAAAAGAGTATGATGAGACATTGGACCTTATAATATACTTGAAAGTTAATTTTACTAACTTTCAAAATTATTTTGATGGTTTTTATAAATTGGATATTCAAGATTTGCTACAAGCTTGCGACGGATTTGCTATATATAAAGCAAATTAGTCGCAAATCCATCGCAAATTCCTCAAATCATAGCAATTCCCTCGCAAATGACAACTTTAAACCCTAACCCCTAAACCATAAACCCTAAACCCTAAAGACTAATTACATTACTATTAATGATTAAAAAGATGAATCCAAGACTTATAATCAAAGATAGGGCAGTGCAACACAAAATTGTTAGAGAATTGGACAATTGGAATATTTGTCAAATATTTGTCTCAATGTAATGCATATGTATGATATAGTGTAGAAGATAGTTAATGATTAGAGGAAGATGCAAAATTAGACAAATTTTTGAAATTTTTATGATAGAAAAGAGTATGATGAGACCATTTGACCTTATAATATACTTGAAAGTTTATTTGACTAATTGTTTTAAATTATTTTGAATTGTTTTTATAAATTAGTTATTCAGGGTTTGCGACTAATTTGCGACTGATTTGCTAGGTTCGTAGCAAAGTAGTCGCAAATCCATCGCAAATCACTCAGCTCATAGCAATTCCCTCGCAATTGTACAACTTTAAACCCTTGAACCTAAACCCTAAAGACTAATTTTATTACTATTGATGATTTAGATTAGATGAATCCATGATTTATAATCAAAGATAGGGCACAAAAAACAATTTCTAAACCTAAACCCTAAATACTTTGCGAGGGATTTGCTACGGTCCCTCGCAATTCGCTCGCAAATACTCATAAATTTAGATTAGTTATTTTAATAAATGAAAATTAATATTAATTAATATTTGCGAGGCTTTTGCGAGGGAGCCTAGCAAATCCCTCGCAAATTTTGCGAGGGATTTGCGACGCGTTTAATTTTCTATTTAACTAGAAAACCTAGTTTGAGCGACCCAACACTCCGCAGCCGACAAACCCTAAGTCTTCTTCTTCTTTTGACTTCTTTCTTCTCCGGTTAATCGACCCTAGAAACTCCTCGTCCTCCGTAAGTCTACTCCTCCTCCCTCTTCTCCGACTAATCTCCTCCTCCTCTCTCTTCTTTTGTCGTTCAATCTCAGGTTTAGGGTTCTTATTAGATCTGTTTAGGTTTTAGGTTTTAACAGTTTAGGTTTCTTTTTTACAGTTTAGGGTTCTTATTAGATCTGTTCAATTTCGATTTAGGGTTCTTATTAGATCTGTTTTGCAGAGAAAGATCCAGAGTTTGCTGCAAGGTTTCCCCGAGAAGATCCAGCTGTCGGAGATACAACCACCGGCGGAGAAGCTATCGGCGGCCAAGCAACCTGATGAACTCTCTTTCTCTCACCGGCGGAGAAGCTACCGGCGGCCAAGCAACCTGATGAACTCTCTTTCTCTCTTAATGTGTAATGATGTTTAGATTTGAACTTGATCTCCCTTGTAAACTTGTTTTGTTAATTACAACTTTAATTTTCATAAGTTATAAGGTTTAATTCTAATTACAAGTTTAATTTTAATTATAGGTTTAATTCTAATTGCCGGTTTAATTCTAATTAAGCTAACCAAAATGAAAATTTTAATTTTTTTTATACCATTATTATTATTTGCGATGAAAAAAATAATTGCAAAAGCATCGCAAATTTGCGAGGGAGTTACTAGATACAAATTTTGCGAGAAAATTGCTTTTTAAAAAAGTCCTCGCAATATGCGATAAGTTTGCGAGTGACTTTTTTTCCTCGCAACAGTTGCGAGGGATTTGCGACGTTGACCGATTTGCGAGAAGCGATTTGCGAGGAACGGACTTTCCTCGCAAATCTCTCGCTTTTGTCGATTTGCGAGGGATTTGCTACATATTCGTCCATCGCAAAACGCGTGTTTTCTTGTAGTGTATCAATAAGAACATTTTTTAAAAAGTCTTATATATTTCTAAAAGTACTACAACAAAGTAACAAACAGAAGAGTTGCAAGTTTACAACTCTCTCCAGCAGTCCAGCTGCATGCCATTATCAAAAAATTGGATGTGGATAAACTTAGATTTTCATATAATTAAATAGGTGTTTAATATATAGTTTTGTTGAAGATAAACCCATTGGACCAGCCGTGGTTTTTATATTAGTTTGAATGTAGCTATCAGATTCTTCTTGTAGCCAGATTTCAAATTCAAAGGTTGCTTCTCTTTTTAATCTTGCAAACTCATATAATGACGTGGGAAAACTTGTGGATGCAGCAACAAATCATAAGACGCCACGTTGCAAATCTTGATCGCTCTATAAAAAAAGCAAACCTGCTCTGTTTTTCTTTGGTCTCTCGCTATAGCAAAGAGAAAATGGAGGGTCTGATCCCGTTGGTTTACAAAGCCGTCATGCAAATCCGTTACGGCGACGAGTCGTCGTCGCAGAAACTTTCTTCATCTTACTACGTTCGTCTTCCTGGAGATTCCGGTCGGTTCGGAAGATCCGATTTCGAAGTATCGGGTCTTGGATCATCTTCTTCCAATACGGCGCCGTCATCTTCGTCCAAGACCACCACCACTACGTTCGCTGTTTACAGGGGAGTCCAGTCACCTGTTTCTCGTCGGGTTGTCACGTGATATATATACATGCGCTTCTGTAAGGAACCTGAAGATGCATGCGTGTGAGGGTGGGAAGGGTTCGTTAATTTCGTTTCGTTTCGTTCTAGAGTTAGGGTTGGAGCGGTTTAATAAAATAAACCTGATGTAATCATTCCGGTTTGGGAGATTGGTTCTCTAAGCGTGGGCTTTAAACTCAAAAGGGGTAGTCTTCGTGGCTTTTGATTTGTGTGTGTTCTTCTAATTGTATAAAAATTTATATGAATATATTTAGTTTATCCGTGATCACTTCTGTGAAATGTTTTGAGCTTACGATGTTGTTTTTCAATTTTAATCAATTGAAATTGGGTGGGGGGTAAATTCTGTTTACATGTACAAAAACAATACTTGAGAAGAGAAGACTAAAAAAAAAGGTTAATTAATTAGGTTTAAATTGCCTAGTCTTGGCATATACCATATGCAAAAATTATCTTATAGCAAAACTGTGAGTAAATAAATGGATATTTTGTTTTTGTATCAGGCAGTTTGAATCAACTAACGCAATATCATGCTTAAGATAACATTGTCATTGCTAAACAACATAACACAATCGGAAAAATTAAACATGCTAATTAGAATGCACATGCACACAATCGATTTCTATGTATTGAGGACTTTGGAATTGACGGTACATCACTTTTGAAAATAAATACCATTAATCATGTAGATATTGTACCAAAAGAACAAAAACGCTCATAGTGAAACGTGTCATTGGCCATACCTTTTAAAGCAATTTTGAGGCAGAAACAAAACAAAAGGAGTTTATACTCTCCTAAACTGAGTTGCGTCTTCTTCTTTTCTTTTGCATCAATTCTCTCTCTCTTTTTGTTTTTCTTTGTTCCTTCTGTTTCATAGAAATTTTTGAAAAGATGGCTGTTCCGATTCAATTCTTCGAGCTGAACACTGGTGCCAAGTTACCTTCGGTCGGTCTCGGAACCTACGCCGTGGCTCCGGAATCCATCGAACATGCCATTAAGGTATTATTTATTCAGATCGAATGTTAAGCTTTTAAAACAAAAATACTTACATTCCTCTCTGTCTTTGTCAATTCTAGATTGGGTACAGGCATATCGACTGTGCATCTATTTACGGTAACGAGAAAGAGGTACACAATTTTTAACATTGACAATTTCTCTAAAATTCTATATAAAAATTTAATTCTCTTGAGCCATAATATAGATTTCATCTGGCAATAGATTAAAAAATTTGACTGGTAACAGTGTAAGTTATAGCTTAGTTGGGATCATTGTGGCACAAGAATCCTCATAATATCCTTAAAACGTATTTGCACCATTGAATGAGTTAGGGAATATGACTCTGTTTTACTCTCTTGTGTTAAAAGTGTTCTGCTTTCTACCTGTTTTCGGTTGTTCTCACGCTATGGTTCCATTTGTTAGATTGGTGGTGTATTGAAGAAGATGATAGATGATGGTTTCGTGAAGCGTGAGGAGTTATTTATCACTTCCAAGCTCTGGTTTTGTGCAACTACTTTCTCCTTTGGCCAAGCTTTTCTTTTTAGTCTGCATATATAAACACATGTTTATGTTTTTTTTTTGCTGTTTGGTTTTGCAGGTGTAATGATCATTTGCCTGAAGATGTGCCTAAGGCACTTGACAAAACATTACAGGACTTACAGATTGACTATGTTGATCTATATCTGGTACATATAAACTTAGCAAATAAATCTTGGATTTGTGTAGTTTCTTTCATTTTGATGTGTGTGTTTTTTTTTATAACTTTTGTTGAAGATACATTGGCCAGTGAGCTTGAAGAAGGAATCGACTAAGCCAATACCTGAGATGCTCACTAAACCTGACATACCAAGTACATGGAAAGCTATGGAAGCTCTGTATGACTCTGGAAAAGCTAAGGCAATTGGTGTGAGCAATTTCTCGTCAAAGAAGCTCAAAGATCTTCTTGATGTGGCACGTGTAACCCCGGCTGTTAACCAAGTGGAATGTAACCCAGTTTGGCAGCAACATGGTCTTCATGAGCTCTGCAAATCCAAAGGAGTTCACTTATCTGTGAGTATATATACTGACACATTCTGAGTTTGCCATGGTTTTTTGCGAGTATGAGTTAATGAAGCTGCCATATATCATTGGTTTTTGATTGATGATAGGGTTACTCTCCTTTGGGTTCCCAAACTAAAGGAGAAGTCAGGCTAAAGGTTCTTCAGAACCAGATTGTCTCCGAGGTTGCGGAGTAACTTGGAAGAAGCACTGCTCAAGTGGCTCTCCGTTGGGGACTACAAATGGGTCATAGTGTTCTACCAAAGAGCTCAAGCGAGGCTCGGCTCAAGGAGAACCTTGATGTTTTTGACTGGTCCATACCTGAAGATCTGTTTGCCAAGTTCTCTAACATTCCCCAGGCAAGTCATTTCCTCTGTTTTTTTCTGGATCAGTCAAGTAACTTTCGGTTTGGTTTCTTATGATCTTCCCTCCTCTTCTTAACTATCTTGTTTCTTCGATAAATCATGGTTCTGTACTGACCCTATAAATCTTGCAGGAAAAGCTAGTCCGAGCTGCTGAGTTTGCACATGAGACATACGGCGTCTATAAGACCCTTGATGAGTTATGGGACGGTGAAATTTGAGATAACTTCTCTCCTCTCTATCTGTAAAACCAATAAGGACATGGAAAATAAATATGTAATGTTTTTGAAGTCCTTCCATGAGGTTTTATATAATCCTTCCATGAGAAACACTAAACACATTAGGATTTCATGAGGTTTGACAAATGTTATTACTCCGCAGTCTTCAAACAGGAAAATGATTTCAACATAAGAGAGTTAGTCGAGCTTAAGATTATAACCTTAGTTCTCGCGTAAAGAGTTTTCCCAAACCATGTAAACATGTATGAAAATCTAAAACCATGTAATCATGTATGAACTTTGAATTTTTTACATGACATATTCATTTTAGAAAGCTTTTCCATATTATTCTCCAAATTGTTCTCTATATAAAAGGGAATTTACTAGGTCGGCAGTGTGAATGTTGAACTCAAATTAGCCGTCTATATTGAATATTTTTAGTTGCTAGTGCGGTGTGTGGACCAAAAAGACGCAGAGGAAATCTAAATGAACGAATTAAGTTAGGTGCCACCGTCCACGTAAGGCTTTAATATCTGACGTGACATTATGCCAATACACTTTTTAGGTTTTAACTTTTAATGAAAGGAAAAAGACAATTTCGTCGGCACGAGTCTCCCGCCGCTGTCGCTTTCACACTTGTCACTCTTTTATTTTTCTTGAAATAGTGGGACGTTAATAAATGCTGAGTGCGTCTCACAGCAAACAACACACTACCACATCTGAGAATGGCGAATGCGATCAAATGCTTTGAGCTTAACACCGGCGCTAAGATCCCCTCGGTGGGTCTCGGTACATGGCAGTCCTCTCCTGGCCTCGTTGGTGATGCAGTCGCTGCGGCTGTTAAGGTTTGTCTTTCGAAATTTGTTTTTTCTTTTTATTTGCTTCCTATCTCTTTTAGATTCTCCACTGCTGGTCCAGCTTTATGAATCCATGCTTTTTTTTGTTTTCTTGTGTAAAAATTATAATCCAATCTCAACTCTAATTGCAGATTGGTTATCGTCATATTGATTGTGCTAAGCTGTATGACAACGAAAAAGAGGTAGTAACACACACAGATATTTCTATCTTTTTGGATCTTGAATTGATCTTACTATTATTCATTGATTCTAAAAGAAACGTGTCCTTCTTAATTGTGTTTGATGGCAAAGTGTTTATTTATACAATTTTTTTCAATTTTGATTGATAATGCTGATGGAAAGAGTCTTTACTATGTCTGTATGTGCCTTTTAGCTTGTCAATGATCTGCTTTTTGTTGTTACATTTCTCAATCTCTTTGAGTTTTGTTGCTTTCCTCTGTTTCTCCTTCACAGATTGGGGCAGTTCTGAAAAAATTGTTTGAAGACAATGTAGTGAAACGTGAGGAGTTGTTCATCACCTCCAAGCTCTGGTATGATATTTGATTTATCTAATGCATATTTCTGTAATTAAGTCATGTAACTTTACAAATTGTGTATTTTTACAAATTGTGCATTTTGCATTTTTACAAATTGTGTATCATCATAGGTGTAATGATCATGACCCTCAAGATGTCCCGGAGGCATTGAACAAAACTCTGCAAGATCTACAGCTTGACTACGTCGATCTTTATCTGGTAAACACCACTTCCTTGTAACAGTTACACAAAATTTATGTTGTTAAACAAAATCTACGTAGCATTATGGGGAAAGATTATTGCATAACATTTTGTTTGTGATTGTTGTTGAAGATCCACTGGCCTTTACGGGTAAAGAAAGGTTCCGTTGGAGTTAAGATGGAGGATCTTTTGCCTACAGATATTCCTAGCACATGGAAAGCGATGGAAGCACTCTATGATTCGGGCAAGGCAAGAGCCATAGGTGTAAGCAATTTCTCCACCAAGAAACTAGCTGATCTCTTGGAGTTAGCTCGTGTTCCTCCTGCTGTTAACCAGGTCGAGTGTCATCCTTCTTGGAGACAGACCAAGCTACGAGATTTCTGCAAATCCAAAGGTGTTCACCTCAGTGTAAGCATTACTAGTTTACTACTCATCTCACCAGTTCATTTAATTTCTACCTTATACATTGATCATTAAATTAATATTTTTGTGCAGGCATACTCGCCGTTGGGTTCTCCAGGGACAACGTGGCTCAAGAGCGATGTTCTGAAGAACCCTATACTGAATATGGTCGCAGAAAAGCTCGGGAAATCTCCTGCGCAAGTAGCGCTTCGCTGGGGACTCCAAATGGGTCACAGTGTACTTCCCAAGAGTACCAATGAAGGAAGAATCAGAGAGAACTTTGATATTTTTGACTGGTCAATACCGGATGACTTGTTCGTTAAGTTTTCTGAGATTGAACAGGTACGTACGTTCTTAACATTTCATTGCAATAATTAAGTTAGTTGCTATGCTATTTGTCGGCTTGATCTCGAACTAAAAATTATAAGTATATATTTGGATTATAAATGCAGGCTAGGTTAGTGACTGGTTCCTTCTTTGTTCATGAGACACTGAGCCCTTATAAGTCTCTTGAAGAATTATGGGATGGCGAGATATGATGTTTAGGTCATCTGTTTGATATGTTTGTTTCTCTGATGGACTTATCGATTTCTTATGGATGTTGTCACTGATGTATCAAATTTGTTTCTATTGAATTTTTATTAAAAGAATCTTATTATACATTTTGTAATGTATTGTAGTTTTTTCAACCGGAATTAAATTTGATGTTTGTATGTGGTTGTGAACATACCAATCAAACTCATGCATTCAGATTGCATTAGAGCTAAAGAAAAGACCAAACTAGTATTCAATCTAGGATAAAATAGTTAATCAAAATAATAAGGATTCAGTTGGAATATAATGCAGTCGGAATACAATGTGTCGATATGTTGTATTTTCGAGATGGCATATCCTAAAATCTCACAACCAGAAATATAAGAAAATTTTCAAACGAAACGAAACTAAAGACTTTGATTGTTTTTTCCTTTTCTTACAAAATCTTTTTTTTATAGAATTCGCTTACTAGAGATTCTTATCTTGATTTGGACCAAAACGTGTCACCATCAGAGAACAGAGGACAGCAAAGAGTTAATCTAAATGAACTAATAAGATACATGCGACCGTCCACGTAATGAGAAGTAATATCTGACGTGACAATACTTATTAGAATTAAAGAAAGGAAAAAAGAGAATTTCGCCACACGCCCCTCCCTGTCTTCCTCTTAACACTTGTCACTCTTTTATTTTCTTGAAATAGTTGGACGTTACCAAAATGCTGACTGCGTTGAACCACATCTGAATCATGGCGAATGAGGTCAAATGCTTCGAGCTCAACACCGGCGCTAAGATCCCCTCGGTAGGTCTCGGTACATGGCAGGCCTCTCCTGGCCTCGTTGGTGATGCAGTCGTCGCTGCTGTTAAGGTTTGTCTTTATGTATATAATTCGATTCTTATTTGCTTCCCATCTCTTGCTCTAGATTCTTCTGCTTGATGATTCCATTACTCTGTTTCATCATCTTTTCCTCATATTGAAGATGTTTAATTTAATTCTGATTACAGATTGGCTATCGTCATATTGATTGTGCTAAGCTGTATGGCAACGAAAAAGAGGTAGAAGCCACACTGAATAATTCTATCTTTTTGGATCTTGAATTGATCTTACACAGTTTAATTCTTAAGCTTCTTGTTAATTGTCTTTGTTGTTTTTATGACCATAGTGTTTATTTGATAGACAATACTGATGAAGATAGTCTTTAATATGTGCTTTTGCCTTGTTACATCATCAATTTCTTGAATCCATTTTGTTGCTTTCCTCTGCTTCTCTTTCACAGATCGGGGCAGTTCTGAAAAAATTGTTTGAAGACAATGTAGTGAAACGTGAGGAGTTGTTCATCACCTCCAAGCTCTGGTATATATTACTTGTCTAATGCTTATATATTTCTGTGAATAAGTGTACGTTAGCTTTAATCATCTTGGATTTACAATTACAAATTGTGTATCATCATATTTTAAAGGTGTACTGATCATGACCCCAAAGATGTCCCAGAGGCATTGAACAAAACTCTGCAAGATCTACAGCTTGACTATGTTGATCTTTATCTGGTAAACATCACTAACACACAATTTTTTTATGTTGTAGAACAAGTGTGCAAACCTGTTTATATACATAAAACAAAATCTACATAGCATTATGGGGGGGAAAGATTATTGCATAACATTTTGTTTGTGGTCTTCTTGAAGATGCACTGGCCTGTAAGGATGAAGAAAGGCTCTGTTGGAATTAAGGCTGAGAACTTTTTGCCTGTAGATGTTCCTAGCACATGGAAAGCGATGGAAGCACTCTATGATTCGGGCAAGGCAAGAGCCATAGGTGTAAGCAATTTCTCCACCAAGAAACTAGCTGACCTCTTGGAGTTAGCTCGTGTTCCTCCTGCTGTTAACCAGGTCGAATGTCATCCTTCTTGGCAACAGACTAAGCTACGAGAGTTCTGCAAATCCAAAGGTGTTCACCTCAGTGTAAGGCATCACTACTCATCCTCACCAATAAATTTACTTTCTACCTTATACATTGGTTGAATGAATATATTTTTTTGGCAGGCATACTCACCGTTGGGTTCTCCGGGGACAACAGGGCTCAAGAGCGATGTTTTGAAGTACCCGTTACTGAATCTGGTCGCGGAAAAGCTTGGAAAATCTCCTGCGCAAGTTGCGCTTCGCTGGGGACTCCAAATGGGTCATAGTGTGCTTCCCAAGAGTACCAATGAAGGAAGACTCAGAGAGAATTTTGATGTTTTCGACTGGTCAATACCTGATGACTTGTTCAATAAGTTTTCTGAGGTTGAACAGGTACGTTCTTAAGATTTCATTCCATAATGTTGGTTGCTATGCTATATCTCGCCTTGATGATCTCGGACTGAGAGTTTTTTATTTGGATTGAAAATGCAGGCTAGGTCAGTCATCGATGGCTCCTTGTTTGTTCATGAGACGCTGAGCCCTTATAAGTCTATTGAAGAATTATGGGATGGCGAGATATGATGATGTTTAGCTGATCTGTTTGTTCTGTCAAACAATGGGAGGTTTCTCTCTCTGATGGACTTGTCTATTTCTTATGGATGTTGTCACTGATATATTAATTGACAATCACATTTGTTTTTATATTGAATTTTTATAACAAGATCGAATCTTATTATACATTTTGTAATGTATTGTAGTCTTTGTAGACTTGTAGTTATATCAAACCGAAAAATATGATGTTTTGTGACTACTGACTTGTGAACATACCAATCAAACTCCTTCATTCACATTGCATTAAAGCTAGCTATCTAGAAAAGAAAGGCTAAACGAGTATTCAATCTTAGAACAAAATATACTATCAAAATTATAAGGATTCAGTCGGAATTGATAAATGTGACAATAAGTTGTAGCTTTGAGACGATATATCGTCTAAGTATTTAAGAAATTTTCAAAATTTGTATGGATCATAAAAAAAAAACCATTCTTCTATTTGTCTAACCAATTTTGAGATCGAACTTAATTAAGTATATGTTTACAAAGAGAATCTTCTAGATTTGAAAATATGTTTTTGTAGTATAGATCTTTTCGTATAGAATACTTAAATTTTGGTATGTTAAACCAAAGTTTAGATCAATGAAAAAGAGAGCAATTTGCAGTCATGCGATAATGTGAGAAACGAAATACATACAGTCACATATGCATTTAACGAAACACAACATCAAACTTAAAACACACCATAATCCATGAAACAAGTAAAAAAATGTCCATCAGAAAATAACCTCTTCTTCATTCAAGGTGCTACCTGTAATTGATGCAACGAGCAAATTGGTTGCTACTCCAGCAGTTACACCTAGTACAGCCTTGAAGCCATTAAGAACTCCACTTTTTTTCTTTTTAGGCGTGCTTGGATTGGAATCCGCTCTTGGAGAACCCGTGTTCATGTTTGAATGTTGATGCTGACCATAGGGGTTATAAGGGTATGGTATAGCATAACCATAGGGGTTTCCGTGACCATTGTGGTGTGGTGACGATGGCTGTCCATGATGGTCATGCAGGCTTCTTTGCCTCGTTACCGTTGCATGATCGAGAGATGAGGCATGCATTGGAACGTGTAGAACATCCCTTGGATGTAAACTCGGCAAACATAGCACGAACGTTCGGTCATGTGCGTGGGACCGCTGTACAGGATAAGCTCATGATCATGCCCGTGACATGAGTTTCTGAGGCTTGGAGGACACGTAGCACAATATTCATGGAGATCATAGTCGCAGTCGTTGCACCGATAGGTCTTGCCCTCACCATACAGTTTGCAACCATTGCACGAGTATTTGCCAACACCGTTCACCTCGGTCAAGGGATGGATATGCGTGAAATGTCGAATCGTGTTTGACATCCCAACTGCTTGATATTGATAGAGGTTGGTTAGGGGTAACCAAAAAGGTTTTTGATCCTGATGCAATAACTTCTTGTAATCTTGTTGGTATTTAATATTGATACAAAAATTAGTAATTTAGTTGACTTTGGTGGAGTTGACTGATCTTTCAGAAGAAAATGTCACTAGTGTTATAAAATTTTCTGTGTCAAATTGTTGATATAATATATGAATCTAATTAAGTTGAAATGTTCTTCTGTTACACGACTGGTTTTCAATTGGGACGTGTCTTCAAGTTTTCAACCATTACGCTAGTGGCAAATGTTTATGTATGGATAAATTTTATACATGTATAAACTGAGCCAGTCTAGTATATATATATTTTTAAATCGTTTTTTTTTTTGACAGCTTTTTAATTGTTATTTTATAAAAACGGTAAAATAACTTCATTAGCAGTTTAGCATAAAGCCATAAATCTTCAGTTTTGCAATTACGTTATAACTTGTATTTTTTTTTTTCATTATTGTTATGTCATAATATCAATAAAATTGCATTTATTAAAGGAATGTAATAAATCTTGGTTATGAAAATGAGTAAGGCCAAAAAGGCCCAAACTCATATATCTATGGTCTTCTCCACACTTGACATTATTAACCCTTTACAGAGACCAGTCTCTCTCAGTGTTGATCTCAGGTGATACATCTCTCGTAGCTCTGATCATGGCAGACGAAATCAGATACTTTGAGCTCAACACCGGAGCGAAGATTCCATCTGTCGGTCTCGGAACGTGGCAGGCCGATCCTGGTCTCGTCGGAAACGCTGTTGAAGCTGCTGTTAAGGTTCGGTCCTGTGATTTTGTATTTTGTGACTAGTCACTGGTGATTGTATTAGCTAAATCACTAAAGATTCTTCTACTTAATGCAGATCGGGTATCGCCATATTGATTGTGCTCAAATCTATGGCAACGAAAAAGAGGTAAATCCAAACAAACTCATCTTATATGATATCTCCATTGAAATTATGGTTCTGTTTCTTGTATAAGTTTTGAAAGTCATAGGAGATGTAAGCTGCATCGGTTTATGAAAAAGTTTTTGTCTTTTGGTCAATTTGATACTTTGTGTGAGGAAAGCTTCGATTTTTATTTTTTATGTTCTTTTCTTATGCGTTGTGTTGTGTGTATGTATCTTTGGTTTGTCTCATCTTTGGCTTAACACTGCTCATCTTTGGTTTGCCTCATTTGGGAATTCCCCGGTTCGATCCTGTAGATTGGGTTAGTCCTGAAGAAATTGTTTGATGATGGAGTTGTTAAGCGTGAGGAAATGTTCATCACATCCAAACTCTGGTATTCTCCATCACTCTGCTTTGAATACCTTGTAGGTTATTTTATTTTTGTAATCAGTTCTCAAGTCTATGTAGATACTAACCTGGTTAGCTTCTCGTATGTAAGGTGTACTTGTCATGATCCTCAAGAAGTGCCTGAGGCACTGAATAGAACTCTACAGGATCTGCAGCTTGAATATGTCGATCTGTATCTCGTAAGTAATATATTAGAAAACCTTGTTTTGTTTGTCTATGTGCTTTTCTTTCAACATAACTTGCAGCAATCCATTTTGGTACTTCACTTGCATATAGATGTAGTTTTATCTACTATGTATATATCCCTTCAATTTTTAAGTCTTAAGGCTAGTGTGAGATATTGTTCAAACGTTTTTGTGGAACCATTCGATTAACTAACATTTTTTTTTTGTGTGGTCTGTTTGAAGATTCACTGGCCTGTTAGCCTCAAAAAAGGTTCTACTGACTTTAAACCAGAGAACATTTTGCCAACTGATATTCCTAGCACATGGAAAGCAATGGAATCACTCTTTGATGCGGGTAAGGCCAGAGCTATTGGTGTCAGCAATTTCTCCTCAAAGAAACTAGCAGATCTCTTGGAGGTGGCTCGCGTACCTCCTGCTGTTAACCAGGTGGAGTGTCATCCTTCATGGCAACAAAACGTGCTCAGGGATTTCTGCAAATCTAAAGGCGTTCACCTCTCAGTATGTAGAACAAACATATCCATATCCTTTTTTATGAAACTGAGAAAATATCTCCGAAGTTAACAGTTTTAGTTGATGTTTTTGTAGGGTTACTCTCCGTTGGGTTCTCCAGGGACAACGTGGCTCAAGAGCGATGTTTTGAAGAACCCTATTCTTGGTGGTGTTGCTGAGAAGCTCGGCAAGACTCCTGCACAAGTTGCACTTCGCTGGGGTCTCCAAATGGGTCAAAGTGTTCTTCCCAAAAGCACCCATGAAGACAGGATTAAACAGAACTTAGATGTTTTCAATTGGTCCATACCCGATGACATGTTATCCAAGTTTTCTGAGATTGAACAGGTAAGTTATTTTCCGCACGTTGTAGTCCTAATAAGTCAAAGGGGTTATTTATGTTGCTCACATGTTTGGGGGTTATCGAATATTGAAGTCTGTGTTTTTCAATGTTTCAGGGTAGGTTGGTGAGAGGCATGTCATTTGTTCATGAGACGAGTCCTTATAAGAGTCTTGAAGAACTCTGGGACGGGGAGATATGAAGCTCAAGCTGATTTGGTCACTCACCGATTTGTCATAGATAGTAATGCTACTAGTTTTCAAGAACTGGTTCTTCTACGTACGATTTCAATACCTTTCCTCAGAAGATGCATTTAACCACGGATATAGTGCTAGGTTATATATACTTGGTTGGCCACCCCCAGTGATATAGGGCTGGGCTATACTTGTCTCTTTATCACTTTGATTTAGGGACTCCTCTTCTTCTATTCCACTATAATTGACTTTCTCTTGTCATATGTTTCTCTTCTTTAACTTAGGAACCTCTTTGGGATTTCTCTTTCCCGCGAGCCTTCTCCTTGTCTCCTCCAAGTTAGTTAAGTTTTCTTCTCTGTGACCACTCTCGTCACGTCCCGTGCTCAACCTCTTTTTTGGGTTGATTAATCTTAGATGTGATTTGGTTAGGGTTTTAACTTTTAAATTAACCAACGAACCGAACCGACTTCACTTGATGCTCTAAAAACCTATATAAACCCTTAAAACCTTAAAAAAAAAAAAAAATCCCTCTTCACAGAACCAAAGAAGAGAGAATCAATCAATCACCATGGCTTCGGCTTGGTGCGCTCTACGCGGGTCAGCATCTAAGTTTGCTTCCGTGTGTGGTGGTCGAGTCCGAGTTATCACCACCGTTGTGAACCGTCCTTCACTAGCTCTCAACCCGACACAGCTGCGTCCCTTCGTCTCTGGCAGCTTTTACTCCCCCACGGTTATTGATCAGCTGAGCTCTGAGCAGAAGCTTGTCCGCGAGATTGACTCCCGGATCAATTTTGCTTCGCAAATCACTGATGTGGTTAATGTAAGTTTTTCGGGTCGTAGCTTGTTCCTCACGAAACAGAAATTGGTTATGCTTTGTTTTTGATGACATGTTGGACGTTGTGCTGATTATATAGTTCTAAATTTTTTTATAATAATTCCTAAACTTAGACAATTTATTTGTCAATTTTAAGACACCTGCATTGGTTTTTTTTTTTGCCTTACACTCTCTATTGGGGGCAGCAGGGTAGAAAAGTGACTTTAGGCAGCATACCTTTCAGAATCGAAGATGATGGAGGTAAGACTGTGACATTGACTAGAGACTACAAAGGGGAACACATTAAAGTTCTAGTAGGCATCCCTCGTGAACATCGTAAAGATGAATTGAGTTATGGAACTGGAGTACTAGGTGATAAGGAATTAAGGATTCACCTAACTGTGAATGTTACCAAGAAGAGCGGACTCAGCCTCGAGTTTCGCTTGGAGGTTGTTAGAGATTATATCTATATATATGATGTTTTTGTGGATCATTCGGGGGATTCTTTGAAAGATCAACTGCGGAATATCGAAGGGTCTTATGATTTCAAGTAAGCTTTGTGAATAAATAAATGCAACTGCAAAAAATAAGTGGCTATAGAATGTTCTTGTTGTCTAAACAACTACCTTTGTTTTCTTTCATCGCCTTTTGCAGAGACGTGGGCGGACCCATGCCAAGAAATAAGTGGGTGCGAACTTATATAAAAAAGGATACAACCAACAACATACTAGAATTAATGAGTACGAACTTCAACCATTTTACTACTTTGGTCATTATGTACAATGTAAAACTTTTAACAATTTGCGTTTTACTGAGTGCAGCCCCCACATCCCCCCTGGTGTCTTATACACTGATTATGGCGTTCTACAAGTATCTGGTATCCAGAGTGACATACGGTACAAGGACTTATTTGTATAATTACATGACGACGAACAAGCGACGCCACTTGTTTTGGTTGAAGGATGTCAAAAAGTTTTTGGATGATGAAAGTTAAAGTTACGATACTTAAGAGAATCAGAAACTTTCAAATTTGTGGTTTTAGCATTTTACATTTGAGAATCAATTTATAATGGTAATTAATTTGACTTTTTTTTCTTTCTGTTAGAAAGTACAAATGCGCGCTAGTCTTGCATTCACTTTTAAATAAAACGAAAATTATCATTTTATTCAATTCATATTTTATTTTTATTGGCATCTAGCTAATAAACTTGATCAGAGTGTTTGACTCCGAGATCAATTATGCTTTGCAGTCCGGTGATATCAATCTGGTAAAAGTTTTCGCATTTTTTGCTCTTATGAAGAAATCATTGGTTTGCTTGGTTATTTGGTTAAAGGAAAGAGCTTTTCATTTTAATTTATGTTGTTTATAGTTGTTACTCGTTTACTGGTTTCAGTTTCTTTTTGTTTGTTTGACCAAATGGCTTTATATAGAAGCTTGTTGTAAAGTTTTTCAATTTACAAATCAGAGAGGAAATGGAAAGCCCATCCTCCTCCGTGTCTCTCCTCTAATTCAACCAAACACTCGAACTCTTCTTTTAGGCATGTCCTGATGGGTGTAAACAATTCCGTTGTCTCCGTCCATAACCTTTTCCTTTTCCTCTCATTATCTAGTAACCAGGTCACCATGATAATTAAAATGAAGCTCACTGCGGGGCTATATTGACATAAAAATTTGTGTTTATTAAGTAAAACTGTACCATCTTGTTGTAAGTAATCCTTCAACCCCAACTGGACCACGAGCATGGATCCTGCCTGTTCCAACCCGAAAACCATCTAACAATCTTGTGCTTGCATTGTGAAAAACAGCAGCGCTGTTCATGGACACACATCTTACCGTCAGTTACCAAGAAAAATCAAAGACAGATATTAAAAACTTCATGATCAAGTGATTTACCTGTCCACCTGCAACTTCGGGATCCTCTGTCACTATGAAGTCTGTGTGTGCACTGCTCAACAACATACCTGTCCACTTGGCGAAGGAATAGCTCTGCAAAAAAAAAAAAAAAATAAGCCCATTGAGCACTGCGTTGCGTTCTTTGTGCGTGCGTGGTGTTCTTCACCTCCCTGTGTTTTTCTTCATATCACACAAAAGGTAATAACTTGTCGTCTCTTCATCACTTTGATTCAGCGACTCCTCTTCTTCTATTCCACAATAATTGACTTTCTCTTGTCATATGTTTCTCTTCTTTGACTTAGGAACCTCTTTGGGATTTCTCTTTCCCGCAAGCCTTCTCCTTGTCTCCTCCAAGTTAGTTAAGTTTTCTTCTCTGTGACCACTCTCGTCACGTCCCTTGATCAACCTCTTTTTGGGTTGATTAATCTTAGATGTGATTTGGTTAGGGTTTTAAAACTTTTAAATTAACCAACGAACCGAAGTACCGAACCGACTTGACATGATGCTATAAAAACCTATATAAACCCTTAAAACCTTTATAGAAAAAAAAAAACTCGTCACAGAACCAAAGAAGAGAGAATCAAATCAATCACCATGGCTTTGGCTTGGTGCGCTGTACGCAGGTCAGCATCCAAGTTTGCTTCCGCGTGTGGTGGTCGAGTCCGAGTTATCACCACCGTTGTGAACCGTCCTTCACTAGCTCTCAACCCGTCACAGCTGCGTCCCTTCGTCTCTAGTAGCTTTTACTACCCCACGGTTGTTGGTCCGCCGAGCTCTGAGCAAACGCTTTCCCGCGTGATAAATTCTGAGATCAATTTTGCTTCCCAAATCACTGATATGGTTAGTGTAAGTTTTTGGGTCGTAGCTTGTTCCTCAAGGAACAGAAATTGGTTATGCTTTGTTTTTGATGACATGTTAAAAGTTGTGCTGATTATGTAGTTCTAAATTTTGATAATAATTCCTAAGTTTAGACTTGATATGTGTCTATTTTAAGCCAGTGTTTCATTTTCTTTTGCTTACACTCTATTGGGAGCAGGTTGAAGAGACGACTCCAAAAAGCCCCCCTTTCAGAATTGAAGATGATGGTGGTGAGACTGTAACATTGACTAGAGACTACAAAGGGGAACATATTAAAGTTGTAGTAAGCCTGCCTAGTCATACTACGACGTTGGAAGATGGATCTCTTGATCATGTTTATGAGAATGTATTAAAGATTCCAGTAACTGTGAATGTTACCAAGAAAAACGGACTCAGCCTAGAGTTTCGCTGCACGGCTAATCTATTAGATGGTATCCACATAGAAGGTGTGTTCGGGGATCATTCGGTTGAGTCTTTGAAAGATCAATTGGCGAATGAAGGGTCTGATTTCAAGTAAGCTTTGTGAATAAATAAACTCTATATAATTAATGCAAGTGTAAGGTAATGTAGACAGATGCATGAGCAGAATGGTTGTATAATGTTTTTTTTTTTTTCTTCTTTTTTTTTTCATCGCCTTTTGCAGAAAGTATCTGGAGACCAGATTGACAAACATAAGGTCAATTTTGATTGAGTACATGGAGATGAACAAGAGACGTTACTTGTTATGGATGAAGGATGTCAAGAAGTTTTTGGATGAAGAAACTTAATTATTGTTGGATTCTTAAGAGAATCAGAAACTTCCACATTTGTGTTTTAGCTTTATACATTTGAGAATTAATTTACAATGGTAATGACATTTTAAGTTTTTTTTTTTTTTTGTTAAAGAGTTATAGTATTAATAAATATCTTTTGAATTTTATGGATTTGTTGTTAAACATACTTTTAACATGAACCCCAAGATCTTAAACATCTATATTAATCACATAATAAAATCATAAAGAGGGTTAAAGTAATACCTCCACTCATTGTAGAAATGATGTTTGCTTCAATGGTTTCTTCTTCTTTAATGGCTTGACTTGAAGACTTGAAAAGAAACTTTTAGATGATCTTTCTTAGATGATCTTTAAGTGGAAGATAACGTTTCTCTCCCCTTTTCTATAAACTCTTTTCTTTATGTGTTGTTTTGTTCTTATGATGATTTGTGATGGAGCAAACCATCTATTTATAGGAGGGAAGAGGACCTTACTCCTCATAAGGGTTTTGCCTTCTGATTTAATCTCAACCATCCATCATAGTAGAGATGAAGACAATGGTGACAAGTGTGAGAACAAGTGTCTAGCATTGTTTCAAACATAACATGCAACTTCACACTTGTTCTCTTATAAGCTTTAGCATGACATGTAGCTTAATACTTGTCCTTATAAGCATAAGCTTCACATGTAGCTTAACACTTGTCCTTTTAGTTTCAAATGATTATAACAAAATATAACAAACCCAATTAAATAACCTACTAACTATAAGACCACATACATGGGTAAAGAAGATAATTATTTTTCTTACATTCTCTCACTTGGTCGTTAGTATAATGGTTTTATTCGGGAATCATAAGGCCGGCATAATATGTTATATTTTTCATTTGGTCTTTCATAAGTGTCTTAGCTAATCTTGTAACCAATGAGAGTCATGTCAGTCACACATCATTTTGCAACATGATTCCTTCCATGTACTACTACATTGACTACCTTTTATAGCTAGACCATAAACATTATTCCATAAGTAGGAGTTATCTTTAAAGGTCTCTTTGATGTCTTTTAAGACGTATTCTGTTATCAATAATTCCAACAAACAATAATGTGTGCGCACGTTGGAAACAGAATAGAAGATGTAAAAGTCATAAGAGAGCTCTTATAAATGCCAAACATAGGTTAAAACATTAACAGACAACATAATTAAGTGCTATCCTCCAGACCCATACTTTCTGCATGCTTCATAAATATCTTTGGAGGTAATGCTTTCGTAAATATGTCTGCGACCATTAGCTTAGTGCCTATGTGTTCAATGACAAACTTTTCTCTTTTAACATCTTGCTTTAATGATAAATATTTGAGTTCCATATGCTTGGCTCCTTTAGATATCCTATCATGCTTAGAGAAGAAGATTGCGGCTTGATTGTCACAGTAAAGAGTTAGAGGTTTGTCAACAAAATTCAAAACCCCAAACTCTGACACGAAATTCCGCAACCATGTTCCTTGAATAGAAGCCTCATAACATGCTACATACTCAGCCTCCATGGTGGATGTATAAATCAATTCTGACTTCTGGCTTTTCCATGAAATGGCACCTCCACCAAGGAGATACACATAGACGAGAGTACAGTGCCTAGAATCTTCACATCCACCAAAATCTGAGTCTGAAAATCCAACCATCTGTGGATGTGTTGATTTTCGATATGTCAACATGTAGTTTCTTGTTCCCTTTAGGTATCTCAAAACTTTCTTCGCAGCTTTCCAATGAGCAAGTCCTAGGTTACTCTGAAATCTACCCAACATTCTGACTGCATGGCTAATATCAGTTCGAGTGCAGACCTGTGCGTACATCAAACTTCTCACAAGAGATGCATAAGGGTACTTTGCATTTCATTATTTTCCATTTCATTCTGCGAACATTGCTTAAGGTTAAGCTTGTCACCATTTTGCATAGGAACATTATTAGAAGAACACATCATCATGCCAAATCTCTCAAGAACTTTATCAATATATGCTTTCTGAGACAATCCTAAAATTCCTAGTGATCTATCACGCAATATTTCAATTCCTATCACATAGGATGCCTCACCCATATCTTTCATATCAAAGTTCTTAGAGAGATAACTCTTAGTCTCATGTAGTAGACCAAGATCATTACTGGCTAATAAGATGTCATCAACATACAAAACCAAAAATATGAACTTACTCCCACTGATCTTGAGGTATATACATGGATCCACAATGTTTTCTTTGAAACCGAATTTCGTGATGCTGTGATTTAGAGATATAACAAGCTTTAATGAGATTCAAAATTTAAACAACACATTAACAAAAAATTATTGAATGCATATGACTTCAAATTATAATGCTCCTGTGGGTAGTCATTATAATATATCATAATGTCATAGCTTTGAAAAAAAAATTTCTTGAATGATGTATCATATTAATTAAGCTATCTGTGGATATACTTAATTAACTCATATACAAACATTCTAATAAATTATTGATCATGTTTTTTGTCAATAGCCTACCTGTGGGTAGCTAATTAATACATAAACATATCAAAACTTAAATATTTAGGTTTTCTATGTGCAAATATTTATGTTTATGTGCAAACATAAACATATTTAGGTTTTCTATGTGATAAAACCATTATGGTTATATCAGTTTCTTAATTATGCACATTAAGATAAACCAATCTTTTATCACTTATATATATATACTAGCAATCGACCCGCGCTACGCGCGGTAGTTAGATTAAGGTGTATTCCGAATTTTGTTGTATATTTTTCTTTTAAGTTTTTGTAAATTCATCTTACGTTTGTTTTTGTATTTAATTTTAGTTGCTTATGTTGTTTTGTTGGATATTTTAATAAAAATATGTTTTTCAGTAAGTATCATTTAGTTTGCTGTTTTTAAAGGAAAAATTGAGAACATCTTATGTGTTTATAATGTTTTTTAAAAAAATTATTATTAGAAGTTAACATTGTTTAGTTGAAGCTGTTGTTTTGCTGTACTTGTTAGTTGTCATTAATTTATTATTATTTTCCATTTTGTGGTTGGATTGTTATTTAATATTTTCATATGTATTTTGTAAACTGTTGGAGTAATTTTTTTGTCAATGTTTTAGTGTTTGGAGTGAAAAAGATTATGAATTTTATTAAGAAAAATAAATAAAATCAATAACTTACATTCTTCTTTTCTTGGCTATTTTTGTTTGTTTCATTCGAACCCAATTTCTCTGTAAGGCTTATAATTTGTGGGTTTATTAGGCTATTATTTTTATGTTATTGAGTTGAAATTGATTTGTTCTTTTTCAAAATTCGATGTCCTCGTGAACAAATAGGAGAAGAGCAATTTTACGATCTATAGGTCTGTTTGAGGATTGAACTTATGTCTTTGATGCTCGTAATCATTTTTTTAGTCATACCTGTCGTAATTGTTTTCTCTTGATTTTTTTTTTTTTTTTTGGGTTTGCGTATTTGGTTGATTCCTTACTCTCTTTGCATCTGTTGGGGATATTTGGTTATCCCCTGTTGATTTCGTTAAAGTTGAATGTCAATTGGGTTGCAAATTTGTTTATATAAAAAGTATGTTGGCTTCGTTAGGTTTCCTAATTAAGTTGTCAGTTGTTTTGTGTTCTTGGTTGTAATTTTTTTTCCTGTTTGTCCTGTGAGTGATTTTTCCGATTCGATGTGAGTTGTGTTTTGGGGAAAATTAATTTTTTTTGTTTATCTTGCTGTAATTTTATAAAGTCCGTTTGTTTTTGTTTTCTTGGTTGTCTTTTCATATAATTTTGTGTTACGGTTATCTGATTGTGGCATTCATATATCTGAATCTTTTTAGTTTATTAAATGTGTGTTCATCTCTTTGCGTCTTTGTCTTTGGTGATGGATTTGTGAAGTGCTGCCAAATAATTTTAATTGATTTTTAGTTGTGTTTCCTTGATTCTTTGAAAGTGTTGCTTAGGTTGCCTTGTTTGGATATTTGAAATTTTAAATTATGATCAGTTTAATAGAAAATTTTAACTATATTATTACCACTAATAAAAAATTAGTATTGTTTTCTTATTTGAACATTTAATTATTTTACGTAATTAATTTTTATTTAAACATTCGTTAATTATAATTAACATGAATATGCACTAAATGAATATTTTAAATTTGTAGTCAAAAAAATATTTTAAACTTATTTTAAAATAAAAAATTGAATTCATAGGATATAAAAATAGTGATGGGTCTAGAAACTTTGAATAAAATAGTGTTGGGCCTACAGATTTTGGATGAAATTTAGTTGATCAATTTGTCATTTGTATGATTGTTTAAAAGGCTTATTAAAATCTGTAAGACCCACCAAATTAAAGAAGAACTGGCTGACCTGGCAGCACCAGGAATGAGAAAAGCTAACTTTATATATATATATATATATATATATATATATATATATATATATATATATATTTATTTAAACACATATTGTAACTTGAAGCTTAAATCAAGTTAACAAACATCATAACTTAAAGTTTTAATTTTCAGTTCTTTAAACCATAGATCTAGTATTCTTAATGGATTAATTAGATGTTCATAACCATAAGCTCTGATACCACATGTTAAATATACTTTTAACATGAACCCCAAGATCTTAAACATCTATATTAACCACATAATAGAATCATAAAGAGGGTTAAAGTAATACCTCCACTCATTGTAGAAATGATGTTTGTTTCAATGGTTTCTTCTTCTTTAATGGCTTGACTTGAAGACTTGAAAAGAAACTCTTAGATGATCTTTAAGTGGAAGATAAGGTTTCTCTCCCCTTTCCTATAAACTCTTTTCTTTATGTGTTGTTTTGTTCTTGTGATGATTTGTGATGGAGCAAACCATCTATTTATAGGAGGGAAGAGGACCTTACTCCTCATAAGGGTTTTGCCTTCTGATTTAATCCCAACCATCCATCATTATAGAGATGAAGACAATGGTGACAAGTGTCTAGCATTGCTTCAAACATAACATGTAACTTCACACTTGTTCTCTTATAAGCTTTAGCATGACATGTAGCTTAATACTTGTCCTTATAAACATAAACTTCACATGTAGCTTAACACTTGTTCTTTTAGTTTCAATTAAATAACTTACTAACTATAAGACCACATACATGGGTAAAGAAAATAATTATTTTTCTTACATTTGTTTAATACAATTTGTTAGATAATGAAATTTTCGCCTAACCCTTGATCTAGAATGTAATTTGGTTCGTTATTTTGGATTAATAAATATTTTTTGAATTTTATGGATTCCCATTGTTTAATACAATTTGTTAGATTATGAAATTTCCGCGTAAGCCTTGATTTAGAATGTAATTTGGTTCGTTGTATTGGATTAACTACCAAACTGAACCGAGCTGATATGGAGATTCAACTTCAAAACCCTCAAAAACAAATCCCATTTACTTCACAGAAGAGCAGAGAGCATCAATCAAAACGATCCTGTAAGATCAGAGTGCTACATTGATCAGAGACTACAAAGGAGAACAGATTAAAGTTTCAGCAGACATGCCTTATCTTGGTGATGATTCATTGATGCGTTTGGTCCTCGTGATGAACTATGGTTTCCACTAGAAGTGACTATCACCAAGAAGAGCGGACTCAGCCTAGGGTTTGACTATCACAAATTGGTTATGTAGATTATATGGAAATAAGAGAGTTAACTGTGAATTATCGGGAGGATTCTTTGGAGTATCTAATGGCAACTGACTGGTGTCGTCTCAAGTAAGCTTTGTGAATCAACAACTCTACGTAATAACTGAAATGTTGGATTTTTTTAGAGATGGGTAATGAGCAGAGAGGTTTTTTCTTTTTGTGTTTTTTCTTTTTCATCACCTTTTTGTAGAAATTTGGACGATAAACTGAAGAAGTCGTTACAAAGGTATCTGGCGACCAGAGTTGAAGTAAGCACAACGAAACTCTTGCATGAGAAAAATGAAGCGAAAGTACTTGGTATGGTTGAAGAATGATAAGAAGTTTGTGGATGGATAAAATCATAAAAAGGTAATTAATCTGTGTAAAAACAGTAAAAGAACCCAAATTAATCTGTGTATATAGCAAATGAGGAAGGTGATAATTAAACAAAACAAAGTTTTTTAAACATCTTGGTTACGCATTATTTGTAATCTAACATCATTTTGGCAGTTTATTTTATTTTAAATAACAATTCGCACTATGTGCAGAATAAAATATTTAATAAATAATTTTACTGTAATTTATATATACAAAATCTATAATATTTATTGGTAAGATTATTATTTGGGATCTGAAATTTATTTGTGTAGTATATATTTTTTTAGTTTTATATGAATATATAAAATTCTTGTATAATAATTAAGATTTAACTTATGGAAATTATTATAATATGAATTTTATATTATCTCATTATCTCACCATATAAATCAAAAGTTCTTAAAATTTTATGGAAATGTAAGTAAGTGATACAATTAAGTTATAAAGAAAATAAAATAATTAAATTTGGGTGTCATTTAAAAAATATATATATATACAGTGGTATGTAAATAGAAATACTATGAAAAACTGCGGACAAATAAAGAAATCATTTTTTGAGTTTTGTGAACGCAACATGTCAGTATTTTTTTTTTTGTTGTGAGAAAAATTATACATGTAAAGGATATGAACCAAACTAGAGTAATCTCTCAAGCGTGATTGGAGGATAAACTCTCTTTCTGAAACATACATAAACTAGAGTAAATTAGTTACATATTATCAAACAAAAATTCTCATATGTCTATCTTATTGTGTATGCATTTACTATGTGATTCCTTTTTCACAGTGATGATTGCAGTGTTTGAATTTTGGCATGTGATAACAAAGGTTCATTGTTTCTCAAGATTTACATATAAGAACACCAATGACAAATTAAACAATGCTTAAGATCAAAAACAAAATGTTTTAATTTAAGAAAACTAAATCATTTAGAACTTTTAAAATAATTTTGACAATTAAAATAATCCTTATAAATGTTGTATACATTTAACATAAGTATAATATTTAAATAATAACACAAAACCAAACTAAAGTAAAAATATGTCTATTTACTTTGACATATGTGGACTTGTTATAAAAAAGAATATGTAATTTATAAAAGAAAACAAACAAATAATAACGTAACAACAACACAAACTATATAAACTTAGATGATTAAATTTGTAAACTACAAAAAAATACACCACAAAATAACACTACACTAATATATCTCTCATAATACTAAGAGGAAAAACATAGCATATAGTAGAATTAAGCCACTTATACGAGTAAATGATTGTAATAAAAAATATTATGGAGTTACAAACCATTGTAGGTTTTTCGCTTCATTTCTATGTATTAGCATTGTGTAAACCATAATTTTCATGATTAATATAAATTTCAAAAAACTAATAATCATGCTTTGAATATCAAAAATATTTTAAAATGTATAGAATAATATCCATCGCGCGGGTCTAACCTAGTTATAGTAAAAATGAAGTGTCTCTTGATGCTGGAATTCTGACCTTCTTTTCTTTCACGTTGAGGTCATATCCATCTCGCTCTCCTTTAATTAGTTGTCTGTTTTGTTATTTCTCACTCACGAAACCTTTTAGAACACTTGGAGAGATAAACATATGAGACTACATCTTTTGATTTGGATCTCTTAGATACTTTTACAACATCTCTGTTTCTTTGTCTCTAAAGGTCAGATCACTCTTTCTCTCTAGTTCTTGTTCACTCTCTGTTTTGTATCTCTTTGATAAACACTAAAACGTTTTAGAACTCTAGAGAGAATATATACTTTGAGAAACTACATTTTTATTTCGGATCTCTTTGATTAATTGTTTCTTACATCATCTCACACACACACTTATACTAGTTTACTTCTACTTACTAACCCACACTTGGACCTAAGAAGATCCTAGGTTCACCATTTACACAACCACAGTACTCATGTTTAGATTCCATCAACTCCTAGCAACTTAACTATTCTCCACGTCCTTAGCTAAAGCTTAGACTAACGACAACACACTTCCTCTTTACTCATTTAGTCATTTACTCATCACTTTGATTCAACGACTCCTCTTTCTTTCTTTTTTCAGATTCGAACTCAGGGGGCCAGACATCTCACTCCTTTGGAGGGGTCTGACACACGCCACTGGCCCAAGAGCTACTTGGTACTCCTCTTATTCTATTCCAAAATTGACTTTCGCTTGTCATTTGTTTCTCTTCTTTAACTTAGGAACCTCTTTGGGATTTCTCTTTCCCGCGAGCCTTCTCCTTGTCTCCTCCAAGTTAGTTAAGTTTTCTTCTCTGTGACCACTCGTCACGTCCCTTGACCCTTGGTCAATCTCTTTTTGGGTTGACTATTTAGATGTTACTTGGTTAGGGTTTTAACTTTTAAATTAACCAACGAACCGAACCGACTTGACATGATGCTATAAAAACCTATATAAACCCTTAAAACCTAAAGAACAAAAAAAAAAAAAAAAAAACCTTGAACCTCTTCACAGAACCAAAGAAGAGAGAATCAATCAATCACCATGGCTTTGGCTTGGTGCGCTGTACGCAGGTCAGCATCTAAGTTTGCTTCCGTGTGTGGTGGTCGAGTCCGAGTTATCACCACCGTTGTGAACCGTCCTTCACTAGCTCGCAACCCGTCACAGCTGCGTCCCTTCGTCTCTCGCAGCTTTCACTCCCCCACGGTTATTGATCAGCTGAGTTCTGAGCAAAAGCTTGTCCGCGAGATTGACTCCCAGATCAATTTTGCTTCGCAAATCACTGATGTGGTTAATGTAAGTTTTTGGGGTCGTAGCTTGTTCCTCACGAAACAGAAATTGGTTATGCTTTGTTTTTGATGACATGTTGGAAGTTGTGCTGATTGTATACTTCTAAATTTTTTATAATAATTCCTAAACTTAGACAAGATATTTGTCTATTTTAAGACACCTGCAGTGGTTTTTTTTGTTTTTTGGCTTACATTCTCTATTGGGGGCAGCAGGATAAAGGGGCGACTATAGGCAGCTTACCTTTCAGAATCGAAGATGATGGAGGTGAGACTGTGACATTGACTAGAGACTACAAAGGGGAACACATTAAAGTTCTAGCAAGCATCCCTTGTGAAACTCGTGTTGATGATGATGGAGATGGTGACGATAAATTAAGGTTTCAACTAACTGTGAATGTTACCAAGAAGAGCGGACTCAGCCTCGAGTTTCGCTGCAAGGTTATTCATGATCATATCTACATATATGATGTATATTTGGATCATTCGGAGGATTCTTTGAAAGATCAACAGCCTAATTTTAAAGGGTCTTATGATTTCAAGTAAGTTTTGTAGTGAATAAATAAAAGCAAGTGTAGGTACGCTGTTTAGACAGGCATGAGCAGAATGGTTATATAATATTTTTTTCCTTTCATCGCCTTTTGCAGAGACGTGGATTATGAACTGCAGAACGTGTTCTATGAGTATCTGGAGACCAGATTGACAAAAGGCACAGTCAATTTTTTGTATGAGTACATGACAACGAACAAGCGATGCCACTTGTTATAGTTGAAGGGGTGTCAAGAAGTTTTCGGATGATGAGAATCATAAACTTTCAAATTTATGTTTTTAGCATTTTACATTTGATAATTAATTTATAATTGGTAATATGACTTTCTAGTTCTTTTTGTTTGAAAGTACAAATGCGTGCGAGTTTTGCATTCACTTTTAAATGAAACGAAATTATCATTTTATTCAATTCATATTTTATTTTTTATTGGCATTTATTCAATTCACATTTTATCCCTACTATTAAAAAAAAGTCAGTTTCGTTGCGACAGGTAATTAACCAATAACCATTTTGGAACGGGCACTTTGTAAATTTTGTTATTTTTGAAAACAATTATATAATTTTAAAAATTATATTTTTTTTGGAGAAATTCAACTAACTAAAAAAATTTCAACAGAAAACTCTGTTATCCCGTCTAAATTTCTTACCCAATCTATTTTAATAAACATTATCTAACGAATAATTATTTAAAAGAGAACGAACATAAGACAAAAAAAATCTGAATGGATACGAGACGAGACGAGACGAGATGGCATGAGATAAGACGAGACGAAATGAGGCGGGATGAGACGGGACGAGAGGGGATGGGATGGGATGTGTTTCTCATTCTAAAGTAAATATGTTTAGGTTTAATTTTTTTTTGAAATTTACATGAAAATAACGCACTTGTACTATAACACCCAAGTTAATATAATTCTTAGTCATTTTATAATTATAAAAATTATATGAAAATATTTTGTTCCATGTTGTAGCACAAGTTACTACCTAGTCTATACTATTAAAAGAGAAACATCTATACTATTAAAAGGGAATCATTTTTAATAAGTAGACATATACAGTAGAACCTCTATAAATTAATAAGGTTGGGACCATAAAATTTTATTAATTTATAGAGGTTTTAATTTATCGATAAATTAATAATTATTAATTTATCGATAAAATAATAAAATATTAATTTATGAAGTTGACGATTCATGAATTTGATGATTTGATTAATAATTTTTGCTATCGTAATTAGATAGATGCCAATAGTTTAGTAGATTATCCATGTAAAAATGATATATGTATAAGTTCATAGTTAAGAAAAAATCACTGCTACTATCTTTCATGGTGATGATGAAGTTGAAAAATATATTTTGGTACATTAATAACAAGTTATACGTAAGGAATCAATTATCGCGTATAAAACTCTCTATAATTTCTGGATGCGATTTGAGAAGACAACACCAAAAGTTTTGAAGCAGTCAGAAATATTATAGATAAGCTCCAACAAGAATACAAATTCAATAATAAGCAAACAACAATAGAATCATATATTTCAATAGATCTTTTTAGAGATATATATATATATATATATATTAGTTTACTTGATTATTAATTTATGATATTGATGAGACCATATTTTTACACTGAGTTTTCAAAAAAATTATTATTTTATTATTTTATCGAAATGTATCATTTTTTACACCGGCCCAACTCGGTACCGTAAGAATTTATTAATTTATAACGAGTATTAATTTAAAGAGTATTAATTTATAGATGTTCTACTGTAGTTAGAGATTATTACAATGAAATGTCACTCAAATAGGAATAAGGATATGTATAATCCTTGAAGCCAAACAGAAATAATTAATGAGGAAACTATGGAACTAAACAAATATTATATGTGATATGTTTAGCCAAAAAATCGGAACCAAACATATTGCTATTTAGGTACTACCCTTAAAGAAAAGAAAATCAACCCACGTAATTAACACATCATACTTTATTTCGCTCCTTGTAACATTAAAATTATATTGCTAATATTAGGAAAATTCAATCTTATAATATCTTCTACAAAAAATATATGTGGTTAATTAAAAAAAAACATATTTGACAATTTACACCAAAATTTCGGAAGTTAACATAATCTAAACGATTTAGAATTATTCTAATTTACAAAATCTTAGCAACTTACCAAATCTTAGCAACTTACATTTCAAACAACATTTTTTTTTGTATAAATAATGCAGTAATTAAATCATTTTCAACTTAACAAAAACTCTTAATTTCTTAAATCTATTTTATTCTAAAACCAAAGCCTATTAGCTTCCTGTGTTATTTGTTAAATATTTTTTTCCAGATTGTTATATGCATGTTAACATGTTCCGTTTAATCTATGTCTCTCTTTTTATTTATAATTATTTGTTCTTTGTTAGATTTTATTTAAATAAGCTAACAACTATAATGTGTTTATGTAGGTTTTACAGTAAACATAGCTTAAGAAGCCTAAGGAGCCGTCTCCTAATTTAAGGTCATAAGTATTAACTTTTATTTTTGAATATGACAATGAATTTCGAAAGTACTCCAGAATCTCTATGAGTTATCATTTTCTATATTATTTTGTTTCTGTTTTTTGATTAAATAGTTTCTGTTCAATTTATAAAGCAGATGAGAAGTTAAGAGAATTAATAAAGGTGATTTTTGTGTCTTATTAATTTGTGTGCTTTGTTTTTGTAGATGACAAAATTTGGATTGATATATTTGACTCAGAAATCAAAGTCATAGGTATGTATTACGCATACATTAACAGTAAAAATCTAATTATTTGGTATTTGTTATGTTTTATTTAAATTAGCTAATAATTAGAGTGTGTTTATGCAGGGTTCAAGGTCAACATAGTGGAGAATTAATTCTACAGAACTGTCTTCTAATCTCATGTTAAAAAATTTTAATATTTAAAAGTTTAACCAAAAAATCGGAGCCAAACAGAGTATTCTACCGAAACTATAATTTAGGAAACAAGAATTACAAAAAATTAAATTGATAAAACTATATTTCTTTCCTTTATTAAAAACCGAAATAAATTTAATAGACTTTCTCAATTTGAAGAGTTTCCAAAAAGTGGTAAACCGAATCATAATTTTAGATATAATTTGGTTTGGGTTTTAACTTTTAAATTAACCAACGGAACCGAACCGACTTGACGTGATGCTATAAAGAAAACCCTTGAACCAAAGAAGAGATAATCAATCATTCACCATGGCTTTGGCTTGGTGCGCTCTACGCAGGTCAGCATCTAATTTTGCTTCTGTGTGTGGTGGTCAAGTCCGAGTTATCACCACCGTTGTGAACCGTCCTTCACTAGCTCTCAACCCGTCACAGCTGCGGCCCTTCGTCTCTGGCAGCTTTCACTCCCCCACGGTTATTGATCAGCTGAGCTCTGAGCAAAAGCTTGTCCGCGAGATTGACTCCCAGATCAATTTTGCTTCGCAAATCACTGATATGGTTAATGTAAGTTTTTGGGTCGTAGCTTGTTCCTCACGAAACAGAAATTGGTTATGCTTTGTTTTTGATGACATGTTGGAAGTTGTGCTGATTATATAGTTCTAATTTTTTTATAATAATTCCTAAACTTAGACAAGATATTTTTCTATTTTAAGACACCTGCAGTGGTTTTTTTTTAGGTTAACTATTGGGGGAAGCAGGTTAAAGAGGAGACTATAGGCAGCTTACCTTTCAGAATCGAAGATGATGGAGGGAAGACTGTGACATTGACTAGAGACTACAAAGGGGAACACATAAAAATTCTAGTAGGCATCCCTTGTGAACCTCGTGATGATGATGATGAGGTTGTTTATGATGATGATGAGTTTTATTATGGAGATGGTGATGATGGACATGGTTATAAATTTGGTGATAGTGAGGAAGAAGAAGATGGTGGTGATGGTGATGAGTTTGATTATGGAGATGGTGATGATGGACATGGTTGTGATAGTGAGGAAGAAGAAGATGGTGATGATGGACATGGTTTTGATAGTGAGGAAGAAGAGCGGACTCAGCCTGATAATGGAACTGGACGACTATCTGATAATGAATTAAGGATTCACCTAACTGTGAATGTTACCAAGAAGAGCGGACTAAGCCTCGAGTTTCGCTGCCAGGTTTTTCATTATATGATTGACATATATGATGTATTTGTCGATCATTCGGGGGATTCATTGAAAGATCAACTACCGAATATTGAAGGGTCTGATCATTTCAAGTAAGCTTTGTGAATATATAAATGCAAGTGTAAGGCAGTTGTTTAATTAGACCGGCATGAGCAGAATGGTTATATAATCTTTTTTTCTGTTTTCTTTCATCGCCTTTTGCAGAGACGTGGCTGACATGGACGGACCCATGCCAAGAAATAAGTGGGTGCAAACTGTTATAAAAAAGAATCGAACCGACGACCTACTACAAATAAAGAGTATGAACTTCAACCATTTTACTACTTTGGTCATTATGTACATTGTAAAACGTTTAACGATTTGGGATTTATTGAGTGCAGCCCCCACATCCACCCTGGTGTCTTATAAACTGAAATTGGCGTTCTCCGAGTATCTGAAAACCAGAGTGACAAACGGTACAAGTCAGTTTTTGTATACTTACATGACGACGAACAAGCGTCGACGCCGCTTGTTATGGTTGAAGGATGTCAAAAAGTTTTTGGATGATGAAAGTTAAAGTTAGGATATTTAAGAGAATCAGAAACTTTCAAACTTGTGTTTTTGGAATTAAATTTTCCATCTATACTAATATTTTTGCAACACCTTTAGTAATCCGCATTTTAGGTTTATTTGTAATGACTGATACTGTTTATATTCATATCTAAACAACATTAATTAACTTTTTCTACCATCTTTATAACTAAACACAATTATTTTAAATATCTATATATATAATGTTATACAATTAATATACATATTTAGAAGTTTCAGTCCAGATAAATTTTTATTTTCGTGTCACTTTTCTTTGATTTTAATTTTTAATTGTTGTAAATCATCATAAAATACATAAATTTAATAAAAATCTATTTTGTATATATTGTGATTGAATTTTTGTAAACGGAGATATACTACTCAATTAATATAAAAATGTGTGTTCAACATATATAATGAAATGATGAACTTAATAAAAAATTTAAAATTATGAATATTTGAAAATAATTTTTAAAAAATAAATAACACAAACAAGTTATATTGCATGATGAGTTGTACATATGACAACAAGATTTTGAATCAATAAAAAAAACCATTCAGATACTTTAATAAGAGTTAAATTTTCATTTTTTTTTGAATGACAGGCAGTAAACCTCCAAGCATTTCGTGTTATGCAATTACGTTATTAAAAAAACAAAAAAAATATTAAAGATAAAAAAACATATTACTTAATTATAGTACACAAACATTTTATTTAATTAATATATAGTTTAATGTCCAAATTTATAACATATATTTTCAATCAGATCCTCTTTTAATTTATGAAAAATTGTTTGCAAAAAATTGTATCCATTCACAGCTTGACACGTCAGCTTAGAACTAAACCAAGATCAATTCTACATCAAGAACTAAAAAAAATGTTCCAAATCACTATTCATTAATTTTCTAATTTTTTTAGACTAAGAAACCACTCATGTTCACCTTATAAAAATGGCCTTATAAATGGAAAAAAAAAAAAAAAAAAAAAAATTAAAAATCTTGGTTATGAGAATGAGAAAGGCCTAAAAATAGGCCCAAACTCATATATGTACTGTCTTCTCCACACTTGACGTTAACCCTTAACAGAGACCAGTCTCTATCAAACTCTCAGTGTTGATTTCAGGTGATACATCACATCTCTCGTAGCTCAGATCATGGCGGACGAAATCAGATACTTTGAGCTCAACACTGGAGCGAAGATTCCATCAGTCGGTCTCGGAACGTGGCAGGCCGATCCTGGTCTCGTCGGAAACGCTGTCGAAGCCGCTGTTAAGGTTCGGTCCTGTAATTTTGTAATTTGTGACTAATGATTGTATTAGCTAAATCACTAAAGATTCTTCTACTTAATGCAGATCGGTTATCGCCATATTGATTGTGCTCAAATCTATGGCAACGAAAAAGAGGTAAATCGAAAAAAACTCATCTTATATCTCCAACTGATTGAGATTATGGTTCTGTTTCTTGCATAAGTTTTGAAAGTCATAGGAGATGTAAGCTGCATCGGTTTATGAAAAAGTTTTTGTCTTTTGTTCGATTTGATACTTCTTGTGAGGAAAGCTTTGATTTTTTTTTATTTTAATGGGACTTGGAGCAAAAAAAAGTTATGTTCTTTCTTATGCGTTGGGTTGTCTTGTGTTATGTATCCCAATGGGTTTGCTTAACACTGCTCATCTTTGGTTTGCCTCATTTGGGAATTCCCCTGTAGATTGGGTTAGTTCTGAAGAAATTGTTTAATGATGGAGTTGTTAAGCGTGAAGAAATGTTCATCACATCCAAACTCTGGTATTCTCCATCACTCTGCTTTGATACCTTATAAGTTAATTTTATTTTGTAATCAGTTATCAAGTCTAGAGGTAGATTCTAACCTGGTTACCTTTTCGTATGAAAGGTGTACTTGTCATGATCCTCAAGAGGTGCCCGAGGCACTGAATAGAACTCTACAGGATCTGCAGCTTGACTATGTCGATCTGTATCTGGTAAGTCATATATTAGAAAACCTTATTTTGTTTGTCTATGTGCTTTTCTTTCAACATAACTTGCAGCAATCCATTTTGGTACTTCACTTGCATATAGATGTAGTTTTATCTATCCTGTATATCACTGCAATATAAGTAAGTCTTAAGGCTTAGTGTGAGATATTGTTTAATTTACTAACAGTTTTTTTTTGTGGTCCGTTTGAAGATTCACTGGCCTGTTAGCCTCAAGAAAGGTTCTACTGGCTTTAAACCAGAAAACATTTTGCCAACTGATATTCCTAGCACATGGAAAGCAATGGAATCACTCTTTGATGCGGGTAAGGCCAGAGCGATTGGTGTCAGCAATTTCTCCTCAAAGAAACTAGCAGATCTCTTGGAGGTGGCTCGCGTCCCTCCTGCTGTTAACCAGGTGGAGTGTCACCCTTCATGGCAACAAAACGTGCTCAGGGATTTCTGCAAATCTAAAGGCGTTCACCTCTCAGTATGTAGAACAAACATATTCATATCATATCCTTTTTATAAAAGTGAGAAAATATCTTCGAAATTAACAGTTTAGTTAATGTTTTTGTAGGGTTACTCTCCGTTGGGTTCTCCAGGGACAACGTGGCTCAAGAGCGATGTTTTGAAGAACCCTATTCTTGGTGGTGTTGCTGAGAAGCTCAGCAAGACTCCTGCACAAGTTGCACTTCGCTGGGGTCTCCAAATGGGTCAAAGTGTTCTTCCCAAAAGCACCCATGAAGACAGGATTAAACAGAACTTAGATGTTTTCAATTGGTCCATACCCGATGACATGTTATCCAAGTTTTCTGAGATTGAACAGGTAAGTTATTTTCCGCACATTGTAGTCCAAATAAGTCAAAGTGGTTGTTTCTGTTGCTCACATGTTTGGGGGTTATCGAATATTGAAGTTGTGTGTTTCAATGTTGCAGGGTAGGTTGGTGAGAGGCATGTCATTTGTTCATGAGACGAGTCCTTATAAGAGTCTTGAAGAACTCTGGGACGGGGAGATATGAGACTTAAGCTGATTTGGTCACTATATGTGCCAAATCATTCCACGATTTGTCATATATCAGTTTTTAGTAATGCTACTAGTTTTCAATAATTGGTTCTGCTACGTTTTCAATATTTTCCTCAGAAGCTGCATTGCTACCACAATTGTACTCGATATTAAAACCATGTTACGAGACTGTAATATGTTGCGTACAATTGAAGATGGTATAACACACTAGATTTATTTAATTGAAAGTAACAGACGTGCCAGACCTTAATGGCACGTAACGTTACGGACGTGCCATTTCAAAAAGGAACCACTAATGGCATTGGTATTGAAGTGATGATATTGCGGATACCTCAACCGTTATGAACTTCAAGATACAAAGCATTCTTTTTCTTTTAATGTGACATCGATTTGGCACGTGGGTGTTGCAGCCATGGCATATGAAGTCACCAACTGTAACCACAATTAATGGATGGCTATGGGTGCAATGTTGGATTACTTTTTGTTCTGGCTTTAACGGAGACATCTCGTTGTCTTTTTTTATTTGTTTTTCTTTAGTAATGGTTAGATTTGCAAAAATGGGTGGTGGTCAGGGGCGGATGTACTTTTTGTTTGTAATGCACTAAAAAAGAAAATTAACTGTGAGACTTTCAGTGGAAAACAAACAAAAAAAAGTCACGACATGAGACTTTCAATGGAAAACCCAAACAGGGCATTAGAAACAACTCCCATTGTTAGCTTTGATGCAACAGTAAACATTCTCCACCCCTTCCTCGGACCCGGCTTTTGACCTGGCCCAGCCGCTGGTGGTACTTGTCCCGGATTCATATTGAACCCGTTCATATAGTTGAAATTATTGAAATTATTATATGGATGATGATGATTATAATAAGGTTGTTGACCCATCGGTGGTCCATACGCATACGGGTAACCAAAATGCGGCTGTTGCCACGGCACCGACGACGATGGTTGTCCTCCCTGTGGCTTGAGCCCTCTGCTCTTAGTACCCGATGCTTCGGTCTGGTCAGAAGGTAACGTGTTGCACACGGCTAAGATACATTCCATATGAATATCGAATCTACATAGCTCACACCTATACCTCCAAGATTGGCACGGACTATGACAAACCATACACTGGCTATCTCCCGCGAGGCGAAACTCCAAGTGATGGGGAGGGTGAAGCACGTGTCTGACGTGCTGAGGCAGCTGCGTGCAGAGCGGATGCACGTCAAACTCACATATCTTGCATCGGTAGAACAATCCTTCCACGGACTCGTCGCATATGTCGCACACACGGTCGTTTTGGCGCGTGGACTGTTGTTTCCTGATGACGAGGTTGAGCGCATGCTGGGGATGAATGAAGGTTGGGAGGGTAAGGGGACATGTGGCGCAATATTCATGGAGATCGTAGTTGCATGGTTCGCATCTATAGGTCGTACCTGAGCCGTAGGTTTTGCAGCCGTCGCAGATGAAGTCACCGATTCTGGTAAACTCCGTCAATGGATGAAGGTGCGTGAAATGCTGAATGGTTCGCTGTTTTGGTGTTCTTGGAGCCATCTTTACCGTTTTTTGGGTTCAGCAAGAACAATACTTTTGTGTTTGGTGTTGGAATATATTGAAAGTTCGTCGAACTATTAAAATGAGAGTTGTATATGTTTACTAGTGTGACAGAGTGGCACACCTTTATTAGTTGACTTTCGACGAGTTGACGGACCAAAGAGATGGAAAAGTCAAAAGTCTCTATTCTTATTATGTTTGTTGTTCATTTAGAATCACACAAAGATAGGTTGGTTAAAAAGAAAACACACAATAACGTATTATATCATGTATATACTGAGTGGTATGTAATAATCTTTAAAAGTTAGCTTGAACTATTATTACATATTTTTGTATACTACTGGCAAACGATTTATTCTAAATCTAAAATCACTAATAATTAACAAACAAAAGTAGATTTTGGTCAAAGCGATAAAGAGAACAATTATTCTTAATAATTTTTTCCATAACCAGTTTAGACTGACAATAGACAACATGCACAAACATGTCACGCATGATAATTAATGCTTTGATTGAAGTTTGGCTAGTAGGGTTTAATAATGACAACATGGTTTGATATACAATGCTGCATACAGTGTGATATCCTGATATGGAATAACATACGTCATACGATACCACGATTCTCCGTCTTAATTGCTTAAAAGAACTATAGAAACTGATTCGTCAACCTGCGGGTGTAAACATCCCGAAAATTGTTAGGGTCCTTGTTCAAATTTTGAAAAATGGGTCTTATTTACATGTAAAAAAAAATTTAGAAATTATTTTGGGCTTTAAAATGTACTAATTTTTATGTTGATTTAGAGTGGTCCCAGTGCAAATGCACACCTTGCACCTCCTTATCGCCGGTACCATACAGTATATCTTTTTTTTTTTTTTGAACAACCCCTTATTATACAGTATGTCAAAAGAAAATAATCATTCATTTTTTTTTTTTTTTGTCTATAACTAGTTTAAACTTTTAGACTGACGATATAACAGACAACCATTTTACAAACGTGTCAAGCATGATAAGGCTTTTATTAAGTTTTGCTAATGTAGTTTATAAATGAAAATAAAATTTTCTTTCAATTATCTGAAATTTTGGCATGTAAAAAATGATAATATATGGTTTCAGTAGTGAATTTGGTTTCAAAACCAAAATAAATTTGCATCGCATATTCTATCATGTGTGTAGCTAGGGTTGTAAATCTTTATCATTACTAAAAAAAAATGAATTGTTTACAAAAAAAAAAAAGAAAAAGAAGAATCAAAATCAAACAGAACTACTCTCTCTTAATAGGAAATTAGGAACTACTTGACGGAGTCTTCCCCTGTGATATTATCGTTAAGTAATTAAGATGCCAAGTATGCGTAAATTAGGTGAAGCAATAATTTGCACCGTTCGATGTGTTCCAATTTGGCTTAAAAACATTCATCCAAACCATGTGTGTATATATATACATACATATCACTGTTGGTAGGAAGATATTATACATTACCATAGTAAAGATATTGGTACATCATGGATAATAATATCGGTCACATACATACCGCTACTGTATTAGGAAAACCAAACGATCTTCACAAGAACTACAAATTATATACTTAAAATGATCAACAAATAAAATATAGACTACTAAAATTCAAAATGCTTCACAAAAGTAACAATTTTCACATAAAATAAATTCTATGAATTTTTCCTAACATGAACTTTTCTAAATGATATTAAACACCAAAGGTCAGCAACCTCCTCCACCTCCTCCTCCTCCTCCTCCGCCGCCTCCACCTCCATCCCCACCCCCACCGCCACCGCCAAAACCTCCACCACCTCCATCACCACCAAAGCCGCCTCCGCCCCAGCCGCCTCCACCTCCGTCCCCTCCACCACCACCACTCCAAAAGGACCAAAACCCTCCATGACCATCACCGCCAACGCCACCTCCGTTTCCTCCAGCACCCATTTCCACATCTCCTCCTCCATCATCACCTCCTTCTCCTCCTCCTCCTCCTCCTCCTTCTCCTCCTCCTCCTCCGCCGTCATGACCACCCCCACCTTTGCCTCCGGCTCCAGCCAAGGCCACAAGAAATACGAAAACACCAAAACAAGAAGAAATAGCAATTATAATTACTATCCATGTCTCCATTTTATGCAAAAATATATCGTTACAATTAGTTATCCCTCGATTGTGTATATATATAGTTGGTTACCGAGGTATGCCTGCAGACAAAATAACGTGTCAAGTTAGTATAATCGTAGACTTTGATTTATTCATATGTTTCTATATTCAACGTTCAAAGTTTTTCATCACGGGTAAAACTTTATCTATTATATTTATATGTTCCTATATTCAAGAGTTTTCATTACGCCCGGGAGAAAAACTTGAAAAGAAGGACATTCCGTATGATGCTTGCTATCTTTGATGCCAACTCTGATAAATCTTTATTAATACCTATATATCTTTGTCTACGTATATAGGATAAAGATATGGATTGACTAGGTCAATTGGACTTGAATTCCAATTGGTTTTACGTTCAATCAGTGTGACATTTATTTCACTCGGTCTTGACTAGAATCAAAAAGGAAAGTGCTGTCTTCATTGTTTGGAAAATCGGACAGTGGAATCTTTATCTTTTTTGGTTTTACGTTAATTATAGTATTGACGCAAATTAAAATATGGACAGTGAAACTCTCGGTTTTTGGGATCATTTGTATATATAAGACTTGCATGCACTTTAGATATCAATACACACATGACACATCACACGCCTAATTAACCACAAAACATTCATAGAAGTTCATGTGATTCCATCGATCTACTTGTGATCCGGATATGGCTTATACTAAACAAATACATTTATTTTGAACCAAACAAGTTTACACATAATGTCAGGAACATTAATACTTAAAACTAATTAACATCCATAATCATTTGACAAGTCACCAACCCGTAAACAAACGAGTATTATTATTCCTAGCATGGCCAAGATACATACTTATAACACCATTGATGAACAGTAGTGATCAAAACACTTGACAATTTTTTCATACTAGAGAAAACGAATACCAACGAACAAAAGAACTAAGAAATTTACCGCGTTGACGGCACTGAGGTTGCTATCAAGCCATCAAGGAGATCGCCATGGATAGGCTTAACAAGAAGCTTCAGGAGAGTCTCATGTGAACTTTTCAGAAAGAAGAAAGGATGTTGTAGAATATGAGTTCATGAAATCATAGACATATATCTCGTGTCCTTTGATTTGGTAGCATTAGAGGATAATAATAAAACAGTCATGAAGATCTTAAATTCTCAATCAACAAAAAAATAGTTATAGAAGTTGGGATTCGATTGTTTATTTTTTAGTCTCGATCTTTAAACTCTGAAATTTGACCTTTCGTCCGAATATTTCCCATGAGGGTTTTTAAGGTAGACTTTGATTTTCAGTTGAAAAAAAAAATAAAACACTTGGAAGTCTCGATGATATAATTCACAAGTCTCTAACGTAGACAAGTTCTTCTAGCTAGGTATGAAAAAAAAAAATAATAATAATAAGAAGAAGAGAAATCACAAGTAAAACAAGACATCCATAAATCATGCGTTGAACGAGGATTTCAAATCAGCTTGGAAATCATTTGCTGCCACCCAACAAATTAACTGTGCCAAAGAGTAGAGAAGAGCTGATACGGTCCATATAGAAGCGACTATACCAACACATAGAGCGACTAACGGTGAAACAACGTAGAAAAGTAAGATGATGGCAACGATGCCCAACACATGACTGATGCGTCCCATAAAGATTCCTATCTCGCGGTTCTGCACTAAAAACAATTCCGACGCTCCTAAAAGCATGTAGAAACCTAATACAGTAGCGGTAAGGGGATAGATGTTATCCTCTTCGGGCGTTTCCGTCACTCGTGGGTTGCCTCGTAGAATCAAAAACAATGTAGCACAGGTTATTATGATGAGGACGTGCATGACTAAGTTGTAAACCCATGAATCCAACCTGCAGCTCATCATTTAACAAAATATGTTTTCGTTTAGAACCTGAAGGCTTGATTAAGTATATAATAAGAACAATTGAATAACTTAATTTTCACAGTAGTAACTATCGACTCACCAACATCGGCTTCGTGATAGGGGTTCATCGGTATTCACCATGATCACTTTGGCCACGTTTCTCTTTTTTACTCTTCAAATTTTTTTCTCAAGCTTCGCTTCGTTTGTAAGTAACTGGAGAGATATATATGGTCCAACTAATATTAACTCTCATATGTGCATGTTTATATAGAGAACATCGATTCATAATCTACCTAGGAATTGGAATATTCTATATATCTCTTACCTCTATTCCTCTTAGGGCATAGCCATTGGTGAACCTGAGAAGAGGGGATCACACAAATTAAATAGTATTTATTTTTAATATAATTTTGTTTTTCAATTAAATTTTATTTAATATTTTGAGTTAAACCAATACAATATAGACATGTGGCAGAACAGAGGATCAAAGAGTGTCTAAAAGTGTCTCCACCGAGACACTCTCCCCATTCTCTCTCCTTCTTTTTGATTTTATTTTATTATTTTAATTTCTCATCCTCCCTAAAAGATGACTGATGGTTGTGCTCTTAGGAAACGTATGGAATTGATTAGTACAAAACGTGGACCCTATACTCTTCATGCAAAGCAAAAGATTCACCTAATAGCTATAGCTAGTCTTTTATTTTTTATTTTCACCCCTTAAAATATTTATTTGTAATAACTACATGTGAATACTGGTAATCAGTTGTTTCTTCTTTTTTTTTTTTTTTTTTTAACTTGTAGGAATTTAATTATTTGGACACATATGTTGTATTGGCAATTTGGCATTTTATGTATCAAACCATATACTAATAAAATCAGTTGTAACTCAAAACGACCATGTACAGGGGCGGATTGGTGGGCACGTGCCTTATTCTATTAATTCGTTTAAACTGATGATTGCATTTGATAGTCTACTAGCTCATTTGGTTGTAACTTGTAACGTTCGACCTTATTGTATTGGCCACCTAGGCGTGTCAAGTTCGCTTTATTCTCATTTTGGTACATTTTTTGTTTGGTTTGCCACGTCCCTTAGCTTGTCCTTTTTTTTAGTGTCTTTTGCTAAGATTAGTATTTTAGTAAACAGTTATTATCTACTTTGTTATTCATTTGAATTTTAGAATTTATTTTTTTTGTGATATATTTTGACATGTGAATTTAAACGATAAATTTTACTTATGTTTATTATGATTTGGTCCAATTATTACGAAAATAATATATAATCTAAATATTGTTTACAACTCATCTTCTCTCCTTTTGCCACTCTTTTTTTTCTCTGTCTCAAATGTTTTTTTTAAATCTCAAATATGTTTTTTTTTGTTCTCTTCTTTTGTGCTCAAGAAAGTAAAAGAAAAAAACAAACTAAGAGTTAATTATGAGATAAGGACTTATTTGAGTGGCATTTATAGATTTTGCCATCTCTTAAAATTATTTCAAATTTGCCATTTTCTTATATTTAGAAACACAATTTTACACATTATTTTTGGGTAGATTGGGTTTCATTTTCTTTTAGGGTATAGTTTTTGTTATTAAGTATGTATTTTATGAAAAAATTATTCTCAAATTTTTAGTTTTTTAAAGAGAAAAATAGTTATAAAAAATGGTAAATATGAAAAATTTTAGCAAAAAAACAAATTTTAAAAATAATTTTAAGAATTTTGGTTCATTAAAACTAGCATTAAGGAAACGAGATTTGACCTTTATGCTTAGAGGAAATTCTTATGAATACTAGAAATCCCAAATTAAAAACGAAAAAGAGAACACGTTAGTTATGCCGTCATAAAGTATTGTTTTACCACTGGCAAGCTACTGTAGGATCTAAAAAAAAGGAATGTACGAACATAGAACGTTGAACGGTTCTTCTATTTACGTAAAAGTGTTTTTTAGAGGAAATAATACTTATAAAATTTCGATGAAAACATCAAAATATATTTATTTTGCAAAAGAATTTTATAAAAAAAGTTTATAGAATTCAATCCACTATAATTCATTAAAGTAGTAGGAAATTTTACAAAATAGAGCAAATGTTTACTGAGAAATTAGTTTTCTCCACACCAATATTTATTTTTTACTGTTTCTGTATATATATATTTTAAAAACTATACCATTAAGAAAGCCATACTCGGTAGAATCATATATAAAAATTCCAGGCTTTGCGATTCCATTTTCAAAGAATTTTTTTGGTAAACCGAGGCAAATTTCATTGAACCAGTTACAGAACCGACCAACAACCGAAGTAATTTTCAATTTTAGTTCAACCTGGTTAGCGATGGTCACTAAAACGGACCTTTAACCTTATAAATATGGGCCTTATTTGAAATCCGTAACATTCAAAAGGTTGCTCGTCTATTAAACCTTGCAAACTCATATAATAATGACGTGGGAAACTCGTGGATGCAACAACAAATCATAAGACGCCACGTGGAAAAATCTTGACCGCTCTATTTAAGCCAAAGCTGCTCTGCGCTGTTACTTTGGTTTAAAACCAAACACAGTTAAACTTAAAACCAAACACAGTTAAACTTAAAACAAACACAGTTACACACAATGTCAGGAACCTTGATACTTAATTTTCGGACTAGAAAGACATTTCACAAACACCTAAACAATTTTTCACACCTGAGGAAAGAAAACGAATAACACAACGAACAAAAGAACTAAGAAGTTTACCGTGGAGCTTGCCGCACCGTAACATTTTTTACTATTTCATGCCTCAATCATTCGAATCAACAACATAAAAAGCAAACCGAATTAGGAAAATCTCAAACCACAAATTATCCCATAACAAATCCCATTTTTTCCCACTAAAGCTTTGACATAATCTTAACAAATGATTAATTAGTATTAATCATTAAATTAATTTCCTGATCTTATCATATAAACCAAAAAAAACTCAAAAACATTAGTATAATTTTTTTTCATTAACCTCTCTGTCTCTCTGACTCTATCTATCTCTCTTCATTATCCGAATACACACCCAATCGAATCCAATATTTCAATCGTTTAAAAAAAAAAAATAATTCCAAAAAGATTCCTCTCTCTCTCTCTCTCTCTCTCTCTCTCTCTCTCAGCTCAATTTTTTTCTAAAAGCTCCAACCTTTTCGATCCTCTAGATTCTCGGCGCCGGTTTATCGGAGAAATTAAAATGGCACAATTCACGGGTCGGGTCGTTGGAGACTATTTGGTGGGTCGGCAAATCGGGTCGGGCTCTTTCTCGGTCGTTTGGGAAGCGAGGCACCGCGTTGACGGCACTGAGGTTGCTATCAAGGAGATCGCCATGGATAGGCTTAACAAGAAGCTTCAGGAGAGTCTCATGTCTGAGATTTATATCTTGAGGAGGATCAATCATCCTAACATCATCCGTATGATCGACATGATCAAGGTTTTTTCTTTTAACTTAAAAGTTTCGATTTTTTTTTGTTGGCTCTCTGTTTATAGCTTGAAATTGAGAATGAGGTTAGCTTTGTTAAGATGTTTTGTTACTCAATTTAAGATATTTGCCGTTGAATTTTGGATCATATGAATGAAACTAAGCTGGAATTGTGGAATAAATTTGGGTGTAGATTTGGAAGGTTGATGTTTGTTTTGTTTTGTGCAATGTGATGCAGTCTCCTGGGAAAGTGCATTTAGTGTTGGAATACTGCAAAGGAGGTGACTTGTCTGTGTATGTCCAGAGACGTGGAAGTGTTCCTGAAGCTACTGCTAAGCATTTCATGCAGCAGTTAGGTATATTCTATTTACACTCAACTTACTCTCTGTTTTGTTGTTTTGCTTGGGTTGAAAGAACCATTTTTTTTTAATCTCAGACGATTTTTTGATGTAACAGCCGCCGGTTTACAAGTTCTTCGTGACAATAATATTATTCACCGTGATTTAAAGCCTCAGGTGTGTCTGCTTCTCGTTCCTTTCAATGATCTTCTGTGCATTAGGTGTTTTTGTTGTTTAGCAGATTAGTTGAGCTCGTTGTTAAATGATAGAACTTACAAAAAGATGAAAGGATGTTGTAGAATGGTGATCTGTTAGTTTCCAATCAAACATGTTTTCTTCTATTTTCACTGGACATGCTTTCCAAAGGGATAGAGTCTTGGAGATTCCATCTTTTGTTAAAATTTAATATCTAAGGTTCTTCCGTTTTTTGAAACAGAATCTTCTTCTATCCACAGATGAAAATGATGCAGATCTGAAGATTGCTGATTTTGGATTTGCAAGGTATTGTCATCAGCACCCCTTGTTACTAGATCAAAGAGTGTAATATGAATGAATTAGAGAAGGTTTCAAATGGGATCCAGCTGCTTTTGATTGTATATTGTCGAGTTTCTAGGTAATTTCATGCTTCTCTTGGGGGATTATGCTTATTGTACCCCCTCCCTCAATTTGAACATCACACTTTTTTCTTATTGCAGATCGCTGCAACCTAGGGGGCTCGCAGAGACTTTATGCGGCTCACCATTGTATATGGCCCCAGAGATTATGCAACTTCAGAAGTATGATGCAAAGGTCAGACCTTTCTCATACTAGGCTACCTAGACTTTTTTCTCGTAATATGAACTCCTTACAATCTAGCTTAATACACAGGCAGATCTCTGGAGTGTTGGTGCTATATTATTTCAACTTGTGACAGGCAGAACTCCGTTTACAGGAAACAGCCAAATTCAGGTTTTGTATTCTCTTTCTCTCACTGATTTCTATAGTGTATGCAAGTGTTTGTCTTCTGGTTCATAAACTAAGACATTCTCCATCTTGTTTTCACAGTTGCTTCAAAACATAATAAGATCAACCGAATTACATTTTCCAGCGGACTGTAGAGATTTAAGTTTGGACTGTATAGATCTGTGCCAGAAGTTACTGCGCCGTAATCCAGGTCAGCATCAGTTTAAATTCAATTCTGCTGGAAGTTAGTTGAGGCTACAATTCTTTTGCATGAGACCCATATGTCTATTGGCATATGTGTGTTGGCCTAAAAAACGTAAAAGTGTATAGAATTGTGGCCTTGTTGAACTGGCTATTCAAACATGTTCATCGTTATTTGTTTGATTAGCATAATTGAAAATAGAAATTGTTACTGTTGCCATTTCAGTCTAAACTGTTCTAGTTTTCCGAGCAACTCATGGTTCCAGAACTTAGAGATGTGATTTAAATAGCGGTTTACACTGAGCTCTATTCATCTCCTACACCACTTTATTATGGTCCTAGTCTGTGTGTATCCAATGCGATCGCAAGCCATTCTTGAATATTTCGTCTTTCGCAGTGGAACGTTTGACATTTGAAGAGTTCTTTAATCACCCTTTTCTTTCGGACAGGCAGGCATATGATTTCTCAAGGTATATTTGACATTTGTCGTGAGTAATGCTTTTACTCTCCTTTATGCAAACATTTGTACTGATGAAATTATCTGTGCTGCAGGAGTAGATTGGGCGTAAGAACAATGGATGGTTTTCTTTCTTCTGGAAGCAGTCCCTCAAGAAACATGGAAGAAAGTTCTCAAGAAGACTGTTTTCCATTCCTTCTAGATGATGATGTTAGTGGACCTGAAGGGAGCCCTTCCAATTTGAAAAAGACGTCCTCAATGATGTCGTCCTCTGGATTTAACGTTGATACCAGAGCTGAAAGAAGGGAGGCGGAATCTAGTCCTTTAAGATATCCAGAACATACTTCTGAACATAGTAGAATCAACCAAAGAGAGGAAAACGATAGATTTAGATTTGAAACTCAAATAAATTCGGATAGGAGAAACCGTAGGGAGCCTACAGGATTGACTGATTCCAGATCACTTATTGCTCCAGGAAGAGGTAACTGAATCTCTACTATTTTCTACACTGTTGAGAGAATGAAAAAGTTTCTTGTTTGGGTTCTCACTTATATCAGTTCTGCAGTAGATGATTCTCAAGACTCCATGGATCAAGATTTTGTTCTCGTATCTGGACCACCAGTGGATATGCCATCATCTTCATCAGGTTCGTCGAAGCCGTATAATTTCCCATTCAAGTCTCCTCCTGTAGAATTATTCAACAGAAGCATAAGTTCAACGGCTCCCATGCCAATAACTGGTGCTACTGGCAACAGCATTGGTCGGTTTGATAGCCTGGACAGTCAGAACTCTGCCCCAAGCACTTCTCATGGGTCTCTGGATCTTGGGGATGCTTTTGAACAGCCATCAACTCACAGCCTCACAAGAATCAGGTCTCTGAGAAAATGTGCAGCAACAATTACAGAATTAGTTCATGATAGGGTAAGCAAAACTTACACTATTAATAGATAGTCATGTATTACCATCATGCCTGTCATGAATTCCTGAGTAAATTTTATTTTCATGATTCTTTGCATAGATTGAGTCTGACAAACATCTAGAAGCTTTCTCTATACAATTGGCGATTCTAGCAATTTGGAAACAGGCACTGCACATATGTCATACTCAGGCAATTTCAGCTCTGGAAGGAAGCCCAAACCAAGACATTAACAGACTAAGAAGTAGCAGCCTTAAATACGATACCCACAATTCTGGTCTCAGCCATGATGGATCGGAGGAGATATCCTCTCAGATTCAGAGGCAGTTTATTCAGGAGATTGAGCTTGCTGAAGAACTTGCCAAGAGTATTGAACCTGGTATGTTTCTTCTTTCAGGAAAACAAAACTTTTCTGTTTCTGAGGTATTCAAGATCTTAAAAAGGAGTTGGTTGTAGGAAATATAAAAATGCCGGATGCAATGGAGACTATATTTGAAGCAGCCCTTGATCTTGGAAAACTTGGAGGAGTAAGTTTCCCTTTGCCTTTTTTCCCAAGGAATTTGATGAACAATCCAAAAACTAGAAACAAAACAGTTCTATTTGTCTGTTATGCATTCTCATATACATAATATATATTTCTCAACTCCATTAGCGTGACTGTCTTATGTCTGTAGGTTAAGGAGTATATGGGAGATATAGAGAACGCTGGAAACCAATATTCGAAAGCGGTGCGATTGTTGGTATTTCTTCTAGTTGAAGCACCAATGCTGATTCTGAACCCCCCATTGTCTCTTACAAACTCTGTGAGGTATCGTCTCAGGACATACATTGATTTCCTCAGCAGAAGGTTAAAACATCTGCAATCACACAGAAAAAGTTCAGCTGGTCAGATGCAAGGATCATCATTAACCATGATGAACAGACAATCATAAACCCATTCACTCACTCCGTTTGGGTTCTCTTTATCTTCTTGTGTTCTTTTTCTTTTGAATTATTATTCTAAAAGAGAAAAATGTATTTGTTTTTGTACAGCAAATCATATAATTCTTATTCTTTTGGGGGGGACGTTGAGGATATAACTCAAGGGGATAGCTACAAATGCAAAAATTACACGTCTTTAATTAAGAAACTCATATAACTCATAACAAATGAACAATGTTGATAAAAGTTTCCATTTTTGTTCGGTTAAGTTTTTATAACACAATTTATTTATCTTTTATTACCCAATTTATCCTTGTATTGACTTTAAGGTTTTTCATTATTTATAAGTGCAATGAGAGTCCGCAAATTTGGTATGTTCCAATCTTTTCCCCACCATTCTAATAGGACTTTTAACAAAAATGGGCCGATAAATCAATCGAAAGCCCATATGTTTATTAGTTCAATTTGGAGGATAACTTCTCATATTAGCCCTTTCCCTAATCGACCAAAAACATATGGCATCATTACAAATCAGAAAAAATAAAATAAAAACAAAAACTGAAGATTTGAGATGATTAGAAAACGTTTGAAACAAAAAATTTAAAGTAATGGAATTAGGGAAATATATATGTGGATAAAAAAATATACCAGAAGACAGGTAACACTGTGAAAATAGTAAAATTTAAACACAGAGCTGTTAAAATTCTGGCCAGTTTAATATTTGCTCCGGAAACTTGAACATCTCTCACAAATAATCTAAGAGAGTTCACCATTATGAAGCAAACAAATAATTAACCAATTTCTAAACCAAAATCAATTTCGAAATTTCTCAAACACGATTAACCGATGGATAAAAAACCAAACAAATCGGTCAAAATTAGCCATCGGATCTTAGGGTATTTTTTTGTTTCATTCGAACGAATCCGAATTCGCAAAAAAAAACCCTATCGATCGGATTGAAGATTTTTTTATTATACGCTTCCGGTGACACGCCCTTCAGGGTACGTAAAACCCTAAAACGAAGAGCGCAACGCCTTTCGAAAGCGATTTGATTTCTCAATGTAAAAAAAACAAACCAAAAACAAACTATGATGAAGATGAAAAAAAAAAAAAGTTAAAAGAACTATGCTGACGGCTACGGAAATTGACTTTTGACATTAAGAATTAGGGTTTAGAGGGACTTGCTTTTATAGAGAGAATGAAGAAGGCTGGTGATGGAGGAAGAAGGGGTTGATGGAGAAAACATAATCGGCGGCGGCATAGAGAAATATAAAAGTGAAACCCTAATTGTAAGTCTCAAACTTTGTTACTACTTTCTCGTATTGGGCTTTAAAACAGTAATGTATATTAAGCCCACAGATACAAACAAATAGTGTAATATTTACCAACTGGGTCGGATATCGGATATCCGGGACTGTATATCCGGATCCGGATCCGAATCCAACTCTTGCAGTCACTTACTACTGTTCTTCTTCTTCTCCTTGGCAGGGACCTTGTCTCTCCTTTCAAAGGTTAGGGTTTCATCATCATCATCGGCTAAAGTTTCAATCTTTAAGATCAGTTGGGGGGTTTCGCAAGTTTATTCCTTTTGATACAGTTTTGGGTTTTTTTTTGCAGAAGCTTGTGTGGAAGAAGCAGCCTTTTATAAGCTTGTTCTTCAAATTTTGTATTTTGATTGAAGAGTGTTCTTATTTTTGTCGACTTATCTCTCTCTGTTTACAGAAGAGGGAAAAATGGCAGGATGTGGAATGAGTTGTCAATTCTCGAGTGTAGTGAAAGTGAGAAACAAGATCTCTGCGTTAGGGATTTGTAATCGAGACTCTGTATTTAGAGGTTCGGTCAAGGCAATGAAAGTGCCTGTTTTGCGGATTAGAGGTAGGCAAAGGTCGAGTCTTTTGATGGTTAATATGTCTCAGTCTCCTATTGAGCCGCTATCTAGTGGTGGTGTTGTTGCGGCGGCTACAGAACAAATAAAAGTAGAGAGTGATGATGATAGCAACTTAGGGAAAGATAATGTTAGAAACTTGGGAACTGATGATCAGCCTGAGAGTAATGTTGGTGATGGCTTTAATGGTAATGATGGTAATGGTGGAGTTAACAATGGTGGAGGAGGTGGAAATGGAGGAGGAGGAGGAGGAGGAGAAGGTGATGATGGCGAAGACTACGAAGAAAAAGAGTTTGGACCTCTTTTGAAATTTGAAGAGGTCATGAAGGAGACTGAAGCTCGAGGAGCTACTCTTCCATCTGATATGTTGGAAGCTGCTAAGACCTATGGGATCCGCAAAGTGCTGCTCCTTAGATACTTGGATTTGCAGGTACATGCATGTTTCATTACTCTTATTTGTTTTGCTTATGGAGATAATAGCGTTTGACAAGAGTTTTGATTTCTTTGGATTTAGAGCTCAGCTGGGCTTCTTGGGTTCGCTATAAGATCATGGTCTATGCTTCGTAACAGAATGTTGGCTGATCCATCTTTCCTCTTTAAAATAGGGGTTGAGGTAAGGGACTCTTGCTCACATTGGATATGCAATACCATGCTTGCATTGAATAGATAATAAGCATTTGATATGTAATTTCAGATAGTCATTGATTCGTGTTGTGCCACTGTTGCTGAAGTTCAAAAGAGAGGGAAGGATTTCTGGGCAGAGTTTGAGTTGTATGTTGCTGATCTATTAGTCGGAACTGTGGTCAATGTTGCTCTGGTTGGTATGTTGGCGCCTTATGTTCGTTTAGGACAACCAGCTGCATCAGCTGGCTTCTTAGGACGCATGGCATTTGCTTATAATGCACTTCCTAGCAGGTACATCCCTCAAAAAAGATACTCAATCTTCATATAGTACTTACGTCTCTCATCTTGTAACTGATCGGTTACTAAACTTTGAGATGTTGCACTTATGCAGCGTGTTTGAAGCTGAAAGACCAGGATGTACTTTTTCAGCTCAACAGAGGCTTGCTACATACTTCTACAAGGTATTTAAACTTCACAGTCTCTATCTCAATTGCCCCATATTTTTTTTTTTCTGTTGCTAATAAATATTTGTTTACATTTTCTTCAGGGTATCATGTATGGTGCAGTTGGGTTTGGATGTGGCATCATAGGGCAAGGCATCGCAAATCTGATAATGACTGCAAAACGGTAACACACCTCTTTCTGCTGACGCGATTCAACAGGGTAACTTAAATGTTTGGATTTGGCTTACATTTTTTTGTCACTTGTCTTTTCTCAGAAACATGAATAAATCAGAAGAGAGCATCCCTGTACCACCACTAATCAAGAGTGCAGCTCTCTGGGGTATATATAATATTATGACTTTTTTTTTACCTTAATCCACTTTCACTTTGCTAAATCATTAATCTCCAACAACAATGGTGAATTGATTGCAGGTGTATTCTTGAGTGTTTCTTCGAATACTCGTTATCAAATCATCAATGGTCTAGAGAGAGTAGTTGAAGGATCTCCTTTCGCCAAGAAAGTGCCTCCGGCAGCTATGGCGTTCACCGTTGGTGTACGGTTGGCCAATAACATCTACGGTGGAATGCAGTTTGTGGATTGGGCAAGATTGAGCGGTTGTCAGTGAGAACACGACCAAAAACTCTTATTTGTCTTGTCTTATTTGATGAAATCATATATTGTTGTAGCCTACTTGGTTTATTTTCGATCTGTTCAACTACATTTTTCGTTGTTAGATCCAATAATACAAAATTTCAATTAGTAGTTAAGAGTGTCAAAATTGAAGCAATGAAAACGAAGTAGGTGACGGGCAGTGAAAACACACTTAGAGAGTGCACAAAGTTGTTGAAACCTTGTTTGATGAAAGAAAAGTAAAGAGAGAAACAAAAACAAACACGTAAGAAATCAAACGACTAAACACTTAACAGATGGTGAAATCTAAATCAAAGTAAGCATAAAACCAAATGATTACAGAATGGGAAAAGATCAAATTTAACGGTACACGTCACGAAAACACAACCACCGCACTAAATACATCTTACTATATAAGAATCATCAAAGCACTAACTTGATACACTCAACAAAACAAGAAGAGTTAAGAACAAGAAGAAGCATGAAGTGTTGTAGGTTTGTTGCAGTGGCTTTGATGAGTCTTTTGATCACATTGACTTACACTGAGGCGGCTGGTGAGTGTGGTCGCATGCCAATTGGTCAAGCCGCGGCTAGCTTAACCCCGTGTTTGCCTGCTACACAAAACCCGAGGAGTAAGGTTCCACCGGTTTGCTGTGCAAAAGTTGGTGCTCTTATTAGAACCAATCCTCGTTGCCTTTGTGCTGTCATGCTCTCTCCTTTAGCCAAGAGAGCTGGAATCAATCCTGGAATCGCAATAGGTGTTCCCAAACGCTGTAACATCCGCAACCGTCAGGCTGGCAAGCGATGTGGACGTATGGATTCGATTAGTCTAAACCTTATAGTATAATAAATACATTTATGAACTTCACTCTCACTTATTTATGCCTTATGATTCTTTTGCAGGTTACATTGTTCCATAAATCCCTATGGCTTCCCCGTATTATGAGGAGTAAACAGCTAGCTGTTTGGATCAAAATGAAGAGGAGTTCTGAAGATTTTAATTAAATAAATGTTTTCACTTACCTTTGTAGAGGAGAAATGTGAACTATAGAAATCCTTTTAACTTACTATTGCACTATATATGAGAACTAATAATGCATATTTATATTACATACTATGAGATGGATCTCTGTTTAAAAAATGGTGACATTGTGCATGTTTTGCTTCTGATTTAGCAGTCCACTCCTCCTCTCATAAGCTTTCTAATACTGTTTGACACATTTTATGCAAAACTAATACTACTCCTACATACTATATGTTGTTACTTAGTAATAATAATACCATAAATTAAATTAAACTTTAGTACTATAAGTTTTTTTTTTTTCTAATGAGAGTAAAGTAAATAAATCTAGTTCCAAAAAATCATACTGGAAGTTGAAAAGGACTATTGGAAATATAAACTATTATATAAGTATACTAGAATTTGTATCCGCGCACGCGCGGCGTTTTAATTTTTTTTTATCAATAGAACACAGTTTTAGTGATATGTCGCTACAATGAGGTTGTCCAAATGCATCATCTGTCATAATGGAATTTCCGACTAAGTCAAAAATGCTTAAATGATGAAACATTTAAACCCCATAATGAATATCTATTCACTAATCCATGTTACATATTTTCTAAAATCTTATATGTTATTTTCAGATGTTAATTTTGTGTACTTTAAATATGTTGATTTTGCCATATTATATATATATATATATATATATATTATATTTGTTATATATGTTTTATGTCATGTTATATAATTGTAGCTCCAGTTGATAATATACCTTATGAGATATGCTACACAAATCACATTCCACTTTTTGTAACGACTTACATATCATTTTTTATATATCTTGACCAATGATTTTGTTTTTTTAGATAGATTATTTTTTCAAAAAATATTTCATAGTTTTCTTTAAAAAAAGTGTGCCCCTTACAATTTCTTTTTTTTAGTTCAAAACTTATAAGTTAAGTTAAATAATTAATCTTTTCTTTCTTACAAGTAAAATTTAATAATAAATCTTTATGGTATATGTTTCTTAGAAACTAATGTGTCACTTCAATTTTATTTTCATGTTTAGATTTTTATAAATACAATTACATAACATGTTTTTTTACTCCACCATGCATTGAAATCTTACTTACATTCTAAAACTCATTGACTTATTCTAAATTTTGGAATATAATCATTTTTTGGTTATAATTTTAATAATAACATTATTACTAAAACAAATTTATAGTATTATTTTTACTATTTAAAATTTTTTATTTATTTTACTTAATTTATTTTTAGATAGTTATTATTTTTATTATTTACTAAAAAATTATATTATTGTTTATATTATTTTAAAACTTAATTAATTTTAGTTAATTCGTTTTTATTTATTTTTATTACTATTAAATATAAGTAATAAATATGCAATGAATACAAATTAAAAATAATTTTTTTATGTAAAAAAAATTGATTAGTTGGATGCTGATGTGGAGGAAGGAGGAGTGAGCAAAGTTAACTTTATATATATAGATTCTTCTTTTTAAGCCAAAAAAAAGAAAAAAAAAAAAAAACTTTAACGACAACGACAGTTTAACGAAAAAAAGAGGGTAACAGAAACTATTATATAGTCCTTTTAATTATTTTTTATTTTTTGTCAAAGTGAAACACAAATAATGTTATGTATTTTGTTTTTGTCTATATGACCAATTTCTTGAAAAGATAACTCTGTTTCTAAAGCTTTCTTCTTCTTCATTCACTTGTAACAGAAACTAGAAAACAAAAAACAAAAAAATGGCAGGATGTGGAATGAATTGTCAATTCTCAAACAAGATCTCTACGTTAGGGATTTGTAATCTAGATTTTGTACTTAGAGATTCGGTGAAGGCAATGAAAGTGCCTGTTTTGCGGATTAGAGGTAGGCAAAGGTTGAGTCTTTTGACGATTAATATGTCTCAGTCCCCTGTTGAGCCGCTATCTGGTGATAGTGTTGCGGCTACTACTAAACAAACAATACTAGAAGGTAATGATAGCAACTTAGGGAAAGAAAGTGTTAGAAACTTGGGAACTGATGATGATCAGCCTGAGAATTTAGATGATGATGATGGTAATGTTGGTGATGGCTTTAATGGTAATGATGGTGGTAATGGAGGAGGAGGAGAAGAGGGTGATGGCGAAGACTACGAAGAAAAAGAGTTTGGACCTCTTTTGAAATTTGAAGAGGTCATGAAGGAGACTGAAGCTCAAGGAGCTACTCTTCCATCTGATATGTTGGAGGCTGCTAAGACCTATGGGATCCGCAAAGTGCTGCTCCTTAGGTACTTGGATTTGCAGGTACATGCATGTCTCATTACTCTTAATTGTTTTCTTCTAGTTTTGGAGAAGAGTTCTGAGTTTGGATTTGTTTGCTTTTAGAGCTCAGCTGGGCTGCTTGGGTTTGCTATAAGATCATGGTCTATGTTTCGTAACAGAATGTTGGCTGATCCATCTTTCCTCTTTAAGATAGGAGCTGAGGTAAGGCTTGCACTCCTTACCATATTTACCATGCTTGCATTGAATAAATTATGAGCATTTGATATCCTTATTTCAGATAGTCATTGATTCTTGTTGTGCCACTATTGCTGAAGTTCAAAAGAGAGGGAAGGATTTTTGGGCAGAGTTTGAGTTGTATGTTTCTCATCTATTGGTCGCAGCTGCGGTCGATATTGCTCTGGTTGGTATGTTGGCGCCTTATGTCCGTTTTGGACAACCATCTGCATCATCTGGCTTCTTAGGACGCATGGCTTTTGCTTGTAATGCGCTTCCTAGCAGGTGTACATCCCTCAATCTTCAATATACTACTTACATCTTTCATCTTGTAACTGATCACTTACTAAACTTGTGAGATGTTAAACTGATGCAGCGTGTTTGAAGCTGAAAGACCAGGATGTAGGTTTTCAGCTCAACAGAGGCTTGCTACATACTTCTACAAGGTACTTAAACTTCACAATCTCTGTCTCCACAATTCCTCCATGACTTTTTTTTGCTGTTGCTGATCTATATTTGTTCACATTTTTTTTTCAGGGTATAATGTATGGTGCAGTTGGGTTTGGATGTGGTATTGTAGGACAAGGCATCACAAATCTGATAATGACTGCAAAACGGTACACACCGAATCAAAAGGGTAACTTAAATTAACTTTTTGGATTTGGCTTACATTTTTGTTGTCATTTATCTTCTCTCAGAAACATGAATAAATCAGAAGAGAGCATCCCTGTACCACCACTGCTCAAGACTGCAGCTCTCTGGGGTATATATAACATTATGGCTTTTTCTACCTTATTCACTTTCACTTTGCTAAATCATTAATCTCCACAACAATGGTATAAATGATTGCAGGTGTATTCTTGAGTGTTTCTTCGAATACTCGTTATCAAATCATCAATGGTCTAGAGAGAGTGGTAGAAAAATCTCCTTTCGCCAAGAAAGTGCCTCCGGCAGCTGTGGCCTTCACCGTTGGTGTACGGTTGGCCAATAACATATACGCTGGAATGCAGTATGTGGATTGGGCAAGATTGAGCGGTTGTCAGTGAGTACACAACCAAAAACTCTTGCTTGTGTTGTCTTATTTGGATGAAATCATATATTGACATATTGTTGTAGCCTACTTGGTTTATTTTCCATCTGTTCAACTACATTTTCCGTTGTTAGATCCAATATAAAAATCCTTATAGCGTTGTCTAAATTAGTAAGTTAAGAGTGTCAAATTTGAAGCAATGAATACGAAGTAGGTGATAGGCAGTGAAATGAAAACACACTTAGAGAGTGCACAAAGTTGTTGAAAGAAAAGTAAGGAGAGAAACAAAAACAAAGACGCAAAAAATCTAAATCAAAGTAAGCATAAAACCAAATGATTTCAGAATGGGAAAAGATCCAGTTTAACGGTACACGTCAAGAAAACACAACCACCCCACTGAACACATCTTACTATATAAGAATCATCACTAAACAAAACAAGAAGAATAAACGAAGCATGAAGTGTTGTAGGTTTGTTGCAGTGGATTTGATGAGTCTTCTGATCACACTCGCTTCCACTGAGGCGGCTGGTGAGTGTGGTCGCATGCCTATTAGTCAAGCCGCGGCTAGCCGCAGCTAGCTTAAGCCCGTGTTTGCCTGCCACAAAGAACCCGCGGGGTAAGGTTCCACCCGTTTGCTTTCCAAAGTTGGTGCTCTTATTAGAACCAATTGTCGTTGCCCTTTGTGCTGTCATGCTCTCTCCTTTAGCCAAGAGAGCTGGAATCAATCCTGGAATCGCAATAGGTGTTCCCAAAACGCTGTAACATCCGCAACCGTCAGGCTGGCAAGCAGTGTGGACGTATGTATTCGTTCTGAATCTCATTGTATAATAAATACATCATGAACTCCACACACTTATTCATGCCCTATGATTCTTTGCAGGTTACATTGTTCCATAAATCACTTACCTTTGTAGAGGAGAAATGTGAACTATAGATTAGGGTTGTTAAAACGGGCTTAAAGTTACAACCTAGTTTAGCTAGAGAAGGATTCTCTACTAGGCCTGATGTAACGTGGGATATATGATGTTAGTGGCCATATTATTAAATTAAGCATGTTTAATATCATCTTCAAAATATTATTAAATTAAGCATGTTTAGGTATATGCAAATATAGTAAAACCTCTATAAATTAATAATGTTAGGACCTCTATAATCTTCTTTGATGAGGTCAGTGTTACAAAGTGGATTACAAACTAGTAGAGTATGGAACAGTGAAAGTCAAACACTTTTTGTTGAAAGCAAATATTTATAACAGAAACGGAATTGAGAACTAAGTTCAAAATACATAAAATTTAAAAACTTAGTAGCAAATACTTGTCGTAATTAAGGTTAATTAATATATAATAATGCACATTACTTGTGCAATGTGGTTTGTTCAATATGATCTTCAAAATATTATTAAATTAAAAATGTTTCCAAGTATAGTAAAACTTCTAAAAATTAATAATGTTAGGACTTCTATAAAAATTTTAATTTATCAATAAATTAATAATTATAAATTTATGAATAAATTAATAAAATATCAAATTTATGGATTATTAATTTATCAATAAATTAATAAAATATCAAATTATGGAAAAATTTGTCTATTCAAATAAAAGTTAGAGCTTTCAGCTAAGGTAATCTCTACTTAAGATTTTAGTTGCAGAATAGTAAAAATTGTTCAATGTTGTTACTCTTTCCCATTCACTATTCTTGTTATGTAACTAGAATGAAACTCTCCCATATTATCTGCTTCCGGTATACATTGTTGTTAGGTGCTACTGTTCAACCATTTGGATCGTTTGTGTCAAACCTCTTCACACAATGGGGAGACTTAGATATCTCTCTTGACATATTCAGCAGTTCTTCTGTGAGCAAGACGGATAAACAAGAGTTGCTTTGTGGTTTGTATCAAGCCTTGCAAAAGAATGTTGATTCAGGCAGCTTACTCTTCCTGGTTCCTTTTATATATGATTCACTGCTTTTTGCCTTATACTTAAAAAGAAAGTTTTCTATTATATAGTTCAAGTACTTTGTTTTTCATGTGGCACGCGATTTATCTCACCTCAAAGAAATTAAAACAGGTCTGTGTCGCGACCTGGAATTTGTTCGGAATGCCCGAGTTCCCATCATCAAATTCTTGAGCGCCCCCCAGAGCATTCCTTGTGACATTTCTATTGATAATCCTGAAGGGCTTTTGAAGAGCAGGTTCTTGTTTTGAATTAGTGAAATAAATGAGAGATTCCGCTAGCTGGTTTTGCTAGTAAGTTAACATGATTGATGTGTATCTCTAAAGCTTTAATTGATTCTTTGACATATACTCATATCCTTATTAATAATCTATAACCTTGAACTATATATGAGTATACATATTTTATTAGATACTATGAGATGGATCTCTGTTTTAATATAGTGACATTGTGCATGTTTGTTTTGCTTCTGATTTAGCTGCCCACTCCTCTCATAAGCTTTCTCTAATACTTTTTTCACACATTTTATGAAACTAATGCTCCTACATGGCTACATATATGTCGTAACTCTACCTAAATACATATATGTTGTTACTTAGTCAAACCATAAGATTATACTACCATAGATTAGATGATAATGAGTAAACTTAGTACAATTAAGTTTTTTTTTAAAGAAAATAAGGAGAGTAAAGTAATAGATCTAGTTCCAAAAATCATATTGGAAATGTAAACTTATTATATTCTTCTTTTTAAGCCAAAAAAAGAAAACTTTAAAACGACAGATTAATAAAAAAAAAAAAAGAAGAGGGTATCTATATTATTTCTCTTTTTTTTGTTTCTTTTGTCAAAGTGAAACACAAATATAGTATTTGACCAATTTCTTGAAATCAGCACAAGATAATCCCCTCTTTTATTTCTAAAGCTTTCTTCTCCTTTCACTTTGTAAAACGTTAAGCAGTAGTAATTGTGATACATCATACATATACCGTACAGTAAAGTCACAGCAACAAAACAAAAACTGACCAAATGAGTTTCCGATTCACCGGTGAAAAGATTTCCATAATCAATTAATCATCATTTATAATAAAAAAAATCTTTTTCAGAAAAAGAAACAAAGAATCCAAGATTCACTTTCCACGTGTCGAATTCACAAAAATCCACGTGTAAAACACAGTCAAAACCCAGTCAAAGCCCACAACGGATCTTCTCTTGTTCTCTTTCTCTCTCTCTTCTCTGTTTCGCGCTTCCTTTATATAAAAAGCAAACACAAGAAACAGAGTTTTTCAGATTTCTCTCTGCAACACTCAGAAAAAAAGAAAACAAAAAAAAAAACTCGTTTTCATCTTTCCAAAGAGTAATAAAGAAGAGATGACCAAAATCGACTCACTCCGTCGATTTCTTCTTCCATGTATCACACCTCAGACGAATCAAACCACCGTATCCTTCCCCGGAGGAGCAACAACTTCCACCGGAGCTTCCAAGAAACGTCTCAGCACTTCCCTTAGAGACGACATCGACGTTCAAGATTCAGCTTCTTCATCCGCCTCTTCCTCTGAGGCTGTTGTTACTTCCGCCGCCTCCGACGACTACTACAACCTCTCCGCCGTGACTGTGCCGCAGAGACCTTCCAAGACGATGGTGATTGGTACGATATTTGGTAGAAGAAAGGGGCACGTGTGGTTCTGCGTTCAGCACGACCGTCTCTCTGTTAAACCAATCCTTCTCCTCGAGCTTTCTATAGCTACGAGCCAGTTGGTTCAGGAGATGGGTTCGGGTCTCGTTCGTGTTGCTTTGGAGTGTCCGACCCGACCCGAATTGAAGTCGTGTTTGCTGAGATCCGTACCCGTTTGGACGATGTTTTGTAACGGGAGGAAGCTAGGGTTTGCTGTGAGGAGAAGCGCTAATGAAGAGACGAGGATGATGTTGAAGAGGTTGGAGTCGATGACGGTTGGTGCGGGTGTGTTGCCATCTGGATCCGGGTCGGGTGATTCGGATACTGATGATGAGGTTATGTATATGAGAGCCAATTATGAGCATGTTGTTGGTAGCTCTGACTCCGAGTCGTTTCATCTCATTAACCCGGATGCTAACTCGGCTCAAGAACTCAGTATCTTCTTGCTCAGGACGTCTAGTTGAATTGGCCATTTTGTGGGTAACTTATGAATCCTTTTCATAAAGTTTTGCTTTTTTTGTTCGGGTTCAGAGATTTGTGAAGACAGATGAGTTAGGAGGTCTCTTTAGTGTTTTAGGATTTTAAGAGTTCTTGATGAGATTAGTTCTTTGTGGGTCTTTTTGGATTTGAGTTCTTGATCTTTGTAAAACATTCTTTGTTAGAAAGACTGATGATTGTTTCGTGATTTTCTTGAGGAGGGGAATCTTTTTTTGAAGTAACAAAATGTTCTCATTCCAGGATTGTTAAAATCTCAACATCTTTGTTACCAATACAAAAACACAGGATGAAGCAAACAAAAACTTACATAAGTATCATCATTAGAGTGTGAACATTAATGGCAAACAGAGAAAGAACAAGACACAAATGTGCTCAGCAGATATGCTCACGTGGAACAGTGTAAATATGAATGTTTTTAACACCCAAGTGCAACTAAGTGACTAACCTACACACTGGAAAAATTTCTCTATATTTTCACGGCAGTAAGAAGAATAAAATTTACTACCAAAGCGTTTGAAAAGATGACCAAGTTGTTCCTTTGTTCTACTAACTCTATAAGCTCCACTGAAGTATAAGTGCAAGTTGTCAATTGGGGAGAGAAGTTAAGAGTATCCTGAAAGCCTCCATTGTCATGAAGAGGATACCAACGCCAGGAACCACTTTGTAATATTCAGGCAATATTCCTCTGTAAATCCCTCTAAGGCCTTCTGACTTGAATATGTGTTTGAATGTTCCAAAGAGTCCAGTGTTATATACTCGCGCTCTTCCACCAGCTCCTTCCACTTGCATTCTTCTTCTCACAAGATCCAATGGATATGTAGCTACAAAAATTATGGGAATCAAAAAGTTTGTCATCTGATGCATATAGTAAGAAGCAGATATGTACTCAAGCTACAAACTATAACGCAGAGAGAAGGTCAGGTGGAATAGTAAACCTGTTGAAGAAACAGCTCCAGCTAGACCTCCACAACTAAGACCAATAAGCACTTTCGAATCATTTTGCCTGAAGAAGTTTCAAAGAAAATAGTAAGATATGTATAATGAGTTAGCATCTGAAAGAAACAAATAAACTCAAAAGGGAGTGCAAAAGTAACTGAAAAATCCCAACTATTGACGACTTTTACCTATGAGACTGCCAACATGATTTCAAAGACTCATACGCAGCGAAATTGATAGCAAGACTTGGCCCAACACCCTGCATCACAAAATATGTACCAAGAAGAAGTTAAGAACCAACAAAGTTTGCACAAGAGAACATGGCAAAGTAAAGAAATCATACCAACAATGTAGCACCAAGTCCTTTATAAAGACCCAGAAGTCCCTCGTCTCTGCATATGGTACGGAAAGCATGACCAATACCCTGGTAATACATTGCATTTTTCTGGGAAGGATCAAAGAAACACTGGTTAGATCAAGGGAATAAATAAAGCTTTCAAACATCATATTCAAGAAGAAACACAAAATTTAAGGATATGAAACTGATTACCTGTGCAGCAAGACGGGTCCTGACAAGATCGAGGGGATATGTAGCTGAAGCAGCTGTAATTCCAGCCAAGCCACCACTAACAAAGTGCACAATCGGGTTGCCACTCCTATTTCCTATAAAACTCTGTACGACTGGATTTGAATTGAAAAACTGCAAAAACAAAAGAGGCATTGTGAGGCTGAGTGACAAATCATGGTAATAAAAGGTTACAGAAAACACATATTAGAGATAGAATGCAACTCACTTTATTGTATTCTTCATATGCATAGAAGTTAACTGCAGTATAGGGAATCCTGTGTGCTACAGTAACCATATTCCCTTTCCAAAATGCTCTAAATCCTTCCTCGTTGATAATACGAGATGCTTCACACCATAAGGTTGGACGGCTTATCACTGCACCTTCTGATTGCATGCCTTGCAACTGAAAGAGACAAGACAACAATATTATTGTAACCAAAATAAAGCCTCGACCTTTGCTACGAAGTCAAAATGTGTGATAAAACCCAAAAGGACAAAACGAATTATACATGACTAATGACTTCATGAGCTCACTCAATGTTCTTAAACCCTCACATCAAAATTCCTAATCCAAAACCTCAATACCAAGTTCAAAAAAGACTCAATTTTTACAAATTCTATGTGATACCCACATTGACCAAACGAAAAAAAAAGGAAACTAAAATCTCAAACCAGACCTGAAACAAGATGGTGAGGCGAGCAAGAGGAGCGGTACAGGTCTTGCTAAAGGCGCCAGCAATACCTCCAGCAAGTAAATTCTGGACAGTGCCTAGTTGCCCCTGCGGATTAATCTGCGGCACGACGCTACTATGAACAGTGGTTGCAGCGTTCAGAGCACTCTGTGCTCCATCCACCGCCACACCGACTCTAGCGTCAACATTCATATCTCTCTCTTATCACTCTTTTCTATGAGTAACCCGATTCTGGGTTGGTGGATTTGGAATCGAAGGTCACATCAATTGAAGGAAATTGAATTACGATGGATATCGGAGACATCGACATGAAAGAGAAAGAGAGAGAAGAGGGAGAAAAGGTAAACTCTTTGAGAGAAACCCTAAATCTTGCTTGGAGAAGGAGAAGGGTATTTCGGTAAAACAACAAAGATCCGCGGAATATACGTCAGCCGTTCGATTTCGCTCAACTTGTCTTTTTTAAATTACTATTGTTACTTTGTTATGAGATTGAAATTTGAAAATATATTTTGGATCTGATTGGTAATAATTAGGATATGAAAAAAAATAGTACAAATAGATTATGCAAACCAAACAATGTGAAACAAAATAAAATATCAAATATTAAATCTTTTAACTTTAGAAAACTTGTAGTGCATGTCTTTGTTTATTTAGGCGGATGACACGGACGAATCAGTAGAGTCTTGGCTTGGCTGCACACTTTTGTAAGGGCATCTCTTTGCTACAACAATAAAGACACATATATTGGCAGCGGTTACACCGGCGAGAAACCAGTAGAACCGGTCTAACCGGCTGCTGTTAAGGTCCTTACCGAACCAACTGTTCCCGGAGAAATCCTCAGCGAGAGTATCAACGGCTGTGATCAGGAGATTGTTAAGGAAGCTAGCCGCGCCTATCACACTTAGGTAAAACGCTATACCTAAGCTTCTCATTGAATCAGGGACTTGGTCGTAGAAGTACTCTTGGAGTCCAACGAGTGTGAAGGAGTCTGCAATGCCAATGATTATGAACTGTGGAGCTAGCCATATCACACTCATGGTTGGTTTGTTGTTGTTATTGGTACGGTCTAATCGTTGTTTCTCAACTAGAGCTGCAATGATCATGGTGATGAGGGAGAAAAGCATACCAGTCCCGATTCTTTGGAGGATGTTGATGCCTCTTTGGTTCCGTGTGATGCGTCTTAGCAAGGGAATGAGGAGTTTCTCGTAGATGGTGATTGATATGATCAGTGTGAGTGCGGTGAGAGAGAACATTGAAGCTGGAGGAAGTGTGAAGCCAGCTATGTGTCTGTCCATGGTGACTGCTTGTTTGATGAAGAAGGTCGAAGTTTGTGTGGCACAGATGCCAAAGGCCAGCGTGGAGAGCCATATGGGAATCACGTTGATGATCAGTTTCGTTTCTTCTACTTTTGTCAACGTTACAAGTCTCCATGGACTCTGTTTCTCGAGGGCTAGAGGATTCTTGTCTTCGATTATTGCTGCCTTGTCAAGAAATCTACAAGGAACCACACATAAGATCACTCAGTTTAGTATGCTCAAGAATCAGAAATTAACGAATGGGGACATTGTTTGAGTTTGCTTTTACTCACTTAAGATGCTCCGTGTGACAGAGAAGCCGGCCACTAGTAAACTCTGCTTTGGAAACTTCATGAAGCAGAGAAGGATCAGAAGGATAAGGTAGATTTCGTTTGGCAATGGCGGCAACAAAGACCTGCAACATTGGGGTCAAAGGACTCCCCAAAGGTCTCCGGTGACGATAGAATTGTTTACCAGCGAGGAAGATGAGAAGTGATATAGCCATGACTACGGTTAGTATGATGCCGGCAACGCCCCAACCAACCCTGTCTTCGATATATACAACCGAAGTCACGGCCGTTAGAATACCAGCACATAGACTCACGTTCCACCAGTTAAAGAAAGACATCTTCATCTTTCTTTCTTTGACATGATCATCGTCGAATTGGTCAGCACCAAAGCTCTCAAGGGAAGGCTTATGACCTCCTGTCCCTATGGAGATCAAGTAAATGGCAATGAAGAAGGCTATTTTGTGTGCTTCCCTAGGTTCACCGCACATTTCTTTGTGACAAGGTTTCAACTCCGGTATGAACCAGGACATTGTTAAGAGAAGCAAACCCTGTTTAACACATCAAGACACAGTTTAACGTTGTTTATGGAATTTATAAATAAAGTGGATTAGGATAACTAAGAAGTAAGAACATATATTACCATAAGATAAATGGTGGTTGCAACCAAGACAGTAACGTAACGGCCGAGATAAGCGTCGGCTACAAAGCCTCCAAGAAGGGGCATTAAAGTAGTGACACCTGACCAGTAGTTCACATTTCTTATAGCCGTCTTGAGATCTTGGTGGAGAATTGTTGTTAGGTAGACAACCAAGTTCGTAGCTAATCCAAAGTAACTAAGTCTCTCGCTGAATTCGATTACTGAGCAGAGAAGATGAAAAGAAAAAGGACTTCACAAATATTTATATTTTGGGCTATTAATATAGCATAGTTTCAGTTCTATGGTATAAATTTTCAGTATATACAATCAAAGTTCTATACCGATGATGAAGAGTGCAGCCCTCCAAGCGCCAGTTCGAGCTCGAAGTGGCACACGTCCTTTGCTATCGAGAGAAGAATCAAGAACCCATTTCTGTTGATCATCGTACGAATATTGAAGTTCTGCACCCATCTTCTTATGCTCCATGTATTCAAACCTTTAATGGACAAAACACTACACGAGGGAGTCGATTAATTCTTAAGGAATATGTGTGTGTGTGTGTGAAGTGTTCTGTTAGAGAAGAAGCAAGCTTGGTCCTCTTTATATAAGCCGAAGCTCGCCGTGTCGACTCATCATCTTCTACAGTGTTTTCTATATAAATGTGCTCACTCTTTTACATTGCTTTATTTTCAGCCTGAGGCAATTTTCATTTTCTAATTATCTTTTATTTTGTTTCACATTCTCTTTGAGGGCCGTATTAACATAGATGAAAATATACGTAAATCTTAAAGGACACATAAAGTTTCACTTGTTGCAAGAACTCTTAAGTACAAAAGAGAAGTATCATCAGAGAGATGTCAAGACAGAACATAGCTCCCATATTCGTTTGCTGGTCCTACAACTTGGTAAATCAAAAACGTATGTTACACTTGAACTTGTTCGTTTTTTAATATTCTTTTCACCTTTCCAGGCAGAAACAAGAAAGATATATTCCCTTAACTACGTACGTACGGTAGATAAACACAAAGATTATGTATCCACAAAAGTGTTATCCTTTTCTGACAGAACAAAATGAAGAATGTGAAGTCAAGTAAAAACTACCCACTCAATTTACTTTTCCTTATTAGGAATCAAATCTCTCAATGTTCTGCATCTTGTCACAATTATCTAATTCCAAGGCAATATTACAACCATGATTTTTTAACCCTTAATCCTAACTCCCCTACTCCAATACGATCTGAGATGCATGATTTAGATAGATAAATCCAATGTTTCCGTTGTTCACCTTACTCTCTGTCTCTACAACCCTTCTTCGTTCTAAAAAAGATCTCACCTCTCTTTGGTATTCTACTATTTAAAATACTTAATTAGCTTCAATACCTAGTTCCTACACCTTCTAATATCATACTGAAAAACATATTCAACAACCACACAAATAACAGTAAGCCGCAAAAACTTCACAATGATCATTTTACTTTGATACATTACTATACCACAACCACTCATGAAGAACAAAGAATTACAGCTACGGGTTATTTTATTCATATAATTAGAAAAAATGCAAACGCGCTAGATATATTTACTAGTTCTAATGCTCACAGTACAGTGATTTAAATGGATTTTTGTCGAGGAAAATGTTTTAAGGTGATCATGACACCAATGAATGATTAGTTTGTGATCATAATCAAGGTTTAGTGGATTTGCAATTACTAACAAAATCCAAACTTATCTTGAAGATTGTATACGCTCCGATAAGCATTTAAGAGTCGACATACTATCTTGTATCAAATGTGACATTATGGCTTAGCTAGGAAAGTGGATAAACCTTTCTCCATATAGTGCTAACCATTATTGTCTGAATTTTCGACTAGCAGTACCAACGGAAACAAACAGTACTGAAAAGAAAAGTAAGAGATAATCTTGTAATAAGACTTGGCGTAGCTTAGCAAGTATGACTATATTGCAAATGGTGGGGGGGGGGGGGGAACTTTAAAGAAAAACTATTTTGAGTGTTGCCACATAAAAACCTCATTTTCCAATGAATGGTCTTTTCTTTTCACCACCTTAACAGAAAAATGAAAAACATGTTTTGCCTGGAAGTAGGACCTCCACTTCAGTGAAGTTACTTTTGAAAGAAAAGAAAAAACTACTAAAATTATTGCCTTAGAGTTTCCCTTGTAAATAAGGGAAGTTTTGATATCATAAGCTCATATATATCCTCGTAGTTGACGCTTCAATGGACAGCTTGAACAACACCTATGCCTTGTTTATTAATTTCTTGCCAAAAAGTTCTACTATTTTCTCTCTTTCTTTTTATGTTTTTTTTTTTTGAGCTCTGAGAAGTGAAAAGCAACGGAAGCTAGAATGACTACTTTCACATGGTTGTCATGGCAACAAGATAAACAAAATACTTTTAAACGATTTGAAATTTGATGGAAATTGCTATAACCTCCACTAAGCCACATCCTTCTATACATTTCACGTGCTTTGCTCCCCATAAAAAAGTTGTAGTATGTACAGTCTCCCATTGTTATGCACTGCTAAAATAGTAGTCAGTAGAAGTGGGTCATGGGAGACAAATTCCAACACTTATGGCTGTAAATAAAATGAAGCACCATGCAATGGTTGATGAGTCAGAGGACGTTACAATCAAGAGCTGAAGATGACAATTGATTGAAGGCCGATAAAATGGCTAAACCAATTCAGAGCAGACACGATGGTCTTACAAGTGGAACCATTCCCATTGGATTAGATAAGTATAGTGAATCAGAGTACCTGAAGGAATAGTATCAACACAACAATACTTTATATTGACATGTATGCCAATCATTGATATGGCGGATAACGTACCACACGAAGAAGTGGCAATAAAAAGCTTATTTGTGGAGATCATGCCATTATCAAAGACAATCTTTTTGACATCCAATAGACTTAAGCCATTTCAGTATCATATACTATATTTCATCCATTTAAGTATTCAAGTGATCACCAATTAGTGCTGATCAAGAATAACAGACTAAATAAAGTTTCTATCAATATCTATGTGTGATTACCAATTAACATTTGTCTTAAAAAAGTTGACGCAACTGAAACACCACTACACATACAAGACACATCCAAAAGTTATTGAACTATAAGCCCATTATGATATCGGAGGCCCAAGTGAGTAATTAGGGTTTCGTTTTTCCTATCAATCTCGTGACTTCCACGGAAGACAAAAATTTAAAAAAAAAATTGTCTGCGCCACTTCAAGTTGAGTTAGCGTTTCAGCTGCTACACCTCCCCACGTCCTTCCCCTGTTTCCCAGAAACACCAGTCTGAAAATCATTTGAGATGGGGAAAAGAGGCAGTAGCAGCGGGAGCGTTCCTATTAGGGGATTTACGAAACTTGTTATAGAATCAAGGAATAAGGGATTAACTGTGGAGGAAATTGTAGATGACCTTCGTTCCAAGAACCGTGAATGCGTTCGGTTGAGACGTCAGATCCTCATGATCAAAGTCAAACAAATCATAAACTCCTTGAGTGAAGAAGAAGAAGACGATGAAAGTGAGGGTGATAAGAAGAAACAGAGACGAGATGATTCTGAACAGAGGAACTCGGATTTATGTATATCAGCATCATCACCTTATTCTGCTTCCTCATCCGGAAATGTATTGACATCAGACGATAACATGCAGTTTGATATCACCAATGATGGTTTACGTGTTTCTTACTCTAATAAACCCAAAACGCCAGTTACAATGAAGATGCAAGCTATGTCTAGTGAAGACGGGTGTAAAGGTTGTGATGTGGAGGTAATAAAAGGACCGACCTTTAAGGACTTGGGTGGGTTGAAAGGTGTTTTGGATGAGCTCATGTTTGATGTGAAACTCCCACTTTTGTGTCCTGACTTAACGCAAGCTATTTGTATGAAACCAATTTCTGGTTTATTACTTTATGGTCCACCTGGTTGTGGAAAGACCACACTGGCTTATGCCATCGCCAATGAAACTGGCGTACCCTTTTATATGCATTCTGCTTCTGAATTGGTTTCTGGTGTTTCAGGTATGATGACCTCTTCATTATATTGGTTTCTCAAGATTGGTTTGGTAATAATAAATTGGTATTTTCCTTCTTTCTAGGTGGATCAGAAGAGAATATCAGGGAACTCTTTTCTAAAGCCTATAGAACAGCACCCTCTATTATCTTTATCGATGAGATTGACGCAATTGCATCAAAGAGGGAGAATCATCAGCATAAGGGTATGGACACGCGTATCGTGACGCAGTTACTGAGTTGCATGGAGGAGAAGTATATGCTCTTGAAGCACAAAGATAGGAACTTGAGTTGTAAGCCTGGAGGACATGTGCTTGTAATTGGAGCTACCAACAAGCCTGACGCTCTTGATCCGGCGTTGAGGAGATCTTTGCGATTCGACAAAGAGATTTGCCTTGGTGTGCCAGATGAGAAGGCTAGGGAAGAGATATTCTCTTTGGCTATCCGTGGCCTTCCAGTACTGGATGGAAATTTGGACTGTGCAAGGATTGCTCGTCTGACTTCCGGATTCGTTGGTGCTGATTTTGAGGTTTTGGTCAAGGCGGCTGGCAAGGTCATGGCCAAGAGAGTTATATATTCAAGAAAATCAGAACATTGTACCGATCTTGATTCCTTGATGAGGCAAACATTGTCAGAGGAAGAGAGAAAAAATCTCTTCTACACCACCTCAGATTTCGAGGTATTTTCTCTCAAGTACCCAAATGCATGAGAGTACTAAGTCTTTCTACTCAACTTTTTTAACCGGTAATAGCTGTGTACGTAATTTCCTAATTAAGGTTTGCATTTGTGTAACAGGAAGCGCTGAAAGAAGTTCAACCTGGTTTAGGTAGAGAAGGATTCTCTACTAGGCCTGATGTAACGTGGGATGATGTTGGTGGCCTTGATCATCTAAGAGAGGAGTTTTATGACCATGTTATTTTACCATTAAAATTCCCGGAAAAATGCAAAGTAATAATCAATTAAGTAAACAAAGAATTTGGTTTGAGACAAGCTAGTGCAATTGATAATTGAGATAAATACACTGCATATTTGCATTCTATGTTGTGCCTTATTAAGGCGTACGTGGTTCATCTCATTTTAGGCATTGCATTTTCTTTTCAGGGATTCGAACGTTGCTTAGAGACGGGTTTTTTACTCTATGGACCTCCAGGTTGTGGTAAGACTTTGGTTGCACAGGCGGTTGCTAACGAGGCAGGAGTCAACTATATCCATGTCCAGGTTGCCTTTCGTTAGTTTCTGTTTTGCGTATGAAGGCTTGAAATTTTTTTGATATTTTCTGACTTTCTAGCTTCTTCATATTATTGATGTATAGGGTCCAGACCTTTTGAACAAGTATGTTGGAGAGACCGAAAAGGCTATTAGGGCATTATTCAGTAATGCTAGGACATGCGCACCATGCATAATCTTCTTTGATGAGGTCAGTGTTACAGAATGAATTATATACTAGAAGAGTATGGAACCGTGAAAGCTAAACACTTTTTGTTGAGATCAAATATTTATAGCAGAAACGGAATTGAGAACTAAGTTCAAAATACATAAAAGATGAAAAATTTAGTAGCAAATACTTGTCTTAATTGAGGTTCATATTGATTGTTCTACCTTTGAGAAGACAAGATCCAAGGCTTTGGCCTTATGAGATGAGTCGGTTTTTGGCTTGTGAGATGTTTCTTTCTCATACAGCTAGAAAATGAAAACGTACATGTGTGTTGAAGAAGTTGGAGTGGATCATCTGTATTTAAGAAATATTGTTACAAGAAGTTAGGACTCTGTCGCTCTCTAGAAAATAAAACAAGTTCCCGAGCAGTGATATATGTTCTTTTAAGCTCTCTGACTCTCTGTAGGTGGATGCTTTAACAACAAAACGTGGAGAGCAAGGTGCTTGGGTTGTTGAACGACCTTTGACTCAGGTGATTATTAGTTTTAAATCTCATTCTCCAACATTGTACTGAAACTTGTCTTAATGCTGCTAACTAAAAATTTGCTAATTGATGACAGTTACTCATTGAATTGAGTGGCGGAAAAAAACGAGATGGTGTAATTGTTATTGCAGCTACAAACAGGTTAGTTTTTTTTGCTCTGAGTTACGGGTGGAGTGGAGTACTTGTTTAATTACTGTGACATGTTATTCAACTCGGTTTATTTTTTCTTTTGGTGGGTTAGGCCTGACAGGATAGACCCCGCTCTTCAAAGGGCAGGCAGGTTTGGGAAAAAATTCTATGTACCACTCCCAAACCCAATCCAACGTTATTCCATCCTGAAATCTCTGGCGAGGCATTTTCCAATTGATCCAAGCTGCGTTGATTTGAACGCTATAGCGGAGCGTTGTGAGAATTATAGTGGAGCTGATCTTGAGTCTCTGGTCAAACAAGCGTCTTTTGCGGCTTTCAAAGATAGAACAACCATCAAGATGGTTCATTTTGAGAAACCTCACGAACCTTCACTCAAGAATAAGGTTAGTGACTTGAATCTATGCTTCTTTCTTCTTTATAACTCCTTTGACAATCATAATAAACACAGTTCTTTTCTTATACGCTTCATTCTTTGTATGCTACTTTTAATTTCTGCAGGATATTAGGGATTACGATAGAATTTTCACAAAGTTTGGAGACAACAATTGAAGAGACATATCGACTTGAGTTATCACTTTACATCACAATTCTTGTTTGCTTTTGCTATCTTAGAACATTTTCCTCTATTTCGCAATGAGAAGAGATATCTCTAACCAAAATATACAAATATATTCACAATTTCCTTACCATGTGAAAGCAAGTTATAAAGAGGAACAAGAGAGACAATTCACTGATGTAAACAATGTGTCTTACAAGTTACATTGTGTACTAGCCCTCTGTGGTATGGTACACTAGAACAGAAGCTTATACAAACACTAAAAAATTGTCCTGCATCATGTTCCATCATCCTTTGAACTCATGCATAGCCAGTAAAATGATTACTACACCACATGAATTATTAAAATTACATCATTACCTATCACCACCTAACACTCTTCTTGAGAGTGAAAACCACATCCTGTAAACTGATACTATCCTATTGACAGATTCAATCTATACACATTTGGCAATGCCTATAATCTCAATCATTGATCCATCTCTTAAAACTAATACTTGAACAGAGACATTTGTGTGATGATTAAGCATAAGCACATACAGGTTTACATACAACGTTTATGTTCAGAGACATCATCATCATTTGATCATATAATCTAAGATCCAACTTGGTATCTCCCATCGTTCTGCAAAGTCATTTCATATACCTGAGACGTTCCATTTCTCAAATTCCCACCATTGTTAACACGATTCTCAATCCTCTTCTTTCCTCCCTCAATCCCATTGATTCCAACCTTCTTCCTCACCCTACGACCACGTATCTTCCCATCTTTAGGTTCAATCTCTTCTTCACCATCAGAATCGGAGTTTGATAATCTACCATAAGGCTTCACACTATGAACAACGCCTTTAGGAAAAAACCTAGCGGAAGGCAAATCATCAACACCGCCGCTCTCAAACAACTGAGGACCATCTCGATCAGTCCACAGATCGAATCCTCCAGGTTTCTGAAACCGATCCGCGAGGACCTTGACTTGCTCGTCGGCGCAAACGGAGAACAGATTCGGCGGTTTCTGAACAGGCTCCCAAGGTCGTTCGAGCTCAGCAACCGCCGCTTTAAGCTCGGCGCGTTTCCTCATCTCGTAGATCTGGCGTTCTCGGCATAGCCTCGCTTTGAGTAGCTGTTTCTGTTTCTTCGCTTGCATCCTTTTCCATTGCCATTTCGATACGCCGCCTGGGAATGTTCTCGGACCGCCGCCCATACGGATAACCGTCGATTTTCGTGGCTGCGGTGAGGTTTTGAGAGAGAGTGAAGAGAGCTTTGAGTTTAGAGAATCGATGTCCGGCGAGGAGAAGAACGATGTTGATTTGAAGCCGGAGAGGTGGATTCCGATCATCGTCGCCATTTGTATCCCACGGACGAGAGAGAGACAGAGAGCTGATTTTATCTGTTCCTTTTAAATTTTATTTTTTAAAATGTATCTGTTGATTTTACAATTTTGGGCTTGGAATTGGGCAATTAACAATTTTGGACTTGGAGTTGGGCTGACTTTGCCGGTCAACTCAGAGACTATTTTCAATTGACTAGTATTGGTTTTGGGAGAGATTATCGAAATGGCTATCAAGATAATAAAATTTAGGAGAATTACAAGAATAACAATAAAGTTAATCAAAGGATGAACGATTTTTTTCTTTTAACTGACTTAAGATGGAAAGGGAGAAATTACATTGTCATTGCAACATCATTTTGAGAATATTTTGTACAGTTTTTTTGTGTGTCTAGAATAAATTTTAAAACTGTTAATTAATGTATAATAATGCACATTACCTAGTATAGAGAAAAGCCATGTTAAATTGTGTTTTTAATTGTTCATTAGGAATGTATGGTGAATACTAAACCATAATCTATATTATCTTATTATTCATTTTTACTTAATTTTTTTAAAAATCAACAATGGTTAGAAGTAAAACAAAAAAAAAAACTTTAAATTAACAATGATCTCAAATTGTAGGAGAATTTGAACAAATAAGGCGATGAGAAGATAAAATAATTTTTTTGAATAAACAAAAAATGTATTCATTTTTTGTTTTGTATTTCTTTGAACAAAATTTGAAATCCATGTCTCATTTTAAAAAAAATGTTGATATGTATCTGAAAATTGCGAATTATCATCCTAAAAATGTAGTCTATGCTTTAGGATTTAATCTTAGAGCATATGAGTTTACTTTGAAACATTAGTATATTTATCTTAACGTGCAATGAATAAGTTGGAGTGGTTGATAGATTTTAGGAAGTTGGAGTGGTTGATAAGTTGAATAAATAAAGTGTATTATTGATATTTAGAAAATTTGTTTGTTATATATGTATTTTTAGAGAGAATTTCAAAAATACAAATTTTCAATACCATTTTCCAGAATTACCATTTTTAAAAAAAAATTATTAAAAAAATCTTCTCATAGTTTCATTAATACATCAATCCTTTAGTTGATGATCGATTTTAATTAATTTATTTTTTTTGGTAAACAAAGGTTCTGATTCAAAATTTCTCACAACCAAAAGGAGTGATTACGTTCAGTATGTCCCCCATTCTTCCCAACATGCTATGGTGCTCCGGGGTGGGTATGAGCAGGGTGGAAAATTTTCAAAAGTTAAAAAAGTAGTATATATGTTCTTATTATTTTTGAATCAATTTTGTTTTCTCCTTTGAATTAATGTTTTTAGATCGATCTTGTTTTTTCCTCTGAATCAATGTGTTTGGATCAATCTTGTTTTCTCCTCTGAATCAATGGAGAAAACAAGATCAATTAGATTAATACTTACTTTCGTATCGACTAGTTAGCAACACGGAGAGAGTGACATAGATAAAGATGTAGTCTATGCTTTAGGATTCAATCTTAGAACATATGAGTTTACTTTGAAACATTAAGATATTATGTATTATAGTCTGCTCGAATTGATCTCGAAAACATTATTAAAATAAGTATGTTTAGGTCAGTGCGACTATCTATCAAAATATCGACCAGTAACATGAAATCAAAATAGTTCGGAAAAGAAATCGATAACACTGACGAATTCTTATAAGAACATAATATTTCTAAGTCTAAACATGCATAATGAATTTGACAACAAGACATGATATTTAAGATTAAATATATTCAAATATAGAAGTTGTTTTAAGACATTCATTATATTAATTAAGATTTAGTGACCATTGCTCAACTAATGCAATTTTTAATTCAAAAATTACTGAGTTAGTGATTAGATATTTAGATACCAACAATTCTAAAAAAGTTTCAAAAGTTCAAATTATATGTTGATACTTGTGGTTGTATGTTCCTCTCTGAATTTTTTTTATGAGTTACTTTTTCAAATATTTTTTAAAGTGATGATCTTATGGTCCTTAATATTTTTTGAAATAAAGTATGTTACGTTTTTGAGGTTTTTTTAAAAATGAGGTAGGTCATCTGAATTGTTATTTTCTTAAGATTTCGTTTGTAAACTTTTTTCTTTCATTGAGTTACCAAGTATGGAGTTGGTCTTTAATTAACAAATGGTTTGACCAAAAACACTAAAATGAGCAACTTCAACATTTTAAAAGGTAAACAAATACTAATCCGCGGTAAAATTTACACTTTTTGTGATGAGTGTTGAAAATATTCTTTGAATTAGTGAAAAATTTAAAACGTAAACATTAACTAGACCTCGGTAATTAAAAAGTATTGTGTTTTGTGTCTCTTTTGTACTTGCACATTATTGAAATACAAAAATATTATTTAGAACTGTATAATATAACTTTTTAACTGTAATTTTGCGCAGCTTACACTTCTATGTTTTAAAAAAAAACCTCCAAAACATTCCATCTAAGAAACAGAGGAAATATTATTTTGTTAATTTCCAAAAACAATATATATATAACTGTTGTAGTTGTAGATGTGTTCCACAGAAGAATTTAGTATTTGTACATTTGGCAAAGTTATTATCACAATCACAAACAAATAAAATGAAAACCATAGTAACAGATCGCCACTTACTTCACTTACCAAATGTAACGTTACGATACGAATCACAAAACAACTCTCTCTCTTTTTTTTTTTTTTTTTACATGTCAATGACGAACACACACAAATGACAAATCACACCATAAACCAAACAAGTTCCATTCTCATTTAGTTCGGTGTTAAACCATGCAGATACTGATATTTAACGATTCCTACCCGTCGACTCGACCCACATTCCGAAACGCCCGTCCACGAAAAACGGCGAAACCAAGAGCATGCCCGAAAATCGCGGCTAGGAAAACGCCACCATTGAACGAAACAACAGCAAGAATCACAAGGTAGCTAAACCCGGACTTAACGGCAAACATAGCCGTACGGAAAGCAACTTTAGCAAGCTTATCAGCACCCGGTTTGATGGAGTCAGCGTCAGAGCACCGAGCTAGCCACTCAGCCAAGAACGCCAAAAAGAAGACGAAGATAAGTGCGAGCGCATACATCCCACGGTCAGAACCAGGCCATCCTGAGAAGAGCACTTGGCAGTTGTAACCCCAATAAAATGTTGGATGTAACAGTGACGGTCTGTGTGGCGTTTGCGTTTGCGTTGTAGTGTTGGTGGTGTTCCAAGCCGCTACTACGTTTTTGCTCGACAACATTTCTTTTAATTTGGTGGGGAAAAAAAAAGAGAGTTGGGAGAGGTCGTTGTCGTAGTGGACATAGGGGGACTCGGCTAGTCTTAGCCTATAAAAAGTATTTCGTCTTGAGAGGAAGAGACTGGTCCTACTAATTATATGCTATGTTCTTGTTATGAAGCAAACTCGAGATTTCCTTGTCGGATTTTTCTTTCAAAAAAGCTACACCATGTCCATTAATAAAGTTTTTATTTGCCGTATATTTGTACTCAAAATTCGTTTTTTCCAGCTTATATATATATAAACAAATTAATGCATACATACATATTTTGTAAGCTAAGTAGCTAGCTAACTATAGGTAAAGTATCTTCTTCTTTTATTTTGTGTACGTAATATTTTTTTTGTTAAAAGGTTTTCTTACACGTGTATAAGTTTCATAAAAAAAATACATGATCCAATAAAATGTAAATTAAATTAACAACGAAAACTAATCTTATATTTTGAAATTGTGTCGGCAGAGAAACAGTTTAACGACATGTCTTTGATGTTTACTTTACAAAAAGAAAACATAGAAAATAAGTAAAAAGAAGGAGAGCTATGGCTGGATTATAAAACATGAAAAAGGAGAGATGCATGAGATGGTATGGAGCTATAGTTAAAAAGCTTTTTCAAAGTTATATATGCTCAATACTGAAGGCCCATGCAGCGGCTCTAGCTGGGGATGGTCTGTCTTGACCATTTGGAATTTAATGATGAGCGATTCTAAGTGTTGATCCAGGGTACTGGTGATCCGATCCAAGTGATCAGTGGCTTCGACTTCAAATATACTAAAAGGAGAGTTTTGGACGATAAGAAAGAAGATTTCAACCCACTTTCTCCTTCCGAAGTCACCACACACATATCTATGTGCGGATGTCATGGCAAAATATGCTTGTTCCTTCCCATGTTATTGTGAAGTTCTTGAATCTTGATTTCAATTGGCTATGTGAGACCTATATCTAATTAATGGTTAAGACTTAAGATGGATAATCACAACTTGTATATTTTGCGGTAGTGAAATAGAGGTAAATTATGTTTGAGAGCGGGAGAGAAGGAGAGCGCTATATATATATGTGTTTATCTACCACAAACATTGTTAGAGACATATATACACTTCAAATAGAACCGGAGGATCACTCTCAACTAAAACCAACTTTACACTTTTTGCGATGAGTAATTAAAACCTATTTTAAAATTACACTTTTTCTCTAATGCATTTCAAAATTCCACTTGATTGATGTAAAAGCGTATAGATTCGATCCATTGGTTTTGAATCTAGATCTAATGTCAAGGCACCCCTATATATTTGAAAAATAAAATCAATTGAAGTCCTAGCTTTCTATTGTTTTTCTTCAGCGGAAACAGTGCTTTCAATAATGCGAAAAAAAAAGGAGAGTGATAGCAAAATAACCCACACAAAAGTCACCAAAATTGAATAGACTGATGAAAGAATAATAAAAAATGTTACGAAATATTGAACTAGACTTATAAAAGTGATTCTAATGTTATGAAATTTTGAACTACACTTATAAAAATGATTGAACAAGTTATTTTTCTCTAGTAGCTTCTAAGATAAACTCAAACGTAAACAATATACTTAGTGATAAATGTAAATTTTCTTAATTAAGATATTGACATTATTAATAATCAGACAAATATTATTCTTCTATCATCATACCTTCATGAATTTCAGACTTTTATAATTATTTTGACAGTTCAATTTCATCGATCTCTCAATAGATATAGCGGACCAAAACTTTATGAGTAGTGCTCGCTCAATCCATGCACACATTTAGCTCACTAGTACTCAAGTATAAATTGATATCTTCTTCATGACAGTCGTTTATTTCCTTTTCTACTCAGTTATGAATTGATATATTTTTTTGACAGTCATTTCTTTTTCTCCTACTATAAGTTGTGATCTCAATGTCTCAGGCTTTAAATGCTAAATTAGCAAGTAATCGACAGAACCGCTCGACTGATGGAGAGACGTCTAGTGAGTCAGTTCGCATCAGTCAAGATTCAGCACTTCGGATTCTTCGCCAGCTTGCCACAGACAACCACAACGATCCACGGAAGACCCTAGCTTTTATCGCTGATTTGACAGCAAGGTTTAACCGATCCAACAATTTCCTACGAAATCATTGTCAGCTTTCTTACTCATCACATCATGCGATACCACCATCCTTTGGACCACTCCAATTTGACAAAATCACATCCAATAGCTCTTATCAAGACAAGATTTCCAAATCAAACTAAAATGTAAGAGGAAGTACCAAATTTATAACACTAAAAACCGCAAGTTCTACATATTTTAGTTGTACAAATCTCATCCGATCAACACTAACCATAATAAAGACACAACTTCATCTGTTACATGTTTTAATATCAGAATTTATTAAATCAGAGTAAAGACAGGATATTTAACGGAAGAGAGTGTGTAATAAATAAAGAAGGAATTAAATACAGTAGTACTAGTAACTGAAACTCAAGTGTTTGGACTTTAGTGGCAGTTTTAAGTACTTTGCTTCGGTCAGAATCATCTTCTACAAACAAACACACACTACATTCTTCATCTTCTACCTTTTTTTTTTGTTTGATTTCGCGCCACCAAGCTTCAAGCTCTTCTTTATCCTCTCTCAGAGCTTTCCCCGATCTGCCTGAGTTATTCTTCGTAAGTGGTCCCTGATTCCCCACTTTTACCATCTCTCTCTCTCTCTCTGGTTTGGTTTAGAAAAAGAAAAGGGAAAGTGTCAATTTCGTTTTTGCTTTCTCTTTCTTCTCCTTTGCTGATTTTCTTAACAAAGGTTTCTGATTCTCCTAAATTTTACTTAGATCTGTGTGTGTGATTGATTTCTAAGCACTATTCAGAGATCTACTGATATTCTCCAGAGCCTCAAATCTTCAAAAGCTAAGAATTGAGTATGAAGTATTCAATTGTGTGACTCCATCGAGTTCTCTTGTGAAATTATTATGCTTTAATTCTCTCCTAATCTTTGTTTTTTTCTTTCTCACATGTTCTGTCTTATAATTTGCAGAGTGTTTAGTGTAAAGGTGGATGAAGATTTGATATATTCTTGAATGCAATATAGAGCCACTTGAGGAGGTTATAGGTGATTATTATATCACTATGGTGAGACAACAAAGAGCCTCCAAGGTTCATGAGGATAGATATCCCTTGTGTCAGGGCAAGGATGAGTCAGTGAAGCATGATATGTTGGATCCGCCAAGGTATCTAAGAAGAACTAAAGACGATTTCCGCGGTAAAGCCCTCAGTTTTGGGGTTTTGGATTGGAAACAGTTGGAAAAATGGAAGGATACTAATGCAGAGGGAAGCAAAGGGTCTTCATGTTGTAGTTATGAGGAAACTGCTGCAAGTTCCTTGGAACTAGATTTATCAACCGGTGTTGTCAAAAGGTTGGAGGTGGATTTGAAGTCTCAACAACACATGAGAAATCACAGTTTCTCACTTAGATCACAAGCTTATTCAGATGCAATGGATGCTGATATAATTATGAGAATGGATCAAAAGGGCAAAAAAGATCATCAACTTCTGAGTATGAAGCAGAAAGAGCAGCAAGCATCTCCAAGTAAGAGTCTATTAGATAAAGAGCTAAGTAATGCCTCTGAGCTTAGCTCGTGTATCTCTCCAGGGTCAGAGACAAGTTCAAAGCTTTTATATGAGGCATCTAGCACAGTTGAATGTCAAGATAGAAGGCGTGATGTCGAAGGTGAATGTTCAAGTCCGGTAACTGTGATGGAAAGGAACCAAAATTTTGTTGAGAAACCATCTTTGTTGGATCAAAATATTCACATTTTGACATCTAAAAAGGGAAGAGACGCTTCCCCTAACCGGCGGTTTAGCTTCAGTTTTAGTCAGATGAGTAGAAGTTTCAGTTCCAAAGAAAGCTCATCTCATGCTTCAGCTAAATCAGGTCCTTTAACATTCAACGACTCAGTTTACCCAAATCACCACCAAACCAGAACAAAGCCAAAGGGTCACAGCAGAACTAGATCAGGTCCTATATTAATACCCAAAACCGAAAAAAGGAATGTCCCATTACAAGTAGCTTCAAAACCTTCAAAGACAACACCACAAACCATGGAGAAGAACCAATGCAGATCAAGAGTTCACGCTCTCTTGCAATTCACATTGAGAAAAGGTATCAACTTGTTTCAGTTTGTGGTTGGAGACAACAACAGCAATAACGTTCTTGCCGCCACCATGAAGAGTTCAGATTCTTCTACACGGTCTTACACATTGTACACCGTCAACGAAGTCAAGAACAAGAGTGGGAACTGGTTAGGCCGCAACAAGAATGAACATCCATTTGTACATACAACAATTGGTCATATAAAGACTGTTACTTCTTCAACCGCAGACTCATCAATCCACAGATCAGAATCTATTCTGTTCGGTCCTTCAACCAATGAAGAAGAGCTTGCAGCTATTGTTCAGACAAGGAACATGAGTCAGAGACATAGCAGAACTACAATTATACTCCCAAGTGGAGTTCACACATTGCCTAAAGACAGTAACGATGCCCCTTTACCGTTGATCGAGCGGTGGAGAACAGGTGGAGCATGCGACTGCGGTGGTTGGGACATCGGTTGTAAGCTCCGTGTCATCTCTAATAATCAGTCAAAGTCTCACACTTTCTCCTCAAGCTTTCAACTTTATGATCAGGTTAACTAATTCGTTCTGTTCAAGCACACTTTTGATGCTTTTGTGAGTTACCTTTAACATCTGACTGAGTTTCTCACAGGAAAGAGACGAACCAGCATTCAAAATAGTGAGCCACGGAGATGAACTCCACTCTGTTGAGTTCGGCTCATCGATCTCTCTTTTGGAAGCGTTCTTTATCTCGTTGGCGGTGACCAGTCATCAGAGTTGGTGTCAGAAAGAGGAAGAAGAAGCAGTTTTGATCGGAGATGATCTGTTGAAGAGAGAAACACCGGCGAAATACGCAACAAACCCACCGGTTTCTCCAATCGGTCGGGTCTAGAGGCAGAGAAGAAGCTTTACTAGGCTAGACTGTGTTTGGTTCTGATGTGGGCTGGGCTTTAATATAATTGTAATTAACAGTATATATATGACATAATTAATCGTTTTAGAATATGTGCAATGTACAAACTAGTGTAATGCATTTATACACTAGTGATTTACCACGGGAAAATTATTTAATTTTATTTATAATGATATTTGATTTTAGTGATATTTAATTTAGTAAATAAATTATGTATTTTTAATTTTTAATATTTTTTATATTTAAAAAGTGATACAATTATTTTAAAGTATTATAATTTTATCAGGATATAATACTAAAATTATGAATTATGATTGTTTGTATAATATATAATTAATCAGAATAATATTTTTATTTATTTAAAATTTTACTATTATTGTTTTGTTTGATATATAATTATTTAATTTAACTGATTGTTTATTTTTCAGTGTATACAGTTTAATGATTGGTTTTTCTATTTTTTTTTTTTAATTTTGGGACACATATATAGAAAATAATTTTGCTATTAATAAGGAATTTAAGTAGAATTAATTAGTTTCTATAAAAAAAATTGATTTTGTCAATTTACCATATTTTATTTATTGCTTTTAGTGCAATTTTGTAGGGACTACAATTTTAAATAAACAAAATTAAAAGGGTAGACCCTAAAATGTACTTCAAAAGTGTATATATAGATAAGGTTTAGGGTTTTGTTGCTTGCATATATTACCATAAGTACCTTTGATTTTTTAATATACAAATAAGTCCCTACTATTTATAATTCTTGTTTAAATTATATACTCTCTCCGTTTTTTTATTTGTCGTTCTAGAACTGTACACACAAATTAATAAAATAGATCAATGTTCTATTATATCCTTTTTAATACAATTTCTAATTTTTTTATTGGTCAAAACATTAAAATAGTTGAGATAAAACTGATATTTTTACTAAACATATGCATTGGAAACCTAAAACGACAAGTATTAGAAAACAAAATTTTTACTCTAGAATGACAACTAAAAAAACCAAAGGGAATATTAACTAAATTGCTTTTTATCTAGGTTTAAAATCAGGAACATTGTTGGAAATAATAAAAAAAAAAACTTTTCAATTGAAGACGTTTTTAAAGGTTGGATCAAAAATCAATTCGTATTTAAATGAATTTATTTATGAGAAAGGAATTGCGGATAGATAGACAAGTGAGGGAGCATGTGAGGAGGATTCAATAAAACTGTATTTGTCAATTGACAGACATGCTTCGCTGCTTTACCCTACCTACCCACATGATACTTCATAATCATAATTTTAAGTTAATTTATTTAGAAACCTTTGTATTGTATGTAGTATTGTTTAAAAGTTGCAAATTGGCCACTCACTAAACTCTAATTACCCCCGACATCACCTTCGAAATTTTAAAATAAAGCGTTAATAACGGTTGGTGGGTTCATCATCTCGTGACCACTGACTACTACTTTTTTAGTTTTTTTTACTGAACCAACAAAAGGCTCTTTATCAGAAATTTGAAATTCTATAAATATTGAACTTGTTTCCTCCTATTTCGAATCATCTATTTTTTTTTTTTTTAACTTAAGAGATTTCTAATCATAATTGACTACACTAGATTAATGTTGTTTCTCAATTTTGTATAACTATTCGGCTATTCCCAAACTTTTATCATATCGTTCTAGAAACAAAACACAGGCTGGAACATGGTAAGACTATTTTTCTTGTTATAAACATGTATACGTTAAGAAAAAGGCATGAACCTAGTTAGACTCGTTGTGATGTCGACAGTTTAATTTAGAGTAGCTAGCTAGCCAAACGATTGTAAGAATAGATAATGACAACAAGATTAAGGCTAAAGAAGGTGTGAGGATATTGTGTTGTGTCGGGACCAAAAATGGCCAAAATGTTACCACCCATCCTTAGAAAAAACCAAGTGATGAGTAACTAACTTGCACACCAAAACTTAATGGTTTCATATTTGACTTTCAATATATTTTTGATATATTTCCTAAGGAGACTTTTATGACTTTTCTTTCACTACTTTTAGCCACCATTTCCATTTCTGCATATACTTTTTCCATAAATAATTTTTCATTACTTGATTTAAATTAATGTTGTTTTTTTAAAAAAAAAAGACAAATAAAAATTCACTTAAACAGCTGAATTTTGAAACCATTTAGATTTTAAACCATGCTTGAAATACTAGTCAACATGCATGAAGAAGATTGGTGTTATTTCCATGAAAAATCTCTAGACTATTATTACATAACTTGATATAAATGTATTTATTCAATCTATATATAAAAGTTTATAGATCCATTAAACGTTCATTGCAAAAATCACTTACCTAACACCTAAAATTTACAGAAAATACAATTTCAACGAGTCACTCTCTAAAATTGGTATACATAAAAAAAAATCATAGCTCATAACAGCTATAGTATCACAGCTATACTGATAATTAATGTTGTCAAATGTTAGATATTGAAAATACATATAAAAAACACAACAAAAATTACAAATTTCATATAAAAAACTTTATTTTCCTCTGAACAAATATATATCTCTAAATAAATTCTTCTTTGGGGTTTGAATTTTAATAATTTGTTTTGGTATTTTTTTTTGAATGTATGTTTTAATAATTTTCAATTCAACCGTTTCTCCGTGTTGAACTCTCTTCTCTCTTTCTTTCTCTCTCTCTCGGTGGTGGGGTGGCCTTTTTAATGAAATGGCTTCTCCATTTCTCAGATTCTGCTAAAGGAATTGGCTTTTCTACTTCTAAAGTCTTTTTTATTATAATAACCTTTTTTTTCTTTTTAATTTCCCGACTTCGATCTCTCTGTTTATTTTGTATTCTTTTGTTACCTCTCTTCTTCTCAGATCTTGGATTTGACCATCTAGATCGTTGACCCCCTCGAGTTTGTGTTCGTAGGCTTTAAAAAAAAAAATCCGACCTTTTTCCGGCGAAAAGCTCGAGACTTTAGAGTTAAAGGTTCAGTTCTGTGTGTTTGTTTTTGTTTTGGGGGTTGATGATGTTGACCCAATTTGTTGGGTTGTGAAGTACTTAAATGGAACTGATTATCACAAGACAAGAACATCATCATCATCATCAACAAACAAGAATAAGATGACGCTTTACATTCGTCGTGAATCTTCCAAGGTTCGTTGATTTTTTTTTTTTTTGTTTCTCTCCTAATTCGAAATCCTGCGTTTTTTTTTTTCTTGAGATTTTTTGGCTGATTAGTCTTTTGTGTTTTTTTGAATAGCTATGGAAGAGATTTTGCTCTGAAATATCGACGGAGATTGGTCTTCTTGCTGAGAACTGGAAGTATCTTCTAGCTGGTCTCATCTGTCAGGTTTTACATCTTTAATGTTCTGAACTTTGTGATATATATGAGATTCACTCACTTTTGAAATCTCTTCAGAGCTTTTTTTTTTTGGTTAGAGTCAGATTAGTTGGATCGATAGTTCTTATGCTGATGCTTAGTGTTTTAGTGATGGATGATTCGTGTATTCTTTTTAGTTTGAAGCCTGAAATAGAAAACGTAGGAAAGTTACTGTGTCTTGGGTTTCGTTTTGAGTTAATTGTTTCGTATGGTGCAGTACATTCATGGTTTAGCTGCTAAAGGAGTTCATTATATTCATCGCCCAGGACCAACCCTTCAGGATCTTGGGTTCTTTCTTCTTCCGGTTTGTCTCTTTAGATATATCAGCTATATTCTCTGTTCTGCTGACTTCATTATTCTTCGGATCATAATGGATGGCTTATTGCTTTGTACAGGAGCTTGGTCAAGAGAGAAGCTACATAAGTGAAACTGTGTTCACTAGTGTGTTTGTTTCGTTTTTCCTGGTGAGTCTTTTGATCTTGATAGTCCTAACTCTTCAGTATTCTAAGATTTTTGTACTATTTGGCTCTCTTTCTGGTGACAGTTTTGTGTCAGATCAGCCATTACATTATGATATTTCGATTATAACACTCCTTGAGCCTCTCTTGCAGTGGACTTTCCATCCATTCATTTTGAAAACCAAAAAGATATACACCGTGTTGATATGGTGCAGAGTTCTAGCATTCTTAGTTGTAAGTGCCCTGCCTTACTGTTTACTTGCTGAGATACTTACTTTGTCTTGTTAATATTAAAGTTTGTCGATGGTTCTGTTTTCAGGCCTGCCAGTTTCTCCGTGTTATAACTTTCTATTCAACTCAGCTTCCTGGTCCTAATTATCATTGTCGCGAGGTAAATCAATTGAGAGGTACTTACACAGGGTCTCATCTGTCGTCTAATCGGTTAAGCTTAATCTTTCCCACTTTTTTTCTTCTACAGGGCTCTAAAGTTTCCACGTTGCCATGGCCCAAAAGCGCTCTTGAGGTGCTAGAGATTAACCGTGAGTCTACATATATCTCTTTCCCCAATCTCAGAGGTTGTGTTCATACGCATTTCTTTGTTTGCTTTCTGTTCTCATGTGATAACTCTGATCTCATCAGCTCATGGGGTGATGTACGGATGCGGAGACCTGATTTTCTCATCGCATATGATATTCACGCTAGTCTTTGTCCGCACTTACCAGAAATACGGCACTAAAAGGTAAAACTTTCTTTGGCAACATCTTAGAAAAAGGTTCTCTGTGAATCACTCTTTTGTTTATACGATATCCTCATCAGGTTCATAAAGCTGTTTGGTTGGCTCATTGCAATCGTGCAGAGCCTCTTGATCATTGCATCTCGTAAACATTACAGTGTCGATGTCGTTGTTGCATGGTATGTTTTACATTACTATCACACAAGAATTTGACCCCAAACAACAAAATGTCACTGAATACACTAGATAATATATATTGACTTGGTTGGTTGTGTTGATTTTTGAAGGTATACTGTGAATTTGGTGGTGTTCTGTATAGACAAGAAGTTACCAGGTTTGATCTCAGCAAAAACCCTCCTTTTCACTGACTGAAATCCAACAGTATATGTATTATTTTGTGGAGACACAGGTTGTCTCATCATATCTTTCTCAAACGTGCATACAAACAGAGTTACCAGATAGGACAGCTGTGTTGCTCCCAGTAATCTCAAAAGAGAGAACCAAAGAAGAGAACCACAAGCTGTTGAATGGGAACGGTGTTGATCCTGCTGATTGGGTAAGCATCTGATGTGTTTGTTATCCTTATCAACCTAAACACATACCATGGTTTGATGATCTTATATGTTTTTTTTTTTTTAAGCGGCCGAGGGCTCAGGTGAACGGGAAGATTGACAGCAACGGCGTTCACACCGATAACTCAATGAATGGCGCATGAAGCCACTGAACTTGGAAAGACATTGTGGTCGTTTGGTTTTCGATGTTAAAATTTTGTTCATTTTTATTTATTTGTTGTTGTTGTTGTTGTTGTTATTGTTGTTATTGTCTAAGAAAGGTTAAATGTCGTCAGTTATCTTTATTTTTTTTTTCGATAGCAACGAAAAGAAAGGAAAAGAAATCTGATTTTCCAAAAAAAGAAAAAACAATAAAATTAAGAGACAAAGCTAAAATCATTTTTTCTTCTTCATAAATGCATAATTAAAATGAATTCAAACTCACGGTCACAGAAATTGAATAGACTTAAAACATGATAAACTGATGAAAGAACAATAAAACAAATGTTACGAAATTTTGAACTAGACTTATAAAAATGATTTATTCAAAAAAACTTATAAAAATGATTGTAATTAATGTTATGTAATTTTGAACTAGACTTATAAAAATGATTGTACAAGTTATTTAGTAGTTTTTAAGATGAACTCAAATGTTAACAATCATATATATAAAAGTAAGGTTTTGGTCTCCACTTATTGGTTGATTTTGATTTAATATTTTCTAATTTTTTTTATTTTTTATCTGCTTTTTAATTGTTTAATTGCTTTAAATAATATTTAAGACCCAATTAACACAATATATTTAATTCAGACATTAAAATAAAATTATAACTGAAAATAAAATAAATTATGCATTAATCATATTCCACTACTCAATTTTATTCGAACAAAATAAATAATATTTGTAACTCCAATAATTCTAAATGTAGCTTCCATCAATTCTTATCATATAAATAAGCATTGCCTCATTCTCTCATATAGGCATTTTTTACTTTCTCATTTTCACATTCTCTCATTCTCTTCCACTTCTCTCATTCTCTTCCACAATATCTCAAATCATTTTTTTTTTATGTTTTCAATTTCTTATTTTTGTTGTATGGGTTACACAAAACCAAATGAAATATCATTGTAAAATTTTAATGCTAAATTTAAATATTAGAGACTACATGATATATATTGTACATTTTTTAATTTAAAGATTCATCTCCATTATCTAATTTGGATTATCATATTATAAGTAATCATTCTCTCCTCCTCTCACACCAATATCAAATGTTGTTATATCTAATATGTGTTGTAATAGTTTGATTCTAGATTTTAATTTAGAAAGTATTATATATAGTTACATTGTTTTTAATTTTTATTTTATTTATCTAAAAATAAAATATTTCTTTTACATTTCTTGCCTTTCTAATCTATTCATTATTTCTAAAATTTCCATAGCTAAATTTAAATTCAAAAATGTTGGTTTTAACAAAAATCAAGTTTATTTGAGAATCTGTTTAAAAGGTTTATCTTCATTATCTATTTTAGATTAGCATCTTATAAGTCATTATTTTTCATACTCTTACAATATTCACCACACAATAAGGTCATGAAGTTGAAAAATCAATCTCTAATTCTCTATTATGTACTCTGGTTATCTCACATATTCATGTATCATTTTTAATAATTTAGAATGATCAATATAATTATTCATTTATAAAGTCTATTTTATTTTGTAAAGTATATTTTGTTTTGTGATCCAATAGATAAATATGTAATGATCAATATAATTTTATATTATTTAAGATTAGAAGTTTTTGAAATCAAAAAGAACTTAGTTATAAAAAAAATTGATTTTATTGATTTAAGCAAAATGAAAAAATGATTCAAAAAAGAAATCATGTTTAACTGGAAGTAAAATATAGAAAATAATATAATTATTAAAATACCATTTAACTAAATCCTCTAAAGATGAAACCGTTAGTATGAAATCTAGCACTATAAATTAAATTGATGAGTGAAAAAAATAATAATAAAAGGATTAAAGTTATTCTTGGGGTTTTAAAAAATCTTTAGATTGAAGTTCATATAATTTTTTTAAAAAACTAATTTAATTTGTCACTTCAAAAGTTATATTTTCAATTTGGAATACTATGTGTGAGTGTTGAGTTTATAGCAACAAAACAATCAAAAAGTGTAAGTTTAAATTTTGATTGAGCCACTTGGTATTCCTTTTCTTTTAAATCAAAAATAAATTAAATTATTTATTTATAATTAACCCACTTTTAAAGACACTTAACTCCATTTAACTCTACATTTAACTCAAATGTAACTCCTACCCAATAATTTTACATTCATTCCTCTAAATAATATTTTTCAAACTTTAAACTTTGAAATAAAGAATATTCTATATACAATAATATACGTAGTTACTAAATTTTTTGATAATTTTATTTGATTCAATTTTACTATACTACAGTCTTATGTTTACAATGTCATTAAGAAAAAATCTTTAAATCAATGTTTAATATTTTAATGTAGAAAGTATTATATATATTTAACATTTTTTTCAATTTTTTATTTTATTTATATAAAAAAAAAATATTTTTTCTATATTTCTTGCTTTTCTAATCTATTCATATTTATTTTTAAAATTTGCATAGTTAAATTTAAATTCACATATGTTGGTTTTAACAAAATAATCAACTTTATTTGAGAATTAGATGTTCATATTCATTTTTAAACGATCAATGTGTAACATATAAGCATTTTGTCTTGCAATCACAAGTTCCATTTCCATTGCTTAACTTCATGGTTAAACTATAATATATGTTGTCCTATTTGTAGGAATAACAACATACTTATTTAATTTATTTAAAAGAGCAAATGATTAATCGAAATAAACATTTCTCCAAATTTTATAATTCAATCAGTGAGTGTACTTATCACTTTGAAAAACTTTTACATTGAAGTTCATAAAATCATATAAGAAAACTAAAATACTATGTCACTTCAAATTTGGAAGGAAACACTTGGTATTCCTTAAAAGTCAAGACACATATAAAAATGTATTAATATTTAACTCACTTTAAACACATTAAAGGTCATTTAACTCAAAAATAACTTCTATCCAATAATTTTATACATTCCTCCCACAAATAAAATGTATATATATAAACAATTGATTTTTTGTGTCTTTAATCAAAATAAAAAATGATCCAAAAAACAAAACATATTCAACTGGAACTTAAATATAAAAATAAAATATAATTTTAAAAATATCATTTCACTAAATTCTCTAAAGATGAAACCATTAGTATGAAATCTAGCACTATAAATTAAATTGATGAGTGAAAACCTAAAAAATATAAGTTATCCTTGGGATTTTAAAAAAGAATTATTGAGATTGAAGAATTCATATAACTTGATAAGAAAACTAATTTAGTTTGTCACTTGAAAATTAATATTTTTTATTTTGAAATATTATGTGTAAGTGTTGAGTTTATATCAACAAACAACCAAATCATGTGAATTTTGATTCAGCCACTTGGTATTCCTTTTATTTTAGGTTATAAAAAATTAAAATATTTATTTATAATTAAAGACATGTAACTCCATTTAACTCAAATGTAACTCCTATCCAATAATTGTACATTAATTCATTCCTCATACTAACTTATTATCTTTCAAGAGAAATTATTTTTGGTTAAATTTTAATATTTTTTATTTATTTTGGTTGGCTAAACTTATATTCATATTTTGGTTGGCTAAATTAATATATTTCTCATGTAAAATTATTGTTTATAATATATTTCTCATTTCAAAGTTTAAAGCAATATATCATATATATAAAAGTAAAGTTTTGGTCTCTCCTTATTGGTTGATTTTCATTTAATGTTTTATAATTTTTTTTAATTTGCTTTCTAATTGCTTTAAACAATATTTAAGATCCAATAAACACAATACATTTAACTCACACATTAAAATAAAATTATAACTGAAAATAAAATAAATTATGCATTAATCATATTCTACCACTCAATTTTATTCAAACACAATAAATTACTATTGTAACTCCATAGTTCTAAATGTAACTTCCATCATTTCTTATCATATAAATAAGCATTCTCTCAATCTATCATTCTCTCATATTGACATTCTTTTACTATCTCATTTTCACATTTTCTCATTCTCTTCTACAATACCTCAAATCATTTTTCGTTTTTTTGTTATTTTTGATTTCTTATTTTTGTTGTATGGGTTGTAAAAAAATGAAATATCATTGTAAATTGTTAATGCTAAATTTCAATTTTAGAGACTAAATGATATATATTTTACATTGTTCTTATTTTAAAAGATTTATCTCCTTTATCTAATTTGGATTATTATCTTATAAGTAATCATTCTCTCTTCCTCTCCCACCAATATCAAATGTTGTTATATCTCATATGTATTGTAAGAGTTTGATTCTATATTTTAATTTAGAAAGTATTATATATATATATATTACATTGTTCTATTTTTTAAAGATTCATCTCCATTATCTAATTTGGATTACCATCTTATAATAAACATTCTCTCCTCCTCTCCTACCAATATCAAATGTTGTTATATCTCATATGTGTTGTAACTTGTAAGAGTTTGATTCTATATTTTAATGTAGAAAGTATTATATATATATATATATATTTAACATTGTATTCAATTTTTATTTTATTTATATAAAAAAATAATTTTTTTATATTTTTTGTTTTTCTAATCTATTCATAGTTATATTCTCTCATATTGTTCTAAGTGTAATTTTCTATCACTTTTCTCTATTTGTGGGAAAAAAAAATATACTTATTTTCTTATTCTCTCATTCTTTCATTCTCTCATCCTTTTCCACTATATCTCTTTTTTTTTTTTGTGTTTTTTTTGTTATTGTTCTTGTTCTTGTATGAGTTAAAAAAATCAATTCAAATATCATTGAGTTTATATGATATGTATATCTTACATTGTTTTCTTTAATGTTTTAAAAGGTTTATCTCCATTGCCTATATTAGATTAACATCTAATAAGTTATTATTTTTCATACTCTTCTATAATATTCACCACACATGGTTTTTGTGACAGTCATTCGGGACAGATGGTCATTGTGATGGGCTGTTAAGCCAGAGTGTCTTTGTGACGGTCCTCTTTAGGACATTTGTTTGGCCTTGGTGGCGGTCCTCTTTAGGACATTTGTTTGGCCTTGGTGGCGGTCCTCTTTAGGACATTTTGTTTGGCCTTGGTGGCGGTCCTCTTTAGGACATTTTGTTTGGCCTTAGTGGCGGCCCTTGTGGCATGTATATGATCCTTGTGCGGTCATGAGGTATTCCAGTGAGGGGATATGTGGTTGGTAGGACATTCAGATGTTTTACGCGAGCCACGGGAAGGAAACCTGGATAGGGATAGGACTCAGACGTGTTCAGAATCGTCTGCTCGCGACTCTTGGGGGACTTTGGTTCTCCTAGTACTGCCATATTCGGAGACTTTGTGACTTTGGAGTATGGTTGGTATATCGACTTCGGACGACGATCCAGAGGTGCGCTGTAGGGTGACAACCCGAGAGACGAGTTGGATTATTCCTTATATATTTATGGCGTGCGGGTTTAGGCCCGATGAGGAGCCAACATTGGCAAGCAGACTTAGGTCTGATGAGGAGCCAATGAACACTCAAGGCTTAGGCCTATGAGAAGAAGGAAAGTCCAAAAGTCGAGAGCAAATGACGCCTGGAGCGTGAGTCTATCGCCTAGAAGTGACCTTCTGTAAATCAGTCGGAGGAGTGCGGGCCGTGGAGACGGTTGCACGGGAGTCCTTGGCTGATGGTTGTTCGAGATTCGAGGACGAATCTAGTTTGGTGGGAGAGAATTGTAACATCCGTGAACCGGAATCCCGGTTTGGGATGTGCATCGATCGATGCAGTAGGAGCATCGGTCGATGCTGGTTCAATTCTCTGCGTTTTGACTTAAGTCAAACGCTGCGTTTTGGGAAAAGGGGAAAGGAAAACCCTTAAGTCGTTCTTTTGTCTCATTAGACAACTTTAGCCGTTTTTGAGAGAAACGAAAAGAGAGAAACTGTTCTTGAGAGTTCTTGGTGTTTTCTGGAGATTTGTGGCGTTTCTTGGTGAGATCTGTAGTTGGGATCGTTGTAGGAGCTTCCTATGAGCTTATTCTTGGTTGTTTGAGGTTCAGATTCTTCTGTGGCAAAGGTAAGTGCATGACCATGGCTTATCTAAGCTAGAGGACTCTTGAATCTGTTTGTTGTGTGATGTTAGACTTGTTAGATCGTTGCTATGGACGTTATGAAGCTTTCTTGTAGCTTGGGATCGAGTTTTGTGGTTGTAGGAACGAAGATCCGGCGAGAAGCTTTGGGGAAATCACGGTGCTCGACGTTGCGTCGATCGATGCATAGCTTGCGTCGGTCGATGCAATTGCGAGGACGGCGCGTAAAACTCTAGGGTTTTCGTGTTGCGTCGAGCATGCGTCGGTCGATGCGGATTGGGTATCGGTCGATGCAGCTTCTGTGTCGATTGATGCTTCCCCATTTGGCGTCGGTCGATGCATGTTGGCATCGATCGATGCCGATTCCTGGTTTGTTATTTGTTGTTTGTTGGTTGTTGGTTATTGATACTTTATTGCTTGTGTGTATAGCCCAGTAGATGGGAGGATTGTCTTACTGAGTGTTTATAAAATACTCATGCATTGCAATATGTGTTTGTGGTGCAGGTAAAGGCAAAGTGTGATCGTGGAATCAAGGCAATGAAGAGGAGGATGTTCTAGTGGTTTGTTTGGTTGTCTCGCTTCTGTTAGGTTGCTAGAGTTGAGTCCTAGAATGTTGCTTAGGATTGGTTATTCATTGGTTTATGTTGTTTTGGTTCATTAGTTAAGATTGGAATTAATACTAGATATTGTTGATGTTATGGTTATTGGATATTATTGGATATTACTGGATATTGGTTTTGCTATTCCGCTGTTGATTGTGCATGTGGTTAGGTGGTTAGTGGGTATGGGACCACTAGCTGTAGTTTATTATTAATATTATTTTATTATTTATCATTTATTATTTATTAAAAAAAAAGGTTGGGTCGTTTCAAAGTTTGTATTATATATATATCTTACATTGTTTATATATATATATATATATATATATATATATATATATAAGATTTTACTCTTTCCTTATTTGTCCATTTAGCATTTAATTTCTAAAAGAATCATATTTATTTTTAATTAATTTTTTAATAATGTACATTAATCTATACTTTAAATCCACACTTTACTACTAAATTGTAATTGAAATGACATAAATTATGAATTGACTATTTTTTCTATTCATTTTCATTCAAACACACTATAAATTATAATTAACTATTCTATTTAAATAATTTTAGAAATGTAACTTTCATCCCTTGAAATCCCATAAATAACTATTCTCACATCATTATTCACCATATCTCACATTCTAAATATTTTCATTGTTTTGTTTATGTTCTTGCATAGGTTCAAAACTCATGGTAAGAGTATGATTATATGTTTTGTTAGATTTATCTTATATTTTGTTCAATTTTATTTCTTTGTTTTTATGTATTTCTTCCTTCCTTTTTTGTCTTCCTATTATTTTCAATTTTTACTTACATATATATAATAAAATTTTGGTGGCTGTAAGAAAATTTATCGATGCAGATTCAACAACACTAATTTCGATCAAAGCCCAATGAGAAAATCAAGCTAAATAAATCATCTTCATTCATGTATATTTATTTTATTTTCTTAAAGTATGCAATATTTTAACAAAATAAACTATTACAATAGAATTATTAAATCAAAATTTTTAACTCTCTTTTACCTCCAAAAAAATTTGCAGTACATTTTTTGGTATACTCATCATTATATTTAATTTTTGTAACCGAAAATATACTTATGTAAAGATCATTATAATGTTTATTTAATACAAAATTTTTTAATTTAATGATTTTCTATATTAAAAAAATTTTGATATTCTATTTCCAATATTTTACTAGAAAGATAAAATTATTAGAATTTAACCTAGCAATATAGCTTAAATTAAGGTGAATATAAAAGGGATCAAAATTAAATTAATCTTTGGGATTTTTATTGCATTTCATATAATTTTATAGGAAATATATTTAATTGATACTTTAAAAAATAATTATGCAATTTAATTATTAATTTTTTTTAGGTAAATTTTGAATATCATAGTAAATTTCTATTTTTATTATTAACAATATTTTTTCAATAGCTGGTATATCTTGATATTGTATGATCTGAATAAATAAAGTGTATTATTGACATTTAGAAAATTTGTTTGTTATATATGTATTTTTAGGAAGAATTTCAAAAATACATCTTTTTCAATACCACTCTTCAGAAATAACATTCGAAAAAACTTTATTAAAAAATATTCTCAGAAAATTCTCATTTTTATAATTATTATAACCTAAAATAAATTAACAATACAATAACTCGCGCATATGCACGGGATATTACCTAGTATATTTAATGATAAATGTAGATTTTCTTAGTTAAGATGTTGACATTATCAATAATCATAAAAAAAATTATTCTTCTATCATCGTATCTTCATGAATTTTAGATTCTTATCATCATTATGACCATTCAATCTGATCGATCTCAATAGATATAGAAGACCACATCTTTTTGATTAGTGCTCGCTCAGTCCGTGCACATATTAATCAGATTTTTGCTAAGCTATTTTATGAACCATCAAAACCAATTGATAAAATTATTTATCTATGTCACTGTCTTCCGTTGCATACTAGTCGATACGAAAGTAAACATTAATCTTTATCTTCTATAAAATCTAAAATAATTCAATATTCTTAGGATATTTGTTTTGTCACAAAAATGTTAATCACTCAAAAGAAAACATGGTTTGAATATCTCATGGTGATGAGAAAGATTTTCATAATTTTTAAATTATTTTTATTTTCATAATTTGAGGAATTTGACCCTGAGGGATCAGTTTTGACCGATACAGCGAGGAGGAATTTGAGGAAGAAGCAGAGGAAGCAGCAAGCTGGTTCCTCTGGTGAACCTTCAACTTGCCAAACCGGAAAAAAGAAGAAGAAGAATCCCTCCTCCTCTTCACCAAATCTTCCTGAGTCAACAGCTACAGAGAGAAATGAGGAGAGGCCAAGAGCTCCGTAGATACTAAATCCTAATCATTTTTTATAGATTTTTAATTATATTACTAAATCCTAATCATTTTTTATAAACTCAAATTGACATATAATTTTCTTTAATTGTAAATCTAAACATTTACCACTCTTTTATAAACCCAAATTAAAATATAATTTTTTAATTATAAATCTAAACCATAATTCTCCTTTATAAATTAAAACCGACATATAGTTTTTCTTAATTGTAAAATATAGACCTTAATTTCTTTTTTATAAACCCAAATCAAAATAATTTTCTTAATAAAAGCTACATAATTTGTTTTCTTATATTACTGTCTTTTATTTTAATTTTAATTTTAATTTATTTTTAAATATGATATGATATTGCATATTATTATATTTTGATTGGTTAACTAAAAGGAAGTGAATAAGTGAACCCAAAAATTATTCTAAAAAAATTAAGGTTTTTAAAGTCGGTCGGTTTTATATAGCTTAACGTTAGATTCTAAAAATTAACGTCAAATAACTCAGGTCACTTTCCTATATTTTAGTGTCAGTTTAAAAAAGACGTAAATACAGTAATATGTAAGTTATTTTCACAAGTATTAGTTTCTCGATTAAATTGTAATTCGAAAAAAAAAAAACTGGACAACAATAAACTCACAACAACAATAATTAATCTATTTATAATCATACCATGACATGTCATTAACCATCAATCATCTGGACACAACATTAATACTTAAGATCAAAGTTATTTGTATATGTTTTGAAACTAATAAAAGAACTAAAAAATCATAAACATTCTTTGTTCAAATTAACTAAGGAAACAATTGAATTAAACCCAGAAGAGGTAAACATATGTGTAATTTACTCTTGCATTCAGTTGTTTTACTAAGCCTTACAATTGAATGCAAGAGTAAATTACATTGCTTAAATAAAAGTTAAACAACTAGAATTATCCCAATCGGTCTTGAGAAACGAATAAAAACAAAAACTGGTCGATAATATAGCAGTACCAAGTACCAACCATCGTATTCTAATTGGGCCTTAGAAGCCCAATTAGAATAGCTCTTACTCGAGTATGAATTCTTCTTCTTCCTGCAGTGTTGCAAATATGCAATAATTTATTTCCTTATTAAAAAAAAAATCTTTTTTATTTTTCACAATACCTCATCGTTACTTTTAGGAAATAACATACAGTTAACATTCAATATATAAATATATATATATATATTATATACTTTCTGTATCATAAAGAATAATATTTTATGATTTTCTTTAATATATTTAATGCATTTTTATTTATAAAATTAAATACCTAATTATTAGTTTTTACTTTTAAAATATATAGTTCAATATGCATGTAATTGAATGCAAGTGTAGAAAAAAAAACACAACTAAATGAATACTAAAAAGGAGTAAAAACCAAATTAATTAACAATAATACATTATTTATTAATTATTTTCTTAATCTTGGTGAAAATTTTAAAAGATCATCTATTCTAATAAAGAGGGAGTATATGATTTGATTGTTTTATACATATATTGAATATAATTTACATTATATATTATATATAAAATATAAATTGTAGATATAATTTTTCATAAATGTCATGAAAACTTAATACATTTACAAGTTAATAAATTATAAACCGGATTTGTTTGTTACGAGTTAGAGATTCTTCTATATGCACCTGTATCCAACGGTTCATACTGCGTGATCGTTACATAAGTTTATGGAAAACCCCATTCGGTCCTTGAAAGAAGGATAAAAATAGAAATCGTATAGGGGTAGTTATGTCATTTACATTGTGAAGTTTCTTGTTATGGATACACTTTGACTCATTCCGGCCTCCGATCGATTTATCACGGCCAAATTTGTTTTGTTTTGTTGTCTTTTGATTTTTCATTGATGGTACAATTGGCAAAATCTATGGTTTGAAAACGCTACGTACTCTCCGGTTTTAAGTCATCTTATCGTATGACTTTGTTGTCTTCTTTTTCTTGGAGTAACACACCATATACAACTCTAGATTTTGAATTGAATCTTGATTTACCATAACTTATAACCAAAGGTCTAAAGAAATGTTTGAAAATAATTACTCCGATGATGATCCTTCTATTCACGAAAATTATTAACGTGTTTTCAAGAAAAAGGAAAAAAAAAACAAATGATCGTAGCCATTATTTTGTAATTTTCCTCGACGCTCGTCGGCAACTTTAATGTCGATCTATTACGCCAAACACTTTCGAGAAACGAGATATGATGATGGCTTTTGCGTTTGTGTGTACACTATAAATATCATGTGCATATATTTCCAATTTCTTATATCACTCTCAGTTTCTATTGATTTTGTTTTTGATCTCGGTTTAGGGGATGCATCGGTCGATGCACTAGGTGTATCGGTCGATGCAAGTCCGCTTCTGCGCGTTTCAACGTAAGTGAAACGCTGCGTTTTGGGCAAAAGGGAAAAAGAAACCCTTAAACTCGACTTTTTGTCTTATTAGTCGGGTTCAGCCGTTTTTGAGAGAAACAAAGGAGAGAAAAAGAGTTCTAAGTGTTCTTGGTGATTTCTGGTGATTGGAGGTTGTTCCTGTAGAGATCTGTAGCTGAGATCGTTGTAGGAGCGTGTTTTTGCTTGTTTAAAGTTCAGAAACTTCTTGGCAAAGGTAAGTGCAAGACCATGGCTTATCTAAGCTGGAGATCTCTCTAATTTGCTTGTTTTGTGTTGTAAGACATGTTAGATTGTTATTTGGGACGATAGGAAGCTTTCTTGTGGCTTGGGATCAAGTTTTGTGGTTGTAGGGACGAAGATCCGGCGAGAAGCTTTGGGAAAAACGATGCTCGGCATATGCATCGGTCGATGCACTTTGTGCGTCGGTCGATGCAAGTGTGCAAGGACGGCGCGTAAAACCTAGGGTTTTCGTGCTATGTCGAGCATGCGTCGGTCGATGCAATGGGAGTATCGGTTGATGCAAGTGAACCTTGCATCAGTCGATGCACATCATGCGTCGGTCGACGCAACCCCAGTTGGTGTCGGTCGATGCATGTTGGTGTCGGTCAATGCAGAGTCCTGGTTTGTTATTGTTGTTTGTTGATTGGTGGATGATAGTTAGAGATGTCTCTATTGCTTGTGTATATAGCCCAGTAGATGGGAAGATTGTCTTACTGAGTGTTTATAAAATACTCATGCATAGCAATTTGTTTTTGTGGTGCAGGTAAAGGCAAAGTGTGATCATGGAATCAAGGCAATGAAGAGGAGGATGTTCTATTGGTTGTTGTCTGGCATTGCTAGGTTGCTAGAGTTGGGTCATTAGAAATATTGCTAGGTTGCTGGTTCTATGACTCCTGTTGGTTGAATTTTGAATGTTGTTTATGTTATAATTATTGGATTATTATTGGATTATTATTGGATATTTGTTAGATATTGGTATTGGTTATTTCCGCTGATGATTGTAACTGTGGTTAGGTGGTTAGTAGGTATGGGACCACTAGCTATAGTTAATAATTATTCTTATAGTTATTATTAATTAAAAAAAAAGTCGGGTCGTTTCATTTTTTGTGATCAGTCATGGAACAAAACAAGAAACATACAGTCAGTGATGTCATGGATCGTTTCCTGCAACTCCCTAGTCTCACAGATCCAGACCAAAAGCTGTTTCAGATTAAAGAACATATGAGTCTGACAGATGAGTTGGTTGCAGTAGCGAGGAAGAAACTTGTTAAGATGAGTGTGACTAGTAAATCGCAGGAGGAGCAGCAAGAGTCCTCTTCACAACAAGCTGGTGGGGAAAACGCAAATCAGCAAAACCCCTCTTCAAAAGCTGAAGCTGAAATTGAGATGGTGGAGAAAGCAGAAGATATGATAGCAGGTCTGAAAGAAAAAGAAGGTGCTGCAGAAGACTTAGCTTCAGGTTAATTACATAAATACAAGAAGAAAACAAGATCTGTCTTCTTTTTGTAATGTTATATATACATAACACTATAACATTTATATTCAAACTCAAAGAAAGTAAAACTATTTATAATACAAAATTATCTAAATTTATATAAAAAGTTATAAAAAGAAAATGAATCCGTGATGTATTACCGGGTAAATCCTAGTTACATTAATAAAATAAGTTTATAATCATGTCAAATAAGAATAACGAGTATTATTATCTAGTCTTACTACACCACTCTCTATAATATGAAACAAATTGATTATATACAAATTAGTAATATAATTTTTCAAACTTAATAACTTGAAATTTTTTATCTTAAATATAATAAATTAAAATTTGTTTTGCAGATTCAAACCTAGTCTGATTTGATTTGAGCATGTATTATTGTTTTCATATGTCAGGTATAGTGGAAGACTCTGATTTGTCCAGAATGTTTGACTTGTTTGGAATATCAAAAATATTATTAATATTATTTTTTTAGAAAATAAAATACTGAAGTTGGATTAGTACAAATTTGGATCGAAGTTGATCATCAAGGACGCGATGCTCCACTAGAATCTTACTTAAAATGTTTGTCAATTGAGCATGCATGTTTGATTTTCCAAAAAAAAAAAGTTAATAAAATTAAGAGGACCTAAAATCATTTTAAAAATTCTTTATAATTGTATAATTAAAATAAATTCGAACTCACAGTAGCAGAAATTGAATAGACTTATAAAAACAAAATTTTGATCTATGACTTATAAAAAAAAGATTGTAATGTTGTACAAGTTATTTATCTGAAATAGTTTCTAATTAAGATAAACTCAAATGTATACTCAATATTTAGTGATAATGTAAATTTTCTTCATTAAGGTATTAACATTATCAAACAATCAAACATATATTCTTAACTCTTCTATAATTAAATCTTCATGAATTTCATACTTTAGTAAAAACCCTTCTTCACTGAAATTTAACAGTATATGTATTATTTTTCTGATCTTTCTCAAACGTGCATACAACAGAGTTACCAGATCGGACAGCTGTGTTGCTACCAATAATCTCAAAAGAAAGAACCAAAGAAGAGAACCACAAGCTGTTGAATGGGAACGGTGTTGATCCTGCTGATTGGGTAAGCATCTGATGAATCTGTGTTTGTTCTCTTTATCAACCTGAACACATCACATAGTTTGATGATCTTTAACGTTTTTTTTTAGCGGCCGAGGGCTCAGGTGAACGGGAAGATTGACAGCAACGGCGTTCACACCGATAACTCAATGAATGGCGCATGAAGCTTGCACTGAACTTGGAAAGACATTGTGGTCGTTTGGTTTTTTCCATGTTAAAATTTTGTTTTTTTTTTTTGTTGTTGTTGTTGTTGTTGTTGTTATTGTCTAAGAAAGGTTAAATGTCGTCAGTCATCTTTATTTTTCCCGATAGCAACAAAAAAGAAAGGAAAAAAAATCTGATTTTCCAAAAAATAAATTAAAAAATCAGTAAAATTAGACAAAGCTAAAATCATTTTTTCTTAATTGCATAATTAAAATGAATTCGAGAACTCACGGTCACAGAAATTGAATAGAATTTTTTTTTTGTTTTTGTCAACAAATTGAATAGACTGTACCATGATAAACTGATGAAAGAATAATAAAACAAAATGGTACGAAATTTTGAACTACACATATACAAATGAACAAGTTATTTATCTCTAGTAGCTTCTAAGATAAACTTAAACTAGGTAATATCCCGTGCTTAAAGCACGGATCAACATTAAAAAAAAAAAATAATAGAATAATAAAAGTTATTATTATATTTTTTTTAAACAAATTATTTTGTTTGAGATAATATTTATTTTTAATTATTCTATAAATCTATTTATGTTTTTTTGAATACTAATTATTTTAGAATATTATAGTATTTTATTTTTGACATATATATATATATATATATTACAAATTTATATTGTTTATTTGTTGTATTTGCATCATTTTTTTGTGAAATATGAAGTAGTAATTTTAATATTAAAATTATGAACAAATAAAATTTATTAATTTATCAGCTATATAAATTTAATTTTACCAATCCACCAATATAAAAATTAAAACACACATTTTATTTTCATATATCGAGTAATATATCTTTGTTTTTAAAAGTTCAAATCATAACATATGTAGAAAAAAAATCTGCATTTAATTAATCATACGTATTATATAAAAACTCCAAACAATTTGTAAATAAAATAAAATAAAGATGATATGAGAATCATAATTTGAAATTTTAACAAAATATTCAAAATTTTGTTATTAAAAATAATTATATTGACTACTTGGATATAAAATCTTAGTTTTAGAAATTCTGATTTGTTTAATTTTTTTATATAAAAATATTTGTAATTTTCGTCCATAATTTATTAGAGAGAGAAAATATTTTTTTAAACAAATAATTATTTAAAATCAATGGCATGACAATGTAAAATTAAAAAAGAAAATAAACTCTATTATATTAGCAGTTAGTTTTTATTTTTATTTTTTTCCATTACAAATTAGTTTTGATCTGAATAGATTTTTTTTTATTTTTCTAGATTTTGTTATATTTGATCTGTCAGCTTTTTTATTTTTAATTAATTATATTTATTTAATTAATTGATTAATCTTAATTAAAATTTTCTAATGGTAATTGAATGTAATTTTTTACACATTCTAAGGTTAGTTTCATATTTGTACTTCTCTATTAATATAGTAGGATGTAAACAATATATTTAGTGATAAATGTAAATTTTCTTAATTAAGATATTGACATTATCGATAATCAGACAAATATTATTTTTCTATCATCATACCTTCATGAATTTCAAACTTTTATAATCATTTTGACAGTTCAATCTCATCGATCTCTCAATAGATATAGCGGACCATATCTTTATGAGTAGTGCTCGCTCAATCCATGCACACATTAATCAGATTGAATGGTAAGCTATTTTACTATGAGATTGCATACATTGCATTGATGATGGTGTCCCAAAGAAAGGAGATAAAACAATTGATGAAGGAACAATATGTGAAGATAGTAGTTACTCTATGGGACATTAGTAATAATAAATCAGAGAAAATTATCCACGAATCTATATCGTCTCTAAAGTCAGATTTGAAGCAATGGTCTCACAACCATTCGACTGATGGAGAGACGTCTAGTGGAACTGTTTGCATCAGCCACGATTCGGCGCTTCGGATTCTTTGCACTAATCAATCCATAATATAGTCGTAATAAAAAAAATAGTTGATGGACAAATTTAAAGAAATGATTACGACTTAAATATATATATATATATATATATTAGTTTTGATAGATGCAAAAGAAAATAGTATATAGTCTAACAATTAACTAATTACATTTTAAATTTATTTATTTAATTATAAATTTCATTGAAAAAATTATATGCAGATCATAAAACTGAAAAAAAATTAATACAGTTAAGTTTCTACTATTTAAGTGTTAAAAATAACATCACATGGTGTTTTGTAAGCATACATACAAGAAAAACCTAAAAACAAATTAAATCTTAATTATTAATCTCTATTATAGTAAAAGAGAAGTACAACTTCTACTTCAGACGAAAATACCCCCGGCGTCATTTACTAGAGAACAATTCATTAAGGTTAAATAAGACATTTAAAGCTAATGAGTCGGGTTTTATTTTTAAAATAACCCGAAATTATTAAATCGGATCTCTATCGGGTCAATTATGGAGATTGAGAAATAACCCGAGATTGAGAATGTTGGATCTGGATCAGAAAGATCCGCGTCATTGACAATGGGTTATTGGATTTTTTTTTTTTGAGAAATTTTTTTAAACTGAACAAAATCTCAAAATTTCATGGAGAATTCAAGTTTTCTCCCTCACGACCCTTCACTGTACCAATAACGACATCAGAGAAAGTGATTGCCGGTGGTGACTCACCGGAACGGTGAAGATGTCGAGGAAAAAAAATAGATCAAGTGACTTATAAAAAATTGTTCATTGCTGGATAATACATTAGATGACGATGACGATGTCGAGGAAAAAAAATTGTTCATTGGTGGTGACTCACCGGGAACGGTGACGATGTCGAGGAAAAAAAATTAGTATTGTTTTTGTTTGTAACTTATAAAAAATTGTTCATTGCTGGATAATACATTAGAGTAAACAAAATTACTTCAAAATCGTGACAAGATCAAGTGATGGGTTGATGTTCGATGTTGTGATTTTTGCAGAAATCAGATCTTAAAAGAAGAAGATAATGGCTATTTTATAATTAATTTACATTAAAAAAAAAAAAGCAAAGATTCAGCGTCGAACCGAGGGAAACACAGTACGGCAATCGGGCTTTACCACTAGGACAGGTCTACTTACATAAGTTATATGACAAATAAACTTAATATTCACCGTGATAGGAAATATACCCAAGGATAAAATAATCCGCTAGGATAGGAAATAAACAACTAATGAAATCCTAAACACCAAATATTGGGAGCAAATAACTTCAAATTTAGAAAATATCTCCGAAATTAGGTAGGTGAAATACGTCAAAATTCAAATTCGGATCTTTAAATTTTTCTTTTATTAATTTAATTAGCATTTAGCATTTAAAAAAGGTTTCCAAAAACTGTTAGTGGAAAATTCAATATTTTTGGAAACAATAATTACAAATTAATTAATAAGAATAATAATTACATAACTAACCTATATTTTAGGGAATACTTTCAATTCGTTACCTTAAAATCATACATTAAAATTTTAAAATTTACATATATAAACATATTTAATTCGGTAAGATATTGTGTATCTCCTCAATACAATCTAAACAGTTAATACACACATATATTCTCATTGCCTTAATTTCAATTTTCAAAAAGATCTTAAAAAAAATCTGATCTTATTAAATCTAAATTGTGATAAAATTTAGCCGACCCTTCTTTCTTAGCCTATAAATAGAATACTTTTATGATTAAATTATTCACATACCCACATAAACTCTAGCACTCATTTTTCAAAGCTTTTATGATTTGTTTTTCATGTTGTTTAATTTTCTGATTTGTTTTCTTTAAATCTTTTGAGGTTATTTTGTTTCGAATAGAACTTGACTAGAGAGAACACATCGGCAACTAAGCCATACATTGAGATATGTGGTATATCTCTTTATTTCTCTAATTAAAGAGATTTAAGATTGTATCTCTTTATTTCTTTATATCTCTTTGATTTTTTCATCACAATTTGCATTAACTGGAATGTCTAGAACACTTATTAAATGGTTGATTCATTTTCGTTTTTACGTAATTAAGATTGCCCTCAATGCTTTGTTTCTTATATTAGTTTTTTGGTTCACAGGTGTCAAATAGAACTAATGATTGCAACTTTGCAAGTTATAAAGTATCTCAAGTGTGTAAAGGACTTAGAAATGAGATTGCCAAGATACTAAGTTACTAACAGTGAGTTTTTAGCTTCTTATTATCCAATTCTATGTTTTTTGTGACCACATTGACTTTTCAGTTTGATATATTGTTTCTATAATATACTGATTTTTTTTTTTACATATATTTTTGTCGCCTTTTGATGCGTAAGCTGTTAGTTCAGTGATTAAGTATGTGCTCAAGAATGTTCAACATGAATGTTTCTAATTCGGGTTTGGTGGGTATCTTCCACAAAGATGCATCTTCTATTGAGCTGCTACATATAGAGAAATAAATAAACATGGAGAAGAGTCGAGACATATTTAATAGAACACTATAGTAGAAGAGATGCATATGTAAGTAGATTAATAGAGAGCCGTGTAAAAGCTCCACTTTTTATGGGCATTTGTTTAAATTTCTCATGATATATGCAAATATATTAGCTGCATTTATACTGCGTACCTTCGTTTAGATTAATTTTGTAATACAAAACCCACACAGTTTACTTATATTTGATACCTTAATTTTTAAATCCATTAAGTATAAATGTACTTATATTATTAAAAATAAAATATGACAAAATATTCTTACTATATAGTAATTAAGACTTAGAAACTAATATACTTAATCAAATTTTTTCAATATTCGATTATTTACTTTTAAATTTTTATATTACAAATTTAATACTCTTCTCAACTATTCCACATATAAAATTACACATATTTTTGACTTAAATCATTTTATTCTTTTCATATATATATATATATATGTATATGTTTCCTTCCTTCAAATACAAATTATAACCAAATAATATATGTGATCTAACACAAATAAATCCGTAACAAAAAACATAACATATTTCAATCCGTTAAGAATTATCAATATCCATAAATATTCCCCCGCGCTGTAGCGCGGGTCCGATCCTAGTTGTTAATATAAAACCGGAGCTCCTTGTATTGAATAAAAAGATGCAACAGAACAGTGCTAATTAAGAAATCCTTATAGTGTTGTGCTATATATGTCCTCTAATACCTTGATCATGGTCAAACGTTTTCATCCACACCAAAAGTCTTTCTTGACCCACAAGGTGTGGGTCTACTTTTTCAACACTTGTGAAGGTTACTCAGTATTCTTTAGCTAGCAGCTTGAGAGGTCAGAGGTCCTTGTAAGTTGTAAGAGTTCTTTTTTTTTTTTTAATGAAACCTTCGTAACGGTTTTGCTGCTAAAATAAGTGACATCATCTCAAAAATCACTAATAATGGCATTTATGGGTAATCTAATCTAATCTATATATGGAGAGTGTTCTCTCTACTAGGCCCAAATAGTCGTATAATATTATTCTCTTTCGAAGAAAAGACCTAACAAAAAGGAATGGCGCGTTTTGACAAAAAACAAAAAAGAAGAATGGCACCGGCAGAGAAATTACCATCGTACCTGGTCGGAGAGATACTTTGTCGATTGCCAACGAAATCTCTTGCTCGATTCAGAGCCGTAAGCAAGACATGGAACGCTTTTTGGGGAGACAAGAGTTTCTTGGAAAAGTACTTGGCTCGTGCGCGACCTCAATTCATCGTATGGACCAATTCCCAGATTTGTTCAGTAGGCATCGACGACGACGATGATGACCCGAGACTTGAGGTGCGTGATATAATAACTTCAGACATTTCATCAATACAAGCCAGCTTAGTTCATTGTGATGGGTTTCTGTTATCTAGTATTTGGAAGAAAGGTTTTGAGGTTTGGAACCCTTGCTTAAGAAGACGAAAGAGATTTGTAGAGAATCACGAGTTCAGGTTTTGTGGCCTAGGGTACGATAATAGTAGACCCGAAACCGAAACAACAGGTTACAAGATTTTTGGGTATGATTTTTGTTTCGATACAAGTGGCCAACTCTACCAAAACGTTGCCATCTACGATTGCAAGTCTGGTGTGTTCAAGATTATTAGTAATGCCCCTTGCGAACAAGATTTGGGTGTGCCACAGTTAGATACAATGGTGTCTCTCAATGGTAATTTATACTGGATTGCTTATCATTCAGTGGCTCGTCAGTATTTCATCCGAAGTTTTGATTTTGCCAAGGAGATGTTCAAGACCTTTTGTCTTCTACCTTATAGCCAACAACAACAACAAGACGACTTCGGCTATACTCAAGTCCTTGCTGTATTCAGGGGAGATCGGTTTTCAGTGTTAAGGCAGTCCTACATGACCAGCAAGATTGTCATTTTTGTTACAAAACACAAGATTGACGGTAATGGAGAGGCTGTGGCGTGGATGCGTTTCATGACTGTGTCGATACCAGACTTCCCCAGGTTAAAACACAAGTGTCTCGACGCTCAGCCAAGTTACTTCGTCGATAATGAAAAGAGGCTATTTGTGTGTACTTGTGATGAAACTGGGCATGCATGTATCTACATTGTGAAGGGAGATGTGTTCAGGAAGATTCCATTAGGTTCCATGGTTGGTCATTGGCCTTCTCACCTCACCTATATCCCCACTTTTACCCCCATTCCTTTCACTCAAAGATCAGAGAAGTTACCATCTGAGTTGGTCGGAGAGATACTTTGTCGACTGCCAAGGAAAGCACTTGCTCAATCCAGAGCGGTATGTAAGCCTTGGAACGCTCTTTGGGAGGACAAGAGTTTCTTGAAGAACTACTTGGCTTGCGCACGCCCTCAATTCATATTAAGGACCAATTCCAAGATTTTTTCGGTAGACATCATCAATCTCGACAACAACAACCCGATTCTTGAGATGCATGATATAACTTCAGACATGCCATGTACCAACATAGTTCATTGCGATGGGTTCTTGCTATCTAGCATTTGGAAGAAAGGTTTTGTGGTTTGGAACCCTTGGTTAAGACAGAAGAGACTGATAGAGAATCAAGAATTCAGGTTTTGTGGCCTAGGGTACGATAACAGTAGACCCAAAACAACAGGTTACAAGGTTTTTGGGGTTGATTTTTGTTTCGATGGTAGCGGCAAACTCTACCCAAAAGTTGCCATCTACGAGTGCAATTCTGACGCGTGGAAGTTTATTGTTAATGCCCCTTCTGAACATGACTGGGGCATGCCGCAGTTAGATACTATTATTTCCTTGGCTGGGAATTTATATTGGATTGCTTATCATTCACCTACCCGTGAGTATTTCATCCGAAGCTTTGATTTTTCCAAGGAGATGTTCAACACCTTTTGTCTTCTACCTCCTAACGAGCAAGATTTTGGCTACACTCAAGTCCTTGCTGTATTCAGGGGAGATCGGTTTTCAGTGTTAAGGCAGTCCTACATGACCAGCAAGATTGTCATTTTTGTGACAAAGCACAAGATTGACGGTAATGGAGAGGCTGTGGCGTGGATGCGTTTCATGACTGTGTCAATGCCAGACTTCCCCAGGTTACAACACAAATGTCTTGACTCTCAGCCAATTTACTTTGTTGATAATGAAAAGAGGCTGTTTGTGTGTACTTGTGATGAAACTGGGCATGCTTGCATCTACATTGTAAAGGGAGATGTGTTCTGCAAGATTCCAGTAGATGATTCTATGGTTGATCTTTGGCCTTCTCACCTCACCTATATCCCTAGTTTCATCCCCATTCCTTTCGAACTACCAGTATCGCATGTTTAACTTTGTTATGTTTTTTTTTTTTTTCTAGCTCTTGTTTGTGTATTTTCTAGTTAATCAAAAACCACACGAAATAAAAAAAAATAATTGTTTAGATTTAAGTCGTTCAACTCCTATGTATCTCTTTTTATTGATTCATCCTCTCTCTCTCCTACAAATATTATGGACTGATTCAACTCTTCTAATGTATGATTATGAAACTGAGAGAGTCTGGTGTCTGTGGTAGTCTCTCGCTTTGGATCTTCACCATCTGATTTGAGCATCTAATGTTGTTCCTAATAAGTCAGTCCTCCTCCCCTTTGGTATCTGTTGCACCCAGCCCCGGCTCACACCCATGGCGAGAGGGGCGGTGGCCATGGGACAAATTTTTTTTTTTCAAAAAACCTTAAGCAAATGGGGTCCAAAAAATGGGAAAAAAAAATTTATGTTGTTAAGGGTCTAAAAATTTTTTTATGCCTAGGGACCAAAAAATTGTTGAGACGGGGCTGGTTGCACCAAAAGATGTCCACGAGAACCAAATTCATTTTATGTACGGATATTAAGACCGGGTGGAAGAGCATACATTAAGGATTCAATTTATGTTATGGATTGGCATACTCTGAGGGTTTATGTTCGGATATTAAGACCGGGTGAGGGTCCTCACGCAAGTTACAGGATTCTAACGTGCGAGTAGTCTCCTATGAGATTGATTACCAGACAAGTTACTGTACTTAAGTCTTTTCAGATTCATCGCCCTCAACATGATAAACCTACTCTTTAGATATTCATTTTTTGTTGTTGTGTGACGTAATTTAATTTGTAAGATTTTGGAATAAGTCACTACACAAAATCTTATACAATGAATATAGATGTCGAGAGAGTGTTTTGACTTGTTTTGAATATATTACCTCACGGGGAAGCATGATTAATCAGAGCCTCTAGGGGCACAAGATCACGCATTGGCGAATTTGGATCGAAGTTGGTCAGCAAGGCGGCGATGCTCCACTCGAATCTTACATAATAAACGTTCTTCCAATACGTCTACATGGTCCTGGAGATGTTCTTCATGAAAAGCTTCCAGTTGTGGAATATTAGCATCATCATCTGAAGAAAAAAGAAACTGATACGTTTGTGACAAGTAACAACAACAACAAAAAAAACAAGTGCGTTTTTAGTGTTGTTTCTTACAAGGTAGATCTTCTATCCCTCTTCTTTGCATATGTAAATATACTGCAACAAAACCTGCATATATTTTCAGAGTATGAATATTTTTCACTGGAAAATATCAAACAAAACTAGTCAATATAGTCTTTATATTATATATATATATATAGGATTACTTACGGCGTGCAATTTTCATTCTGCGAAACTTTTCAGAACCCTTGTGGATGATTAAGCAAGTGTATATCCGCTTCCCGTATGTCCTTCCAATAGTCAAGCCAAGAGTCGATGTCAGAAGCATATGATGTGGTGATACAAGGAGTGTCAACCCCGCAAGACTGTTTCAGTTGGATCTCTATCTCCTTCATCTCCCTGAGATTATTAAGACAATCATCGATTTTGTCCTTAACCTACGATATTCAGACACACACACACACACGAAAACAGTCAACATCGTCTGAAACTGTATAACGTATGGATCAGACACTCTACTTAGATCATAGATCGACTCTTCTTACATATTTGTCTAGAACTTTTATACGCTCCCTCATTCTCTTGAGGAAAACACACGAAAGAATCAAAGAATATAGGGTTTGTCAGCGGCTGCTTGCAACTAAATTAAACCTCCTTTTCTAATTTTCTCCCCCTTTCTTTGGGCCAGAAATAATAAAAGCCCATATTGCTAGAGATGGACCGGATGTTAAGACCGGGTGGAAGAGCATACTAGAGCAAGTTTATTGGGGGTTCATATAAGGGGAGTTCTTAAATTTTATATGAATTAATTGTGTGTTTTTTTAAATATAAGAACCCATGATCTCTTAGATAAAATTTTCTTATTTATTGGTAGGTTCTTATTTTGGATCTCTTATTTTTGAAAATATTGTTTTTTTAAATTTTTAAATTTAATTAGAATAGAAGTAGTATAAATGTGTAAATATTTAAGAATTTATAAAATTAGAAAATAATGCATTTTAATTAATTTTCAAACATACAGAACATAATAAAAATATTAACACTAGTAAAAACCGTTGATATAGTTACGGGTCAATGTTACTGAAATTTTTGTAGCGGAATATAGCTACCAAATGTGACCAGTTAGTTACAAATTATGATGTAAATTAATTTATAGCTTTTGTGTGAGGAAGCGTAGGTTTATAAAGACGGGATGTTACTAATAAATTTTGTAGTAAATTTGCTACACTTTTTACGACAGACAAATTTGTAGCGTCGCGTCACAAGTTGTAGTAACTATTATGAAAATAATTAAGTTCAGAGGAGAAAGAATAAGTGTCAATTGAAAGAACTTGTATATGTGTTTTTTTATTTTTTGTATTTTTGTTTGAGAAATGGACATATAAGAGGAATATTGTGTCTAATATATTAATCGTTTGCATATGTAACTTGTTTACTAAAATAAAGTTTATATAACGGAACCTTTTTCCATTCTTAAGTTAACCAAAATGTAATTCATAAGTCTAGGTGAGCTTCTCGTTCGAATACATCCACCATTACGCTTTCATAAGTCATTACACAACATAACGAAGATACTAAAAAACTAGTTGCAATTACATATTCTTCTTTGTGGAACGGACTAAACCCTCGATCAGAGCATGCAATTTCTCCACTGCAGTTTCCAAGTATTTCACTCTGTTCTTCAAGACCATGACTTCGTCACATTGACATGGAGAACCGACATCCATCTGGTCTATAAATAAGAACATGATACATGATACATACAAGTATTCACTAATCTAGTTTTTTTTTAAATGAACATACCAATAGCAGAATTTCTCACCTGCATTTTCACAATACCTTTGATATATATCTTTAACCTGAGATAAGACAAAAATTTAATGACACACGATGCCTATCCAACCTTTAAAACTTGTATATTGAGAAAACTACAATACCTTTGAAATATCTTTCTCACATTGTCTATCCTTCGTAGATTCATAGTCTCGAGGAGGAGACCAACAACTGTCATCACTTGTGTGCACTTGAGATACATAGTCCGGGAACCACGCCCTTACATGAGGAGGTTCTATTCCAGTACACGGATCACAGAAGCATCAGTGAAGAGAATGCGTAGTGTAGAATGGGAGCCAATAAGACAACATCTACTAAACATATGGATCATATCGGAACACATGAACACCAAGAACCCTAATTTTCTAACAAACATAAAAAAAACCCCTAAATTGCGATCAAAACTCAAAGAACCCTAATCATAAAACACTAATCGGGACTGATTCAATCACTAATTGTATTGATAAACTTACCATATGATTCCAATTGATTCAATCTCTTATGATTGAGTGGGATCCAAAATCAAATCACCTCTCATAGATCCTCTCGGAGACGAGGCATCGTCGATTCAATCGACCGAGAGAGAGAGAGAGAGGAAAAAAGAAAAACTTCTGATTCAGTGGTATCCAAATTCAAATCGCCTCTCATGCATCCTCATGAATCCAGATTCAATCGCAACCAGAAAAAGAGAGAGAGCGAGGGACCGAGAGCGAGAGAGAGAGGAAAAAAGAAAAAAAAAATCGAAGGGGAAATGTTTTTTTTTTCTATTTTGTATTATTCTTTCAACCAACCGGAAAGTGACACGTACCGCCCCTTAAACCAAGATTCAGTCTCTTATATAAGGGAGGGGAGTTCTAACCATTTTTCTTCATTTCTGATTAATTTTTTTTTAACAAAAGGCTAAGAGCCTCATCCCTGAACCCCCGATAAATAAGGCCTTAGGGATTCAGTTTATGACTTTTTTAAGTGCGCAATTAACCATTATATATTTTCACTTTTTTCAGTAGAGATACATATTTGGAATAGGATTATATACATCCCAACATATTACATATCTATACTATTAATTGGGAAACACACTTAGGCATAAAAAAAAATTAAACAAAACAAGAATTCCATGTATTACCCCTATTATAAAGGATATATCCAAACAGATTTGAAAACATAGTAACCCGTTTACTAAAGAAAAGATGCAGATCTTATGTTGGGTCGGATTTGATCTGTTCGGATCTTGATTAAGACACACGGATCAGGAATAAATTCTATATATTCGATTAGAATTATAAGATACCATAAAAATCGGGCTGAATATTAACGACAATATATTCGATTACCATTTTTACATTTCAATAGGAAGATAAACGTTAACAGATATTTAATAAGGTACCATAATAGTGAAATCCCGAATCTTACTGAATATTAACTAATTGACAGTAAATAAAATATCTCTCTCTAATAAGTAGTACTTGAGATAGCTACTACAATCAATGTTTTGAAATCCGGACCGGACCGGCCGGTTGAACCGGTTTAACCGGGAACCGGAAGGTATCCCGGTCCGGGTTATACCTAAAACTCGGCTATCAAAAAACTTGGTTAAAATCAGGAAAATCCGGCTAAAACCGGCTAACCGGATGGTTAAACCGGCGGTCCGGGTCAAACCCAACATTCAGTTCTTACGAATAATTATTATATGAGTGCCAGAAAGTAACGTAGATGTTATATAAGGAGTAATGTACTTTTCTTCTACACTTCTTCGATGTGGGACAAAACATTAAACTGATATTTCTTTTTTTCTTTTTTTTTTTCTCTGTTGTCGTTGGTAAAAGATTTTCTTCTTTTTGTTATATACTTATATCACGATTTAAAAGTATTTTGTTTACCTATAAATTTCTCTTTTTCTAAAAAATGATAAAAGATAAAAATTTATAACTATTATTCAAAAATATATATTAAATATAATAAGAAATAGAAATTATTGTTAGAATATTCATGAAACCAAGGTATATAGTATAACATATATATATATAATATATATATTAAAATTCAATAAATTATTAACCCGTGGTTGGACCCGGTTGACCCAATGACCCAGTGACCCGGAAGATTGGCCGGTTTGAGTTCCGGGTCGGGTTTAAAAACATTGACTACAATTCAACTAATTCGAACTTGAGTTTTTTCTCCAAGTCGTGATTAACGCGATTCGAATTTGATTTTTTTTTCTCCAAATCTATACTAAATGCAAATCTTTCTAACAAACAAAATCTATATATGAACCTTAAAATATAATCTATTGCCTAATTCGGCGTCAACAACCTTTATTGCTAAATTTTGTGTTTGCCCACTGATCCTCCTTATAAATAATTACTACTCTTATCATTCTTGATTCACAAACCAAACCACCTATTACTTCAATATAAAAAAATCCTTTAGATCTCTTATCTCTTTTTTTCATGGCAACTTTTATGAATATTTCAGACTTATACAATACTCTATTTAATTTTTGTTTTTTTTTGTTATATGAAATTTCACGTTTTATGTTGTGAGTGTACTAAACATTTGATGTGTTGTGCAGATAATCTTAAAAAAGACAAATAAACCAATTGTAAGTCTATAGGAATACAATATAGATGAGCTATTCTTATATTTTTGTTTTTAAATTCATATTTTGAAGATCTACAAGTTTTCTAATTTGTACTTCAACTATTTATGTCTTAGGTTACCAAAAGACGGTCTTGGTCTAACATGTTCTTGAAAGAAGAATTGGTTCTTCTTAATTATACAAGACTACTTTCTTCCACAAAACCATCATTGAGCTGTTGCAATTTAATGAGTTTTCTTACTACTCTAAATTAAAGTGATTAAAACTCTATTTAGGAGTCTCTAAGGTCACAAGTACTAAAGATCATCTTTATATAAGAAAAAAAAAGTTGGATGTATTTTTCCAAGAGGTGTTTCAAAGTGATAAAAGTTGGGAATAAGGTAAGTCACTCTTTACTTTGGATATGATTGTTTATTTGCCCATTCATAGTCACTATGCTCTATGGTTGTCCTAATTTCAGGTTAGTAGTGAGAATGTGAGATAGTTCGGAATACAAGACTATAAATGTTTTTTTTTTCCAGCAGTTGTTTAAATTCACTCATCTATAACTTGCAAGAGTATGTCATATATGACGCACATGCGTGTAAATTTTCTCTGTCTTGCAATTTTTTTTTTAAATGTAAAATATTATCATATTCTATGTTTTTGTTACTTTTGATTTTTGTAGGTTGTGTTCGATACGGTAGAATATCTTTCAAATAAATTTTCTAATATAAAGCTCAAACAGATAATTAGCAGTCTCAAATATTTTCTCTTAAGCGTTTGTTTGATTCATTAATGTTTCAAAAGATTTGACCACAAAACTAACTCGGATTATTGTTTGTGTGCTTCCGTCTCTTACGTATGAGACGTTAGACTTTCTTCTCTAACCTATGAGATGGTAGGTATAAAAGTGAGGTGCATAGAAGATGGTAGACATACAATTGAGGTGTTTTGACAAAAAGAAAACAATTTAGGTGTATTAAAGTGAAGATCTTGCATACAAGCACACATACATTGTCAAATCCAGAGAGACTAATGAAAAGTTTCTTAGCAAATAAGACTATATTTTTTCAAATTTTCGATGTAATTTTAGGAAAACAACAATCACATAACTTCTCTTTTTATTTGTCTTTGTAGGAGACAAAGATCCATGCTTGTGAAAAAGAACATAACATCTGTTTCAAGAGGCAAATAACAGAAGTGAATCCATAGAAAACTTTTGTCTAATGCACTTTTCCTTATAATGTAATGTTCATAAAATTTTCATGAGGTAAAGAACTCTCATATGTTATCTTACTATAATTCCCTTTTGTTTTTCTAAACATACTAGATTTTTTTAACATGTTTTTGTAGAGGAATAAAACAGCAGACCTTGATATAATTGTTGCTTCCATCGATTTCACTGAAATCGTTTTGCAATATTTTATTTATCGCTTATCCACCGTTGAAAACTTTCAGAAATGCTTATCAATTTATTTATAATCATCACATCTCTATAAGTGCATATGAAATTTACACTGATAAGATTATTAAGCAAACTCACAAACCATATTATGAAAAATTGCATAACTACAGTCTCATAGGTTAGAAAAAAAAAGTCTAACGTCTCATACATAAGAGAAGGAAGCACACAAACAATAATACACACTTACAAATAAACAAGATTGAGAGTTGCCAAGGTAAAAAACAAATCAATGTTGACAAAGACCCGAAGTATGAGTACATGTGTGTACATTGGATTGAACCCTAAACCAGAGACTAAACCAGTGGGATACCAATGACAGTAAGTGGCTAAACTTTTGCATTTACAGTTCTATGTTTTTTTTTGGATAAACCATTTAAAATTAATAACAGAAATCATCATCTTTCTTCATAGAAAACATGTTTAAAATATATATATATATATATATATCATAAAAATGTTTTACAAAAATTTACATAAAAGTAAATAGTTAAAAAATAAAGAAAGAAATGTAATACAATATAGATGAACCAAATACAAAATAACAAAAGTAAAGAAATCAACTAATTTTGTAATATTTTATTATATCATATGTCACACAATGAATTATATTGTGTTTCTTATAAATAAGACTTCAGGAAATTTTGGTTCCGTCTTTTCCTGTTTTCAATCAGAAATACAAAATTTATCTCATACTTGGAACGTCCCATATTGGAAATGTATTTTGTTATGGGACGAAAATTTGGGAATATGTGTAGTACAAAATAGGATAGAACGGGAGGGGATTATGACCGCCCCTAAGTATTTGTGTTTGTCTTAAACGGTTTTAATCAGTTTTATCGGTTTTATACTCAGTCAACTGTATTGGTTTCATAAGTTCAATAAAAATCTAACAAACTATTAATCCGGTTCAGTTTGATACCGATTCGATCACTAGATCATTCGATTTTAATGTACATGTAAAACCTATATTATTTTTGTGTGCTTAAACCAAACCAAAAATCAAACTAAATACTCAATTGGTATGAGTTTGAGTTATAAATACTATATCAAAAAGGTTTATTTACAAATATAATTCCGCATAAATGTGCGGGTCCGCATCTAGTTTATATTACACGAAAACTCACACAACCATATATGATAGGTTAATTTTAAAAATAATCATTTAAGTTAGTTATTAGTGACTAGATGCATGCATGTTTAGAAGAAGGTTTACATCCAACACATCACATTACGCGGAAACCTCCACATGGCCACATGATGTTTAAATTTACATTTCTTAACCAAATTAATCTTAACATAACAAAATGATAGCACATATATGCTTGACAACCGAGGTGAGTATTTCTCCAAATTAAATATAAAATTTTACAGAAGATAACTAATATATATATACAACAGAGCTGAGTATTGAAGAGTGGCTGACGAAGTCATCACAACCATTATGACATATCGAATACGGTAATTAAGTTATTTCAAAAATAAATAAATAAAAAACTTAGTTCAAAGTCTTCTCATCGATGGACAGAGTCACAGAGCGACAGAGAGAGGGGTAAAGTTAAGTTACGATAGCCAATAGCATATAATTTCAAAAGTACGTTGATCAGTAAAAAAAAAAAGACAATATGACTATTATATATCCATTGAAAAGAGAGTAAGATTAGTTCAAACCGCCATTAGATTGATTTCAATTCATATCCATGGGCTGATGAATTAAACTAGAAGGAGAAAGGTTAAATATATATATATATATATATATATATATATATATATATATATTGATTTATTTTCTGGCTATATTTATTTTCATTATAATTTTTATTAAAAAATAATTTGTAGAGAAATGAACCTTCACGAGGTCTAACCTAGTTATTGCTTTAATTAACCATAAACTTCTGAGAGAAGTAGTAAGTTTGTATTAGCAGCGTAGGTGGAAAGTTGAAGTACGCAACTCAACATTATCACATTTTTCAGCTATAAATGGAGATGTTTAGAAGAGGTTTTTTACATTGCAACGCACACAAATTAAATTCTTTCACAATATCGCATTTTTATAATTTTTTTCATCTTTTTCTTTCTTTTTTTCTTTTTGAAATTTTTGTAAAAAAAAATGGCTAATGTCGGAAACACTAGTGTGTCTACTTGTCATGATCAAGAGCTGGATTGTAAGATAACGGAGTTGAAAGAGACCTTGAAGAAGCTCAACGATGAGAAAGTGAAATTGGAAGAAGAGATCTTCGAAAAGTTGAAAGAGCTCTCCAAGAAGATGAAAGAAATTAACAAGGAGATGGAGGAAATCCAAAAGTGATAGGTTACTTTTATTATTCTATAGAGAAGCTTTCTTATAAATAAATAATTGAGATATTGATCTTTTTTTTTTTTTTTTTTTGAGATATTGATCTCGAGACCAAATGAAATATATAGACATGTTAATTTTAATTTTTCTTGAAATATTTAAGTACAAGGAGACTTTCTTGTAAGTAAAATAATTGGGAAATTGTTATCTCTAAACTCTGATGAGTTTTATATCCTAATAATATATATGCATGTTTGGTTCTGCATTTCTTTTCTTCTTGTTCCTTATGAGTCACACACTCTATAATTGAATCATATATTCTCATTTCTTGATCGTTTATCAAGTTTTTGGAAAATACCCATAAAAGATTTGTCTCAATCACAATCATAAGTTTAACACTTGAGGTTTTTTTAATATTCTAGCTACATATGTTTAATCCTACAATTTATTACAAATTAAAGAAGATTAAAATAGCAACCGACAATGAAGTGATCTTGACCGATGAAATGAATTGGGAATAAAAACAAAGCACTACTATTTTTCTTTCATTTCCTTATATGTCCATTGAAAACTTCAAATTCTTTAGTAAAACAAAATGAACTTGTGGAATACTACAAAAAAAAAAAAAAAAAAAAAAAAAAAAAAAACACTCTTGGTAACACGTTTTCCTTTGTTGTAATTACTAGTTTCTTTGTTTCTGTTTAGCCATAAGATCCTCTAATCATGAACTCATATTATCAATAACCGATTCTCTATATATATATCTCCAAAAAGAAAACGTAACGCACTTCTCTCTTACTTTTGTATGTGTTAAATGTTAACATGTTAATGCTTATCATTAACAAAGAAATAAAGACGTCTTGATCAAACATCTAGAGCCACTACAAGAAAACATGTCATTTGCGACTACCATTTGTGACTGATTGTTTAGTCGCAAATATTTGCGACGGTTTTGCGACTATTTTAGTACCGATTAACGACCATACACAATACGGAAGTAAAACTGTCGCAAATTTACGACAAAACATTACAGTCACAAAAACGTCTCACTTTTGCGACCGAATACATACTCTTTTGTAACTGATGTTATTTCGTCGCAAAACAAGATGCATTTTGTGACTACTTTGCAACTGCGATTTTGGTATGTGAGTGCCGTCGCAAAAAAGTCGCAAAATAGAGACTTATTTGCAACGACTTTTTGAAGTATTATTTAGTAGCAAAGTCGTTGCTGCATGTCGGCAAAAAACGTTGAGAATGTGGAAGATATAGTACTCAACTTTTGCGACTACATTGAAAACGGTCGCAAAAGAGTCGCACCATGTCGGCGAAAAACGTGCTTAACGTGTGTTAGGTGTACTGAAATTTTGTGACTACTTCTATAATAGTCGCAAAACAGTGGCAAAATTTCTCTTATATATATGCCACCACTTTTTCTTTCATTTACATCGACTCTAAAGAGAAAGAAACCAAACAAAAAACGTGAGAAAGAAAAAAAAAATCTAGAGGAAGAAAAGAAAAAGAGAGAGAAAAAAAAAGAGAGAGAAAAAAAAATAATAATAATGTGGAACAATCCTTCAAGAGCATGGATGTACAATCGGATCGATCCATTCACTAATCATATCTGATCGGATTATTCGGCGGGTGTGGAAGAGTTCATCGATTTTGCCTGTAGCCATGCACAAAATAGCAGAGGTAGGTTTTACTGCCCTTGTGTAGTATGTCACAATTCGAAGTCTTTGAAAAATTCGAAGTCTTTGAAAGCTGCCTCTGTTTCGAATCATTTGCTAAGTAGGGGGTTTATGCCTAACTATTATGTATGGTATGAACATGGTGAAGATTATGATGTTGTTGGGGAGGGAACTAGTAGTCATTATGCTAATAATACAGATTATGATAGTGCTAGTGCACCAATAGGATTTGATGGGGAGAATATATATGCTGGGATGGTGAATGATGCATTTCATGGTTCTGTACCATATAACGAGTATCATGAACATGAAAGTGGAAATGATCATGTTCATGAACAACCCACCCAAGAAGCAAAACGGTTTTATGATATGCTAGCTGCTGCAAACACGCCACTGTATGATGGATGTCGGGAAGGGCAGTCACAGTTATCGTTGGCAGCTCGGTTCATGAACAATAAGGTCAACTACAATTTGTCTGAAAATTGTATGGATTCATGGACAGGACTGTTTACGGAGTATTTACCAGAGGGTAATCAGGCAACCGGTTCATACTATGAGACGGAGACTTTGATGCGAAAGCTAGGATTACCGTGTCGTACATATGATGTATGTATAGATAACTGTATGCTCTTTTGGAAAGATGATGAGAAGTTGGAGCATTGCAAGTTCTGCGGCAAACCAAGGTATAAGGCTAGTGAAGGAAGAACAAGAATACCGTTCAGTAAGATGTGGTATTTACCGATTGCGGAAAGACTGAAGAGAATGTACCAATCTGAGAAGACTGCAGCTTTTATGAGATGGCACGCTGAGCACAGCTCTGAGGAGGGATTAATGTGTCATCCTTCAGATGCGGCTGAGTGGAAGAATTTTCAGCAATTGCATCCCTCATTTGCAGCAGAACCGCGCAATGTTTATCTTGGAGTATGTATAGATGGTTTCAATCCTTTTGGGATGTCGAAACACCATTCATTATGGCCAGTGATATTGACTCCATACAACTTGCCTCCTGGGATGTGCATGAACACAGAGTATTTGTTTCTGGCGATTTTGAATTCAGGACCGAATCATCCACGAGCTAGTCTTGACGTTTTTCTCCAACCATTGGTCGATGAGTTAACAGAGTTATGGTATAATGGAGTGGAGGCATATGATGTGTCCTTAGATCAAAATTTCAACCTTAAAGCTGTCCTTTTGTGGACTATCAGCGATTTCCCAGCATATGGCATGTTGTCAAGATGGACAACACACGGAAGATTAGGTTGTCCAATTTGTATGGACGATACAAATGCATTTCAATTGCCAGCTGGTAGGAAGACATGTTGGTTTGATTGCCACAGGAGATTTCTTCCTGCTAATCATCCAATGCGAAAGGATAAAAAACACTTTCTCAAAGGCAAACACGCAGTGAACGACTATCCACCGCAATATTTGATGGGTGAACAGGTCTTACATGAGCGTATAAGAAATGCCGAGCCGCCAAAGACTTCTGACTGCGGAGGAAATGGGCATGAAAATAAAGTGGATGGTTATGGAAGTTGGCATAATTGGCACAAAGAAAGCATCTTGTGGAAGCTCCCGTATTGGACCGATCTTAACTTACGATACAATCTTGATGTGATGCATATTGAGAAAAATATTCTCGATAATCTCATGTACACTGTTATGAATGTGAAAGACAGATCAAAAGACAATGTGAGGTCCCGATTGGATGTTGCAAGATTTTGTGATCGAAGTCAATTGCATGTTGATGCTGGTGGGAGAGCTCCTTTTCCTATTTGGAGATTGAGTGCGAAAGGGAAAAAAAGCCTACTTCAATGGGTCAAAGAAGATGTTAAATTTCCAGATGGGTATGTAGCTGATTTAGCTAGTTGTGCAGACATCAAGGATGGAAAGTTTTCAGGAATGAAAAACCATGATTGCCATGTCTTTATGGAACGATTGCTTCCATTTGTGTTTGCAGAGTTGTTACCACGTGACGTCCATCTTGCAATATCAGGTAAAAATGGAATATATATATATATATAGCAATTTAATTTTAGATATATGTCAAATTAATTAATGATTTTATTTATATATTGTAGGGATTGGATCATTTTTCCGTGACTTATGCAGTCGATCATTGGAGATAAGTCATGTCCAAGTCCTGAAAGCGAATATTGTGATGATTTTGTGCAATTTGGAGAAAATATTCCCACCTTCGTTCTTTGATGTCATGGAGCACCTTCCTGTACATCTACCATACGAAGCCGAACTTGGTGGTCCAGTCCAGTATAGGTGGATGTATCCCTTCGAAAGGTTTTTCAAACGCTTGAAAGGGAAGGCGAAGAACAAAAGATATCCAGCGGGATCAATCGTTCAATCATATATTAATGATGAGATATCATACTTCTCAGAAAACTACTTTGCTTCAACCATTTCTACAGCTAGTAGAAGGAGGTATTTCATACTTACATTATAATATATAATGGTCTTTTAAATTAACATGTAAGGCTACTTAAAGTTTTAAATATTTTCCAGGTCATTGCGATATGATGCGGGTGAGGTTCCTGTATATCCAGTACCCGTACCAGATATATTCACTCAAATCGGTCGTCCTAGTGGCCAAGTTACAGAGTTTTGGCTGTCTGATAAAGATAAAAAATGCGCACATGCATATGTATTGCGGAATTGTGATTACTTTCGTCCCCTAGAGAGGTATATGTTTCAGATTATTTTTATACCAATTTCTCTTCAATATATTTATGGATTAATTGTCTTCTATATGTTGGGAAAAACAGTGTGTTGGACGATCAAATTCGGTATGAATATCCAGAACTCACTGATGATGAAGTCACATCGAAAAGAGATGAAGATTTTAGCGATTGGGTTTGCCAATATGTAAGTATATGTAAATAGTTTAATATAAAAAAAATATTTTAATGAATGGGTTCACTTCCGACAATTTATATTTATTTCTTCTGTAGGTGTCTACAATGAAACATATCCAAAGTTTTCCTCCATGGGTTCATGAATTGGTTGATGGTCCAGAGGTTACATGTTTCACACGCGTGAACACGGGCAGACGAAAAAGACAATGAATTATGGGGTATGTGTCCGAGGGCAAAATTATTCTAAAGCATCTATGGAGGATGATTTTTTTGGGACCGTTGAAAACATAATCGAGCTCGAGTATCCTGGCATTATTAACCTAAAGATAACACTTTTCTACTGTGACTGGTTTGACCCAACGGTTGGCAAAGGTATCCGCATGACAAATGGAGGCATCGTAGACGTGCTTCCGTCAAGAAAATACCGAAATTATGAACCTTTTATTTTAGGTTAAGTTTCTTTTCACTAAATATTTTAATTAATTTACTATATAGGTTCTCAAGCTAATTAATTAATATGTTCCATTTTTTTATATAGGTTCTCAAGCTGATCAAGTGTGTTATCTGTCATATCCATACACTAAACGACCTCGCAAATCGTGGCTTACAGTGTGCAAAGTTAATCCGAGGAATGTTGTTCAAGGGAAGTTTAACGATGATGATTTGGTTATATTGCAACAAACTGTTATTGAGGCAACTCCGACTTTGGTTGAAGAAATCATCATTGAAAGTTTAGTCGACGAGAGTCATCAAGATGAACCAATCGATTTTGAGATAGAAGATGGTGAAGGAGAAGACGAATTTCAATGTAACTTGTCAACATCCGAAGATGAAGATGAAGATGAAGAACTTGCATATGAAGACTAAATGTGCATCTGATTTGTAAAATATTGTCTCTATGTTTAAATCAAATAAACTTATTTCAATTACATACTCTTAATAGCTTGATTAATCTGGAAATTTGCAAGTAAAATTAGTATCTTAAAGTAAAATATAGTCACAAAAGAGTTGCACATTAGCGACCGTTTAGTAACTAAACAATATAGCAACGTTTCGCTTTGCAACCGAGTTGCAACTAATAAGCTCCTACTGTGTGAAAATCAAACTTTTAAATTGACTAGTAAAATATAGTCACAAAAGAGTAACACTTGGCCACCACTTTGCAACTGTCTTGAGACTGCTTTGCAACCGAGTTGCGACTAATAAGCGACTAACTCCTGAATTAGCAACGTTTCTGCGACGCTTTTCCCACTCTTGTTATTTTTGTATCTTAAATTTCATTTTTGAGATGTATGTACATCCTTAGATATACATTTATACTTGTATTTGACTGAATTTAGACCCTAAAACATTTTTAAGGTCATAAATTTCAATGTTAACAATGAATACATGCATATGTTCCAAAGCCATCTTTGTAAAAACATGTCACCATGGAAGAATGTGTAGGACTTTAGGAAAATGTAATTCTTATGTTTTAAAAGCAATGTTTTACATACTCTTCCTATTTTATATACTCTTTACTACTACTATGAGTGATGTATGGATGCAAATAAGCTCCTACTGTGTGAAAATAAAACTTTTAAATTGACTAGTAAAATATAGTCACAAAAGAGTAACACTTTGCCACCACTTTGCAACTGTCTTGAGACTGCTTTGCAACCGAGTTGCGACTAATAAGCGACTAACACCTGAATTAGCAACGTTTCTGCGACTCTTTTCCCACTCTTGTTATTTTTGTATCTTAAATTTCATTTTTGAGATGTATGTACATCCTTAGATATACATTTATACTTGTATTTGACTGAATTTAGACCCTAAAACATTTTTAAGGTCATAAATTTCAATGTTAACAATGAATACATGCATATGTTCCAAAGCCATCTTTGTAAAAAACATGTCACCATGGAAGAATGTGTAGGACTTTAGGAAAATGTAATTCTTATGTTTTAAAAGCAATGTTTTACATATTCTTCCTATTTTATATACTCTTTACTACTACTATGAGTGATGTATGGATGCAAATAAGCTCCTACTGTGTGAAAATCAAACTTTTAAATTGACTAGTAAAATATAGTCACAAAGAGTAACACTTTGCCACCACTTTGCAACTGTCTTGAAACTGCTTGCAACCGAGTTGCGACTAATAAGCGACTAACACTTGAATTAGCAATGTTTCTGCGACTCTTTTCCCACTCTTGTTATTTTTGTATCTTAAATTTCATTTTTGAGATGTATGTACATCCTTAGATATACATTTATACTTGTATTTGACTGAATTTAGACCCTAAAACATTTTTAAGGTCATAAATTTCAATGTTAACAATGAATATGTGTGAAAATCAAACTTTTAAATTGACTATGATAATACAGTCACAAAAGAGTAACACTTTGCCACCACTTTGGAACTGTCTTGAGATTGCTTTGCAACCGTTGCTACTGTTTTTGCGACTGTTTTGCCACCCTGTTTTGGCGGTTTATGTTCCCACCAATAATTTTGTGAAATTTGTCCAATTATTTACGCGTTTTTTTCCCCCAAAATTTTATACAGCGACCGTTTTGCGACTACATTACGACGTCGGTTCGTTAATAACTAGGCAAAACACTTAAACGCACTTCTTATTTCCTTTGACTACTCGATCTAGGGTTTTTTCTCTCAAACCTCTTCACTCTCCTTTTCTCTCAAACACATCGAGCTCTCCTTCTCTCTCAATCTCTCAATCTCTCAATCCTCTATCTCTTTAAATCTTTTTCTTCTCTCTCTCTCTCTCTCTCTCTCTCTCTCTCTCTCTCTCTCTCTCTCTCTCTCTCTCAATCGTCGATCCGATGCCTCCTAAGACCAAGGTTGCTTCCAGAGGTCGCGGTGGCAGAACCGCCAACGGTGTCCGAATCTTCAGTGGTAGCAGATCCTCTTCTCATTCGTCTAACCCTTCTGAACGCACAGACTCTGCGACACAGTCTGCAACCCATTCACATCAAAGCCGTCCTTCACAGTTTCCCCCGACAAATCCAGCACCAATAAGTAGTCCATTGCCGACTACAGATCCACCGTCGAGGACAAATCAACCGTCGAGGACAAACCACCGTCGAGTAGTCATCCACCATCGAGGACAAACCAACCGTCACTTCAACCGTTGAGTAGTAATCCACCGCGGAGGATACTTACACCGCCTCCGATTCCTCAACAAGCGCCTCTTCCTGTTCCTCACCCTCAACCGCCTCCGATTCCTCAACAAGCGCCTCTTCCTGTTCCTCACCCTCAACCGCAACCGGAGCTTGTTCCACAGGGAGATAACGGCGACGAAGCAAACGAGGAAGAACAAAACCCTAATCAAAATGTTGATCACTACCAAGATCTGTTAGATGGTTTGCTAGCTCTTCCAGGCCGAGAACATCTACCACTCCTGTCTCAGCATCCTATCCCTGGAGTCGAAACTCTATGGTATAAACACTCTCTCCTCTTGTAATTTTTCTTTAAGTATACTCGGTTGTTTGTTGTTTGTTGTTGTTGTTTGATGTTCAGTAATCGGTTGTTTGTTGTTTGTTGTTTCTTTAAGTATATTCAATAGTTTCAGTAATCGGTTTTTATTAGATGTTCAGTAATTGGTTCATATTTTCAAGTAGACTTACTCAGTTAATGTAACAGGTTTAACCGGCACAAAGGAAAGCTTTCTCGCGTCATTGCTGGAATCTTAAGGAGAAAGTTTGATGGGCCTTACTACAGTTGGAAGGTTACTCCACAACACATTCAAGAGCGATACTTCAGGACATTTGCGGTAAGTCAAATTATAGTTTTGACAATGCTTTAAACACTTAACTCTATATATATAAATTGGTCAATTTGCTAACTTAAATGTTTTGTGTTATTGTAGCGGAAGTATAATTGGGATATCGGGATTACTGAGCTTGTTAAAGAAGGTTTCTTGAAGATAGCAAAGAACAGGATGAAAGGCATTGTCAGTCAAGTTAGGAGGAGTGGTGTACAACCACCATGGATTGGTGATAAAGTATGGCCTATTATGTGCGAATATTGGAACACCCCTGATGCCATTGAGAGGAGTGAGAATGCTTCTCATTGCAGAAACTCGGACCGTGGAGGCCTTGGAGTGCACAAACACTTAGCTGGTCAGAAATCATATGTACAAATTCATCAAGAAATGGTAACACTTCTCTTTCCATCCACTTCACCTCAAAGTTTTTCTAATGTTTTCACAATTTAATGCTCTCACGGCCACTTAAGCTCCTAATGTTTTTCTAAAATTTTCATAATTTGATGTGTTTCACTATCATTGTAGGAGGAAGAGCTGGGGCGTCCTGTATCACTGGTCGAAGTGTTTCTTAAAACACACACTCGGCCAGATGGATCATTTGTGGATCAAAAAGCCAAACAAGTTGCTGAGACCTATGAGAAGACCATAGAAGACAGACAAACTGACACGGACATTGATGGTCCAGATGGTTCAGAGAGTTCAACACATCGAACTCTTTCCCTTGAAGAAAGAAATGAGATCTTCCTTGAGGTAATTCATTTGTCTTTTGTGTGTGATTTTTCTTTGTCAATTTTGGTTTCTTAATGTGAATGATGATTGATGTTTATTCTTAGATTAACAGTCTCCTGGTTTTCTTAAAATTGTTTAATGAGCTATGCTTAGGAACCTAGAATATTTGATGTTGATTCTGCATTTAGTTTTCTGGTTTGTGCTGATTAGCGAATGTTTATCTTTTGGTTTAGTGTACTCAAACAGATAACAGAGGTAACCCATTTGGCCTTGGATCACTTGTTGAGACACTAAGGAAAGGAAAAAGGAAAGAGAGTTATGCGAGCTCTTCTGCAGCAACTCTTGCGGAGCTTCAAGATCAACTTCGGCGCAAGATATCTGAACATGAGTCTGAGAATGCACGACGTGATCAGGAACACCGAGAGTCTCAAGCTGTGATCAACAAGCTTGTCCTCTTCATCTCTGAAAAAATTCCTGAATACTCAGCTTTTACGGTTCCTCCTCCTGCAGCCACCCAACCAGCTCTCGCGCCTACAACCACTCCACAACCCATCGATGGAGGCACCACACCACCCTCCAGTCCAGCTGCACAAACCCCTACCTCTAATACTTCTTCCAACTAAACTTTCTAATTCTCCTTTTCTTTATGTATGAACTTGCTTTTGAATATTGTTTCTTGGATGTTTAGGATGATCTTTTTGTTTTGGATGATAAGTTTGCTTGTGTGGTAGTTTCAATCATCATTCCTTTTGATTATTATCATTTGAAATTCCCAAATTAATCACAATTAGGATTGCTAAAACGTTTCTGATTTGTGACTAAACCAATTAATAAATGTGACTCTTTTGTCACTATACCAATTCAAATAATGTAACTATTTTGTGACTAACACAATTCACAAAATGTGACTATTTTGTGACTAAACCAATTCACAAAATAGTGGCAAAATAGTTACTAAACACGAACTCCTTAGCGACTACAAAAACAGTCTTAACATAGTCGCAATACTAAACGACTAATTTGCTACTCAACTGCTACTAAACTAAAACAGACTTTGCAACCCTTTTGGGACTAATAGGTCGTCCTTAATCCATCGCTAAACCCAGACTCCACTATTAATCGCAATACGGTCGTAAACATACGACTGTTATATGTAGTCACAAAACTGTCCCTAAGTAGACTTCGTTGCAGTTTAGTCGGAAATGTACAACTACCAATTATAGTCGCAGTGTCGTCGCAAATATACGACTATAAAAAAGAGTCTGTAATCCGTCGCAAATAAGCGACCATGTTGCGACCAACATATTTTACGACCGTTTTTTTTGCGACCATCGAAAATAGTCGCGAAGTAGTCGCAAAACCCTTATTTGCGACTAAAGAGCGACTATAGTAAGAGTGGCAAATGGCCTGTTTTATTGTAGTGAGCTTAGCTATTAGGTTAGCAGAACAGTAACATTTACATTTTATATTTATTTATACAATATAAAACACTCTATAGGGAATGTTGGCCTGTTGGATGCTTAATACCTGAATATATATATAAACATCATTGTTGTAGGGTCATGTTCAATTTTACTTATTTTCAAAAACAAAATATTGACAGTAGATCCAAACCTTAATCCTATTAAGGTAGATTCTATTAAGGTAGAAGCTGCATACGCGTCCATTAAACTAAAGAAGAAACAATAACATTTATGTTTTATAATTAACACAGTTACACAGAACAGCCTTATTAAGGTAAAAATGTTGGATGCTTAATACAATTATATCTTAGGAGCGTGTTAGTTTAAACTTTATGTTATGGGTTGGCATACTTCTCTATTTGGATTCTAACGTGCGAGAAGTCTCCTATGAGAGACTGATTACCAGACAAGTTACTGCACTTAAAGTCCTTTTAGATTCATCTCTCCGTCCCACAAATATTATTGGATTAATCCCACAAATAATATGTTAATCCTTCTCTTTGGATATTCATTGTAAAAGGATTATTCATTTTTTTGTTGTGTGACGTAATTTAATTTGTAATAGTTCGGAATAAGTCACGCCAATACACAGTCTTATACAATGATATAGATGTCCAGAGAGTGTTTTCACTTGTTTTGAATATAAGGGATAGCATTATAAATCAGAGCCTCTAGGGGGCATTATTTTTTAAAGCATTATAAATCAGAGCCTCGAGGGGGCATTATTTTTTTAAATTAGAAAATGAAAGACTGAAGTTGGATTATACGAATTTGGATCGAAGTTGGTCAGCAAGGAGGCGATGCTCCACTCGAATCTTACATAAATGTTCTTCCAATACGTCTACTTGGTCCTGGAGGAGTTCTTCATGAAAAGCTTCGAGTTGTGGAATATTAGCATCATCATCTGAAGAAAAAAGAAATTGATACATTTGTGACAAGTAACAACAACAACAAAAACAAGTGCGTTTTCTAGTGTTGTTTCTTACGTGGTGGAAGTTCTATCCCTCTGATTTCCATCAGTAAACTTACTACAGCAAAACCTGCATATATATTATCAGACTATGAATCTTTTCCACCGAAAATATCAAACAAAAAAAAAACTAGTCACTATAGTCTTTTCTTTTCTATATATACATATATTATATAGGATTTACTTACGGCGTGCAATTTTCATTCTGCGAAACTTTTCAGAACCCTGGTTGCTGATTAAGCAAGTGAAGACTTCTATATCCATTTCCTTAAAATCCTTCCATGTTTCAAGCCAAGAGTCGATGGTAGAAGCATATGATGTGGTCATACAAGGAGGGTCAACCCCGCAAGACTGTTTCAGTTGGATCTCTAACTCCTTCATCTCCCTGAGATTATTAAGACAATCATCGATTTTGTCCTTAACCTACGATATTCAGACACACACACAAAAAAAACAGTCAACATCGTCTGAAACTGAATAAAGTATGGATCAAACACTCTACTTAGAGACAGAGAGATCATAGATGGACTCTTCTTACAGATTTGTCTAGAACTTTTATACGCTCACTCATTCTCTTGAGGAAAACACACGAAAAAATATATTGTCAGCGGCTGCTTGCAACTAATAAAAACCTATTTTTTCTAATTTTCTCCCCTTTCCTTTTTTATACGTCATACACGATGATGACCTAGTGTCTTTCTTTGGGCCCAAAAAAAAATACTTATTTCGACTGTTATATGGATCTTAGCATCTTAAGATCTTGATAAATAAAAAACAACAAAATATTAGAAACAAAACAATAGTATCTATAATCGTAAGACTATATATGTATATTGGTTTTTTTTTTTCAATACCCTAGTTTTTTTATTTTTAACATTTCACATCATCATCTCTTTCTTCCACTTAATAATTCAACATCTATTTAATTTTTGTCATTTACAATGGTTTTGTTTAATAAAATTCAACATCTTATTTTATTTATTTTATTATTTATTTTTATACGTTCAAATAAAATAAAACAAAACTCTATTTATAGAGTATGAAAAATAATAAATTTTGATGTAAATCAAAACAAAATAAAATTTTGATTACTATAAAATAAATGATGTCAAATAGTTAAGATGAAATTAAAAAGTAGAAAGAACTTAAGACCATCATTACTGGTCGATTCTCTCTCAGATACTCTCATTAAAAAATAATAAAATGAAGAGAGAGAAGAGATAAAAGAAGGAAACGGTTCCTTCCCGGAGTCATCTGAGAATCGATTCTCAAACCAAATAAGACATGTGTCACTTGTTTAGTGGAACAGAAATTAAAAAATAAATAAATAATAATAATTTATAAAAAACTTTTTTTTTTTGTCTTTTTGAGAAATTTTGAGCTGTTACTCGAGTAATGATGCTCTAACAATCAATAATAATGTATCATCTGTCTTAGTGGTCCCCATTATTGTTTATTTAACATATTCAACATAGTTTAATCTACATAGATTATTTATTTTGTTTTTCAAAATCCTCATTGTATGAATTCAACAATTGAATTTATAATTCAACACCTCCACTGTAAGTAGGCTAACACTCATTATTATGATCCTAATTAACAAGACCCCTAAGAATCCTAACAAGAATTATGATCAAAGCTAATCAAAATTCAAAACCCATAACTCGAAAATTCAAGAAGATAATTAAGAATAATTTTTTTTTAAAAAAAGATGAAGTAGTTTTAATATAATTAATTACTTGTCGCCTTTCATATTGAACCAAGTCTCAGCACATTGTCTATGAGCAACAGCCAAATCTTCTTTACACGAACACCCTAATTCAATCGCACCTCCACCGCTCGTTTCCACCCCCAAATGACATATACGACAATCATTCTCCGGCGGCGCTGTTGCATCATCATCATATATCCCCGAAGAAGGACTCATCACTGACGACACTTTACTCGACTGATCTCCTTCGTATTCGTACTCACCTCCATTCGTCGAGTAGAAGTAAGAGTAGCATGATATCATTAAGAAAACAAGACAGTCGCATAAATCACAGTGTTGAGACATAGCCAAGGATCAACTGAATCTGAATGAACATCTCAACTCTTAAAGAACATTTTACAGATCATCCAATTCATTCTATAGCCGTCACTCCTCATTTTTAGACAAACAAAATGAAGAAAAATCATATTGAAAGAACAACTCTAGCCTCAAATACGTATGAGTTCTCATGAAACCAATTCACCATAGACTTAAACAGAGATGATGAACACTTGCTAAAGTTTGTTTACTGAAACTATGTATAATAGAGATCGAAGAAAACTTAGATTCTTGTAGAAAGAGTAACTTAAATTCACCAGTGCTAACCCAAATTTTTTTTCACAAATCCTTCATAAGCACAACGAAATAGCAATTTAGCAACGAACAAGAAGTAGTGTAGCATCCTAATTATCAAAATATCTTTAATCCAATAACTCATTCCCATTTCAGCTGATTCCAAGCACCAAACCAAAACCAATCAAACATTTAAATTCTTTAATTACAGAATGAAATAGAGAGAGAAAAAAAAAAAAAAAAAAAAAAAAAATACCTGTAGGAATCTGACGTCTCTATTGTACTCACTCACACAAGATGAAATCTTTCCCACTTTCAATATCACTTAACACGGCCTGTTGCAATACATGAATACTCATTCTCCGTGATCAGAACATTACAAAGAAACAATTGAATTAAACCCAGAAGAGGTAAGCATATGTGTAAACATCTATAATATATTGTTGCCATGATTCTATCGTTGCCGCCTCATCACCATCATACACATTGTTTCATGTAATCGTTACATTAATTTTACGTGAAAGCTAATAGACACAATTTGGACAACTGTTATTCGAAAAGGTAAGTGACTTTCGTTTACGAGAAAAAACGAATAGTCATAATTATATTTCAATGATTAAAATATAATTTAATCGTGTCGGCATGCTCAGTTCTGCACAAAACAACAAGAACAATGCATAATATACCAAACAAGCGTATGCAAATTTATGTCAAACAAATTAAAGATTGTTGATGACTAAGTATTATGTATCATTGATTCGAGTGAACTCTATTATCGATTGTCAATAGAAATTAACCATTAAAAACTATTTACAACGAAAAGCAAAAGACGTGGAGGACTCAAAATTAAAGTAGAGTTCTAATCACACAGAAAAATTACTATAAGATAAACCCAAATGCCAACAAAAATTAGCGAGCAACTAGGAATGCAAATAATAAATATCATCTACGACACATGTACAACAAATAGTAAATACCAAAGTAGGTAGGTGGTTTTTGGATGATTATTAGTTAATTTGAGATTAAGAAGCAAAATTTAAGTGGTTTGTGGACGATTTTTATTTAAAAAGTCATAAAATTTATCATTTTCATATTATATATTATCTCTAAAAATGAGAATCAGCTTACGTAAATTGCAATGAGAATCAGTTTACGTAAATTGCATATATTGCGTGCACACTATTTCTGATTTCATTTTCTTAGTGATATTTTAACACGATGTTCGTTATATATGTTCATCATCATACCTTCATGAAATTCAGATTTTTATAATCATTTTGACCGTTTGAACTCATCGATCATCATACTTTCATAAATTTCAGATTGCTATTATAATTTTGCCCATCCAATCTCATCGATCTCTCAATAGATATAGCAGACCATATATTTATGATCCGAGACGAGAGGTTCTCGAACTTGTGGTTGCAGAGTGGTCCCTAATGGTTTGGAAGATTTGGTTTGTGCTTCGTACCAGAGTTTGGCCTCCCTGATGGCCTTGGTAGTTGTTTCTATTTCGGTGATTACACGATCCTCAAACACCAAACCGTTACGTGCTTTCCACAAATGCCAAAGAATCCAAGGGAAAATAGGAGTGGATGCAATACCTGTTGGAGGAAGGTTCTGCATTAGGCCTGCAGATTGTATAAGTTGGCAAATGGAAGCAGGGAGATTATCGGTAGGTTTCTTCAGGCCTGGGGTCAGATCCCATACTTTCGCCGCATAAGGACAGAGGAGAAAGACGTGTAGTTCATCTTCAGGAACTCCACATCTTTTACAGGAATTAGCAGATCCCATACCACGTTTTGCTAAGTTGGAGCCTAAAGCTAGGGCGTGGTTGGCAACTTTCCAAAGAAAGCTTTTTAGTTTTGGTGCAGTCTGCTTATTCCAGATATTGTTTTGCCAGTTGAAGGTAGAATTGGTATCAGAGGGTGCAGCTAAAATAGCTAGAGAGTAACCCGTCTTCGTGGAGTAGCTACCAGATTTCTCAGGGAGCCAAGCCAAGGAATCCCGAAGGGGGTGATTACTTGTGATTAGCTTTCTAATCATATCCTCATACTGAGGTAAGTGGTATCGAATAGCTTGAACATTCCACTCATTAGAGTCAGGACAAAGCAGGTCACTAACTTTGAGGGATGCATTATCGCTGTTTGGGGGACCTATAGGAGAGATTGGGTGGGAAGTTGAGAGCCAAGAGTTGTTCCACACATTGATATCCGCTCCATTTCCTATGGTCCACCCGAGACCCTTACGAAGGACCTCTCTGCCAAGCAGGATACCTCTCCATCCGTGGGAAGCAGACGGTGGGTTTGATGAGGCGTCCATGAAGCTGGTGGAGTGACAATATTTGCCCAGTAAAACTCTCGCTAGAAGGGATGTCGGTTCTTTTAGGATTCTCCAACTGATCTTGGCCAAGAGAGAATCATTGAAAGCTTCTAGATCACGGAAACCAAGTCCTCCTGCATATTTAGGTCGAGTCAGTTTGTTCCAAGCGACCCAACACATCTTCTTCTTATCAGGTTTGTCGTCCCACCAGAACCGAGTGAGCACCGATTGAATTTGCTTGCATAGTGAGCTTGGGAGTTTGAAGCAGGACATCGCGTATAAGGGCATGGCTGCGAGTACAGACTTTAGAAGAACTTGTTTCCCTGCTCCCGATAGGAACTTAGAAGACCAACTGTGAGCTCTCTGTCTAACTCTATCTACAATAGAGGAGAAAATGTCTCTTTTTCTCCTGCCAAAATGTTCTGGGAGACCGAGGTACTTGCCTATTCCGCCTTCAGCGTCAATTTGCAGAGCTGCTTTGACTCTTGTTTTGCATTCTGGGGAAGTTTTGGCTGAGAAGGTGATAGACGATTTCATGCGATTGATGCATTGCCCAGAAGCTTTTTCATAGGACTCGAGAATGTGGGTAAGAGCTGCACAGCAGGTGGTAGAAGATTTGCAGAAAAACATTGTGTCGTCTGCGAAGAGGAGATGGTTAACTAGAGGACTTGCTCTTGCCACTCTGATCCCTGGAAGGGTGCCCTTTTTTTGAGCCTTGGTGCACAATCCTGAAAGAACCTCTGTGCATAGAATGAATAAGTAAGAAGACAGTGGATCTCCCTGTCGAATGCCGCGTGAGGGGATCACCTTTCCTTGTGGGATGCCGTTGACAAGGAAGGAGTAGGAGACAGAGGTAACACATTCCATGATCCAGGTGATCCAAGTCTCGTGGAAACCAAAACGCTTGAGCACAGCCTTTAGAAAAGTCCACTCGATGCGGTCGTAGGCCTTGCTCATGTCGGTTTTGACCGCCATGGAACAATATTTTTTAGCCTCCGAGGTCCGGAGGAAGTGGAGAATTTCATGCGTGATTAACACGTTATCTGATATAGCTCTATTAGGTACAAAGGCCGACTGATGAATAGAGATAAGTTTGGGAAGCAGAGGTTGGAGTCTCCCTGTGATTATCTTCGCTATAATCTTGTAATGGGTATTGCACAGAGCTATAGGCCGATAATCACTAACCTTCCTTGGGGCTGTGCCTTTGGGGATCAACCGTATGTGAGTTTCATTCTGTCTTGGGTCAAGAAAACTTGATTCGAAAAAGGATCGAACATCTTGGGATACATCGTTCCCTATAAAGTCCCAATACGCTTTGTAAAAGCTTGATGAGAACCCGTCGGGTCCGGGGGCTTTGCTTGGGTTTATAGAGAAAGCAGCTTCTTTGATTTCCTTCTCATCTGGGATTGTTATCAGCTTTGCATTGATCTCAGGTGTGATCTTTGGTTGAAGGGCTTGTTCAACAATGCTAAGATCCTCATTCGAGTTAGAGGTAAAGATGTTTTGAAAGTAATCTGCAATGACTGTCGCGATTTGATCTTCTTCGTGAACCTCTGTTCCTTGTTCATCTTCAATGACTGAGAAGGAATTCAGAGCACGTCTGCTTCTAGTGATTGCATGGAAGTAAGCAGTATTACGGTCCCCGCTTTGTAACCATTGGATACGGCTTCTTTGGAGCCAAAAACTTTCCTCCTCTTTGTATGCTTTGTCGAGGGACTCAGTGTAGTGAGAGATTTCCTCCGGATCTGGTGTAGTGGCTGAAAGAGCTTTCTCAAGCCCTTCTTGAAATTCTTTGATAGCTTTGCCACTATTGAGTTGTTGCGCCTTTGTCCAGGAGATGATCTTTCTGCGGCATAGGTTGAGTCTTGTTAATACAGAGTCCTCCTGAGAGAGATTCCAAGTTTCCTTGAGAAGATCGGTAAGCTCTGCTTTTTCAGTTAGTCTTCTATCAAACCGAAACACGCCTCGTTTTTTATCTTTCAATACATTGAAATAAGTTACTAAAGGGCGGTGGTCTGAGCCCTCAAAACGGAGGTAATGACACCGACCTGCAGGATAGGTCTCAGACCAAGCACAGTTTGCTAAGGATCTGTCTAGCCGAGCTTTAATAAAGTGGCTGTATCTTGTGCCTCTCCAAGATAGTGGGCATCCTGAATGTTTGAGATCCCACAAGCCGCTTTGTGACACAAAGTTACGGAAGTTGAGGAAGGATCCTTCCCAACGTGCAGGGCCTCCTTGTTTCTCTGAGTTGTCCAAAATGTCGTTGAAGTCTCCTGTGAGGAGCCATGGGGAGGATCGGAGGGACCCCATTTCAGTCATTTGGCTCCAGAAACCTGCCCGATTCTCCATATTAGGAGGACCATAGATGAAAGTAATGAAAGAAGAGATTCCTTTGAAACTGATTTCAGTATCAATCATGTTCACTGAAGAGTGTACAATCGTGACTTTGACTGAGTCTTTCCAGAGAAGGGCTAAACCACCACTCCAACCAATGGGGGGAACCGTAAACTTAGAGGAAAAACCCATCCAATCAAATTTTTCAGAAATATATTCATCAGGGTTTTTAGTCTCCATTAGGAACATTATGTCAGGAGAAATTGTTTTATGAATCTCTCTGTGACGTCGAACTGTGAAGGGGTTCCTAAGCCCTTGACAGTTCCAGCTCATCACTACTAAGGAAGATGATTTGGTGGGGATTGAAAATCCACCACCTCATTGTTTGAATGTTGAAAAAGTTCCACTGCAGGGTAGGTTCCTGTTGCCCGAGTGCTTGGACCAGGAACGTCTGAAGAGACTGCATCGCCCTGCCCTTTCTTTACACACCTTCGCTTATTTGGTTGGTTGGCAGCAGTTATGGTTTTGAGCTTCCTGGACTTGACTCCTTGTAGTGGACTTCTAGCTCCTCTGCTTTTTATTGGAACACGGGGAACTTTCCTTTTAGGAGCAGCTTTTGGAACAGCTGGTTTTCTCCCCGGTTTTCTACCTCTAGTAGTAGTCACGAGAGGTGGTGAAGGTCCCAAACGTAGAGATGTGTGAATCCTTGCAGCATGGTCCGGAGAGATCTCCTGTTGGACTTGGTTAAGAACAGGGCCTGAAGAGCGATTCCCAGAGTTGCTCCCAATGACAGGGACTTGAATGTCTTCCTCCTGGTATCTGATTTCTACATCTTGTAGCAGGGTTGAATCAATAGAAGTGCCCGCTCCTAATCTGGATTTGACAGGAGGTGTCGCTAGTGAGAGGCGTTCAAGAGCAGGTCTTCTTTCCCTAGACGTACTAGTAGCAGATTCAGAGACATGAGTAGTCTGCTCTTGGTAAGGTTCTCTGTTTGGCCTTGGAGAAGGCGTTGCAGAGTGATGGTGCGAATGTTCCCTTAAGCCAGATAGCCTCTGTGAGTGCAGTGGGGAAACCCTGTTGGATCTGCTTGGTGCCTCTTGGACATTTGCTTCCACTTGAAGGGGAGTAGCAGAGGGGGAGGATACTCTTAAGGAGGATCCGTGATTATAATTTTGATTTGGGTGGGAGTTCGGCCTCACCACCCATTCCTTTTGACGTGGCTCCACTCTGGGAGGGTGAGTTCTAGAAGAGTCTCGAGTAGGAGTTGATGTGCGATTTGAGTTACTATGGTGGTGACGTTCACCAAGATGATGCGAGCCAGTGCGCATAGAGCCGCTAAGGGAGCCTTGAGGTTGTGGAGGACGTCTTGAGTAAGGATAGTCATCAGCTTCCTTGGGAAAAGGTCCTCTTCTGGAAGCGGACTCTAGTCTCCGTCCTCTTGAGTCCTCATATCCTCGGTGAGAGGCTGAAAGTGTTAAACTCCTACGGTCATCTGCTCTACGCTTGTTGGTTTCCAGCCTTATGAGTGTTTTGCGTTGGTTTACTCCGAGAGGACGTGAAGAGGAGTCCTTGTTTGCTGAGTTTTTCGGACAGTTCTTTTCTTCATGTGAGAGGGAGAAGCAAATGAAACAATGCTTCTCCAGCTTCTCATATTCAAGCTCTACAGTTGTAATTTCTCCGGTAGGAAGGCGGATATCCATGAGCATCTCTAGGGGTTTTAGTCCGTTGATGTCGACTCGGACTCTAGCTTCCTCTATATCTTTTGCGGAGAGATGTCCTAGCTCTTCTCCTATTGTTGTGATAGTCTGTTCAGTCCAGTGAAGAGTGGGGATGTCTTGGATCTTAATCCAGAAAGTAATATTAGAGGGAAAGCTGTTGGAGACAGTGGGCTCCCAACGTTGGAGAATTAGCATCCACTTTTTGTAGTGCAGCGGTGACTTTTTCAAGACGCTCAGGAGATCTTTCTCAAGTTCGAAACGGAACTGGAAGCGTTCCCGAGCCAAGCACGCGGCCTGTGACTTTACCCTCTAGACTCCAGAGTTGTGGAAGGAACTCTATGATGGCGCGGGGTTGTTGTACATATGGGTTAGTAACCCTTCCCACCAATGACAGGGCATTTTCCTCAAGAAGGGAGGAGTTGTCGCTCTCGGGAATGCAGACCGGAGGGCGACGAACGACTTTGTTGGCATCAAGCGGCCATTTTTCCTTCTCAGCACGAGAATGGCGGTGAGACATACTTATCTCGGTGCAGAAGGCTAATTGTTGAGCGTTAAACTTGAAAAGAGAAAAGCCTGCACACGGCAGTAAGGATCTACACACAGTAGGAAAACGCTGAAACTAAGTCAGAAAATAAGGGTCAGTGACATCCCAGGGCCTTTTAGCGAAAGCTATTTCTACCGGAGATGAAACGGAGAGAAGGTTTGCTTTTCCATCGTAAGGGAGTTACCAAAAGCTATGACCCTCTCCGTAAGTAGAATAGCAGAAGACTAGAGTAAAAAGGAGAAAAACAGAGAAAGAACAGAGAAAACAGAGAAGTTTTAACCGGTGGGGGGGGGGAGGAGCGGCAGAGTGACGGCGGTGGAGGCGTTGGGAAAAGTTGGTGCGGTGGAAAAGGAAAAGCAAAAAGGGAGAAAGAGCTTTTCTCGAGAACCGGGCCTGAGAGGATTTGAAAACTTGTACGGACAGTTGACTTTTCAATCAAACATTTAAATTCTTTAATTACAGAATGAAATAGAGAGAGAAAAAAAAAAAAAAAAAAAAAAAAAAAAAAAAATACCTGTAGGAATCTGACGTCTCTATTGTACTCACTCACACAAGATGAAATCTTTCCCACTTTCAATATCACTTAACACGGCCTGTTGCAATACATGAATACTCATTCTCCGTGATCAGAACATTACAAAGAAACAATTGAATTAAACCCAGAAGAGGTAAGCATATGTGTAAACATCTATAATATATTGTTGCCATGATTCTATCGTTGCCGCCTCATCACCATCATACACATTGTTTCATGTAATCGTTACATTAATTTTACGTGAAAGCTAATAGACACAATTTGGACAACTGTTATTCGAAAAGGTAAGTGACTTTCGTTTACGAGAAAAAACGAATAGTCATAATTATATTTCAATGATTAAAATATAATTTAATCGTGTCGGCATGCTCAGTTCTGCACAAAACAACAAGAACAATGCATAATATACCAAACAAGCGTATGCAAATTTATGTCAAACAAATTAAAGATTGTTGATGACTAAGTATTATGTATCATTGATTCGAGTGAACTCTATTATCGATTGTCAATAGAAATTAACCATTAAAAACTATTTACAACGAAAAGCAAAAGACGTGGAGGACTCAAAATTAAAGTAGAGTTCTAATCACACAGAAAAATTACTATAAGATAAACCCAAATGCCAACAAAAATTAGCGAGCAACTAGGAATGCAAATAATAAATATCATCTACGACACATGTACAACAAATAGTAAATACCAAAGTAGGTAGGTGGTTTTTGGATGATTATTAGTTAATTTGAGATTAAGAAGCAAAATTTAAGTGGTTTGTGGACGATTTTTATTTAAAAAGTCATAAAATTTATCATTTTCATATTATATATTATCTCTAAAAATGAGAATCAGCTTACGTAAATTGCAATGAGAATCAGTTTACGTAAATTGCATATATTGCGTGCACACTATTTCTGATTTCATTTTCTTAGTGATATTTTAACACGATGTTCGTTATATATGTTCATCATCATACCTTCATGAAATTCAGATTTTTATAATCATTTTGACCGTTTGAACTCATCGATCATCATACTTTCATAAATTTCAGATTGCTATTATAATTTTGCCCATCCAATCTCATCGATCTCTCAATAGATATAGCAGACCATATATTTATGATTAGCGCTTTGCTCATTTCGTGCACACATTAATCAGATTTTTGGAACCATGAAATCTAATTGAGCAGCAAGACTCTTCTTCACAAGCTGGCGGGGAAAACGAGTTGAATATAGCTAATCAACAAGGCTCATTCTCTTCACAAGCTGAATTAGTAAAGGATATGGACACTCAATGATACCTTGGAACGTTGCATGCGAGAGAGTTGGTCAGATCCTTCACAAAAAATGTCTGATATGAGAACATAGATGAATCTGAGTAATGTGAGGGTTGCTATGTTATGGAATAGACTTATTGAAATGAAATTTATTAGTGAATCACATGAGGTGGAGGGAGACTTCTAGTACTTGAGTGCAAGTTAGAGAAAGAGGTTAAGGAGGATATATAAGAAGAATCAGTTGAAGCCGATACACAAGAGTCTGATGAGTCCGATACACAAGAGTCTGATGAGTCGCTGAAAAATCTTTATGAGTCATTTTGTCTTCTACCTCATAACGAATAAGACTTTGGTTATACTCAAGTCATTGTTGTGTTCAGGGCAGATTGGTTTTGTTGTTAAGGCAATATTACATATATGATCCGGAAGATTAACATTTCCGTGACAAAGGTTAAGATTGACGGTAATAGAGAGGTCGTTGCATGGATGTGTTTCATGATACAATAATTTGTCAAAAAGAGAGAGACAATTTTTGGGTTTACCCCCTCTTAGTTAGCAAATCAAAATACAATAATATATCATGATATATTATATTATAAAAATAAATCAAAAAGACAAAAGAAATTAAGAAAATAAACTCTGTAAATTTTTATAAAGGAAATTATGTAGATTTGGGTTTATAAAAAAGGGGCTAAAAAATAAACTAAAATAATTAATATTATCTAAATAAATCAATTTTGAAATCATTAATCCTAACATTATTTATAGTTTTTTTATTATAACACTAAACCCTAACCATTCTTTTATAAACTCAAACTGACATATAATTTTCTTTAATTGAACATCTAAACCCTAACCACTCTTTTATAAATACAAATTAAAATATAATTTTTTTAATTATAAATCTAAACTATAATCTTCCTTTATAAATTAAAACCAACATATAATTTTTCTAATTGTAAAATATAAACCTTAATTTCGTTTTTAAACCCAAATCAACATATAATTTCCTTAATAATGAACTACAGAATTTATTTTCTTATATTATTATCTTTTTATTTTTATTTTAATTTATTTTTAAATATGATATGACATTGCATATTATTGTATTTTGATAACTTAACTAAAAGGAGGTGAATAAGTGAACCCAAAATTTATTCTACAAAAGAAATAAGGCTTTTAAAGTCGGTCGGTTTTATATAGCTTTCCGATTGTAAAAATTAACGTCAAATAAACATAAATACAATAATACTCCCTCCGTTTCACAAAGAGTGTCATTTTGACACATTTCACACAGATTAAGAAAAGTTTGAATTATACATGTTTGCCTCTATTTAATAAGTAATTAATGTTCTAAGTTCAATGAAAATAGCTTTGGGTTTAGGGGTAAAAAAGAAAATTTAGCATTAAAACATTCATTGGAAATGTAAAATGATATTCTTTGTGAAACAAAAAATTTTCTCTAGAATAACACTCTTTGTGAAACGGAGGGAGTATGTAAGTTATTTTCAAAAGTATTAGTTTCTCAGTTAAATTGTAATTCAAAAAAAAAAAAAAAAAAAAAAAAAAAAAAAACTGGACAACAATAAACTCACAACAACAAATAATTAATCAATTAATAATCATACCATGACATGTCATTAACCGTCAATCATCTGGACACAACATTAATACTTAAGATCAAAGTCATTTGTATATGTTTTGAAACTACAGTAAAACCTCTATAAATTAATAAGGTCGGAACCATGAAATTTTATTAATTTATAGAGATTTTAATTTATCAATAAATTAATAATTATTAATTTATCGATAAATTAATAAAATATTAATTTATGAAGAGACATTTTCATAATTTTGAAAAATTTCTATTACAAAATAAGATACTTTTGTTATCATCCACTTTTTTAAAGAATTTTTTAATTTATAATCTTGACTATCGTAATAAGATGAATGTCAAATTTTACTAGATTATCTAGGTAAAAATGATAAATGTTAGAAATTTGGAGTTTAGAAGAAATTGCTACTACTATCCTTCATGGTAATGATGAATTCGAAGAAGATATTGCGGTATCTTTAGAACCAGTTACTAAAAAAGCAATTATTTCATCTAGTACTATCTACAATATTGGGATGCAATTTGAGAAGATAACAATGAAAAATATTAGAGATGATCTCCCATAAAAATGTAAATTCAAAAATATGCAAATAACAATAGAGTCATATTTCACTAGATTTTTTTAGATAGGCAAACAACTATAGAGTTATATCTCACTAGATTTTTTTAGATATATATATATATATATTAATTTATTTTATTATTAATTTATAATATTGTTGAGACCATATTTTTACATAGAATTTCCAAAAAAATTATTATCTTATTATTTTATCGAATTGTGTCATTTTTTACACTGGCCCAATTCGGGACCAGAAAAATTTATTAATTTATAACGAGTATTAATTTAAAGAGTATTAATTTATAGAGGTTGTACTGCAATAAAAGAACTAAAAATTCATAAACATTCTTGCTAGCTTCTCTTGCTGCATTTATTCAATCTTCTTTGGGCTCTTCTATTCTTTTTCTTGGAATTGGAGTCATTAAGGAGATAACCTATAAAGAATCAACAAAAGGTCAAACTGATATCATTACAAATATTAGTTCTAAGGAACAGGCCAAACTGATATCATTACAAATATTAGTTCTTAGTTGTCACAAAGCCAAATCTCAACTAAAGGAACTTGTATTACGATGATCATATCTTCAATTACTAAGATAAAACTCCTTGTTAATGGATTTTTAATTGGAGACATTTACCAAAAAAAAAAGCCTAACTATGTCTAATCCTAAAGCGTGAGGATTGTAGAACTCTATTCCCAGTCAAATAAAGATACAAGTTCTGGCAAAACACTTTTGGCAACGATAGGTGAAATTTCTGGTTCTATTAGCCAAAGCATTGGCTAGGAACTCCCCTGTTTCACAAAGAAAACAAGACAGTCGCATAAATCACAGTGTTGAGACATAACCAAGGATCAACTGAATGAACATCTCAACTCTTAAAGAACATTTTTACAGATCATCAAATTCATTCTATAGCCGTCACTCCTCATTTTAGACAAACAAAATGAAGAAAAATCATATTGAAAGAACAACTCTAGCCTCAAATACGTATGAGTTCTCATGAAAATTCACCATAGACTTAAACAGAGATACTTGCTAAAGTTTGTTTACTGAAACTATGTATAATAGAGATCGAAGCAAACTTAGATTCTTGTAGAAAGAGTAACTTAAATTCACCAGTGCTAACCCAAATTTTTTTTTCACAAATCCTTCATAAGCACAACGAAATAGCAATTTAGCAACGAACAAGAAGTAGTGTAGCATCCTAATTATCAAAATATCTTTAATCCAATAACTCATTCCAAACACTAAACCAACATTTTAAATTCTTTAATTACTTAACCGAGGCCTTGTGATTCTCCAAAACCATACACTCGGAGACAAACAAATCGGAGAATAAAAACCTCAAATCGCATAACTGAAATCAAATCGGAGAAGCAGGAAACGAGATCCTCTGTTGCCACGCATTAGTGGAAGACTCTGCGCTGGACAGTCTTTCATTCACAGGTTGATTCCAAACCTTCTGACTCGTCCAGAGTGTTTGACTTTTGTTATGCATATCAAATATATTATTATTATTTTTTTAAAAAATAAAATAAGAAAGACTGAGGTTGGATTAGTACAAATTTGGATCAGCAAAGACGTAATGCTCCACTCGAATCTTATTTAAAATGTTTTTTAATTGAGCATGCATGTTTGATTTTCAACAATAAAATATTAAAAAATCAATAAAATTTAAGAGAAACTAAAATCATTTTTTCTTCATAATTACATAATTAAAAATTAAAAATAATTTTGAACTCACGATTACAGAAATTGAATAGACTTATAAAAAACAAAATTTTGAACTATGACTAGTAAAAAAAGATTGTAATGTTGTACAAGTTATTTATCTGAAATTGTTTCTAATTAAGATAAACTCGAATGTATATCATGATACTGTAAATTTTCTTAATTAAGATATTGACATTATCAAAACAATCAAACATATATTCTTAATTTTTCTATAATTAATATTTTCATGACTTTGATACTTTTATAATCATTTTGACTATATCATCTCAACAATCTACCAATATAAATAACGGACCATAATTTTGTAATTAGCGCTTATTTATTTCGTGTACACATTCAATGAGCAATAGCTTCTCCAGTGACTAATAAGAAGAACTCATACTATTTTATCATCATTGCATTGGGTACGTATAATGATTAATTTTGAAACTATTTTTATTTGGTGTTTTATTATATTATTCTGAACAAAATGGAATATATTATATGAGACCGTGATAGATCTAGTAAATTATTTAATATGGGGTATACATTGAATTTTTTTCAAAAAATATTACAACGAATCAAAAGATAAATTTTATAATAAAATACATTGTTCATCATTACATATAAATTGTAAAAATAATTTATGCAGATGTATAATTTATATAAATATATAATTTTGTAATTCAAGTCCATACAAAATAATTATTGTTGCAAAAATTTCATAAAATTTTTATCAATTAACGAAGAAATGGAAATATATACTGTATTAAAAACTGACTAGTGAAGAAATAAGTTGAAACTTGAAATTAAATATAAAAATAATCAAATTGATGTTTATGGTGACGTAGTTAGTAATAAATTAGTGTTTATGGTGGGAAAAAAAGAAAAAAAACAATATGGAACTCACAAGCTCGAACCTGGGTATAGAGGAAGAACATAACCAATAGTCCAATACTGCTACGGTATAATAACTATATTATTTACATACTAAACAATATAGATTTAGTGTGGGGCACGTGCTCCACCTCCTCTCAACCTAAATCCCCCCTGATCCTATATAATATTAAATCAGGAAAAAAAACCATACAAGAAGCTGTATCTTCTCGGAAATCAGACTTGAAGAAATGGTCTCAACAACATTATAATTCTGTATGGTCTGAGGTTTCGCTTCCTGTAGCGTTGCAAATATACCATAATTTCTTTCCTTTATTCCTTAAAAAAAAAGTTCTTCTTTATTTTTCAAGATATCTTATTCTCACTGTTTGAGGAAATAGCATGCAGTCAACAATCAATATATATATATATATATACATATATGATTTAATTGTTTGATACATATATATTGATAATATAAATTGTAGCTGTGATAGCAGTTAAACATCTTTTCTTTAGAGAAATTTTCTCAAACTAGAATTTGTTACATTTTTATTTAATACTATATTTGATCAGTGTTTTTTTTTTTTTTTTTTTTTGTTAACTCAGAGAGTAAATCCCCAGATCTATGGAGGGATCTGAGACCATGTGCATTGGTTGGGACAAATATTTGGTCCCTTGAATAAATTAATGTTATTTTCAGAGTTTCTTAATTTTGGGATGAGCATTGGTGTCCCTCACAATTAGTCCTCTGTAAAAAAATAATATTATTTTTAATATTTAAAATTAAATATTTAAATTAATAAGGAAAATTATATTAAAGTTTAAATTCAAATAAAACATATAACATTAACATTAATAATGTAAGAAAATTACAAAGTTACAAAAACTTGGAAAAAAAATAAAACATACAATTAAAACATGAAAAATAAAAACATAAACCGTAAAAACATCAAAAGTAAGAACAAACATTTTATTCTCAACATAGAATTTTTGTAATTAATCTTCCTTATATAGAACAAACATTCACATTTATTGGAAAATAATAGTGAATCAGTACCATTGTGTAAGTTTTCCCAGATCCTATCTGACGTACCTAGCTGACTAAATTTTGCTTCAAGGCTTGTATTAACAGCTATTGTCTCTTCTTTGAACTGTTCAAGCTCTCGGTTTTTTGCTTCAAGGCTTGTAGTAACAGTCATACTCTCTATTTTAAACTGTTGAAGCTCCTTTACTTTTTCCTCAAGGGTCGTTTTAGCAGCATTTGCCTTTTTCCCCAGCTCTTCAAGCTCCTTAACCCTTTCCTCAAGGGCAATTTTTGCAATGCTTGCATCCTTTCTCATTTGTTCAAGCTCTTTCACCCTGTCCTCGATACCTGCAGTAGCGACCTTTGTCTGGCTTTCCATTTGCAAGCATTGTTGTTGATATGCTTTCTTGGTTGCCTCCAGTTCTCTCCTTAAAGTAGAAATTTCAAGATTAGATTGACCATTTTCTTTCTCTAGCTTAACCATATCTTCTTCTTTGTCTTTCTTCTTTTCTTCCAGCTTGGACTTTTCTGTCTATCATAGTGTCATCTCAAGTAAATTTCACAAGTATCAAGTTTATCACCGCAAACTTGCAGTAAGCAATTTTACATGACATATACAAAACGCATTACCTTAATCTTTTGAAGTTGTCTCGTAGCAATCTGGTAACACATTAGTGAATGTCATGAAACAAAAATCTCAGGGCCTAAGTTCTTTATGATACCTCATTTTCTTCACTAGTTCCTGAAGCTAAGGTTTCAAGAACTTTTATCCTTGACTGGTACTTCTCCTCACGAGCTTTGAATACACTGTTTTGCTGCACAAAAGATAAACTCAGAAATACAAAGCAATCGAACACCATTTACTATTTCTCCGAGAGAAAAAAAAAGAAGAAATACCGTTCTTAGATGCTCAGATTGAGTTGAAATACGTCGTTTGATTTCCAGGATGTAAGCATATCCTGGAAACCATTCAAGGATGTAAGCATATCCATATAAAGTAGGCTCAGGATTGTTAAATCAGTCAAGTACCTGAGGGATTTCACCAGTCTTTTTCTCAATACTTTCATCAAGAATTCCATTGACGATACTTAGGGGTGACTGCGTGGGAGCATTCTGCATTCAATAGAAGACCATAGAGTATTATTATAGACGAATTTAAGAAGAAACAACAGAGCCTAGGATATGCAGAGAACTATTCATGAATCAATCAATCACCCCAAAAAAAAAAAGAGGCAATGGGAGAGCAAAGTTATGGAAAACACTTGAGAAAGCCCACAAGTCCTTCATTCTCTATCAACAACGCCTGAAAACATAACACCATTCGTTTCATTAAAAGCATTATACCAAAAATCCCATTTATATACAAACAAAGAAGCTACAAAACATAAACGCTGGATCAACAACACCATCTGTAGAGTGTAACTAACTAACTAATCAGAAGGATCTATGGATTCATCATCATGCTAATGCAGCTGACAGAATTCGTAATTAGAAAATATCTAAAAAAATCAGAGACTAGGTCTTAATTTTAGAGATTATTATTCTTAATTCCTTTTTCAATCTTAACTCAATGAAGAGAGGTCTCTTTCGATTACTTATAGTAGAACCGAAAATCAAGAGGATGATCGATCGAAATGCAAAAGAAAGTAACATTCCCCAAGTTGGTAAGAACAATGCGGCGGATGAAGAAAGAAAATAGCAGTAGAGACGAACCTACCTGGAGAGGAACAGAAGATTGCCTTTTTGCAACAAGAGAAGATCGACATTTTGGATTTTTTTTTTAATTAAGTCCCAAACCTGCGAGAAAACACAGAGACGGAGAAGAAGAAGAAGGAGAGACGGCGCCACGTGTAATAGAGGACGGACGAATTTACGTCCCATAACTAGAGACGTTTCTTCGTTAATAATCTAATTTTGATTTAAATTTCGCATTTTTATTATGTGGGACGAGACCAAGGGACGCTAATGCACTTGGTCTGAGACTAATCTCTCTGGAGGAAGGACGTCCCATGGGTAGGGTCCCCCCGTTATGCAATTGGGCCGTAAGCAATAGGCCCATACCCATGTGGCCAAAGGGATAAAAGCTGAGCAATTCTTGCGCTTGGGGAGAATTGATCCCTGGCCTAGACCAACAGGACAACTTTTCCACCAAGGCTAGAACCACTAGCCCACCACCTCATGGTTATATTTGATCAGTGTTATGTTATGTGTTATTGTTGTTGTTGCCCCCTACAGCGTTAAGCATATTTTCAAGTAGTGTGTATAGATTTGATTGCAAAGACTCATCAATATATATATATATATATGTTTTGGGGGTTCAAGAAGAAGAGACAACGTGGAAATGAAAGATCCATGATATAAAGAATCCAAAAACCATACAAGCTAACACTAAATTCACCACTCTCTGTGGCTGCCACCTATTCTCCACCGCCCCAGTGTCCTCGCTGTTTCGCAACTCTCTCTCTTCCATCGTTGTTGACCCAACCATTTCGTTCGCACCGCCCACGTTTCGGGCTACCGATTGGCAAATCTCGCATACTCTGTTTCAATAAACATATGTTGTATCTTGTATGTTAATTTCCTATAAAGTAAACAAAACTCTTGGGGTGCATAATTAGCAACTAACTCACAAAAACTTACGTGCTTAAATTAATATGGCTCATAATTCTTTACCAAATAAGAGAACAAATGAAGGTATTTTAACCGTGATTTTGAGTGGTGTTAACCTACAAGGCTACAACCAATTTAAAAATACATTGAAAAAAAAGAAAAAAAAAACATTTTAAATTAATACTTCTAGCTAATTAAGAACTTAAGCTTCACATATGCCAAATTTTTCAAAAGTTTGACAAATTCCTTAACTTGAAAATTAATTATTTGAGAATAAGTCAATAAAATTATACACAAAAATAAGATAACGATCAATAAAACGTCCTAAAATAAAAATAAATAAATAAAAAAAAAAAAAAAAAAAAACAAAAAAAAAAACAAAACAAGAACTCCTAAGAATCCTAACAAGAATTATGATCAAAGTTAATCAAAACTCATAACTCGAAAATTCAAGAAAATAATTAAAAAATAAAGTAGGTTTAATATAATTACTTGTCGCCTTTGATCTTGAACCAAGTCTCAGCGCATTGTCTATGAGCAACAGCCAGATCTTCTTTACACGAACACCCTAACTCAATCGCACCTCCACCGCTCGTTTCCACTCCCAAATGACATATCCGACAATCTTTCTCCGGCGGCGCCGTTGCATCATTATCATCACCATCGTCTATCTCCGAAGAAGGACTCATCACTGACGACACTTTCCTAGACTGATCTCCTTCGTATTCGTACGATCCTCCAGTCGTCGAATAGAAGTAAGAGTAGCATGACGTCACGTCTTCCCCGTCTGAATAATAAACGCTGGCGTCACTTGCGTCCAATGACCTCCGGTGGTGATATCCAAAAGCTCCCCCTTGTTCTAAATCGATGTCTGTCATTGTGTTTTATTTTTGTCTAATGCCACAGTCAATACAAAACTGAAGAAGGGATTTAAAGAAGTGGGGTTTTGGTGGATGTGGTGATGTCTAACCAACAAAACAAGATTATATTATTTACTGAGAAGTAATAAGAGGTTGTAGGAGTGAGTAGTAGTAGTGGAGGTGGAGCAGAGGAATTAATAATAAGCTAAAGAAACATAAGTGAAAGTGAAAACTATTGCTATATATTAAGGAAGAAGATATTAAATAGTTAAAAGCAAAGAGAAAAATAAAAGAGAACCCCAACTGTTTATCTCTCAGCAGCTTGTACCAAATTTAAGGGATTTGTTTGTTACGAGTTAGAGATTCTTCTATACGTTCGATGGTATTACAATGTTTAAGCGTCTCGATTACACCCGTATCCAACGGTTCATATTGCGTGATCATTACATAAGTTTTTGGAAAGCCCGATTCAGTCCTTGCAAGAATGATAAAAATAGAAATCGTAGAGGGATAGTTATGTCATTACATTGTGAAGTTTCTTGTTTTGGATACACTTTGACTCATTCCGGCCTCCGATCGATTTATCACGGCCAAGTTTGTTTTGTTTTGTTGTCTTTTGATTTTTAATTGATGGTACTATTGGCAAAATTTATGGTTTGAAAACGTTACGTACTCTCCGGTTTTGAGTCATCTTTTTGTAGGACTTTGTTGTCCTCTTTTTCTTAGAGTAAACTCTAGATTTTGAATTGGACAGTATCGCCTATCTTGATTTACCATAACTTTTTTACCAACGAAATGATAGAAAATATTTACTCCGATGATGATCCAAGAAAGAAAATTATTAACGTGTTTCCAAGAAAGAAAGAAAAAACAAATGATCGTAGTCATTACTGTTTTGTAATTTTCCTCAACGCTCGTCGGCAACTTTAGTGTCGATCTATTACGCCAAACACTTTTGAGAAACGAGATATGATGATGGCTTTTGCGTTTGTGTGTACACTATAAATATCATGTGCATATATTTCCAATTTCTTATATCACTCTCAGATTCTATTGATTTTGTTTTTGGTCCTCATTCTCATCCTCAATAGACACTTCATCCACAAGTGGATTTGTCACAACATTATGAATGCCATGCCACGAAGTTAAACGGTGGAGCTATGTTTTACCACTAAAAAAGAGCTGTGTAGTATTTGATTGATGTTACTAGCTTAGCTACCCAAGAAAACAGAGATACTATAAAACTTTTTCAGATTAAAATTTTATATTTTATGAGGGAGAAAGATATTTCAAACAAGCAAGGAATAACTATTTATTCGTAAAGGCATACAAATTAAAACTAAAAAGAAATAGGAATCTCATTTTCCACGTCAAAATGTTGAACCACCAAAGGAATAAAAGAAACAAATAAACAAAAAGGGTAAAACGAATTTTGATGGCAAAAATAAAATAAATTTAAGAAAACAACAGTTTATCAAATTGGTGGGTCTAGTTCTAATGACAAGACATACCTCTATTCTTTGTTTCATTTGAATCTTTATATTTGGAGTTTTCTTCTATCAAAATGACAAGTATTTTAATTAAATAAGTTCGTTATCTGTTCAAGAGAGGAGATGAGATATGTACTAACTCCTCCAATTCATAAAACTAAGCATGTTGAATATATGGGAGCTAGTAAAATCACCAAGCTCTAACGATTTGTTATTCATATTCATGATCTAACAAACAACATCGAATATTTTCCTAGTAAATATGATTGAATACCTAAAAACATTCATTCAACACTTTACGAAATCTATAATTCTAAATGTGAAAGAAAAATTTTAGTACATGCATTTTGTAACTAGGACGCATGAAGGTAATGGATCACCTCGTACGAGTGTTACTCATATATCCTGCCGGATCTGCCCAATTCCTTTTTTTTTTTTTTTTGCTTTGACTCTTTATGTTTTGTTTGTTAATAAACATCGAAAAGGACAACACAAGTAGTTGCTCTGTCTCAACAGTTTCATGTTCAAAACTGGAAAAGTTGTTAAAACAAGACCAGAAACTGGAAGTATTTGAATGATATGTGTTGTTCAACAGAAACATTTGGCTGGTGGCCCAAATTAGGTGGACAGAATAAAAAAAAGTGGAGAAGCTGGAGAAGTACTCTTGGTTTGATTCAGATAGTTTTGGTGGTAAATCAAATAGATACATGAATCGTTAAATCATAACAAGTTACTTCTACTTTAATAGATAGTCGTCATGTAGAGAATTAAGCTACCAAAACTAATCTAACTTAGAGGAAATAATTTATAGTTTACATAACTTACATTTAGAACTAGCTAGGAGCCAACCAAAGGGCTACTTACTACATTCTCACATTACATCTGAAAATGATCTAAGTTGGAGCTCTCAAAATCAGTCAATTGTGGCTCTCTGTCTGCAATTCTTGGCTGCATATAAAAGAAATTGTCATGTTAGGAAGAAAAGATACATGATTGAGATCTCTAGTATGGTTATATGATCACAGTGAGAATGGGCATTACCAGGACTTAAGATTCGTAAGCATTTTGTTATAGACTTCACAGTAGTCATGGAGTCCGATCCTGCAAATTGAAACAGTAAGAGTTTATCAGTGAGAACAGCTATAGCATTCTATATATCTAATATATTAAATGAATACAGGACTCTAAACCCACCTTGTGTGTTCATGTCTTTCCCTTGTGTCATTTCTGTTACTGTTGATGTATACTCTGATACAACCTGGTCACTCTCTTGATTCGTGTTTCTTGATTCAGGAGATGACCTGTGATTCAGAATTGGATCTAATAAGTAAATGGCAGAGCAGATAGTTAAAATTTTCAGACGGTTTAGTAAGCCAAAGAGAAGAAGAATATATACCCTGAAGCACTCTCTATGTGGAAATTAGATGGCTGTGGAAGGCAAGGGTCAGGCATTCCTTCACAACCAAGATCGAAATCGACTAGTAGCTCCGAAAATGAAAAGTCTTCACTCAGAAGATCTATATTGGAGAAATCTATGTCAAACAAATCAGCTTCTGCTTCAGAGCCAGATGAGGAAGTTGAAACCATATCAGCAGTAACAGGTGCATCTAAGTGCATTGTGGCTTCAGTGTCGTCGAAGTTGAGCCTTCCTTTCACATGATCTCTTTTACTCGACATTTTCAGATTAGACTTCACAGGCGAAAAAGAAGAAACCATATGGCTCCTTTCCACTGTATAAGAACCAATTTCTTTGAGAGGACTGACTGTGATTCTCTCCTTGGTAACAATTGTGCAGTTTGAAGGAGTAACTTCTTGCTGGGGACTGACAGACCTATCACTTTGATTAGATGCTTGCTTTTGCGGTGTCCTCGGACAAGCTGAACTGGTCGGAGGAGACAACATGTTGTCTGATTTGTTAAACAAACACTTTGCCACACTTGGCATAATAAGATCAGACGACTTATTAGCTACACCGTTGTTCACAGGCATTTGTGTTTCAGATGATGTTTGAAACGTCAAGTAATTAGCCACCACCTTATCAGCTTGTTGGAGCTTTTTCATCCCTGAATTAAGAAAAAAAAAAAAGACACAAATCAAGTTTAAGCATTATGAAGACTTAAAGGTATAATCATCAGTTCATCACCATCACATCAATGAAGTATATAAAAAGAACAAAACTGCAGCAAACCTACCTTTCCTAGAAACAGAAGGAGCTCCAAGAGAAACCTCAGGACTCTTTCGCTTTTTGGTTGTAGACTGACTTAAACAAGGTGCAGTGAAACTCCCAACTCTTTTGTTTCCTGGTAATGATACATTAGCTGTGTTGTACACAGTGCATCCTGTAAAACAAGAACATATCATTAGCTCCACGAAACAACATCCAGATTCCAGATACATCAAACCAATATAAAAATCAACCCATTAGTAAATTTGGTTACCAAGTCTATATAATCTATGTCAAACAGCTTCTACATCAAAATCAGAGCTCAAGTAACAATCAAGTTAAGCAATGATGGTTCCAATTCAGCTCCAGAATAAAACAAAAGCAGTAAGTAATCTTCAATTTACCTGAAGAAGAGACACCGAAGTTGTTGTTCTGTTTAGAAGTCGAAGCAGCAACGAGTTGGATATCAGTCGGAGCTGCCGCCGAAATCGCCGGAGGAGGAGGAGGAGGAGGTGTAGCGACGGTGGAGTTATAAGCATTCATGACATCCTGCATCCCATTCAATAGATTCTGAACCCGAGTTTTCTCTTGATCTAGTTTCGATTTCTCCTGATCAATCATCATCTTCTCCTTCTTGAGAAGTATATATTCGTTTAAAATCTCATTCAAAGGTAACAAACTGTTGGGAACCTAAACGAAATCGAAAAAAAAAAACTGTAAGACTCAGTACTAATAGATGAATCAAATTGAGAAATTGGGAAAACGAAAGATAATATCGAGGTGGTGCTTACTTCGCGAACAGGAGAGTTAGAGATGAGAGAAGAAGCTTCAGATCTGAAAAGGGATCGGGTTTTTGAGAAGCGATTATCGCAAAGGTAACGATCGACGAGGAACGCGACTTGAATCGGAGTTACTTCACCGTTGCCTATAACACGCTCAGATGCCTTGGATCTGTTTGATTTCGTCATTTCTCTCTAAAGATTGTGAATGTGAAGCGAGGGAGAGTGTGAGAGAGAAGAAGATGATTAGAAGAAGAAGAAGACGAAGGAGGGAGGTGAAAAGGAGGAGGGAGCGGGAGATTTTTGGAACGGTTTAATTCGATTTTGCCGGGTGATTTCTTGTGGCGGGTGAAGCTAAAAAATTTTTGTAAGGGCCAAAATTGAAAAACCATTTACGTTCACTGAACCGTTCGATTTTAGTGTATTGGACCGTCCGGTTTGGGCTGATTTGTTTGTATTTTCAATCGTTTGATTAAAAACCTAAACCTCTGTTTTTTACCTGTAGTTAGTTTTTTAATTTTTGGGTCGAATCTAGTGAAACTAAATTAATCGGTCTATTTAATGTCAAATTCCGGTTAGTTCCGGTTAAGTACTGGTTGTGTGCTGAGAAGAAGAACATGTCGTGCCGTGAATAATGGCCTTAATTGTGTCAAGTATAGATCATATGCTTTTGATGTTCCGAGTACTGTTACAGTCTTTTGATGTTAGCTTTGTTCAGTTTTTATCTTTCAAAAGTCGCTTAATCATATAAAGCGATTATTCTCATGAATGTTCAGTTTTTTTCAAAAGTCGCTAATCATATTAACCGATTATTCTTATGAATGTGTTAAGATTATAACATTACTAGTTGATTAACAAGTCTAACACTTATTTGTACTTTCAAGCTTATGTCCAAAAAAACCATTCAGGGAGAAATCAAAACCCCAAAAACCAAAGATTAAGAACTAAAACAACAACAAACCCTATCAATTGAATTAGGCTAAGAAGACTCAGATCTCAGCGTTTTCTGTTTAGTAGTCTGCAACTCTTATTACGGAGATTTTTAAGATAGATAACGCAGTATTTTCAATTGACATCATCGATCTGATTCTATAACCATCCACCCAAAACAAACAAGTGAATTAAAAAACATTGGATCTCAGCTTTTTATTGTTTTTCTTCAAAATCCTTTAATAGGAGATTTGCAGAAAGATAACGCAGTATTTTAAACTAACAAATCATCGATCCAATCCTAAACAAAAATCAAACCAAAAACAATCCCAACATTGAATTGAAAAAGTAAGAGCATCTCAGAAGTTGAAAACCCCATTTGTTTCTTCACTAGCAATCAAAGTGCAAGGATAACAATTTTTTCGTGGATTCATCACCGATGCTCACTCATCTTAAAACAATCAAAACCCCCCAAGATATCCTACAAAAGAAAACTAAGATCGAACTAGAAAAAAAAATCAAACCACAACTAGCTTATTCAGAGAGGAACGAATGAATCGGTCAAAATCGCCGTACGAATTTCTCAGATTGAACAAATTAGGTCGAGAACTATTATATATAAGACGCCGAGAAAAAAAGGCAAAACAAAAAATAACCCTACTCTTCTGTTTGGTAACAGATATAATTATTAATCCTTAAACAATGGAAAGGATACGCTATCCTTAAAACGCTAACTGTGTGCCGTTCTCAAACACATACGTCCCGTTTTAAAACCCACCGAGCATACAGCTTTGTCGGTGGAACCAGAACCTCCACGTAACGAATGAATGCTCTAAAGACTAAACTCTGAACCACACAACAACACAGAAACGTGTCAAACTACTTCTGTAAAAATATTAGTCATAACATAAAAAGCAAGTTAGTAAACCATCACGACGCCGACGCGTTTCTGATTATTCAACCCAAATGCAAATATACGATTTGAGTTACATCAAAAAAATTGTTATCTTCTTCTATAAGTAAACTGAAATATTTTTATATAATACACAAACCTTATCAGATAAATGCTAACCACACGTTTGCGTTTTGTAACCGAAAGAACAAAACTGATAAATACTACTGCTCCTATGGGAATTGTTTTTGGTAAAACTTACATAATGGGTATGGTTTTTGGTAAAATCGTCGTCGAGACTCCAAAATACACGGTGACTAAATCCGGCGACGGTTACGAGATCCGTGAATATCCACCGGCTGTTGCGGCGGAGGTTACGTACGATGCGTCGGAGTTTAAAGGTGATAAAGACGGAGGCTTTCAGGTTCTGGCTAAGTACATAGGCGTGTTTGGCAAACCGGAGAACGAGAAGCCGGAGACGATTGCTATGACTGCTCCGGTGATCACGAAAGAAGGTGAGAAGATTGCTATGACTGCTCCTGTGATCACGAAAGAGAGTGAGAAGATTGAGATGACTTCTCCGGTTGTGACTAAGGAGGAAAGTGGTGGAGGAGGGAAGAAGAAGATGGTGACGATGCAGTTTTTGTTGCCGTCTAAGTACACGAAGGCGGAGGAGGCGCCGCGTCCGACGGATGAGAGGGTTGTGATTAGGGAGGAAGGTGGGAGGAAGTACGGTGTGGTTAAGTTCAGTGGTACGACGTCGGAGAGTGTGGTGAGTGAGAAGGTGAAGAAGCTTACGAGTGATCTTGAGAAAGATGGGTTTAAGATCACCGGAGAGTTTGTTCTTGCTAGGTATAATCCTCCATGGACGTTACCACCGTTCAGGACCAATGAGGTCATGATTCCTGTTGAATGATATGATCCAAAGTGTTGAGCTTTTGGTCTCAAAGAAGCTGTTTGTTTCACTTTGTGTGTTTGTAGTTGAAAGAAGCATAACAATAATAATGTAACCTTTTGGTTTTAAATTTCCTTTAGAATGAGTGAATCAAACAAGAAACTGCTTAATCTTTAGCAAAGGACAAGAACAAGAAGAACTTGCAGAAATGTTGTGGATTGAAAAAAATTATTCAAAAAGGGGTTTGGATCATATTAACCGGAGAAAAGCTTAAAGACAATGACAATTAAGTTAAAGAGCATGAGAGGAAGCCTCATGTAATGGCAGGCGTGGATGAGACCAATGATTTGGCCTTTGAGAGAGTTTCTTTTCCCGGTTTGGTGGAGCTCTGCAAGTGTCCATCCTTTGGGAGCTAGAAAACGGTCTTCGTTGAGGATAGCCAATGCGTTTGCGAATAGTAGCAATCCTTCCATCAGTGTCCAGAAGCCCATGATTATTCTATGGAAATGATTGAAAACAATCAGAAACTATGCATATACATAATGAGCAACTGCAGTAATTTTGAATATATGGTGTTCTGAAAGATACAGAGAACTCCTACGAGCTTTGTATCTTAACCATTTTAGAGGAAAGCCACGAATGTAGCAAAGGCAAAATCTTGAATCTAACACATTAATAATGAACAAGAACCAATAGCAATACTACTACTACTATAAAGCTCAACAGTGATCTCGGCAAGTCCTAGTTTTCATTGTTTGGTATCTTGAAATCTAAGACTATATTTCTAGTGTTCCAATGTTGTCTTACGATTACGCCCATTACCATCATACCAACTACCAAGTAACAACACAATCCTCAAGACTGAAGTAGAATCACATAAAGCAACTACAAAATAACAAGAAAGCTAACAACACTTGACATGGTTCTCTCATGGGAATAGGTTAAACATTGTGAAACCTATAACTATAAAAACTCTGGATCGTCATGTTCAATAGCTGAATCAAACGAGACTAGAAGTTATCACAGTAGATTAACAAGTCGTCATATCTAATACTTAGACTAAGAGAGATTATAGTTTGTGAGAGCAAATGCATACCCGACTTAAGGAAACTAGAAGTTTAGCTCCTGAACCTGAGAATATCTGCAGAAACGGATAAAACAGATTCCAATGATCATCAGTTTCAGTTCCATATAAAATGATATTAGAAATCTTGGATCTTTCGATTGAAAAATTATACTTAAACGATTGTACTTTCGATTGGGAACTGATTGATTGATCGATATCCCCTAAAGATATAAACCCCAAATCTAGCAATTAGCTTAACCAGAATCGAGGAACGATTTCAAACCCAGAAACAAAAAAGATCGAGTTTTTTTCCACCAAATAACCCGTTGAAAGGCTCAAACCCCATAAAATGAGCAGTTGAAGAGACAGAGAGAAGTAGAGGAAGAGAAAGGAAAGAGATTACTTACAGTTACAGGTGATGAGAATCGAATTGGTATCTTGTTGAAGAGACGACGAAGCTTGCGATCTGTTTTTATTTTCCACATCCTTCTAACTTGAACCAACTCTCAACGAAGAAAAAAAAAAAACAGAACCGGGTTTACCCGGTTCGACTCTATTCGGGTCAGAACCCGGCCACATGGCTTCAGTGAAAAAGAAAAGGTTTTATAAAATACATTAGTTCTATTGACTCTTTACCTCTGTGGGACAAAGGGTGTGATGATCAAGAAAGCATGTTAAAAACAAAGCAATCAACATAGAAGCTCTAAGAATCTTCTTATAACAACAATGAGATGACAGAATACTGCTGTTGTACACAAATCATGCTGCTTTTTTGAATGGAACAATCAAAAATCTCCATTGGGATTTTTTTCTTTTTTTCTACTAATCAGCTGCTCTGAAGAGATATACAGAGGGAAAACAAAAAATGCTATATATCTTTTGATGTTCCTGTATGGTGTAATCAAATTCTACACATTTTGTAAAGGATATTCTTGGAAGAATTTGTCTTCTTCTTTTTTTCCTATATTGTACAAGAAGGCTACAAAAAAAGGGTTTTGAATCAATATGTGTTTGTATTGTGTTTCACTGTGTCTTCTATCTTCAAGCACTCTTCTTCCATCTATCTGACTCTCCTGATGATTTCCACACTTGCTCAGGCTGAGACTTTTCACATATGCAATCTGGTTGTGGATTTGCGTAGAAGTTTTCTTCTAGCCTAGGGAATTCACCTGGAAGTCTTGCATAAGGAGCTCCTATCCTGCCATTATGTAATCTCTTCACCTCTGAAGAAAACTCATCCCAAGACATGATACCTTCGTCTAAATGATCTATCAGTCTCACAAAATTTAACCTGCCATTCACATTAGACTATATATCAGTCAAAACGTTACACAAAAGAAAAGGCAATTGCAAAAGGAATGATTCTGATTGATTTAAACCTGTCTGGATTGATAGTCTTCTTAAACCCTTCGAATCTACGGTGCCCTTGTACCGCCTTAGCCATGTTCCCATCATATGTATATACAAAAACATCGCTTTCAAGTGCCACAATATAATCCAACGCAGCCAGGCGATTCTGGTATGGTTTAAAGGGTTCTAACTCTTCTTCAGTTGCTAAAGTTGAATGAGCAAAGACATTTGGGTACTCTTCTCTGAAAGCATCCATACTGTTTCCTCCATAGATTTCACCAGCAACTATGTACACATTCGTTGAGGATGGATATCCCATTGCCTTTAAAAATATGGCTGCTTCTCGAGGAGACATCGGGCAACCGCCTTGGATCCGTCTCTCTCTGCTGTCAATCTCTTTCTCCTTCCAATGTTTAACATTGTACCTCATGATTCTCAGCTCTTCAGCTTCTCCAGCTGTGAGATTGTGGCTGCAGCCTGTAAAGGCAAGCATATCTTTCTCGTATCTGCATGTCAAATTCTCATTTTTCAACCACTCCGTGTCAAAAAGATGAAAATGAGAGGATGCAAAAAAGAAAGAAACATCACAGTACCTTAAGTGCAGAGCAATGAAAGGTTCACTGTTGTTACGTAACCGGTTAACCAAAACTTTCCCTAAATCCTCGATCTCTCTGGAGTACCCTAATGCTTGGTAATTAGCAAGGCATCTCAACCGTTGGATTGATGGTGGCAAGCCATTGTTGGCCAAGCGTGAATCAGTGTGTGTGAATTTTATCACCTTATGTTTTTTCAAGAGCGGTAACATCTCGCTTCTGTAGTAACTAGCCTGCGTAATGCACAAAACTTTTAACCACACAAAAAGCCACTAAACCCCCGTTTATGGAAATGGTAGAAACAAGAGCACAGACCTTGGACCAAGAAACAGGAGCCTTGAGGAGAGGTCTCATGGCTGCATATCGTGGAGGTAAGTACTCGACAATGTCAACATCATCTTTCAATACATTCATGAAGTGTCTCCAGTCAAAAATGTCTTTGAAAGTACTGCAAATCACAAAGAAATTAACTCTTCAAAATTCTACTTCTTTTCTTGGAGAATATCTTGGTTGTGTAGGGAGTAAATAAGATAAAAACCTTGGGTCAGTCCAGAAAGATTCATGGTCAAGGAGAGGAAGAACAAGAGTAGCATTCATAATCTTTGCTACAGCAACCATGTCACATATCTGCATTTCAGTTGAAAAAAACAATAGAGAAAGATAAGTAAACACCAGAGATCAAATATGTGTAAAACATACTTTGACATGAACTCTCCACTCACCCCAGTTCTCATCTGATTCAATCCGCCGTTCGAGTGTACTAAAAGATAGCCGTTGGTTTTCCTACGCAGCCCTGAAATCAAACAAACATTTCAGAAAACTGCAACTCTTGGTTTTAAAGAATCAGGAAATGCAAGTTAACTGGCTTTACTTGAACGGTTCTTCGGACGTGACACACACTGGTGAAAGTTTCCACTTTCAGGTTTCTGCCATATTTCCGGAATCTGTAAAATTGCCAAATCAGCGGACAATCAAAGTCAAAACATAGAAATAAGTGTGGCTTTCATACGTTGCAGAAACAAACAAGGATAATAACTCTAAAGTCAAAGTTCATAAATTTCAATCATCTCAACATCAAATGCATTGTTTTGGAAACTTACACCGTTTCAAAAGAACCCAAAGGAGTTAAAAAAAAAAAAAAAAACATTAAAGATCTTTCCTTTTTAGTATTGACACAATCCACCAGATTTGACACAAAGGAACAAAATCTCATGCCTTTTTTAGATATGATTATTCAATAATGCGTTCCAGCAAACACATAGTCGAAGGTCAATGGGAAACTGGAGAAAGTGGTAATCCATACCAAACTAAAAAGGCTGCTCAAACTCCAATTTTGACTAATTCCTCGTCAAATTCATTATTAACGAATCTCAGAAATTATGCAAAAAACGAATTTTGATTGGTAAAAGCTTAACGATTCGTTTTCGTTTAATGTATCAGTGACGCAATCAGTACAGATTTTATGAGAATTCCACGTTGTAATCCTACCCCACTTTTTTTTTCTATTTAGAAATTTTCCCGAGAAAAAGACAGAAAAAAAAAAAACAGAGCGCCAATTTCCGTTAAAAATCCAATCTTTGACCCCAAAATAACTCTTCAACGAAATTAGAAAACAGAGGAAAAAAAAAATTAGCAACAAAACGCTTTCTGGGTTTTGATCAGAAAGCTCAAAACTTTTTTCTCGGGAAAGTAAATTAAAAACAGAGAGGAAATGACGAACTAAAATGTCTCAAAATCAGAAAAAATCTGAAATGCGTATAGCTTAAAGTTTTGATTTTTTTTTGTCAAGGAAGAAGGAAACGTACGGGAAGCTTTTCAACGACGACGTTCTCCGTCATTGCACGTTGAGCCATTGACCAATCTTCATGTAACGCACGTACGACGACGAGCTCATTCAAATCTCTCCGGTGCGCGTGGTCAACGACGCGCCCACTCATGAGAGAGACTCTAAGGAAGAGAGAAGCGACGACGAGGATCATGAGAAGACCCAAGATCCGACGACCCATGTTTCTCCCTGAACAAAAGAACCAACCTTGACTCACCACAGCCGTTGATCCGCCACCGTCGCATAGAAACGGTAACCGTAGTTTACGTAAGAGAAGGTACCGAATCGTCGGATGATGATGGTAGTGATGATGATAATCGTGGTGGTAGTGGGATCCGCTAGAGGAGGAACCAATTGAGGAAGGTGAAGAACACGCGCCGCCTTGTAAAACGGCTTCTCCGTCGTCTAAATCAGGGGAGACGGAGATGTTAACAGTGTTGTTGTTGCAGTAATCGGAGGAAATGGAGGGTCGTTCGGAGGTTGTTTCTAAGGAATCTCCGACACGGCGGCGTGTGGTGGTTGTAGGGGCAATGATTGGTGCAACGGCCAAAGGGCTTGCACCGGCCGCCGACATATCGCCGCCTGAGAAAGCAAAATTAATCTCCGGGAAAGCGCCAAATTGAAAAAAAAAAAAAGGATTGATTTTTTTTTTGAAGAGAGAGAGAAAAAAAGTTGGTTTTTTTTTTTTTGTTTGTTTGTTTGTTTAATAAGTTCGTTGGTGTGTTAATTTGATTTTTAGGAGGGGTGTTAGTAGTGGTTGGGCATGTTATGGTTTTTTTTGGGGTTTCTCATTTCTCTATTAGCCACCGTGAGATTCGGCTATAAGCTGTGAGAGGTGTCTAAACTTTTTTTTTTTTCTTTCTAATCTCTCTGTTTTGGTGAGTTTGTGTATTTATATATAGTTTAGATTTATGTTATGTTTGTATGTATGTGTGTGGACCTTTTGCTAATCATTTATTTTTTGGTTGATTACTTGATTTTACATTCTTTTTTAATTATGGTGTGTTGGGGAATTCCCAAATGCGAACATCTTATTTTGATTAATCTTATAAGATCAACTTTGGTAACATAGTTATGGCATAAACCTAAACAATGTAAGTAAATATTTATTATGAAAAGAATAAGTATTTAGTTGTTTATTTATGACAAGTGGTTAAGAATTTATTTCTATGTAAAAAAAATAAATAAATAAATAAAGTAAGAAAATAATTGTTTACTAATATTTAAAGCTTTTTCAAAAATATTAAGGAGGGTGTATTCAATATAATATTTCAAGTGCTTTGAGTTTTCATGAAATTTTAAATGATTTTGATGATTTTACGGAAATTGATATGATTTATTGTAAAATTCTTTCAAATCCCACCTAAAACCATGAAATTTGGATTTATGTATTTTTAACTAAACAAATCATCCAGAATTTCTATAAATCATTAAAATCCAAATTCACAAACTGTTTTGAATAACAGTGGATTTCAAAGTAATTTTTTAAATAATCAATTCAATAATAGTGGATTTTAAAGTAAATTTTTAAATCGTCAGTTCAATAACAGTGGATTTTAATAAATTCATATTGAATATCATAATATTTGTAAATTTTACACAAATCACTTTAAATGTCAAGTTGAATACACCCATAGCAATATTTTTAATATACTATTATGTTTCTTATCAAATACTACAATTTAAGGTATATTAAAATTCATTAAAAATATAAGTGTATATTGATGGTAAAGTACATTTCTGCAAAATATATACAACCACACAACTTAAAATAGTAATTTTATCATGTGATATTTTATTATGCATTTTTTTAATACTACTAAAATGTCATTTTGGGATTATGTTATGTTTACTAATGGAAGTCTAAGTATAGAGAAAACACTATAAACTACATGTTGCACAAATAATAGTTGTTTACAAATTCTATTACACAATGCTTCACGACGAAAAAGTCGGACGCTAATTAATTTTTTTGCTGTAAGATTAGATTTATCTTCCACTTTTTCGAGTTTATTTATATTAGATGCTCTCTATCTTCACAATCCAAAAATGAATCTTTTATGTTTGGCCTCCGAATCCGGATATGTTAATTTTAGCGTCCGTGATGGTTTCTTCCACATTTTATAGAGGATAAAGCCAGCGACACATGAGTTTTGAGATAGGAACCCATGAATTATATTATCATAGAACACCATTGTCACGAACAATATGTAATAACAAAAGCAATAGACAATAATTCACCATAGACAAATGATATCTTATATTTGTCTCTTCTTAATTCACCATAGACAATAAACAATAGTTCAATCGGACCTTTTTCGGGTAAAGAGACCACACAGAAAAGGTTATTGGCCGGCGATGGAAGAGAGTGCAATCTCCTTCAAGATCTTTGCATGAAACAAATTAAATTGTCCATACGATCGCATAGAGAGATACGTTTTGCCTTTTTATTTTTAAAATGTGTAAACTCTTTTATATTGGCAGACCTCATGAGGACATTTTCGCACACATACAATCACCCTTTATAAATACATGCAATTTTATCAATATTTTAAGAATGAACAAAACTTTTTATACCCTCTTAAAAGTATAGTTCTAACCTATCCCACAACAAGAATGGTTCATACCCGATCCACTAACTCACCCCACACCCCTACATGTGCCACGCCACACATGTCGTTCGTTTACCCTTAATTATCATTATTATGATTTTTTAATTAGGAGAAATGAACAATCCAACTTAGTTGCTATCACTACATGTTTTAAAAAGCATTATCTTTTTCTTTAAATGTTTCAGGTTTAGCTAATTTTTTACACAAGAAAATAATTAACGTACAATTAACATTTGATTAAGATGTTATCATGTGGGGCAAACCTTTAACCTTAGATTTGCAGCCAATATAATTGGACACGTACATCATCAGCCTCCTATCTCTTGCCACCACGTGTATACATTCCAAACACTTTGCGGATCTCAAGCCGGTCGGCAAAAGCACCAGCGTGAAATTCGTCACTCTGCATCTTCTTCGTGCCTTTGATGACCGTTCGATCCGAATCAGACGGCCGATACACGATCTATCTCGATCCTACATGTGAACTTGTCATTTGCGTAAGTCAAGTACCAAAATCATTTGTATATCTTTGGGACGAGGTAATATACAAAATATATTGTGTTGTGCTAGAAAATTAAAAATCAATACTTGTATTCTATGAATATTGTCGTATGTAAACAGATTTTGGATGTAAATGAATGTACGTACGTATATTGTAGATCAATGATAGACGTTTTGTTTATCTTTTAAAACTTGATGACCTATGTTAAGATAAAATTGCTTTTATAGCAAGATTTCGTTGGTGAATTAACTAATCATGTAGAAACGGTAGAATTGTGTTTCTTAAGGCGAAAATGCAACTAGAAGATTTTGGTTTTATAGGGAAATCTCTTATTTGTGGATGATATATGCGTCTTTTTTTTAGTTATTTCTTAAGAAGTATTTAAAAAAACTAGTTTGGTGATTTAGTTAGTTCTTTCTTGAAGAAAGGGAAGAACTATTGGGGTATATAATGATATAAAGACACGCCACCATTCTTCTTCCAAAGAAAGAAGTGAATAGAGCAAGAATAATTTTGTTAAAATCAACATAATATCCAAATGTGTGTTCATGCTGCATTGAAATGATTTATTTGGGAAGTGATCGTTGCAGGTGAAGAGAGAACATAACGAAGACATATGCACGCAAAAATCGGTGTGATTAGCTGGATAGGAGCATTGCTTTACTTCTTTGTACCTTCGATCATGTTCTTGTATATAATCAAGATTTTTTTGTAGAAGCTAAATTTTCACATGTATTTGTTCTTCTAAAAAGTTGAATCATCTCTAATTGTAGTTGGAAATTAATGGACTATTTGAAATAAACAACTCTACTCACTTTAAAATACAAATAAAATCCTGTCAACTATTTCCTTTGGTTAAAATCCTATTAGATACTGACTCTTTTTATCTTTCTCATAGATACTGACTCTTTTTATCTTTCTCATAGATACTGACTTAGTCTTAATAAATCTTGATATTTGATATGTCATATGGGGAACCATAGGTTCAGTCGTTACCTTCTTAACAAGTTGATCCCCTTAATTCATGATCACGACGATTATCTACTCTATTGTCTTTTTTTTTTTTTAGCTCTTTTGGATAAACATTCCAACACATATTTATAAATTTTTCAAGCGAACCCAATAATACTTTATATTCAAAAGAAAGTCTTTGGTCTCGACCTCAAACCTTAATTTTCTTTGTTGGTCCGTTTCATCTTCGAACATCTTAATTATGTTCTTAGCTAAGTTAGGTTTTTTGGATTTTCATGACTTTAGCATTAGTCCATGGCTATCAACATGCTATATGAAGCTAAAACGAAAGTTTTGGGATACAAACCAAGTCCCACATCTGAAGTTTAAAGAGACTATGATTAATATATAAAGTGTTAGGATCAATCTACTAATTGCTAATTGGTTTTTAGTTAGAAGCCCAAGATAAGCCCAAATTTAACCGAAAGAATAACCAAAATCGATGTGAGATTCCTAACAAGGTCTTACCATCATCATGGTGATGAGAATTAAACGAAACAAGTCTGGGATTGGGTGAAAATCGGAATTTCCTAATCTTTTACAACAACCAGTACTTAAAAATTGAGTACTTGTTTTGTTGAAGAAACAAAGTTTAGTACTTAAATGTTAAATTTTAAAAGTTGAATATATTTTTGAATGTTTAGGGTAAGAAAAAGGATTTAATTGCAAATTTCCGTTATTTAAGTGGGAGAGAGAGAGAGAGAGGAAGGTTTTAAAACTCAAAATATCGCAAAACCCTAAAAAACAGTTTGGGTTTTTTCTTTGCCTCCCTCCCCACTCTCAATTTGCCGGAGAAAAGACATGGAGCCGGAGACAGAGCAAATATACCATATCGATGTCGGAAATCTCCTAGGTTTTAATCCGAATCATCGTTTCCCTTCTGCTCCTTCTTCAAGGTTCGTCCTTTCTCGTCTTATCTAATCTCCCTGAACCTTTGTTTTAAGTTTTTTTTACGGCGGCGGTGGCGGCTTGATATATAGATATACATATTTGTGTATTGATTAGTTGATTGAAGGTGGGTTTAGCTTCATACTAACGATTGGTGAATTAGAGAATTACAATATGCATTTTTGAATAGGAAAGCTTTGATTTTTCATAGACTGTCTCTTTATGTTCTGTTCTAATACCTTAAACCATGACCCAATTGAAAAAGTTGTGTTTGGCTATTAATTTAAGCTTATATCTCTCAGTGCTTTTAGTAGTTTTAGGGGCTGAACATCTTTTTTTGAGTTACAATCTTATCTAAATAAAACAATGTTGTCTCGCTTACTTCTTGTTTCTGTCGAGAGTTTAATTTGTTGTTGCTAACCTTAATGACTGTTTCTTTGAATTATATACTAGGGAGGAGCTTGTGGAGGAGTGCCTTGAGGAGAACAGAAAACTTGTTCAGGCAATAGCTAACGCTCTTTTCAACTTTCCTTCAACTGAAACTAATGATGGTCCTATTGTCCAGTTGCCTCCTCCTACTACCAAACTTCCTAGAGAGAAACATGTAAGACCTTTTTCTATTACTTGTCACTATCAGCAATGGATGTTGTTATAGTATGGGTTTTGGGAGTTTGCAAAATGCACATGAGGGTGTTTCTTGTATAAGCTTAACAGATCTTGCATCTTACGAGGGTGTTCATATTTTGCTCATCAATGAATTTTTGAATGTACTTAAGTATGCTAACCTTCTCCTTTTTTCCCAGGTTCCAAGGCCTAAGCCTCCTACAAAGTGGGAAGAATTTGCGCTTAAGAAAGGTAAAGCTATTTGAGAAATTGTCTTGATGGGTCGACGAACTCTTTGTTCTATACTTTGAAGTGACTAATCTTTATTTTGTTTGAATTTGTTCTTCGTTCTGTTTCTTAGGTATACAAAAGCGCAAGAAGGATAAAGTTGTCTGGGACGAACAAACTGATCAGTTTAAGCGTCGCCATGGTTACGACCGTGTTAACGATGATAATGATGTTCCCATTATTGAAGCAAAGGCAACAGATGGTAGGTGTTGAGACAAAAATTATCTTATCTTTGGTTTTTTTTTGGCACCTAAGTTAAACTTGTTTGATACATTGTTGAAATCTAATCTCTTTTGAATGTGATAACTTTGTATGGAGTTGTATTTTCCTAGTATTTATGAAAGCTTTTGGATAACTGCAGAACCAGGAGAAGATCCTTTTGCCAAGAGACTAGACGAGAAAAAGAAGAGAGTTGGAAAGCAAGAAAAGAATAGACTTCAGAATTTAAAGGCAGCTGAAAAAGCTGGTGCTTTACCGAGGTAAAACACCTTCTTGATTGGTATATCGCAAATGTTATCCTTGCCTGAGATAGTACACCAATATAGTTGCTAAACTTTAAGTTTTACCTGACGGAAAGAAATTTAACTCAATCCTAGCTCCATATGGGATGTCTTTATGAGTTTAAGCCTGATTTGTTGCTTGTTTTGTTGTCAATGCATATTTTCAGTTTTATGGTTTGAGCTGTTCATTTTTATGCTCAACGTGGGGTTATCATACGACCTGTTTCATGGGTTTTTGAAAACTGACGATCTAACTGGGTCAACAATCTTTGCAGCCATGTCCAACTTGCTGCAACATCATTACCCATATCAGGCACGAAATCTCAACCGAAGAAAATTGGAAAGGATGAACTAGGAGACGTAGCAGGTTTAGCCGCTACTTCAACCGCTAGTGGTGGAAAGTTCGATAAAAAGTTGCCTGGAGAAAAAGCTCCTAAGAAGCAGGGCAAACATCACAAGGTAATATTCAGCAATAGTTTCCCTCCTTTGAAATGTGATATTTAATCTTCTATCTAAATGACCATATCTGTTGATATTTGTGGGATATTTGCAGTATTTACCGGTTGTAGCAGGGCGCGGGGCTGTTAACCCTGAAAAAGAACAGACTAATAATGTACTTAGCAAGATTATCTCAAAGCATTCGCATGAGATCCTCAATGTTGGCAAGGTAAAACCAAAATACTTCTCAGCTCTCCTCTCTAGATCTTGGTCTGTTGCCTCTGATGTTTGTATGTGAGAAGATTGTGTTAATCTGTTGCCTCTGATGTTTGTATGTGAGAAGATTGTGTTAATCTGTTGCGTATAATATATGATTTAGGCGATAAACATGTACAACGTCAAGAAGGAGAAGAAGAAGTCAGGAAGGTCAGACAAGTCAGGACGATCAGACAAGTTGAAACCTAAGAAGGACATCACCAAGAAGCCTGCCAGCAAAGCCAAGTGAAGGAAGAAACTCTCCCATGTCTTATTTACTCTTCTATCACAAAACAAATTTTCAGTTGCTCCGTATCTGTTACAACAATACTTATATTTACGTTTATTTTAATCTTATTGACTTCATTTTGCACCATAAAACAATTTTATAGCTCACAAGGTCTAGATACCCAGTATAATTTTCACTTTAAAGCTCTCAATTTCCCCATCTTATTGGTCTTTTGGCCACAGTAATACACATACCACATTTACTGCTCTGTTTACAAGCATTCTCTCTTGTGTCTTTACATTCAAGTAGACAAGAAAAAAGATCAACTCTTATTTTTTCAAACCTTTAACCACTCAAGACAAGGACACAACCCCCAACAGAACCTTGCTGGGTAATAATCTTTCAAGTATATCTCTTTACCAAAACCGATTATGTAAAAGCTGAATGCTTTCCCACGGTCTTCCATGGTGACACGAGTCACAGGCACTACAGATATGGTGTGTCTCTCGCATACCACATTCGCCGTAGGTGGAACTTCAGCTCTTAATGAGATAACTTCTGAGGAGAACCTGTTGAGGAAATATGAGTCTGCAAAATATGCTGGCGTGCACTGATAAGCTTGTGTGTTGCAAAGCTGAACTCCTTCTGCTCTGTCAAATACTTCTTCTGGTACTGAACCAGCCCCCCTTGTTGCACTCACCTTTCGTTTCGACAGAGTCTTCCTGTCAAACCCCAAAAACAAAAATCAACAACTGCCACACAAAGCTATATGTTCTTAAGAATTTGTAAAACTTACCATCTTACAACTGCGATACTGCTTGTAAGAAGAGAACCAGTACTATCACAAGCCTCACATTTGATTAACCCGCGAGATTGGCAAGTAGGGCAAGGAAGCTTTCCCTTACCACTACAGTCTGCGCATCTGTGGAGAAAAGAAGGTTTTCTGTCAAATAGAGCCATAGTTTGCATACTGCAACCATCGAAGTGAAACTTGAGTTCTTTATATGAACTTACATTGTGTCAGATCCATCTTTATGAGCAACCAAACCTCTTCCATAGCAAGCGAGACACTTCATCACCTGATTCTCCTTGTAAAATCCGGGTTCTCCATCGGCATTGCACGTTGGACATACTACATCTCCTCTTCCTGTGCAACCTGTGATTGAATTACATGGAGTCTCATCAGTCTCTTCTACAAGATTTAAATTGTCTTAATGGTAAATCATGGACATAAAAATTGCTAACCTGTGCACTTCTCAACAGTCTCAGAATTAGGAACCGGGATTTGAGTTTCTTTATACGGAACAAACAGAGTAGGAAACTGCGATCTAAGGTCAAGTTCCCATAACCCCGGTTCAGCTCCATGTTTCTTTCCATTGAAGTTTCCACCACTGAGAGGCACTGTCTGTGTTAAAGCTTCCCTCTCCTCAATGAAAGTGTCAAGAGTTCCTACATAAACATTGCAGTCTTCTACAGAACGAATCTTCCATGTACGAGCAGGACGGCTTCCCCAACAACAACGATGGCCAATATGATCAATAAGCAACTCCCTTATCTCAATCTCATCAAGAAACTGCCTGAAAACATTTACATAAGTTCAACATATATTTAGCTAGTGCTAGACAACAACAGCAATGAAGATCAAACATAGGAACCATGTAATCACTAAGGCTTACCTTTGCAATTCATGACCTGCTCCAGATGCAGTTGGATAACCAATAGCTTGAGCTGTGTGAAACGCAAAGCATAATAAACAGAGCTAATGTAAGTAAATCAACTTTTTTCATAAAGCCCGAAACTTTTAAGAACCTCGAGAGAGATGAAGTGATGATTATAATAAATGATGAAACTTTCACATTTGTGGATGATCAAAATCAAAAGCCAGATGTAACACAAAGGTGATCAATAAACTATAATGGCAGGCCAATACAAAATTTTGAAAGGATCAGAGAAGATCGAACGAGACTTACGAGTGGGTAATGAGACGGGGGTTGTTAAAACGGGAGGGTAGAGAGAGGGAGGATCAGAAACAGCGGAAGCGGTACGGATTTCATCGACGGTGACGCCAGCTCCGGCGAAAGAAGGGTTACGAGCAGAGGAGCTATTTCTCTGTAGGTACTGGTACGAATCCCATCTCTCGGATTCATTCGTTTTCTCTGATCCTAAAATGAGAATTTCGATAAGACAAAGTTATGAAACAGAGAATTCAAAAGGAGATTTAACACAGAGGAGATGATATGTTTCTTCTGAATTACCTGAAAGCAGAGGCTTATCCATGGATTACAAATTCTCTCTTGTCTTCCAAACAAACCAAAAAAAAAAGAGATAAAATTTTGGGAATTTTCTTAGAGAGTAAGAAAAAACCAGGTCAACTCGATCTTCTTCTTCTTCTTCTCCGTGTGAGAAAATTTCATTAGAGAGAGAGGTTTTGTTGTCGGGTTTGGTCGAGCCGGGTTTGGGTCGGATCAGATAAGGTCCGGGTAGAACCGGGTACTTAAATGCCACGTGTGAAGGTGAAGCCGTTGAAGATTTCACCCACCTTTTTGATGTTGTTCAGACTTCAGAGATTCACGAGGGAAATTATTGCGCATTTGGGTAACTCTGTTTATGGGAGACAAGGCAAACTACTCTCTTTCTCAAATGTTTTGTAAACTTTAAGAAGTAATCATTGAAAATATTTAAATTTTTGAATTGTTATAGTTTATACTAGAATGTCGGCCTGTGCGTTGTCGCACGGGAAAGTAAAAACTTGAAATAATTAACATTGTTAATTATACATTTCGAGTAAAAAAACGGAACAAAACATTTGTTGGATCAAAACATTGCAACTTTATATAAACAAAGAGTAACAAAAACAAAAAAGTGTGAAATAAAAAGGTTTAAAAAATAATAGATGTGATCTTTGAAACATTGAGGTACAACAAAGAGGTATAAACATAGAGGTATGAAATAAAAAGGTATAAAAAAAAATAGATTTGATTTTTGAAACATGGAGGTACAACAAAGAGATGCAAAACTTAAGATGTGTAAATTTTGAAAGATAGGGACACGACAAAAATACATGATTGATAATATGCAACTGTTAGGATCATTGATAATTTTAAACCGTTAATTAGAAAAGTAGAACTAATCTCATCCATTGGATTAAAGTTGACACAAAAAAATAGGTTTGCTATTATATATTTTAAAATTAAAAAAAAAATACTTCAATAAAACAATTCTTTAGTTTTACTTATTAACTTGTTAATTTTAAAAATACTCAGTAAACAATTTTTCAAAACTTGTTTATGTTGCCCAGAGAAAGTTTCTATATAATAAACAAAGAGGTGTAAGACATAGAGGTGTGAAATAAAAAGGTGTAAAAATTAATAGATGTGATCTTTGAAACATGGAGGTACAACAAAGAGGTGTAAACATAGATGTGTGAAATAAAAAATGTGTAAAAATAAATAGATGTTATTTTTGAAACATGGAGGTACAACAAAGAGATGCAAAAATTAAGAGGTGTGATTTTTGAAATATGGGGGTACGACGAAAAGAAAAGATTAATAATTTGCAACTGATGGGATCATTAACAATTTTAAACCATTAGAGGGAAAAGTGGAACTAATCTCATCCGTTGGATTAAAGTTTACACAAAAAAATAGGTTTGCTATTATATATTTAGAAAACACTTCAATAAAACAATTTTTTAGTTTTATTTATTAACTTGTAAGTTTTGAAAATACTCAGAAAGCAATTTTTCGAAACTTGTTTATGTTGTCCAGAAAAGTTTGTATATAATAAACAAAGAGGTGTAAGACATAGATGTGTAAAATAAAAAGGTGTAAATATTAATAGATGTGATACTGAAACATGGAGGTACAACAAAGAGGTGTAAACATAGATGTGTGAAATAAAAAAATATATGTGATTTTTGAAACATGGAGGTACAACATAGAGATGCAAAAATTAAGAGGTGTGATTTTTGAAAGATGAGGGTACGACGAAAAGACACGATTAATAATTTGCAACTGTTGGGATCAATAATAATTTTAAACCGTTAGATAGAAAATTGGAATTAATCTCATCCGTTGGATTAAAGTTGACACAAAAAGTGGGGTTGCTATTATATTTTTTAAAAAACACTTCAATAAAACAATTCTTTAGTTTTATTTATTAACTTGTAAGTTTTGAAAATACTTAGAAAACAATTTTTCGAAACATGTTTATGTTGTCCAGAAAAGTTTATATATAATAAACAAAGAAGTGTAAGACATAGAGGTGTGCAATAAAAAAGTGTAAAAATTGAAGGATGTGATCTTTGAAACATGGAGGTACAACCAAGAGATGTAAACATAGAGGTATGAGATAAAAAAAGTGTAAAAATAAATAGATGTGATTTTTGAAACATGGAGGTACAACAAAGAGATGCAAATCTTAAGAGGTGTGATTTTTGAAAGATGGAGGCACGACGAAAAGACACGATTAATAATTTACAACTGTTGGGATCATTAATAATTTTAAACCGCTAGATGGAAAAATGTGTGCGGTTTTCACTAGATTGAAGTTTATATCCGTATCCACCAAAAATTAGGAATTGATTTCCCACTTATGTCTATGAATCGGTACCATCATGTTCTTCAATCAACAACAGCGAAAACGAAGTCGATGTGGTGAAACATGTGATAATAATATCTCACCTTTTGATGTTTTCTTCTTTGGGTTAAACACTAATTTTAGAAATTTCTTGCATTTTTTTTTTGGTAGATTCCAGATCACTCTAAAAGTGACTGTTTTACATTATGTTTTTTAAAAATTGTATATACAGATTAATTAGATAGTCATCAAAAACTAAATAAGTTACCTTTAGTAGATCTTTTCTTTCTAACTTGACTTGTCATTTGGTCGTGCTTATGCTTTCTATAATTTGATTTTGTGTTGTCACAAGTATGTCTGACTTTTTCTTCGACACTCACTATTTCCATGCTCATTTGTAATATTTCTATATATTATCAAAATGTTTGATACCAAGAAAGTATTAGAAATTAAAATTCAACTAAAATTTTAAAAGCTTTATTTACAAAAGAATGGAAACTAACATGGATCATTTATATCTAATGGACATCCTACATAATTTTTTTTTTTTTTTTTTTTTTACATTTATACTATGTTTGTTAAAAAAATAAATAGGTTAAATAATAGAACACATATAAATTTATAATTATACCATGTTTGTTAAAAAGTTTTGGCTTAGCATCACTGCATATCATCGTGCCTCTCGTATCTTGGTTTTGGTTTTTCCAGAAAGTCAAAAAATAAAATCTGCAAATTGAGAATTATAAACATTAGCCATGCAAAAAAATATAGCACGCGTATTTATTCAACGGATCAAAAACATGAAAACCGGAAAGGCTAAAAATATTGAAGAGACTAAAAGTTTACAAAAATAAGATTAATGTATGAACTTAGTAGTGTCGACTAACAATAATAATAATCTAACCGAAGAAACACTACAGCTCAGCGAAAATATTAAATTACCTTGAATTAGAGATTGATGCTTGTTAGTTAAAAAACACTTCAATTAAACAATCTTTTAGTACTCAGAAAACAATTTTTTGAAACTTATGTTATCCAAAAAATTAATATATAATAAACAAAGAGGTGTAAGACATAGAGGTGTGAAATAAAAAGGTGTCAAAATTAATAGATGAGAAACATGTAGATACAACAAAGAGGTGTAAGACATAGAGGTATGAAATAAAAAGGTGTTAAAATTAAGAGGTGTGATTTTTGAAAGATGGGGGTGTAATGAAAAGACATGAATAATAGGTACAATAAAGAGGTGTAAGACATAGAGGTACAACAAAGAGGTGTAACACATAGAGGTGTGAAATTAAAAGTTGTAAAAATTAATGGATGTGATTTTTGAAACCAGGAGGTACAACAAAAAGATGCAAAGACTAAGAGGTGTGATTTAAAAGGTGTTAAAATAAATAGATGTGATTTTTGAAATCAGGAGGTACAACAAAAAGATGCAGAGACTAAGAGGTGTGATTTTTGAAAGATGGGGGTGCGACAAAAAGACACGATTAATAATTTTAAACCGTTGGATTAAAACTGGAACCAATCTCATCCGTTGGATTAAAAGTTGACACAAAAAAGTGGGTTTGCTATTATATATAGACACCATTTTTCACACTTTTTTGTTTCACACCTCTTTGTTTTAACACTCTTTGTTTTTATATATATAATAGCAAACCTACTTTTTTGCGTCATCTTTAATCTAACGGCTGAGATTGGTTCTATTATTTCATATTGAAACTTATTAATGATCCCAACAGTTATAAGTTTTTTATTTAATAATGAGTGAAACTGTATCAAAGAAAATTTAAAATTAAAATATGTCCACACCTTTTAAAAACAAAATAAAATAAATTTTAAATATTAAAATAGTTTTTACCAAAAATTACGATAAGTAGACGCAATTGTAAACTCTATATTAAGTTTTATTAAATTTTTGTATTGCTATAATCAATTCTAAAGTTTTAGTTAGTTTATAGAATAACGTTGAATATTAGATATTAATATCCAAATTATTTAGATTCAACATAAAACAGAAAATATGTTTCAACGAATAATGATTTGTTAGTTATTGATGAAGAGACAAATAAATAGAGAGTTCAAAAGACATGACTATTTAAATAAACACATCTATTAGAATGAAAAGTTGTGATGCAAAAATATGAACAAATTATAGTGAAAAGTCGCAATTCTACAATGAACAGATACAACTATTTGAGCTTTAAAAAAACAAATAAAAACATTTTTTTACAAAAAAATATTACGAAAAGTCCCAAATGTTGTTTCGCATTTATTTAAATTTTCATTATTATTTTTAAATATTAAACTATTTTTTAACGAAAAGTTATGATAAATAGATGCAACTACAAATTGTATAGTAAGTTGTATTAAAATTCTCTGTTGCTATAATCATTTTTAAAATTTTAGTTAGATTATAGAATAACGTTGAATATGCGATATTAATATTCAATTATTTAGATTCAACATAAAATAGAAAATCTGTTTCATCGGACTTAATAGTTACTAATAAAGAGACAAATATAAAGAGAGTTCAAAAAACATGATTATTAAATAGACACACTTATTAGAACGTAAAGTTGTGATGAAAAAATAAATAAAATATAGTGAAAAGACACAACTCTATAATGAACAGAAGGGATACAACAATTTGAATTTTTTTTGAAAAAATCAAATAAAAACAAAAATTGTACGAAAATGTACTACGAAAAATCGCAACTGTTATGTCTGCACTTGATTATATAAACTGCTTTTAAATAGAAGGCATCTTTATTACCATATTGACAATTCAAATTCAAAAACTCATTATATAATCCATCTAACTTTTTTTTACTTCAGTCTCCATTTTTTCTGTTTTCTCTAATTTTATTTCTTTCTTCTTTCTTTATTTGTTTTCATCATCTGTTTGCTTGTTTCTCTTTACTTCAATCTCCGTTTTTCTTTTTTCTCTAATTTTATTTCTTTCTTCTTTCTTTATTTGTTTTCATCATCTGTTTGCTTGTTTCTCTTTACTTCAGTCTCTGTTTTTTCTAGTTTTATTTCTTTCTTCTTTCTTTATTTGTTTTCATCATCTGTTTACTTGTTTCTCTTTACTTCAGTCTCCATTTTTTTCACTAATTTTATTTTTTTCTTCTTTCTTTATTTGTTTTCATCATCTGTTTGCTTGTTTCTCTTTACTTCAGTCACCATTTTTATTATTTTTTTTTATTTTATTTCTTTCTTATTTCTTTATTTGTTTTCATCATCTGTTTGCTTGTTCCTCTTTACTTTAGTCTCCATTTTTCTGCTTTCTCTAATTTTATTTCTTTCTTATTTCTTTATTTATTTTCATCATCTGTTTGCTTATTTCTCTTTACTTCACTCTCCATTTTTCTGCTTTCCATAATTTTATTTCTTTCTTCTTTCTTTATTTGTTTTCATCATCTGTTTGGTTGTTTCTCTTTACTTTAGTCTCCATTTTTCTGCTTTTTATAATTTTATTTCTTTCTTCTTTCTTTATTTGTTTTCATGATCTGTTTACTTGTTTCTCTTTACTTTAGTCTCCATTTTTCTGCTTTCCATAATTTTATTTATTTCTTCTTTCTTTATTTGTTTTCATCATCTGTTTGGTTGTTTCTCTTTACTTTAGTCTCCATTTTTCTGCTTTTTATAATTTTATTTCTTTCTTCTTTCTTTATTTGTTTTTATCATCTGTTTACTTGTTTCTCTTTACTTCAATCTCCATTTTTCCGTTTTCTCTAATTTTATTTTTTTCTTCTTTCTTTATTTATTTTCATCATATGTTTGCTTGTTTCTCTTTACTTCAGTCACCATTTTTCTTTTTTTCTCTAATTTTATTTCTTTCTTCTTTCTTTATTTGTTTTCATCATATGTTTGCTTGTGCCTCTTTACTTCAGTCTCCATTTTTCTGTTTTCTCTAATTTTATTTCTTTCTTCTTTCTTTATTTGTTTTCATCATCTCTTTGCTTGTTTCTCTTTACTTCAGTCCCCATTTTTCTTTTTTTCTCTAGTTTTATTTCTTTCTTCTTTCTTTATTTGTTTTCATCATCTGTTTGCTTGTTTCTCTTTACTTCAGTCACCATTTTTTTTTTCTCTAATTTTATTTCTTTTTTCTTTCTTTATTTGTTTTCATCATCTATTTGCATGTTTCTCTTTACTTCAGTCTCCATTCTTCTTTTTCCTCTAATTTTATTTTTTCTTTACTTGTTTTCATCATATGTTTGCTTGTTTCTCTTTACTTTAGTCTCCATTTTTCTTTTTTTCTCTAATTTTATTTATTTCTTCTTTATTTATTTATTTCCATCTTCTTTTTGATTGTTTCTCTTCACTTCAGTCTCCATTTTTTTTTCTTTAATTTTTTTTCTTTCTTCTTTCTTTATTTGTTTTCATCATCTCTTTGCTTGTTTCTCTTTACTTCAGTCCCCATTTTTCTTTTTTTCTCTAATTATATATTTTTCTTTATTTGTTTTCATCATCTGTTTGCTCGTTCCTCTTTACTTCAGTCTCCATTTTTCTTTTTTTCTCTAATTTTATTTCTTTCTTCTTTCTTTCTTTATTTCCATCTTCTGTTTGATTGTTTCTCTTTACTTCAGTCTCCATTTTTTTTAAAAAAAAATTTTATATCTTTCTTCTTTCTTCATTTGTTTTCATCATCTCTTTGCTTGTTTCTCTTTACTTCAGTCCCCATTTTACTTTTTTTTTCTCTAATTTTATTTATTTCTTCTTTCATTATTTGTTTTCATCATCTGTTTGCTTGTTTTTCTTTATTTCATTCTCCATTTTTCTGTTTTCTTTAATTTTATTTCTTTCTTCTTTCTTTATTTGTTTTCATCATCTGTTTGCTTGCTTCTCTTTACTTCAATCTCCGTTTTCTTTTTTCTCTAATTTTATTTCTTTCTTCTTTATTTATTTGTTTTCATCATCTGTTTGCTTGTGCCTCTTTACTTCAGTCTCCATTTTTCTTCTTTCTCTAATTTTATTTCTTTCTTCTTTCTTTATTTGTTTTCATCATCTCTTTGCTTGTTTCTCTTTACTTCAGTCTCCATTTTTTATGTTTTCTCTAATTTTATTTCTTTCTTCTTTCTTTATTTGTTTTCATCATCTGTTTACTTCTTTTTCTTTACTTCAGTCTCCATTTTTTTTCTCTAATTTTATTTTTTTCTTCTTTCTTTATTTGTTTTCATCATCTGTTTGCTTGTTTATCTTTACTTCAGTCACCATTTTTCTTTTTTCTCTAATTTTATTTCTTTCTTCTTTCTTTATTTGTTTTCATCATCTATTTGCTTGTTTCTCTTTACTTCAGTCTCCATTTTTCTTTTTCCTCTAATTTTATTTTTTTCTTTATTTGTTTTCATCATTTGTTTGCTTATTGCTCTTTACTCCAGTCTCCATTTTTCTTTTTTCTCTAATTTTATTTATTTCTTCTTTCTTTATTTATTTCCATCTTCTTTTTTTATTGTTTCTCTTTACTTCAGTCTCCATTTTTATTTTTTCTTTAATTTTATTTCTTTCTTCTTTTTTTATTTGTTTTCATCATCTCTTTGCTTGTGTATCTTTACTTCAGTTCCCATTTTTCTTTTTTTCTCTAATTTTATTTTTTTCTTTATTTGTTTTCATCATCTGTTTGCTTGTTCCTCTTTACTTCAGTCTCCATTTTTCTTTTTTTCTCTAATTTTATTTCTTTCTTCTTTCTTTATTTATTTCCATCTTCTGTTTGATTATTTCTCTTTATTAAATTACCTTGAATTAGAGATTGATGCTTGTTAGTTAAAAAACACTTCAATTAAACAATCTTTTAGTACTCAGAAAACATTTTTTGAAACTTATGTTGTCCAAAAAGTTAATATATAATAAACAAAGAAGTGCAAGACATAGAGGTGTGAAATGAAAAAGTGTCAAAATTAATAGATGAGAAATATGTAGATACAACAAAGAGGTGTAAGACATAGAGGTATGAAATAAAAAGGTGTTAGAGGTGTGATTTTTGAAAGATGGGGTGTAATGAAAAGACATGAAGAATAGGTACAACAAAGAGGTGTAACACATAGAGGTACGACAAAGAGGTGTAACACATAGAAGTGTGAAATTAAAAGGTGTAAAAATTAATGGATGTGATTTTTGAAACCAGGAGGTACAACAAAGAGATGCAAAGAATAAGAAGTGTGATTTAAAAGGTGTAAAGATAAATGGATGTGATTTTTGAAATCAGAAGGTACAACAAAGAGATGCAAAAACTAAGAGGTGTGATTTTTGAAAGATGGGGTGCGACGAAAAGACACGATTAATAATTTTAAACCATTGGATTAAAACTGAAACCAGTCTCATCTGTTGGATTAAAAGTTTACACAAAAAGTGGGTTTGCTATTATATATATATTTTCTCTCTCTATCAAAAAAATAATTATAAATTAATTTACAAATAAAAACTAAATTTTTTTTTAATATGTGTAAAAGTATTAAAACATCAATTTTTGTGAGACAAAGAGAATATTTAAATCTTAAATTAATTAACGAGGTTGTGAATGAAAAATATTAAAATAACACATACACATGGATGCTTTAATCACATGGGACATATCGCCAGCATATCTTTTTCTCGTTTATATTTAAATCATTCCAACCATTTCAATTATGAATAATTCTAACATCTTTCGTCTGATTATTATAGTTGACCTGAATTTATTTTTTTTTATTTTGCTAATTTCTTTTTATGAAGAGCATCTTTGTTTGTCTAGGAGACTAGGAGTGAACACAAAATTGGTATTTTGACATTTTTGTTGTACTAATTTTTTTACATTCATAATTATTGTATCATTTTAATTCATCATATGATGGTTACAGCTTCTTATAGATTGCTTTTGGTGTATGTTTTCGAGTGTGGAGATGTCATTCATACAAATCTCACAATAGGCATGAGCATTATTTTCGTTCTAAGTCCTAATTTAAGTGATCCTAACATAGCTTTCTGCCTCTTTGAGCACTCTCTCTTTTTTCTTTTTCTTTTTAAGAAACATTATTCCTATTGAGATATAAGATTATCAGTTTCAAAACAATGAACTAAGATACATCGTTTGAGTGTTGTTTTTTTTTTGGAGAGGGGCAATATTTGAATAGTAGATGTTATTAGAGTGTGGATGCTAGAAACATACTCCCTCTATTCCTAATAAATTGATATTCTAAGTTTTATTTTTGTCCATAACACAGTAAAACCTCTATAAATTAATAATGTTGGGACCAAAATATTTTATTAATTTATAGTGATATGATTATTATTTTCTAGTGTAAATTAATAATTCTTAATTTATAGATATGTTTTTAATAATTTAAATTTTTAAAAAATTGAATTAAGAAAATTTTAGCAAAATAATATTAGACTTTCGGATTTGTAATATATAGAATACATTATTAACAATAAATTACAATTACAATAGACAAATTCACTTATACACATAACATACATAAATTTTCAAATTTATAATATCAATTGTTGTATTTTAATAGTCAATCAAACAACCAAAATGTAAATGATGGATATCTAGAAATTAAAAACTTTTTTTAAAAATTAGCTATTTTGTGACATGTTACAGAATATTTTATATCATTATAGTTTGAAAATACAACTTAACAACTGTTTTATAGATATGAGCTTTAAGAGAAACATACATTATTATATCAATATATATATGTGTAAATTTATATGATTATTAATTTATGATATTATTGGAACCATATTTATATGGAGATTTCAAATAATTTATTATATTATTATCTTATCGAGTTTTGTTACACTGACCCAACATGGGAATAACAAAATTTATTAATTTATAGAATATTAATTTATAAAGATTTTACTGTAGATTGATTTTGTATATTAAAAAATTAAACTAGTTTTTCTACTTTATACTTTTTCACACATGAAATAGGTTTATCTTTTCTCTTTCTACCCAAAAATAATAATTAATTTACAAATAAAAATCAAAGGTTTTTTTTAATATGTGTGATAATGTATAAACATCAATTTATCAGGAACAGAGAGAGTATTATCTATTATATTACTTGTAAGTTTGTAACTGTAGCTTTTGGGAAGTTTTCAAAGTGAATAAAAATTGTAGACATTGTAAGAATTTTATAAAGTGTAAAAGTTTCAAAATTGTTTAAATATCTAAAAACTAATTTTTTTACAATCAATACCTACAGATTTTATTTATTTTATTTATTTATTATCTACTACATTAATATTTGATTAATGCTGGTAGATGTCTGTTTGACAATCAACTATATATTTACTACATTTACTTAATTTACTACATTTGAAGTCTGTTTGACAAAAACAAAAGAAAAATTTGAAGTCTTGGTCTTTTTACCCTAAATTAAGTAAAAACCACCCACTGACAATGTGATCTGAAAAATAATCAAATCCCACGATAGAGATAATTCATAATTGCATCGCCGGTCTGTTAATACTTAATACTTAATAAAACAATTAGGTGAGAATGCAACCAATGCAAAATCATGACGCGGTATAAATATCAAACTGTATTGATGAGAGTAGACAGATAAAGAGCTTTGGTTTGGTAATGGTTTGAGCACTTACCGACAACCACTCGCGTCCACATTTGAATTCTCTCTTTCTCTCTCTCTCTCCCACTCAAATTACTCACTCACGCCATTCCGATTTCCTCAATCTTTCATGGCGCTATCTCTCTCAAATCTCCTCACTACTCATTCTCGTGTGTAAAGACCTCCTCCAAGATCCGCGTCTCTGTACTCTTTTCTTCTTCCTTCTCAAGCTCGCTCCTCCAACCATGGCCGCTTCAGTGCCATTGTATCTACTCTTTATTGTTCTCTTAAGAGCGAGTTATTCGTCTTCCGAGTACTTGATTGGTGTTGGAAGCTATGACATCACTGGTCCTGCAGCTGACGTCAACATGATGGGATATGCTAACTCAGATCAAATTGCTTCTGGTATTCATTTCCGGTTACGAGCTCGTGCCTTCATCGTCGCTGAGCCACAAGGTAACCGCGTCGCCTTTGTGAATCTTGACGCTTGTATGGCTTCTCAAATCGTCACAATCAAAGTTCTTGAACGACTCAAAGCAAGGTTAGCTTTCAAGAACCTTCGACTAAGCTAGAATCTTGACATCTTCATTAGCTAAAGATTTGATCTTTGAGAAAGAGTGTTAGTTGAATTTGAGCTAATCAAATACGAATTGTAATGGTGAAACATTGCTTAGTCCATGAGAATGTTTTAATTTGCAGGTATGGTGATCTTTACACAGAGAAGAATGTAGCAATAAGTGGGATTCACACGCACGCTGGACCAGGAGGATATCTTCAGTACGTCACATATATTGTGACCTCTCTTGGATTTGTTCGTCAATCTTTTGACGTTGTTGTTAACGGCATTGAGCAAAGCATTATCCAAGCACACGAAAGCCTACGTCCTGGTTCTGCTTTTGTCAATAAAGGTAAAGTTACAATCTTTTCTCTTGTTTCCTTTAACGGTGTTGAGAATTTTTGTGTTTGTTTAAACCATTGTGTGTGTCTGTGTGTGATGGGTTTTATAGGGGATTTATTGGATGCTGGTGTGAATCGAAGTCCGAGTTCTTACCTGAACAACCCTGCAGCTGAGAGGAGTAAATATAAGTATAACGTTGACAAAGAAATGACACTTGTTAAGTTTGTTGATTCTCAGTTGGGACCTATTGGTAGCTTTAACTGGTTTGCTACTCATGGGACATCCATGAGTCGGACTAACTCATTGATTAGTGGAGATAACAAAGGCGCAGCTGCGCGGTTTATGGAGGACTGGTTTGAGAATGGTCAGAAGAGTTCAGATAGCTCAAGAAACATCCCTCGCCGAGTATCAACCATTGTTTCTGATGTTAGCAAAAACCGTGAGTTGAATCCTTCCCTTGGAGTTACCTAATGTAGCAATTCTACATTTGGAGTAGTAGCTGAGAGTCATGTGAATGATAGTTATGGTTTTGTTTTTTCTTTGTTTCAGAGAGTAGGCTTTTGGATATTGCAGCTACTTATAAGTCCTCTAGAGGACATTCTGTGGATAAGTCTCTCCTTGATGCTAAAGTCCGAGTAAGAAACGGTTCAAAGCGTAAATTTGTCTCTGCCTTCTGTCAATCAAACTGTGGTGATGTGAGTCCAAATACTCTTGGTACGTTTTGCATTGACACTGGACTGCCATGTGATTTCAATCACAGTACCTGCAATGGACAAAACGAATTATGCTATGGCCGTGGTCCAGGGTATATACTATACTGCTTCTTGATTTTCTTATGTTTTTGTATGTGTCTAATTCTATCTTTTGCACATTTTGATTAGCGTTCTGTACTTTTTTTTGGTAGCTACCCTGATGAATTTGAGAGTACACGTATCATTGGAGAAAAGCAATTCAAAATGGCAGTAGGACTTTTTAACAAAGCTACAGAGAAGCTGCAGGGCAAAATTGGTTACCAACATGCGTATCTAGACTTCTCAAATCTTGATGTCACAGTTCCTAAAGCAGGCGGCGGCTCTGAGACGGTTAAGACATGTCCAGCTGCAATGGGGTTTGGTTTTGCTGCTGGAACTACTGATGGTCCAGGTGCTTTTGATTTCAAACAAGGAGATGATAAGGTAACTATTTAAGCAAGCTTTTCTCTCTGAATCTTTCTGTTATGATTTCTTATGTAATTCTCTTTTTTTTAAGGGTAATGTATTTTGGAGACTAGTGAGGAACGTGTTGAGAACTCCCGGTCCGGAACAGGTCCAATGCCAAAAACCAAAACCCATTTTACTTGACACTGGTGAGATGAAAGAACCATATGACTGGGCGGTGAGTGGCTCCATTCTCTGTTTCTCCTTATAACTGATCAAAAGATTTGAAATGTTAATGTATTGACTAAGAGTTAACTGCATGAACAACAGCCTTCGATTCTTCCCATTCAGATGCTCCGCATTGGCCAATTAGTCATTCTCAGTGTCCCCGGAGGTACATCAATAAGACCCTCTCTTCTGTATTCGTTCCCAACAGAGCTAAAAAGCCTAAACTGAATCTGTTATTGGATGCAGAGTTCACCACAATGGCTGGAAGACGTCTCCGTGACGCTGTGAAGTCTTTTCTCATCTCTTTGAACAGCAAGGAATTTGGCAACAACCTCCATGTCGTGATCGCAGGTCTCACCAACACGTATTCTCAGTACATTGCCACTTTTGAAGAATACGAGGTTCAGAGATACGAGGTTTGTAAAAAACACTATCTCCCTTCCCTTGATTCAACTTTGTTTACATGTCACGCCATAGTGCTTAACTTAACAGGTTTTATTGTTTTTTTTCAGGGAGCTTCAACGTTATACGGACCACACACACTCACTGCTTATATCCAAGAGTTCAAGAAACTAGCCACAGCTTTGGTTAACGGTCAAACACTCCCACGTGGTCCGCAACCTCCGGACCTTTTAGACAAACAGATCAGTTTACTATCCCCTGTGGTCGTAGACTCTACTCCTCTAGGAGTCAGCTTCGGAGACGTCAAAGCTGATGTACCTCCAAACTCAACGTTCAGGAGAGGTCAACAAGTGAACGCTACGTTTTGGTCGGCATGTCCTCGAAACGATTTGCTGACGGAAGGATCTTTCGCTGTGGTGGAGACGCTGCGAGATGGAGGGACATGGGTTCCAGTGTACGACGACGATGACTTCAGTCTGAAGTTTAAGTGGTCAAGACCTGCTAAGCTGAGCCCAGAGAGCCAAGCAACCATTGAGTGGAGGGTACCACAATCTGCTGCCGCCGGAGTTTATAGGATAAGACATTATGGAGCTTCTAAGTCGCTGTTTGGATCCATTAGTAGCTTCTCTGGCACTTCTAGCGCCTTTGTAGTTGTTTGACATTATATTACTACATAAGTAACATATCACTGCATAGTGTATAATTTATAAAATAAGAAAAGAGAAATTTGAGTTGACTTGTCCATCAAAATGACATCAAGTATCTCAGGCTTCCTGTAACATCAAATATCAAGAGTTGATTCAACCAATATAGTGAAGACGAAGAATAAAATGGAACTGGATGATGTAATTTGTCAACAGAGGAGCCACTATATTGGTGTTTATGCAACCTGGAGAACCAATTCCACTTTTTTCTCACATCATTGAAGTATCTCACTTATACTATTTTACACACTTCTCTGATGAGTTTTAGTTACAAACTTACAATCAAGAAAAATCTCCACCTCGCTGTAACTTGAGGACTTGAAGCTAGGAGGTTCCTTGGAAAGGCATTTTCAAGGTATCGAAAATAGCATTCTGTGAAAACGTCTTCCTGAATCTCTCCAGCAATTCTCCTCCATCATTTGCCTGAGCCGCTGCATCAGCCGCTTCCTTTGCCATTCCAATACGAGCATAAGCCTGAGATGCCACAAACACACAAAACTCACACTCTAAAGGTTTTGATAGATTTTACAAATCTTGAATTGTACATGTTTTTATATGCAGAACAGACCTCGCCTCTTTCCACAAGATCTGACAACTTGGGGATGTATTTTAGAGCTTCCGCTTTCTCATCAGCATCAATGCATGCCTCCACAAATGGACGGAACCCTTCATTCATGATATATAATGCCAGTTAAAACACGATATAGACCAAAACATTGACTTTGTCTACACGCTTAAGTCTTAACATCAGTGCACTAGATGATGCTGTGTAAAATTACCCATTGGTGGTCTCTTTTCCTTTGAAAACTTTTCAAGTGCTGCCCAGTCTTTGATTGTAGCCAGAGCAAATGCTTTAAGAAAGTACCATCTTTTATCACTGACCTGAAAATTCAAACGGTATTGTGGTGAAGATGGCGATCTTACAGTCATCTATTGCACAACAGGGAAAAAAAAACCTCCTTATATACCTTGAATTCTGTCTTCACTTTTATTGCAGCACGATTATTACCCAAGACAATACATGTGCGTATAGTATCATTGATGCTTGAATCAACAAAAATAGCCTGCTTCGTACTAACTTCTAGCTCATGCTGTATCCTGAAATACGTAACCAAAAAGACAATGAGATGAAGAGCAATGAAAACAAAGTTTCCAGTATAGCGAGGCTGCTTAGAAAAAAAGAGCATATTGGCTTGCAAAAATTACTTCAAGAGTTTTGCATGCTCCTCAGCAGCCTTTGACTCAAAAGTGTGTTCCTTTGTCTGAGAGAATAGGTTTCTGGCCTTTTCTATTAGCTTTATGCGCGGACCGTACAGAGGAGATCCTTTGCTAGCCATTGGGTTTTTCCCCACATCCCATGATTCTTTCCATAATAGAAAAGCTACCTCCTGAAATAACAACAATATCAAGATTAACAAAAACTTATTTGATAATCATTAACTGATTACAGGAGAAAACATTTAACAAACTGGTCCAACTTAGCGTCTGAACTAAGAGAATAAATCAATGAAAAACTTGATAACGAAATCGTACATGAATCTGGCCCGTAGATAAGAAGAAATCCTTCAGAAATTCATGTTTATGACACCTACAACGGGAAAATTTCATAACACCATTAGATACTTACAAAATAATATTGATTACAACTGCTTCGTTAAACCAAGTTTTGAAAAATGCAGTTTCAATTAACAAGCATGCTAGAAAGAAGATTTTCATACCGTGCATAAGCTACAAATAAATCACGTGCCAAAACTCTGCCTTGGATCATCGCAAAGAATTCCAAAGGAGGCCTCTGATAACCCCACAGATAAAAAACCAGTTAGTTCTTGTTGGTTAGCAAATCATACAGAATTCTTATAGTTAAAAGTATACATTTCACTAATAAATCAGTCAGAGACCTTTTGCCATATATGAAAGATAACCAGATAAATCAGGTCGGTATCACCACTCTCAGTTGCTTTCACTAAAGCAGTGTCTTCCTCCCCAATACTTAATAAAAGAGGAACCTGGGATTGCATTAAATGATCACGAAACATGAAGATCTCCTACTTCTGCATTAGGAATCCGAATGGGGAGGTGGTCATCTTAGATAGGCAAACCTGTTTTGTGGAGCGTGGTTCATGTTCAACTAGCATTGCCGCTAACTTTCGACGGTTACAGTTATCAGCATGAGTAGCCACTGCAGCATAAGATATTCCTCTGCATAGTTGGAGCTGAAATTCAATGACATCAATCCTTATAAGTCCATTAGTTCCTCCATCTCTCTATATATCTTGCAAAGACTAATCTAAACTAGTATTTGAACCTTATCAAGTAAAACTTCAAGAAGATGAGCATCTGGAGTTGATGGTGAAGCAGTTATCTTTGCACATGCCCAATGCATTATCACCACTTCCTATATAATGCCAAAAACAGAAAATCATAAGGACCCTAAGGCTTGTACAATATTGGAGATAACGGAGTGCGTCACAGGGAAAGATAGAATAATCGTCTGACTCACTTTATTCATATCTAGGTACTCAGATATCCGCAGAGCAAGGAGGTGGTGATTAGAATTAATAAGGCGACTAATCAAAACCACTGGTGTCAGTAACTGCATGCCAAATAAATATAATGAGGAAAGGGTAGCTGCAAATGTTTCTTTCACGAGACAAACATATAAATTGCAAAAACCTTGTACTGCCGAATGCTAAGAGGTATGCCAATATCAGGATCACGGACAGCATTTAGAACCCGTAAAGTTCTACAAGTCTCTTGGACACGCTCACGCTGAAAATTGCTGTTGCAGCTCACCGAGCATTAGTCTCAGAAATTACATTACTGAAAGTCAATTCTTTTAAGACTAACCTGCAAAAAGCTTGTCCATAGCTTGCCGCTCGTAACAGAGCCCTCTGACGAGTTACATCAAATTCATGGCCAGCAGCATCAATACAGGATTCAACAGCCTCAGACAGTGATGAACGAATTAATCTCAAATTTTCATCTGCCTGACAGAAGAAGAGCAAATCATCTTCATCAGCCAGAACTAAGAATAATAATTATAAACTATTCCTCTCAACTCATTCCATTTATCTGTAAAAACACCATATTCATTCTAAACCTAACTATATTATCCTGACAATACAATATTGGCAACTGCAGGAAGAACTGAGACACAAAAAAAACTTGACTATGAAGGAATCACATCATAATGTATAACATCAGCCACAGAGAACCAATAAGATGCATATGCTTCTTCTTTTTTTCTGTCTACAATAACGAACCTACCTTAGCACTTCGCCTGTCAAAGTGATCCAAAGCATCATATAGCAAAGCTGCAGGTGATGTGCTTCCAATCCTAAAGATTGACTCAGTAGAATCAGGTACTCTTTGCAGAAATTCAAGGCTCGTGTTAGATAATATTCTCACTCCATCGCATTCCGGGATAAGAATTACAGGTTCATCATAGAAATAGTGAACAGGATCTCCCAAAGGGCCCACCATCGTTAAATCCTCATCCCAATAGAGCAGCACAGTATCCATTCCACACCATGCCATTTGCTGTGGAGGAAGGGCTGACTAGAAAAACATATGATTAAAGACATAGTCAAGTCACCATACTACAAAACCACCACCATTTCCATTATAAGTGGCAATGATGCATACCTCACAACTGTAGTCAATAGCAATTTGTTTTGTTTCCATCTCAACAACAACAATCCGGCCATCATGAGTGAAAAGTGTTAGAAATTTTCCATTAGGTGATACAATCATCTTCTGGACCGGTCCAATCAAATTCCCATAATCAGTATCCTGCACATCAGACTCGTTAACACTAGGCTCATCAACCCTAAAAGTTTGGACACTATCCTCCTCCACACCAAAAATTTCATCCCCAACTGCTACCAACACCTCAACAGTCCCAGACATCGTGTACTTAGGTTCCCTCACAGCCAAGCAAGTCGGCTGAAGCATATCGTCTTCTGTTAACCCCGGGACATCAGGCAACTTAGAAGGCTTCATCGTTTCGAAATCAGAGATACAGACCAACTGCCCTCCTTCAGTCAAGCAAACAACACCATTACCCCAAAACACACACTCCACCACATTCTGCTCAAAGCACTCCTTCCCCATTGACATATTAGGCTCAATGAGCTCAGCGTGGATGTTGTAACGATAAATAGTACCATCTTGAACAATACAAATCAGTGTCTGATCATCAGACCATGACATTCCAATCAGACGTCCCCCAGGATGCTTCCAGATCGTCTCAGAGAGAAGTAGACCTGCTGAGTTAAAGATACGGAGCTTTCTAAGAGCAGATTCAGCATATAGTTGAACAATCTTGGAGTCATCTCTAATGACTGCAATTGGACCACCAAAGGAGGCACAAGCCACTTTGTTGCGACTCAAATCTACATGTTTCCATCTCATTTGGTATATCTCAGGCTTCCTGTAATATCGATCATAGAGAAGCTGCCACTCCGCAGCAACAGACACGTTCGTCATCTTGTTCCCTCAGGAACAGGGGAGTAATCAAAACAACCTGGGTTATTCAAAGATTGAGTTTTTTTTTCAAATCCCAAATTCTATAAAGGTAAAGACTTTACAATCAAAGTTCATCAATTAATAAAAAAACTTACTTTAAGAAATCGGAATCAAACGTTTGGTCTTACAGTAGAATCGAACAAGGGTCGACGACGGATTTGACGACGGAGTTTTGAGAAAGAGAGATCGGAGCTCAGAGCCTAGAACGAACAAAACAAACAAGCCACGATCCTTTTTTCTTTTTAGGGGTAGCATCGTAATTTTCTCTTATAAATTAGCTTTTTAAAAATACATTTTTATTCTTTTTTGATATCTTTCTATTATATAATTACTAAAATTGAAAAAAAAATAGAATCTCAAAAGAAAAAACTCTCTCTGATGGCGACGGCGGATCTAGGGTTTTAACTCTATGATCTCGTTACTTTTTCTTGGTAATGTTTGGGTTCGTATCGGTTTTTCCAGGGATTCGATTCTGGGATGTGGGAGGAGATCTGGCTCTGAGGGTTTGCACCTGGACCCAATCTCGCCGCTTGGGTGCCAATGGGGATGGATTGGGACTTTGAGTTTGGGATACGGATTGGTTGTTTCCTTTTTGGAGATTACAGTATCGCGCAGGTGGGGAAGAAATGGGATTCTGAGAATTTCATTTACGGGGTCCGTTTTGATTCTCTCGCTTTGTTAGACTGTCATGGGGAGCTCCGTAGGATCTCTCTGTTTCGGGTTTTGGGGATGCGACTGCAGGGCATCTTAAAGAGGGTTGGGAGCGGAGATCAAGGGTTGATTGGGTTTATCGCGGAGGATTCGGTTTGGTCTGTCATCTCTGTCGGATTGCGGATGTTTCCTGTTTCCTTGTTTGGCGGATACAGGAAGATACGGGGGATCCTGTGTCTGGATCATGATGGATATTTTGGATATTTGAACAACGGATTCAGGCTTCATCTCAGTCCCTTGCGTTTAGGATACGGTTTTGCTTCCTCTGAGCTGGAGATTACAATCCTGCGGCTGCGGGGAAGGATTTGTGTCCCGGAGAGATTAGGTCACAGATACGGGTTTCATTTTTTGGATTCGCTTTTCGATCAGAAGGAGTTATTTGTGGGAGCGATGAATCTAGGGGGTTTGGTGCTGCTTTTGCAGCAGATTGTCTTGTATTTGGGGTTCAGTTATTACGGATTTTTTTGGCTATCGTTTGAAGATACGATTTGGGCTTTCATCTCTGTTTTTGGGTTGATTCTTTTTTCCTTTTTTGGAAGGTTCACGCAGATTTGGGACATTGCACAGATGTGCTTTCCTCTCTTGACTGATATGGTTGTTTGGTTTTTATGGTCTGGGCTTTGCTATAAAAGGGGTCCGGGGGTGTTGGTAGTGCGATATCCTTCTTTCATTCCTCTTCTTTTCTGGCAGTTCGTTTGGTTTTTCCTATTTATTTTTTCCAGTCGCTGTTTGGCTTTTATCGGGGTCAAGATGTCACAAGCGGGGCTTTTGGGCAAGGGGAAGAGTCTGTCGGGTCAGAAGGAGAGTGAGGCTAGACCAAGGCGCAGAGTTAAGATCTCTTACTTTGATAACTCTGCCCTTATAGCGGGCTATTCGAAGACGATAGTGGGGAGGTGTTTCAATCCACAGATGCAAGACATGAAAGCCTTGTTGATCATGTTCCCGCGCATCTGGCAGGTCGAAGGGAGAGTTGCTGCTGCTGATCTCGGTTCTGGAAAGTTCCAGTTTGATTTTGATGAGGAAGCGGATATCTTGGAGGTTCTGTCTATGGAACCGTTTTATTTTGACTCCTGGATGGTGTCTATGGTGCGGTGGACTCCAGTGGTGGATCCTCTCTACCCATCCTCTTTGAAGTTTTGGGTTCAGGTCTCTGATGTCCCTATCCAATTTTGGGCAGAGCCCACCTTCCGCGATATCGGATCGGATCTGGGAGTTGTTGAAGCGGTCGATGTGGACCATGGTCGGGTGCAGGTTACAATTGATGGGAGAAAACCTATCTGTTTTGAGCTTGACATAGAGTTCTTTGATGGAGAGGTTACAATTGTCAAGCTGGACTATGAGAAGCTTAATGGGTGGTGCAAGAAATGTTTTAGCTTGTGTCATGATGAAACTGTTTGTCCAACAGTTAGGGCGGGGGTTCCAGATGCTCCGGTGAATCGGGTGGAAAAGTCTGATCCAACTCCGTATATGAGTTATAAGGGGGCGGTAATGACTGAGGGGAGGAGAAACATGGGTCAGGCTGGGTCTTCCAGAGGAAACAATGGCCACCAGTTTGGGGGTTCCTGGGCTCGGTCTGAGCAGGGTCGAGGCGACTTGCTACGTCATAAGGGGTTCTCTAAAGGAGCCTCTTCGTCGGGTTCGCAAGATCAGAAGGGTCGTAATGGTTTCTCTCGGGGACAGTCTCGACAACGGCAGGGTCCTACGGTTCCTATGGTATCGGAGGAGATTAGGGGTCCAATTTTTGAGCAAAGGAAGCAGCGACAGGTCAGGAAGTCACTCTTCCAGGAGCCTGCAGTGGTGGCGGTAGACATGGATCAGAATGCTAGGGTTTCGGGTCCTGCTGCTGAAGAACAGGGTTTCGTGGAAGAGGGTCAGATTCTTGAGGATACAGATGACCGTGGGGAAACCGCTGGTTCACCGGTTGGAACCGAAGGGGTTTCTGCGATAGCGGGAAGTCTCCTGGGATCTCGGGTGCGATGGATATGGATCAGGATGCTCCTTCTGCATTTGGCCCGCAGGCCGCTGTGGAAGAGGGACTGTTGGTGGAGGAGAATCTTCCTCAGTCTTCTGCAGTTCCGCTAGGGGCTGTCTGACAGTATGGTGGCTATGGATCCCCATGCTGCGAGTGGAAAGGCTTTGGATACGGCAAATGGTGATAGCACTGGGGTCGAGTTCGTTGAAGAGGTTGAGGGGGAGTTCGCGGGAGAGCAAGGAGATGTTTCTGGCATGGAAGAGGCCGCTAGTGATCAGGTTATTCCTGAGGGTGATGGTGACAAGAGCTTTTCTGACAACATGGAGGATGAGGGTAACGGTGATAAGGTTTTAGCTGATAAGATGGAGGGTGATCAGCAGGTAGGTGCGACCTTTCCAACTTCTATGGAGTTGGGAGACAAAGGGAAGAAGGGGAAGGGGACACTGGTGCTTAGAGGTGTTTCCACTAAGAAGAGGATTGCTAACATGCTCCTCTCTCCACGCAGGCGTCCCCCACCAATTGGACAGGAGATTGGTGCAACCGGTGTTACTATCAGGGCCCAGGAAGGGGTGAAAGTCAGTCACGGTGGAGTCAAGCCACCAAAACCAAATATTAGTAAATGAATATTCTAAGTTGGAACTGCCAAGGTCTAGGTAACAAGGCTACTATTGGACATCTCAGGGATTTATGGAACAAGCATAGACCAGATTTTTTATTTCTCATGGAAACAAAACAATCTTTTTCTCATTTGGAACAATTTGTAGGCCATTTTGGCTATAAAAATTTAAAAACAGTGGAACCTCTTGGATGTAGCGGGGGTTTGGCCCTTTTTTATAATAAAGATGATTTTAATGTTTCAATTTTATTGGCAACAAACAGAATCATTGACATAGAAGCAGCTCATAATGGCAAAGTTTTTTATATTACTTTTGTTTATGGAGACCCAGTTCCTAAAAATCGAGATATGGTTTGGGAAAGATTGCTAAGGATAAGTACTTTAAGATCCTCTCCTTGGTTGGTTGTGGGTGATTTTAATGAGCTCACAGGAAATCATGAAAAACGAGGGGGCAAGCTTAGGCATGCGGCTTCTTTCCGTTCTTTTAACGGAATGATTCAGGAATGCGGTTTCTTGGAGTTCCCCTATCTTGGAGACTACCTGTCATGGAGGGGCTGGCGGGATAAAAAGCCGATTCGGTGCCGGTTGGATAGAGCCCTCGGGACTGAGGAGTGGCATGACCATTACCCAGATACGGTGTCGGAATATTTGCCTATGATCGCCTCGGATCATAAACCGTTGGTGGTGAGTATTGGGGCTAAGCGACCACGTGGTCGTCGATGCTTTATGTTTGATAGGCGTTGGATTGGTAAACCAGGGTTAATGGATGCCATTGTCACAGGTTGGGGGACTAATGGTATTCAGGATTCCCAGGATTTAGTCACCAAATTAGGGAACTGTCGTCGTGCAATATCTCAGTGGCGGAAAGCGCAGGTTCCTTATGGGCGGGAAATGATAGAGGACCTCAAAAGGAAACTGGAGGTGGCGCAGGCTGATGATTCGGTTGGACAGGAGGTCCTGTCGGACCTAACATCCCGATTACGGGAGGCATATAGGGACGAGGAGATTTATTGGTATCTTAAGAGTCGGAACCGTTGGATGAGGGTGGGGGACAAAAATACAAAGTATTTTCATGCCCAAACAAAGCAGCGACGGGCTCGGAATCGAATAGTTGGCCTGTATGACAGGAATAATGTTTGGTCTACGAAGGATGAGGATATCAGCAAGACGGCAGTCTCATATTTTGAGGATCTTTTTCTACGATTTCCCGGATTCTTTTGAGGAAGCTTTGTCTGAGATTGAGGGGTTATTACGGAGGAGATAAATGACCGTTTAACGGCTCCAGCAACGGAAGCGGAGGTCCGCAAGGTCCTCTTTATGATGTATCCAGATAAAGCTCCGGGTCCGGATGGTATGACTGCTTTGTTTTTCCAGAAGGCTTGGGGGTGGTCAAAGCGGACCTGGTTTCTACGGTTAATCAATTTTTGAGGAGGGAGTTTTTGATAGGAGCTTAAATCGGACGAACATTTGTCTTATTCCAAAGGTGGCCAAGCCGACCCGGATGACAGAGTTACGTCCGATTAGTCTATGTAATGTGGGATACAAGATCATTTCCAAGATCCTGTGTCAACGTTTGCGATCGGTGTTACCAAAGCTTATCTCGGAGACTCAGTCTGCTTTTGTGCCCGGTAGACTAATATCGGATAATATTTTAATTGCCCAGGAGATGTTTCATGGTCTCAGGACAAATCCGTCCTGCAAAGGGAAGTTCATGGCAATTAAAACGGATATGAGCAAGGCTTATGATAGGGTTGAGTGGGGCTTCGTGGAAGCTCTGCTACGAAAAATGGGTTTCTCGGATAAATGGGTTTCCTGGATTTTATTTTGTGTTTCCTCGGTTGAATACAAGGTACTGCTGAATGGTCAACCACATGGTTTGATTATCCCGAAGCGTGGGTTGCGCCAGGGTGACCCCTTATCTCCCTATCTTTTCATTCTCTGTACAGAAGTTCTTATTGCTAATATTCGGAAGGCGGAGAGGGAGAAACGGCTCACGGGGATCAAGGTGGCTAATAAATGTCCGGCAATCACGCATTTGCTGTTTGCGGACGATAGCCTGTTCTTTTGTCGTGTAGACAAGGATCAGTGCAGGGTCATTCTGGACATCTTAAGACAATATGAGGCGGTCTCCGGGCAACAAATTAATTTTGATAAATCTTCCATTCAATTTGGTCATAAGGTCGAGGAAGGCGCCAAACGTGAGGTGCACGAGGTTTTGGGCATTTCGAATCTGGGTGGGATGGGGTCGTATTTAGGGATACCGGAGAGTCTGGGAGGATCCAAGACGAAAGTTTTTTCTTATGTTCGGGATCGCTTACAAAACCGTACAAATGGGTGGACAGCGAGACAACTGTCCAGAGGTGGGAAAGAAGTTATGATTAAGTCTGTTGCCACTGCGGTACCTACTTTTGTCATGTCCTGTTTCCGGCTCCCGAAAACGGTTACATCAAAACTAACTAGTGCGGTGGCTAACTTCTGGTGGTGCTCGGGGCAGGGCGGGGGAATGCATTGGTTAGCCTGGGAGAAGCTTTGCGGGAGCAAGCAGTTGGGGGGCCTGGGGTTTAGGAATGTGGATGATTTTAATACTGCCTTACTGGCAAAACAGTTGTGGCGTCTGATTGAGGCCCCAGAGTCCCTCTTTGCACGGGTTTTTAAGGGCAGATATTACAGGAATTCAAATCCTATGGATCCTATTCGTTCTTACTCTCCATCCTATGGGTGGCGGAGTATTGTTTCAGCTAGATCTTTGGTCAACAAAGGGCTCATTATACGAGTTGGCTCTGGTGATTCCATTTCTATATGGACTGATCCATGGATTCCAGCTCAATCCCAAGACCAGCTGTGAGTAAGGGACCTTTACAGGACCCTTCTCTGAAAATTTCTCATCTTATTGACCGTCAAACTAATTCTTGGCGTCTTGATATGCTCCTTGAGCATTTTCCCCGGAGGAGGCTGTTTTGATTAGGGCTATACCTTTGGGAAGCTCTCAAACGGATGACTCGTTGGGGTGGCACTTTACAAAATCGGGAAAGTACTCGGTTAAATCAGGGTATAATACGGAACGGTCGGCGAAACAAGGGTCGCTCGTGCCTAGGATTGGGCCGGATATTACTCCCTTCTAGCTGGAGTATGGCGGGTGGCGTGCCCACCAAAGATACAACACTTCATGTGGCAAGTTTTATCCGGTTGTATATCGGTTTCAGCGAATTTACGGCGGCGTGGAATTGCTTGTGACCCGGGATGTGCCCGTTGTGGGGCGGATGAGGAAACGATAAATCATGCAATCTTTCGATGCCCACCAGCTCGACAAGTTTGGGCTTTAGCTCAGGTTCCGGTTGGGGAGGTTTCTTTCCCTACGGACTCTCTTTTTGTAAATGTGGATCATTTTTTGGGTTCTGATAATCTGGGTGCTCAGATTGCGGCCTTTCCCTGGATTATGTGGTATATCTGGAAGGCACGGAATGATCGGGTCTTTGAGAATATCGTAGAAAAACCAGCGGAGGTTGTTCGGATAGCGGTAGGAGAATCAACCACTTGGTTACAGGCTCAAATAGAGGAGGGAGTAGAGGATCAAACCGGGGACTCTCGTGCCCCTAATGATTTGGAGATGGGACGCGGAAGACCGTTGCCCACTGTCTTTTCGGGTTACAGGTGTTTAGTTGATGGATCTTGGAAATTGGGAGATGTTTACGCGGGTGCAGGTTGGGTGTGTTCAGCCGCTATGGATGGGTCGCTGCTTAAAGGAGCCACCAATTTCCGTCGAGTCTTTCCCTTTGCATGCAGTAGAAGCCTTTGTTTGGGCTATGCGTTGTATGATTGGACATGACTTTCGAGATGTAGCGTTTTATACAGATTGCTCAGACTTGGTGAAGATGGTGTCTTCCCTCAAGACTGGCCGGCGTTCAAGACTTTTCTCGATGACATCGCTTTAGATAGGGAGGAGTTCACATCCTTTTCCCTCTCTTTGATCCCAAGAAGTGCTAATGTTAGTGCGGATTCTTTGGCACGCCAAGCGCGTACTTCACCGCATCATGTTTTATTTGTAGACTCTTTTCCTTCGCATTGGCTCATATGAGCTGATCTTTTTGTTGTCAAAAAAAAAAAAAAAAAAAAAAATTACTAAAATTGTGCGTTAAATATGTTTCTAATGTGAAATAAATGTTTTTTTAAAAAATACAATCAAGTTTAATTAAGATACATATATATGTTTAAGGGTACAACAAATTACAAAAAAAATTCTCATAACAGTAAGTCAATAACCATATGAAGTCAACGGAATTCTCAAGTAAGAAAAAATGATACTACAAATTCAACGAAGCAAATCATAATGGTTTCTACCACTGTAAAGAAGCCTAACAACATTCTTGTTCGTCTTCCCTTTTCCCCAGCCTCCTCGAAACTCAGCTCCATACTCTTGGATTGGTATAAAACCTGACGCATACCCTCCTCCTCTACCGTGCTGGGATAAACAATACCAAAAATATAACTCAAGATCCGAATATGATCGAGACCTCACTTACTATAACAAAAGAGACACCGATTCATGTCTACATAAAAGACTCAAAGGACCATTACCTCGTGCTCGGGTATGTAGACGATGATTGGCTGTTTACATAACTTGGAAAGAACCTGTTGAAAGCAACCACATTGACATTATTAGATCGTTTGTAGGATGGCAACTTTTGAGTTTACAATGGGTGTGTATAGGAACTCACTAGCAGCTCAGACTCCCCTCCCCAAAAATCATGTCTTCCAATCCGCTGGCAATAGCTGTGAAGAAAAAAGTGTTTAATGTGATAAGAGAAAAATGGGAAAAAAGTGAATGGATACTTATGACTTACCGTTTAGCTGAAAAAAATGAAAAAAGAGAAAGTCATTTAGCTGAAAAAAATGGGAAAAAAGTGAATGGATACTTATGACTTACCGTTTCAGAGACTCATCAACAGTGATAGCCACTAAAGCTTCTTTGTACTTCTCCCTTTCCTTTGGATCGTTGCATATAACCTCTTTCACAGCCATTCGTAACTCATCTGTGTAAACCAAATGCAAGTTTTTTTCCCATACAGAAACATGATGAACAAGATATAAGCATTCTCAACAATCAATAGACAACAGAACCCACAAAAGGAAAACATTTTCCCACCTAAAAGGCTAACAACAGACTGATAGAACTCTACTTTTGATTCCTTAAACTCAGTAATCTCAAGACAGCTCAATCAGTTATCAAAAACATCAAAACAAGGCTATATGATAAAAACATATAGTCACCTGCATCATCCCTCTCTCGTGTGGGGTTAAGAGTAACACCTTTGTTAAAGGCCATCCCTTTCACCTAATTTACATAGAAAACATCAAAACATTTCTTCAGGAAACCTCAGTAAGAACTAAGAACACAAAGAATCAGAGAAAGCATAAACAAACAATACCAATGCTCGAAACAGACATCGACCATCCCCTTTAACTCTATCCACAGCGTACTGCTCAACTTTTTTCTTTGCAGGAGACCGATTCCTAGACATGAAAATATGAAAAATTCGCAGATTAGGGTATAGGGTTTTTATCAAAGACTCGTTTTTTTTTATTCAATGGTTTAAGAGCTGATTAACAACAACAAAAACACCTACAGAGAGGAACCGATTCTGGCGAAGAACACATTGCTGTTTCCCTTAGTGGTTCTCAAGAACGAAGCAGGGAGTGAAGTGGAGGAAATTGAATCTGAAATAGAAGCAGTAGGTGTCGAAACAAGCTCGAACCGAGCGAACCCATTTCTCAGCTGCTCAAGAATGTTATCTGCGATATTAAAAATCCCAAATTGATGATTACATTGGTAATTAAACGAGAACAAAGCAAAATGGGATGATGCAGAGGAATGAAGTGATTACTGTTGGAAGGTTTGAGCTCCATTGAATCTCTCTTCCAAGGGAGAGAGATAAGGGGAATTCGAATTTAGGACTTGGAGAAGGGAAGAAGAGCAAAGGCGTGGCATCAAAACTGTACCCCGTTATATAAGATAATAACTGAAAACGTTTACAAATCCGTTGTAGTCTAGCTGGTCAGGATACTCGGCTCTCACCCGAGAGACCCGGGTTCGAGTCCCGGCAACGGAGTTTTTTATTTTTATTTTTTTAAAGCCGGCTGATTAATATAACAAGTCCAATAAACGTCACCGGCTACATAACCTAACCCCACCAAATCCACCGGAACATATCCAAAACTAATATAGTTTTATTTTATTTAAGTGATAGGTATCAAATCTCACACGTAGGAGGAGCCACGTGGGCACGTGCGAGAGAGAGAGAGAGCAAGGTCTAAAACTTTATGGTTTAACGACCAACCGGAAAATTCTGGCTATTGGCAACAAAAGACAGAACCCAAGCTGAAAGCTGTGTGTTATTTTCCCAATCTGCTGCATAAGAATTATCGAAAACACTTCCACACAAAATCCACGCGCTCTCTTCACGCTCACTCACTCGCATAACACTTGTTCCTACCTTCAATTTTTTCAAATACTACGATCTCTTCGATGCTTCTTCCTCTTCTTTCCTTATTCATTCCCTTTTGAGTCTGCCCACCCTATTCGATTCGGATCTCTGATTTTTTAATTCGTGTTTTGAGGTAAAGTTTAATTCTTTGAGCTGGGTTTTGTTTTGTCATTGATGGGTTTTTGAGTCTTTTTGGAATTTGATATGAGCAATGGAACGAATCTGACTCATTTGATTTAAATCTCTCGTGGATTTTAGTAGTGATCGATTGATTTTATTCACTAATAATGGTCTTTGGTTTTTGGTTATTTTAGAGGATTGAGATCTGTTTGGAGTGGATCCATTCAAGTAATTTGAAGATATCATCGAGCACAAACAAAAAAAAAAAAAAATGGCTTCAATGTCTCATTCATCACTAGCATTAGGCGGAGCTTCTTCTGCTTCTGCTTCGGATTACTTGCGTAGTTCGACCAATGGTGTTAATGGGGTACCATTGAAAACCCTAGGAAGAGCAGTGTTTACTACCACCAGAAGAAAAAGCTTGGCTGTGACAGCTCGGCTCAAGAAAGGTAAGAAATTTGACCATCCATGGCCGGCTAATCCTGACCCTAATGTCAAAGGAGGAGTCTTGTCGTACCTGTCTGAGTTCAAACCTTTGGGAGATACTCAGAAGCCTGTCACTTTGGATTTCGAGAAGCCACTAGTTGAATTGGAGAAGAAGATTGTCGATGTACGAATGAGAATATTAATCATCTGTTCTTTCTAATGTCAGTTGTCTGGAGTGTAGTTTTCTCTTAACATTTTTGGTCTTTGTGATGCAGGTGAGGAAGATGGCGAATGAAACTGGCTTGGACTTTACTGAGCAGATTATTACTTTGGAGAACAAGTATAGACAGGCACTGAAGGATCTTTACACACATCTCACTCCGATACAACGTGTGAACATTGCACGACATCCCAACCGACCTACTTTCCTTGATCATATACATAACATCACTGACAAGGTCCGGTCTCTCAGCTTTTTTTGTCATGCATTGGGGATAAATTCTTGTTTTTTTAATCCTTGGTACTCGCTGTTCTTGTTTCAGTTTATGGAGCTTCATGGAGACCGAGCAGGGTATGATGACCCTGCAATTGTGACGGGTATTGGAACCATAGATGGGAAACGATACATGTTCATAGGTCACCAGAAAGGTAGAAACACCAAAGAAAATATTATGCGTAACTTTGGGATGCCTACTCCTCATGGGTATGTTATGGAACTTTCTGGTTTGTAGTTCAAATAGATATATTCAAAGTCAACAAGACTCTTATCAACATTTCTGTAATGTCAAACAACAGTTACAGGAAGGCACTACGGATGATGTATTACGCAGACCATCATGGTTTTCCCATTGTGACATTCATCGACACTCCTGGAGCATACGCAGATCTTAAATCCGAGGAACTTGGACAGGTACAGGACTTGTCTTTTAGTGTTTATACTTCGAAGTGTACTAGTTTATCTGCAGCATTCATTTTTTTTTTTTTGCTTGTTTGTATAATAGGGTGAAGCGATAGCTAACAATCTAAGGACAATGTTCGGTTTGAAAGTTCCAATTCTTTCTATTGTCATTGGGGAAGGTGGCTCTGGTGGTGCCTTAGCTATTGGCTGTGCTAATAAAATGTTGATGCTCGAAAATGCAGTTTTCTATGTTGCCAGGTAAAAATTTTCCCCAATGTAGATATGATTATATGATATTTCTACGGATTGATTTATCAACGTCTGTTGTTTTGCCTTTCACAGTCCAGAGGCCTGTGCAGCGATCTTGTGGAAAACTTCCAAGGCTGCTCCTGAGGTCTGTTCACTTTTCTACTACTCAATTAAGTGATCATTGTAGAATCTAGAGTTACAATTAAAATGAAACTCTTCTACGCAGGCTGCTGAAAAGCTTAGAATTACCTCCAAGGAGCTGGTCAAGCTTAATGTAGCAGATGGAATCATTCCTGTAACTGATCCTACTCTTTATCTACTTATTTTTTTGCCTCTTACACACCTCTTTTGTCGCTTTGGATTAATGAGTTGCTCTCTTACTTGTTGTACAGGAACCGCTTGGTGGAGCACATGCTGATCCTTCATGGACATCGCAGCAGATAAAGATTGCTATCAATGAAAACATGAATGTAAGGCAGCATGAATATTATTTGCCTCAACACTGAACATGAAATCAAAAAGGTTTTTTTAACTTTTGTTTTGTGTTATTTTGTAGGAATTCGGAAAAATGAGTGGGGAGGAGCTGCTGAAACACAGGATGGCTAAGTACCGAAAGATTGGAGTGTTCATAGAGGGTGAAGAAATAGAGCCAAGTAGGAAAGTCAACATGAAGAAGAGGGAAGCTGTGTTTTCAGACAGCCGGAAGCTGCAGGGCGAGGTTGACAAGCTGAAGGAGCAGATTATGAAAGCCAAGGAGACATCTTCAGAGGAAGAGCCTTCGAGTGAAATTCTTAATGAGATGATTGAGAAACTCAAATCCGAGATAGATGACGAGTACACTGAAGCTGCAAGAGCAGTAGGTTTGGAGGAGAGGCTAACGGCAATGCGTGAAGAGTTCTCGAAAGCGAGTGCAGAGGAGCATCTTATGCACCCGGTTCTGATTGAGAAAATCGAGAAGCTTAAGGAAGAGTTCAATACCCGTTTGACTGACGCGCCTAACTACGAGAGCCTAAAATCTAAGCTGAACATGCTGAGGGACTTTTCAAGAGCCAAGGCAGCATCAGAAGCTACTTCAATGAGAAAGGAGATCAATAAGCGGTTCCAGGAAGCAGTAGACCGCCCTGAAATTAGAGAAAAAGTTGAGGCAATCAAAGCTGAGGTCGCGAGCTCAGGAGCTTCATCTTTTGAAGAGTTACCAGATGAACTAAAAGAAAAAGTTATGAAGACGAAAGGGGAAGTTGAAGCAGAGATGGCTGGTGTGTTAAAGTCAATGGGTCTGGAGCTGGAAGCTGTGAAACCAAATCTGAAGGATGTGGCTGAGCAGCAGACCTTTGCCCCATCAGAAAACCTCCAAGAAAAGTATGAAAAGCTGAACCAAGAAATCAACGAGAAGATTGCGGAGGTGGTGAGGACACCAGAGATCAAGAGCATGGTGGAGTTGCTGAAAGTGGAAACCGCAAAGGGGAGCCAAACGCCTGGTGTCACAGAGGCAAGTCAGAAGATTGAAGCGCTTGAGCAACAGATAAAGCAAAAGATCGCAGAGACTCTGCGCATGTCAGGACTTCAAGAAAAGCAAGACGAGCTCGAGAAGGAGCTCGCAGCTGCACGTGAACTAGCTGCAGAGGAATCAGACGGGAGTGTGAAGGAAGATGATGATGACGACGACGAAGATAGTTCAGAATCGGGAAAGTCAGAGATTATTAACCCCAGCTTCGCCTGAAGCACAGACGAAGACATTGTTTGTAAGTCAGAATCTTTCTATTCTCATTCACACAAACACAACCAAATGCTAACTAACACAAAGAAAACAAAACTCGCAGGATCTTGAAGCTCTTTCGATTTCCCTGGTAAAAGAGGCTGTATCCTCCACACAATCTGAAGCAAAGAGAAAACATATAAACGCTAGTGGAGATACAGCAACTACAAAAGACTTGCCTTCTCTAGTTTAGCTACTGGAAACATGATTTCTCGATTGGATCAAGTCGTTTGCTGTTGACTTTTTTGTCTTTTGATTCATTTCTGTATTTGTTATGTCTTCTTGTTTCGTTAGAACACTTAGCTTTGTCTTTCTAAGTCTCACATGACGTACGTAACGCTTTCACCCCCTCTTGTCCTCAAACCTTTGATATTTATAAATTTGTCTAAATAATACACAGCTTTTTTCTTCACTGTTGAATCTAAACCACATTACTGAACATTTAGGAACAAATTACACTATAGAGTTGAGACATAAATATGAATAATGAAACATATTTTTAGTACACAAAAGGAATAACAGCTTTTCGAGACTTGGGATACTCATCCTTGAACTTGTCAATGTACCACTTGTGACTCGCATGTGCGCGCGGAATCAAATTAGAACAAGTGTACAGAAAAAACCCAATACCGGCCCAAGACCAAGTCATAACAGCCCAGCCCAACCACTCTACGACTTCTCCAAAGTAGTTCGGGCAGCTTACAAGCTCGAACCAACCTCCTCTCGGTATCACATAACCTCCCCGGTTCTCTTTCTTCAAACGTACCAAAGTCCGGTCCGATGTGATGTTAATCCACATACCGGCTACAAAAACCACCAAACCAATAATAAACCGCCACCAGAACCACTGTCCGTCTTCGTAGTCGTTCTTGTAGTGAGAAACCCACCTCGCCTGTTCAAAGTCAAATGTTCTGGTTTAGTTTAATAAATCAGAAAAATCAAATTAAACCGAACCAAACCGAAATAAGCTAGAACCGTACCTGGATATAAGCGTTGAGGAGATTAAAGGTGAAAGCCATGGCGGCGATACTAATCGGAAAACCACTTTTTCCAGAGGAGCTGCGGAGGAGACGAAGAGGGTAGAGTATGGTGCGGTGAAAGTAATGGATGAGATAAGGAGAGATTAAGATGAGAGATTTAGGATTGAGAGCGTGACGACCAAAGGGGAAGAGAAGGAGCGTTAGCCACAAGGTCGGGCTCTCCATGAGGAACCAAGCAATCGGAGGAGATAAGGTCGGACCCCATCCGGTACGGTTGTGTTTGCCGTAAGGAGCTTGGAGGAATTTGAGAGCGACGGCGGTCGGTGGTCCGGAGAAAATTAGGGTAAGGAGACAGTAGCGGAAGAAGGTTTGATCGGCGATCTCTTCCATTTCGGGTTTTCGAATTTGGGGAAAAAGATCAGATCTCTCCGGGCAGAGTTTAAATACGAAATTTGGATTACTCTTTTTGTTTCCTTCTTCGGTCAGTAGATTTTTTACTGTAAACTGACAAAAAAAAGGGATCTGTGAAAAATGAATACTTTTAAGAAATAGCCAAAATAGGAAAAATTTTGGGTGAATCTCTTTTTACAAATGTTAAATTTGGTGAGAATGTGCTAACATTAAAATGTTTAGCACATACATATATCCTAGAACCCATGCTTATGCTATTTAATTTCATTAATAATTTTATTTTATAATATTTAAATTCATAAATAGTGTATTAATTTGGAAATTCTAGATTTAAAATAACATAAGAAGATAAAAATGAAGGAAATTGTGTTTGGCAAATGTGATAGTAGAATTGTGTTTGGAAAAAAAAAGGTTTTTTAATAAATCTACCACATTTCAAAACTTATCTTGTGCTTTCTACCATATTCCTTTACTTCTTTCAAAATATACCACAAACTACAACTATAAATACGAATGTAAACTTTCTGAATTCTTTTTCCTTTTATTTCTTATTATTTTAAACTTGTTTGTTTTGTCGCCGTAGGTAGCTGTCGCTGCGGCAGCCACAATCATCGTTGTTTGTTTCATCCCTGCAGATACATGCGGCATGATGCTGCAGCAAACGCTACTTCTGATTTTAGACATCGATTAGATGCGGTGATTAAAAATATTGCGTTTGTCGCAACTGCTGCCGTTGCCGCAGCCGCCAGCGTCAACGAAACGAACACGCCCATTATTTCTTGTCTTGTTTTTTGTCTTTTTATGTTCTGTCCAATTTCAAATTAAATCAACGAACTATCTTTTTCTTTTTTCATTAATTGTCCTATATATATTTTTTTATATTCTTATGTTGAAGCTATGTGATGCACCTAGGCATGACCACGGTTACAGTTATCACGGTTACGGTTTATCAACCACCGGTTACGGTTAGAAATTTTGTTTAACCTTAACCATAACCGTTTAATAAACGGTTAAACGGTTACAGTTGAATACAGTTTTGGTTGAAGCGGTTACGGTTATATACGGTTACGGTTATTTGATAATATGATACGGTTAATATTAGTTGATAATATAATATAACTGATATTATTTATTTATAATTAATATGTTCTTTTAGTGTTCATATTTCTATATATCATATAATTCATATTAAATAAATAAATATTAGTATATTTTATTACATTTTTAAAACAGTTACGGTTAATAAATTGCGGTTTAACTATGCGGTTAACCAACGGTTTTAATACGGTTACGGTTAATTAACGGTTATGGTTAATATAATTTAACCACATATTTACGGTTAATGGTTACGGTTTTTAACCATTTTATACGGTTACGGTCTGGTTACGGTTCAGGGTCCGAAATACGGTTACGGTTTGATTTTGGTCATACCTAGATGCACCCTTTGGTGGACAAGTTCTGATAGACCAGATCCTGTAAACTAAAACTAGTGGACCAGTTCCGATTGACCACTTCTGGTGGACCCAGCTTGTCTACTTTTACTATATAATTTTGTCCATCATGCATATTTTTTGAAGCCACAACTGATCCAATAAAATATGAAACAAGTCAGTGGCGGAGCCAGAAACAAATTTTAGAGGGGTCCAAATAAATATTTTTTTTCTTAAAGGAATAAAAATGTAAAATTTTAGAGGGTTAAAATGATTTTTTTAATAAAAATGAGGGTAAAAATGCAAATTTTAGAGGCTCAAAACAGAAATTTAGTCTAAAATATGGTAAAAATGTAAAATTTGTAGGGGTCAAAATCAAAATATAAAATTTGTAGGGGTCAAATTACAAAATTTAGAGGAGTCATATTAGAATTTACAACTAATAATACACACACACAAAAATTAAGTGGGGTCAGCTGACCCCAATAGAGCCTTACTAGATCCGCCCCTGAAACAAGTGATACACCTATGAAAGGCGTTGTCCACGATTCAACCATGTTTACATTATGGACAACACATTTTTCTGTAGACCGACAAGATCCGGTGAACCAGTTATGGTAGACCAAATCTCTTCTTTATTCTGGTTTCATTTAGGAGAAATGTCAAAGGAACTCTAAATTATATTTCAAACTAGTACAACACAAGCCATGAAACTTTGTATTTTAGTGTAATCAAGTGAAACTTGTCCACAAACAATAAACCAACTTGTCTACCAAAAAACAGATCAACTTGTCTACCGACCCAAACAAGCAGGAACTTGTATACATATTAGTCAATAACAACTTATCCAACAAATTGGAACTTGTCCATCACAATGAACTTGTCCGTTTAACATGATAACTTGTCTAACAGATTAATATCTTCACTATAAATTCATCAAAAGTAATTTGTCTATAGTCCCAACAGATCGAAACTTGTCTACCATAAATTGATTTTGTCTACACACTCAATTAAAGCTCTCATTTTTATGTTATTATTGTATATACAGCTCTTTTTTTCAACCAGCGTTTCTTCATTTTATCACAATAAATGTCAATTCAATTATAGTACCACAATAAATGCTACGTCAGACATCAACATCGTACAATCTGACTACATGTTCAGTTATGTGCTCATCATATAAAACAACACATTTACTTTAATTTCTAGCTACTAAACAGGAGGGTATAGTCGATATTTTCAATATCACTTGTGGTATAAGAAAAAAAGTGTTTTGAATTGTGGTAGAATTGGAAAGTTTTAAATCAAATATGGTAGAACTGATTAAATTCCCACAAATATTAAATTTGACCAAGAAAAGTATAAAATTTGACCACAAAATGTGAATTAGCAATTGTGGATTCAACACGTATAGATTGTTTCTGCCAACATCGGCGATAAAGGTAATGAACCATGCATTGAGCTACGACAATTTGACCAAGACTTGGAATTTATAGCTCAGTTGACGTTGGAGATTACGAAATAATTACAGGTATCCTAATTGAAGATCTATTCGTGTTAAAAAAATAGGAGAGCTCTTTTATGGATCTAGAAGACTCGTTCTCCCGTTGCAAAAACGATCCAAAACACGGTGGTTGCAAAGTAAAGTACCGCCGTCAACGTCAGAAACGCCTGAAATGAGCCGAGCCATTGCACGAAATATCCCGTCCCTATTGTACTTACGATCGCAGCGAACGTGCCTACACAATTCGAAATACCTACACAAAGCCTAACTTTTTCAGCAAGAAACAATTTTGAAAAACAACTATAGGAAAAAAAAAGATCTACCATATGTTGACATTTACCGTGTAGGAAACCAGCATATTGTGGTGCAATGTCCTGTTTCCGCAAAGAGAAACCAAACAATGTTGTGAGATTCAAGATTATCCCGAAATAGTTAGGTTAGTGATCAAATCAATCCCAAAATGGTTAGTTTAGTGATCAAATCAATCTTGGAATAATGGTAACGTACTTGCATATTGAGGAGAAACCCAGCTTGGCTAAAGGAACTCAAGCTCAATGCAATGGTCATGAACACCGCTGCACAAGTAGGCGTCTTTGCGTAGTTGAGGCAGAGCAAAGACAACCCAGGACCCATAAATCCTATTGACTGTACAGTTCAAAGCCAAAACTTACCTTTAGAATAATGTGAGAAATTAAAATCTTAATTTCTTGGATTTTGTTAATTTAAGTATTGCAGTTTAATTTTGATAATCACCTGCATGACTTTTCGGACAAAGGTTACAGAGTGACCAGTTCTGATCATGAAGTCCGATGCTGCACCTGCATAGTAACTTGTGACCGCCATTGCCGCCCATGGAACAGCGCTGAACCAAGCCGCTTGCTTCAAATTCACATTAAACACCTGTGGATCGAACAACATAAAACATCATCATCTTTTCATTTCTTATCTGAATCAAAACAAGAAATACTTAATCCCTATATACTTACGGTTTGGAAGTAAACAGGCATCCATGACAGAAGAACAAAATATCCCTGTCAACAACAACTAACGGAAACCGTGTGAGAATTTATGACAAAGAAGACAAGGCATTGCTCTTACAAAAGATCACTATCAAACTCAAACTCACCCAGTTATTAGTCACATTAGCGATAATGATCGCCCAAGTGGGCATTTTCGAGAAAAGAAGTCTCACAGGTGGGTCTGGATTCGTCGGCGGGTCAACCGGTTTTCCAGCCTGGATAAGGCTGAGTTCTGACCCGGTTATGAATGGACTGTCTTGAGGGTTGTTTGTAACGCCGGTTGACCAACTTGACGTCCACAATAGACCTAAGGATGCAAAAAGAATGAATGGACCAGAGATTCCTATAGATGATAACAAGAGTGGCGCCAACAGAAGTCCCGCTACGTTTCCCATGTGAAACCCGGCCATCGATATACCAACCGCACTCGCTCGTTCATCCGTTGGGAACCACCTGAAGCAGTACATGTTTACGTTATACATATAAGTTAGGTTGTGATTGTTTTCAAACCCCAATTTCTACGTACGCGGTTCACATAAGTTAAGAAGTACTAAAACGTTTTTTGAGTTATTCGGAAAGTATGTTCATGAATGTAAGTACTCACCGAGAGAGAATTGTGGTCATAGAGGGCAATGCAACGCCTTGAGCGAGGCCAAAAAAGGTTCGGACACACAATAAGGCTAAGGTCGAGTGTGTAGCTGCCCAAGGAGTGAGTATAGTGGCTAAGGACCATAATGCCACTCCCCAAGCCAATACTCTTTTGCCTCCATACCGATCCACTAGTGCTCCTCCGATAACCGATGAAAAAATGTAACCCCATAGGAAGGAGGACTGCAAAATAAAACACTTTCAATCCATAGCACGTAACAGAAAAGAAAAAAAAAAAAACATATAATACTGTCAGCCAAACAGTGTTAAGTGGTGCTAATCCAATAGACCTCATTCAACAATACTACTTTGAGGATATCATATATATGGGTGATAAAAACTTTGTGGGTGAGATTACAAACGTTTGTTTTATGCGTTATTATTACACCTACTTTGTTTCTCACATAGTTAGAATTTTAAATTTTCTAAATGACCAATTTGTTTATATTGAAGTCATAATTATAAGTAGACCATATGATGATCTTATATATGAAACTTATATGATCCACACGACTTTTAGATTCGTAAGAACTTTTGTACATAATCATATATTTTGGATCAAACAAATTAGCATCTTTCATTTGAGCAAACTAATATGAGTCCATTTGTTAACATTACTTCTGTTTTTTATTGGGCAATTTTTTTGTTATAATTAATAGAAAATACCAATACAGTGTTGGTCAAACCAGGAATATAGAAGAAAATAATCTATAGTAATTGGGGACTCAAATTTAGCATCCTCTATAATGGAATTGAATAATTCCAAAATGCGAGGGAATGATTGGATTTTGCATCTGGCTTTGAAGCCACACAAAACCTCTAAAAAAAACAAAATAAAGGACAATCAACGCGACCCACACCATAAACAATTTGGTGAGATAAGTTTCAGTGATTCACATTCACGCTAAGGCCAAAGCCTCCTCCACCGCTTAAACCAACGCACCAACCTTTTTTCTCAACAACTACTCCATCTTTTTCTAATTTATATCAAATATTATTAATTTCTTATAAAGTAATTACCCAACCATTCTACATTCTTTAATCATCCGATGTTCCAGTAAGTGTTTAACAGGTTTATAGATACAAATTACGGAATTTACGAACGTTTCAAATCCGTAATAAACTATATGTTTTAGCTAAAATCTTGAAAACTTCGTTATCTTGTAAAGTTGATTACTCCAAGATACGCGGATCAAGAATGTAACTAGAGTGTAGAGTTACATGAAAACATTATTAGGGGATTTAGAAAGTACCTGAACTACCCCTAAGAAAGAACTCGACCAAGCAAGCTTCTCGGCAAGTGGAACCACCGCAACGGACATAACAACTCGGTCCGCGTTACACAGACACATCATGCACGCCATCAGTATCACCACTTTAATCCTTTCCGAAATCATCGGTACCGCCTCCGTCTCTCCTCCTCCGATCGTTATTCCCTCCGCCGCGCATCTTGCCGGTGATTGGTTTCTTCTCTTCGCCGCCGCCACCACCGCCTCACCTCTTCTTTTCTCATTGCCTTTCCACACGGAACGTATATTATTATTACATTGAATATGATTTTTTCGGGCTTCGAACCCGACCGGCACAAGGGCTTTCTTGGTTAAGACTGGACTCCGACGGAAACTCAATAAACATGACGAATGTTGCAAAGGTATTACCAACGATGTTGCCGCCATTAAAAGATTATTTAAGAAAAGATTAAATTTTCATATTTAGTAACGATGTGAATGTTTTGGAGTGGTTAGAGGAACGAGAGAGAGAATGAGAGTGGAGGACGCTGTCATGAAAGAAACGTTTGAAAGTCTTTTGTACTGACTGGCGTAGTGTGTTTGGTGGTGAAGGCTACTAACTTTATTCAATGTTAAAAAAAAAATACTACTAGTTTCTGCTGCGTCCTCTTACGTGGAGACACGTCATGTGCTTCATATAACAAAGTGCCTCCACTACGTCAACAAGACAATTTTAACAACCGTTATAATCAACCTTAACCTTAAACAATTTCAATTTGTATTGGGTTTATATACAAGTGAAAATATGGCCGCATAAGTCAATACAATCGCTGTCTACGTGAAAAGGTTACCACTTAAGTCAACGAGCTATATTCACCAGATGTCTAAATCTACTGTGAAGAGGTAAAAACAAAAGTATTGTACAGCATAGTGATTAGTGTGATGTGTGAATAGAGCTCTATTGCTAACTATTTGGTACAGTATTTGTAGTGGTCTAAAATGAGAAAGAGAAAGCCCAATTTATTTGAAAGCGTAATTTATTCGAAGCCCAAAAAGGAGAAACAAACAGTAGCAAATTTTTTTCCTTCACATCACATTGGCAAACCATATCACGTCCAAATTGTATCCTTACTATTTATTTTTATCTGTTATTTTTATTTCAATAACTAAAAGTTTCTTCAAAAACATTTGATATCGTTACCACTACATTATAATCGCAATCACATTATTTGCTTCCATTATTTTGTAATCTCATTACTATGCAATGTATGAATGGCATTGGCTTACAACTTTCGTTATTAACTCAAAAACCCGGATAAATATGATAATGTTTATTTCGAATTAAGAATATTTCATCCGAAATCAGTTTACAATGGTTCATTTTTATTACATATTTGGTATAACTTACAGAGACGTTGTAGTCGTATTCATACAATCACACATGATGTCATGTAATGTGTGGATAGATCATATAGAATATAAATGCTTCCCAATTAAGTATATGAATAGATTCCTAATAAGTTGTAGTGAGATCATGAGATGCCTAAACGGCTATAAACTATAACTCCAAATCTATAAAAACTTTCATAATTTGGGTCTAACATAGTTTTAAAATCATCATTAGTGAGGCTGAAATAGTCAAAGTGTTAATGCATCCTACGAGTGGTTCATAACATGGCAGGGGTCACGTTACCTCAACATGTTTTAAATTCCTTGCTAAATAAATAAAAGATTCCAAACTCCATTAAAACTCCTACGATAGCTAAAAAAAGAAAAGAAAAGAGAAACATAATATTTTACAAATATAAAAGCAACTTCTAAGTACATCTTAAAAGAAGAGTGAACCTATTTTTTTAAAATATGAAAACCTACGAGGGGATGAATGACTTATTATTATTACTTCATGTGCTAAGTTAATAAATGGGCCAAAGATAAGCCTAATGGAGAGATACACGTGTGCTTAGGGAGAAAAAAAGTAAACGGGTTTACACGAGTCTGGTTAAACTCGTGACTCACCGACGGGACTCTCTTCAATCTTCATCACTCCCCCTCGTGCGCCGTCGGTGCTCTCCCTATCCCACGCCCTTCTTCATATTCTCAATTATTATTTTTCCAATGTTGAAATTTAAATCGTAAAGTATTTGGTTGTTCATTTTTTTATAAGATTATACTATTCACGTGTGTGAATTTAATAGAATTCTAACGATTTAACGAAGGTATGTGATTGTGCATGAAAACATGAGAAAAAGTTTCACTATACGATATAAGAGGTTCTTACTTCTTACACGAGTATAATTAAAGATTAAACATAACTTATTTAACATGCATTATTTGATGTGTTCTGAAAAGACAAAAGGTAGAGAAAACAAAAAGAGCAATAGAACAAGAAAAAGCTAAAACAAAATTGAAAGTGGAAAGTTAGAAAATATAGAAGAGAAAGACATAAAAGGAAATAAAGAAAGCGAAATGTGATTATAAAGTGAATAAGTAATGGCAGAAACATCCTCGAGTTATATAATATAACCTGACTTTGCATTTTCCCCCCTTAAAGTATAAAAACTATTCATATGTTTTTCCCCAAAACATATTAGTATTAAGTATTAACTAAAAATGACGAAAAATAGAACAACAAACTAACCCATATGATATTTGTCAATAACCAAAATTACGTGCTATTACGTGGTTATTAAATGACAAATACAAGCACATATACTTCGATAACTTATAAAAATACAAGTATTTTTTTTATACTAGTATTTGTCATTTAATAACCAAAACTACGAGTATTCATATACAAGCACATATACACAACAAACTAACCCATATGATATTTTTTGCACTCAAATTCACTGTTCTATACAAGACCCATATACGTGCATACATGATGCTAGCCGTACACGCGAAGATAAATAGGATCCGAAGAACATGGAGTTACAATCTCGTTAACGTACTTTAAGCACAACGCATAAACATCACTTTAACGCTTACAAATGAGGATCTATTTCTATAGAACGACCAATCTAAGAAAGAACAGTAGCCAAAACACACATTCAAATAATACTCTCTTCGTTTCAAAATATAGGATGTTTTGAGTAAAGTACGTAGATTAAGAAATAACTATTTTAAAAAAATTCAACCAATCATAAATAAGACTGTATAATATAAAATATTAAACTAATCTAAAAGTTACATAGAAATTTGAAAACCTCCTATATTATGAAACAAAAAAATTATCTAAAACCTCCTATATTATGAAACAAAAAAATTATCTAAAACATCCTATATTATGAAACAAAGGAAGTATAACAGATAACGAGAATAAAGCCTTAATAAGAAATTAATTTCACTTTAACCTTGGACATTCGGTATTATTATCACATTTAAACTCGAATAAAAAAAACGTTTTAGCAAGGACAGAAACAGTCAAACAAATAATGATGAGTTTTGATTCCAGCTAACTTTAAATCCAAATTTCAGAAAATACGATATCAATAAAATAACAAGAGTATGAAAACTCAAAATTTTTGAGTAGACAGACAAAAAATGGCTTGTCCCTTCAAGATCGTAAGAAGAAAAAAAACAAAGATTGGTTCTTATTATATATACTTACTTCTTAGGTAGTGATAGTAGAAGTAAATTTAGGGGCGTAACAGTCATTTAACAAGCGAGAGCCCCTAGACTTTGCCTTGTTCTGTCTGCAGTAGTAGTAGTAGTAGTGTTGTTATAGTACGACTCACTCACTGCTAAAAAAGTTTTACAACGGAACTAGCGAATAAGGGTATTTTTAAAAGTGACCCCTAATCTTTTCTCTTTATTCTAATTTCACTCCCCTTTCTTTTATAACCTCCATAACACACCCTCTTTGTTTTCTCTTTCCTCTGTCACTATCCGTTGCGAACCCAAACGGCTCTCTCACTCGATCGACATTTTTTCTCCTTCTTCTCTCTGTGAAGCTCTTCTCTCTCTCCCGATATGAGCCACGGGTGGTTATGGTTATGAATAATCCTGCAAACAACAACAACAACTCAGTTGCAGCGTCTGTATCATCAGCCTTAGCCTTAGCTCTAGCTCCGCCGCCACATCCGCCGCAGCCTCACCGTCCTTCTACTTCTTGTGATCGTCACCCGGAAGAGCGGTTCACCGGATTCTGCCCTTCTTGTCTCTTCGACCGTCTCTCTGGTCTAGACATCACAACAGGGAAAAGCACCACCGTCTCCGTCGCGTCTTCTTCAAGAAAACCGCCGTCGTCTTCCGCCGCTCTTAAAGCAATCTTCAAACCCTCCTCCTCCGGGTCGTTGTTTCAGGAACTTCGGAGAACGAAATCGTTCTCGGCGACAAAGGCCGAAGCTTTAACCTTTGAGCCACAGAGAAGATCTTGTGATGTTAGGGTTAGGAACACTCTTTGGTCTCTGTTTCACGAAGAGCATAACAATTCTCAAAACAGAGAGGGTTTATTAAGTGAGATTGATCTCGAAAACGCCAATTCCGTATTAAAGTCGCCTCTTTTCGAGGAGGAAACTGAAATTGAAATCGCAAAGGACATTACTTTAGGGAATCTCAAGGAACCCAGAAGCGTAATCGACGAAATCGTCGAAGAAGAAGAAGAAGAAGAAGAAGACGAAGAGATTGAGAAAGTGAAGGACTTTGAAATGGAGTTTACTCCACAGACGACTAAGAAGCCAAACAGAGACTTCAAAGAGATTGCTGGGAGTTTCTGGTCAGTGGCGTCAGTGTTTAGCAAGAAACTTCAGAAATGGAGACAAAAGCAGAAGCTTAAGAAGCATAGAACAAGCAATCTCGGAGCTGGATCCGCCGCGTTACCGGTTGAGAAGTCAATTGGGAGACAGCTTAGAGATACACAGTCTGAAATCGCTGAGTATGGTTACGGTAGGAGATCGTGTGATACAGATCCAAGATTCTCTATTGACGCCGGAAGATTCTCTCTTGACGCCGGTAGGGTTTCGGTGGATGACCCTCGTTACTCGTTTGATGAGCCGCGTGCTTCTTGGGATGGGTATATGATCGGGAGAACGGGTGCTCCGCCGCGAATGAGTTCGATGTTGTCTGTAGTTGAAGATTCTCCGGTGAGGAATCATGTTCTCCGGTCAGATACTCACATTCCGGTGGAAAAGCCACCGCCTTCTCCAGTACCAGGACCTGTAATGGATGAGATTGTTCCTGGTGGATCTGCACAGACACGAGAGTACTACTTAGACTCATCTTCACGACGGAGGAAGAGTCTTGACCGTTGTAGCTCAACTAGGAAGTTATCAGCTTCTGTTGTGGCTGAGATCAATGAAATGAAACTGTCAAAAGACTCGATTTCACATTCGCGTTCGCATTCACATTCAGTGAGAGATGATTGTTCTGTTGAGAACACTGAGATGGGTGTTCGAGAGAATGCAGGGAGTACTATGGAATGCAACAAGAAGGGGACGACGAAGAAGTCTCGATGGAGTTGGAACATCTTCGGGCTGCTTCATCGAAAAAACGGGAACAAATTCGAAGTAGAAGAAGAAGACGGAAGAAGCGGTGTGGATCGAACGTTTTCAGGGTCGTGGAATGTAGAAACAAGAAAAGGGTTTGATCCGAAGATGATTAGGAGCAATAGTAGTGTGAGTTGGAGAAGTTCTGGTACCAATGGAGGAGGAGGGTTTCAAAGGAGTAGTGTGGATGGATGTGTTAGTGGGAAGAAGAAGGTTAGTAAGATTGAGAATGGAATGCTCAAGCTTTACTTAACGCCGAGTAAAGGAAGGCGGCGAGGAAGCAGCAACTCGACAGCATCTACTAACCGGGCTGTTCCGGCTTCTCAACCTTTTGGTAGTAGAAATGTTATGAACTTTTACTGACAACATTGTAATGGACTCTCGAGTCATTTTTTTTAGATTGGTAGTTGGGAATAAGTTTGGTAGTGAAGTTGAATTTGACAACAAACATGTTCAAAGATTTTCAGTTTTCTTCAATTTGATAATTGTGTTGGGATATAGTTGCTCAGTCTTATAACTTGTAGTTCAAAGTTAATCACTCTTCTTTGGTAATGGATGTATACAGAGTTTTGAGTTGGTTACATGTTTCTCTGTTTTCTTGCTCTTAAGTATAATAAGATTGGAGTTTCATGTGTATATTAGAAAATGGAAAAAGCAATGACATGTGAGATTTTTGATATATAGAATAGTTAAATCAGGAGTAACTCATGGACAAAAGAAGGTTCGGTGTTGAATTGGCTTCAAGACAAATACAATCTAGATTCTTGGAGAATATGATCTTCCGAAATTTTCGCAAAACGTTTTATTTAAATAATTTGTTTATTATACCTTTTATATCTGGTTTACCTTCACTGAACATATTTTAAATTTGAAATCAAAAGTCAAAAAGCGACAATTCTTTCTCCTTTCAAGAAAAGAAGAAAAAAAAAAGGCTTTACCAATAATTTGGTAAAAGAAGCAAAACAAAAAAAGTTGTAAGTAAATCTACTGTTTGAAATCATATGTACAACTAAAAAATGCATTACTATTTGTTGGGGTTATTAATTTCTAAGCTTTTTTGTCAAGCTCAATCGACAACAGAAACAAAAGGTAAAGTCTTGGGTCCGTGGAACATGTTAAGGAGACAAGAAATTAACAAGAGAAGAAAATGTTAAGGAGACAAGAAGAGCCCGTGGGAGCAGCAGGATGAGTCCAAAACTGTTTGAGGGTCATAGTACAAAAAAATATCTTTCTTAGGGTTATCATGTTAAGAAAAGATAATTAAAACTCAAGCTACAAAAGAAACAAAGATCAGTCTGCAAAATCACCAAATGGATGAGAAAAGTGAGTCTTAAATCGTTTCCTTTGTCCATAAAATCTAGAGATGGTAGATAACATTTGTGAAGAATCTACATATAGAGGCCCAGCTTAATCGTTTAGCTCTAAAGGCCCATAAGTCTTTTTAGTTAGTCCATCTCACACTAACAACGTAACAAATTAAATGCAAAGGGTCAACGATAATTATAGGGTGATTGAAGTTGTTGTTCAAGGTACTATGATGGGCTCCAAGCTGATGAGAAATACAATTATCAGAAGAATTTGAAAATTGTTACGTTGTTGTCTTTTGGAATTTAGTGTTCTCTAAAAAGGAAACGTTACTTTCAAAGATTGTTGAGAAAATGACAATAACAAATTAACTACAAAATTAGAGAGTTGATTGACACTTTACCCATTTTTAACCATGACCGTTCAGCAAAGCATCAGTCTAGTTTAAGTTGTTTAACTGAGACATCTCCCGTACGGCAAACATACTAATGACCAATTTGACCAAGAAAATGTATAAAACTTGTTTATATCGTGTCTGACCGAAACGGTGGCGTTCAAGTGGACACGCATTTTGTATATAGCCTTAGCTTTGAAACAAACCCAAGAAAGAGGCTGTCTTTGTTGGGGTCATTGTTTACAACGACATGAAAGCCATTTCTCAACTTATTCTACTCTCTTAGTTTCTAAGCAATTATAATCTCCACCTCATTTCACACAGCTTCTACGACACTTTTAAGTTCTAACAATACGTATGTGGCCATCGAATCCACTATCCAAATACCAAAATAAACAACTAATTTATCTATACATAAATTTTATTTTCATTGTAACGATAAGCCGATAAATATATATATGTTATTTACTTCAACCGGCAGTTTTTTTTTACTGGCTAAATATCAACTATTAAGTAACCATAGTTCTTACATTACACAATCTGAATCCACCTTATTTTTTATCCAATTAGATATTATAGAATAAAAGTTTGGATCATAAGTGGAAACAAAAGAAAAAAATTCCCTCGCTGTTCTGTTTTTTTTTTTTTATATTTTACTTCATAAAACTGATGGATCATCATCCGTATATCAGAGACTCATTCATATGATATATACTGGTTAATAGTATTTTGTAAAGAAAAAAAAACATCAAATACTTTAATTAAACAAAAATCAAAGTACTTTATATCAAAAGGGTTTAAAAAAAAAACATATACAGGGTAAATCGAATATATTAACCTCTTTTTTTTACCCTTCTTTAATTTGGTTTGATTTGGGTTAGACGAGTTTGATTTTCCTATGTTAATACTCAAATAGAGTGAAGCAGAAGGAGAATTATGAATTATGTATACGCGAAGGAATTGAGATGTATGATCTTAAAATGGACAATTCGACCATCTACAAAATTAATGTCAAAAACTTTTGTGGTCGTTTTAAATACTACTTCGAGTTCAGACGTGTACGTCTCACCAAAAAAAAAACACATTCTCGATCTGAATGTTTATCTGTTTAAACAATCTCAAATTTCGCGTTTGACAACACTTTAAGTCTACATTATCCCATTAAGCATATATAATAAAAGGTCATGATCTTTCGTTCTCATGGATATATAAGACAAATCAAGTCTAAGGTTTTAATATCGTAATTTGATATGTTTGTAATCTATGATGAATATTTGATGCACTACATATTATTAGATCAGATAAACATTATTTAGTGCAACCATATCAGACAAACATTAGTTAACTAAATAAATACTTTGCAAGAACGATACCGTACGTTTATCTAACCTTTCGTTAGTATATCGAAGGGAACATGACTTGACTTCATCTGTTTGAACTGACTCGATCCCTCAACCATCTCCACTCTCCAAGGTTAGATAGAGTTAGTGATAACAAACTGAAGTGAGGATTTTAGCAGTTTAACTGCTCCATATATATGATCACATTTATATTACAATACAAAATCTGCATAAAGTACAAGTACTAGTACCATGAATTAATACAATAATTTTATATAATTAACTAATTAAGTATAATCTAAACAATGCAAACTAAACAATGCAGTACATGCCCCAGTCACTCATTGGAGTTGCAGTTGTGTCACTGCGGTGTCATAATCCCGATTCAAGTTCGCTAATTTACATGTAAAAGATAAGAAAAGAATCTCAGACTGGAATAAGAAAAATAATTGAGTATGTGATGGTCCATGTTGACTAAAAATAAAGATATAAATGATCAAAGCTTTAGTTTAATTAAAGGACAATTCTCATAAATATTACTAAAATGATTTTTTTTACTTTCCAAAAATACTATTATTAGTTTGTTTCCAAAAATAATATTATTAGTTTTTGTTTTTCAAAAATATCATTATAACATATTTTTCCAAAAATAGCACAAAACTAAAACTAAACTTTTAACATTCAAAACTAAACCCTAAATCCTAAACAATAAACCCTACCCCTCAAAATTATGCTTTAAATATAAAATAGTCAACTCAAACCCCCAAAAATAATTTTTTACATCCTTGAAAATCAACTTTTGTTTTTGTGCTATTTTTAGAAAATAATACTTTTGTGATATTTTGGAAAAATATACTAATAGTGGTATTCTAGTAGAAAAATGGTATTTTGAGGAATTCATCTTAATTTCAATACTTCTTAATAGGTTTTATAAAGTTTATCCAACGAAGTTCAAACATAAATTTTGCATAAAGAAAAAAACAAATGTCGTTTTTTGGTTTAAAAATAAATAAACATACTGTAAGTTGTTAAACAAAAAAAGAGTTTTGACCACCGATATGTTATAGAAAGAAAAGGAAAATTATATTTTTCTGTTTGGTCAGGGAGATTGGTTGTGGTAAGAATGGGAATCTTAATTACAAAGAATTGGATTTTGGGTCGACCTACCACCTAAAACGACATCGGCTCTATCTCTAGTTTCCAAATCTCTTTCTCCTCTCCCTTTATAAGCTTGCGTTGGCCAGTCGTTCATCTTGAAAACAGAGAGAAAAAGACTAAATACACATATAAGACGAAGAAGGAGAAGGAGAGAGACAGAATAGAGAGAGAGAGATATGGGGTCTCATATGGTTTGGTTTCTGTTTCTTGTAACCTTCTTCTTTGTGTTCCCAGCTCCATCGGAGAGCATGGTTCGCCATTACAAGTTTAACGTAAGTTTATATACATAAACACACAGTTCCATTTACATATCTTCTACTGATTGGTGCATATGACATAGTCGCAGCTTATCTTAAATGCATAAGCATAATCAACATTTCTGCTGCTTATATACATGTGGTATATATTTCATACATGCTTGCGTAAATAAACATCTTCATTGTGAAATATATGCAATATATTATTCATGTAGGCTATTTTAGAACTAAAACTTACTGTAATTGATTTTAATTTATGCAATCTTTATATTATGAGCCTTCATACAAAAATTACTTAAGATTTTTGTACGTGTGGGTATTTTTCACCTATTTGATACATGAATATACTACGTGAACAAATTATTTAACGTCAAAAGCAGGTTATAGTTAAAAAAACTGAAGCATTGTTTTTTTTTTGTTACAACTTACAATCAGATAATGATGATGATGATATTGGTCCGCCTTTTGTCTTATGTATTTCTCTGTTTTACCTTTGCAGTGTAATTATTACTGATTATATATGTGTTTGAAATTACGCAGGTTGTGATGAAAAACACAACAAGACTATGCTCAAGCAAGCCAATCGTGACCGTCAACGGTAGATATCCAGGTCCCACAATCTACGCACGAGAAGATGACACGTTGCTCATCAAAGTTGTTAACCACGTCAAGTACAACGTCTCCATCCACTGGTAAGCTCCTATACTTTAGTCTTCATTTAAATCATCATCGATAAATTAGTGTAATTAGTTAACTGATTGGTGACTGTGGACGACCTGAGTACAGGCACGGTGTGAGACAAATAAGAACAGGATGGGCCGATGGGCCTGCTTACATAACTCAGTGCCCGATCCAGCCAGGTCAAGTCTACACATACAACTACACCTTGACCGGCCAACGCGGAACTCTCTGGTGGCACGCTCACATCCTGTGGCTCCGTGCCACCGTTAACGGTGCTATAGTCATCCTTCCCAAACGCGGTGTCCCTTATCCTTTCCCCAAACCCGACCACGAGAAAGTCATCGTTCTAGGTATCTCAATCACACATATATTGCGACGTGATTTTGAGTTTAAAGCCCATAAAACTTAATACTACTATATCACTAGACGCTAGTGGTTCCTTACATTGCATAAATGTTGATTTAATTGGCATAACTAATTTATAACACTCATCATAATTGTAGGTGAATGGTGGAAATCGGATACCGAAGATATCATTAACGAGGCGCTTAAGTCTGGATTAGCCCCAAATGTTTCAGACGCTCACATGATCAACGGACACCCAGGCCCCGTTAAAAATTGTCCATCCCAAGGTAATCTCTTGATTTCCAAGTTCACATGCTTTCCAACAATATGATACCCAAAAACAAAAAAGACTGATCATGAAAGCCTCTTTCTATGTGCGAAGGTTACAAACTGTCAGTGGAGAATGGCAAAACCTATCTGCTACGACTAATCAATGCTGCACTTAATGAAGAGCTCTTTTTCAAAGTCGCCGGCCATCTTTTCACGGTGGTCGAAGTCGACGCGGTCTACGTTAAACCATTCAAGATCGACACCGTTCTCATAGCCCCCGGTCAAACCACCAACGTCCTCCTAACCGCCTCGAAATCCGCCGGCAAATACCTTGTAACCGCTTCACCGTTCATGGACGCCCCAATTGCTGTGGACAACGTAACAGCCACCGCAACTGTTCACTACTCCGGAACACTCTCGTCCTCTCCAACAGTTCGCACACTCCCTCCACCGCAAAACGCTACTTCTATCGCCAACAACTTCACAAACTCTCTTCGTAGTCTCAACTCCAAGAAATACCCTGCCCTAGTCCCAACCACCATCGACCACCACCTCTTATTCACCGTCGGTCTTGGGCTAAACGCATGCCCTACTTGCAAGGCCGGAAACGGTAGCCGTGTTGTGGCCAGCATCAACAACGTAACCTTCGTTATGCCCAAAACTGCTCTGCTCTCGGCTCATTACTTCAACAAGAGTGGAGTGTTCACGACGGATTTTCCCAAAAACCCACCGCATGTTTTCAACTACAGCGGAGGATCAGTCAAGAACATGGCCACCGAAACAGGCACGAGGCTATACAAGCTACCGTACAACGCCACGGTTCAGCTTGTCCTCCAAGATACCGGTGTCATATCACCAGAGAACCATCCGTTGCATCTTCACGGTTTTAACTTTTTCCAAGTTGGTCGTGGATTAGGTAACTTCAACTCCACGAAAGACCCAAATAACTTCAATTTGGTCGATCCAGTTGAGAGGAACACAATAGGAGTTCCATCTGGTGGATGGGTCGCCATCAGATTCAGAGCGGATAATCCCGGTATGGACACTAAATTAACGTAAAAAATAAATCAAATATTAGTAGTTTAGTAATTTAGGTCATATAGATCAATCTCTACTAGACACATCATCTCTTTGTCCTTTCCGGAATTCACATAATTAGCAGCTACATAAGCTATAATAGTAATGGTTTATGACTATACATGCAATCTCCATGCCACTAATTAATAAAACAAATGAAATCTTATGGTAGTAAGTCAAATACTATTATAATAAAATTGATAGATTAATATGTTGTAAAATATAGGGGTTTGGTTCATGCATTGTCACTTGGAGGTACACACGACGTGGGGATTAAAGATGGCTTTCTTGGTGGAGAACGGCAAAGGACCCAATCAGTCGATTTTGCCACCGCCTAAGGATCTTCCCAAGTGTTAAGTCCTTCAACTAAACAAGGCGACATATCAACATCACGCCACGTCCAAGAAGACCCGTGAGTGGTGAATTAATGCGTGGATTTGGTTAACCAATTTTTTTTTTTTGAGCAAAGCAAATGGTTCGATTTTTTTTTTGCTCATGGCAAAGTTTAAATAAAGGATGAAGAAAAAGAGCAATGTATTATAATTATTTTTTAAAATCATTCTATTAAAATTCCAGTTATGTTTTATTATTGTCTCCAACATAACTCTTTTAATATCTTATATGGCCCATGATTTTTATTTTATTCTTCTGGTCCAACAACTTTATTGTGATCACATTCACTTATTAAGTTATTATCTCGTCGTCCTCAATTAGATTCCTTGGTTTAAAAAATATATCAGTTTCAAAGTTTTATGTTCTCACTACTTCAGAGTTTTTCCAACCATACAAATTAACCGATTTGCAACTTAGAAGCTAATGTTACCCTGCCTCAGTTTCGTCTTATAAAACTGTTTTGAATTTCTTTCGATTTTTATACAACATTTAGACTTAGAATATCTAGTCGCTTCATCACTAGTATTACGTTGGTATTGGTCAAAGAGGTTTAACAAGCAAGTGTAGAGATAATTAAAAACATTTTTTAATTTCTGTGAATTCATCCAAAACATAGTAAAACGAAACATACAGAGTATATAACAGTAATGCATTGAGAACCTCGCAACAGTTTGATTGGACATGAAGAATTTAATCGAGTTTAACGTTATATAATTAATTGCAGGTCGATGTACAACGTACTATAGCCAAATAAAAAGTGTCGTACTCTTTGTATATTTTATCACTCTACCATCTAAAAAATACTTTATTACATAGGTATCCCATAGCCATGTGGGGTTAGACTGTGTCAAGAGCATGATAATACGAGGATTAACGATAAAATGATTGATTAAGGGGTGTGCATTAGATAAATTAAAGAAAATCAAAAGTATATGGTTATCTAAATTGGCCTCTTGAAACACAGTAGCTTTTGACCTTGACCTTGAGCCGCCCTCTTTGGAGAAGGGAGATGATATTTTTTTTCCTTTTCTTTCTAAAACCGACGTTTTATCATCTCAATTATTCGGTTTATTTCTTAACTATTATTTTTTCCGATTGTGCTACCATGAAACTGGAGTTTCTTATCTATATATGTTAGGTTAGGTAGCTAGCTTTCCTTTCCCTTTTTCTTTTTTATTTATCTTGGTTTGTTTTTGGGGATATTTCTAACTTTTAAAGCTCCTTATATTCTATATGTATCACAATAGATAGTGTTTTAGGATTTTTACATGAATTAAAATATATATTTAATATCTATTAATAAATGTGTTATTTATTTGTAATAACATATTTTATAATTATTAACCAATAATATTTTATCAAACTTTTAAATTTTCATTTAATAATTTTTGAAATTTACAATTTTTTTAGCATTAACTGATAAAAGTATACAAAAAATCATCTTTTCTGATACAAAATAAAATTTTATAACATCATTTATTCTGATACGGAGGGAGTATAAAGAGAGGCAAGCATATAATTAATAACCTATCTTATTTGTGATATAAGTTTTAGCGGCCTAATCAACATCAGTTAATCAAATTAAAGAGACCATGTGATTCAATAGATGACAACACTTCTAACAATTCTGATCAGTTAAATTGTACGTTTAAGATATATTATTAGAAATGAAAAAAAAAGTTCAAAATACCAACTTTTGCTGCCAGATCTAGCTCAAAAGTCCTCTCATAAATTTAGAATAATCCTTGTTGTTAAAAAAAAATTAGAATAATCCAAATGAGAATGTTAAAGTTACTAAATAAATATATTTACCCCATTCCACATCACTTGGTTAGCGGCTGTGTGCAATATTTTGTAAACTAGGTACATCGAATACATATGAACTTCTACAAAATTATTAATAATGAGTAATTTTCTAGGGCAATGTCAGAGAGACATGATATATACATATTTTCTAAATTAAAAATCGCATTTATTTATTTATACTATATTGCTAAAGATTACTTACGGCTGGAAGATTGAAATATTTGTCTGCACTTTGATACAATGTTAAAATAATGAGATTTATTGGAGTAATAATAGATTAAATATGTAATTGGTATTTTGCCATGCAAAATTAAGTTATAACAAAAGGACGTAAATCTATAGAAGTACATTCTTTAAACAGTAAAAGAAACCAAAATTCCTTTGAGCGTCGATATAATTTCAGAATGTTTCTAATGTACTTTCAGAGTTATCTAAAATTATCTATAACAAATAAGTAAAAACTAATAAATGATTAAACTACAAAAATTTCGTTGACTAAAAGACACTATCAGAATCATGTTATTCGCTTGGCTCCCCAGAATCACATACTTGGAACGTAAAATATGGGTTCCAACTTAGAGTAATAGAAAGTATATATAAATATAAATAATTATAATAAAAAGAAACAAATGATTTGTGCAAAGCCACTAATGTACAAAGCGTGTGGAGCGCATTATGAGTGGCATCCCTACAGGCACGCTCGCACTCTTTTGCTGTCTCTCCGGTGGGTCAAACTGTGTGCCAGTGCTTCCTATTTACTCCCAACTTCGTGTCGTTTCTTTGTTGCCCCTCTCATTTATTTAATCCTAATACTTTATTATTTATAATATGAAGAAACATACCTCAATTGTTTTGCTGTCGCAAATAGAACCCACTTTTTGAATAGTGGTTTATGACCGTACCCCAAAAAAAAATTAATTACATATACTTTAATGAGATATGACAAAAAAATTGATATTATAATTTGTATACAACCATTTAAAATAAGTTTTGTAAGAAAAGTACTTCTATACCAACTTATTAGATTATTAAAGTACTAATTTGTATTACTCTGTAAATAACACTTGTAGTATTTTTTTTTTACTTGTATTATATTAAACCTTTATTTTTTTAAGTTTAGTTTAAATACACATGTTTGGTTTTCCATCTATCTAATATGTATATTGAAAAACATGATATTAAGGGTGAGTTGACGTTGTTAATTATAGAAATTGGGTTTAGTTGACAAAAGCTTAACATGCCAAATTTCAGTCTGTTATTTGGCTACCAAAGAAACAAAATAGTAATCAAAATAGTTTGAATTTTCTTGCGTATAATCTGTTATTTTTTTTCTTGGTTTTATAAGATCTAGTAATAAGCAACAGAGTAAAATATCATTGTAATGTAAATACTACATCGGTAGTGGTGGCAAGAAGAGCTAAACCATTAATTAAGAAAAGGTATTGTAACACCAAAACATAGAGAAAAGAAACCTAAAAAGGTCCGAGATCTGTATTAAAGATTATATAAATAAAAGAAATTATTATGTATATTTACTTACCTGCACTGCATCTCTATTAATAACAAAATAAATTATTGAGGGGAAATAAGTATCCTCATTCGGAAATAGGAGATGCTTTCCCTTTGGGGAAACTCCACGATAATAATATTCATAACAAAACCAGTCATTGTCTTGCACCACTCCAATCTTTTTAAAAACGTCTTTACTGAATTTTTTTATTGACCTATTCATTATTTAAGAGAAAAATAATCGTGTGTTGGGTGTGAGTGGTGGACAAACAACTCTGACATTTCATTTAAACAACTCTTGATATTTAAAGAATTGTAGTTGCAGAGAACATCATATTATACTATTGTTTAATTTAATTGTTGATATTTCATTTATAAACATCTGGCACTTCTTATTAAAATTCGATTTATTGTGAAGACTCTTTGCTACTCAACGTTCGTCCATTGAATTAGTTTTGCATGGAGTGCTCATTTGATCTTTCGTCAACAATTTGAAATTTGCGGACTGAAAATTTTATGATAATTTAGGCGGTGATGCATTACTAATTTACTATGTTCATACATTAATACGAACTGGACCCAATTTACCCTACTTAGAAAAAATGTAGTCGCAGTCTATATAGATATGTTATTATGTTCATACTTTAAAGAATCTGGATCCAATATCGCCATTCTTACAAAAGAATTGAAATCTAATTGTTGTAATATATGTTGATTATATGTACATGCATGTTAAGTCATTCTTCCATTTATTTTATGGATTCACTAAATTATATGACTAAAAAACGATTGCTCATATATGTCTCAATATCTTAGTTGATCTATTTGTTGGTCTTTGTGGTTCATGTGTTCGGCATTAGGGTGTTTTTCCACATGAAATATGTATACATATATACTTTTTAAAAGCAAATTTAATTTTTTTTCCACGAATAATAATTTTATTTTTTTTAAAAACAGTCATTACAAATGTTGTGGCTGAACCAGACTGGTATAACACCAGAATCAGAATAAAAATCATTAGTTAAACAACCAAATTTTACTAAAATATGAGCTGCACTATTACATTCTCTCTTTGCAAATACAAAAGAAATTGAATCAAATTTAGAAAACCAAAAGTTAATGTCATGGATAAAGTTTGCTAGAGATCTATTTCTTTGGATTCCATTAAGCTTATTGATTAAATTTACAGAATCTCCTTCAAAAATTATGTTTGTGTAGCCATTGATCGATGCTTATTGAGCTGCAAGGATTAATGCCTTTGTTTCTGCCTCAAGGGGAGATGCATCATATCCAAGTATAGAAGACCCCTAGTTGAGAGCCTGGCCTTGATAATTGCGAATAATCCATCCTCCAATGGTTTGGGATGTGTTTATGTTAAAACCTGCATCGAAATTACATTTCACCGAATCTTGTGGAAGGGGCTTCCATTTGGTTTGATCTTGAGGTAGATCCTGAAAATTTTCTCTGATATGCTTTATATTTATCCATTCATTTGTCTCTGCTTGAGCTTGTAGAACGGTTTGAGTTGCACTTTCACGAAAATTGTTAAATACAGTGTTATTTCGTGTTTTCCAAATTCGCCACATGAGCCATAATGGTTGTAATGCAGTATGGAGAGAGATATCTTGGCGCCTTGAATATTCAATCACAGATGAGATGTTTTCCTCTGCATTATCGGATAAGTGGTCTAAATTTAAAGCAGAGATGTTTGAGAAGCGCCACGTTGATATAGCAAAAGGACATGTGAACAGGGCATGATTTATAGTTTCATCATCCAGTCTGCATCTGCTACATTTTGGATTAATATCCATACCTCTCGCTCACAGTCTGGTCGTTGTAGGTAAGGCTCGTGAAATGGTCCTCCATATAAAGTGCTTAATTTTAGGCATAATGTTTAAGCCCCATATTTTGTTTTTGAGTTCAATAGATCCATATGGAACACCATAAGGGGGATTAGGGTCAAGAGGATCATGTGTAAGTAGCCAGTACCCTGATCTAACAGTGTAGTCTCCAGAAACAGAGTAGTTCCAAATCAACTGATCGGTTCTGTCATGCTTTGACAAGTAGGTGTTTTTGACAAAGTCTTGACCCTCATTTGCAATCATATTTTCAATTTTTTGGTTGTCCCATGATCGAGAATCCTCTTCTCGGATGATCAAATCTTTGAGTAGGATTTGCTCTTGTGGTAAACGGGAAATCAATGGACGAGGAGGGTGAGTATTAGCAAAATTATCAAACCCAACTCGTATTGAATAGCCATCACCAATCACAAACCACGAACCTTTTTTAATAAGGTCAAGACCAGTTAGTAATGAAGACCATCTGTATGATTGTGATCGTTTTGGTGTTGCATCAAGGAGGGAACCATCAAGATAGTATCTTGCTTTCATTACAAGAGCAAAGAGAGAGTCTGGGAACTGTATCAGACGCCATGCTTGTTTCGCAAAAAAAGCATCATTAAATTTCTCCAAGTCTCGAAAGCCCAGTCCACCCTCTTTCTTTGAAATCTGTAACTTCTTCCAAGATATCCATGGTATTTTTCAGTGATGAGTGCTTTTATCCCACCAAAAGTTCATTAATAAAGACTCAAGTTCAGATGTGACTCCCTTTGGTAACTTAAAACAGGACATGGCATAGACTGGCATGGAGACTGCAACTGATTTGAGCATTACCTCTTTTCCTACAGGTGAGAGCTTCTTTGTTGTCCAGTGTGAAGTTCTTTTTTTAACTCTGTCAATTATATTTTCAAACATTTCATTTTTCTTCCTACCAAACTGTTCAGGTAGACCAAGATATTTACCCCCTCCTCCATGGTGTGAGATTTTTAAAATTGTTTTAAGTCTATTCTGTGTTGTGCCAAAAACTCTCGATCCAAAAGTAATTATAGATTTATCTGTGTTAATCTTTTGTCCTGAATAGTGTTCATAGACATCAAAAACATCTCGCAAGGCTTGACAATTTTTCATATTGGCTTGGCAAAAGAAGAGTGAATCATCAGCAAACTGTAGATGAGTGATGCGTGGTACACCATTACCAATCTTTACTCCCTTAATGTCTCCATCTTTAGCATAGGAGGTAATGAGATGGCTTAACATATCAGAACATAGGATAAAGAGATAAGGAGACAGGGGATCTCCTTGACGGATCCCCCTTTCTGGTCGAACAAGTCCATGGGGTGAGCCATTTATTAGGACCGAGTACGTGGTTGAACACACAGCAGCCATAATCCAACTGATCCATCGATCACAGAATCCAAATAGCTTGAGTGTTGTTTTAAAAAAAATTCCATTCAACTCTGTCGTAAGCTTTGCTTACATCAGTTTTAACAGCCATGTAAGTTTGTGAGACACGTTTTCGAGATTTCAAGGAATGCATTACTTCATGAGCAATCATAACATTATCCTGAATAATTCTGCCCGGAATAAATGCAGCTTGTGATTCAGAGACAATGCCGTCAAGGTGAGGCTTGAGACGCTTTACAAGACATTTAGAGATAATCTTGTATATGACATTGCAAAGAGAAATTGGATGGTAATCTGATAGCGTTGTGGGATTGTGAACCTTTGGAATCAGACATATGTTTGTGTGGTTAATGCCTTGCGTCATTGTAGAGGTTCTGAAAAAATTTTGCACTTCCCTAATCACATCCTTTCTGACTACTGACCAGCAACATTTATAAAATCTTGCAGTTAGCCCGCCTGGTCCCGGAGCACGATCATACCCAATTAAGCTTACCGCTTTGTAGATTTCTTGGTCAGAAAAATCTCTTGTGAGAGAAATATTGATCTCATTCGTAACTTTCTGTCCAAAATCCGCAAAGTCGTTTGGTGAAACAGAGTGATCAATTGTGGAGAACATTTTTGTGAAAAAATCTTGCGCGTTTTCACCTATCTTTTTATCCCCATGTATAAGAAGTCCTTGATCATTATAAATTGAGGTTAGTCTGTTCTTTGAGGATCTAGTTTTTGCACAAGCGTGAAAATAGCTTGTGTTTTGATCGCCTTCTGCAATAGTTTGGTTTCTACTCTTTTGCTTCCAGTGCTTTTCCTCATCAATGTATGCTTTGGTAAGAGCATTTTGAATGTGTGGTACCCTTTGTCTCTCAGCCCGCACGGTACTTTCCATGGCCGTATTTAATTGAGAGTGTAAGGCTCTTATTCGTGTGTCCGCATTTAATTGTGATGTATGTTTCAGTTTTGCCATGTTTTTCGACAGTTTGAGATTCTAGACATGATCGTTGTTGTTGAAATATTAGAATCTTTTTGCCACCCTTCACGAACTGTGTCTGTAAATGTTGGCAGCTCACATAATCTTTTATCAAAGAAGAAGACCTTTTTACGTTTTTCTTTCTGCAGATTTAGTTGGAGAGATAAGGGGCGATGATCGGAACCTGAGAAATCCATAAAGTTAAGAATCGCATTTGGGAAAGTAGCTGCTCCATTACTATTGATCAAACAGCGATCCAAACAGCATCTGATAGTATGAGTATACCGTTCACCAACCCATGTAAATTTATCTCCTCTTGAATTAAGGTCATCCAAATCACAGTCTGAGATCATACTTCTAAAGTTTCTGAAAGTCCACTCATCTCTGTTAGGACCACCCAATTTTTCTTGATTGTTTCTAATCTCATTAAAATCTCCAATCAGGATCCAAGGGTCAGATCGATGAAGAGATATATTTTTGAGATAGTCCCATAATTGATGTCTTTCACTCTGGGTTGGATGACCATACAAACAAGACAAAAAGAAGTTAATATTATTATAGGTTGCTGATACATCAATGAGCCTCTCATCAATAGAAATTAAGGAGAGAGACACATTGTTATTCCACATAAGAGCTAAGCCACCACTCCTGCCTAGGGGGCCCTGAGTTATAATGTTAGTAAATCCTAAACCATCCTTAAGTTTACTTACCATATCACACTTATTTAAAGTTTCAATAAGAAATAAAACATCACACTTAGATAATTTACATAATCGTTTTATAGTAGCAGATTTTAATGGCGATGCAAAGCCTTGGCAATTCCAGGAAATCATCTTCATGGGGGAAACTCTAGGGGTACCGGGCCCCCCGCGCCTCCGTCAAATCCAGCATTGTCCGAGCATGAGTCGACCGAACTGTCAATCTTTCCCTGCTTCCGGAGATGGCTCAGGACCGCCCTCTCTTCCGCAGCATTAGCAATGTTGAAAGCTGTTTCAAAACTCACCCTTTTGCGTTTGTGAAAAACAAAATCAGGGATCACATTGTCTGTACTGTCTTCAAAGAAATCCTTTGGCGTGTACTTCGCATGTAGATATCTAAGTCGTTCTGCTGTGAGTTCCGTATCCTCAAAAACATTGGGGATATCCGATGAGTGAGAGGTAATGGGACCGTGATCACAAACAGGACCCTGAGGAGGGGCCATATGAATACCCGGGATATCCACTGCAGGAGACATGGTAGTGGCATCCTTTACATCATCCATATTATTATCGTCATCCGGATGTTCATCACCATCATTATCATCACCAGGCACATATGGATCCTCATCATCAAAAGTAAGAGGGCATTCCTTGATATCGTGTTTCAGACTACCACATTGGTTGCAGAAGTTACGGAGGCGTTCAAAACAAAACATAACAAGAGTGTTCTCGCCTGGCATGAACTGAACATTTTTTTTTGAAACGAAGGGGATTGTCTATATTCCAATATATCTTAACCCTAGCCGCACCTACTTGGTTAACATTCTCATCATAGTCTACTTCTGTCACATAACCTAGGCTATTTCCAAGCCTTCTAGCCATGACATTTGTTAAGTACAGAACTGAAATACCTTGAATCTGGATCCAAAAGGGTATGATCTTCATCTCATTTTCAGCCAAGTTCGGGTACCAGCGGTGAGTTGTAACCATCCAATCGTTGAACGACCATGGACCACGTCGGAGGACAAGGTTCATCGTTTCCTCAGATTGAAAACGAATTTGGACTCGTCCCCCGTCAATGATACGCCTTACACACTCCTTAGAGAATCCCCATACCCGGGGCATCTGGCGGATGAGAGCCCGTAAGTTTTGTTTACGGGGGTTGACAGGAATGACCACAAGAGAGTATCGATTGATAGCGGCGGCTCTGGAAACAAATTCTAGTGGTAGAGTAATTGGGGCATCATCAATCTCCAAATCTAGGTCTTGAACAGATTTTCGTAAGTAATCGCTCATGGTGTGTTTGTAGGTGACAAAGTGATGGTCGGTAATCGGTTGGATCTGACTAGTGGGATTGAAAACAAAGGATTTATATAGGAGCATCAATGGCGGTTTTTGAATGCGGTTATCCCTCGCAGAAACAGAGAAAAAAAACTGTCAAGATTAACTGACAGAGATAAACCGCCAACAAAGTTTTGGAAACACAGGCTTTTGATTTTGTCGGTGGAAACATGACTTCTAATCGGAGAAAATTGCCGGCAACGCCGGAGAAAACCCCAAGGATATGATCGCCACATTTTTTTTTCTAATTTTGTTCATTTAAAAGCAAATTTAATATGTTGAGCCATAATATAATAGCCGTAGTTTAGACATTTTGCTCACCCTATTAATTGATGTCAACAATCGATTTTGTTGAGGCCTTCCACTTGTCTAAAATTATTAACTTACTTATCGCACGTTCGAGAATAAGCCTATAATTTGGTAGAAAATATTTTTTATAAAGTATACTTTCGTTTTGAATTCTTTTGAATAAAAATATGATATTGAGACGAAATATTTTATTATTTAAAAAAGACTAAGAGATTTTTGCATTTTTCAAATACTTTAGTGGTGTTTTTTATTTGCATAAGATAGTCTTCGAAACACATAAACACAATGTCTTAGGAATATTCAACTATTTTCTTTTCCTATGCAAAATTGTTGCCATCCTGATTTTGTTGAGAGCACCCTATACCTATCTATTAGGAGTAGTTGTTATAATAGGAGTATTAAATTACATTTACTTTGAAGTTTAACCCTCAGTTTTATTGTTGTTTTTAGTTTTTTTTTTTTGTCACAAGAATAATACTTTTAACGGGGTAAATTTTGAACTGAAAACCAATCGTCTAATAATCAAGTCTGCAGTATAACAAGTTTTTAGTTAGCCACCCAAAATATAGGACACAGAGGAAGAGTCGATCTTCGTCTCAAATTAGATCAACACAGTGAATCCTCAACTGTAATATATATAATAATAGTAGAAACTCTTAACACTTTCAAGAATTATTGTGTCTGCTATGGCGTGATCACTTAAGCTACCTAACCCATTTATAAATAAATCATGACTGTTTTGTTTGTTTTAAGAAATTGATTAGTGTAATGTAAATTAAATTAAGTGTGGTCCCGCGATATGGGACTATGTTTAGTAACAGTTGAGGGTTCAACTAGCTTTCAGTAATCTATGTTAAATTTACGTTTTTTGTATGATCGCCCATCCTAAGTGTTTAGAATGTATTTATCTTAGAAACTATACTAGATTTTAATCCGCAGTTGGCAAGTTTTTAAAAATTATTTTTAAAATATTTTAAATTATATTATTTGTTAATTTTGTTTGTTTTCTATAGTAATTAAGATTGTATAATTGTGTATTAATTCTTAATTTTAGGACTTAACCCGCAGATATACTACATAATAAATTATTTTACTTAACCGTAATTTAATCAACTTAACTAAATATGTTTAATATTCTATTATTGATAGCTAATGATAACACAAGAATGAACTTATGATTTAACCGTGTTGTAACAGTTAATGATAATTTTAAATTTATATTAATATTAATCTAAACTCATCTCGCCGTATAAGTATATAACCTAATCGTGATATTTTTAAAAATGAGTGTAAATAATGCGAGACAAAAAAACCGAATAAAATTGATTAAAAATTAAAAATTTAGTTGCTTATTAAATTAAATTCACTTCTCATTCAGATTCATATTCATTTTGTTCTTATTTATGATATGATATGACTTTAATTATTCTGATTTATATTCATTATTTTTTCATTCAGATGTGAGAGGTTAAACACAATATTTATTCTTTACTTGAGTAAGAAATGCCAGTTTTTTCAAAATTCAAATAACAACAAATGCAGGAAAAAACAAATTGTTACATTAATGTTATGTATGGTTCAATGAACACCAAAAATGAGCAAACAAATATGATAGAAAAATCATAATTTAGAATCTTAACAAAGCCTTTTAAATAACTAAATTATTAATTATTAGAAATTATATGAAAACTATATTTTATAATGAAAAATAAAATCAGGTTTGGTTATAATTAGTAGATAATTAATTGTTAAGACTGTTTAGATACATGTAATATAAGTATTGTTCATATTTCATTTATACCTTTAAAAAGTGCCTTTTCAAATCTGATTAGCTAATATTTTTTTTATGGGTGATGATTTGATTTAGGCAATGTTCTAATATATTGCAGAATATATGGAGAATATGCTATTAATTTGTTTCTCATTTAACGACTCAAGCAGGAAATTATTTCCATATTTCAAAGATTTATTTTTGATATATTAATTATTGTTAGCATTTTTTTTTTGGATGATAAATGGTAATGACATTGCTTGTAAATAGTTTTAAACCTCAAGGTTTCTTTGCTAAAACTGCTGCAAAAATGTTATATAGATTCACACACACATATATATCTTATTATATAAAGTTGGATTTTGAAAGTTAGCCACTAATAAGATATTGACATGTGTAAAATTATCAATCTTAGATTTTGACATGTGTAAAGGTTAATATTTAATAGGAGGAATTTGATTATAACAAAAATAAAGTATTTTGTTTAAAAAATATTAGTAATGTAAAAAAATAATTATCAAAAATTACAGAAATTATGAAAAAGAAAAGTTATTTCAAATAATTATAAGAAGTTTAAATATATATATGTGATAAAATTCGAAAATTATAATATTATTTAATTGTTTTTAATTTTAAGTTATTCAAAAATATTGCTTTCAACTTTGTTTAATTGGAAATTTTTTTAATGGGAAATTAAATTTTCTAATTTTTTTAAACCAAAATTTTCTCCTACATTCTCTTTTTTCAGTTGGGAATATGTAAGATTAATATGTTGACCCAAAAAAAAATTAATATATGCGTCTACTTTTCTTAATACCATATTTTAAAATTTATTGTAGTATTTTTAGATTATTTTATTTAATTTATATTTCTTTGAATTATTTGAGATTTATATATTACCGTGCCTATAATTTTATATTGTTTTTTTTAATTATGTCAAATTATTTTTTTTTCTAGTTTCTCAACATTGATTGGTTGGTCATAAACCCTTCTTTATTTTGCAAACATAATTGTTACTATTATTCATTCAATACCAAAGGGAGATAATGAGTAGAAGCTCATCAACCTAATAGATGGATACAATAAGCTAATCAAACACAAGCTTACAACAAACATAGATAGATAGATTGGAAAAACATAAATCGTTGTTGATAGATCCATATGAGCTCAAAGACTTTGACACCTTGGTTTGCGGAAAGGTTTAAAAGAATTGATTTTTGTTACATATGTTACCAAAATGCACTTATTTTTTTTTTGGACAAGGGCCCTAAGAGAATTTCATGAAGGGTGACCTTCCTGGAATTGACTGTTGGAACTGTGCGAGATAGGACAAAACACAGGAAACCGGCCATAAAACATAGGAAACACATGATAAAGCCTCCCTGATGTAACAAATCTCCTATAAAATATGGGTGGGTCCACGAGCCGGAAATAGATGTAGGGCCCACTTAGAAAGGTGAGTCCATGGGCTGAGAGTGGACATGGGCTCACTAAGAAAGGTGGCGGCTGAAGCGTTACAGAGACAAAGGCTACATTATGGTGTGTCAAAGACATTTCCACGAATATATTGGGAAATTCAACATTAGTTACTATCAAAAAAAATTGTGATGTTAGAAAAAAGGTTTTACTTTCATTTGTTATCGGAGCAAGCCATTTTGAAATAGCAAAAAGGCATGAACATGTTCTCTCCACACAGGAAGAGAGTAGAGCCGAGGTTCTCTCTGTGGTGTAGAAGGTTGGACACAAGGTTATCTTCCCAAGAGAGGAAGGTGGAGGAGTTTTGACAGAAGGTTATCTATCCAAGTGAAGAAGACAGAGTCAAGGTTCTCTCCATGGTGGAAGAGATTGGATGCAATGTTCTCTGCATAAGAGATGAGGGCGGAGCCGAGATTTTCTCCATGGTGGTCATACACTATTGTGATGATACATCATTGATTAGTATATTGTGTAATATATTTTTTATTTGAAATGTTTATGAGCCAACAATTTTAGTAATTGAAAAAACTATGCAGAAGTGAAAGTAAAATAGTTGGTTTAATATGTTCATACATACATTTTTTTAGGTGAGTGAATATATTTGTAACATAGAGTATATTTATGTGTAAAAAAAAATATTTATAAATTTATATAAATCAGTATATTATAACAAAAATAAAATTTTTAAATAACGTACAACAAATTTTAATATAATTTATAAAACTTTAAACCCACATATCAGGCGGATCCTCATCTAGTAAATATATAAAACATCGTATATATTATCTCAAATTCTTGTGAAATTAGTATCTCCCAAATTTTTCAATACGGAACTGTACTTTTTTAAAAATGATCTTATTGTAAATTGGGAATATTATTATGGTCATACTAAACCTTAATTAGTACCATTATTAGGAATTTTTTGATATTGTTAGGATATCATCATGACTAATTTCCTACGTTAATTAATTAAGGTTCGATCTCTGGCTAAACTCCATTATCATGATGACCTTGTTAACTTAAGACACACAATATGATCACTAAACATTCACTACTACTACTAATCTATTTAATTACTTCCTTGATGTTAAAATTTGTGTTGTGGTTATTAAGCCAAGAAGTTAAGCAAGGAATCATCATTGTGTATTAAAATAGCCTTTGGCAGTTCTTTAAGGTTGGTCTAGCAAATAGTACACCCTAAAAACATTATTGCCATTTCTTATGCAATTTATTTTGTTAACCAAATGATTTTATACCAAAACCACATTAATATTCTCTTTATACAACCATCATATACATTTTGTTATGGCCAAAATGGATGCACTCATAAAAATATATTTTTCTCTAGATAAGTTACCGAGAAAAAAAGAAAGATAAGTTCACTCTCGACAAATAGTTTGTGGTAGAATATTATGCCCACTTTATTTTTTGTTGGTTTCCTAGCATGCTAGTTTAACCACATATGTTTTTTGTTATGGAAATTAAGGACCAAAATTAGAATATTAATACGGTTTTGTTGTCACCAAATCATTTACCTTATAAAAAGAGAAAGCATCTCCATATTCATTATATACAATATATATACAAACAAAACAACTCATGTGCCTAAAAGGTTAAATGTCAACACCAAAGAGAAATCACATAAGTACCCCTTTGTCACCGACCTTAAATCTTGGTAGCCAATGAGGGATGCTCCTGGTTTGTGTGTCTTGTCTAAGTCTGTGATTGGCTCGCTCATCTCTTAAACGTCTTCGGCCTATCATTAGGCAACGTTTAAGCCGCAAAAACCCTCTCCCATTAGTTGAGTCATACATTAGTAGTATTATTAATTTCATCGATAAAACAAAATAGATAATAGAAATAAAATCAAAATCAACGGTCCTCGGAAGCATAACAATGTATTAAAAAAAAAAAAAGTGTTCATTGAGAACGAATGAGATCTGAACATGTGTGAGTCGGCCTATTCAAAGAAGACACATGTCTTTTCCTGATTTATGTGATTGGTCTATGCCACAGACTATCCAAAGGACGAGTGTTTATTGGTTGATTGGATTAAAAAGGTACGACGGAAATAAAATAAAAATAAAAGAATGTTTTTGATATTAACTAATCACACTTTGTAATGAGAACCTTTTTAAAAAATTTTAGTTGAATTATACTAATAGTTCTTGTACTATGTTGATGTGGAAAAATTAACATATATATATATACACATCAACACTAACACATTTTTTTTATTTCCGTCGTTATTCAAAACAATTTTTGAAAATACTTTAACATCGTAATTTTTATTTGTTTAAGCAGTGTTTTCTTATTAATTTTGCAGGTTAGGAGAAACACAACTAGCATTTATTAACACACATGTCAACATAAAATGTCATTTGATAATACTATATCCTTTTAGCATAATTGTTTTTAGTCAATAAAACTATCAAAAGTGACTAATATTCTTATTTTCAAGAAGTAAACTTGTTTTAATCTCGGAAATGTTTATTTTGATCATAGCAATTCAAAAAAATTACTAGTAATAAATACTAATACAGTATAAATTAATCGTAGATCTTAAAATAAATAAATAATTAAAATAAAATAAAAAGGCAAAGCCCAGAAATTGTTGTCTGGGAAATACACATAGACAATCACAGCTCAACAGCTTTTTAACTCACCTCTCACTCTCAGATCATTCCTGTTTCATTTACATTTCTCTCTTTCTCTCTCCCCTCTCCTCTCTCTCTCTCTCTCTCTTCCTTTTCAGACTTGAGAGTTTGGGAGAAAGAAAAGAAAGAAGTTTGGGTTTTGTTCAATCTACTCTCTTTGCTCTGAACCCACCTGAAGTTTTTTCTCCATTTCTTCTCTCTTCTGTGTGTTTGGTCCTTTTTTTTTTCATCACTTTCTTCTAATTTGGTTTCTTGCCAGTTTCCAAATCCCAGATCCTCTGTTTTCCTTCTTTGGTCGTCCTTTCCCCTGTTTTTTTCTTACTTTTTTTTACTTTCTCTCTGGATTCGGATCTGACCACTAAGGATTTAGTTGGTAAAAGAGGTTTCTTTATATCCTTCACACAACAACAACTCTCAAAGATCGAATCTTTTTCCTTCTTCCTCTTCTTGTCCTTAGAGTCTGGAAATAAAAAAACAGCTCCCTTTATATCTCCTCCTCCTTAGATTCTTCAAAGCTTATCTCTCTCAGATTCCATTCCCATAAAAATGCCATTTTGACAGATCAAAGTCTCTCTCTCTCTTTGAAGCTCCACCATTTGCTTATAAGAACATTTTTTTCTTTTTCCTAAATTCGATTCAACAATCGTTGAAAAAAAAAAAAAAAAAAAAAACATGAACAGAGGAATCGAAGTTATGTCACCAGCAACATATCTAGAGACATCAAACTGGCTGTTCCAAGAGAACAGAGGAACCAAATGGACAGCTGAAGAAAACAAGAAATTCGAAAACGCTTTAGCCTTTTACGACAAAGATACACCAGACAGATGGGTCAAAGTCGCTGCTATGCTTCCCGGTAAAAACGTTGGAGATGTGATCAAACAATATAGAGAGCTCGAAGAAGACGTCAGCGATATTGAAGCAGGTCTTATCCCTATCCCTGGTTACGCTTCTGATTCGTTCACTCTCGATTGGGGTGGCTACGATGGAGCCGGTAACAATGGGTTTAACATGAACGGGTATTACTTCTCCGCCGCTGTCGGAGGAAAGAGAGGATCCGCTGCACGTACGGCGGAGCATGAGAGGAAGAAAGGTGTTCCATGGACAGAAGAAGAACACAGGTAACAAAAAAACTAACTCATCTGTGTGATCTCTCCTCTACGTTAACGTCAATGCTTTCTTCTCTAGATTTGGACCCCTTTTTTACACTTTATTCTATAATTAATATATACGTACGTCTTTTTCTTGGAAACGTGTTTATGTATACGTATAAAGATACGCTTATTCGTATATATGTAGTATTCTATAATAGTATTAAGACATATATATATAGTCGTCCACCAAAACAATTGTATCTTTAGTGCGTGTCTATATGACCTACGTATGGGTTTTAGACAGAGAGACAGAACACACGCACATTATTTTTTGTAGTATATACATACATAATACATACATTTATATATATATCACAAAAATAATATCTTTTTTTTTTTTTTTTTTTTTTTTTTTTGTATCGAGTTTGTAAATTGGTAAGCAAAATTATATACGGAGAATATGAAATTTTGCTCTTTGTAGGCTTTTGATGTGTCTTGTGTGGAATAGGCATGGTTTAATTGGTGTCTATAGGTGCAATTAATTGTTTTATACGCACGCACATTATCTAATAGAACGATATAAACATCACAAATGAAATTATTATTTTAGCTGTAACATGTAATTAATATTGTGTCGATCGCTGTGACACTAATAAGTTGAAGTTGTTAGAATGCATGTTGTTGACAATGTTATGTTTTTAAGAGTGGGTTTGGTTTATGAATTATGCAGACAATTTCTGATGGGTCTGAAGAAATATGGAAAAGGAGATTGGAGAAACATAGCGCGCAACTTCGTGACCACACGGACGCCAACGCAAGTCGCGAGTCACGCTCAGAAGTATTTCATAAGGCAAGTCAACGGTGGCAAAGACAAACGCCGATCAAGCATCCACGATATCACCACCGTCAACATTCCTGACTCTCCTGACGCAGCAGCCACTGATAACGTAACCGCAAACGCACCATGCTCGCCGCCATCGGTAGGAGGAAGCCAGCAGGAGGCGTCGGAGTGGGATGGTCAACCGCTTTACGATGAAACAGTGGCTGCGTTTTATAACCAAAACGCGTTTCCTGAAACGCTACTTGGAATGTCCTCGACGCCGTACATGGCAAAACTTCAGGAGCAGAGTCTTCTGAACGCATCGCAATTCGAATCGTACAATGCGTATCTCCAAATGTAGCACACGGTGAAGATCTCGGAGAAGTTATTTACTACGAGTTAATAATCCATTAATATTTTTTTTACTATTCTGTTTTTTCTTATTCCGCGTGCATATACCAAAAAAAAATTAGCTGCTCTTTTTTTTTCAAGATACTATTTGTTGTTTTGTTTACCCTATTTTTTTCGTGGTTGATTCAACGAGTTTTCAACAAGTTAGGTTTTGTTATTTTAATTATTAAGTGATTATTTGTGTGATTGGAACTCTTATGAGCTCAAATTATTTATGATAATCTATACTGTGTCATGTAGACGTTTATTACAATTTTTCACCCTCATTGGTTGCTTTTTAATAAATGAATCATGAATTTTTAACAATTTGTTAGATATTTTACCACTCTTTTTTTTTAATCTCATTAATTTGTGCCAAATCTACAGTATAAAGGTGACTATCAAGTCTCAGTGTGAAGGTTGAAAAAATTATACTAGTAAATAAACCAATGCAAAAAGAAAAGATATTGGTTATAAGTGGGGTGTACTAGTTTAGAATGAATTATCTATTTATGAATATGAAGCCAAAAGTTATATAAAGTGGGTTTTCCACTAATTACAGATATTTTAACTTGTTGTGGTGACAAATCCATAATCGAAACCTGGCTTTGTGCTGCTGATAATGATGCCTTCTTTCTTAGGAACATCTAAACTTTTTTCTGAAGCAATTAGTACTACAATTTAGTTTTTAATTACTTTATATTTTCCCAACTGTTTTATTTAATAGTACTGTCTGAAGTTCGAAGTTGACAAGAGAATGAGAATCTATATAGAGTCTAAAGAAAGACCATAAATAAAAAAGCCACAATGATTGATATGCTTTTGTTCCTCACCAAGTTGCAATTTTTTAAATCCTCATCTTGGGATAATTACATTTCCATAGTTATTTTATTACTTTTATATGAAAATGCTCATATTAAATTATCATACTAATACTACTGTATACTGTATTTTTCTTTCCAACCATAAAAAACATAGTAGGAAAGAATATATAAATTACTATTTATTTTAACCTTCACATATAAGATACTAAAATAATAATATTCTAAAAACTTTTTGATTTAAATTTAACCCAGGCAAAAGTTGAGAATAAGATCTATAGGTATCCACTAGGATTTAGAATAACTGCCATGTTATTAAGTCAGTTACATTTTTTTCTTCTATAAAGCATTTTTTCAGATTACTGGTGAATTTGTTCTTTAAATTGATGTTTTGGTGGGTTCCATTTTGATGCCTTTGGTGAGTAACGAGAAGTATCTCCATATAATTGCATATTTGACTTTGAAGGAAGACCGTTGATTCCCAATTATTCTTGTAAATCTATTTTGCACTGAATTTTTTCTTTTTCTTAATGTTGGATTTGTTTTTTCTTTTCTTTTCCATAAACCATTTATCCGTATTTAAAAAGTCATCGAAGGTTTAATGGTCAGTTTTAAAGTTAGTTAATGTACCATGTAATTGTTATCAGTGTAATGGTTCTACAAAATTTGGTTATGGTAATGATCAAGTGTCTAAGATGATTCGGAGAAATAAATTGATAGAAGATGACTCATTTTTATTTTTATGTTTTTCAAAGCCAGAACAAATCACCTCTTCTAGCTCTCATGTGCCTATCAGTACATACATACAAATGAAATCTTGGGCATACAACAAGTGTACTATACAAATTAAAAGCTATTTTTTTATCTAACGCTTTCTTGTTCTGCACCATCTTTTTTGTAGCACCTTGTGTACCTAAAGGTTACAGAGAAATACAGCAAGAGATTGAACATGCAAAGCACTGTTAAAACCCAATAATAATGATCCAACCGGCTCTTGTTTATTGTCTCTTGAAACCATTTGCCTCCGCTTACTCTACCCACCACACTAACAAGAGCTATATTGCTCATGATCCCGACGCCGCACACCCCCACGTTTAGCAGAACCATGTATTGGCTTAACTCATCAGGCACTGTTTCTTCTAAGTAAAGAGCAAAACTGTTTTCGTAGATTCCTGTAATAGAACCGAGCAGAATGTACTGTGGGAGCAGCCAGAAAACACTCATGGGGACGGTTTCAAACACCAAACCTTGAGTGCTAACCACTTTGAGCCTCCTAGACTCAACGTGTGCGGCAATGGAGCAGCAGAATGTCGATAGGATGATCGAGACTGGTATACCATATGGAGTTTTGGTTTGTTTCGTTGATTCGGTGGTGTCAATGCCGTTGCTGCGTTTTGCAGCCATGACGCATAGTTCTCGAGATCCTAGTCTTGCAGCCTCACTAAAGAGTAAGAGTAGTGGGAGAGGGAGGTTCCATGATCCAAACGTTGAGTCCATATTGTTTGCTTGTTCAAGGAAGAAAGTGTTACCGAGAGAGAAGACAATCCCAGAAATGAGAGATGTCACGAAAAATGGTACCGTGCGTATCACGCTTTTGGTTTGCTCCACTTCTGTCACCCGGCAAAGTCTCCATCTGTTTTTCCTCTGTTGCTCCAAGGGCTCGGTTTGTAGTATCATTGCAGCTCTGTCTAGGCACCTGTATTTGAAAAAAAAAAATCAAGGGTTTAGGAGTTACATACATAGCAACACAAGTTAGGGATCTCACTTGGTCCCCTTCACACTTCTGTCAGATGTGGGATTTTTAACTACTCTTAGTGAGGTGAACTTTACCTCAAGCTACTTGTGTGGGGATTTATATCTAGATCACACTCGGTTTTTTCATAGAGATGGGTTGAGTTGTTCGGGTATGCACACGACATTTTGGAAACAGAAGCAATAAAGACCCGGAGAACAGTTGTCAAAGGGCTTCCACATGGTACTTCCCGTTTGTATGAGCGTGCCCCGGAGATAAAGATCAGCATTGCTAATACCTCACAGCCCGCGGGGATGGCGAATCTTACAAACCAAGGACTTATCTGAGGCATTGCAATAGCAGCAAGTAACAAGAAGACAAAATTCCCCACATTACCAATGACAAAGCTAAAGAGCTTAGCGGGAGATCCCTTGTTCCTACCGTCTTCTAGTTGGTCTTCTGTAAACACTCCCAAAGAGATTGATCGTCCAAATATACCAACGGATATAACTGTTAGGGCTACGTAGAACAGTCCCTTTTGTCCATTGCCAGAGAGTATTGGTGACGCTGATATTGCCAAGAACCCGAAGCCCTGAACCATGAGAGAGCGTTAAAATTTCACTTCTAAGAAAAGAATACAATCATATATACTAGATTAGCCTTAAGTTAAAGAGGTGATCAAGATCTTACGAAACTGAATGCTAAAGTAGAGAGACAGAGCATCCAAAAGTGACCAATAGATGCATCAACTAAAAACTGCATGCCGAGATGACCAATAGCTGATACACCAGCAAAGACATTTACAACTGCAGCTGCGTCCGTGAACTTTAGCTTCATCTCGTTCGTTAAGTATAGCATCAACATCCATAGGGTAAACCACGCAACGGTAAAAGCCCATGATAGAACTGACCATATAAAAAACAAACATAATAATCAAGAAACCATTTAAAAAACAACCTAGGAATTTCAAGAATTGACTAAAAATGATCAATGGAGCAACGTGGTGAACTATCAAAACAAGATCAAAAAGCAGAAAACACATCTCAACACTCACCAATGACTCGGAGAAAAGACGCCATTACTTCTCATGTGGAATAAAAAAGCAATGACTAACAAAGATGCTACCAAGAAACAGAACTTTTTTTCAGCTATCAAATCAAGAATTGTAGGTATTGATCAAAATTGAGCTGGACAAATGAACAGAAGGTTAATGGAGGCATAGACGTGCTTGTATATTCTAAATAAAAAAAATATTAGACACCGGCTTCAAATATTATTATCATAAAATACTCTGTTCTATTGGTCACAACACAAAAACCAACAAGGCTGGTTTTATTGATAATGTTAACTTAAAAATATGACGATAAACTATCAATTTTTGTAGGAGACCAGGACTTTTGCCAGTTCATAACAAGCTATATAGTAAACAACTTAACATATACTTGACGGCCAAACACAATTCAATAAAATAAGGAATTAAAAGACAGAAATATACAATAGTTCGTATATATATATTAAAAAAAAAAAAAAAAAAAAAAAAAAATAGAGTTTTGAATGAACAGAATCGATCAAGAAGAAGAAGATGATGAAGGTGGTGAATTGGAGAAAATAATCAGATATTTTTCATCATCTTCTTCGATTCACCATCTTCGTCATCTTCATTAATAATTATGTTCATTCAAAACTCTGTTACTTACAATAGTTTCTTGTTTCTTGTGGAAACAAGAAAACAAAAAAGATCTACACATCGATGGAGGAAGTGAAAAGAGTCTGGCCGTTATCAAAATCTCTACCTCCGGATAATCTCATGGTTTACGATGGAGGAGAGAAACAGTAAGGACAAAGTTTAAAGAAAAAGCACAGAGAGAAGCGCCGGTGAAAACTGTAACGTACGGCAATGAGCGTGTACCGCCAACAATCCTAGGGTTGAAGCCTGAATGATAATATATTGTGGATCAAACTAGGTTTACTTAATGGGCCTTTAAGCCTAGTGTAGCCCAAACCCAATATTGAATGCTCATATTTCAAATAATCAAATTACAACAAATTATTATGGAAAACATTATGTTGTTGTCAATAAAAAAAAAAAAAAAAAAAAAAATGGAAACAGTAAATTATTAAATCTGACAAATATTTGTCTGCATGAACAAAATAATTTTGAATTTGTTCCATCCTTTTCCTAGAGATTGTGGTTTGTAGACTCTTTTGACTAGGAAATGCTGCTGCTAACTCCTTATTTGTTGCTTGTTTGAGCGAGTTACTACTACATACCATCAGAATATGATCCGAAGTTATTGCAAACCATATCAGAAGACAATAAATATAGAGGTTAAAAGATCGGGGAATTGATATTGGAACCAATTGGGATGAAAAGGGGGGAATTAATATATATTTCACATAAAGGAGAGTCTGTCAATCGCAGCCACCGGTTGTTCAAATATTAAAGACGCTGCCTAAGTAGATACCCCATCGTTATGTAATTTAGGCCGCGTCAAAATCATGTCACTTTTAGTAGACCCGACATCGGACATAGATCTTGATTATCTATTCATTGTCCCACTTATAGGGCTAGCAACTTTAATAGAATATGCTAGTATCTAATTTCTAAGATCGTACTTTGCATTAACATACAGATTGATATGGCCTAATAATGAACGAATGATCCACCTAACTAGATTGGTCAACTAAATTGATATGTGTTTTTCTTTGGTAGACTAATGAGATTACTGGTAAAAATATCAATCACTGATACATAGTCCTATTTATAAACAACGGGAAAATTAGTATTCACACAGCAGAAGTGTCAATCTAGGCTTTAGGTATTTTTTACATTATTTTTTAAGCTTAAATTGCATAGAACTTGTGAATTAATTGCATTGCTGTATATATTCCTGACATGATCAGGATCGGGTATAGTAGCTACTATATCAATAAATGAAAGTAAATTTAAATTGATCTTGGATATGATTTTAGTGTCAGTGGTTATCACTTGTGATAATTCATACGTACAAAATGTTCATCTCACAAGCGGTCATAGTTATAAGAAACTTTATCCACTAATGTTTACACGTCGTTAATTTTCAAAACGAATAAAATTATATACAACCACAAATCCATACCGAGTATTTTTGTTCTCTTTCTTTTCTTAAACTGGTATTGTACTAAAAGAAAAACTTTAAGAAACATTCATCGAAGCAGAGAAGATATTAAAAGAAACAACAAAAACCAAATTTATCAATTCTTTGCCCCTTGAAATAATAATAAATAACCATTCAAATTAAAAAGATTCACATCTTTGTATTATTTCTTCGTTTTCTCCTTTCCTCGAACAATAATAATCACGTCTTCTCTTTCTTCACCGGAACCCTCCCGTCGGTACCAGCGAGCATCGCGTACTTATCCTTTCTTGTGAAATTGGTGCACTCAAAACCTAAGGTTCCTCCCAAAATCCTTTGTATGTAATTTGCCACCTCAATCGGCGATTTGCCTCCTTTACACGTCAGCTCGGCCGGAATCTGTTTGAGGAACGTGATCTCGAACGTCGGCCTCGGGTTCATGAAAGCGAAGTAAGGATCAAGAAGCTTGTAACCACGTGTCGTTGTACCATGGAACATGCTCTGCTTCGTGTTGATCGCCACGGGAACGATCCGGTCCGTGAGCTCAGCGAAGAGGGCACTAAACCGCAGAAGGAAAGGCTCACGGCATGTGGTTCCCTCGGGACATATTACGAGATCACCTTCCTCTAATAGACGCTTGATGTTAGCTGCGTCTTTCTCACGTTGACGAGTCAACGCAACTGCTTTGATTGGTGAGATCAGCTCAGAGAACTTGCTGATGCTGTAAGTGACGCAGCTGACTTTCCGACCGAGCACCACAGCTGTCACCACCGGGTCGAGGACGGTGCGGTGGTTGCAGACCAAGAGGTGACCTGGTTGGCCGGGTTTTGGCGGTGGAGGAGGGTGGCCTTTGACGACTAGCTTGATGCCAGTGAGCTTGTAGTTGTAACGGGCGATGCGTTCGGGTAACGGAATATTCGTGTAGACACGGATGAGAGAGATGACGAAACCTACCGGAAGCCAAAGGAGAGTTAGTAGAGCAACTAACGGCGTTGGTCGTTGGACTAATCTGCCCTCGTGGAATATTATGGGGCTTAAGAGTTTGTTTCTTGGTAATGGTTCGCATTTCGTACGTGGCACCATGTAACCTTCCTGCGGTCAGTAATAGAGAAAAAAAAAGTACGTAAATTACTATGTTTTAAAGTACAAAAGTGGTTGTAACTTGTAAGTTGTACGTTATTTTTTAGTACCATGCATATATTGTTCATATTTCTCTAATTATTTAGGAGAGTTGACAGCAAAGTGCTCACAAGTCACAAGAGATACGTGTGTACTATCAGACTTATTGATGGTTGGAAAAACATGTATCTAGAATAATATGATTATTTTATATACTAGTTTATCAAGAAAACTGATTTGAAGTTTATGAAATATAAGTAGAGCGAAAAATAAATAAAAGTAGAGCGAAAACAAAAAAAAAAAGTAGAGTGAAAAAGACCAAAAAAGAGATATGATCATGGCTTTTACATGAGGGAAAAAAAAACTGGTGGTTCGTGTATGAGGAACCTAAGTTATTATTTTATTCAGGTTTCCAAATTCACTTGAAAAGTACCCAAAAAATCTAAGAGAAAAAATATTAGCATAAAAACCCAAAGTAATTAAAGAAAGGGTTATTTAGGTTGAAAGGAAAGTAAAATTAAGTAAATGGCTAATGTCTTTTTTAAAAGAAAAAAATTGGGGTGTTATAGTAAAATAACATGTAACCTAAAGTAAATCATTATGCCTTTTAATAACAAAAGATATTTAGTAAATAACACCCACTTTTTTGGTTACCTCATAAAAATATGGAGTATATGCTTTTAATAGTAATAGACCTAATTTTATCACCATTTACTGATCCACACCAAAAAGGCATAAATATGATTGGCCCAAAATTATTAGGAATGGTAGTAAACTCCATAGGACAACACAATAATTATTATACCAAAGAAGCTGCAAGAACGGACACATATATATACTACACTCATAATAACGTCCTCTATGTTATTTAATGTAAGGTAGATGGTAAGAAGTATGGAAAGCGACAAATAAATTTTAAAAAGAGGTATTGACGGAAATAACCTTGCAGATGGACATGAAGTCGTGGTCCGTCTTGCTATCGCCGAGCCCCAAGTCAGGTAAATCAGACGCAAGGCCACCAAACTCTCTAAGCACGGCGTCGCGTTTGTGTTGGCTTACGAGAATACCGGGTTTTCTTGCGAACCCGGTTGCCCGACCCGATTTTGATACCTCTAGCTCTGTTCCAAGAACTTTATCGACTCCTAGGAACGTCTTGACGAACGGCTCGACCATGATTCGAGGACTCGCCGTTACTATGCACCGTTTCCCGAACGTGTTGAAGATACGCCACGTGTCGGGCCTCACATCCTCCGCGTAGAACCTCGGAAGGACGGAGCGGACCACTAGCTCAACGTCTCGGATCTTGAGACCCGCGAAGGTGATGAATACGAAGACGTTAATGGCAAAAGTCTCGGAGACGGACAAGTACGTAAGGTAAACGAACGGTACGGACGCGAGGAGGATCAACGCTCGGAGCAAGCTTCCTGCTTCAAGGGCCACAAGAAAATAGTAAGGGAAGGCGCTACGAGAAATCAGTAGTGTCCCGTCTAGATCAGCGGCTACGGTCTGGTTCGACCGGTCCTTAATGTCACACTTTGATATCGGCTCGAAACGACGACGCTTCTCCTGAGCAGCCCCCATTAGTGAAGAGGCCGGAGAGAGAGGAGAAGAGAAAGAGAGAGAGAGAGAGAGAGAGATGTGGGGGGGGGGAGTTTTGGAAGGTGAGAATGGATATGGATTGGTGAATACTTTTGGGAGTGTTGTTTATATAAAGAGGCAAGAGAGAATGGGCATGATTTTGTTGTTGTGGTGGTTTGATATTAGTATGCCAAAGAGATATAAGTGCTTTGATTTTTCAAAGGTAAGAGAGAAAAAAGAACACTAAGCATAATAGATAACAATATCTGTGACTATAACTGTTATCATGTAAAATTAATTAGTAAATCTTCTTAATTCGTCAGGAAGTGATTATGGAGAGATATAGTGCCAATAAAGTGGATATCGAAATTTGTTTAATTAGGGAGAACAATTAATTGTAGAAGAAGTTGTTTGAGACGTGTGAAATAGAGAGAAGGGAGAGTTGAAGTTGGTGAAGACCGACACCAATTTATTGATTAACCAAAACTTATTTGAGATTCATCTTATGTTGTTGAGAGCGGCCCACGCGCCGCCGTTTTATAGTTAGAGCAAATTCTCTTTCGGAGAACTGCAAAACCAAAAAAAAAAAAAAAAAAAAAAAGAACATTTTTTTTTTTTTGGCATTCTAGTAAGTAGTATAGTAACAAATCTTTCAAGTCCCCACTTTTGTAAATTTATCTTCGATCGACAAAAAGATACAAAACAACTTTCAAAGACTTGTATATCAAAATGGTTGAACCTTTGAACTCTAAAACAAATATAAAACAAATAGTATATGCACCAAAACGTACTATATATTTGTCCATAAATAAGGAAAATCATAACCAAGAAATCACCTCCACTGACCGCCTAAGTTCCTAACAACACCACCACCGGCAATTCTGATGCGTGAGTGGCGGGTAATGGTTGCTACAACGGTGCTTGTGGCTGCATCAATGATATTTTGTACATAACTAAAGAAGGATTGATGATCCTTTTTTAACTGTACCCAAGTCTAAAGTTTTAAGACGTACGTACACTAAAATGTTTATAATTAAAAAAAATTATGTTAAAGAAAACTATTTGCAAACTGGAAGAAACATCCATATCATTGAGTGTTGTGTCCGTATCGTTTTGAGCTACCGATCGATTGTTTCTCATGTGACATGACGTTTTATAGTATTTAGTTTTCAGCCTTATGAATATTAAGATAGTTTTCGAAGTGATCATTCATCATTAAAAAAATAAAATAATTAGTTGCATGGTTACCTTAGGATTTTGATGGAAAGACGGAAAAATGTTCATCGTAATCTATTTAAAAAATATATAAATATAAGTCATACAATTTTTAAAAAACCTTAATATCTCTGAAGTGGTATCATGTTCATTTCTGTAGTATGTGTAGTTTAAAAAATCTATTGCAAGTTACATGGTGCAGTAACAATACTAGATATTCATATATATGATGTGACTGGTATAAATTAATTTAAATAAAAAGTAAAATCTTCTTAATGGATAGCATGAAAAAAAACCACCCAATGAATGATATCTACTTCTTAAAATATATATGTCATTATCAAAATGAAATAGAGAAGGACCATTATGTTGATTTTTGTCTTCCTTTTAATTTGCTGGTTATGGAACTTCAAATTCAGGTTCGAAAAAGGATCATTAATTGGAGGAAGACTTTATGAAAAATTATTGTTTTGATAGTTTAGATCGTCGGGCTACAATCTACACGTTTAGATGAACGGTAAACTAATGAGACTTTTGTTTAACACTTATCTTGAAGTTGTTTGTCTGACCCGTTGAAAATACGATTGCTTAGGCTCAAAGATCAATTAACTTCCGGATATAACATACACCAGTTAGAAGAATATAGATGCCTTTCACAAGCGTATACTCAATTGAAAAAGATATAGAGAAAGAGAGAACTCGAGATTAGCTTAGTGCATAGTTAAAGACTACTTTTACATGTGGTAACTAATTTAAAGAAAAATCATGTGCGGACTGCTAAAAGTTGGATTCTATTCATCCGTTATAAATGACATATTATCGGTTGCAATACGATTACAACATATGTATATATAAAATTAAAAATCTTGGCAAGGGATTCTTTTGGAAATGTTGACACAAACCTTATGCTTAGTCCCAGTGCCGGCTTAGGACATGTGCGGGAGGTGCAACTGCACCGGATCCAAGGGTCCAAAAAAAAATTTTACATGTAATTTTTTTTTTTTGAAAAGAATAGTATATGTATAAGAGTTTTTTAGAAAGTAGCACAGGGTGTATGTAAGGTTTGAGCCGGACCTGCTTAGTCCAACCGATGAACTTTTCAAACTATTTTTTTGGCAATTGATTAAAATGACTAAAATACAGTTTTTATAGAGAGCTCAATACAATTTCTAATAAACGTGATCCTTTCCATAAAACACTACAGCAATACTTATTCTTTTTCATGACATTAATCTTTTTATTAATCAATTAATCATCTTTATTGCAGTCACTGATTGAGACCAGTGATCTTGGATCATGTTGTACTTCTCAAATCATTATAAGATTCAAGATATTGGTTAAACTTTGATATGGATAATGAAATGATGGACTTTTTAGAAATCGCCCACAATTTCGTCTCATCCCCATTAGTGGTTAGTAGTTGGTACATCACTGGAAAAAGCCTATGTTGCAGCCTGTAAATTGCATCAAAAAAGAAGTATTTATATATATATATATATATATATATAATAGTAGTTGCTTTTCACGGGTTTATCTTATATTGTTGTTTAATTTTAGTAATTTGAAGATTATTAGTTTTTATTTGTTAACTCGGTTGTTTTTGTGATTTTAAAAATATACTAATCATTTTAAATTTTTTGGGTTCATTTGTTTGGTGTTACTTCAGTTTTCTTTTTTATATAGTATTAGAGTATTTCAACAAATGGAAAATTTTATGACTCCATAGTAGAATGTTTATGGTTTTAAAGCATCAATTTTTTGGGGCATATTTTAGGCCAAAAGTTTTAGGTCTTTTATGGAGAAAAAAATAAAAATAAAAATTATAAGTCCAATTATTATTAGATTTTTTTTAAGTTCAAAAAAATTTAGAAGTTCAAGTTTTATATAAGAAACAATATATTTTTCATGTAGATATATCCAATAAACGGATAAAGTGTTTATGTATAAACTAACCAATCTCATCTTTTGAATTTTTGGTGAATGAGCATAATTTTTTTACAATAATAAAAATGAGTTTAAAAAATATTGGCTTATGGCATCCAATTGTCGGACCGGCCCATGGAGAGTAGGAAAGACATACATAAACACTTTAATGAATAAATAAAATTTTCAAACATTCTCACATAATTTTGTTCTATGTAGTATTAATGTGAACAACCAACATGATAACTTGCAAAAAAAAAAAAAAAAAAAAAAAAAAAATTCAAGAATACCTATCGAAATTTGAAAAGATATAAAAATAATATAATTCTTTATAAGGAACCTATTGAATGAAATTAAATAATATTAAGTGGAAATTTATTTTAAAAGGAGAGTAATTAGAGATTGAATTCTAATTTTATGGAAAACAGAATGAATTTTTCTTTTATGGAAAAGAAATTGGTAAGATCTAGGCATGTCAATTAGGGCCAAAGCATGTGGGCTGGTCAGGTCCTGTCCTGAAAACATCGGGCTCGGGCTTAAATATATATGTCTTAAAAAAATTGGGCTCGGGCTATAAAGTTTTTTTTTGGCTTAACCCGATAGGACTCAGACCAGCCCGAGAAGCTCTTAAACAAATATATTTATATTTTATTGTTAATTTTTTTGTTTGATTCCAATATTCGATTAATGATTTATTGTAAATAAAGTTTAAAACTCTAATCATAGTTTTCATATTTACTTAATAATTTTACTTAATACTTTTGAAAATTTTCATATATGTGATATTTTATATGAATTATATATTGTTTTATTTGGTTAACGTATATTTTTTTATTTTAAATTAAGTTGGTTTGAGTAAATATTGATGATTTATTTAAATTTTGATTGATTGGTTTTATATTGCACTTTTATACATTGTTTTTAGACTTATAAATTTAAATTTTTCGGAAAGCCTTGTAGCCATGTTAGGGCCAGGTCCGAGCTTTGAAACAGAGGCTTAAAATATTTCGGGTCGGGTTGGACCAAGCTCAAACATATGCGGGCTTTACGGGTTTCAGACCGGGCTGGGCCGGGTCAGCCCGATTGAAACTCCTAGTAAGATCTAATAGGGAATAAATGAGTAAGTAATTACCAAATTACTTATGCAAAATATCCAACCATTTGATTATATAAGATTGAAGGCTATAAACTAAGCATAAATGGAAATCCATAATTTAAAATTTGAGCCAAAAATGTATGAATTTATAAGAGAATTTGACAACACATAAACATCCAACAGTCTAACATGATCTAGAATCATTTCTTGCCCATCAATCATTTATAAGATTGAAACCCAGAAATAAATTTTATCCATAATTTAGAATCCATTTTTGCCACTGAATCATACTTAAGATTGAAACCCTTATTTATAATTTCAAAATAAACTATAATCAGTTTTTTTTAGGATGAAATCATAAACTGATAAATGGTGGTTTTAGATCAGAAGGACCATACAACTAGTTCTTATTGAAGAAGGGAAAAAAACTGTTGAGAGTTTTTTTCTTTGTTTTATGGGCCTCTAATTACTTAGGTCCAAAGTACAAATGAATTTAGTTAATTAGATCCAAAAAAAGCCAGGTGTTAGATATACAATATGCCAAATGCCATCTCCTTAGCAAAAGTTGATAATTACTTACGCAAAACATCCAACCATTTGATTATATAAGATTGAAGGCTATAAACTAAGCATAAATGGAAATCCATAATTTAAAATTTGAGCCAAAAATGTATGAATTTATAAGAGAATTTGACAACACATAAACATCCAACAGTCTAACATAATTTAGAATCATTTCTTGCCCATCAATCATTTATAAGATTGAAACCCAGAAATAAATTTTATCCATAACTTATAATTCATTTTTGCCGCTGAATCATACTTAAGGTTGAAACCCTTATTTATAATTTGAAAATAAACTATAATCAATTTTTTTTTAGGATGAAATAATAAACTGATAAATGGTGGTTTTAGATCAGAAGGAGCCTACAACTTATTCTTATTGAAGAAGGGAAAAAAAAAATGTTGAGTGTTTTTTTCTTTCTTTTATGGGCCTCTAGTTACTTAGGTCCAAGTACAAATGAATTTAGTTGATTAGATCCAAAAAAAGACATGTGTTAGATATACAATCTGCAAATGTCATCTCCTTAGCAAAAGTTGATAATTACTTACGCAAAACATCCAACCATTTGATTATATAAGATTGAAGGCTATAAGCTAAGCATAAATGGAAATCCATAATTTAATATTTGAGCCAAAAATGTATGAATTTATAAGAGAATTTGACAACACATAAACATCCAACAGTCTAACATGATCTAGAATCATTTCTTGCCCATGAATCATTTATAAGATTGAAATCCAGAAATAAATTTTATCCATAACTTAGAATCCATTTTTGCCGCTGAATCATACTGAAGATTGAAACCCTATAGTTTCAAAATAAACTATAATCAGTTTTTTTTAGGATAAAATCATAAACTGATAAATGGTGGTTTTAGATCAGAAGGAGTATACAACTTGTTCTTATTGAAGAAGGAAAAGAAAAAATGTTGAGAGTTTTTTTCTTTGTTTTATGGGCCTCTAGTTACTTAGGTCCAAAGTACAAATGAATTTAGTTAATCAGATCCAAAAAAAAAAGACAGGTGTTAGATATACAATATGTCAAATGTCATCTCCTTAGCAAAAGTTGATAAAAACATTCTCATATTATATAATACTCCCTCCGATCGTGAGTACCTGTCGTTTTATAATTTTCACACAAATTAAGAAGGTTTGTGTAAGACTATTGTAACCTCACGTTTTGTTTCTTCATATTCACTGTAATAAATATAAATAGTGTCTAATCATTATTTAGTCAAATATTGCTGCTGATCCCAATCTTCTTTATTCGTAATAATTTCATAAGTGCACAAGTTTGCATGCAGTTGTAGTCAAAATTATGTGTTTTTGATATGCAAATGAATTAATACACGTAACAAAGAAGATTTTGTTGTTAAAATTCTTCTAAAAATTTGAACATGGAGCCAAAACAAAAATTAAAATTAGTGTTGGAGCCAAATCTGAAACTAGTGATCACTAATGATGCTTGTATATATATCCGTAAAACGAAAGGACATGAATCACAATTTCATTTATCATGAATTATACTTTAGATCTGAATCTTCCTTGTATAGCCAATGAAAATGAGTTTTTGTTTGATCTTAATCAAACCCCAATCAATGAGGAATTCTCCAATACTGAAGGTGACGATATTGCAATCGTCAATAATCCAATAGCATCCAACGAATCTCTTCCTGAAATAGATCCAGGTATTAATTTTCAGGATTTAAATTAATTTTGTTTTGGTTTGTCATTGTATTTGTGATATGTTCTAGTGATATTTTTTACTACTCCATGTATACGTAAAGGAAATTTTACTACTCCATGTATTTAAAATATTTCTATGGTACGTGTAAACAAAAGTTGGTACGTGAAAATGCTGTAGTATTTTTAATGTTTTAATTTCTTAATTTTATAAATTAAACTGCAGAGATGGATGGAGTGGAGCTAATGCATGGAACCAATAGAAATCTTTCAAACACAGAACGGCGGGCGATATATAATGCTCTGTTAGAGAGAAGTCAAGATGGGAACAACACTTCGATCGCTTTCACAAGAGAACAACACTTCGATCGCTTTCAATGGGTTTGGGTATTGCTCAGTCAACATTGCATAAGCATGTCAAAGAAGGTACGATTCGACGTTATACAAATTCCATTAAACCAAGTTTAAAGGATGAGAATATGAAAGCTATGCTGAAATTTTGTGTCTCGATGTTGGAGAAAGATACTTTGATTCATGGACCAAAATTTGTTGATATGTACAATATTGTACATATTGATGAAAAATGGTTTTATATGACGAAGAAAACAGAGAAGTATTATTTACTTCCCGAGGAAGAAGTGCCACATCGCACATGTCAAAGTAAGAATTATATCGGAAAAGTTATGTTTCTAGCAGCGATGGCTCGACCGAGATTTGACGAAGAAGGAAACGAGACATTTTCTGGAAAAATAGGAGTGTTTCCATTTGTTACTATGGAACCTGCTAAGAGGCGAAGCAAGAATAGAGATGCTGGAACTCTAGAGGTAAAAGCTTCAAATTCTGTGAAAAGAGAAGATATCAAAGCATGTTTGATTGAAAAAGTCATTCCGATAATTTATGAAAGATGGCCAATTGAAGATCGAGGGAAGACTATTTTCATCCAACAAGACAATGCAAGAACACATGTTGAGTGTGACGATAAAGAATTTCAAGAAGCTGCTTCTAAAAATGGTTTTGATATACGTCTGATGTGTCAACCTTCCAATTCACCGGATCTAAATATTTTAGATCTTGGATTTTTTAGTGCATTCAGTCACTGCAACACAAGACATGCCCCAAAACCGTAGAAGATCTTATTCATGCTGTGGAGGAATCATTTGAAGAATATCCAACAAAAAAGGTAAATTATATTTTTTTGACTCTCCAATTATGCATGAAAGAGATCATGAAAATTGGAGGATCAAACAAATATAAAATCCCACATATGAAAAAATCTACACTTTATAGGGAAAATCGTCTTCCTCTTCAAATAAGTTGTGATGTTTCGCTTGTCCAAAACGTCATGGATACTCTAGCATTATCGTCTTCATGAGTTTCTGTATTTAAATTGTTGGACTCTTTGTTGGAGATTTTTCTATTTGTCAGTTTTGATGGGTTTATTTTTCTGAAATAAGTTTTGTTCTAAAATTATTCAAATGCTACAAGTATCGTGTTTTGTTTATTATAGCCATTTGGTCAATGATACTAAGTACAAGTGAATAGAACAATTCAAAATAATGATAAAATTTTCAAAACAGCTTTCTAATGCTTTAACTAAAAAAGTAAAATGAACTTGTACGAAATAAAATAAATATTGTACTAGTAAAAGATAGAAATGTGAAATTATATTTCACATATATTTTATTACCAAAATAACTTGTAACAGCAATACAATAAAAATTCTTATTTGAATTTAGAAGAAATTTGGAAAGTAAATCCTCAACATCTGGAGTACAACTTCTTCTTCTCCAATTGTAAGATCAGGGTTAAATTCTCCTTCATCGTAGAAAAACAGTTTGTTCAGATCGAAATCACGTTTGACACGATAATGAATCGTGTAAACAGGTAGCTCTTCCTTCTCTTGACTTTCCTCTTTCTTCATTTTGTTTGATTTTATAATTTTTGTATATTGTTAAAAAGAAGAAGCAATGATGGAAACTTTATACTATGTCATACACGTAGAAAGATATATAAATATTAAATATAGTCAACTGTTAGCAATATTTAGAGTCACTCATTAAACAACACATAGAATTCTGAACTTATTGACTAAAAATAATAGAAGGGTAAATAAGTTATTTTAGAGTAATAGTTACATGGGTAAGTGAGAACGTCAGATATTTTGACAAAAAAAAAAAAAAAAAAATCTATAACGACAGGTATTCACGATCGGAGGGAGTATATATATATTAATTTGAATTACTAAGAAGCTGATGTGGATAGTTTAATTAAGAAGTCTCAAATAATTCTTTTTTATTAGAACTTTAGAAGTAGATAAGAAGTCGCAAATAACTCATTTTTTATTAGTAGTTGATATGAGTAGATATAAAAACAAAATAAAAAGAATATGACTTATAAGTAATAAAATTAAGTTGTAGAATAAAAGAAATAAATTAGCACCATTATCTACTTTCCCTATTCGATACAGAAATATATTACTATTATGAAATTCATTATAATCACTTAGTGGTGTGTGGTGTTTAGATTCTATAGTTTTTCTTGTTGACAAGGTCACGTGATTGATAGAACAATGCATTTTGTCCCCAAAAAAAGCAGAAGATGATAACAATGCCTAATGTTGTGACATGAGAAAGCGAGTATTATCTACCATATTTCAAGTTGTATGTGGTGTCTTCACGTCACCGGTTAAAAACATTAACCGCTATGAAAACTAGTGAAATAATAATCAACGGTTACTTGCAAAGATATATAGTTTTTTTTTTTGGAATTGTACATTCACGATTTCATCTTTTAAGAAATTACTGTCCAAGTTTTGAAGGAACTAATCTTTTTATTAGTGAAAGCGAAATAAACCCATCAAAAGGAAAAAAATGAGAAATCTTGAGTAAACTTGCAAGTTGGAAAATAAAGACTTCCAACTGATTTCTTAAAACCTTGTATGCGTTTTTCAGAACACATTGAATCTTTTTTCAGAAATGAGTTTCATATAGTTTTTAGCAATCTATACCTGTTTCCGGAAACTTGATGCTGCTAACAAGTTTTCACCAAAACGTAATAAACAATTTTTGCATCCAAAAAAACTAGGAGAGCTACTTTGTTAGATAATTAGCAAGTATAATATTTGAAGACATTAAGAAACTCAAAAGATTATAGGATCGAATTCCCCATTATATATTAATTAATCATCGACAAAAAGGCATAGCTAATCTATAGAAATTATGGATATTTGATATTATACTATGGCTTGAAAACGTGTTTGGAAGAAGTCTCCAAACTAAAATAAAAAACGTGCATGTAATATTTCTATATATGGTATCGGTCGAGGGTGAATTTGAAATAGACGGTGGGTAAAAATCGTTATCAAAATCTGTTACATGCATGATGCATGTGATGATCAGTTTTTCAACCACAAACTGTGACAGATTTGCCGTTTTAAGATACTGTAATAAGTGATTGATTTTATTTGTAAACGTCGTGTTCGAAATATCAGCCGATCCGATTGTAAATAACATATATATTCAGGTTCAAAAATATATATATACAAAAGAACTATATAACTAAAGGTCATACGCTAAAGATGCTTGCATAAAACATACGTTATATTACATTAATAAAATCTTGAAGACCTTTGGACCAGCAAGCAGTCGACACTCACCATCATCTAACGCGTTATCATTATCATTACATATCACTATATCAGTCGAACTTGCTCCAGTAAAGTCTTCTAGGAATGCTAGCTACGCCAAACATATATGTGAATCACACATCTCATCACATGTGAAAGATCAACAAGTGGTCGACCTATATCCAACCTCATAAATTCATGATTTGATAACTCAAAAATGTCACACTCTATGAATACTACACCACAAATCCAACATAAAAGAGAGGATCTCAAATTTGAAACCAATATCCCTGAAGATAAAACAAGAATATAAAAACTGATCACATGTTGTTCAAAAGAAAAGAAAAAAAGTTTTAAACTCACTAAAATTCATACATCAAATAATGCATCTGCTAGTCCCTTTGCTCGAAACGAAACGAAACGTCTCAATAATTTTACTGCATATTTCTTTTTTTTGTTTAATCTTCGCCAGACAATTCCCAACAATTTCGAAAATAGTAGAATAAAGATGAATGGAAGGAGGATGATATATTCTGTTCCACTCATTCCTTTTAGATATAGTAGAACAATATTTTCTTTTAAATTTGTTCACACTTCGAAAAAAATTCCTCTAATGGATGTTACACATGTTTAATTTTCATCGTATATTATAAAATTTCCAAACTATGCATTTTTAGACTACCTCTATTATACAATGAGGCTTCATTTTTTGTCTCTTCGGAATGTATTTGACATATGCATTTTATTCCCCTTGTCTATTTTTTTGTCGATCGTCATGTCACCTGTCTTCAGTTTGACAATTTCGCAAAACAAAAAAAAATCAATTCCAAACTGTGACCACTACCACCGTAAGTTTTACTTCCGGGTACTAATTTTTAAGTTTTTAACAAACAGAAAATTTCCCAACAAATTGTACCTATTAGTGTAACAGTTCTTTGTAGCCTACTTTCCAAAAAATTCGCATATTGGTAAAGAATTATGAATTTTCTATTTTGTGACATTTATGGATTTGCAAATTTTTGTAAATTTTATGGATTTGTCATTTTAAAATTTTAAAAATATGATTAAACATGTGTTTTATTCGCTATGTTTGAGTTTATTCTATTTGTTTTTAGGATTTATTATTTATTATAAAATATTAACAAAAGATCATAGATATAAATATTTTTTTGGAAACATAATGTATCAAAGTAGCATATCCACAAAATATTAGTAAAAATAGCATATCCATAAAATTTGTCTCAGAAAATGGTATGTTATGTACGATTCCCTATTGGTAAAATCATTTTAGATTTCTAAAAATATACATTGCAAAGCATTTAGTAACTTGACGCCAAGAAAAGGCATTGAGCAACTTAAAACTTATCATCAGATGCTTGTTATTTCGTCATATCATCTCTAATAGAAAATGTTTTCTGATGATGAAAAAAAGCTTTCTCGAAACGTATAGAAAGAAAAATTAGATTTCAAGACTCATGTATATTTATTATATTCCGTTTTATTAGTAGAATGCTCAATACCTAAATTAAGTGATACCACGTGGGACATTGATGTGGCCTCCATTACCAACTCATAGACATTATTAAGTAGCTTGCATTTACTCTCACCTTTAAATGTATATATACGATTTTCTGAAACCTAGACTTATTTCTACTTTAAAAGATAGTCTTGGCATTTGGGTTCCCGAATCCGATCGGATCCACGTTTTTGGGTTTAAACATATAGAACTCGTTTGGGTTTTTTATAACTATCGGGTCGGATTCAGGTATTACCCGTTCGAGTACGGATAATTCGGATATACTCGAACTTAAACAAACTATGAACAACAACAAAAAAAAAAACCAAATTTTAGAAAACTTGTATGTATATAAATATTTAACATTTCATATTAGGACAGAAAAACTAAGATGGCAAAATGGTTAAAACCTAAACCACATTATCTTTTCTGTCAAAACAAAAACTTTTTTTTCTTTATGAAAATATTCTTTTTAGAATAATAACATATCAAAATGGTTACAAAAAACATCAAACAATTTCTACTTTAAACTTGGTTTTCAAAAAAAATCTTATTATATAAATTTGGGTTTTCAAAGTTAGCCAATAACATGATCATAACACGTGTCAAGTATATTGATGAGATATTGACATGTGTCAAAATTATTATTTTTCAAAACAGTTGACTAAGATAATAACATTAAAATTACATGTTTATATCTAAAAACAATTTCCTAAATCAAAAAGGAAAATTAACAAAACTAATATTTTTTTTTATTGTATGCTAATTATATTATACGTGTATTCTCAATTAGATTTTGACATGTATAAACAAAAAAAATAATTCATTAAGCATGTACGTTATTATTAATCAATAAATAGGGAATAACAAATCTTAAAAGAATAACATAAGTTATGTCAAAAGAATTATTATTTTTGAAACGTAATAAGTCATCTAATTAAGAAAATAACATTATATCTACACAAAATTTAAAAGCTTTGGTCTTTGATTTTTTTTTTCTCATATAATTTTGCCGATCTATTTTGGGTATTTGGTTCTTCAATGGAAGCTATCGGATGCAATGAAATGGAATCAAAGTATATAAAGCCCGCTAAATTAATCGATGTTGGAAATACTAATGGAGGTTCCAAAAGTGATTACACAGTTAGTGGTGTTATAAGTTTCGAAGATTAGTTGGTGGTTGATGTTTCTGGTCAAAATCTAGAGTTTTCTCTTCTGGATAATGTCAATGATTTCGGTATTGAAACAAAAGCTACTTGATTGAGTAATTGAAAAGCGATTTTGAAATTTGGGAAGTGAGAACGGTAAACCATTTTAACATTGGTTTCACACTGGATTTCTGTGGTTATTTATCGGATTTGGTTCGTAAACCGTTTAAACCCAAGTATATAGAAAAATATATGAGAACTTTGATTCGGGCAGAAATATGGTGAGAACTTATGATTCGAGAATATTTGAGACGATATCATAGTTATAAGTAGTTTTTGTACAATGCGATACTTCTGAGGAGTAAATAAGTCATCAATCCTTTTACGTGATTATGACATATGTCATGTTTTGGATTGTTTATAAAGTTTCTATTTTGTATACCTGAATTATCTAAGACTTATATACATCATCATGATTAAATTATCAAATTTTTATTTTTATTATGTTATATTAACTTTCTTTTAATTTTTCAATAAAAAACTTTTATTAGGTTGATTATAGAATCATTGTAATAGAGTATATAATTTCCACTCGTTATTTATCCAAAATATATTTGCAGTAAAAAAAATTATGGTTTAAAAAGTTATGTCACAAAATAATTTTAGTAATTATAAGATCTATAATTATGTCAAAATAAAAGTAAAACAACATAAAATTTGTTTAAAAGACATTTTTAGGTGGTGATAAAGAGCATACTTTAACAATAAATAATTTTGGGTGAAAAAACATATTTTTAATGGTAAAACATACAGTAAAGTTGTATGTGGTTACTAATTATATAATGTTTTGATGAATTTTTTGCATGTAAAATATTTTCTAATAAGTTGTGAAACGTTTTTAAAATTTGTCAATAATAATCTTTGTAGTGATGAGTACTTGGCAAAAGTTTTTGTGGGGTGTAATTTAGTTTAGATTATTGTAATAATTGTTATAATATATTTAAAATATAAAAATATAAATAAGTGTATGAAGGTAAATACAAATATGATTTTTTCTCTAACTAAAATTATTTATATATTTACTTTAGGAAATAAAATTTCTTTTTTTTAAAAAAAAATTATTTAGGGTTTAAGATTTATTTTCTTCAACAATTTTAAAACCTGCACATCGTGCGGACCCTTATCTAGTACTAAATAAGATGGAGAGGGAAAAATAATGTTTGCGGTAGGAACTAGGAACCCACATCAGTCATCACCCAAATGTTTTTGTTTATCAGAAATATATATATATATATATATATATATATATTTTCTAGTTTCTTAGATTGTTTGATGAATTTACTATTTGATAATTAGACGCAATTAGTAAAAAAAAAAAAAAAAATTGATCAAATGTAAGAAGAAATGGTCTTACCTCCTTTAATTTGTCCCACCTAATTGATCTAAATGCTTTGACAGCTCCGTCAAGCCATAATTCTCAATCATGCCTTGGTCATATACCGAACTCTCTGTTTTTTTCTCATTGGCTTGCCCAAAATATCAATATCAATATTTAACATGTTCGGCGTAGTGACGTTTAGCAACCACTTTCAACGACATAAGTACGTAGATGTTGACTGTCGCAACCCGAAACGGTGGTAACTGGTAAGAAAAAGAAAAAAAAAAAAAAAAAGGGGGTTGATCGAAGTTAAGCTCAAATGTAAATGACACGCACGAACGAGTTCCCCAAACAATGTTATCCCGAGACAGAATCTTTTCATGTAGCTTCATTATGAGCACTTTGACTTAACAACGAGTATACATTACAAATTCTGGAGAGGAAAAAAAAAACGGAGCAAAAATGAAGAATTAAGAGTTAAAGCATTCTTCTATGTAACATATCTGCTGAGTTTTTATAATATGAACATTCTTATAGTTCTAACATTTCTATGTGAAATAACATCTTATGTAATCATCCATTTATGTGTTTAATTAATTAGTTCGTTCCTTATACCCTACATAAATCTAGCTAAACAAATTGTACTATACCAAATTACCAATCATAAACAAACCTCCGCTGAATCATGTGCAAAACCCAATTTATTACATACTTTCTAACCATAATGCTTCTTTAGTGAGTCTACCGGTGTCATGTATTCGGCATCTATTGTAGACAAAGCGTAATTACATGCTTTAAACTCTGAATCCAATCAATGATAGTAGGTTTGAAATTTGTGGCAACTAAAATATACTTTGGCTTTTTTGTTGTTGTTGTCAACAACTTTATAATTAAAATGATTCAGAAAATTCAAATCAGAGGTATAACGAAACTTGGTTTATACCTGCTGAATTATGAAGCTTTTCGAACGGCTAGGATAGACTAAGTTTTGTCTGGTCTTTGGATTTGTGGGCTTTACAGTAATTGGGTTTGCGTTATCATGCACTAACAACCTTTTATTGTGAGAGGTTGGGCCGAGAGATCGTTTTCTTGATAATTCTTATCTTTAATTTTTTTCGTGTAAAATTGAATTAATAATGTGTGCTATTATAGGGTCACCAATTTCGAATCATTTACATTCAATCTATTGCTAGTGGGACTTGGATATGCCCGGTTTTTAACACTGAAATTTTAGTAATGAAAGTGAAAATGACCTACAGTTGCCATGAACATAGTTGGTCTGTTACAAGTTACAACAATCCATCACTATATCAAGATTGGTGCGATATAGTTAAATTTAGTGAGTCTTTTTAGTGTTTATATGGCTACAGGTGCCCTTCAATTTTATTTTGAAAAAAATGTTTATAAGGAATTGTTTTAAGCTCTTTTGATGAATTTAATAATATAATAAAAAAAAAAGGAAATAAAAAGTTAGCAAGTAAAGTAGGCCAAAGGCAAAATTCAAAAAGACTATTTAAGCCGGAAGCTCAGGCTCTTATCTTTTCCATTCAATGTCTGCCACCTCCTGTCTAATCCAATCCACTCGTGCAATTTAAGTAGGAAATATAAAGACATCAAAATCTAAGATACTATTGTAAACAGAATCGAATGGAAGACCAAAAAAAAAATCAATCAAGAAAGTGGAAAATGGCACTCTTTTTTTAATTATTTAGACAAAATATTTTTTACTCGTTTATTGTTAAATGTTTAGTAAGGAATCGGAACATGTGTAAATAAATATCATTCCAAAGAAGTCTCTAGTGTAATAATGAAGTTAGTAAACTTTCGTGACATACTGACATGTGTAAAAAATAGAAATCCTTAGGATTTGTCCGGATTATTGTAAACATTATTTTAGGTAAGTTTTGTTTGCTTTTCTATTGTTCGAATATTTGGAAGTACAAAAAAAGCTAAAAAACTGAACAGCAATAAATATTTTTTTAACCAAACTGGTAAACGTTACCAGCTTTCTAATCAGAATGAGATCATCACATCGTTCGTTGATAAGTCAAAACAATGGAGCCGGATTGAATGTACATACATACATGATACATACGCATGTTGTAGTAAACTATTAAATTAGCTCTGCCACGTGCCTTTTGTTTGTTTTTGAGATATTGACTCTCCCTTTGTTCTCTGTCGTTCGATCTTTTTCCCAAAATGTTTTGCTTCAGTTCTTCTGCAGGTCGTTAAAGTCCGTTCGAGAAGTCTCGAAGACAACCGTTGACAATGACATAATCATCCCTTGGCTTTTAACCAAGCGACCTAGAGATGAAATGGAATACAATGGGGGCATAAGGTAATTTCTAACATCAAATCATTTGTTGTGTTACGATCGTATGGGTCCTCAAGAGTTACTTGTGTTTTTAGTGGGGTCGATTTGGGATAACGTCAAACATATAGATTCCAAAGAAAAGATAAGGTATAAATTCTTAGAAAAAAAATTATAAAAAATCTAACAGATACAAGTGTAATAGGATAACTTTACTTAGCAAAACCAGAATATACAAAAATGTATTTATAGAAACATCTATGAAACTAAAAAATACCATGAAAATTTTGTTATCATTCAACTTGACTACGGAGAACTACTTGAGAGTAGTATGTTTTTTCTTTTGATAAAATTGTTAATTTCGATCTTAGCTCATGATCTAAAAACTTTGTAGAAATTTATCAACTTAATATTTTTCTCAAAGCTTCCCAGACAATCATGAAAAGGGCTAAGAATTATTAGTACTAAAACTTTGAACATATGTGGAGTATAAGTAGTCCCCACTCACCTACTACTCTGAAAGATGAAAGAGCACATTTTATTCTCGACGAGAGCTCTTTTCTTAATTTCAACTTCTTTTTGGTGATAATGTGTTTTAGTTTCAACTTCATAATATTATTTTTGCTGTTAACATCCGTCAACCCTACAAAGTTAACATTACACAAAACACCGCTTTTGTATTAATGGTCCTTCTTTTCTTATCCCTTTGTAATGGATCTTTAACAAACCAAAAATAGCTTTCCGTTCATTTTATTTTATTCTCATAACTTTGGAAAAGGAAACCCAGCCTGTGATTAGGTTTATTTCTTTTTCTCTGAATATACACTTCAATAACGTTAAGACTTTTATAAGTACTAAACAAAATTAGGAGAAAAATTAAGACTAGGCTTTTTGTTTTGAATTATAGCGTGTGTGTGTGTGTGTAAATATATAAATGATTTTACTTTTGTGTGAGGTGGATAGGAATTTATTAGAAAACGAAAGGTGGTGGCCTGATGCTCACATGAATCCAACTAATAATTCAAAAAGGTCTTCGTGACCCATTGAAATTCTTCTCTATCTTTTCTTGAAGAACCATTGAAATTTTTACACAAGAAAGCAGGTGTTTCTTTTTTTCTTTAGTTCTTGTTTTGTAATATGACTTTCATTATAGCTGTTTTGATTAATAAAAACTGTTCATAGAATGACACATTTATCACGGGTTTGCGGAAATTTCTTATCAAATGATATGCTCAGTACTCCTATAATTTAGTCGGGCGCTTCAGCTAAATTATCACACCTAACCATAATCGAATACTTCATCGAAATATATGAAAATCCGACGTAAACTATAACTTTTTTTTTTTCCCAATCGGAACACAAAATATTGATTGAGCACAGAATTATCTACGGTACGTATAGAAGAGTGGAGAGTAAACAAGATTTCCACTTATTTACTTTAACAAAGAAAAAAAAAGTTTTCCACTCATTTATTTTGTTTGGCTACATGTAATGAATTGTGTAGTCGAGCGACGAATTGAATCCAGACATATCTCACGTGGTGTTGTATCGGGAAAGTTAGGCATCTGACATTAATAACACAAAATTATGTATTTTATGAATCTGCTAGCTGCAGCACTGTGTCTGAATTTTAGTCTGATCTGTGGGCATTATTAATTTATGCAGTTCGATTCTTCTTTATTCTTATGGTAAGATATTGGTGAATGATGATGATTCTTCATTTCATTCGCATTGGTTTTTGTTTAATTGCAAGATTGCGTTTAAAATAAGTGTGTGAATTACTGTTAAAAAATAAAAAGGATTATGTACTTTTTTGTATTCTCAGGGTCAACAAACTCAAAAGTTGAAACTACGCAATCTGAAAAACACCAAAAGAGTGAAAAAAAAAGTCAAAGATGGAGTTCAAAATCTTACAAATACGAGAGAAAAAATAATAATAATAATAAGAACCACATTTAATGAATACTTCAATGATCACTAGTTCTTAGGGCATCTTTATAGGCAAAACAGTTTTTGGTGTTCTTAGGTTTAATATATTAGGAAAATAATCTAAGATCAGTAGTTAAGAACTTTTGTTAAAAAAATAGTTATAGGGAGAACACTTAAGATCTTAAGATTTAATAATATAATATTCTTAAACATAAAACAATTATAAAATCTAATAAATTTGGTATGTAATATTAGAATTAAACTTATTACAATTATTTAATATTCTTCATCATATTCTTAAACTTATAAACTTATAAACTTATAAATTATTAAAATTATAAGAAAAACAATACACAAACTTAGAAAATGCAATAAGAAAAGGGAATGAGACTAGCGATTTCTCTTTCAGAATTTGCCTTCAGTGATGATGATCTTGAACAAGGCCACAGTACTTGCAAATCGCAGGCTCATCTAGGTCGAGACATATGAATTCAATTGGATGACCAAGGGCCGGATTGGTGTCTGCAAGTTTTATAGCATACAATTTATACATCAATATCTGTTTTGCTCATTAAAGAAATTTACTCAATATATTGGGCCTACACAGTCACAATTATCTGGAGATCAAAAACAATACTAACTAGATGAGAAGAGATATTGAAAAGAGAGTACCTGATCAGGTCGAAAAAAGAGTCTGTTCATGTTAGTTAGTTCGACGGTGTCATAGTCATACAACAAAAGACGACCAATACCACATCTTGTAAGCATCTCAGCTGCAACACTTCCAACACCACCAATACCCTGTCAATGAAAGAATCCATGTATATAGGATTAATGAACGCACAAACTTAGTTGTAGCATAGCAGAAGAAGAAGAAAAGAAACAAGGAGAGAAATACAGACAACAATGGCGACTGAAAATTCTCTAATTCTCTCATAGTTTTCCACAATACCCATCTGCTGAAGTACCAATTCATTTCTAAACAGTCCAAAACATGTCCTATCTCTTAAAATCACCACTGATATAATCCATGCCTAACTTTTACCGTGACTGCAAGCAAATTGATGATATCAACAATCACCAATGCGTCCATATTCACCACAAAAACTGAGTCACTCTAAGACCTCATCAATTCATATATATACAACTATTCCAAAGTCCATGTTCTAGTTTTCTCCCAACAGTATATACTAAAGCACTGATCAAGTTCTTGCAAGCAAATACACACTACTTAACTCACACACCAGCTACTTACCTTACCTAAGATCAATCAGGCTGACAACATTATTCAGCTTCTTCAACAGCTACTGGCTTGAGACCTGGTTTCACAAAATCATATATAACAAAAAAAATAGTTCAATACATCAAAGAATTAGGTACTACTAGAGAGTCTGAGACCAATTCTACAACAAATTCAAATTCCATATAAAGTGAATCACTTGAGCACATTTGATTTCATCATTCAAGACAGTAAGAGTAACTGAGTTCAAATTTCAAAGATTAAGCAAAACGAAAAAAAAAGCCCTAAGAAACTCAGTTAAGCTCACCGTGAAGAGAGATGGGACGGTGGTCTTTGCCCCAACCGACGCCGCGAGTGGCTGAGGAGCTTCACAAGACACCGGAGACAGTGGAGAGAGAGAGAGCTTGGCGATACGACGGAGACAGAGTAGACGGAGAGATCGCCGATGAGACAGAGGAATCACTGGGCTTCGAGGAGGAGACAGCGGAGATGATCGCCGTTTCGCAGTTGACGGAGAGATCGCCGTTTCGCAGTTGGGAGAGAAGAAAATTTTTTTTTTTGTCGACAATTCCGAAGGAATGAGAGATATCTCTCCATCGACCAAAAAAATAGATCCAATAATATTTGAACACGTATCACAAGAACAAGCTTAAAACTGTTCTCAAATAAGAACAGTTTTGGGTGATCTAAGCCCACTATTCATTATATTTCAATTTAATAAGCCCAAGATCACCAAAACTGTTTTGGCGTTAAAGATGGTCTTATATCTCCAGCAGGGAAGCTTTACGAATGTTTCCCTTTATGTTCAACCAGTAATTATTACAGAACTTAGCATTTAACCAAAAAATTACTACTCGAAGAAACTAGCACAATATTTATTGTCTCAGTTTTAACAGAGGAGATCGGTGAAAGATGAGAACATGGGTAAAATAAAAACGATGAAACAAATTATTCAACTAAAATTAATCTTTTTGATTGTTTGAAATTGAACCACATATATTTTTTTTTTTTTTAGTGTGTTTGTTTTTGTGCAATTCGCAATTGTGAACAAGACAAGATTTATCGTTTTTCATGATCATTAATAATTCCATCAACATTTTATAATTATGTCGAAACATTATTTCACCTTTCCATATTTTTGCAGTCAAAACCATAGTTTAAACAAAGCTTACTTATAGCCAGCCTCTCTATCATGAACCGACATTACATATCATTTTATCCAGTAATTTCACTTTATTGTAAATGACAAGTTGTTCTTATGAAACATATGTAAATTTTGAAATTGAGGGGTTACGAAAGATTCAAATTTTTTTGTTAAAATTATTAATGAATTTTTTTCTGTTTCAAATAAATAATTGAAGTTACAAATAATAATATTTTGTACTAAATTACTATAAATTTATTCAAAATTTAAAATTTTCCAAAACTTCAGTTTTACCATAATAAAGGGAGGCCGAAAAGTGAAGGTGAGATTAAAGTTGTAGCATGTAAGGTACAATAATCACAAATGCTTCATGCTTGGTCTAAAGATATTATCATGCAGACTCATGATTTTAGTTACCGCATTAGTTTCATGTTAATGTAGTGCACCATGGAGCCCCTTTGAACTAAACATGTTTCTGAATCATCATCCATCTTTCGACATATCAGACAGTATAATCCGATTCTTCACCTGATTTAGACACATTTTTGTTAAAAAAAAAAAAAAAAAAAAAAAATTCTTAAGAAATTTGTCAACTAGATTTGTATTTGACGGTACTTTGGAAAGAGCTTTCCAAAGTCAACTTTGTATTTGACGGTTAATATTTGTTGTTGGACGGTTTTGACATTGTGAACTTATTCGTATTGTTGACCTGGTACTTTGATAAATTTAATCGAGTACACATATATGTCTGGACCTATACCGTGGCTTAATCGCTTTGGTTGAGAAATTTTGGGTTTAAAACTGGGTCGGATCCTCTCGTTTGTCGTGTCAAGAGAGAAACGAGATGGCACACATCGGGACGTTACGCCGGCGACGCAATTTCAGCCGCAGCCGACTATGGTGGATGTGGTTCATTAATCAAAAGGGTTTACCGACATACTGTATTAAAAACATTTATTGCCATCTAAATTGGAATCTTGAAGAGTGAAAATTACCTCTCCTCATCTGTTGACTTTTTATTTTAGTAGTAGTATAAATATGTTGACTTCTTTGTTTTATTTTTTAATCCTAGTGTACATATATTTATTGTAATATTATGGTACTATTTATGGCAATGTCTTTTTCATTTATAATCTCGAACAGTTTCATAAAACGTAGTATGTAATTATTCGAATTATTGTTTTATTTTTAAAATGTGTACTAATTACGTCATGCTAGTGTCACTTTCGCACCTAGTATATTTTGATTTTGGACCGTAACTACAAGTAGAAAAATCACCTAGGGATTTAGCGAATCACTTTTTCATTCCACTAGTTCTCTATCAATTTACGAGTTTCTGTCTCTAGCTACCAACGAAAAAATACGGTGTTATAAATGTTTAATTAAAAATATACTCCTATTTCTTAGTTGTAAAACTGATTTAATTTTAAATTAGAAAATTCATCATTTTTAAAAATAAGGGAATAGATTCTAAAAATAACTATGACGATGGATATTAGTTTTAAATATAAATCAGCTATAAAAATTGAAAAAAATGACTGTAAAAGTCTTAGGTCTTTGACTGGTATGTTAGAAGAGATAGATTTTTTCTTATGATCTCATTGCATAAAACCGTTTTTAATTATAAAGAGTAGTCTTTATTCTTTTGATTATTATTATTTTTGGGTCAAATTCTGTTGATATAGTATAATTTATGAAAACAAAAATTGAATATGTTAACATCTATTCTATTATAATCTACATATGGAAATCATGCTGCAGATCTAATGAATTCGTTAGTCATCGACTAGATTAGAACATTGGTCAAAGACTGTTAAAAGTAAGATCCTTGGGAAATTTTAGGAAATCATTGTAAGTCTAAATGTGTCATGTTATAGGTGTGCCATGGAGAATCTACGATATATTCAAAAGTTTTGTTGACTACTCATAATCATATAGTTCAAACAAAATATTCATTAGATACACTCAAAAAGCCAATTCAATAATAAAGCAAGAGAAAAATGATAAGATGTTTGTTTCTTGGTGTCGTTTCAGATAAATAACATGCACAAGAAAACAAATTTTCCAAACTAAAATGATTTTTCTTGCTCTTCCTTGTCGACAAACTACTTTATTTATAGAGATACAAAGTCTGAATATACATCTTATTTTCTAACTTGTAAAGAAATCTATGAAATTTAATTGTTTCATTAAATATCCATGTTGCTTATAAAAAAACTATTTGCGTTAAAGAACAAAGAAGCTTCAAAAATTGTAACTTTGAATGATTAGTATTTAGTAATACTAGTATTTACAAAAATTTGGCCATCTTCACAAAAAAGAAAAAAAAAAAAAAAAAAAAAAAAGAGAATTGGCCAACAAAGCTGTAGTGGAATCTATTAAGGATTCGTATGACAATAAAATATTGGACAGAGATGATGTGTCGACCCATACAAAAAAAAAAAGAAGAAGATATTTCTCACTTCTTTTGTTTGTTAACAATATTTCTCACTTCTAATTTAAAAAAACTCAATCAAACTAATTGAAACAAGTGAAGTTGCCGATTTCTGTAAAAAATCATCATATTAAAAAATGTAAATGAGTTGAAATATGTTCTGTTTAGAACAAAAAAAAACTAGATCTACTAGTAATGGCACATCTTTGATGATTTACTTATTAAAACACAGTAGAAACCATTCAATACACTTTTTTTAAGTGCGATGTTTAAAAAAATTAAACAAAAAATCACTTTAGAAAAAATAAATACAAATAAGAAAAGTTTATCTAAGCACATGGAATCATAAGTAAAAATTGGTTGACACAAAATTAAGAATTAAAAAATGAAAAAAAATGGAAAGGCCGCAAAAGGGTAGGGTCAAGTGAAGGGAGCAGAAGGGAACAAGGTCCGAAATTTGATCCCCGTTGGAAAGACCATCCTCTGCTCTCCATATCCTTCTCCTCATCATTACTTCTCCCACTCCTATATCTCTCTTTCTCATTTCCCACACACACCTTGCGTAATTATTTACTATATCTCTCCATCATACCCCAAAAATAATAGTAAGAAATTATAATACTATAAGACTTTTTGTAGTTACTATACAACTCAATGTGTACTATACTCTGGTGCAGTACTAGCATATGCAGTAACTGGAAAAAAATACCGTTTTCTTTTTATGAATAGAATAAGAGTTCTCTGTTGCATTACATAGTCATCATTACATCGTTATGTATTGTTGAACTCTGGTCGTATATTCGTCTAGTTCTCGTGGGGAATACGATATAGCTCGTTCCTGCTATGTTTGTGAGGTGGAACATAACGAGCCGACAATAACTGAAACATTCATTCGGTCTTAGATTGGTGGTAAACACATCAATTGTTAAAATCAGTGAACTCATTGGCCCGAGGGTCTTTTATTGGTTTCAAGTTTCAACAAACATGTGTCTGTGTCTAATTTTCAATACCACTTGTTTTCATTATTCATCCAAATGCAAGTTTCTTAGCAGACAATTAGGAAGTTCACGAAAACCTTCTTACACCTGATTTATAATGACGTTCAGAAAGTGTGGTATATATTTTTCTGAATCCCTTTATTTTTTGAAACGAAACTAGAAATGAACCGGAATATTGTTTTATATGATTATATCATTGGATTATACATGTTGGATCGTAGATCGATGTATACTGGTAAAATACTACTATATTGTTACAAATTTTATCTATTATATATCTAAAAGATAAAATCTGTAAAATTTATAAAATTTTCTTCTAAATAAAAAATAACCTAACAATACGTTTTATAAAAAATGGAATATCCCCTATATATTAGTAATAGAAAAGCATTTTGAAAAAAATACTGAGGTGTCATCGCTAGAGAACTCCAGACATTTTTTTAGCAATTTACCTCCATATTACATTTACAATACATGTCATTATATGTTTAACCAAAAAATAATAATAAAAGATGTTATTAAATTTCTGTGTTTTACGTGTACTATATTTTGTTAACATGTACTTTAGAAACTTTTAGAACGTAATATGTAATTTTATTCATAAAATAGTTATTCATCAAATAATATACAATTTTCCCAAACACTGAAAAAAGAAAAAGAAATGAATGTAACAAAAAAATCAGCAAATTAAAAAAATTTGAACTAATAGTACTCATATCTTTACATTTTATGTAAATGCATATTACACTTCTTATAAATTCCAAAAATTTTAAGATTTTTTTTTAATATATATATATATATAATCATTTGTCCTGTTTCAATAAATTGGTTTATAAACCACACAAAAAATATGTTGCCATAAATAGTAATAATTTATCAATATTTTCTCAACTACGTTAATACTTTTTCACTTTCAAATATTTTAACGGTGAGACGTATTTTAAATAAAATAAACAAAAATTTGAATTAAAAATAATTTAGTTATATATTACATTTGATACAAACAAATATTAATTTAATAATAATTTGACTCATATTAATTTTATTTAAATTGATTTATTCCTTCCATAGTGCAGATTGTTACCTAGTTGTACATTAGAAAAGGGTAGTTTTCCAAAATTTGCCACAATATTTAGTAATGTTGGGCCGAGAAGGCAACCCGCACCAATCCGACAAAACCCGGGTCGTGAGAGACATACGTAGCTGCTTTTAATTTTTAAATACTAGAATATTTGATCGTCAAAAAAAAAAAATACTAGAATATTTATTTTTATACGTTTTAAAAATCTACCAACGGAGTCAGGAAGATAAGATAATATGGACGGTTTAACAAACATGCGAAACTACTACTATTTACAGTGATGTGGTACACTGGTGACTGGTGCATGTCTTTTAATAGCGATGAAAGGCTCTTTCAACGATTTTGTATATATTTTATTTTTGCATGGAGCAAAGATGAAAAGTTTTTTTCAACAATTTTGGATGTTGTTTGCTTTTACATTGAGCAGAGGTGTTTCTTGAAGATGCCGATATTCGAAAACCTTAAGCATGAGATTTCATCCAAATCCAACATTTACATGTCACAAGTTGAGTCGCTAATATAATGAACAAAATTCACGGCCAACATTTCTATATCTTAGGTTAAAACTCAGTCTTAAAAAGTTTAAAAAAAAAAAAAAAAAAAAAAAAAAAAAAAAATCCTGTTAGCCATAGATCATAATCATTTCTAAGATTTGAAAATATATCTCTAACAATTGTTGAGACAAAAAATCTGAAATTGAATAATAAATGTGTTTTTGTTTTACAAGACAAAAATAGATATGGTCCGAAATGCTCGAGTTATAGAAAATTATATATATATATATATATATATGTGCTTTGTGTTGATAGTATTTTTTAAGCCATCGCCTGATTATATATTTGTTTATTGGTCCCCGATTTTGTATCTGTTCAAATATATGACTTGAAAGAGACATCTATCGAGCGGATGTGAAAAGTCAAAGTTGATGTTTGCTCAAATCAATTAATCACAACTCGGCATACTGAATAAGGATTTGGCTACCTCTTAATGACCAGAGTGTAATACGATAACGTGAACTCGCGTATTTTGTACTATTAACTAAGACCCAAGCTACACTAAATAAGGGATTTGGCAGATCTGACTTGTAATAATTTTGCTATAACATATACTAATATAAGATCGATTTTTATTGAAAATTTTGCAGTTATTAAACACTGCAAATTATTGTTTAGTGTTGGTGGCGATGTGGCTCCACCATTTGAGCTTTTATTGTGTAGTCTTCCCCATGTGACCAACGATACGAGTATAGTGTTTATACAACCAAAATATTAGTTATTATATATATTCATAATTTGAAAGGCATCTCACTAACCAAATTTAAGGATTTTATAGAATTAAACACGAGTAAAGATTCCCGAGATATGTCTACATGAGAAATGGACCCAATCGATTTGATAGCTACGTTTTCAAAAGGATTAATATACAGTTGATGTAATATAGTACGATTAGATACTTCAAATCTTGAAGAAAAAAAAAGTAATCGAAGGAAAACAAAATCTTATGTTAACGATCATAAATTATTCAACAAGACAATACACTAAAATGGCGGTGATAGCCTATGAAGGCTATGACGCACCATTTAGTAAGGAAAATTGTTTGTTTTTTTGTACTTGATTATAACATAAGTCATTACACGTTGTTCACAAAATTATAAATTATACCTCTTTTTTTTTGTTTTTGTAGATTATGCTGAGGGTGTTACAAATTAAATTACAACATGAGTCATTACACGTTATTCACAAAATGAATAACAAATTGTGAGAAATCGTCAAAAAGAGGTACCCATAGAAAGTGAAAGATAAAAATGTGAACAAAAAAATGGAAACTATTTGACCTGAAAACATAAAAATAAAAATGTAGGAGAAAAAGGAATGGACCTACTAGCCGATAGGAGGCTCAATGGCAAAAAACGTTCGATAAAAGAAAAAAAAAAGGTATCTTTATAAATGATGAAACGGCGGCGTGTGGGGGCGCAGGTGTTCATAGTGCGCATGTTTCTTTTCTTTTGCAAAAAGCCTTAAGCGTGTGAGTGACTTCGCGGAGGGTCTGTTTCTGGCTTAGCTTCGCTTGGCTCATCATTTAGGCTCTCAGTTTTGATTCTCTTGGTTCATAGATTCTCGAGTGTTTTGGATTCGGCTCCCAAGCCAAGAGCTCTTGCGTTCAGACTTTAAAATTTTCAACATGTTTTTTTCCAATACTTTTCCACCTGATTATTGATATCAAATCGATGATGGAGTGTGCAAATCCATAATAATTTTGATAAGACAGAAAAGAAAATTCTGAGAGCAATGAAACAAAATAATTTTCGACGTTTATGCATGCGTGATCAGAATTGTGCATATACATATACAGAAGGGTTAATTAAGAGAATACCACAATTTTGAAAGTCATTTAATAAAATACCACAATAATATTTTTTTATTGGAAAATACCATATAGCTCACGTTTTTTTCGGAGTGAAAAGACATAATCACCATTTTCTGTTTTAATGTTAGATAGAAAGAGTGAAAGATTTGGTGTGATTTTTTAAAATAGCATGTAATATTTGTATTTTACATGTTATATTGAACTAAATAATGTTTAATTGTAAACCCAAACCGACAAATAATCTCGTTTTAATTGTAAAATCTAAACTCTATCCATCTAATTTCGTTTTAATTGTAAAATCTAAATCCTAACCATCTTATTTATGAATCCAAACCGACATATAATTTCGTTTTAATTATAAAATCTAAACTCTAACCATCTTATTTGTGAACCCAAACCGACATATAATTTCGTTCTAATTGTAAAATCTAAACTCTAACCATCTTATTTGTGAACCCAAACCGACATATAATTTCGTTCTAATTATAAAATATAAACCCTAACCATTTCATTTGTGAACACAAACCGACATATAATTTCGTTATAATTGTAAAATCTAAACCCTAATCATCTCATTTCTGAATCCAAACCGACATATAATTTTGTTCTAATTGTAAAATATAAATACTAACTATTTTATTTGTGAACCCAAACCGGTATATAATTTCGTTCACAAAACGAAAATTACATGATATTTAAATAAATAACATGTAATATATGTAATGGGTATAAAAGTAATTGTATATGAGGAGAGAGAATACATTATAGGTCCTATGGTAGTTTCTTAAATACTTTTCAAAATTGTGGTATCTATTGCATATTCCCTGTACAGAATTAGAATAATAAAAATCATTAGTATTAGTTTTTTTAATACATAAATAAAATTTATGATTAATTTTCTCGATTAAAACATATCAATCTGAATTTTATATTTTGGCTTAATTATTGAACCCTAGCTAGAGTGATATTTATCAAAACATTTCTAACGCTCTTATACTTAAATCATTGTTTATAATGACTGCTTAACAAACTTATAATTTGAGTAGGAAAAAATTCATTTCCATAATTCATCTAAAATCTGCCTTTTATATTGATTATTGCCATGTTTTATTTATACTCTTTATAAACAATTATTTTTTAATTTGGTTTAAGTATATAATATCCAACATATCAAAACTATAAAATAGTTTGTAAATAGTTTCTCTTAACTACAAAATGGAGTGATGGACATATTGTGGAAGTGGTAGACAATATGAAGTAGTTCATATTTAACCGTTCAAAATTTTTTTTGTCTACCAATCTTTTAACCGTTCAATACTATTGAAAATCAATGTCTTCAAAAAGATTTTTCTATTAGAGGTTATAATAAATAAATAAATGAAGTTTGAGTGCTTGGAAATCCAAGTTTTTTATTTTTCATCAACTAGTGAAAATTATAAATTTATATTTTTATTGCGTGAAACAAAAGCAAAAACAAGCAACTCGTAGGGTAAAATGAAATCTGCAGTTTCTGCACCAACTTAAAGAAGACCTGCAACATTGCCGCCTTTACATAAATACACACACTAGATACATAGGCTCTGTATCTCTTTTGGTATTCGATATTTGTTTAAAATACCTAAAATATTATCCAAGCTGATTAAATTTCATGGATAAACAGAGTTGTTTTTAGTTTTCTGAAGTTTCAATAAATAGTCAAATTTTCGATGTGTACGTAATAATTAAACCGTTTCTTAGATAGAATATGAGTTTACGATAACGTAGCCAACATTTTAGTACTATCGGCCTATATAATAATTAAGAGATTATGGCTAGTTAGAAGTGATAATTCTGAGAGAAATCAAGGGGTTTCAGCCTTTTAAGCAGATGAACAAGCAAGTTACAAAACTTAGAAACAAAGGGTGTCATACTAATATTCACACTACGTGCGAATTCGTACAATGCACATCCGTTTATTTTTATTTTAATGATAAAACAACAGCATATTATGTATGCCCAATATTCGTTAACAAACCAAATGTTAAAACTCATAATAATATCTTAAAACTCATATAGATTAGTACTACCTACCCTTGACCTTACGAATATAGTATCCTAAAATTTATAACACATGTATCACGGAACAGCATTGTAGAGTAAAATAAACAAAATTACTGTTTCGTTAAATTAAACTTAAATGTAAAATATATTTAATTTTTACCATTTTGAATCAAACTGGTATTTAGAAAACAGGTAATGAATTAGTCACAAACTCACACAACGATTGTTAAAAAAATTTGAAAGTAAAAATATTTATTTACATTGTGAGAACTGTTCAAGTATTTCTACATGATTGGTGTTAGTTGTCAAACACGAAAAGAGAATATTTCTAGTTTCACCATGATTCTACTCAAACTCTAATGTGTAAACCGTAGTATCCAATATAGTATCTGTACTATTTGGTATATATGCCGTAGACGGTAGACCGTAGTAACCAATTATTTCTTAGATGAGAAATGAGTAGTTGCAAGCTCATCACTGAAAACATGAGCCTTCGGTCGATGATCAGATATCTCAAACTACGACCATATAGATTATAATTAAGTTCGAATAATATTTACTGTAACGTGGAGAATCTATTCATATTATTCATAAACAAAGAAGGACTTTGAGAGATTTCCGAAGCTAGAAACTACTTAATAATAAATTAGGGAATAATTCTTAAAACTTTCCATGGAGCGTTATTTGTAGATTCATCTATTATGCGAAGGATTATCTTTGGTTTCTTCTAAAAATCATAGGACCTCAATCAAACTGCCCCAGTAGTCCAACTAGATTAAGTTAAGTAATAAGTACTCTAAATTTAGGTTGATCATACAATTAGACCTAAATTTGTATTCCTTCTGGTAACATGATTACGTTTTTATTCGTCAAAATTGATGGTGCAGATTCTAAACCATGCAGATTATAATTGATTTGTGCATGGTAGTTTATTTGGTACGATGATAAACTTTAGTATATTACCTAAATGTAGATAGAGAGAGATACCTAAATCTAGATATGTTGTCTATATAAAAAAAAAGTCAATAACTCGTCAAAACTTTAATGTGTTGCATTATTTCCTTTTTTTCAAATAATGACACAAGTTATGATTTTAGTAGTTGATATGTATCTCTACTTTTTTTTTTTTTTTTGTATATAACAATAAATTGTATTCTGAAACCCATATGGAGAATTTTTATTTGTTTTTGGGTGTGGTCGAACCCGGAAATTCTGGATGTCAATAGTCAGATTAATAATTAAATGCGGAAACGTAAAAAAAAAGTGTTAGATGCTACCGTTACCTAAAACAAAAGTGAAATTAATGGTGTGATTTTACAGCAGCTGTTTTAATTTATTTTTTTTTTATATAAAAGAAAAAAATGAAGTAAGAAGTAAAAAAAAAAATGGAGAAAAAGAGAGAGAGAGAGAGAAGAGATTTGGTAATATAAAAAGGAGAGGGGGGTGAAGCCCGAAGCATCTTATAGTATTTTTAGTAAGCTTCATTCCCTTCTTTTGCTCAGATCAAAGTCTTCTCCTCCCTCTCTCTCTCTCTATCTCTCTCCTCTGCACATTTCTTGGTTCTCTCTTCTTCTTATGCTCTGTTTTCTTTAAAGACAGAAGAGAGAGAGAGACAACTGAGTGTAACAGAGTACTGAAAAGAAGAACCGAGTTAGAGGAACTTAAAAGGGACAAAACCCAAGTTTTGGTTCTTTCTTGCTTCTGATTCCTTCTTCTCACCTTCTTCTCCTCCTCCTAAAGAGAAAAACGTAAGTCACTCACTCTCTCTCTGTCTTTATTACTCTGTCTTTTACCTACTAAAGAAGAGAAAGAAAAAAAACGTGAACAAACAAGAATTTAACACTACTGCTTTGTAACCGTCAGTTTTAGTTTCTTGAAATTATCTTCAAGTATGTATGAGATCTCTCTCTCTCTCTCTCTCACTCACTCTGCATGCTCTGTTTTAGCTACTAACGTAATTGATTCCTCTCTCTGTTTTTTTTGTTCTTTCTCAGATCTAGTAGAAGCCAACAAAGAAAAAAAAAATGTCGGAAGGAGTTGAGGCAATAGTAGCGAATGACAACGGAACAGATCAGATAAACGGAAACAGAACAGGAAAAGATAACGAAGAACACGACGGTTCAGGCAGTTCTGCCTTAAGCAATTTCTTATGGCACGGTGGTTCTGTTTGGGACGCTTGGTTCAGCTGCGCATCTAACCAGGTAAATTCTCACCCTTAATTAAAAAAAAAAGATTCAGAAAATTTTCGTAGTCTTTACTAATGAAAGAAAGATCTGATGAGTCTTTTGATGATGGTTTATCAGGTGGCGCAAGTGCTACTGACGTTACCGTACTCGTTCAGTCAATTAGGGATGTTGTCGGGAATAGTACTTCAGATCTTCTATGGTTTACTCGGAAGCTGGACTGCTTATCTCATCAGTGTTCTCTACGTCGAGTACAGAGCTCGTAAGGAAAAAGAAGGCAAAAGCTTCAAAAACCACGTCATTCAGGTCCCCCCCCCCACATAAATCCTCTCTCTCTAATCAAAATCACTCATAATCATAATTACCATTTCACTAATCTTTTTTAAATATCATTACAACAACAGTGGTTTGAAGTACTCGATGGATTACTTGGTACATACTGGAAAGCAGCAGGACTCGCATTTAATTGCACTTTCCTCTTGTTCGGATCTGTTATCCAACTCATTGCTTGTGCCAGGTCTCACTTTTTTCTAATCACTCTTTCATTATACTACTACTACAAAATCATTATTGAATAATGAAAATAAATGATTGGTTAATTGTGCAGTAACATTTATTACATAAACGATCATTTGGACAAGAGAACATGGACTTACATATTCGGCGCGTGTTGTGCAACCACTGTGTTTATACCGTCGTTTCACAATTACCGTATTTGGTCATTCCTCGGCCTTGGTATGACCACTTACACTGCTTGGTACTTAGCCATTGCCTCCATCATCCACGGCCAGGTAAATTATTCTAAATTATATTGTGGGTTTTTTTTCACATTTATATTTATAAAGATCACTACACTGTCGTTATCATATTTATATGCTTTGTAATGAGGTGACAGTATATGCCTTCATTAAAAAAAAAAGAAATTCGTATATTTTCTCTTTAAGATCAGGGAAAAAGAATTGTTAGAATTATTCCCTTGCGTCTAAACCCAAATTTGTATTTTAAAAAAGTTTAGGACTAGGACAAAATTAGCACTCTCAATAATATTCTCCTAATCGATTTTTTTTTTGTTAATTATAGACGGAAGGTGTGAAACACTCAGGTCCAACAAAGCTTGTGCTTTATTTTACCGGAGCCACAAATATTTTGTACACCTTTGGAGGTCACGCGGTTACTGTGTAAGTTTCATCTTATCTCTATTCTTTTCATATCTTAATGACTATTCTAATCTAATATCCAAATTTTTCATTTTTTATATATAAAAGATCAATTAAATTCTGTCAGACATAGTTGAATAAGTACTATTTAAGTTTAAAGCTAAATACTAGCAGAAAAAGTATGATATCTTAAATTGGTGTCATATCTATTATTAAATAATGGCTGCTGTATTTGTATCGTTTCTTCGCCGCTTCTATTGCAGCTTTTGCCGGCAAATAAGGTGTAACTATTATTACTGTCATGATGATTTTCATTATTATATTTTCTCCCTATCCTTAAAATAGTAGTAGTACTCTAATAAAATTTCTAATCTTTCTTTATATGTAAAATAAAAGAATAGTAGTAGTAATTATTCCTACCCCTATAAAGAAATAACAAACACTGTTGCTACCAAAGCACTAGTACTAGTAGTAGGAATAGTACTCTTCTTTGAAAAATGTCAAGTACACACCCTCTGATGTTAATCTTTACTTATTATTTAATTTATAATTATTTAATATTATATATTAACAGTAACTTAGTATTGCAGTGAGATTATGCATGCGATGTGGAAGCCACAGAAGTTTAAGTACATTTACTTGATGGCGACGTTATACGTTTTCACACTAACGATTCCATCCGCTGCCGCCGTTTACTGGGCCTTTGGAGACGCACTCCTCGACCACTCCAACGCGTTCTCTCTCATGCCCAAGAACGGGTGGCGTGATGCTGCCGTTATCCTCATGCTCATTCATCAGGTAATTTATTTACATATTTAACAATTTTTGTTCTTTTCCGTTTTAGTAAAATTTCCACCATGACGTTATTAACTTATTATGAAAATGTGTTCTTGGTGCAGTTCATAACGTTCGGATTCGCATGTACGCCGTTGTACTTTGTTTGGGAGAAAGTGATAGGGATGCATGACACAAAGAGCATTTGCTTAAGGGCTTTGGCTCGATTGCCTGTGGTTATACCCATTTGGTTCTTAGCTATTATTTTCCCCTTTTTCGGTCCCATCAATTCCGCTGTTGGTGCTCTTCTCGTTAGCTTCACCGTCTATATCATCCCTTCCCTTGCTCACATGCTCACTTATCGATCTGCCTCCGCTCGTCAGGTATTCATTTTCTACAATTTATTGAGTTAACCATGCTTTAGATCTATAAAACAACTTTTAAAAAATGGTTACCAATTATACACCAAAGGTGAGTAGTCGGTGGAGGAATATTATAGTTGTGGGTAGGGTTGTGAATAGTTATTGACACTGGAGGGCAAAAACGACTTGTGTTATGAAAGATAGATGGGGTTCAGTATTCCGTATCTTACGGAAGATAGGATCATCACCCACATTCCTTACTGGCGTCCCCTCCAAATATTTATTATTGAGTTGGTTTCAGCTCATTCTTCTTTTTTTATATGCTTACATATAGAGATAAAAATAGTAGGATATAACTTCTGGTTAGGTTGGTAACTTAGTATTAGTAAACAGTAATTGACCATGACTTCTTTTTTCCTTTTTCAAACCTGATTTTGTGATATTAACATAAGAAAAAAAGTAGAGGAAAAGGGATATTTTGGGAGGAAAACAGGGGAGAGGAATAGGTAAGAGTCATAATCATGAATGAAAAGGAGCTGTACAATAGGGACTCTGTGCCTAACATTAATCTAAAGTGAGAGTCTGAGTATGACAAATCACAATCATGTATATCTCTCTCTCTATCTCATGGGTCAACAAAGCTTTGGATTTTTTGTCCATTACTATACGACCAAAACCCACAAACACTTGTACACTCTCTCTCTCTCTTTGATGGTTCTTGATTATTTTTTTTGTTTTGGATCTTTCTTGTAGAATGCGGCGGAGAAGCCACCGTTCTTCATGCCGAGCTGGACGGCGATGTACGTGTTGAACGCTTTCGTGGTGGTTTGGGTTCTCATTGTAGGATTCGGGTTCGGTGGATGGGCTAGTGTAACCAACTTTGTTCGTCAAGTGGATACTTTTGGTCTCTTTGCAAAGTGTTACCAATGTAAACCAGCTGCAGCCGCTGCGCATGCTCCCGTCTCCGCTTTACACCACCGTCTTTGAGAGATGGAGCCAAGGGTTTAAACGCTTTTGTGGAGGGTTCTTAAAAAATTATTTGTTCTTCTTTTGTGTTTTGTGTTCGTTCGTATACGTGAGGGAGTAAAAGTCACGAAAATAGTGTTCTTTTTTACACACACCCTTTTAAATGCGTGCTAAGCTCTTAATTTTTTTTTTTTCCTTCTCTTTTGGGGTTTTGTATTTTTGTTTTCACTCCTTAGTTGTTTAATTGAATAGTCGATAATATAATGTAGTGTGTGATTTCTTAATTTGGTATTGTTAAAAAAATAGGCTAAGAAATGTATCGTCTTCTCTACTATTCCTTGGCTTTAGTAACACAGAACAGTCATTATATTTATATCTTTCTTACTAAACTGAACACTAATTCTTTTATATCAACAATATATTTACTCTATAGATTAGTTTATAATTCTAACACAAATCATTATTAAGCGGCTCATCACTACATACTAATGATTGTTAGTATTAAAGATATTTAATTTAACCAATTATGATTCTGTATTTGAAAACAAAAACAGCTGATTCTTGAGTTTTATTAAACTTTCTATTTGTATTAAACGACATTTAAAGTAATTTTGAAACTGTTACTTAATGGGAATGTATTAATTTAACTAATGGAACATGGGACAAGTTGGACCGATGGAGCCGGTCATCCATCTTTGGGGCCACATGGGTGTGTGGGGAGGGGTCGCACGTGGATTCTTCGTCTGAGTCACGTGCCATTATTTACTTCTCACTCTTGTCTCTGATCAAAGAATGGATCAGAGGACCGTTCTTGTCTCTCTTAATAAATATGGCATGTGTTGTTCATACTCTCCCAATCGTTTCATTACCTTCCCATATCATATGCTCTGGTTTCACATGTACTTTGCTAAAAAAATAACTATATACTATTATATATGTATTATTAACTAAAATATTCTCGTTTGAATCCAGAGATGATTTCTGTACTTTCCATCTGACTTTTTTTTTTCGTTTCTGTATCATATATATAAAAAAAGATTAAAATGTTCTAATTGTTCTAAAGAAAGAAGAAGTGAATGTGACACAATGTGAATGTGAGTCACATATATGCGGATATGGAGTAGGACCCCTTTTGTGAAGTAACTCTGGACCTCTGGTTGGTGTGAATGTGAAGTGAGTTGAGTTCATACTTCAAATAGTCAATAACTATGTGGCGAGAGATGAATCGTCTTTAATTTGTTCTGTGATTTAAGCCATGTGAGTTTTTGAGACATTTTGTGTTATTTTTCTTCTTTTGTAATAGAGACTTTTTAACATTAGTGGAAGATAGACTATCTGGATTCAAAAAAAAAAAAAAAAAAAAAGTATATATCTGGCTAACATGGATAAATCAATGATGGTATTTGTTGAAAATAAAATTGTTTTCATGTATGCAATAAATAGTGTTTTCAGAAAATAAAATGTATATATCCAGTCGAGACATGAAATGTCCCAATAAACTTCATCAACATGGCATGGGACTAGAAACACCTCTAATATTTCTTTACGAAATAGAACATTGTCTTATCATGTTCAGGATTTGGAATTACATAGAAGAAACACACCTTTGTTCATGGCCTTAAAGATTTTCTCGACCTCAGATGAAAAGGAAGTGACTGGTTCATCCAGTAAAACTCTTTTACTCTTGTTGGGTTTGATCTTGAGCAGCTATTTAAGGTACACGAGGCGTAGGGAACACGATCGGGGTATAAGCTTGAGGAGGAATTTGAGGTACACGAGGCTTAGGGAACAGGAGCTTCAGGCGAAAAGCATCCATCCCATTTAAGTAATAGTGGTACAGTCGTTTGGCTCTTATGAACCCAAGGCGCCCATAAAGTGCCAATGCTCCTTTGTTACTCACTTCTGCCTCCAGAGTTACCTTCAATCATATACATCTTTCCGTTAATTAGATAGCATAATCACACAACCATACTCTCGTCTTGGAATCAGACTTGAATATATGGAACTTGAAGAACAAATGCCACTCAATTGGTTCCAGTTGCAATCTAGACTTACTAGTAGTAAGTTACTACTCAAATCACAGTTGAGGGATCTCACAGATACAACAGAAAATGACTTGATTATGAGGAATTTTCTAGTAGTACGTTACTACTCAAATCACAAAACCATACTTTCATGTTGTAATCAGACTTGACTATGAGGATTTTGAAGAGCAAATACCACTCAGGAGGTTCTGTTTGCAATCTATTTACTACTGAAATTATAGTTAAGAGATCACAGAATACGAATTTAGTAAGTTGGAGACAGGGAATTCTTATTTCAAATTACCATCAGTTACATACCAATGCCTATAACTATAACTCTATAAGGAGTCATGGACTACATACAAAAATTATTTAACAGTTACTAGGTGAGAGACAGGGATTTGTGATTTCCAACTACAAACATTTGTAACATAACAGAATACCAAGGGGTCTAAACGAATATCAAACGGTTCCAACTTCCAACTCTTAGGAATATGATAAACTACTACTCTTATAGGTGGAACCGAACTTCCACACAGAGTGATCTACAAGCTTTTTATAGCTAAAAAAATTATATGCAACAAGAACACTTGTAAAGATTTTTGCAACTGTATCAACTCAGCTCTGAAATTCTATAATACTAGTATGATAAAAAGGAGGCAATGTTTGAGGACCATGTCATGTAATCTTATCAAAGAAGACGGCTCATGATGCTTTATCTACAATTAAGGATATTACTCTATCACCACCAAATATCTAAGTTCTCAAGAGAGTAGAATAAAGAGAGAATTGCAAATGCAAGAGCAGCATACCTCTTCACAGCCTGATTCCATCATTGCTTTTATTGATCTAGTGACAAGCTCAGAAGCTGTAAAACACAAGGAATAGTTAGCACACAAAAAAGATCCGAACTTAAAAGAGAGGTATGGCTTTGTAGTAAATCAAACACTATCAGCAATCATCACAAAACACTATCAGCTATCATTCACTACTCACACAATCAATCTGATTCCGTAAGAAGTTAGGGAGGAGTAGCTCGTATATTATTACCTATGCCTCGGCCACGATATGGTTTAATCACGACCAACATAGCGATGTACCCTCTGAAAGTTTGTCGATGATCTCCCATCTTACAAACTACGGTTCCTATGCATTTACCTTTGTGAAAGGCCTTTTTTAGAAAAAGAAACGAACGCTTACTCATAATCCACTAAAAACATAAACCTTATGATAGGAAAACAAAAAGGCAGAGTATCAAAAAAATTACCAAGAAGCAGAGCTGCGGCCAAAGGTAGACGAAGTAGCGGTAAGTAAAGATGGAGTAAGGTTCACTAAGTTCTTGATCAACAAGAGACATAATCAATGGCAGATGATGCTCACCAGCGTAACTCATGTACTCAATCTCAGTCTCATCAAATTCTTCTTTATCTTCCATCCCTTTCTCCATTGAAAACAAGTGATTGAGATCCTGAATCGTATGTATATATACTTACAAAGAGAAAGATTAAATTTTTTTATCAGTTTGCTCAATCAACAGAGCTGAAGCAGAGTCTATAACAATGGCTAAAGCGAAGTAAAGAAAGATTTGATATTTTGGACAGAAGAGAGCTTATAGATGTTCTAGGACTATAACATCAATACTAAGGACAAAACAACACAGATCAAATACTAAGTAGCGAGAGAGATGAGGTAATCACAAACTGAAAAATTTCAGATACCAATATCAATGGTATGATTAAAAAATACTTACCAAGAGATTGTGCTTCGAGAAATTAGAAGATTCAAGTTACGATTGGGGTGATGATGTCTGATGAAGAAGAAGAAGAAGAAGAAGAAGAAGAAGAAGAGAAAGAGGAGGTAGAAGGTCGATGATGACACGTGACAAGCATGTGTAGGGTTAAGATAGATTTGGGCTTTATTTTAAAGCCCATATGATTAAATGTTTAAGCCCAAATAAGCAAAGATTAATTAAAAAGGCTATCCTAAAACCATTTTTGTTTCAACTTCACTACCTTATCTTCTTCTTCGTTGAACACATTCGAAAACAGCAACACGGCGATGGCGTCGCTTATACTCGGAGCTCCTCCACGAGTCACCGTCGCATTAACCTCTTCACGGTTATCATCTTCTCACTCAGAAACCGCCGGTGTCTCTCTCTCTTGCTTCACTCAGCAATTCTCTCTCTCCGCTTCCTCACCTAGCTCAATTCCACTTGGTAATCTCTCTTTCTTTACTCTCCCTCCCCAATGTATTAATCTCTCATATATCGTTAATGGAGTGATTTGTTTCAGTGTACTGTGGAAGAGGTGACCGCAAAACAGCTAAAGGAAAGCGCTTTAACCACTCTTTTGGGAATGTAAGTAATCAAAATCTCTCTTTTAAATTTCTGAAACTTTACTTTGCGAATTTTTCGAAAAGTTTGGGTTTTGAGTTTTGGGTTTTATGATGTGAATAGGCGAGGCCACGAAACAAGAGCAAAGGAAGAGGACCGGAGAGAGTACCGGTTCCACCAGCTCCACCGAGGAAAGATAAGTTTGAGAACGATGAGAAGATCAAAATCGACATTGACGAGTCTCTCTTCTCTAATTAGAAGATATTTGAGATTCTCTTCACTTGTTTGTCTCTCTCCCTCTGTAATTTTAATTTGAGTTTTTTTAGTTCTGATGCTGCGACTCTCTCTCTCTATGAAAGCTTGTTTTTAGTTCTGATGCTGCGACTCTCTTTTGTTGTTAAAAACATCTCTCTTTCTATGAAAGCTTGTTTTTTTCTCTGAATCAGTTTTTGTTCTGATTTGAGTCTTTTACAAAGGGAACGAAAAGCAAATATGAACACCTAAAAAGCAAAAGATAAACAAGAAGCGTAGTTGTATCTGTTTAGAAAGTATCAAGAGTTTGTGATGTTTCTGTAGACTGTGCAGTGAGTGTAGATGAGGCTGTACATGAGGCTTCCTTGAAAAAACTAGAAGCCTTGTATCTGTTTAGAAAGTAGGAGAATTTGTGATGTTTCTGTAGAACTGTGCAATGAGTGGAGATGAGACTGTACATGACGCTTCCTTGAAAAAACTAGAAGCCTTGTATCTATCTGTTTAGACAGTGTGAGAATTTGTGATGTTTCTGCAGACTGTGCAGTGAGTGGAGATGAGATTGTACATGACGCTTCCTTCTTCAATCTTTATCTTCCTTGTGACTTTGTTCCATAGATGAATCATGTAACTCCCTTTGCTCATGTCCTGTAGCGTCTTCTCTACCCATTCTGCTTCTCTTGTGGTTGCAGGTTTTTTGAAAAGCTTTGAGATTTTGATCCAGTTTACTGGATAGAATGCATCCGGGGGTAAGATTTTGAAGTCGTATCCAGGTTTGTTTCCTAGTCTTGTGATAACTCTAGAGACCATGTAAGGGCTGTTGTGTCCCCATATGTTTCCATCGAAAGTTGTGGAGTATTCATGCAAAAATTCTCTCATAAGCGGATGGTCGATGTCAAAGACCATTACTGCATTGTTTAGTCTTGACCATGTCTTTGTTTTTGGATCGATACTCTGTGCTCCAATGGCGTTTCTTAGGCTTGTTATATCATTAAGGAAGATGATGTCTGTGTCTAGATAAACTCCTCCATATTTGTAGAGCACTGCGAGTCTTGTCAGGTTAGAGAGATTTATGAACAAGGGGATAGAACCAGGATCCATCTGGCCACTCAAAAGTCTTTTCAGCCACGCTTCGGCAGGAGTGTTCTTGACGAGGAACGGGATATCAAAGGTTACAGCAATGAGGTTGAAACCTCGATCAAGCAATGGTTTAAGGATGGTGTCTCCTCTGGGGGAATCTAAGGAGTTGGACAAAATTGCCAAGCAGGCACCAGGGTTGGTCGTGAAGAGAGTGTCAACAGCTAACATCTCTCTTGGTCCGAAGGATTTTGCAGGAGAAAGCCAAACCATAAAGAACTGAGCAGAGCAGTTGTTGTTGTTGTACAACTCAAAAAGTCTAGAATGGAATCTCTTGCTCTTGCTAGTCGATTTCAGTATTTCCATATCAGGTAGCTTTCTTCTAAACCAGTCAATTCTCTCAATCTTGCTAGCTTTAGGAGGAGGTACCAAAGGATCTAACTCTTCTGTTTCGTTACGGTCCGAGCAGTCCACAACTTTGACGTTACTACTAGTACTCTTGGTCATGGTCACGGAGTCATTGGTTCTGGAGAGAGGCATGTGTCTACTGAACCAGTCAATTCTCTCAATCTTGCCAGCTTTAGGAAGAGGTACCAAAGGATCTAACTCTTCTGTTTCGTTACGGTCCGAGCTGTCCACAGCTTTGACAATTCTACTACTACTCATGGTCACGGGGTCATGAACATTGCTTCTGGAGAGAGGCTCGTTTCTTCTGAACCAGTCAGTTCTCTCAATCTTGCCAGCGTTAGGAAGAAGTACCAACGGATCTGATTCTTCCTTCTCGTCACGGTCAGAGCAGTCCACAACTTTGACGTTACTACTACTACTTATGGTCACGGGGTCATTGGTCCTGCAGAGAGGCATGTTTCTTCTAAACCAGTCAATTCTCTCAAACGTTCCAGCTTTACGAGGAGGTTTCAACAGATTTGACCCTTCCTTCTCGTGACAGTCCGAGCAGTCCACAACTTTGACGATACTAGTACTACTCATGGTCACGGGGTCATTGGTTCTGGAGGGAGGCACGTTTCTTCGGAACCAGTCAATAATTCTGTCAACGTTGCCATATTTACGAGGAGGTACCAAGGGGTCTAACACCTCTGTTTCGTTATGGTCTGAGTCCACAACTTTGACGATACTAGTACTACGCATGGTCATGGGGTTAGTGGTTCTTGAGAGAGGCACGTTTCTTGTGAACCAGTCAATTGTCACAATCTTGGCAGCTTTGCTTGGAGGAACCAGCGGATCTAAGTCTTTCTTTTTGTTATGGTATGAGTCCACAACTTTGACGATACGAGTACTAGCCAAGGCAACGGGGTCATCGGTTCTGGAGAGAGGCAAGTTTCGTTTGAACGGTGAGTTGTTGTCAGGAACAACAGATTTTGGTGATTCAATGCAGATGAGATACAACACGAGTACACAAGTCGCATAGATCGCGAAGATGGGTAACTTCCTGGCTTGCATCTTTGATCCTATTTAGTGAAACAAAAAAAAGCTCTTGCTAGGGTATCCTTGTTTCAGAATATAAGATCGTAGACAGAACAAGACTTGAGATAATCGATATATAACAAAGTTGTGTCGGTTTAGGATTCCTATACAACCGACGAATCCCTCCCTAAATGGAATGGGAAGTCGCAAGTACTTCTCTTTGCAAGGAACTGTGATATCAACAATATCTTGATGCCACGTGATAATATATACCTTAATCCAATAATGGATAATTGTTTCCTTTTGTATTATTCTTAAATCATACTATTATCTTATTGGATAATCTTCTATATATATAAACAAACCTGACTTTATAAAAACCAAAAGACAAAAGAGATTATAAATTAAAATTGTATTCAAGTGAACTTTGTTCGATTTTTCCCAAAGAAGAACTGCCTTCACTCAATGATTCTGTTCGCTTTTTATCATCAAGTTGTAATGACTCTGTTCAACTAAGTGTTTACTTTGAGATGACAACGATGGAGGTGGAAAAGAAGGATGATACTTCTTCACAGTGTTTGAATTTTAACTTCACAGATCATTTATAGATACCAGTCCTAATTATAAAATCAGATCATTGCTCCCAATATCTAAAGTTGATGTGGTTCCATATGCAAGATAAACAAAGCGTTAAGTGGTGGGCAACAGTTCGCGCAGGATCACAAAAGAGACTCGGAGCAAATCGCTAGGTACCAAATTCTTTGTTCTGCTTCCTCCCCACCTTAATAACTGTAATAGATATATACCTAATTTGACCAAGTAACCACTCTGTATCAGTAGCTGATTCTTGCCAAATTGTTTTCTTGATACTATCAATACGTTGCTGTTATTAGACCAAGCTACATAGAATCTGGTGTATGGAGAAGGAAGAATGCTCTCCTGAGCTGTAAGCGACTGAACACCGAATTCTTGACCGAAATAGTGCAGAGACACGGACCGCAGGACTCGAGTTCAGATAGTGGATGCTTTCATGGCCGTGAGACCTCACTCAAGCATGTTTGTATAAACAGAGAAAAAGGGAGCTTTGCTTGAAACCCAAGTTATAATTCATAATAATATTTCCCCCCTCAGTATGTTAATAGTTATGTTCCTTTTTTGCTTTCTTTCTTATTCAAATTATATTTGTATACTATTCTCAATTTTTTCAATTAGATTTTTTTTTTTTTTTATTTATTTTAGTAAAATCTGTATTGTTTGTTATCTAACATGGCTTTAATTGGTGATCACTGATCCCTTTCGAGAAAAGTAATAAGAATTTCTCCAAATTCATTCATATGTTTCTAAGGTATCTACCACAAAAGCTGAATAATGTAGACATCAATACAAAGGGGGTTTTGATGTGGAGCTTGGGTACGTGTGTCGCAAGGCAGTTAAGTTTATGTATGAAAACAACACAGTGGCCTGAAATTATAATCTCTATAACACTTCCCTTTCCGATCTTAATTTTTCTGGTGATCTTGTTCCATAGATTCAGTTCATAGCCTTCTCTGTTCAGCTTGACCAGGCCGTTTTTGAGTAATGTGGAGTCATTTGCTGCTCCTTGGCGTCTGAATTAGTCTTGGAATGTCTAACCAAATTGAATGGATATAACTCTTTGAAACTTAGCAACTCCTTTAACCAAACAAAATAAAATAAAATTAGATGTTAATTGTTGTAAACATGATCAAGAAATCAATTCAATATATATATAAGAATCCTCACATTTTGACAACGGTTAGAACAGGGGTAAGGTTTTTGCAGCTATTGGACAGGGTAAATTGCTTCTTGCAGCCACTGGTCTTCTTAAGGTAACTTGTCTTTTCTTTTGGGAGGAGGTTTTAGGTTACAACTTTCATATGATGAGCTCTGTCAAAACAGAGAATGCAGTTATAGGGAATAGTATTTGCATACCTCTGGATTACGAAAGACCAACAAAACTTGTACTGATGAGATAGTAGTGAATCGTGATTTCTAAATGCATCGACTATAGAGAATGTGATGTTGTTGGCGTTCTATATGTATAAAGGTAGATTGAGGATACAATGGCAATCCCAATGTTTATGATCAAGTCCTGCTTGTGGAATCTAGTAAGCTTTTTCTTGGTCACTAAATGTTTCTCTTTATGAATTTGTAGCAGAAGCGATGTGCGAGTGGGAAGAGGATGAAGGTGATGGTGAAGGAGGCTGGAGGTGAGGCTGTTGAATCAAAGGGATGTGTAACTGATGATAAGCTTGTGACGGCAGCATCAGCCTCGGATCTGCCTGCCTTTTTGTCTGATTTATCAACTGCTCTTGGTATCACTGTCATGTTCTAAGAGTTTGCAACCAAAAACATAAAAAAGATGGTTTGAGTAATATACCATATCTTCACTTATGCCCACTGAAGTGAAAAAAAAAAAAAAAAAAAAAAGAGCTCGATTATATTGTAGTCTCTCTGCTTTCATAGATTCATAACATTCAGATTGTTATTATTTTTTTTTTTTGGTGTAAACAAGGAGACAATGTCTCCCTACTTTATTAAAAGAAATTAAAAAACAGTTTACACACGAACCCGACGTGGGACAGAAGCCCCATTCGTATCATCAGTAAGTACAGACACAACACAAGAGGGACAAACCTCTAACAACTGCAACCCAACGGGTTGAGAAAATGCATAAGTGGCCAATCCGTCAGCCAACCGATTCGCTTCTCGATACACCTTAGAAAAACGGACTGTCCAGTCCTTCGATAAAAAGCCATAGCACAACCCTACTAGGAACGACAGGGGGTGAGTGTCACAAATCCCTGTCTCAAAAAACCCAACCACCAATGCTGAATCCACCTCAACCTGTACCGTGGAATCCTCCTCTCCCATGCAATAGCCAAGCCATGGTAAATTCCCCATAACTCAGCCAAAGGAGCCGAACACACCCCTAAGTTAACCGCAAAACCATATATCCAACCTCCCTCCTTATCACGTAAAACACCACCAGCTGTAGCAAGACCCGGATTTCCCTTAGAAGCACCATCAGAGTTAAGCTTCACCCAATCATCCGGCGGAGGAGACCAGGCAATCTGTCGCACCACCCTCTCACCACCTTGTTCTGTCAATCTCGCTAAAGCATGAGCATTGGCCACTTCCTTGGAAATCTCTTTCACAAAACGAACTCTGTCCCGACAAATCCCATTTGTCTCAAACACATTCCCAAATTTCCATTTCCAAGCCCACCACACTGCCATTCCAAACATCGACGCCCAGGAAACACCAAACCGCAGTTCTTTGCTCCCCAAGTTCGCATAAATCCACTCCAGCAGTGTCTGACTAAAAAACAGAGTAATTTTCTCCCGCGATATATAGGGAGAACTCATTTTAGTAAAATATTTATTACAAAAATTCTTTAACTAAATTTATTTATTAAACTATTGGGATTCCTAAACTAACTAATAAAAATTTCAAAAACATATAATTTTTTGACACATTCTTTATATCTTTATTGAAAATATTCTTTAAAAAGTAATCTTACCTTCACATATGATTAAATAAATAATTATCAATGCTACACACATCAAATTAAAAACATTTGTACGATTAACTGCCATGAGATAACATTGTAGTTGTGTTATTTCGTTCGCTTTTATTCGTCGTAACCTTTTGTTCGCATCTTTTCAATGTAATTTTTATCTGTGTTTTTTTTTGTCATAATTTTTCTTAAAATATTTTTAAATTTCTGAAAATTGAATAAATGCAATCTACAGTCGTGTCTTCTCTTCTTAACCTTACAATCATATTTTTGTATATTTTATGAACCGTTACAACTTATTCTCTTGTTTTCAAATATGATATGTAAATGATTATATATATATTTTTTTTTTTAAATGATAAATTATGAATACATTGTATAAGACACTATAAATTTCTTAAATAATCATATAATAAATTACAAATATTAAAAATATTAATTGAGGACCATTCTTAAAATGACATAATGATTTGTTTAAATTCATTCTATTAATTATTTTAATCTTTTTTAGCATAACTCAAACATATTTCTATTTTCAAAATCAATTTTTATTTCAAAAAAAATGAATATAAATATTACTATTCAGTCAATCAGTAAGAAAATTACCAATCCTTTCAAATTTGAATATAACTAAACAGAAAATTATCACATATTTTATATTTTTATTTATTTGAATCAAAACTCAGTTATATATTCATATAAAAAAAGAATACATCTATTTTCATAAAGGTAGTATTGTAAATGAATATCATCTTATAGATGAAACATATTTTTATATAAAACAACCGATAGTCATTAAACATTTTGGCAATTATAATAGATTACATATATATGGTTAATCCAATATTTAATGTACTTATTACTTATTTTTCTCCGCGTAAGATGCTGGTTTTTTTATCCTGAATCACACATAAATAAATAAAATAATAAATTTTAGAGGGGAAGAATAATAATTAGAACTTATAACAATAACATTTAGGTGTATGATGTAGCATCACAATGTGCGTGTCTAAGGAAGATGGTCGGCCGGGTTCATTGCTCTCACATGCTCCTCTTTTTTTTGGCAGTTAGAATCCAAAACCTTTTCAAACTTTTATAATATTTCATATTCGGTATCTTTTGTTGTTAAGATTTCAATTTGAGTGTTTTATGACTAGAACTAAATATAAAAATTCTCTTAACATATATGAAGTTGTAGATAAGTCTTTGTCGTCAAGATAGTTTATTGGACAATCATCTCAACCGGTTAATCTTTCTGTTGATCACCGGTTTTCATCTCCCAATAAACTGAATACTCCCAACTGTAGAAAATTTAATAGAACGAACTGTGATATTTTATTTTTATTTTTACCTTGATATATCATAATCAGATATTTTTTAAAAAAATAGAAATATAGAAATCCATATTGTTTCTATAATCAATTAGTTTTCTAATCAAAAAAGCATGGAGTAGACAAAAAAAAAATATATATATATATATATATATACTTGTGACAAAAAAAATAAACAAGCATACACGAGCCAATATGCTCTCATTTTCTGAAAAACCAACTTGAACCACATTTTTTAACAACTAAAAACAAAAATTTCGGGTTGGATTCATACCAATAGAATGATAACTCTCGATGAATAGATGGTTGTATACCTAGAGAGTGAATATAATTAAATATTACAACGATTAACAAAATATATCAAACTGCAATAAGTTTCTCACAGTGATAAGACGTCATTTCTAACAAATTCTCTTTTAACTAATACAAATATAAAGAAAATTTGAATACAATGATGAGAAGTTATTTATATATAGATTTCTAAAGATGTAAACATTTGAATAGACACAACTGTTTGTAAAAGACACAACTCTATATTCAACAGACGCAACTTTTGAGAGAGACGCAACTGCAAAAATTTTCTGTCAAAAATATAAAATAAATAAAATTTGAATACAATGATGAGAAGTCATTTATATATAAATTTATAAAGATGTGAACATTTGAATAGACACAATTGTTTGTAAGAGACACAACTCTACATTTAACAGACGCAACTTTATAGAGAAATGCAACCGTTTAAATTTTCTGTCAAAGAAAAAAAATATATATATTTTACGAAAAAGTGCAACGAAAAATCGCAACTGTTGTTGGCATTTTTTTCAGATTGTTATTATTATATAGATTATACAGATTATACTGTTCTCAATTTTTTTAATAAGAAGTTATTATTTTGGTAAAAGCTGCTGTATTGTTTGTTATCTAACATGGATTTAATTGATCACTGATCCCTTTGGAGAAAAGTAATAAGAATTTCTCCAAATATTCATTCTTATGGTTATACGGTGTAACAGTCATCTACCACAAAAAGCTGACAAATATAGACATCAAGACAAAGGGGATTTTGGTGTGGAGCTTTGAACGTTTGATACGTGTGTCGCAAGGCAGTTAAGTGAAACAAGTGTTTATCTTTTAGGCTTTGGACAAAAATCTTACACAAACACTAACACACCTATTTTTGATTTCCTGTTATCTTCGTATTTCTCTGCAAACAACAACTGAATTTATGATGTCTATAACACTTCCCTTTCCGAGCTTAATATTTCTGGTGATCTTGTTCAATAGATGCAGTCCATAGCCTTCTCTGTTCAGCTTGACCAGATCGGCTTTGAGTAATGTGGAGTCATTTGCTTCTCCTTGGCGTCTGAATTAGTCTTGGAATGTCTAACCAAATTGAATGGATAGAACTAATTGAAACAGTCTCCAATCGTTTCTGGTGATCTCTGCGCTACTCTGGTTACCAAGTAAGGTCCATTGTGTTCCCATCAAAAGGGGAAGCAAACTCCTCTACGAAACTGTAAACAAGCGGGTGATCTTTCTCGAAGATCAGAACCGCGTTGTTCAACCTTGTCAGATTCTTTGAATCTCCTTCCACCTCTGTTTGTGCTGCAATCGAATTCATCTGTACAACGAATTGATCTAGCTACCATTGTCAACCATATATCGAAACTTATATAATGTGTATTATTCAACACAAAACCCAAATATTTAGCAGAATATGATGGATCAACGTTTCCAGTGACTAATACAACCACCCACAAATATAACCCTTGGACAATTACAAATTAACATACCATGACAACAAAAACCGTAGTTGTCAAGGTTTTGGGGTTAATCTGTTTGGTGTTGAGAACTTAAGAACACCAGATCAGTCTTTTACAGAAGAAAAAGAAAAAGAAAAGCAGATATGAACACCAAAAAGCAAAAGAAAAAACAAGAAGCGTTGTTGTATCTGTTTAGAAAGTATCAGAGTTTGTGATGTTTCTGTAGACTGTGCAGTGAGTACGTAGATGAGACTGTACATGACGCTTCCTTGTATCTGTTTAGACTGAATGAGAATTTGTGATGTTTCTGCAGACTGTGCAGTGAGTAGAGATGAGATTGTACATGACGCTTCCTTCTTCAATCTTTATCTTCCTTGTGACTTTGTTCCACAGATGAATCATGTAACTCCCTTTGCTCATGTCCTGTAGCGTCTTCTCTACCCATTCTACTTCTCTTGTGGTTGCAGGTTTCTTGAACAGCTTTGGGATTTTGATCCAATTTACTGGATAGAATGCATCCGGTGGCAAGATTGTGAAGTTGTATCCAGGTTTGTTTCCTAGTTTCGTGATAACTCTAGAGACAAGGTAAGGGCTGTTGTGTCCCCATATGTTTCCGTCGAAAGTTGTGGAGTACTCGTGTAAGAATTCTCGCATAAGGGGATGGTAGATGTCAAAGACCATCACTGCGTTGTTAAGTCTTGACCATTTCTTCGTTTTCGGATCAATACTCTGTGCTCCAATGGCGTTTCTTAGTCTTGTTATGTCATTAAGGAATATGATGTCTGTGTCTAGATAAAATCCTCCATATTTGTAGAGCACCGCGAGTCTTGTCAGGTCAGAGAGATTCATGAACAAGGGGACAGAACCAGGATCCAAGCGGCCACTCTTTAGTCTCTTCAGCCAAGCTTCAGCAGGAGTGTTCTTGACGAGGAACGGGATATCAAAGGTTACCGCAATGAGGTTGAAACCTCGATCAATCAATGGTTTAAGGATGGTGTCTCCTCTGGGGGAGTCTAAGGAGTTGGACAAGATCGCCAAGCAGGCACCAGGATTGGTGGTGAAGAGAGTGTCAACAGCTAACATCTCCCTAGGTCCGAAGGATTTTGCAGGAGAAAGCCAAACCATAAAGAACTGAGCAGAGCAGTTGTTGTTGTTGTACAACTCAAAAAGTCTAGAATGGAATCTCTTGCTCTTGCTACTCGATTTCAGTATCTCCATATCAGGTAGCTTTCTTCTAAACCAGTCAATTCTCTCAATCTTGCTAGCTTTACGAGGAGGTACCAAAGGATCTAACTCTTCTGTTTCGTTACGGTCCGAGCAGTCCACAACTTTGACGATACTACTAGTAGTACTCTTGGTCATGTTCACGGAGTCATTGGTTCTGGAGAGAGGCATGTTTCTACTGAACAAGTCAATGCTCTCAATTTTGCCAGGTTTAGGAAGAGGTACCAAAGGATCTAACTCCTCTGTTTCGTTAGAGTCGGAGGAATCCACATCTTTGACGATACTAGTACTACTCATGGTCTCGGGGTCATGATCATTGGTTCTGGAGAGAGGCATGTTTCTACTGAACCAGTCAATGCTCTCAATCTTGCCAGCTTTAGGTAGAGGTACCAGCGGATCGAACTCATCTGTTTCGTTACAGTCGGAGCAATCCACAGCTTTGACGATACTAGTACTACTCATGGTCCCGGGGTCATGATCATTGCTTCTGGAGAGAGGCATGTTTCTTCTGAACCAGTCAATGCTCTCGATCTTGCCAGCTTTAGGAAGAGGTACCAACGGATCTAACTCGTCTGTTTCATTACAGTCGGAGCATTCCACAACTTTGACGATACTAGTACCACTCATGGTCACGGGGTCATTGGTTCTGGAGGGAAGCACGTTTCTTCGGAACCACTCAATAATTCTCTCAACCTTGCCATCTTTACGAGGAGGTACCAATGGATCTAACTCCTCTGTGTCGTTAGGGTCTGAGTCAAAAACGTTGACGATACTAGTACTACGCATGGTCATGGGGTCAGTGGTTCTGGAGAGAGGCACGTTTCTTGTGAACCAGTCAATATTCACAAACTTGTCAGCTTCGCTTGGATGTACCAGCTGATCGAAGTCTTTGTTTTCGTTATCGTCTGAGTCCACAACTTTGACGATACGAGTACTCATGGCCACGGGGTCATCGGTTCTGGAGAGAGGTAAGTTTCGTTTGAACGGTGAGTTGTTGTCAGGAACAACAGACTTTGGAGATTCAATGAAGAGAAGATACAACACGAGAACAGAAATCGCATAGATTGCGAATAAGGGTTTCCTTGCTTGCATCTTTGATCCTATTTTGTGAAACAAAAAAAAAGCTCTTGCTAGGGTATCCTTGTTTCAGAATATAAGATCGTAGATAGAACAAGACTAGAGGTAATCCATATATATCAAACTTGTGTCGGTTTAAAAATCCCTTAATGGAAATGGATTGCGTTATGGTTGCAAGGAACTACGATATCCACCAATCCCTTGGTGCCATGTGGGCTTTTGGAAATACCTTAATCTAATAAGTAATAATGGATAATTTGTTTCGTTTTTAATTTTTCCTAAGATAATCTTCTATAGTCCTATATAGTATATATATTAAAAATAATGCAACATGAGGAAAAATAATGCAACCTGACTTCATTTTTTTTTTTTTTTTTTTTTTTTGACAACTTCGCAACCTGACTTCATAAAAAACCAAAAAACAACCTTGAACGCCACGCTTTCTCATTCTCTCTACCTTGACTCTGTTCGCTATGTCTCATTGTATTGACTCTGTTTCACCTAAGTGTTTACTTTGAGATGAAAAAAACGTCGACAACGATGAAGTGTTTACTCTGTTCAATCTATATGTTTCTAACATGGATTCAATTGGTGATCCATTTGGACAAATATATTAGAATTTCTAAGTTCTAACAACATTCAACTACCACATAAGCTGCTAAAATATAATACAGATATCAAGACAAGAGGAGGGATCTTGGTGTGGAGCTTTTGATACGTGAGTCGCAAGGCAGTTAAGTTTATAGATCAAAATATCAGGTAACAGAAAAATAATCGTCTTCTGAATTTGATTAATAAGTGAAAAAAGTGTTTGCCATTTAGGCTTTGGATACAATCTTATACAAACCTAGAAAATCAAGATTAGAGTAAAAAACACAAAACACAGCTATTTTTTTTGTTATGTCCTGTTATCTTTGTATTCCTCTGCAAACAACACAGTGGTCTGAAATTATAATCTCTATAACACTTCCCTTTCCGATCTTAATTTTTCTGGTGATCTTGTTCCATAGATGCAGTCCATAGCTATATCTGTTCAGCTTGACCAGATCGGCTTTGAGTATTGTTGAGTCATTGCTGCTCCTTGGCGTCTGAAATAGTCTTGGAATGTCTAACCAATTGAATGGATAGAATACTACTGGTGGCAGTACTGTGAAACTGTCCCCTATCGTTTCACGAGCTCTCTGCGCTACTCTGGTTACCAAATAAGGTCCATTGTGTCCCCATTTGTTCCCATCAAACGTCGAAGCAAACTCCTCCATGAAACTGTAAACAAGCGGGTGCTCTTTCTCGAAGACCAGAACGGCGTTGTTCAACCTTGTCCAGTTCTTTGAGTCTCCTTCCACCACAGTTTGTGCTCCAATCGAATTCTTCAGCCCTTTAAAGCTTCTTGTGACGATGAAGTCGGTATCTAGGTACACACCTCCGTACTTGTAAAGAATCGCTAGCCTTGCGAGGTTTGAAAGATTCTGGTGCAACGGTATCCTTCCAGGATCTCTTCTGCAGCTTTTCATTTCTTGAAACCATGTTTTGGCTGGTGTGTTCTCAAGCAGCAATGACATGTCTGGTGTGATTGCAAAAACCTTGTAACCCCGATCAAGTAGTGGTTTTAGGATGGTATCTCCTTTAAGAGTATCCATGGATCCTGATACAATCATCAAGCATCCTTGAGGATGAGCTTTAAAGACGCTTTCTACAGCTAAAACTTCTCTTTTCCCAAAATACTCTGCTGGTGAGAACCATGTCATGAAGAATCTAACCTCACATTTGTCGTCGAGAGACTCAAGAACCCGTTGATGAAACTGCTCTGAAATGTTAGTTGACCTAAAAACCTCGAATTCTGTTAGATGTGATCGAAGCCAAGCCATTCTATCTCTGCTTGTAGTGTTCTTTGGAGGAGCCAATGGCTTTCTCTCCATTCTGTTTATTTGTATTACCTCAGAAGTTGGTGAAGACCAGAAGAGAGTTGATTCTAGAGACATGTTTGAGAGGACTGTTCCCACGACAACGAGCAGCATTATGACCGCGAAAATGGCGGTTGAGAATACCGGGGAATTTGCGTGCCTGTATTGCCGGACATCAAGTATCTCTGAGAGACTCTTCTTGTTAGTATTATCCTTCTCCATAGTTTTTAGAATGTGTGGAACAGAGAGAGGGAAAGTCAAAAATCTCACATGGAGTTTTTGAAGCTAATGCATATAATTAGAAAGGTATATAATAACCTCCTCAATTATATTTTCATTATTTCTTGTAGACTAATGTGATTTAGTCTAGGTAGTTGGATTATATTAGATGTAGATTAATGGGGTTTGGTCTATGTAGTTGAATTAATTTAATAGAGGAATTTTTTTCTTTTTTCTAAACATAAATATTGGTACAAGATACATTCTCTTATATAGAGATGAATTTCCTAAACTAAATAAGGATAAATGTAAACTATATATATTTATATATTCGTGAATATACTAAACTTCCTAAACCAATATTAACATTTATTTAATATCTTTTATAATAATATCTTCATGATTTCTATTTTTAGATTTATCACCGTTGGTTCTCCATCTCCCAATAATAAACATAGTTAAAATGTTGAGGTATAGCAGAATGAAAGAGCGCATGATGAACTCATCTTCTCCATTTTCTTGGTATTGTTTTGGGATTAGGATATTTTAAGGTTCTTCATGTTTTATTGGCTTTAAACAAAACTGTTAACCTATAGGTCAACCTTACGTGGGAGTTTGGTTGTCATATAGATTACATATGATTGTGGAATATGCTGAAGATGTGCATACCACTAACTTCTAAGAGTGCCATGCTTTTTGTTGCTGTTCCTGTGGTGATTTAGGACTATAATTTTTTAAAAAATATTATACTTATACTGTTTCTTGTAGTGAAGGTTTTGAGGAGGTTTTTTTGTTTTAAAGGGCCATGGGTTCTATAGTTATATAATGGTTAACTATGATAATTTCTATCCATAATTTTAACTGCAGTTTTTTTCTCCTTTCACAAATGTTATTTTTACATTTACTATTGTTGTAAAATTATAAATAAGCCATTAATACTTAATTAAAAAAAAATAGTTATTATGATTAATTAATTTGCCAAACTATAATGATTGTAATTGATCTTTTGCCAAACTCTTGAATGGTTGAGTTGATTTTTTTGTTGTTGTTGCCAACCTTTTAATGATTCTAATCGATTGATGCTGAAAAAAAGTAGACATTATACATGCAACATAGTATGTGTTTTTCCCCCTTGTGAGAACACACGGATCGGTATACAATCATGAATGGTTTTGAGTTTTGGCGTAATTATTTCTCTTCTTTGAAAACTCAAAACACAATCTCCATGGTTTAGTTGGTCCAAAGAAAAAACTCCATCACTAGTGTTATAACAAAACAGTCTAAATTGTATACGGACGTTTTGAAGAATATATCTTTCTCTTGATTCTCAAAGACTCGGCTAGGTTCAACTTGTACTAGTCGATGTCTAATGAGAGATACAACTTGTACTAGTCGATGTCTACTGAGAGATACCTCATACATATAAACCAACAAATGGTTGATAGGAAACAATTCTCTAATGAAACAAGTTCGAAATAATACTATGTAGCGTCTAGTTTATATATAATAGGTAGCTAAAAATATAAGGTAATTTCCATAAGAGATCATCACCAAAGCTGAGGATATATCACGACGACTCGTTTTTGTCCATCAAATTTGTTGGGGTATTGATTGTTACCTTCAGATTCTTCGAAACACTACTACGCCTTACGTTCTGCAAAACGAAATTTAACATTATTGTTAGAAGTTTAAGAAGAAAAGGCTTGCAAGTTTCATTTACTAAGGATGAGGATGTGTACCATATGCCTCAAGGCCATGTCAAGAGAGGACCTAGAGAGATTTCTCCCAAAGCCCAAGCTCGTTTTATCGTCGTATTTTGGAGGTGGCAGTTTCCTCATGTTCACAACTCTTTCCACCATTTGAGTCCCCATCAAGACAGGATTCACATCATTACTAATCTTGGACCGTCCTGTTGATCTGTCACCTGAACTGTACACTCTGCTTCTTGAGGCTGAGACAGGTCTAGCACGTGTTTCAGGGATTGTTGGAGTTGTAGATTTAGTAGCACTAGAAACCGACTTCCCCACAGAAGATGAACGGGTATAGGCAGATGCTTTTGGATTGAATTTGATTGTAGGGGTTCTAGTGTCTGGATTTGAACTCTGAGCAGACTTGGTTAGTCTAGTGGAAGGTAATGTAGTTCGTGAAGTGGGTGTGGCTTGTCTGCTTGGTTTTACTTTTTCAGCGGTGTTGACTTGTTTGCTTAAAGCAGTTCTTGAGATTGGCTTGGAAACTTTGACGCTCCGTGTCACAGGTTCTTGAGGAATGTTTTCAACCTTCAAAAACAAAAGCTTACCATGAGTAATCATCATTGAAGGTGAATAAACTAGCTAGTGCTTGGAAACATAGAACCACAATATACCACAAAAGTGTGAACATAGCACTTTAGGACTAGGATAGACTAACAAAGACACATATCAAATCTCTTATGTCCTTTTAAAGACAAGATAGATAGCTAGGAAGGATCAGGAGTATTAAAAAGTCGGTTCTCACCCGTGGTTTCAGAGCAGTAGTGGACCTAGCTTTAGTCTCTTTGAGTTTAACCATTAAGTTCTCTTGTCCTCCTAACGTCTCAGGAGCCGCAAGTAACCTGGAATCAGATCATCTATAGATGAATATCTCAACAAAAAAAAGGGGAGTAGCTCTGCTCTATTCGAACACTCTATCTAACAACTCAGAATTGGAATTGATTAGAAGCAAAGCTAATGTTTCAGTATCTCATCAAACAACTTAACACTTCAACATATTAAGAGAATTAAACTCGAGAAGTACCATTCGTAATCAGGTTTGTCACTCTCAGAGTCCAAAAACTTTTCAACAGCGCTCCTACGCAGCTTAACACAGCTCGTTTCCAAGAGCTCTAAACTCTTTGTGCTACTCTTTTCAACACTTTTTGCTCCTGTACCAATTCAAACAGCAAAAATTAACAACATAAAAGATCACTAAACAAACTCTTAATTACTCAAAACTCAATCCAAAAATTTCATAGTTCACTTCTTAGATTTAGGTTCCAGGAGCTCAGATTCGAAGAAATCAAAGTCAAAATTAGAAGAAATGAACAAGATCCGAAAGTAACTAACCAGATTCTGGAAGAGAAGAAACGATTTGAAGCTTCTCGCGTCTTCTCATCTCCAGAAACAAAGAAAGATCTTCATCTCCATCACGAGCCACCAACACATTCTCCATTTCTCAAAATAAAAAAAAAAACCTCTTTCTTCACGCTTAGGCTCTTTAGCTGATGATCACTATGAAGATCGCACCAAAAGTTTGTTAAGTTTGTTTAAGTGTTTTAAATAATGGTCCTATTCTATAATAGAACACGTCAATCACGATTTGCTATTTTCTCGTTGCTAGTTGATCTAGTTGAGGGTGTGTCCTCCTTTATTTTCGGTTGCTGCAGTTTCTTATGTATTCTCATATAAAAGCATTGGAACCTATGAATGAATATAGATCATTCCGTGCATTCTTTTTGTGTTTTCTGATTCTGAAACTACATTTGGTATCAGAGCAAAACACAATTTTAGAGTGATCAAAGTGAGAAGAGAGAGAACGGTGAAAGAGAGATGAGTGAAGAAAAGGCGATTACGATTCCTCGGTTCGATGGTCATTACGATCATTGGAGCGAGCTGATGGAGAACCTCTTACGAGCAAAGGGGTTGTGGAGTCTCATAGAGGAAGGCATTCCTGAGCCAGCAGCAGGACTCGAGACAACTGCAGCGCAGCAGAAGAGTCTTGAGGATCTGAAGAAGAAGGATCATCAAGTCAAGTACTACCTGTTTCAAGCCATTGAGCGGGAGGTGTTTGAACAGATCTTAGACCGGAAAACTTCTAAGATCATTTGGGAGTCCATGAAGAGAAAGTTTGGAGGGAATGAACGGGTCAAGAGATCGCTTCTCCAAACCTTAAGGAGAGACTTTGAAGTTCTTGTCATGAAAGGCGATGAAAGCGTTGACAATTATTTCAAGAGAGTGATGGTGGTTGCAAACAAGATGAGGAGTAATGGCGAGAGTATGCCAGATTCAAAGATTGTGGAGAAGGTCCTCCGCACCCTGACCGAGAAATTCACATATGTGGTGGTATCGATCGAAGAATCCAGAGACACGAGCAGCATGACTGTCGATGAGTTACAGAGTTCTCTATCTGTGCATGAGAAGAAGTTCAAGAAAGAGAACGGTGAAGAGGAAGATCAAGCCTTGAACGTGAATATGAGAGGCAAGGGCAGAGGATCTTACCGAGGACGAGGCAGAGGCAGAGGGCGTTCCTTCAACAAGGCAGTTGTCGAATGCTACCGATGTCACAAGTTGGGACATTTCCAGTATGAGTGTCCAACAGCAGGAAGCGGAGCACACTATGCGGAGCTGGAGGAGAAGGAAGAAGTCCTATTGATGGCGTATGTGGAGCTCAAAGGAACAAAGAGGAGTGATGCGTGGTTTGTTGACTCTGGTTGCTCAAATCACATGTGTGGAGAAAGAGGTATGTTTTCCAGTTTGGACAATGCTTTCTCACACAATGTCAAACTTGGAAACAATCACAAGTTAGAAGTTAGTGGGAAAGGCATAGTGGAGATCGTGCTTAATGGAATAAGCTACATGGTGAATGATGTTTACTACGTTCCTGAGCTGAAGAACAACCTGTTAAGTGTGGGTCAGCTTCAAGAAAAGGGGCTGGATGTGCTGTTTAAGGGAGATAAGAAGACCTGCAGTATTTTTCATCCCACCAAAGGAAAAATTGCAGAATCGATAATGAGCTCAAACCGGATGTTCATCTTGCTTGGTGAATCAGATGGAAAGGCAACAGAAGAGAGATGCCTACAAATGGATACACATGACAAGGCTGAGTTATGGCATCATCGGTACGGACATCTCAATCCCAAAGGTCTTGCCACGCTTCACAACAAAGAAATGGTGACTGGTTTACCAGACATTGGAGAAGAGAAAGTTTCATGTGATGCGTGTGTCAAAGGCAAGCATCATCGAACACCATTTCCGAAGCAAAGCAAGTGGAGATCTACTGAGAAGCTTCAGCTCATCCACTCTGATCTATGCGGACCAATCACTCCAGCCTCCAACAGTCTGAAGAGGTATTTGATCAGTTTCATAGACGATTTCTCAAGGAAGACTTGGATATATTTTGTGGTAGAGAAATCAGAGGCTTTCCAACAGTTCAAGCAGTTCAAGGCACTAGTGGAGAAGCAAACCGGGAACTTTATCAAGTGCTTAAGGACAGACAGAGGTGGTGAATACAACTCTAGTGAGTTCAAAGAATTCTGTAAGGAGCATGGAATCAAGAGACAATTAACCACTGCCTACACACCACAGCAGAACGGGGTGGCTGAAAGGAAAAATCGAACCATAATGAATATGGTGAGGGCTATTCTTTTGGAAAAAGAAGTACCAAGAAGTTTTTGGCCAGATGCAGTGCAATGGGCAAATCACGTTCTCAACCGCTCTCCGACTGTGATTGTGAGGAACATGACTCCAGAAGAGGCGTGGAGTGGAAACAAGCCCTCAGTCGACCACTTCAGAGTCTTCGGCTGCATTGGTTTTGTACATGTTCCTGATGTCAAGAGAAGAAAGCTCGACGATAAGAGTGTGAAATGCGTGTTGATTGGCTACAGCAGTGAATCAAAAGCATTTAAAATGTTTGATCCCGTGGAGAAGAAGACTTACATCAGCCGAGACGTGTTATTTGAAGAAGAACAAAAATGGGATTGGAAAGAGAGCTACTCGGGTGAACAAAATGTAGAGCTGGAATGGGAAGATGAGTATGAGCCTATAGAAAATGAAAACGAAGAGGAGGAGTTAGATGCAGAAGAAATAGAAGGAGAGGAGGAAGATGAGCAAAACGGGAATAATGCAGAAGAAAACACTACTCCGCCTGCAACCGCTGCTTCCTCTTCTCGGGTAAGTAGACCCAAAAGACCACCGTTCTGGACCTCGGACTACACCACTGGTGATGAGCTCTCGGAGACTGAAGAAGAGACTGAAGAAGAGGTAAACATGGCAAGGGTTGACTATGAAAATCTCTCTTTCATGGTCATTGTTGATCCTACGAGTTTCCAAGAAGCTGCGAGACACTCAAACTGGAAGGAAGCGATGGATGCAGAAATGAGTTCGATAGAAAGAAATCACACTTGGTCTTTGGTAAAGCTTCCGACTGGTGCCAAGGCCATTGGCGTGAAGTGGATCTACAAAACCAAGCTCAATGAACTAGGAGAAGTTGACAAGTTCAAAGCTAGGCTTGTAGTGAAGGGGTATGCACAAGAATACGAGATAGACTACACAGAAGTGTTCGCACCAGTGGCTAGAATGGACACAGTCAGGATGATACTCGCTTTGGCTGCTCAACGAGGCTGGGGAGTTTATCAACTGGATGTTAAGTCAGCATTTTTGCATGGTGAACTGAAAGAGGATGTCTTTGTGGAACAGCCGCAAGGTTATGAAGTCTCTGGGAAGGAACATTTGGTCTACAAACTGCATAAAGCATTGTATGGGCTAAAACAAGCACCAAGGGCATGGTTTAGCCGCATTGAAGCATACTTCATCAAGGAGGGATTTGTAAGCAGTTCCAGTGAACAAACATTGTTCATTAAACGAAGAGGAGGTAACATTTTAATCGTTAGCATTTATGTTGATGATTTGTTGTTCACTGGAAATGATGATGAGATGCTAGTTGAGTTCAAAAATTCCATGAAAAGGGAGTTTGATATGACGGATCTAGGAAGAATGAGATACTTTCTTGGCATAGAAGTGGTGCAAAAGGATGAGGGAATCTTCATTTGTCAAAGGAAATATGCTGCAGAGGTTATTGAGAGGTTCGGAATGCAGAATTACAATGCAGTCTGCAGTCCAATGGTTCCTGGACAGAAACTTGGTCGAGATGAAGCTGGTATAAAGGTTGATCCAACTCAGTACAAGCAGATGGTGGGGAGTCTAATGTATCTCACAGCAACACGTCCTGATTTGATGTTTGTGGTAAGCCTAATCAGTCGTTTTATGGCAAATCCCACTCAAATGCATCTTGCTGCAGCAAAGCGGATTATGAGGTATCTAAAGGGAACCATGGAGCTTGGGATTTGGTACAAGAAGGAGGGTGATACTGATCTCGTTGGATATACCGACAGTGACTATGCAGGAAGCATAGATGACAGCAAAAGTACCTCAGGTTACATCTTTATGATGAGTGGAGGAGCAGTTGCGTGGTCCTCTCGCAAACAGCCTATTGTGACTCTTTCAACTACGGAAGCAGAGTATGTTGCAGCTGCTACTTGTGCGTGTCAAGCCATCTGGATGAGGAGAGTCTTGAAGGAGATCGGGCATGAACAAGATGGTGAAATGGTGCTCTTGTGTGACAACACTTCCACCATTAAACTGTCTAAGAATGCGGTGATGCACGGTCGATCAAAGCACATAAGGGTTCGTTATCATTTTCTCAGGGATTTAACTAAGGAAGGTGTGGTCAAGCTTGACTACTGCTGCACGGAAGAACAGCTAGCTGACATCATGACGAAACCATTGAAGATGGTCACATTTCAGAGGATCCGAGAAGCTTTTGGTTTGGGAGTTTGTGAACTGATTGCTTGAGAAGGTTCAGTTCAAGGGAGGGATTGTTAAGTTTGTTTAAGTGTTTTAAATAATGGTCCTATTCTATAATAGAACAGGTCAATCACGATTTGCTATTTTCTCGTTGCTAGTTGATCTAGTTGAGGGTGTGTCCTCCTTTATTTTCGGTTGCTGCAGTTTCTTATGTATTCTCATATAAAAGCATTGGAACCTATGAATGAATATAGATCATTCCGTGCATTCTTTTTGTGTTTTCTGATTCTGAAACTACAAAGTTAACAAATGCAGATGAAGGAGAGAGAAGAAACTAACAGAGATTGGATTCAGTAGCGTATTCACGAAACTGCCACTGATTCAGTTCAGGTGCTTGTTTTTATTTTCTTTTTGTGGAGGAGATGATGGTGGAGCGTCGGAGGAAGGTAGAAGTAAGAAGAGGAGGGGTAGAGATGTAAATGACGTAGGACCCTTTGTGAGACTGATACATATAATCTGAACCGTTGGATTCACAACGGCGATTGACTGATCGGACGTTTGATATTTGAATACTCTGACCAATGAAAGCTGCCTCGTAGACCGTGTGAAATTCAAAAACTAATTTCTCTGTTCATTTATTTTTCTAAGCGGCCCATTATGCTAACTATTTGGGTTTATACTAACTATTTGGGTTTTCAACAAAAGCCCACAAAATTCTGATTTTTACCGGTTTAGATAAAATTGAGGTTGATCGGTCAGTCATGCCAATCATACATGCATTTTTTATTCGTAATTTTAATTTATATTTTAAAAAAAATTTATAGACAAACATTAACATATGAATAGAGAGATAGAGAGACAAAAGGCATTCATAGACAAAACCAACAAGAAGGATTGAGAAACTTAATCAACAAGACTCATCTTCATCAAGACACCCAACATCAAAAAAAACATGAAATAATACTCACTGAATCTCAGGAATCTCTCTGACAAATCTTTCAAATTTATAAAATGAATCAAGAAATTTTTTGGGTTTTTCTTTTGTTTTCATCGATTCTCCATCGTCTCTGGTTTGGAAATTTTTGGCTTCGAAACATTGGTACCTTTGTCTTCATTTAAGATGAAAAAACTCCTCCCCCTGCTGCAGTGACAACATTATTCATTGGTTGAAGTCCCATGTGAAGACCATTTGGTTGTTCTGAAAAATATACAGTTATCACAATTTTAGTGTTATGTAAAGTACTATTATAACATGGATAGAATATGTGGAAAGAAATTAACTCACTCTGAGGAAGTTTGTCGACGAAGAAACATATGGCAATAATGAAATAGCATAGCAAGAGGACCAGTCCCTTCATGTAGTGTGAAGTCCCGTCCTAAAGAACCACAAAAACATAACAAACAAATATTTAGATCATCCATTGATTGGTCTAATAGAAGGTATTATTAACTGAGAAATGCTTAACCTGTAATGTGAAGGCTGTGATGATGATGGAAAGAGCTAGAGAACCGGTTTCGAGGAGATTGAAGTTGAGATCCATGTTAATTCCTATAATCCACGACACGATAATGGTCAAGGGGACGACGAATAAGCCAATCTGTGTCGCAGATCCTAATGCAACTCCCAATGATATGTCCTGTAAAAAGATATTTGCATTTGACATAAGTTTATGCATTTTTTCATTGTAATTAATCTACAAGTTAACATATAACAAGATCTTGGATTGAATAACCAAAAGCGATAAGGGTAATGAAACACTCACGAGCTTGTTCTTAAAAGCGAAAATGATGGCTCCAGCGTGTTCAGCCGCATTTCCAACAATGGGAAGCAATATGATGCTTATGAAACTAACCGATAGGTTCCATGTTTCCGATGCGGTCTACACCAAAGATAACGTCATATTAAATTAATGAACATGTTTTGAACTCAAAAACAATTGACAATAAGAGTGTTAGCCTTCTAGGTCTCGTTTCAATTTCATTTCCTAACGCCTAAAGAAAAAGTTTACCTCAATGGTGGCAACAACATACTCGGATAGCAATGCGATGACTAGTGTCATCCCAACCAACCATACAAAACCGCTCCAAAAACTAATCACCGCGGTTTCTTCTTCTACATCGTCATCATACTCATCTTCCTGAATACCAAATTCCATTTTAATAAAGATCCATTACAACACAATCATAATATATGACTCTTTATGTTATCTCTCGTATGTATGTATATATTTAAGTTACCTGATCTTGTGCGTCGAACAATTGGCGGTGAGTCCAAAGCTGGAAAACGAGATATGCAATGTAACTGATCAACATAATAATACTGCAGTATCGCGATAGAACCAATGACATGTCGGAAATAACAGCAGCCGGAGTATCTTCCGTTGCCACGTAAGTGTACAACAATGGGAGCAAGTGACACAAGAAACCCAGTAGGAGTAACAAGAAGTTCACATCGGCTTGTTTCTGCAAGAAATGACCACACAAAATTGATTTGGTTTAGCAAAACCCGCTATTTAAATTTTGTTCAAACTAATTAACCTATCGTCACCATAGTAGTGTCTACGACTTGCTTGTTTATCAAGCTGTATAACTTTTATATAAAATCCTGGTTAATTAACACTCTAGCTATAGTATTCCAATCCCGGTTTAGTTATTTTAACTCAAAACAATATTGGTGTTGATATAATTGAACCGGATTTAAAAATAAAAGCATACCCGGTCGAACCGTTGCTCCCTCCGCAGATTAGCGATCCCGCCGCATAAAAGTGAAGTCCCGAGAACCAATAGAAGATTCGACAAAATCGAACCTAGTAGCGAATATTTCACAACTGCGACCTTATTATTGGTCAATGCCAGAATTGAGATTATCAGTTCAGTCGCGTTTCCACACGTTGCGTTTAGTAGACCACCCACTACGGTTCAAAAAAAAAACACAATTGAGTATCTATATAAAATAAAGTAATTAACGTTTGCAGATTGAAAAAAAAAAAAAAAAAAAAAAAAAAAATTGGTAAGAAGACGTTACATGTAGGACCGGTGTAGAAAGCGAGTTGCCTGCACGAGATGCACGAAAGAACGTGAATATAAAACTTACCACAACCAAAAATAATGTTACAACCTTTTGACGTTGATAAGATAATAAAGATGCTTGTACTTTGAATACTATACTAGATGATAAGAGTTTGTAACTATGCTGTCACGTTGACATATGAGTGGGAAATAATTGTGTGTACGTGGTCGGTGATACCCAATCATGCATTGCCGAATCCCCCAAAGAATATTGGTCCATGTCCATTTATTTCAAAAAAAGCATAAGAATATGGTGGAATTGGACCTAAGTACCTAACTAACGTGTTATCCATGATAATTATCTTTTAGATTTCAACCAAGTAGTGAAGAAAATCAAAATCTTAGTGGAAGTAAAAGGGACACGTTTGGTTTCTTGATAAAAAAAAACCCCATAGAACAACGAAAATTGTTATAATGATTAATGAGAGTGGTTGGTTTAGTAAGAGTTTCTTGAAAACGAAATAAACTATTGGTACAACGTCGTGATAGATACTCATTTTATCGACAGTTGGCTAAACTTTGTCATGATCGTAAGGCGAAGAATTCAAATAATAATATATGTAAACCGATAGAATTAGAGATGAGGATGAATACTACTTACTCTGTCAGAAAGCTGACTCGCTCAGCCAAAGGTGTCAGTCCTAGCATGCTCAGTCCAAATATCCATGGCTGTATTATTAAAATATTAACCAAAGTATTTATGTACATGTATTATATATGTATAGTATATGGTAGTTAATCATTTATACTAAGTGCACAATTACATGGCAAGATTAGGATACAGCAAAAATTTGACTTTAATACAATGATTGCAAATCTAAATTTAAGGGGATCAATAATTTTGATTAGAAAACAAGCGTATAATCGCATAATTCCAAAATATCTTAAATATTAATAACAAATTGATCAAAACCAAGATTTAGGCGTTTCGAATCCTATTCCTTTTTGGGAATTCTTTTGAATGATTTTCTTAATAAAAAAAAATTAATATTTGATGAAACAGAGGAAATTATAGATACCTGACTGACGCCGCAATAGGTGCAGATAATGGCGGCAGGAATGGCCGGAAAAAGAATGGCAAGCTTTGTTCCGAGAATGACTTCTTGGATATTAGTGAGAAAATCTTTGAGACCTTTGTATGGAACCTTCTGAATGACTCGGAGGTCTGATTTCTTCCTTAGAGAAGAAGAAGACATGTTGTGAGCTGTTCTTCCATGTCTCAGTTCTCTGCTCGATCCTTTCGCTGTCATGCTCGCGTTCCCGTTCTCTGCCGATGACCACGGCTCTGTCACGATTCCCGCCATTTCACCCACCACTGACTCAAAAAAAACTATATATTATGTAAATTCTGAGTCACAAATGTTTTTTGTTGTTGTTGTAACCCTTTTGAGGTTTGCTTTGCTGATTTCTTCTTATATGATGAATGGCGTCATGATTTGGTTTGTATATATATACTGATTAGTTTATTTTATTGGGTCCACAAGGCAACTTCCTCGAAGTTTCCCTTGTGATATTTTTCTATTTATTTAACGTTTTGGGATGTTATGCATTTTTATATATTTGGGAAACCAAAATCAGAAATGGTATGGAAAGATATTGCCAGTAGTTTGAATAACACATGGCTGGTAAATCTTTGGTTCTTGGGAATAATTAATTATTTGGATTAATATCCAAATATTGTAAAGATAGGTTTGGTTAGTCATACAGTAAAACCTCTATAAATTAATAATGTTGGGACCACAAAGTTTTATTAATTTATATTAATATTAATTTATTTATAAATTATTTTTTATAGATATATTTTAATTGTTTATAGATTTATTTTAATTGTTTAAATTTTTTAAATTTATTAGTTTAGACACTTTTAGCAAAAGAATATTAGAGTTTTAAATGTTATAAATTTTATGGATTTAGAATTAAATTTTTAATTTTTAGAAAACATTATTGACTATAAATTATAAATACTATAAAAAATATTACTTATACAAATGATATACATAAATTAAAATTTATGGATAATAATATCAGTTGTCGTACTTTAATAGCCTATAAATCTATCAAAATGAAAATGATGCATATCTAGATATTTGAAAACTTTTAAAAAATTTGCTATTTTTATGACATGTTATAGAGTATTTTGTGTCATTATACCTTGAAAATACAACATAACAATGGTTTTATTGTTATGAGCTCTTAGGAAAAATCAAAATTATAAAGCATACATTACTATATCATTATATTTTGAAAATATAACATAACAATTGTTTTATAGATATGAGCACTTGAAAAAAAACAAAATTATAGAGCATACATTACTATATCAGCATATATATATATATATATATGTGTAAAATTACATAATTATTAATTTATGATATTATTGAGATCATATTTGTACAACAGAACTTCAAAAAAATTATTATCTTATTATCTTATCAAATTTTATTATTTCTTACACTGGTCTAAGACCATAAACTTTATTACTTTATAGTGATTATGAATTAATAGAGTATTCATTTATAGAGATTTTACTTTATTTTAGTCTAGTAACGCAATGGTTAAAAATAAATATGTTGAAGACTAAAATTTGACTACCACATTCAGTGATTTTATAAGAGGAAATATATTATAATTCATAAAATAATATTAGTAGTATTCTATGAGTGATTAAATTATTGAAAACATTTTATTAGGCCTCGAAATGAACATATAATTTATGCATATTGAATGTTTAACTTTGCCTTGCTTACATAATATTTAGAAAAACTACAAAATGATAAAATCATAATAAATAAATAAAACATTTTTAACTAGAGATATATACGTAGTTATGCACATATCTCTCTCAATACCCGCACTCGATTTAGTTCAAGTGCGGAGATCACTAAACAGTAGACACTGATCAAACATTCAAACTCTGTTTGACAAAGGCTTTGGGTGGGAAAGTGTACCCGTTGCGTGGATGTCAAGACATATTTAGTCCACATGGTACTCCGAAGAAGCTCATCAATGATGAGATATCATCGAACTATGATTCCATATCTCCATTGTCCAGTTCCAGTAGTTTAGGTTGGCATGAAAAACCGAAAATGAGAAACCCGAAACAAGAACTCAAGAAAACAAGTTTGATAATTAATAAAAAAAACCACCTGGTAAAAAGACATGTTCGGTAATAAAGAAAAAAAAAATACCCATGTTGTGTATTAAATGAATTTCGCATAAGAAAACGAATTAGTGTCACAATAACACGTGCTAGCTAGAGAGGTGTTTTTTAGAGTATCTTAAAGGCCCAAACTTGTGTCGTTTGTACGAATACGAAGTTGATGGTTTAGCCATGTGGCTTTTTGGCTTAACGAGGAGGTAATTAAATATATCTTCATAAAAGGCAGGAAGCGGCTGCTGGCTTTTGTTCGCTAGTAGTATTACTATTTATGATGTTATTAACTTTTATTTCATATTCATCTGAAATATGATGATTAAAACTAGACCACAGAAAAGAGGTCGACATTGATCATAAGAAAGAAAAAAGGAGGTCGACAAATTAATCGAGATAAAGAATGAATCCAACGAGAATAAGAAAGACATAAAAACGAGATTCATTCTTAAAAACAAATATGTGATGTTCCAAGTAAGTATCTCTCTTTTGGAGGGAGGTATTAAATAAAATTAAAAAAAAACAATGACGTATCTATCCATTTCTATTTCTACCATAATCAAACTGAAGTCTTGGAGCTGATTAAGAGAAAAAAATATGCGAAATGGCGAGGATCTGAAGATTCAAAACTTCTTGCCACATGATCTACTTCAACTTTGTATATTTAGATTGCCAAAGATTTTTTTTTTTCCTCAATTATTAGCAAAGCTATAAAATTGTAGTTTGCATAATATTTTTCTTTATCGATCGTTCCAAATTATCAGGATGTAATGAAGGGACCACTTCCTAATAGTCTAATACATTTCTATATTTTGTAGGAGTATAATATTTAATAGAACCTTAGATCTAGCGATAGGGTTGATTTAAAAGTCCATTAAGCTCCAACACATTTTGATGACCTTTTGCTTCAACACCCACCATCCAATATTCCGTACCCATAATATGTGAATTTGAAGATTTTGAAAAGATCTCATCTAGAAAGCGAGAGGTGTGACAAAGTTAAACTAGTAGTATATAAGTAAATTAAAACATTCTAAGATAATTTCGTAATTGTATTTGTACCCATTGCATATATTCCAAGATGATTTCGTAATTATACCCATCAATTTGTTCAGTTATATATAACTTATTCCCCTAATTTAGTGGCCTAGATAATTTTAGATTATAGCGCCACTAGTCCCGGAGAACTATAAAACTAAATATCATAATCGCTCCATAACGATTGATACGATCGAATTATATGTATTTACTGAAATTATGGTCTCTAAACCATAACGTAAGTACTCAAGCGGATGTGGCCGAGGAGTAGAGAGAAATTAAGGAACCCAAGTGGGTAGATAAAGACGCAAACACAGCTGATGAACTCATATATGGTGTCCGAATACAGAACAACATTGTTATTTCTGGAAAAGCCCCACAAATCTTTAGTGATTTTGGAAGTTACACTAGCTTCTTGTTTTGGTTCAATCTTATATACGTATGGGCAACAATGGACGAAAGGCGTTGGGGACACAATAATGAAAAGGCCAAGAGAATAAAACCAAAATTGTATTTAACGTAGAAACCTTAGAGGAAACTTCCCGGAAGCTGCCTTCTTGATATTACGTCTAAGTACTTCTCATTTGCATGTGGAAGATGTTGTTATCGACACTTCAATTGGATAAACAACTATTACGATTTTTTTGTCTTTGTTACTTAAAGATATCAAAACTAATCCAATCGCCTACATTTGTTTCCTTACTCTTTACTTGTTAGGGCATCTAGCCTAGCGTGGTCAGAAACCATTTGACGAGAGCGGGTGGGTCCTTTAGTGTGTACGGAATAAGAGACTTATGTTATCAATTTACATCATCTCTTCTTAGAAAGAATCATAATCATACATTCTCTCACAGTATAAATAACCATATCTTTGCAAAGAATCCTAAGCAAAAATGAGTACGAATATAAATAACGGCTTCGCAATTATTGTTGTCTATCATAAATTCTATTCACATGCATACGACCAGTACTAAATAGTGTTCCAAGGATAAATTAGTAAAGGTAGCACAACACACAGCAAAAACACAAGCGATATGAATTTTACAATCGATAAATATCATTATCAAGAAGGCAAAATAATGCGGTATCACATAACTCAAATCTCTTCTTCTTGAAAAGTTTGATTATTATGTTTTCGGAGTTTAGCAGCTGGTTCGAAATCATTGAGAGAAAAACAATAATTACGGTGCCAAAAAAAATCAAGCTGACCGATATTGTATAAATTTACGCAAAAGAAAAGTTTCTTAAGCTCCATGATTAGTGATTCTCATACAGTCATACTTATATATATGAAATAAAACAGTTTAATCAAAATATAATTATATGATACTATGAAACCTAATGGAGCGGTTGAACCACTCCAATATGATGAGGAACCACCCTAACCTAATAAACATGACAACTTAGTTAAAAAGCCTGATTCACGTAATTGGTATCAAAAGCGTTTTAGAAAACGGAAGCACATTAGCGGTAATAAAACAAAAAGGTACCAGTACTGTCTAGTGTTTAGTTTAGAGCGATTTCTTATAATGTTTCAAAAATTAGTAAAACCTAGTTTTGACTTGTAAACCAATACTGCTGTCACTAATCCCCTATTTAATAAAACGGAAATACACGACTTCAAATTTGTAGACTATATAATTTTAATAGTAGGTTATAAATGGATTATAAAAAAAAATTGTATTAGTTTGTTACAATATATCCTCCAAAGATTTAATTACTACATCACATTGATTACAAAAACAATAAACAGAATATTCTGAATTAATTCTCCACAGAAAAGATATTGATAAACATAAAAAAAACAAAATCTAAGCAAATAATAACAGTTAATACCCGTGTTAGAGCACGGCTTGAAATTCCTTTTATTTATATTACATGCTATAACATGTAATGTTAAAATTAATATTATAGCATGTTTGTTATATGTAATGTTAATATTACATGCTATATTAAATGTAATATGCAAATATTAAATGCTATATCAAATGTTAGAGCACGGGTTGAAATAATACCGGTGTTAACAGTTAATAATAACAGTTAATAGCCGTGTTAGAGCACGGATTGAAATTCCTTTTATTTATATTACATGCTATAACATGTAATGTTAAAATTAATATTATAACATGTTTGTTATATGTAATGTTAATATTACATGTTATATTAAATGTAATATGCAAATATTAAATGCTATACCAAATGTTAATCAAATGCAGTATTTGAAGACTATTATTCCTGATGAAAATGATCATCGTGTGTATAACATGATTCAACCATGACAAAAAAACTTGCATATGATTTTTTCATACTATTTCTAGAAAAATTATTAGAAAATCATATAAATTATATTTTATTATAATAATTATAAAATAAACAAAACGAATTACAACCCGTGCTCTAGCACATATCATAATCTATAATCTAGTTCACATATTAAAATTATTGTTTACTCACTAAAACTGCACTAATTAACATGTTGACTAGGAGAGACCAGACAGAGGAATTGATTCTTTTTGATTATTTTAAGAATCAATTCCTTACGGAATTTTTTTGGGTCTGATAGTTTGGTACCTTTTTTCTCAGTAGTGCGATCTGACACTATCGCAATTCACAAACGCATAAACCTTTATTTTGCATGGCCTAATCAATTTATTATTAATCAGTCTCTCAAAATTCTCCTGGCGAGAGAGAAGAAGCAGCCATGGTTGGACCACAAAGACCTCAAATCGTCCTCTTCGGTTCTTCAATTGTTCAATACAGCTTCACCGATGGTGGTTGGGGTGCCACTCTCGCTGACATCTACTCTCGTACGGTTTGTAATTTCTCTCCTCTTCTCCCTTTTTCCCAATTCCTTAATCTCGACTCGAAAGTTCTGGAATTTTCCGTTTAGGACTTGATTGTGTAGTGAGTAATCTAACAATGAACGAACCCACCTAAATCTGTGTAATGCTGATGACCCTTTACTATTCCCAAGTGGAGAAAACTGTTTCAGTGTTAATAAAGCTAATGATTTGAGGATAAAGTTCGTACCTTTATGTGTGTTTTGATTTCATATCTACAGGCTGACATCATCGTTCGTGGTTATGCTGGTTGGAATTCTAGGTTTGCCTTGAAGGTCTTAGACCAAGTATTCCCAAAGGTACACTCTTTGTAGTCAATCTTAATGTATGATTCCTCCTCATTGAGATGATCTCCCATAGTGAAAGATTTGTCTTTTCTTGACCTCTGTTTTTGTTTTTTTTTGGTTGGTTTTTGTTGTACTGTTAGGATGCTGTGATACAACCTTCATTGGTGATAGTCTATTTCGGTGGGAATGATTCAATGGGTCCTCATCCATCAGGCTTTGGTCCTCATGTTCCTTTATCTGAATTCATTGATAACATGAGAAAAATTGGAGAGCATCTTTTGGTAATCCCCTTTTCAAAGTTTTTTTGAATGTTGGTTGAGTGACATGTTTCATTTGTTAGTGCCTCTCTGAAAAAGTGTTTGCTTTACTTGCTAACTCTTGGTATCTTCTTATTCCTCTTCTTACTAGGGACTTTCGGATAAGACCCGCGTCATTTTTCTTACTCCTCCGCCAATGAATGAGAAACAGATCCAGATAGTGTTTGGGTACATGTCTTACTAAACTTGGTCTCTTACTATTATCTTTTGGATGTTTGATCCATTCGCTTTATGTAACTCATGTCTCAGGGGTGTGGTAAAAGGCCGGAGTAACGAGCGGTGTCGTCCATATGCAGAAGCGTTGTTAAATCTATGCAGAGAGATCAATGTGAAAGGTGTTGATATTTGGACAGCAATACAGCAGCAAGATGATTGGTTGAACAGCTGCTTCACGTGAGCTAACTAAACCTTCATGATTCATTTAACTCTGAAATGATTCTCGGTTAGACTAACTCCTTGGGTTTGTTTTTACTTCATAGAGATGGGATCCATTTCACAGCAAAGGCAAGCGAGATTGTCTTGAAGGAGATACTGAAGGCAGTGAGAGAAGCTGATTGGAAACCGAGTCTTTACTGGAAGTCATTACCGGTTGAGTTTCCATTTGATTTTGGTGTTCCAAACTCCATAACCCTTTGTGATTTGGAATTAAACAGAAACATGCGGTATGAGCCAGACAACGTAAGCATTTGTGACCAAGAGTTAACTAGAAACGAGCAGTTGGAGTCACCACCGCCTACGGCCCGATTGTAAAACAACACTTATTTAGAGATTATGGTTATTATATTGACATCTTGATGGTGTTACCAGTTTCACTCTTTATTTGCATCTGGATATTCATATTGCTAATTTAACATTTGGTTAGAACTTAGAAGCTTTGTTATGTATCATTTGGTTCATCGGGGTCGTCGGATAACAACAGTCAATCAATTCTCACTAGTATGCTTCAGAAATACAAAACAAAACTCATTCAAATCTACAAACTCTGTTTTCGTTTGGTGAACACTAGTGGTGGTCACTACTCAGCCAATATTTTTTTAAAAATCGTAAGACAATCATATAAATTCACAAATGTGGGTGGTGTTATAGTTGTATTTAGTTATCAAATTTCACAGAGAGACCTATCACAAAAGTATGATAAAATTTGTAAGCTAAGGGTAGACAATAGTGTACAGTTCGATTCGACAAGTTATTTCACAAACGAGTTCATTTGTTCCTCGCTCTACTTTTGCAGGTTCTTTAAAGACGATTATGGAAATGCACAAATGTGTGTGTTTACTAAGGTGTCCCCATTCACATATATCGATATATCACAACAAATGAAAACAAGTTGGGTGAGATTGTTCGTTCTCATGGAAACAAGTAAAGTCGTAAATTATGATGATTGATGATAGAGAAAAGGTACGTAAATGTTTTCTGAATCAGTTCAATAGTTCATGTTATGATTGTAAAATCATTGTTAGATTAATTTACAATAGAGAAGTGTATCAATATCTTTATTCAATACACTACTAACTAAATTATATGTTTTTTTGGTATTAAATTAAATTGTGATGGGTAAACTTAACCTATTAAGAAAGGATAAAATAGGTATTGTGTCTAACAGAATTTTCTAAAACATAGTCCAAAAATGACAAGTCATATGTCTGTATTAATATAATTTGACGAAAACACCCTCAACTTTTGTTTTTGTATTAAGTTAATCAAAAGAGTCCTCAAAAGTCAAAACATTATAAGGTAATATAGTGATATCTTTCCTTCTAATGTTCAACCCCAGCGAGAAAAAGAGGGAAGATTCACCTGTAAACCAATTACAAAAGTGTAACCGTTATATTATGGATAAGCTAAGCTTCGATCACAGATTCTCACAGGTTTTTTTTTTTTTTTTTTTATCCTTATAAATTTCTCCAGTTTTTTCTTTATCAATTCTCCACCTCTCCCTTCAACTTTTTTATTTTCTCTCTAGAATCGCCGAGATGGATTCACCTCTTCATCCATCAACACCGGACATTAATGAACCTTATGCTCCTGTGTTCGTCTCAATGATTTCAACTTCGTCTATTGATAACGTCGTTGAAAGAGATGATGATGATGATGATGGTGCTCGTAGTAGTAGAAGAAGTCATGGGGTTTTCAACTGGGGTGAGTTTTGCTCGTTCCGGAACCTTGCACAGCCGAACTTCTGCTGCGTCACTTTGGCTCTTTTTGTCTGGGTCTTTGGTTTGTCTCTCTCAACTTCACAGATTTACGATCTTTTTTTTTTTTTTATTTTTTTTTTTTGTGTTATGAATTTTGGTCTTTGGGTTTTGACTTCATTCTCTCCATTGATGATGATGATTCCACAGCGTCGTTTATTCTGATTAAGAATCTCTTCGGACCACAGAATGTTTGGCTTGGACCTTCTTCGTCCATTCTTGTTGACCCAAGCTCCTTTTTTGTCAAAAGCATTATGGTTTGTCTTTTTTTCTTTTCTTTACTCACTCCTCTTTAAGTGTTTATGTTGATCAAGGGCTATGTTAATTTATTGAATTATTTTTGTTAGGTGAAGGAGCTTGATTCTTCCAAATCAGGCCTTCAGCTCTATGGATTCAATGGGTCTCCTCCCTTGGATCGTTTGGTGAACTGGTCAGAATCCCGAGTGGTTCCTCTCTCACAGGATACTTACAAGGTAGCTAGGTTTAAGATTTCTCTGTGCTACAAATATGTTTGAAGTCAGAATCTATTATAGTTTTGATTGTCATTGAATACTCTTGTAGACAATTTATTGATCTGATTTCATTTTCCTCAGGGTTGGCCTTATTACTTTAATGAAGGATCTTCAATGAATATATCATATAGGGTTAAACCAGAAGGTTCTGCGGTTCAGCTTGTGGTCAATGAAGGTTAGCATATATTTGTAGTAGTTTTGTCATTTCTATGCCTGTTGGTTTGATATTGTTAGTGAGGCTGTTTAAAATCATGTAACAACACTAAGAAAAACCTAACAGCTTGACACAAACCAAATAACTTGACTAATTAACCCGAGACTTCATTTGTATATAGTATATACTATAACGTAAAGCAAAACCACAACTAGAAAAGGAAAATAGCTTTAACTAAACTAAGAGGATATAGAAGTGTGAGTGAGTTTTTTTTTTGTTTGAAAGTGTTGCCTTTTATAGAACTGATTATTTCGGGGCTCTCATTTCGTAGGAAGTCAAGGCATCTCTCGGACGTTTTGGGAAGAATCTGCATATCATTACATTAATGCATTGTCGTGGAAACTAATTGAGGGTTAGTCTAATGAAAGTTCCCAACTTAAAATGCATCGTGTTATAATGATTACCCATGAGTTGATAAAAGTTCTTTGTAGGGAGTGGTATGATTGAATTGAAGATGATTAAGTCTTCAAGTTATTATCTTGCTGTGGCTAACTTGAAGACGAGGAAGGACGTCGAGGTAATAATAACTGACTTATCAAGTAATGACTTTGGATTATGTTTTTGGTTTCTGCACCGTTCATTGCTTTACTTGACCTGATGTTTGTTCAGGTGGAACTGACTATTGATGTGAGGGCTATGTTGTATGATACTAAAAAATCATTCTACAACTGTACCTTCAGCAATGGCGAGTGCACATTCAAACTCAATGCAATGTCCCTTGTTGGAAATTCTGTTGTCGTAACTTCACCAGCACCGAGTCAGGAGGTATGTATTTGGTAGACTACACACCAACAAAATTATTATTATTAATCTTACCTGAATGAATGTTCGTCTTATTTACCCTGCCTTTGGGCTTAGGGAGTATCCATCGAAGATAAATGGTACATAAAGTTCACATATCAACATAGAGGGATTGGATATGTAATTTTCACTGGTAAACATTTTGATCTTATCAAAGTCAAGTGATCATAATTAGATTCGAGCATTAGTCAGTTTTCTCTTTAACAAGAATTTGAAAGCAGTGACATGTAATATTATTGCAAATGCAGGTGTGGTGACTTGCTTCATGCTGGTAGCTTTATGCATCTGCAAAAAGTTACAGTACTTTTGTGAAGAGGGATATCTAACCGATAATGATTTCGCTAGAGCATTTCTACTTGGAAACAAAGATGACGATGTTTCAAGCGTGGGTTCATATAATGAGCCTTTTGCAACTGATGATGCTGATTTAGAAGATAATATGGGACATGTGGGTGAAGCGAATAACCAAACAAGACGTCTCTGTGCCATTTGTTTGGATGCTCCAAGAGATTGTTTTTTCCTCCCATGTAGTCACAGTGTCTCATGTTATGAATGCGGAACAAAGTAAGTTTTTCTACACTAATAATTGATAATATACAACTAGACATATCAAAACTACTTGATTGCAATAATGGTATTTGCTTAATGTGTTTAGTGTATTGGGACTGATCTGAAATATTAAACCTTATGAATATGTAGGATGGCAGAAGCTTGTGGGAATTGTCCAATATGTCAAAAGAAAATGAAGAAAGTAAAGCGTATCTATACAGTGTAAAATGAGTCGATATATAAATCTCTCTAACATGATGTTGAATCCATAGAACCATTAATAATAAATTATCATTTGATCTTGACAATACCCATTTCTTTCTTTGCATGATTATTTCATTTCTTCCCTTGACCATCTTTTTGATTACACCATTTGTTAAAAGTTTTAACTTAAAACGTAGCCACCATAGGTTAAGCAAATATAGTGAATCATTGTTTGTTGATTATAACATTCCGAAATGGGTCGAAGCCCTGAAATGGTAAGTCGGAGTATCTCTTGGTGACTTGAGAATATGAGTGGGATTGAACCGTATAAATCTATCTCCCCTCCAACACACAATCCTCTCCAATGCATAAATTTCTGACATTAATCAAGCTCTGTATGTTAATAATAAATTACTTTAATCAAGCTATATGTTGTTACTTTAATCATAGAATCCAATCCCTTTGCTTTAAGGTTGGCTAGTATATTAGTAATAAGGTTTATCTCTTCCTCTAAGAATCACCTAAATGGATTCAGTTCGTATGCAAAAATACAAATGCAACATCCACATCTCGTGTATCAATCTCGTAACGTCGAAGAACAAATCTCCTCGTGTGTGTACTGCTTCGTCCTCGTTATGGGTATGTGGTTCCTCGGTTGGTTAATTCTCAACTTTGTTTTTGTTCCAATTTACTCTAAACCAGGGCGTCAGCTATATGGATTCTCTGTGAGTCTCCTTCTTTGTACCGTGTTGTGATTGGTCACAATCCCGACTGTTAACTGTCTCACAGGATACTTACAAGGTAGGTTTAAGATTCTCAGTACGGTTTGAAATTGTCATTGAAAAACTGAAATCAAATATTCAATCATTACCTATTTTTTAGTCAGAATTGATTCTAGCTTTGGTTGTCATTTGAATTCTCTTTTTGACAATTTATTGAACTGATTTCATTTGTGTCAGGGTTGGCAATACTATTTTAATAGAGTGACTCTTTTTAATATGTCACCTATAAGGTTAAGCCCCAGAGTTGTGCGGTTCAGCTTCTGGTCGAGCAAGGTTAGTAATAATAGTAAATATTGTAGTTTTGTCAAATGCTGATTGCTATGTTTGCCTTTTGGTTTAGTATTGTCAGTGAGGCTGTGATAGATTGTTTAAATAGGGTTATGGAGTTTAGTTGTTGAATACCATGTTGTTGGATATGATTCAAAAACTTAGTACTCGTAAATTCTCCACTACTATCACATTGAAAACTTGCAATTTTATTCTGAAACTGATTCTCCACTAAAGCTTGAAACTTGAGTGGATACAGCTAGCTAAAACGAAAACTACTAATATAAAATAAAAATTGCGTATGGATAGTCGATTTTGTTTTTTGTCTTGGTTCGTCAGTTTGTTAACAATAAGTGAATTAGTATTAGGTAGTATATATGATACGTAAATTTAGTTAGCTTGTCTCACCTTACAAGACTGCCCCCATCTAACTACTGCTTGACCATTAATTCATTTCCTATCTAAGACTCTAAGTATGTATTTATGATTTTAATCTCTTGTCCGAATTTGGATTTTTTTTTAATCAAAATCCTTCTTATTCGTCCTCTTCTATACTCCTTCTCTTTCACTCTCCATTCTTCTTCTTCTTCTTCACCCTCTTTTTTCTCTAGCGCTTTACTGACTCTCACTCAACTCTCAATTCTTTTCTTCTCTTATTCTTCCTCAATGGCGAACACTGAGTTTCACATTCCCTACGCGGACAAACTTATTATTATTGGATTTTTTGCTTTTGCTTTTGCTATTTGTCTAAGTTTACTCTTACTTTCGCTCTTGTATTGGCTTTTAAAAAGTTTAGTTTCTAGTTTCACGGTTGATCATGATGATGATGTGGAGGACTTGTCAGCAGATAGCTCCGACGAAGAAGTTCTTCTTCTTCCCGTTGCTCCAGACAACTTTCCCTTTCCGTTCAATAAAGACTGTGGCATATGCTATCAGCCCCGACTCTAGGCATGTGCCAGAGGTGCTAGAGCACAGGGTCCATTCAAATTTTTGTTTTTTTTCTTCACGAAAAAGGGTCCAAAAAATTTTACTTCAGAAAAACATAAGGAAAATGGCCATTTTTCTATTTTCCAGTTCAGGGACCTCAATAATCTTGAGCCGGCCCTGGCTTTGGGAACTTTAATTCCGGTGACGATCCTTTGGCGAACATACCTTGCAAACATGCCTTTCATCTTCGCTGTTTAAGTAGGTGTGATGTCGGTATGGGATGCCCTATGTGTAGACAGAATTTGTTGACAACAAGGTTTTAGCAAATTTTGAATATTATGATGAATTGATGATGATCATCTTCAATTATTCCCTTCTTTTTAATGCTTATGCCATTTTCTTCGTTTTTGTTGTGATGGTGCAAACAGAAATGGGCCTAGGCCCAACACAACGTCTAAGAAGAAAAATAATAATTAAATGATTCATAAAATTAAAGAAAAACAAAATGAAGGCCTAAACCACCAAAACTCATAACTGTTTTTTTTTTTTTTTTTTTTTTTCTGATTATCCACCACATACTTCCCCTCTACTCTCGATCTCTCTCTCCATTTATTTACTATGTATATAGTTAGATTTAGATCCGTACTAAAGCATGGGTTGAAATTTATTTATTTATATTGTAATTTTTATATAAAATAGAATTTATGTTATTGTTTTAAAATTTTTTTTAGATACAACATTATGCAATAAAATCATATGCTAAATATGATGGCTTGAAAAAATACATATTTTGTAAGTTTTATATTGTTAATGATTCTAGATAAGTATCCGTGCTATAACACTGGTTAAATTTTATTGTATACAAAATTCTGTATATTTTCTATTTTAAAATAAAATTTTAATATGTTGTATTAGTTTATGTATGTGAGGTTATTTCAACAATGTATATTCGACATCATGATTTGAATGTCATTATAAGACATAATTTTGTAAATTTGGTTTTTAAAAAGCGATTTATTATATTATGAGTAATTTAATATATTGTTATATTTTTTGTTTTAATATACTTGGTTTCTTGAAATTCTTTCATATTATAGTAACATATTATTGACATTGTTATAACAAATCAATTTAGAGTGTTTATAGTTTCTAGCTTTTATATCACGTTTCAATATCTTAAAAATATTTCAAAATAAATTATTTAAAATTTATTGTATTATATGAAATCATAAAATTCAACAAAAAATATGAAATTGAATTTAAATATTCAAAATTTGACCCGTTACTCAGTAAAATTATTAATTCAATAGATATTATCTTTAAAGAACAATATTACTAAAGCTTAAATATTTTATAAATTGAACAATTTATATTTATTTTTAAAAATTTAACTTATGGTACATCTAGAAATAAATTTATTTTTTAATTATAATAAATAATATGATAATTTATTTTTTCACAAAATAGACTCATATATAAAAATGAGAGGTGAAGTATAATGATAATTAACAAATTAATATATTAAGTTAGATATTAAAAGATTTTAATATTGATGAATAATTTAATAAAAGAAATTAATATGGTAAGTTAGATGATATCAAATAATTCTTTAGAACATTCTCTTTAAGATTTTTGGAAATAAATTTAAAGTTGCACCCCCTATTTAACTTGTAACCAATTAATCTATAACCTATTTGTAACCAACTTATTAAAATTATATAGTATACAAAACAATGTTGTGTACTTCCGTTTTATTATAAAGAGATATAATATTATTATATATTTGCTTTATGTTTTATAACAATAAGTCAATAACTGACTATATGAATTTTATCTCTAAAATCGTCAATAACATATAAAAACACAATAAATCATTTAAATAATAGAGTACACTCTCACTCAGTCACTCTCCTAAATATTTACTTATTCCTACAAACATATAGTTTGTACTTTGTAGTCTTCATCTCAAACTATTTAAAAATTTTTATTTAATACACTCATTAAAAACTCAATACCACTATTAGATTTCATCTATTCGCATCCAATTGCACCTGTAGGTTATCTATATATACATTTTTGGTGAAGATAATCCTTTTAAAATGGACATCAAAAGAAGAAACTAATTTACTATGGGCCTTCGTAAAATGACATTTAAAAAAAAAAACATTTTGGTACATAATAAAAATTAATAATTTCACGTTTTATATGAGACAACACTATTTCAAAACCTATTTCATATTTAGTTTAGTAAAAATTAAATTCATCTAAATGAGTATTTAGACTTTAATATTTTTAGTTTAACAAATTTGTTTTTGTATTTGACACTTTTGGCAGGTTTATAAAGAGTAAACTAATATGACTATCAATAAATATCTTAGTCGTTGACTCAAATTAGTGTGATAACTTTTTTGTTTTTTAAAGTTTTGGTAGCCTCGCAGGTGTATAGAATGTGAAGTGATATGACTAGCAATAAATTTATTGCCCGTTGACTCAAATTAGTGTAACTTAAAGTAGAGTATGTTTTACTATATATTTTCAAGTTGAAGATTTTCTTCCGAAAATAAAGTGGTCTTTGGTAACAAAAGAATATTATTTTCTAATGGTCGGCCTAAAAGAATGGAGTAAAAAAAATTTTGTGCTATATGTTGTAAGAGTAACCTATTTTTTTTTTTTTTTTTTTTTTTTTATTTTTTTTTTTTGTATATGACTAACAATAACTTTGTATTGTTGACCAAAATGAATCTTTTAATAATTATTCTTTTTTGTATTTGAATTTTTTGGTAAGTTAATAAGAGGTATTTGATATGACTAGCAATAAATTTATTAGTAGTTGACTCATATATATAACTAAAATTTATCAATGAGAAACACAAGTAAAACTTAAAAATGGGTTTACATCTAGCGCTCGTTTTTACGTCTTATTTGCTATTAACGTTAGGGGCCAACGGACTTATGCTTGTGAGATTCTATAACTTCTACTTTATTTGTCAATTCTTTGAATTTGATATGAAAAAATAAAATTTAATTGATATTTCAGGATTTCGATTGTGTGGATATATACAAACAACCGGCTTTCTAACATCCAATGTTGAAGTATCACAAAATTCCGGTATGGTGGTTAAATTTTTCAATCATATATGAATAAATGTGGCCAAAATTTTCTCTAATTAATAGAGAATAATGTTGTAATTTTTTTTAAAAACTTAATCTTGTTGTTTTGTGTTATGTTATAGGAAAAATTCATTCCAAATGAAAGCCATACTAACACCGGTAAATATAAAATAGATCATCAACGTTGTCCCAATGGAATGGTACCGATTTTAAGGCAAATAAATGGAACTGAGAGCGTCCATCTCGACACATTCGAGTATCCTGGCCAACATGTAAATCTTCTTCTTTTATCATCGTTTTTATTGAAATATTCATATATACCATCACATTTTATCTTATTTATAGCACAATAATTGATTATACGCAATCACATTTTTTATCTTCTTTCTAGTGTTGTGATTATAATAATACATGAAAACTTTATATATTAAAAGTGGCAACTTTTATGATTTATACAGTTTGCAACAATTGAGACCATTTTAGATGGAACCATCTATCGAGGAGCAGAGGCTTATATAAGTGTTCATAATTTGACTGTACAAAGAAACCAATACAGTAAAAATCAAATTTGGTTAGAGAATGGACCTCGCGATCAACTTAATAGCATACAAGTTGGTTGGGCGGTATGTTTTTATTTAACGTATAAACCAAAATGTGTACTCTATACAACATCATGCGATTTTACACAAGGAACTAAAACTTACAAATACAATTTATGTAATGAAAGTATATATAAAAATATATGAGCATAGATAAAGTAAGAGATCCCTAAAATATGTGGAATACTTACCCACAAAAAAACAAGAAAATAACTAATTTATGATGATTTAATGTATGTAAATTCATCATGAAATATTACAAAAAGTGTAGTTTGAGTATACACTTTTTGTAACAAATATTTTCATAAAATTTGAATTTTATACAGGTGCATCCAAGATTATATGGTGACAGTTCAACGCGATTTACAATATATTGGACCGTGAGTAAATTAATTATTTTTTTATCTATGTTTTTTACAACATAACTATGTTCTATATACATGAGAAATATTCTTGCATGATTGTTTACATTCAATGTTATTAGGCAGATGGCTCCAAAAAAACTGGATGTTATAATACACAATGTGCTGGCTTTGTTCTTGTTACTCGAGATCCTGTGCTCGGAGAAGCGTATGGTAATACCTCTATTTATGGTGGTAAAGTAAGCGCTCTTATTCAACCGCGAATTTTTCAGGTAAAAAAATCTCGACTTTATGTATGATAAATCATCTATTTGACAAGAATGTTGGAAGTTTTTTTTATTTATAATATTTAGATTAATTTTAACTATTTGGATTATCCTTTAAAATACTTGAATCCATCTTCTTTAGAATTTCTTGCAGGCTTTTTTAATATAGTTCATTTTTATGTTTCTCATTCAAATCACATATATAATTATAAATTTCAGAGATATAATTTAATAGTTTTTCTAATGTTTTAATATTTATTAGGATGACTTCACCGGGAACTGGGTATTAAAAAGAGTTGATAAATTAATAGGATACTGGCCCAAAGAGTTATTTACACATTTAAACAAAGGAGCTTCTTTGATACGCTTTGGAGGAAATACATTTATCTCTCCTGATGGTGTGAGTTCTCCAATGGGAAATGGTCATTTTCCAGTTGCAAATTTCCAGAAAAGTTCACATTTTTCGTTTATTAAAGTGAAGAATTTGAACTACCAAACCATTGATATGGAAGCAAAGAAAACAAGACTCTATGCAGATTCTTACGAGTGTTATAGACTAATATATTGGGGATATCTTAACTTTAGTAGAGTAACCTTCTCCTTAGGAGGACCAGGGGGAAATTGTGGTATTTGATGGTTAATGATTCATGTATATGTATCGACCAAAACTATATCAATTGGCAGGAGAAATAAAGTTGACTAAACTATATCCATATTACTACAGTACAAAATAAGGGGTGTTTTGTGTCGCTTCTTTTGAATATTAGCATCAGTTATAATTGATGCAAATGAGTTTTACAGCACTTGTTTAAGTGACTTTGGAAGTGGTAATGCAAAATATTTGCATTGGTTGAACTAAATGTTTGCATCACTTATTATAGTCGATGTTAATATACACCGGTTGTTTAAAGTGATGTTAATTTTGAATCACTTAATAAATGATGTTATATTAGCTACGGTAATAATAATTGATGTTAAATATTTATAATAATTGTGAATGTTAACTGTAGTGTCAATTATTAGAAGTGATACCAAAATTGTGTTATTTGTTAAAATTGATGTTAAATGTTTAAATCGGTTACGAATAATTAATGTTAAAATTAGTGTCAGTTTTCATAAATAACTAATAATTATGTCATTTCCGATAATTGATGATAAATATTAGTGTCAGTTATAATTGATGAAAAATATAATAAATAAATCAAAATAATTAATTGATTATTTAAATACAAAAATAGTATATAAATTAAAAGTCATATTGCATAATTCATATAACGTAATTCACTGTCGAATCTTGAACATAGAAATCATAGCTAGGTATTAAAGAAGAAATTAAGATCAACGTTCATAACCAACACATTCACTACATACAAAAAGTATTTAAGGTATTCAAGAAAACAAAAATTATGGAAAAGCGTAACAAAACTTTTAAGTTTTTATTATTTTAATACACAAAAGAAGACAACAACTTAACATTATACATTGTTATATATATATATATATTTTGTTATCATATATTTGCGTTACTAAATTAGTTTTTTTTTTTCTTATGAATAATATTGTCTGTGTTTTGGCTGTGTAGCAGCTCACTACTAATAACTGGTCATATAGTTACCAGAAATTGCTACAAAATCATTTATAACAAATATTACCTACACGAAGTTACAAAATATTCACAAATTTTTAGATAGTTGATTTTGTGGCAAATTTGTAAGTTTCCGTCAGAAAATAATTACAAACAGATACAACTTAGATTTGAAGCTAATTTACTACAAACTAAGAGACAAGATAATTTGTAGCACTTGACTAATTGTAACAAATTGTAGTTTAAGAGGTTGTATTTGTATTATTATTATTATATAAGCAAACTGAATTTTTAATCACAAACCATTGTAAATAATATAATAACAAAATAAATTATTATAAATTTTCATTGAAAAAAAATTCAACCCATGGTTTACCGCGGATTAATACCTAGTATTGTTATTGTTTGGTCACTATTTAGTTTTTTTTTTTGTTATTGCGTTCCGCATTGTTAACTTTATTTTTTTTTCCTTTTGTTCATATAATGGTTACTAGTAGAAGTATTTTGGTGTCCCAATTATTAAGATTTTAACTGAAACAACCCTTCCCGTTTTTTTTTTTTTTTTTTTTAATACCTAAATTACCCACTAACATCCTATCAACAATCAAATACCGCGGAATAACCAAATAAAACCAATTCCATTAAACCAAAGAATTCCAACAACAATAAACCAATACTCAATAGCAACATAATCCAAATCAAGAAATAACCAACAACTAACATCCTACAATGCTCCATCGACTTAATCTAGCAACCTAACAACAGCTAGACCACAATCAATCAAGCCCCTAGAACATCCTCCTCCTCATCGCCTTTGATCCCACGGTCACACTTTTCCTTTACCTGCACACCACAAACAACAATTGAGATGCGTAAGTATTATCATAAATACTTAGTGAGGCCATCCTCCCATCTACTGGGTTATACACACAAGCAGATGAGACCTCCCAAGTCATCAAACAACAAGAACACAATCAAAACATCAAACCAGGAAAACATAAGACACGGCAAGAAACAGTGTCGACCGATGCTAGAAAAGGGTGCCGATCGATGCTACTCCAGAAGGTGCCGATCGATGCTCCTCAAGAGTGGTATCGATCGATACCACAATTGCAGACTCGACCTGCGCGAATCTCAGCGACGAACTCCGGATCCAATCAACACAAATCCGACTCCAAACACGTCTAACCATCTCGGAAATCACTAGAAATCACAAATACAATGTACCCAAGCAAGCAAACACCACATACAACAAGGAATCACACAAAAACAAAGGAGATCTCATGCTTAGATCAACCATGGTCAAGCACTCACCTTTTCTCAAGAAGATTCTGAGCAGTAGAAACGAAATCCTCACTCCTAGCAAGCTTCTAACACGTTCCCAGCTCCAAAACTCTCAAGAACAGCAATGAATCTCACCAAATCTCTCTTAGGAACTCAAGAACTCTCCTTTCTCTCTTTTCTCTCAAAACGGCGACAACAAAAACACGACCTTGAGTCGTTTCCCCTTTTACACACGAATTAGGGATTTCCCTGAACCAAACCGAACCAATTCGGCAATTAAATCAAACCGGTCGAACCCAGAAATTAGTGGTATCGATCGATGCCACAAGGGTGTCGATCGATACTCCTTCCAAAACACAAAATCTGGTTCGCGGATGTTACAATTCTCCCCACCAATATGGATTCGTCCCCGAATCCCGCAATACCGTCCATCTACCAAGGACCCCGTGCCACCGTCAACACGGCCCGCACGTCCCCAGACCGGACTAAACACCATCAGCCAAGGTTCCCGTGCCACTGTCGCAACAGCCCGCACACCTCCGACTGACCCTCGAGGTCTCCCTCTAGCCAATATACTCGCATCATAACACTATTTGCTCACAACTCAGTGCTTTCCCCGTTCGTGGTCGCAACCAACGAATCATGCCGGCTCGCTATCAGGCCAACCGCCTTAAGCTACGGCATCCAGGAAGTCACTCACACCCACTCCCCGCTCTCGGGTCGCAACCCTCGAGACATACCGGCTCACTGCCGAGCCTCGGCTCACAGCTACGGTATCCGGGGAGCCTCACATATCCCGCTCTCGGGTCGTCACCCTCAAGCGCTCTCGGATCGTCATCCGAAGCAACATACCACTCCCACTCTCTGGCCACAAAGTCCATCGAGCTATCGGTATCACGTGAGTTGGGCCCACACGGCCTAGAGCAAAACAAATACTGATGCCAACGAGTATCTCCCGGCTAGATCTACCTCAACATTTCCACAAAACTTTCCTTTCTAGAAAACTTTCTAATTCTGGAAACTTTCCTTTTGTGGAAACTTTCTATTTATGGAAACTTCCAAAGATAGAAACCCGAGCTATTTCTCTTTTCCCATGACAATCGCAGTCAAACAAAAGAAAAATACTCATCTTATTAATCTCAAAATGTCATAATCGTTACAACTCAACGAAAATACATCAGGAAAACAAAAATACAACAACTGGAGTCATCAGCCCGCATCCCGAGCACCACCTCATCTTGATACTTAGTCGCACAACCAACCACCCCTAAGCGACCAACAATCAAGAGAGATGGGCTGGAATACTCCGTACCCGCTCCAGCCACGGACTACAACTCGAACCCGGCTAGACAAGCTCAAGCGGTCTGCTTCTCAAACCACTTCTTAAACCTTGCCTTCATCCTCGCCTCGGGCTCCCAAGTCTGCTCCTCTACTCCGTCACAGTCCCACAGGACTCTCATCAAAGGAATCTTCTTCTTCCGAAGTTCCTTGACTCTCCTCTCGAGCACCCTCACTGGTCTCGCCTCCAAAGTCATGTTAGGCTGAAGATCCTCAGGAATCTTAGCCAACAACTGATCACCCTCGTGAAGACACTTCCTCAGCATCGACACATGAAACACCTTGTGGAACGCACGCATAACCTCAGGCAACTCCAGCCTATATGCCACTGGCCCCACCCGCTCAACTACCCTGAACGGACCCATGTACCTCGGACTCAACTTAGTCTCTGTCAATGACCTGTTCGGACCCCGCAACATGGCCATCTTGAGGTACACTCTATCACCAACCTGAAACTCAAGATCCTTTCTCCTCCTATCAGCATAACTCTTCTGCCGATCCTGAGCTTCCTTCATGTTCAGCCTCAAAACCCGGATCTTCTCCGAGGTCTCCTGAACAAAATCTGCACCAAATATGCTCCTCTCCCCACCTGAGTCCAACATAATGGTGTACGACACGGCCTCCCATACAAAGCCTCATAAGGAGCCATCCCAATACTAGCCTGGTAGCTGTTGTTATAAGCAAACTCCACCAAGCTCAAGTGATCTGCCCAATGACCACCCCAATCCAGCACACACATCCTCAACAAATCCTCCAAAATCTGGATCGTCCTCTCTGACTGACCGTCCGTCTGAGGATGATAGGCTGTACTCATATGCACCTTCGTGCCCATCTCTGCCTGAAACGCCCTCCGAACACCGAAGTGAACTTGGAATCTCTATCGACACAATACTAGCAGGCACACCATGCAATCTGACTATCTCCCGACATACTTCTTGGCCAAAACCGCTGCTCCATCAGTTTTCTTGATGGCCAGAAAATGTGCAGACTTAGTCAAACGGTCCACAATGACCCAAATAGCATCAAACGTCCTCGACACAGGCAAACCTACCACGAAGTCCATCGTGATCAAATCCCACTTCCACTCAGAATAGGCAAACTCTGCAATAAACCACCAGGAACCTGATGCTCTGCCTTCACCAGCTGGCAAGTATCACACTTCGCCACCCAGTCCGCTACGTCCTTCTTCATCCCGACCCAGTGATAATACCGCTTGAGGTCACGGTACATCTTGGTCGCCCCTGGATGAATAGAGAACTTGCTCGAATGAGCCTCTCTCAGAATCTCCTGCCTCAAATCCTCACCCTTGGGCACACAAATCCGACCATGCACAAGGATAGTACCATTAGCAGAAACCTGATACTCGCACCCGCAGCCTTAGAGGCATTCATCAGCCCCTCATCGCTCCCTGAGCTAACCTCACTCTGCTCAACAAATCCGCTCTATCAGCTGCCTCCAAACCCAAAGGTTCCTCTGAGATAGCACACAAACTCAATGCACTAATCTCACCTACCAATGTCTCCATATCCTGCTCCTGAGCCGAAGCCACCCTCTTCCGACTCAAGGCATCTGCAACCAAGTTAGCTTTACCAGGATGGTAAGCTATATCCAGATCATAATCTGCTACTAACTCCATCCAACGCCTCTGCCTCAAATTCAGCTCAGGCTGAGTAAAAATGTACTTCAGACTCTTGTGATCTGTAAACACCTGCACCTTCCCACCATACAGATAGGATCTCCAAATCTTAAGAGCAAAGATCACTGCTGCCATCTCCAAATCATGAGTAGGATAATTAGCTTCATGCTTCCGCAACTGCCGCGAAGCATAAGCTATAACCTTCCCCTGCTGCATAAGTACACAACCCAACCCCACTCTAGAAGCATCTGTATACACAACATAAAGCTCGTCCTGCTCAGGCAGTGCTAACACCGGCGTGGTAGTCAACATCTGCTTGAGACTTGCAAAGCTCGCCTCACACTCTGGTGACCACACAAATGGGACATCCTTCCCTGTAAGCTTAGTCATCGGCTGAGCCATACTCGCAAAACCCCGAACAAACCTCCTGTAGTAACCTGCTAACCCCAGGAAACTCCGAATCTCGGTGGCACTCTGCGGCCTCGGCCACCCCCGATGGACTGAATCTTCTCTGGATCCACTGAAACTCCCTCAGCTGAAACAATGTGACCCAAGAACCCCATCTCACGCTGCCAGAAACTGCACTTGCTCAGCTTAGCAAACAACTTCTGCTCCCTCAGCTTCTCCAACACTGCTCTCAGATGTACTGCATGCTCCTCAGGACTCTTAGAATATACCAGGATGTCGTCGATGAAAATGATGACTGACACGTCCGAAACTCTGGAACACGCTGTTCATCAATCTCATAAACGCAGCTGGCGCGTTTGTCAACCCAAACGGCATCACCACAAACTCGTAGTGTCCATACCTCGTCCTGAAGGCTGTCTTCCTCACATCCGCCTCATGAATAGGAATCTGATGATATCCTGACGCCAAATCGATCTTGGAGAACCAAGTAGCACCCCTCAACTGATCCAACAACTCATCAATCCTCGGGAGAGGGTACTTGTTCTTCACAGTAACTCGGTTCAGACCCCGATAATCAATACACAACCGAAAACTCCCATCCTTCTTCTTAACAAACAGCACCGGAGCTCCCCACGGTGAACAACTAGGACGGATAAAACCCTTGCCCAACAAATCCTCAAGCTGCTTCTTCAGCTCTGCCATCTCTGCTGGAGCCATCCTGTAAGGAGCCTTGGATAACGGCATCGTCCCCGGTTCCAGCTCAATAGTAAAAGGATCCGACCGAGATGGTGGTAATCCCTGCAATGACTGGAATACATCCTCAAAGTCCTCCACAACCGGAATACCGCTAACCGTAGACTTCCCCACTGACTCCGGCATAGATATAGTAACCAGATAAGCCTCACGGCCCTTCTCGATCATCTTCCCTGCCTGAACGGCTGAGATCACGAGACTCCCCGAAGTCGGTCTAATACCCTGAAACACCAACTTCCCTCCTGGACGCTCAAACTCCACTCTACCCCGATAGCAATCCAAATGCACCTTGTACCGATGCAACCAATCCATACCAAGAATGACATCATACAACTCTACTGGACTGATAAGCAAATCCGCTGGCCACGACTCCCCCGCGATCTGAATATCAACTCCTCCAGCTCGTCCAATAACCCTCAGGAACTTGCCTCCCGCAACTCTGACCACTCCTGAACGCTCTCCAGGATCCCCTCTGATCCCCGCACTCTCGGCACACTCCGGAGTGATGAAGCTATGAGAAGCTCCAGAATCAAACATAACATGGGACTTAAACCCGCCCACCAACAAGGTCCCTACACAAACCCTATGTGTTGAGAACCTAACACTTGACCACAAGCAAAAACAAATATAATCTGAACTATTGAATTAACCAAGTTCGAATCTTAGAAGTTATACCTGTGATCGCTCCTGCACTAGTGCCACCGGCCTCCTGAGTCGAATACACCTGAGACGACGGCTCGATCCAACCCACCGGCTGCACACCGTGCTGCACAACCTGCTGCGTCCCCGGCTGAGCTCCCGCCTGCAACACTGCTACTGCCCTCTGCTGCAACTTGGGACAACGAGGCTTGATATGCCCCGTCTCTCTGCAGTAGTAACACACTCGAGTATCTGCCCGCGGCTCTGTCACCGCCCGCTGCTCTGTCACTACCCGCTGCTCACCCCTCTCGAGGACAGCTAGTCACCTTGTGGTCTCTGCTACCACACCCAAAGCATCTCGCACCCCCATGCCTCGACCTCTGCATGACATCAAACTTCCGCTTCTGCCCTTGCGCAGGCTTGCCGCCCTTGCTAGGAACAGAAGACGGCTGAGACTGCTGTGGCTGCACTGAAGGACTGACCACAACCACCTGTGACCTCAAATCATCCTCTATCCCAGCTGCAACCTCAACCAACTCTGCTCTCGTAGCATAGCTCCTCACTCTGCACCGAGTCCTCAAATCATCCCGCAGAGCCAGCAAAAACCTCCGCACCTGAGCCGCCTCTGGCTCCCATGCCCTGCCTGCATACCCCACAAGCCGACTGAACTCTGCATCCAGCTCCCGCACTGTACGGTCTCCCGAGTCAACCCCAAGAACCGTGCCTCCATGCGATCAAGAGCCTCCTGAGGAAAATACTTGGAGTTAAACTCCCTCACAAAATCTCCCCAAGTCATACCCTGTTGCACCCTCCGTGCTGTCACCGACCTCCACCACACACGTGCATCTCCTGACAAGTAAAACACTGCCAGATCCACTCTGTACCGGTCGGGACACCTAAGCGAAAGGAAAATATCCTCCATCCGCTCTCTCCACTCATCCGCTACACTCGGATCGGTACTCCCTGAGAAATACCCTGCTCCCACATGCCGCAGCTGCTCCATCATCCGCACATACTGTGCATCCACTACCTCGGTCCCCGGCTGCACACCTGCCTGCAAACCCGCTGCAGGCTGCACCACTGGAACCTGTCCACCACCCACTGGCGGCACTACTGGATCCTGCCCACCAACCACCGGCGGCACTACTGGATCCTGCCCACCAACCACTGGCGGCACTACTGGATCCTGCCCACCAACCACTGGCGGCACCACTGGACCCTGCCCACCAACCACTGGCGGCACAGCTGCTGGAAGTCGCTGCAAAGCCTGAGCCACCTGAGCTAGCAAGTCAATCAAGACATCCTCCCTGCCCGGAGCACCTCCTGCTGCAACCCCCACACCCGGGGCAACACCGTGACCAACACCGTCACCCAAACCAGCCTGGTCTCCAGACACTATAGGATCAGCCTGTGACTCCGCTACCTCCTCACTGGCCACGCTCTGGGTCTCACTCTCACTGGCCACAGGAACCTGACCTCGTCCCCGACCACGACCACGACCACGTCCACGACCCCGACCACGACCACGACCACGCCCGCGACCAGCAGCAACCTCACCTCTAACCATCTGTATCAACCAAGAACAGAAGGCTAAGCAAACAATAATCCTACTACACAAAAACACAACTGACCGTGGAATCACAAAACAGGCTCGAAGAGGATGTTCTAGGACTTCATGCCACACACAATTGCCATTCACACAATCAATTATAGCATGTAATCCTAAACATCAACAGCAGAAGCACAATGAACCCTAAACCTAGAACCGTAAGGGCTCTGATACCAAAATGAAACAACCCTTCCCGTTTTTTTTTTTTTTTTTTTTAATACCTAAATTTACTAGTGGTCCCACACCCACTAACATCCTATCAACAATCAAATACCGCGGAATAACCAACTAAAACCAATTCCATTAAACCAAAGAATTCCAACAACAATAAACCAATACTCAATAGCAACATAATCCAAATCAAGAAATAACCAACAACTAACATCCTACAATGCTCCATCGACTTAATCTAGCAACCTAACAACAGCTAGACCACAATCAATCAAGCCCCTAGAACATCCTCCTCCTCATCGCCTTTGATCCCACGGTCACACTTTTCCTTTACCTGCACACCACAAACAACAATTGAGATGCGTAAGTATTATCATAAATACTTAGTGAGGCCATCCTCCCATCTACTGGGTTATACACACAAGCAGATGAGACCTCCCAAGTCATCAAACAACAAGAACACAATCAAAACATCAAACCAGGAAAACATAAGACACGGCAAGAAACAGTGTCGACCGATGCTAGAAAAGGGTGCCGATCGATGCTACTCCAGAAGGTGCCGATCGATGCTCCTCAAGAGTGGTATCGATCGATACCACAATTGCAGACTCGACCTGCGCGAATCTCAGCGACGAACTCCGGATCCAATCAACACAAATCCGACTCCAAACACGTCTAACCATCTCGGAAATCACTAGAAATCACAAATACAATGTACCCAAGCAAGCAAACACCACATACAACAAGGAATCACACAAAAACAAAGGAGATCTCATGCTTAGATCAACCATGGTCAAGCACTCACCTTTTCTCAAGAAGATTCTGAGCAGTAGAAACGAAATCCTCACTCCTAGCAAGCTTCTAACACGTTCCCAGCTCCAAAACTCTCAAGAACAGCAATGAATCTCACCAAATCTCTCTTAGGAACTCAAGAACTCTCCTTTCTCTCTTTTTCTCTCAAAAACGGCGACAACAAAAACACGACCTTGAGTCGTTTCCCCCTTTTTACACACGAATTAGGGATTTCCCTGAACCAAACCGAACCAATTCGGCAATTAAATCAAACCGGTCGAACCCAGAAATTAGTGGTATCGATCGATGCCACAAGGGTGTCGATCGATACTCCTTCCAAAAACACAAAATCTGGTTCGCGGATGTTACATTAACATATGTATATGCGTGTGTTTTTGGATTTGTTTATTTTTTAGCCATACAGTATTACGGAAACATAGAAAATTAAAAGATAATCGAATTGTGAAGTAAACCAAATAAACCGAAAGATCTGGATAAATCAAAATTTACACATAAACTCAAATTTCGGTCATTTTCACTTTTTAGTTTTAAAACTCAAAACCTGAACTATCTGAGAACCGAACCGACAAATATAACTATGGTTTTTATATCCTGTGACCGAAAACGTTGAAAATCGTAAGAAATGCTTTTATTTAAAAATAAATATTATTAAATAACTTTGTGGCTTATGGTGTTATTCACAAATTGCCTTAATCAAGCTGTATGCTTTTGCTTTCATTATTACACTAGGAGATATCCCGTGCTTAAAGCACGGGTCAACATTTTTTAAAAAAATTATAATATAATAATAAAAATTATTGTTATATTTTTTTTAAGTTATTTTGTTTGAGGTAATATTGTTCTGTAAATCTATTAGTCTATTTGAATTCTAATTATTTTAGAATATTATAAGATTTTATTTTGACGTATTATTACAGTTTTATATTGTTTGTTTGTTTTATTTGCATCATTATTTTGTGAAATAGACAATAATAATTTTAATATTATAATTTTGAGCAAATAAAAATTATTAATTTATCATCTATATAAATTTAGTTTAACCAACCCGTCAATGTGTAATTTAGTGATATATTTTCGTTTTTAAAAATTCAAATCACAACATGTGCAGGAAAAATTCTACATTTTATTAATCATAAGTATTATATGAAAATTCCAAACAATTTGTAAATAAAATAAAATAAAGATGATAGGAGAATCATAATTTGAAATCTTAACAAAATCTTCGAATTTAGTTATTAAAAATAATTATATTGTATACTTGGATATAAAATCTTAGTTTTTAAAATTCTAATTGGTTTATATTTTTTTAAAAAAATATTTACTAATTTCGTCCATAATTTATTAGAGAGAAAAAATATTACTTTTTATTTTTTTAGATTTTTTACTATTTGATATGTGACTGTTTTTATTTTTTAGTTAATCATATTTATTTAAATTAATTAATTAATCTTAATTAAAATTTTCTAATGGCAATTGAATGTAATTTTTTACACATTTTAAGGTTAGTTTCATATTTGTACTTCTCAATTAATATAGTAGGATTGCTATAACGTTGCCTAGTAGTCAGATTTAAGTATCATTAGGATTGTTAATCTATTAAAAAGAAAAATTACAAGCCACTTAGCATAAAATTTGATGGACTTAAGTTAAATCAATATATTTTATTTTAGCATACTAATAATGACTTAAACTAACAGTTGATTAACTTTAAAATACTTTACTAATATATTGAGTTTAACAGACTTCACAGTTAATTAACTTTGGCCAAAGGATAAATTTGGAACTTTAATTAAAATTATAAAACAGATAAAAAAATAAATAAAGCAAAACATAAACTCTACGGTTAGATGTTAAAAAGAAAAAAAACTCTACGGTTAATGTTTTATTTATTTATTTTAAGAAGTTACATAAATACCCTCAGTATTTGTTACCTATTTCAAAAGATTCTCTCGCACTCTCCTCGTCGTTACCGTTCAAACCAGACTCGGCGCCGGTGGACCAATTTGTTCAAACCAAAGAGCGTTACATTAATAAACTTGCCCTTATCCTTTATCTATATCATGGATACACTTCCTCACCTCACAGATCCTCTCTCAAGTTCTTTATAATCCCTATAAATTTAGGGTTTCTTCAATCCCAAATCCTCTCACCTTTTTTCATTGACTCTTTCTCTAAGAATCACCGAAATGGATTCAGTTCGTATGGAAATGCAACATCAACGTTATCGATTACGTAACCTGGAAGAAGAGACCCTCTCGTATGGGGAGTTTAAGACTTACTGCTTCTGTCTCGCTATTGCACTGTGGTTCTACGGTTGGTCTCTTCAACTTTTAATTTCCAATTTACAGTTTTGATTTCGAAAGCTTTTTGTCTTTCTTTTTTTCTGAATCTGACTAGTTTTTCAATGACTCACAGCGCCGGCTCTTCTGATGGAGAATATTGTCGGATCAGAAAATGTCTGGCTTGGACCCAATTCATCCCTTCTTGTTAAACCAAGTTCCAGATTTGTCCAAAGCATTAAGGTTCGTCTGGGTTTGGTTCCCCCTAGCTATCTCCTTCTTCTTTTGGTTCTTTTTTTTAATCAATGGTTTATTGAACTTTTTTTTGTTAGGTTAAGGAGCTTGATCACTCTAAACCAGGGCTTATGCTTTATGGATTCTATGGGAATCCTTCTTTAAGCTCTGTGGTGAACTGGTCAGAATCCCGAGTGTTACCTCTCTCACAGAATATGTACAAGGCATGTTTAAGATTCTCTGTGTTGTTTGAAATTGTCATTGAGATTTGATATCAAAGATTCAATCTTTTTTAGTCAGAATTGATTCCATCTTTGACTTCTCTTCTTGACAATTTATTGAACTGATTTCACTTGTCTCAGGGTTGGCGATACTTTTTTAATAAAGGGACTCTTTTTAACATCACCTATAAGGTTGAGCCACAGGGTTCTGCGGTTCAGCTTGTGGTCGAGGAAGGTTAGTTAATATTGTAGTTTTGTCATATGCTGATTGCTATACTTGCCTGTTGGTTTACTATTGTCATTGAGGCTGTGATAAGAGTTTTTAAAAACACATGAGCACAAAGAAAAACCTAAATTGATGGAAACCACTGAACTTCATTCATTCGTATATACTAAAACGTAAAAGCAAAACCCCAAACTAGAAAAGGAAAATAACTTTTGAATGAACTAAGAGGATATAGAAGTCTTAGGGCATCTCCAACCCATATCTCCATTTTTTTCTTAAAAATGGAGTAACTCTATTTTGGAGTTGGGTTTTACTCCAACCCTACTCCATTTTGGAGAAAAAAATAGAGATCTCCAAATTGTAGTGTAAAGAAAAAAAAGAGGTCTCCAAATATAGAGAAAAAAATGGAGATCTCTACTTTGGAGATGAAAATGGAGATGGGTTGGAGCAAAATTGACTCCAAACTCCATTATGAAGATGAAAATGGAGATGGGTTGGAGTTGGTCTTAATGTGTGAGTGAGATTTTCTGTTTGTAATTGTTGCCTTTATTATTGGATATAAATACTGATAATGTCAAGGTTCTCAATTCGCAGGAACGCGACTCATGCCTCATTCGTCGTTGGACAAGATTCCATTGCATGACACCGCTAGGTCACGGCATCTAATTCAGGGTTAGTCAAATGGAAGTTCCTACTTAAAAAATGCATTGTGTCACAATGATTACCGTGAGTTAATTCAAGTCCTTTACAGGGAGTGGTATGATTACATTGGAGATAAGTACGTCTTCATATTACTATGTTACTGTGGCTAACTTGAAGAGGAAGGACTTAGAGGTAATAATTACTGACTGATCATGTAATGACTTTTTGGATTATGTTTTTTTTTTTTTTTTTTTTTTTTTTTGCACCGTTCATTGTTTTACTTGACCTGATGATGATTGTTCAGGTGGAACTGACTATTGATGTGAGGGCTGTGGTGTTTGACACTAAACAATCATCCTACAACTGTACCTTCGGCAATGGCGAGTGTATATTCAAACTCAGTGCAATGTCCCTTGTTGGAAGTTCTGTAGTCGTAACTTCACCAGGACTGAGTCAGGTATGCACTCCTAACAAAATTGTTACTGTTGCTATTATTATTATTATTATTATTATGACTCTTTAGCTGAATGAGTGTTCCTCTCACTGCCTATGCGTCTGGGCTTAGGGAGTATCCATCGAAGATGAATGGAACATTAGCATCTCATATGAACATAGATGGGTTGCATATATAATTGCCACAGGTAAATTTTTCAATCGTTTCAAAGTCAAATTTATAACTGGATTTGAGCATTGGTTAGTTTCTCTATTAAAAGGAACTTTGGATCAGTTAGTTACAAGTATGATAATTGCATATACAGGTCTGGTGTTTTGCTTCATACTTGTAGCTACACAGTGCTGTGGTGGAAAGGGAGATCCAACCGACGATGATTCACCAAGAACACCTCTGCTTGCAGACAAAGATGGTAATGGACCTTTCACAAACGATGATGCTAATTTGGATGGAAATGATGAGGAAGCAGGTAAGGAAAGTAGATGTGTCTGTACCATTTGTTATGATGCTCCAAGAGATTGTTTTTTCCTCCCGTGCGGCCATTGCGTCTCCTGTTTTCCATGCGGAACAAAGTAAGTTCTTATCCACTAATGTACAACTTGTTGTAATGCTAATGTTGTCTACCCTATTAGGGATTGATCTAACATATCAAACGTTGTGAAATGGCACAGGATAAAAAAAGCTGCTGGGAGATGTCCAATATGTAGAAAGAGAATGATGAAAGTGAAGCGAAACCATAAAGCTTAAGATCTTAATGTAAAATATAAAGTGAATCTATAATAATAGAGCATTAATAATAATAAAAAATTCTCATTTGATATTGACAAAGTCGCACTTCTTTCTCTGCATTATTTCGTTTCATCTCTTGACCATCATTGTGGTATCACACCATAGGGTAAGGCAATAAGATGGTATCTTGGTGACTAACACAGACACAGTCCTCCCCAACTCACAAAATTCTTTTTAATCATCTTCTTCTTTACAAATAATTATGAGACTTTGGATGAAAACAAAAATACCATGAATGAATGAATTTGTTGCTCACTCATTTTTACTTAATAACTTTGTATATTTTGTTACGATATCCAAAAACATAGTAGAAGTTCTTAGAGGTTTATGAAGTTACGAGGAGATTCATGTTTGCAATGAGTGTTTTTTAATTTTAATTTTTATTATTACAAGCCATTTAGCAAATCTAGTCATGAATGGATGCTATTTTTTCAATTAGTTTTTGGATTTAGTTTTTAGATATAAGATTTTGCTATTAGCTTTTTTAATGAAAAATCTCAAAAAAACAAAAAAACATAAACAAAACATAAACAAAAACAAAAACAATAAACAAAAACAAAAACCTATCTCAAAATCTACAAAACATTCAAGGCCTAAATAAATGTATTGTAATTAGTTAAATCAATAGTATATTTGAGGTCAAAAAAAAAAAAATCAATAGTCTGTTTTATTTTAGCATACTAATAATAATGAGTCAAACTCTTGAGTTATAAAAAACACTTAACTTAAAAATACAAATATTGATTTTTAACTTAACAGTCAATTAACGTTGTCAAAGGACAATTATGGAATAACAAAAGAAACTATTAAAATAATAAAATATACAATTTTCTAAAACAAAAACATAATCTGAAATTAATAATGTTTTATTTATTTATTTAAGGAAAGTTACATAAATACCCTCAGGATTTGTTATCTATTCAAAAGAGTCTTTGTGACCTCTCGTCGTACGTTACCGTTTAAACGACGAAGAGAAAGAAGAGACTAAGAATCGCCGCCGGTGGACCTGTTTGCACAAACATGTAGCGTTACACTAATAAACGTGTCCTTATCCTTATCTATATCATGGAACCACTTCAGCACCTCACAGATCCTCTCTTTGGTTCTTTATAATCCCTTTAGATTTCTTCTAGGGTTTCATCAACCTCAAATTCTCAACTCTTTATTTTTTTTTTTCTGTGCGTTTCTCTCTTTCTCTAAGAATCACCGAAATGGAAGTTCGTATGCAAATGCATCCTCCAATTCTCGGGTATCGATCTCGTAACGTGGATGGACAACTCCACTCGCCTGCGGAGATTAAGATGTACTGCTTCGGTCTCGCTATGGTTTTGTGTATCATCGGTTGGTTTCTTCAACTTTTGTTTTTTAATTCCAGTTTACAGTTTTGATTGTGATTATATATGAATCTGACTAATTCACGATGATGTCTCACAGGGTCGGTTTTTCTGATCGTTGGTGTTTACGGATCTCAAAATATCTGGCTTGGACCTAATTCGTCCATTCTTGTTGAACCAAGTTCCATATTTGTCCAAAGCATTAAGGTTCGTGTCTCGTTTGGTCCCTCCTATCTCCTTGTTTTGGTTCTGTTTATCATCAAGGGTTGTGCTTATTTATTGGATTTGTTTTGTTAGGTGAAGGAGCTTGATTACTCTAAACCAGGGATCCAGCTTTATGGATTCTATGGGTCTCCTCCCTTGAATCGTTTGGTGAATTGGTCAGAATCCCGAGCGTTTCCTGTCTCGTATGATTCTTACAAGGCATGTTTAAGATTATATGTACTGTTTGAAACTGTCATTGAAAATTGAAATCAAAGATTCAATCTCTTGACCTATTTTTTTTTACTCATGATTTATTCTAGCTTTGATTGTCATTGGATTCTCTTTTTGACAATTTATTGAACTTCTCTCAGGGTTGGCCATATTACTTTAACCAAGGGACTTTTGTGAATATAACCTATACCGTAAAACCAAAAGGTGCAGCGGTCGAGCTTGTGGTCGATGAAGGTTAGTAAATATTGTAGTTGTTTCATATGCTGATTGCTATGCTTTGCTTGTTGGTTTACCATTGTCAGTGAGGCTGTGATAGAGATTTAGAAAAAAAAAACATGAATAAAAAGAAAAACCTAAATTGATGGAAACCACTTAATCGCTGAACTTCATTCGTATATTTTAGTATATACTAAAACGATATAGAAGTCTTAATGTGAGTGAGATTCTATGTTTGTATTTGTTGCCTTTATGGGATATATATACTGATAATGTCAAGGCTCTCAATTCGCAGGAAGGCAAGGCCTCTCTTCTTCATGGTTGAACGAGATTGTATTTCGTCGTGACATCGCTTGGTCATGGAATCTAATTCAGGGTTAGTTAAATGGAAGTTCCTACATAAAATTGCATTGTATTACCCATGAGTTTAATAGACGTCCTTTTACAGGGAGTGGTATGATTCAATTGGAGATAAGTAAGTCTTCAGGTTATTATCTTACTGTGGCTAACTTGAAGAAGAGTAAGGATGTAGAGGTAAATAATTACTGATCAAGTAATGACTTTGGATTAGTTTTTTTTGGTTTCTGCACCGTTCATTGTTTTACTTGACCTGATGTTTGTTTGTTTGTTCAAGGTGGAACTGACTATTGATGTGAGGGCTGTCTTGTATGATACTAAACAATCATTATACAACTGTACCTTCAGCAACGGCGAGTGCACATTCAAACTCAATGCAATGTCTCTTGTTGGAAATTCTGTTGTTGTGACTTCACCAGCATCGAGTCAGGTATTTACTCGTAATACGAAACACCAACACTGTTAGTATTACCATGACACTTAGCTGAATGAGTGTTTTATCTCACTGCCTCTGCCTCTGGGTTTATAGGGAGAATCCATCGATGATGAATGGTGCATCAGCGTCTCATATGAACATAGATGGATTGCATATGTAATTGGCATAGGTAAACTTTTCAATCGTTTCAAAAGTCAGTTCATTATTGGATTTGAGCATTGGTTAGTTTTCTCTTATTAAAACAAACTTGGGATCAGTTACATGTATCGTATAATTGCATATGCAGGTCTGGTGTTTTGGTTCATGTTTATAGCTACACAGTGCTGTGGTGGAGAGGGACAGCTAACCGAAAATAATGATTCAGCAACAACTCCTCTACTTGCAGAAAAAGTTGACCATGGTTCGTGTAGTGAACCTTTGACAAAGGATGATTCTAATTTGGAAAAGTCGTCGATAGAAAGTGATGATGACAGTGACGGATCTGCCTATATGGTTATTTGTAATGTTGACATGTATTTTCCAGAAGCCTAATATGTATGTATGACAACTCTCTTGAATCTATAATAATAGAGCATTAATAATAAACTTATCATTTGATATTAACAAGTCTCACTTCTTTCTCTACGTTAATTCGTTTCAAATCTCTTTGACCATCTTTGCGATAGATCACCATAGACTAGTGATCATTCGTTGTTTGTTGACTCGATACGGTATCGAAACACCATTAGGACATGATTAGTGGTGGTTACTCACATTGATGCTCTTATTAAACAAATATTTAAAAAAAGAGAGAGAAGAAAATTAAAAAAAAAGTAAGAAGCGTTATTTAGTGGAGCAATGTAAGCAATGTTACTTATGTGAAAATAGACATGTGTCATTTTCTTATTGGTATTAGTATTAAAAAATAAATCAAAAAGAAAAATATGTAATAAAATTGTTTGTTTTAGTTATTGTGAGAAACGATTCATCGTTCTCGGTTAAAGATGGTCTTAGTATTTTTGTGTAATGTCGTTGCTTATTCATTTTTAATTATTAAATAGTAGTTCTTAAAGCTTTACTAGGATAATTACAGACTTTACAGTTCATGTTTATAATTACATTATAACGAGTGTATAACTGTATATGATATTTTATTAAAGCATTTTCTTATATAGCTGATTTATTTTTTTCTGTGTCTAAAGTAACAAAAATTTCCTAAATCTTTAGTCTCTGTCATAGTATATTTCTAACCAAAAAAAGGAAGAACACTATCCGAGTCAGTGGTTTCTTCGACACACGATGTTTATAGGGAAGTGAGCTTCCACGTCAACAAGATAAAACATCTCTTCGGGACTATATTACATAGGGAAACAAATCTTGTGGTCAAAGTTTCCATACACATAGCTTCTTTTCTCTACACTCACCTCCCACCACAATCTCCAAACTCCTTCATCTACAAAACCGTCCGATTCACTTACTTTGACTATCTTCTCTCGATCGGACCACTCACAGTCCACAAACATATTTCAAATCACACCCCTCACTCACTCCATATATAATAATCCACCTTCCTCTGCTCCACACACTCTCTCTCAAAACCCTAAATGGCAGAAACAGGAGTTGTGGCGGTGTACGGCGAAGTAGCCATGACCGAGGCAACGAAGCAGAAATCTCCCTTCTCCGTCAAGGTAGGTCTCGCTCAGATGCTCCGAGGCGGTGTTATCATGGACGTCGTCAACGCAGAACAAGCTCGAATCGCTGAAGAAGCAGGTGCCTGCGCCGTCATGGCTCTTGAACGTGTTCCTGCTGATATCAGAGCTCAAGGCGGCGTTGCTCGTATGAGTGACCCGGAGATGATCAAGGAGATTATAAACGCGGTGACGATTCCTGTGATGGCTAAAGCTAGGATTGGTCATTTCGTCGAAGCTCAGATCCTGGAGGCTATCGGAGTTGATTACGTCGACGAGAGTGAAGTACTCACACTCGCCGACGAAGACAATCACATCAACAAGCATAACTTCAAGATCCCTTTTGTTTGTGGTTGTAGGAACCTCGGTGAAGCTTTAAGGCGGATCCGTGAAGGAGCCGCCATGATTAGAACCAAAGGTGAGGCTGGAACCGGAAACGTTGTTGAAGCCGTTAGGCACGTGAGGAGTGTGAACGGAGCTATTCGTTTGCTTCGTAACATGGACGACGACGAGGTTTTCACTTTCGCTAAAAAGATAGCTGCGCCGTATGATTTGGTTGTGCAGACGAAGGAGCTTGGGAGGTTACCGGTGGTTCAGTTTGCTGCTGGTGGAGTGGCGACGCCGGCTGACGCGGCGCTGATGATGCAGCTGGGGTGTGATGGGGTGTTTGTTGGGTCGGGTGTGTTCAAGAGTGGGGATCCGGTGAAGAGGGCTAAGGCGATTGTTCAGGCGGTTACGAATTATAGAGATGCGGCGGTGTTGGCGGAGGTGAGCTGTGGGTTGGGTGAAGCAATGGTTGGTCTTAATTTGGATGATAAGGTTGAGAGGTTCGCTAGCCGCTCTGAGTAAACCAATCAGATGTCACATGTTTTTTATTTTATTTTTATTGAAAGGTTTTTATGAAAAATTAAAATATTCTGTTTGTAAGAGAAATTTGTTGTCTTATTTTATGAAATTAAAACTTTGTGGCAAATTCTCAAATATTATTTGGCTGTTGTGACGATTTTTCGTCAACATGTAAGAAACTTTATTAAAAGCCAAAAATAAAATAAGAGATAAGTTGCGTTTTTGTTGAACAAAAAAAAAGTGCGTTTCAGCCACATAAGTATAAACGATAAAAAATGCGACTACGTACGTATGAACATTTGCCATTGGGGTTGGCATAAACCGTCGAAGAGTCACGGGTGTCATGTAGTTTTAACTGGACTATTCGGCATAGCATAACCCATCATCATCTCATTTAGCATAATATGGGTAGATTTCACCCTAGATTATTGATTGGAAATATTTTTACTACAATTATATGAAATTTTGCTTAGAGATTTAGGATTTAATTCATATTTGATGATGGAGACTAAAGTTAAAGTGTCTGATCCCAACACAAAATTCATGTTTGTAAAAGGAGTTCTAGATGCGTCTTCTGAGGAAATGTGCTTTTTCTCACCGGAAGCCGAGATTTCCACCCGATTGCTGAAATCATAATAACCCATATTGATTCTCAAGAGCTGAATGAATATTTCTTTCAAACGAATTAAGATTGAGGGATCTTCAGGAACTATGCAATCCTCGACGTACCAAAAGACGTATGTGACACTAGCCGCCCCTTCACAAAACGTATAACGCAAAACAAATTACATTAGAATTATTGATCCATTAACCATTAGTTTACTATATGACAGATCGACTCGATCAAGAAATATAGATAGAGAGAGAGATCTTACTAGAAAATATTCCTTTCATGGTTTCCACAGAGATATCACAAGAGAATTGAAAAAAAAACAAAAGCAAATTAGGGTCGTTTTTGATCGGGTTAATCAGTTTTCAGCCGTTCGATTTCAAGCATGTTAGATCTATGTTATGTTTTCAGCCGTTGGATGCGTCAAGGTAAACAATTTTATTGCTGAATTGACAATCAATCGAATCGCACCTAGAAAGGGTCTTCCGGTAAACCAAAGTCGGTCCTTAGATTTACTGTAGTGACTGTTTACCTTGGCCGGTTTTATCAAACCAATCCCGGTTAGTAGAATCAGTATATTAGAAAATGTAAACATGAGAAATTGAATATTTTATAACCAGCTATTTAAAGTTTTTCCTTTATTATAGTGCACGGTTTATTACATATCATTTAGTAACGGATATAACAAGTACATAGGACTATATATATAGTAGATTAAACTTGGGGTGTATATCAGTAATCATTTACTTGATAACAGTGAATCGACTTGGTTCTTTCCAGAAGGACCGTTTTGCCTAATGAGAAGACGGTATTCGTCGAACCTGATCGGTTTATAAAGAGCGGGTCGGCTTTCAGTTAATAGTTCTTCGATTGGTCCAATCGGTATATCACTTCTTGGGTTGTAGAAGAATGCCAAAGAGACTCGATCCATACCGGGATTAACGACCACCTGATGCTCCACGCTTTTGTAAATTCCATTGCTAAGTATCTACAAGTTGACCCAAACATTATTACTGGTTAGTATTCGTATCTGATTCCATTTCCATATATTAGATGAAATACCACATACAGTAATACTAAGATGGCAAGATTATAGGACTTTTCAATATAGCATGTATGCACTAATTTTTTAAGAAAATATAATTCTCCGCACATTTGTAGACCACCTATGCGCCTTAGCTAAAATTATGTAAAATCCAATTGATTTTTCTCCAACAACAGAAATCAAATGGTGTCAATTTTAATATTTTAGATGTAAAAAGAACCTAAAATCTCTAAAACCATAACATAGTTGGTTTAGACAAGGTCCACAAGGAGAAAACAAAGAAAACACAACAAAGCAAACACAAATACCTGAATCTGATCTCCCATATTGACGACCAAAGCATTGGGGACTGATTTAACGGTGACCCAGCCATCACCACGACGGACCTGGAGGCCAGAAACCTTCTCGTCCGGAAGGAGAATGGTGATGCCACCAGGGTCAGAATGGGAAGAAAGACCTAACGTGAGATGTGGCTGAGGACATTTTGGGTAGAAGTTTGTCCTGAGAGAAGCACCGACTTTGTCTTCTCCTCCTAAGGCCTCCATGAGACGATTTGGTTCCAAACCTAAACTCTCAGAGAGCGTCTCTACCAGCCTCTCGCACAGTTTTCTCATTTCTTCTCCATACTCTTCGATCAATTCTCTGCGCATTAGTTTTCCCACGAAATGTTAATTAATTTCAATGATCTATATTGAACAATATGTGAGATCCGTTTATTACAAAATTTTTTTTGTGAAGTAACCATCAGTAAATCTTAATCTAGGTTATAAATAGCACAATATTATATTGACATACAGTATACTATTATTTTCTTTTTTTGTCCGATCGGTCAATCCCCTTTTGAAGTACACAACATTGTTTTGGTAGACTTTATAATTTTAATAAATGGTTACAAATAGGTTATACATAAGTTATAAATTAATCCATACATTAATTATAACAAATAAAACCTTAATTGTAACCGAAACTCTTAAACGGGAAATCCAAATTGATAGTTCATGAATATTTCAAACTTTATTTTCGGAAGATCACATGTATATGGGTCCAAATATCTAGAATCACAATATTACCAATTTATTTTCCGCAGATTTTATTGATAAACCACATCAATAAAAAAGTTATTAAAGGGATAAAAATTTACTTTCAATCATAAAAAAATATCAAATCTCGCTAATTAAACAATATTAATAGTGATCTTTGGAATCGTATTCAGAAATTAAAAATTAAACCTTAATGTTATATTAAGACCCGTGCTAGAATACGGGTTGAAGTTACTTTTATTTATATTATAATTTTAGAATAAAATATAATTTATATGATTAATTTTAAAAGTTTTTAAGGTCCTAATCTAGCATTAACGTGATCTTCGGGATCATATTTTATTCTAAAATTATAATATAAATAAAAAAAAATCAATCCGTGCTATAATCATTAACAATATATAACTTACCAGATATCTGTCTTTTTTAAGCCATCATATTTAGCATATGATTTTATTGCATAATGTTTTATAAAAAAAAACTTTTAAACAGAATCACATAAATTATATGTTATATAAAAATTATAATATAAATAAAAGAAAATTTTAACCCGTGCTCTAGTTATGTTATCAATACGCAATACAAAAAAAGGCATGTTTCACGTGGGTATTAACGACCACATGTAACGTGTTCACACATTTAGACACGTGCCTAAATAAACGTTTCGACCAAACGGCCATGTGTGTAAGTTTATGCAAGCTGTACTTCCACATAATTCAGATGCTTGAACACCCTAAAAATAAAAACACACGCAGGCAACGTGTCCCCATGCAAAACATTCACTTAGTAAAAACTCTTTGTTTTAGTAAAGGGTTTCGTTAGAAACTATATACACTTAGGAATAGAAAAATACTAGCAAACCTAAACCGTATATATACAAAGAAAAATCAGGTCATAAACGTTTATATAGTCGCATAAATCAGGTCATAAAATCATGTACCTGATCTTAGGGGGGTGAGATGGCCACTTGGAGGGGTTTCTTATGGATGAAGGCAAGTAATTAAGGTAGAAATAATCACTCCAATCTAATTTAGCATCTTTCACAACCCCAAGGCGGCTTCCATAACCTTCGTACGTGTCCGGTGAGTTTGCGAACTTCCTTTTTTCGTCTATCGGTAGCTCGAAGAACTCTCGCCACGCTCCTCTCACTTTCTCCATCAGCGCATGGTTCAATCCGTGGTTCACCATTTGGAAGAAACCCCACTCCTCACACGCCTTCCTTACGAGCATCAGCCCCTCTGGCTTCCCCCAAACGGCGCCCATGTCTAGCACGGGGATCTCCATCTCAGCATCGGATTGGGCAGAGTTCAGGACCGGTCTCTGATGAGAAGGTTTCACATACCGGCTTGGTACGGTTGTTACGCCGGTTTGGGACAAGGCTTGCACGGAAACAATCGGCTCAGGCCAGTATGCAGCCATTTTGTGAATTGTTTTGGAATTTAGATAAGGTATACTCAAGGGAGAGAGAGATAAGGGAAATGAAAGTTTTAGATGGTGGAAGAAGCAAGACGAGTGGGGATATAAATAGAGAATTAAAAATAAATAATTAAATATGAAACGTGAAACAATTAATGATACGATCCATATTCTTTTATTCCAGCCTCTTTTTTTGCTATTGAATTTAGAGGTCGACTTAGTAAAGTTTGCATGCTGAGCTAAGTTGGATGATAGACATTAATAAGACACGTTTTTAAAAGAGTTGTGGATAAATGTCGACAATCTTGTTTTTTTGTGTCTTCAATGACTTTTAAAGTGAGGAGATGGGGATATAATTTCGGCGCCGTGCGACGGTTTGCATCACAAAATAATATACCATTTGTCTTTACTAAAATTTATTATACAATTTGTGTTAATTTTATGTAAAAGACTATGATTTAGTACAATAACTTTTTCATCTTATCAAATAAGGTTTTGACAAACAGTTGAGGATTCTTCCAAATTATACCTAATCAAACAAAAAGAACAGATTATCGGTGGAGGTCATTCCAACATTTGGAACACCAATCATAGAATGCCAACATTGAACAAAAACAGCCAACCCCATATATAGTGATTAATTGCTTCATGTTCATTGTAATTTCTATAGTCGATATATATCATCATGCATGTGATGCATAATTTAATCTAAATTATTGTCTTGATTGGTAAACCACAAAAGGAAAAACTATTTATATATATACCAGATTTTGTTTTGAAAATAGTGGTTGAACGTCTTTTAACTGTTGTAGAATAGTTGAATGATTGAAAGCGGAACCATACTGGTTGAGTTACGGAATGAAATTTCCAAAAATAACCATGAAGTACTCAAACTTATATAGTTGGTTAATTATACTTTTAACACGTCCATATGTATATAACAAATGTTTTTCAAAATGAAAAACAAAAAAAAAAATAGAATTACGTTTTAGAAATCTGACAACTAAACACTGATATGTAGCATATATTATTCCAAATGTATAAATTTACAATTTTTCTTCCGTAGAATGGTATTTCGAGGCAACAACATAATATCGTTCTTCTTATATGATTGATAACACATCTATAAAAAAAACATTGCAGAACTCAATTCTACGTGCTGCTTACGCAGTCGATCGATGAGCTTGTTTCATAACATGGACTGAAAAATAAAAGTTTGACATAGTGAATCATACATCTCAAGACGACAAGACCTCAGTGAGAGCGCAGCCACTTGTAAAGTATTAGCCTCTTTTATTGATCAATACAAATCGCAATTTTAAAAGGAAATTTAAACACTTCCTCAACCATATATCTTTAGTTGTCGGACAAAATTTTCGTTCATTGGAATATTTATTATTGATAACAATAACGGCCGGGGACCATGTATTAAAGAATAAGCAATGTATATTTATGCTTATGCATCACATGTTGTCATTAAATTTGACTAGAGATATTATGTCTTACCGGGTGAAATGAGCTGAATAGTTTTAATTAAAGTGTTTCAGATCGGTTGAATCATGCATTCTACAACGTTGTAAGCGCTTACTACACAAATTAAACAGTATCAATCAAGATTATCATTATTTTAATTAAAAATTATATAACATCAAGTGAAAAAGTACCACATATTTTTCAATAAGTTTTATGAATATTTTTTTGGATAGCTACATAATGTAGTATATATTGTCCAAGTTGACGCATGAGTTCTACAATTTTGCGCTGAAACGAGTAAAAAATATTGTGCAAGTATAAAAATCCAATATTATCTTATATTTATTACTTCATCTTTAAGATAGATGGGGATGTGTTAAAAACTTTAAATCTTATTTAGAAGATCGTGATACAAAGAAATTGTCCGCCCAATATGTTGAATAGTCATTCACCCCTTTTAAAAAAAAATCGATCTGAACGTAATGTATAATGAATGTATGATAATTAACAAAAGAATTGAACATCAAACTCGTGTTGATTGTCTTGAAGACAACAGCTACGTTGTCAAAAAGTAATACTGAAGAAAAAAACAATTGCTACACGTGGGCTACGGTATGGGATGCATTCATTTTACAGCTACCAAACACACATGTGAAAAAAACTACGTGCGTTGACAATTTGCAACTTATACGCGAATTACAAAATTGTTTGGGAAGTTACAAAATTATTCTCTCATTGAAATAAATATTTTCGTCCCTAAAGCTTTACTTCAAAATTGCTAAGCTTTTTGCAACAAAAAAAATATATTGAAAAAGTTGTGCAACACACGAGTCATGACTTTGTAGTATCCTAGTAGGTGTGAGTACTAAAAACATGATTATTGGTTAAATTAAAATGTAAAATATTAGAGTATACAGTAGAACCTCTATAAATTAATAAGGTCGAGACCATAAAATTTTATTAATTTATAGAGGTTTTAATTTATCGATAAATTAATAATTATTAATTTATCGATAAATTAATAAAATATTAATTAATGAAGAGATTTTTAATTTTCATAATTTTGAAAATTTTGTATTACAAAATAAGATACTTTTGTTATCGTTCATATTTTTAAAGAAATTTTTTTAATTTATAATCTTATCTATTGTAATTGCTAAGTTTAGAGTTTAGGTAAAAATGATAGATGTTAGAAGTTTAGAATTTAGAAGAAATTGCTACTAGTATCATTCATGGTAAAGATTAAGTTGAATAAGATAATTGCAGTAATTTCAGAACCAATTACATATAAAGAAGCAATTATCGCATTTAGGACTCTTCGTAATTTTTGGATGCGATTTGAGAAGACGACAATGAAAGATATTAGAGATAAGCTCCAATAAGAATACAAATTCAAGAATATGCAAACAACAATAGAGTCATATTTCACTAAATTTACTTATATATATATATATATATATATATATTAATATTATTCGATTATTAATTTATAATATTGATGGGACTATATTTTTACATAGGATTTCCAAAAAAAATATTATCTTATTAATTTATCGAAATGTGTCATTTTTTATATCGGCCCAATCCGGGACCAAAAAATTAATTTATTAATTTATAGAGAGTATTAATTTAAAGAGTATTAATTTATAGAGGTTCTACTGTATATGGAATCCAGAGTGGATACCCTAGATATTATATTATACGTCTTACATATATGTTCTAATGTTTCATATAATTGCATGGATTGAGTACGGTGAGAAAAATCATCAAAACATATTCTTCGAACCATATAGTCTATCCTTTTTTTTTTTTTTTTTGTGAACGAACTCCATAGTCTGTCAAGTGGTTCATTAATTCTACAGATAAATGTGAACGAAGCAGACAAAGATTTCCCCAGCCTGATTTAGGTAGACCTTGGTCATTTCTTTAGATAGTTGCGGTTTTTAGAGGAGGTACTAGTTTTACACCCAACAAAGCTGTTATTACGTGAGACTCAAATTGCCAAATTGTGTAACATCATCACTCAGATACGTCGTGACGAATTGGCCCAACTTTGTAGAATGGGTTTGGGCTGCCTACCAATAATAAAACTTAAGTCGAAATAAGTTTGGCATGTTCATACTTCATAAATTCGAAATTGGCCTACCATATAACATCGACATGACATCTATAGGATATTATTATTTAGCAGAAAAATTCCACGTGTGATACTGTAATTGGTTCTTTTTTTGAATGAAGAATCATCCCAACAATGTTGATAACCATCAAAGGATAATTCTACACGTGTAGGAAATTAGGAAACGAGAGGAGATTCTAAAGAAGTTACATATTATCGTGCTCAAAAACGTTAGAAAAAAAGATGGGAGTTTTGTTGAAAAAGGGCACAAAAAAAAATCTAAAGAAAAAGCTGAAATAGAAAACTTGGGAATGAAGCTAAAGGATATGACTGGTCGCCGAGGATTAAGAACCACACAGTGTTATTATTGTATTATTTGCAAAAGTGTGTATACAAAAACCGAAACTTCTCGCAGTGGCGTTGGTGATGAAACGTCAACGCAATATTATCGTCACATCCCCATTTAAAACCTCATTATAATATGAATATGAAAAGCAGTCATGGCTTTAAACATAAAATACCCCCACATAAAAGGAACATTTTAATTTTGTTTTCATTTATAAAAACAAAATTTTAGATTTTTTTTTAATTTACCATAAATAAAATAATCTTTAATATGAAATGTTTTAAAAGTTTGTTTCAAGTTACTCACAAATATAATACCGAACTTTTTTTTTCTAATCATAGAATTCAAATAAGTGATTTCTACCCTTTTCTAAATTTTTGAAGTCCTTAAAAAATCATAAATTACTTTTAAAACAGTTTAAAGTTATTTTTGAAAATGTTGAAAATGATAGAGTATATGCCCCTTTTTTTATTCAACGTACAAATTTTGAAGTATTCTGAAAGTAATATATACATATAATAATTTTCGTAGACAATATCATATAAGTATATGCTACAAGAAGTTTAATCGAAAATGATAGTTTCATTTAGCAAAAAAAAAAAAAAAATGATAGTTTCCTTCGTTTAAAATAGAAAAAATGGGCCACCAACTTAGCAATTTCAAGGAGATTTGCAGACGAAAAAATTCATCGGTTCTCTCTTTATGGAATAGTTTAATTGAGATTAAGGTCCACTAGCTGATTGTGGACTGAGAGACGTGAGAATCCACACATACATCCAGAACGTTATTAAGTGATATGATATTGTGGAGGAGCTCTGTGAACTGATCACATTTCTAATGGTTTGCAATGAAAGCATCCTTTCTAGAGTGACGATATATATATTATGTAAACAATTATTTATTTCAACAAATCACTGTGGACATTATGCACTTGTTGTGATTTCAACATTACAAGACGCGTCATTTTAATTATTTTCGTAACATGTTATTGTTTTTGTAGATGTTTAATTTGTTTAAGTAAAATTCGATTGCTACCGTATGACCAAAAACCATATACAGATTGGTGACTGAAACTGCCATAAATCAATTTCCTGTTGACAAAATCAAAGTTGTAATTTACTATCTTCTTAAGAGTTAAGACTCGACATATCATCATTTATTTTTGTTTGTATTTATGAAAAATGAAAATAACACATACTGTAAAAGATTTTTAGTAATACAGTACAATCAACAAATTCACACGCTAACTTAACCTTTTCTTAATTTTGATAATAGCACAACAAGTAAATTCTTAAAATACAATAAGCAAACCGAGTCTAATAAAGCTAAACCAACAATAACCAAGATAGGTAGAAGTTTATGATTCTTACCGTTTTATCAAACTAAGTCAGTAATAAATCCATTTCACACAAATGTGATCATATGTCGACGTACTGTCAGAAACTCAGAATCTAGCATACTATTGTCAAACTAAAGTGATTACACATTATGAGAAAACGATAGAAAGATCCACGTCTTTCCTGATCACCCTAGTCAATTCGCTTACTAGACATTAGACAAGTATACTTTAAAGACGCTAATCTATCCCCTATAGACCATTTATAAATTAGTAATCAATAATTAAAACATATTCAAGTAGTACTAAATTATCTTAGAGATTGACACATTTACCGAAAGGTTTGTTCTTTTTAATATTTTGTCAAAAGAAAAAAAAAAAAACAGAGACAAAAAAAGAAAAGAAAAAAGTTATATATATAAGAAAAAATCCAAGATAGAGAAAAAAGTAAACGCGTATACAGATGGCGACAGGAGAAAGGAGAGAGTGGAGAAGAAGAAAAGAATTGTGAGAAAATATAGACTTCTTTCTCCCGACGTTTCACATTACAAAACACACAAAACCAAACAAAAAAACTAGTATTGTAATATTTGTTTTATTTTCTTTTCTTTTTTGCGATCTGAAAAAAAAGTGAAAGCTCATCAAAGATTACAATAACGTAATCTTTAGCTTTAGAGATCGTTTCTTGATTCTGTTTCTCTTTTTTAGTTTTAGTTTCTTCTTGATTCTTTCAAATGGATGGACATCATCAACATCATCATCTTCAGCAGCTTCAATACCTCAACAAGCATCATCATCTTCATCATCCTCATCCCCAATCGCAGACGCCGGAAATAGCTTCTCCGGTAGCTGGTGGGGATAGGTTTCCACAGTGGAGCGTTGAAGAGACGAAAGAGTTGATAGGGATAAGAGGAGAGCTAGATCAGACTTTCATGGAGACTAAACGGAACAAGCTTCTTTGGGAAGTTATCTCTAACAAGATGAGAGACAAAAGCTTTCCTCGTAGCCCTGAACAGTGCAAGTGCAAGTGGAAGAACCTCGTCACTCGTTTTAAGGTACCAATATTATCTTCTCCTTAATAATTTTTTGTGGATGTGTTATTATTCTTAATCACCTAGTGCTATTGGTAGTCTTGCATGGAACAAATAAATAATTATTTTTTGTAACCAAGAAATATTAAAACTTAATCATTCCGGGACAGAGACAAATCTTGAATTTTGTGTTGTCCATAATATTCCAAGTAGTTTAGTTGTATATGCATATAATCTCATTGGTGATGTATTGCTTGCTGTTTTAGGGATGTGAGACAATGGAGGCAGAGACAGCGAGACAACAATTCCCTTTTTATGATGATATGCAAATTATATTTACCACTAGAATGCAGAGAATGCTATGGGTTGAATCCGAGGGAGGAGTAGGGGGAACAAGCGGGACAGCAGCGAGAAAGAGAGAGTATTCTTCAGATGAGGAAGAAGAGAATGTGAATGAAGAGCTAGTAGATGTTAGCAACGACCCGAAAATCCTAATTAATCCGAAAAAGAACATTGCAAAGAAGCGGAAAGGCGGTAGTAATAATAGCAATAATGGTGTAAGAGAAGTGTTAGAGGAGTTTATGAGACATCAAATAAGGATGGAGAGTGAATGGAGAGAAGGATGGGAGGCGAGGGAGAAGGAGAGAGCAGAGAAAGAAGAAGAATGGAGAAGGAAGATGGAGGAGCTTGAGAAGGAGAGGGTGACAATGGAGCGCATGTGGCGGGATAGAGAGGAGCAACGACGGTCGAGGGAGGAGATGAGAGCAGAGAAGAGGGATTCACTAATTAATGCATTGCTTGCTAAGCTTACTAGAGATGGTTCTCTCTAATCTTTCTCATCTACTATTCTTAACCTAAGATCAAATCATCAAATGTTCTTTTTATGCTTGTTTGGGGTGTAGTGTGTAGGTTTAATTATTTGGTGGGGGAAATAGTTAGTTTATTCATGGAAACACTCAACACTCCTATATTGTTTGATATGAGGACATTTTGAGTTTTAGTGAGACCTCAGTAACATATTAACCCCACATTCTTTCTTTCTTTCTGATTTACATTTTGGTGAGCCAAAAATTTGTCATACCGATTAGCCTTTAATGATTTTAATTAGTAATTTGTATTGTATTGTATAGTATATGTAAAATGGAACAAAGTTGTTTTCTTGAATAATCTTGAAGACTTTGAATTTTTTTTTCTAAGAGTTAATTTATAAACATACAATGTTGGCGAATGTAATATTTGAAGTATATCGATCCCAAATATCATCTTCATGCAAATACGATAATACTAAGCAAAAAAATTTATGGACTAATCTTGATGAGAATGTAGAGGTCAAGAAAACAAAACACAGAATTTTAATACAAGTACCAAAACGTGCTAAGATCCAAGGATGGAAACTGATCCTATGAATTTTGGGACCATTTAGGTCGACTGTCTCTAATTCTTTTATATTGTTTATCGATAGATTTCTTTCTTATTTCTTTTGATGATGAATCGTATCTAACATGGCAGTACAATACGTGTATGCGTGTGACAATCCTTACCCACATAATTTTGTTTTCTCTTCTTTTTTATTTCCTTTGTATTACATTCATTTGTCATTGAAGGGAGTTTGAATACACATTCTATTATAGGAATATTTTATTGGGACATTTCAGTTTGTAAAGTAGATCGTATCTCAACTAGAAAGAGTATGCCTAACTATTTTTTTCAAGTCTTTGTATAAAATCTTTCACAATACTTTCAGTCATTTAATATAGTAGATAAAAGAAAAATAATATAATTAGGAATTGATGACTCAAGGAAATTTCAAAAATACAATTTGCTGAAAATTGCATGGAAAAGAAGAAGTGGCAGACATAGTTATCTTTATCCCACGTTTTGATCAAAGTTTTGAAAAATTATTCTTTTGTATTCGACATGAACATGGTAACTTCACCTCAATTATATATTCATGGCCCATAAAAGAATATAGAAGAAAACTCTCAAACATTTCAAAGAAGTATACATAAAGGTTAACGCACTTAGCTTGAGGCAATGAATCGATGAATCATGCATCGTCTTGTTAAAAGGGACAATAACATAATACTGTCACCGACATTGACCTTTTTGCTGCAAAGCAAAAGCCACAAATTGTCTCCTTGAGACTCGAGAAAATGGTCCACGTTTTTTTATTGCTCTATTTCTGATTGGGTTTTGTTCAACAATTTGTAATGAGACAATTACTGTAATGAAAACGAGGTTGAAACAATGGAAGAGAATTCAAGCCTGTTTATTAGGATTCTCAATTATGAATGTTTGAAGTTACACAAGTATTCCAACTAATTCAAGAAATTGCCAAGTTCACCATTTTCATACATTGAGGTCAATATATCACAACCTCCTACAAGTTCTCCTTTCACAAATATCTGTGGAAACGTTGGCCAATTGCTGTAATTCTTCAGCTTCTCCCTTAGTCCCGGATTAAACTCGTCGTCAAGAACATCAACCGTCTCATAATCAACACCTTGGCTTTCAAGAATCCCAACCACTCTCTGTGAGAATCCACACTGAGGAGCACTTCTTGATCCTTTTATGAAAGCTACCACTTTGCTCTCTTTCACTAAACGGTCAATCAGTTCCTCTAAAGGAACAGTGAGCTCGACATGGCGACCTGGAGTGAGACGGATATCTGATTTCTTTTTGGGAGTCTGTTTGACAAATGTGTTGTTCCCTGACTTATTCCCCGGCGGGACTTTTCCGGTTACTTTAATGTGTTCTTCTATCCATGATTTCCATGCTTGTGTTAGAATAGCTTTGTCCGGTTCTTCTACTATACCAACCTAACAACCAACAATGAAAAATCAGTTATGGAAGTTATTAACAACAATACCAAAACTTGCTAAATCAAAACGAAGAAACAAGGTCCTCTCAAGGTCATTGTTGGTCATCTCAAGTCAATGAGGCAAATAAACACTAAAAAACAGTAATGTCAGCAAAATTCCTCGAGAGCTATCAAAACAAACCCAAAGTTCTTCTAACTGAAAGAACTTGACAGAGAATGGGAATCAAAATGCCAAAGATTATATATTCTCTCCCTCCGTAGAAAACTGACAGGGATACATCTTGTCACTGAGGAGTGAGCACTATCCTGTATCTATAAGTAGAACTTCCCAAAACAACTTAAAAAGAAAATGCTAAATGAAGCTCGGAAGTCGGAACCAAGTCCTAAGTAAACATAACAAGGTCACACTCTTCTAATGGAAGCATCTCTTTAGTGTTCTCTCATCTCATGATCTTGGATTCGGCACTAGTCAGGTTCTCATTGAGTATTGATGCATCTCCTAATTCAGCTCAATGACCAAGGTTGCTAAATGTGGTAAGTGCCGTTGAAAGAGTCTTATCAACAACAGAGCCAAGAACTTCATTATGTTCAACTATTGCAAACATAGGAGGAGTGATCCTATATGATACTGTATGAAATACAATTCTGGAACTAAAGTTATAAACTTTTTTACAGGATTCACCAAGACACTTCCCAAACTCTATCAACAGTAATAAACAAAGTCAACCATAACACATGCTACTCTATACGAAATCAACGGAGATAGGGAGATGGGGAGCTATTACCTTGACGGAGCCACAAAGCTCCGGAACAGATTTGAGATGTGCAGAGACACTCGAGGCGATGTTCCGAGATATTCCGACGAACTGAAGCTCGTCGCTTTTATCGTATACAGCGTAGACCCCGGAAGCGGAAGGAATCGAATCAGACTCCGAAACCGGAAGCAGTTCAGTCTCCGTCAGAGACTTTACGGCGGAGGCGATTAAGAAGGGGCGACGACGAGACCGTACTGTGTCACGGAGTGTGAAGGAGAGAGAGGGAAAAGAAAAGGACGGTGGTGTGAAGCGTGAATAGAGAGCAATCCCAGGGGTATTTCGGGAAACTTGTGGACGGAACACACGCGGAGAGGCTGAGGCGTGCAAGGAGGAAGCAAAACTGATTGCAGCCATTTTCGTCGGAGCTTGAGTTATCGGTGGAAACGAGATGAGCTCATTTTTATCTGGCGTAGGATTGTATTAATATGGGCCTTAATTGGGCTGTTATTAAGGCCTTTTGATATCCATACTATATTAGGAAAGTTGGACCCGCTTAGTTTTTTTTCTCTCCTTAAGACTTTCCTTTTTTTGTTTGGTATCTGGTTTAATGTGTTTTTGCCAAAGGGACATTTGTCTAAGTTCACCTTCATCACCAAAGCCAAATCTTCCAAGTGTCACCCAAAAATAGGTGTTTTATCTAGTAGACTGATCTGATTCAGAAAATTGATCCTAAACTGTACCGTAACAAGAAAAAAAAAACTGGATTTGCTTATATGATGTGAATTGAATCTGAATCGAAATTTTAATTGATCACTATAATCCATAAAAACTGAAATCCATTATATTAAAAGTTTAAAACCGGTTCTAAACTTGTCTCTTTTGTATGAGTAAAAAAGGGATATAGATTTGTAGAAGCTTTTTATAAAACAATAGGATTTGACAAAGCCAAATCGCTTTCTCAGGGCACAACATTGCCGCTCATTATTACCCTATCTACTAGGTTTCTTGCTTCGTATACTCATCAAGATGCTCTCTCTCTCTCTCTCTCTCTGTTCTCCTGAAATCTGAAAAAAAAAAATCAGTTTTTGACATCATAAGAAAATGTTGCTACAGAAGTGGTAAAGATCATTGAGTTGTGTAGTTGTGTATACATGTTGGATTCTTACACGTTGCCATTTCTGATTGCGGTTTTTTATGGAACAACTTCATCTGAGATAATAGCCTTGCCCAGATATACCTGTTGCATCTCCTCTTTCCAGATCTGCATCAACTTCATACATTTAATTCGTTTTCCTACAAAAATGCATTAACCTGATCAAAAAAGAACATAAATTTTTTGGTCCCTTACCGTGTCACGGAACTCCACCCTTATGTGTGGCACATTTGTTTTGTGAATGTCGTTTCCATCAGGTCCTCTTTTGTAATAGTCCTTACCAATCCAGTGCGACTAAAACATTTCACAGAGTTAGTTCTATGAGCACAGATCCTAACATTAATAGTTTAATACTATAGGCAATGTTTGATATATAATGAGTACCTTCAGCGCATGTGAGAAACCTGACTGGTACACAGAGTTACGAGCTATCTCACACAGGTCACACGCACTCAGCTTCCAAACCTGAAAGTCCAGTTTATTATCTTCAGTTAGCACATCACTATGTCACTGGATCCTAGCAGAAAAGGATGGATACTGAGAAGTTTCATGGTTCTTAGATATTTGCAATCACGAAAAAAAACATATAAAATCATCCAAACGTAATATGTGATGTGTGACATGACTGCATACTGGAAACATCAGGACTTACTGAGGCAGCTATGCTATACTCTTCCACGAGAGGTTCTTTAGTTAAGTGAATCTGAAGTGGATCATCCGTAGACAGGGAAACATTGAGACCTCTTAAGAAAAACACAGGAAACGGGTTTCGGTGGTAATCTAGAAACAAAGAGTTGTTGCTCAGTGGAGACATGGCAAGACCAATCTGTCAAACAAAATGAAACAATTGTTCAGTCAGATTTTGTTAGAACAGAAACAATAATACATATGTAATACAACCAGGCAGTCTCCACAAACCTGAGCGAGGTAGTAGAGATACTGAAGCACAGGAGACTTTCGCAGATTGATTCCATGTGCGATGCTATGGCATGTGAGAAACGTCGCAGCCAAGTGGTCAATATCACCAGCCTGAATTTGAGAGATGCTAAAATTCCATTACACTGTAACTGAAGAAAACTTTTTATATAGCATAAAGTAAGAAATAATATACCTCTCCAGAATGTGGTCGTAGCGTGATGGTAGTCATGCCCTTTGACTCCCGAAGCTGAAGAAAGATAGTTACTCAATATTATTTTACAGTTTTGACAACACCAAGTTAAAGTTACTACATATTTCACAGAAGGGTTAGGAGGAATGGTACCTTATTTAACACATAGAGGTTAGCATAACAATAGTAGACATAATACGAAAATGCAGGATTGAATGCGTTAGTCCATTGAGCTGGAGTAGGCATGTGTTTAGTGGGACGTCGTTCAGGTTTGCTTTCATCATCGACCAAATCAAACCCAACAACCTGAATTACCAGACGAGAAACGAGCAGAAAACCAAAGAAACAATCAACACAAACAAGAGACAGCAACCTGTTAAACCAACTCTTTAATAGTTCAAAGAATGCTGATGAAAGGTTCTTTGATAGTTCAAAAACAGATATAGATGCTAACCTGCTTCAAGAAAACATGGAGCTGGGGATGCGAATCGGGATCTACCGTGGCTTCAAAAAGAGGAATGAATATATTGTCAAGGATATTCTGGAAAGATGTCACAATACCCATGTCCTTGTAAATGTTGTACAGCCGTGGGAGCTAGTGCAGACAAGGTAAGTTAGCCCAGTTAGCAGTCAGGTCACAAGGATAAAAGAACACATACACTCATGGATTGAACATGGAGTCAACGGGATGGCCAACCTGAATTAACCAGACAACATTCTCACTGTATAGATCATTGTTCACAATCCAACTAGCCAGTTGATCCCACTCGCTCATTTTTCTGCCATATATAGATATTCTGTATTCAGCCATCTGCAGAATTCAAAGTAGACATCAGAAACAAACAAAAAAAGACAAAACAGAACATGAATGAATCTGCTTTGGCAAGAAGAATTCTTAACACATAAATTGAGCAGAATTCCATGATGTTTTCGGAACTCAAGTCAATGCAAAATAGATTGGCACAAAGAAAGTTAACCTTAGGCATAAGAAAGATAGTGCATATTTGATATGGTCACTGAGACTGAAATCCAAGGTTTTTTCACTACTACAAGTCTTTTCCGAAAGTAATTTAAGTTTAATGTAGCTGTGCTCTCTGTCTATATAACATGTGCAACAGGGAAAAAGCAAGCTTTGCCTATGTAGAGAGTGGGAGGAGATCCATTAACAAAATCATAAGTCTCTCTGTATTTCCAGCAAAAGGTTATATCAAAAGCTTAGATTTTATAGATCTGTTCTTCTGGTATAAAGTTCGTTCTTTATGCATAAGACATGCAGTTGACCCCAAAAAAAGTTACCGCATATCGATGTGGTGTTTACCTGATATTTACTAGCTTCAAGGTCAGAGAAGACTTGCTTTGTTATCTCACCAAGAAAACGACCTAAAACCAAAAGAAAAGAAATGTCAAAAGATTATTTTCGAGAATCCGCCGTCAACTTATTTACTGTATAGTTAAGAACAAAGTAACACATCTGGTAAATATTGAATTGCATAATTGATGCATGAAAAGAACTAACAATGGTGGTACAAATGATTAGATGTTCAATTACCTTGGATGAGATTATCCTGTTTAAGGAAAATCTCCCTAAGTCTGCTTTGACCACAGGGATTATACTTGAGGTTGAACTTATCAAAACGATGAAAGGTACTCTTGTCTGCATGAACATCCAAAAGGTCGACATTCAGGTCATACCTGTGCAAAGTTCAAACAAGGGGAAGATAATTTATTTCTTCAGCATCATGGTAAATCGGAAAAATATGTAGTATACATAATCTGCGCAACAACTAGGTGCCTCCTAGAGAGTAACCTAACAATCCTTCAGCCATCTAATTCAGACTGACTTAAGTTGGTAATTCTTAAAAGTTGGAAATGTAATTACCCAGTCAGATCCAGGCTCTCAAAAACTTCTTTCAAAGTTAAATATGTCCCATCTCTGAAGATTACAACCTGTACAGAGGAGCTAGTGATTATTATATCTGCAAATCAGCAAAGTGTACACTTTCCTCAAACATATGGTTCTAATTGTTACCTCATCGGGTTCTTTCCGGAGCTTTGACTTGATAAACCTTAAAAGGTGTTTCTGGTTCATGCAAGCTGAATGATGAACATGAGTGTCGACTTTTCTAACATTATAAAAATCACGATGTGGTGCACTTTTTTGAGCAAGAAATTCTTTATCCGCATTAAGCATCAAATGGAGATTGAATTTCTGAAACAAACAAAAAAATTCATAATGTTAACCAGATGAAACTTGCTTATTGACATTCATTTTTCTCTAGCTAAAACACTTGCCTGTTCAAGGAGTACTAGTCGACGGTGGCACAAAGTCCGGATATTTCCAGCAGCTATGACTTTGAGTACGTGATGCAAGTCGGTGAAAAACGCTGTGGCATCAGCTACCGGGAACAGCTCTGCTTTCGCTGGGAATAATGAAACGGAACAAGAGTTAGTTATTCGAAAAATACGGAAAACTAACCAAATCAGCTTTTCTGGATACAGGAAAAAGAAGCATTACGATATCAAACTACTCTTACCATCTTTATTTTCATACACATGGACTACCCCATCTTGCATCTCAAAATGATGCTGTAAAAACAAAGTTAGCAAAGTTAAAGTTCATCAATGCATCTCGTTCATGACAAAGTAAGGACCACAGACTTACATCAGATTTTCCCTGAGGATAGTGTGCAAAGGGCTCTGGATTAGGCTTTGGGGTACTAGGATCCGATATGACTTCTTTTTCCCAAGGCGCAACTGTTTCTTGGAAGACATACCTCTTCCGCAGTTCAAGACATTCTTGAAGACATTTATAGGCTTCAACTTCATCGGACGTTGGCACCTCTACAAAGATCATGAGTAAAAATATGAAATAAGAAATGTCTTCTAAATCCAGTTGTTTCAAGCTATAATTCTCAAACTACACTTTAAGAATTTCAATGGCTCAGCTCCCACATAGAGTAAAGCCTTAACAGCTCTTTTACTTGTCTCACTCAAGACTAGTTATCTAATTATCTATAACTCCACTAAACTACTTGCCACTAGCAAAAACTTTTAAAC